>OZ014531.1:146434756-147732548 GCA_963966105.1 Volucella zonaria | reverse complement strand
ATGCTATCAGATCACCAGTGGACCTGTTGCTACGAAGAGCATACTGCCGGTCATTGAGAACTTTTCGTGTTTCGAGATATTTCATTAGCTGGTGGTTTATCAGCGTTTCCATGACCTTGGTGAGAAGAGACGTAAGTACAATGGCTCTGTAGGAGGAGAGAGAAGAAAATTCGGAAAGAGTCCAACAGATTAGGACTGATGAAAAAGCTTACGCAGTGGTTTTGCCAGCGTGGAAGAACACCTCTTCAGCCGGAAAGTGTGCAGCAAGCAGATTGGCCTTATCCAAAGAGCTGACAGCTGGAATGTGCTTGTAAATGAGCGTTGGGCTGGAGGATGAGGCAGAATTTCTAATGATTTTGGCGAATGACTAAAAATTTTTACTGCGTTTGGGACATTGCAGTATTTTTTGCATTAGTTTTTGGTCGTATTGGAATTTCACAGGTTTAAGAAAGACTTTGTAGTCATTTCTGGCTCGTTTAAACTTTTTTCGGTTTTTCTCTCTCAGATTGGTCTTGTAGGACCGAAAAAACACTTCTCTAATCCTGACAGCCTCCCTACAGCTCGAGTCGTACCATGCCTTTTCTTTTGGTTTGATACTCTGCATCCGATGAGGGATAAAGCATTTCATTCCAAGGAGAACAGTTTCTATGGTCATGTCAGCAGCGGCATCCACGTCGTTGAAATTCCTAAAGAAGTTGTTAAGTCCGCTCCAATTAGCTTTCTCGTATTGCCATACGGTTCTTTTAGGAGTCTTTTCTCTAATTGTGTGGTGGGTGGTGTTTTCTTTCAGGGTGGGAAGTTAAAAACAAGTCCAGGGTGTTGGCGGTATGACTATCAACGTCTGTTATGCGTGTGGGCTCATTTACAAGCTGGGCTAAGTTATTTTCCGCAGCGAAGATCTCAACACACCGTCCGTCAAGTGTTGTCTGTCCATAATGTCGAAGCCACCCAGAATTTTGTATATTGAAATCGCCCGTAATAACGATTTCAGTATGGGGATACAGGGATAAAAATCTTTGAATGGAGTCAGACAGCGCATCAAACTCGTTAAAAGTCGAGTTGCTGTTAAGTTTGGGGCTTCTGTAAATAAAGCAATAGTGGATAATTTGCTTACGGAGATGTAATTTTAATCGAACGAAATTGAATTCCGGATTGGAACAAGGACAACATTGCCTTTGGAATTAGGCAAGCTACATCACTAGGACATAAATGGCGAGACCGCGATGACGAAAGAATAATGGCGCTAGTGCGTAGCCAGGTAGCTTCAGATCAGAGTGATCTGAGAAGTGTGGGCGGGAACCTACCTTTGTCTCACTAAGTGCCAAAAGAGCTGGTCTGAATTTACAGACGAGGACGTACGCGGAAAAATGATTACTTTTTAGCCCTCCTATATTTGCTATGTCCACTCTAAATTCCCGAGTCATTACAACCTAACAAACATAGGAAACACAAACACCGACGACGCTAAGTAGGGCTGCAATGTGGAAACTTTTACGTTAGTTTAAAGAGTAAAATTGCTGTAGGTATTATGCCCTTACAACAACATGAAAGGGTGCAGAATTCACACTCGCAACCCGCTATTCATCAGTTGTTACATGCACTCAGTCGCTGCTTCTGCTGTATGGCAGAGTTACACAGTAACGGCAGTGGCCGTGTGCAAACGACAGCAGGGGCAGGGGATGTGGGAGTTCCCAAACTATGATTTTTTTCTTTTTTTTCCCCGATTCTCGGAACCGCGGCACTATTATTTTTTTCACAAAAGTTTTATTTTTTCACTCGCGCGAGCTATATAATCTGCCTTCAACCAAAAGCTTCACACCAACAAAACATTTCAACTTGCCTAAAGAAGCGGCGAGTTACATAACATACTCTGCTCTCTGCTCCAGTACAATAAATCCCACACCAACAACATCTTGGATAGCAGCGAGTTACATACTCTGCCTGAGAAGGAAGAAACTCACCACTATCTCGGCTTGGCTTGTGTAGCGGCGCCTTATAGGAAAAACAATGACCAAGCTAACGTAGAGCATCAAGTTGCTATGCAATGTACATATACTAGATCGAGTGAAAAGTGACCTCCTTGACCGCCATAATGCGCTGCTACTGCAAAAAATGTTATGATGCCTTGAAGTCAGTTCATATTTAGGCAGACGTGCCAAATTTCAGTGCGATACTATTTTGTTTTGAAAGCTGATTGTTTTTGACGTGTTTGGCATCATGTTGAGTATGGACAAAAATAATTTTCGTTCTCTCATAAAACATTATTTTTTGAGAGGCAAAACGGTGAAGGAAACAAAAGACAAGTCGGATAAATATTATGGGGCTAATGCTCCGTCAGATTACACCGTCAAATATTGGTTTCGAGAGTTTTGTGGTGGCCGCAATTCCACTACCGATCAAGTTACAGAGGACAATGTAAAAAAAATACATGAAATGGTGTTGGCTGACCGGAAAGTGAAGGTGCCCGAGCTAGCAGATACCACAAAGATTAGTACTGAGCGCACACGCCATATTTTGGTTAATATTCTGCATATGAAAAAGTTATCCTGCCGCTGGGTGCCGCGCATGCTCACTCCTGACCAAAAGCACGAACGCGTGAGCGTCCGAAACAGTGTTCCGACTTGGTGATGCGGAATCGGGCGGACTTTTGGCGTCGATTGGTAACTGGATTTGGATCCCTCGGACTATTATCTCTTCCCAAACCTCAAAAGATGGCTCATCAATAAAAAATTCAGCTCACGCGAGGAAATCATCGACGCCACGGAGGAGTATTTTGCAGACCTTCCGGAAAATTACTTTTCGGACAGGATCAAGAAGTTGGAAAATCGCTGGAATAAGTGTATCAAACTAAAAGAGGACTATATTGAATAATATAAAAAAACGTTTATAAAAAAATTTTTTTTTCATTCCCAAGGAGGTCACTTTTCACTCCATTTAGTATAATCTCTTTGTTTATACTTTGTTATGTATAAATGTACACATAAATTATGTAGGTCATTCTTGGTAGCTTAAAATTAGAATTCTTGTTGTTAGGAGTCAGTTTTAGTTTGACCGTGTAATAAAGAACACATTGTTCTCTCATAAGTTGGCGTCTTCTTTTTGAAAGATGTAAGAACATAACTCGCGCGGGGTTTCACAGTTTTTCATCTTTCTTTTGCCGGCCTATCCCACTGCACTTTCTGGATGGCGGTGATGTCTTCTCTATAGGAGTCTAATTGTTCGCTTGCACTCGGCCTATTCAAGGTCCGAGCATTCCACGTGCAGATCCGAAAATCGTTGTCGTTTGTTCGCTTTGCAAGGTCGTCAGCAGTGAATCCGTGCTTATCCGAGGCTATTGGTCGCTTCGAAACAATTAATTGTTTACGTGGTTGGGCAGTTAACCCCGTGCACAACCCCCAACTTGGAGGGCCAGACCCTTTTTGGACGCCTAGGAGAAACGGGGCCGGCGTCGGTAACCCGCTTCAGTGATGTGAGTTCTACCGTTGGCCCTTAGTAAGGGCTCATCCGCCAACAACTCTTTTCCTACACCCTGACAGCAGGTTGCTTGCTGGCGTCGAGACAGGGCATTACACTTTTGCAAACGACTTAAATGTGCTGGGCATAAATGACACAACATGCTGCGATGCTTGCTGTGAAAGTGATGACGACACTGCGGATCACTATCTCTGTGAATATTCGGCTTACGCTGGCCTCAAGCTAGAGGCACCCTGCGCTGACGTTGTAAGTGCTGGTGCTGTAGGCACCTTGTCACTGAACAGCTTACTCATCTTTCTTCGTAAGGCCGGAAGATTTCATTAAAAGGAACTTACAAAGAGTACAATGGACTAGTTTTTTGTTTGAGTGCTCTGCTCCGACAGAAAAAAAATTCAACTCTTGTCATTTGGACAATCGATTGTACTTAACTATTTCATATTTATAAAACAATGGATTGTAATATAAAAATGTTGTATAGCAAAAACGGAAATAAAGTATCTCAGTAATAATAATAATATGCCTGCAGGTGTGGAAAGCGATTATTCGATTATTGCTTGGTTAATCGTCCTTCGGCAGTAGGATCTCTATGTGGCCAGCAAGCTTACCGTATGCACAATTTCCAATCCGGAAGTCCTAGGTCTCTCTCGTCCGAGGCACGCCTCAATAAGTAGGATTAATTTTCTGAGCAATCGAATATGAGCTGACATATCATCAAAATATGTGGGAAATAATTCGGTACTGCGAGTATCCTTGCTGAGACATTATGTTGCCATATTCTTATTAGCTCAGTTAAGGATTGTGGGGACTTCCTTTTAGCCTTAAAAAGATTGATTTGCTCTTGCTTGAGACATTTTTGGTAGGACGACACTTTAAATGAGCATATACGAGTAGTTACTCGTACCTACGAGTATATGTATTGCCCATTTAAGTTGAAGGATTTATTCCATCATGAATTCTTAATAGTATTGTGTTTAAGTACGAGTATATCCTGCAGCAATTGCACTCTGACTTCCTTGTGACGATTTCCCAGAGGATTTTCCCCAAGTTTGAAGTAGAGTTCAAGGACCTTTAAGACAAGTTTCAGTGATTCTTTATGGGTTAATTCCTCTTAAGTAAACAGTGGTATTCGTTCTCTTGTCTTTTGAAGCAATCCAAACAATGGACCCCCTCATGTGGGAATGTCAAAATCCTTTAAATAATTACATCTACTTCCAACTCTATTTAGTAATTCCGTCTTTCAAAGCACAGGATAGATACACACTAAAGCTCAAATGCTCATATGAATTCGAATTATCACCATACATCCACTGCAATGAATTATTGCGTAGGTATATTACAACAATCATCAAGTTGTAGACATGATTAAAATAACACATCACATCCGGTTCGTATGAATAATTTAAAGATAGGATAACTTGAGAGGCTCTGCGTTGTGTACAAGACACTTCTGTACTTATATAATACGTATGTACATATGTAGATGCTACTCCTCATCATTGTCATCATTGTCACTGCGCGTCGTCCTTTGCGTCCGCATGTTGTGTTCATTAAACGTGACAATGAGAGAGAGGACATCACACATATCCTTTGCCTGTACACACTGCCAATGCCAGTGCCAGCAACTGCAACAATTATTATCGATATACGAGTATTCCTGTAGCCGGGTGAGAATCAATTCCAAAGCCACATTTTACGAAGGGAGGTTTTATCAAGGGGCGTTGGACTGGTGTTGATTTTCCTGTATCTTTCGGCTGACCACAGCGCAAAGTATAGGAGTGTAGCAGTTCCATATCAAACCATTGGCAAGACTAGGGCGAGAACCACATCTTCTGACTTTGGGCAAATGCCTTCCGATCGCTTGCACACGTACATGGAAGGCTTTCATCTTGGGCAGGAGGCATATTAATATTCACAGTTAATCTTGTGCATGGGGATATCTCCATTTCGGAATTTCTGAATATTTGCTCACAGAGTGACTAAAGATTCGAACGGAAGGTGAGCGGTTGGGGTGAGTCTATTCAATTTACTAACATGCGCAGGCAGTTGGTTCTATTGTACACAGATGTGAGTAACAGTTCTCCAATTTACGGCTATGTGGCGTCAATTTTGTGTCCGAAATTTTGAATTTGAAAACACTAGAGGTGGGTATGTCCACTCGAATAGACTTTACATTATGAAGAATTAAGGTTGCCATCATACAGTGGGGCAACAAAAATTGCTGACCAAAAAAGTTTTTCATAATTTCCAAATGGCTGAGGAAGGTAATTACGATCACTAATGCTGGAGAGTTACACAAAAGGTTAACAGCGGATTGTTCAACCTTTGCAATGATCCACGAAGAAAATTCACATTTTTTTGTCGCTTTTACCTATTGGGCAGTGTGAAATAAGATCTCCAGCTATGGGATTTATATTTTATCTTCTGGTTAATAGCAGCCAACTTTTTGCTGATTGGGATCTGACCACATAAGTCTAGACATAAAACATTTGTATCACTTAGATCCCAAAATTAATTAGCATCTTAAATGGGGTTCTACTACCTATCATACTACAAATATGGAAAGCTGACGCGTTGTCTCGCTAGATCGCCTTCATTGCAGTTGCTTAGAATATCTCAATGTCTTAAGGACTGTAGTTCATGAAATATCTCGAGACATGAAAACTTCTCAACGACCGGTAATATGGTTGGTCGTAGCAACAGGTCCACTGGTAATTTGATGGGATGTCTCATCGATAAGTGGAACAAAGCATACATTAATCTGGTGAAAGCAAGATATGTAGCTACACTTGATATTTCTAAGGCATTTGACAGAGTTTGGGATCAGGCTCCTTTGTCGAAAATGAGTGCTTTTGGGATCGATGACTCTCTTCTTCAGTGGATTAGAAATGACCTTTCGGAAAGTTCAATTCAAATTGTCTTGGATGGTTTTAAGTCTGATATTCACAAAATAAATGCTGGTGTGCCCCAGGGCTCCGTTCTGTCTCCGGCATCCTTTTTAATTTTCATCAACTCTGCTTTTCATATTCATTCCCAGACTCACGTCCCTGCTCTTCGGCTGTAGAACGAGAACGGCAACGTATGTTAAGCTCATTAAATCCCGATATCAACAGCATAACCAATTGAGGAACTATCAACAGAGTGGAATTCAATGATTCAAAAACTCAATGCTTTCTGCTGTCATTAAAGCGAGATTTAAATACCCAGCCATTATCCATGAATGGCACTTGCATCGGCGTAACCAAAAAACTTTCCATTCCTCGTATGTGTGAGTGTACATTGGAATGATCATACATTTGATGTCATCAAAAATGCAGCGAAATGTCTAGGTTTCCTCAGCGACGGAAGAAATATTTCACCCTCCCCGATCAGGCGTCAATATACAGGGTGAGTTTTTTAACTTGAGACATCCAAATTACTCGAAAAATACGCGATATCGCGAAAAATGTTTCAGACAAAAGTCACAAAGTTCTGAAGGGGACATAAGATGGTGACCTCGTGGGTTTGACCTTGAGACCCATTTTCAAGGTCAAACGAAGGTCACTTTTGATTTTTCAAATGATAATTCCTGATTTTCATTGTTCAGTCGTGTTGCTCGTAGGCATGTCATTTATTTTTACATACTGCGTTTAGCATAACCCAGAAACAACGACGTGGACGTGATTATTTAGAGTGGTTCCCCTTGCCTCCCACTGTTGAATCATTGAATTCTTCCCATTTCGACGTTTATTTCCCGAGACTATTTCAACAAATGCTCGAAAATGTGACCATTCGCTTCAATACACTTGTCTATCCGCGCTCTAAATGAACCAACAGAACTGAGAGGTATTTCAGGAGTAATCTTCCGGCAAGCTTCAGTTATTCATCTTTTCATGTCCTCACGTGTTGTTGGCTTTTTTCTGTAAACCTCACTTTTTAAGTAGCCCCACAAGAAGAAATCAAGTGACGTAAGATCAGGTGATCTAGCAGGCCATTGCCTCGGACCCCCTCGTCCGATCCATCGTTGATGGTAAACATTGTTTAATACGCCCCGAGCTACTTGGGAATAATATGCGGGACAACCATCATGTTGAAACCACATTGTTTGTCGTAACTCCAATGGCAGTTCTTCTAGTAATCCCGGAAGATGGTCCCGCAAGAAGTTTACATACTTTTCGCCATTCAAATTGCCTTCAATAAAATATGGATCCATATCCCCAATAATTCCCGCCCAAACATTAACATTCCAAGGGTGCTGGCGTTCAACTTGTCGCAACCGAAAAAGGTTTTCGGTAGCCCAGTAATGCATATTATGTCGATTGACCGTACCGTGATTGGTGAAAGTCGATTCATCAGAGAATAACACCTTGGCGAAGAAAAGGGGGTCTCGTTAAATTTGCTGAAGTGCCCATTGACAAAAGGAAACCCGGTTGCGAAAATTCTCACTAGAAAGTTCTTGATACATTGAAACATGATAAGGATGGTATTTATGCCGATGTAATATCTTACAGAGAGTCGTTTGAGAAATTTCTGATTCACGACTTATTTGGCGAGTGCTATTGTGAGGATCGTGTGCAGCTAACACTGCTATTTCATTGTCCTCAACAGCCACCTTATCTGACCGATTCCCTTTCTTTGGTTGCAAACTTCCTTCACCAGTGAATTGTTGGATGACCCGATAAAAGGAAGCGCGCGATCGTATCTGGTCTGGGAAACGTTGGGCGTAAAGAGCAACAGCACGATCGATGTTCCTTCCACTTTCTCCATAAATTAATATCATTTCAATTTTCATTTCAAACGTTACTAATAATAATCAGTTCCTCAAAACAAATATCGAACTTCTAAATGAAGTACAGTTCCGTTCAAGTAGAAAAAAAGAGTGCAGAGTGCACATCATACACTCTCAGATAAGTTTAGGACAATTTGTCTCTATCTGAAATTTCTTTGAGTTTTAACTTCACTCGAGGCAATAATGACTTCCTCAAAACAAATCTCGACCTTCTAACACCCTAACAACGTTGGAAACCTATTAATGATTTAGGCGTGCCAATGCAGTGGTATCTAGCACTGAATATGCCCCATTGAGGAATACGACTGAGCAATGAAAATCAGGAATTATCATTTGAAAAATCAAAAGTGACCTTCGTTTGACCTTGAAAATGGGTCTCAAGGTCAAACCCACGAGGTCACCATCTTATGTCCCCTTCAGAACTTTGTGACTTTTGTCTGAAACATTTTTCGCGATATCGCGTATTTTTCGAGTAATTTGGATGTCTCAAGTTAAAAAACTCACCCTGTATATGGCGTTTCAGCGCCCAAAGTTGGAGTACACATGCTGGATAGATTCAAAACCATGCGATAAAACTCATAGGTGATACTAATATCAGTCAGTAAATTGACACCCTCGAACATCGACGTAATGTCTCCTGCCTCACTTTGTTTTATCGCTGTTTTTACCACCAGTGTCCCATTGAAATCGCCAGTAGCATTCTTCCCATTCAAATTTTCAACCGTAACACCCCTCTCGCTATGAATGCTCATAAGTATACCCTCAAGCCCATTTTCGGACATACTCTAAAATATCGTGATTCGTTCTTAAGCCGTACAACTCGCTTATGGAATTATGGAATGCCCTGCCGACTCTGTATTTCCTGGTCGTTATAACTTACAAACATTTAAAAACAATGTACATCGGCACCTGTCTTTTCTTCTTCTCTAAATTTTCTTCGCCCGCGCTGTGTACAGGGGTGATACCTGCTCAACGCGGGAACGCGTAACAAACCTAAACGTGGATGAACAGATCTTCTTGGACTACCTACCACTCACAGTGGTAGCTAAGTTGGTGGCAGCTGTGGAAAATCCTGTCCCAGGAGCGAGGCTACTACCCAAACTCTAATAGGAAAAAATTCGTCACATGTCTCCGATTTGTACCTCATCCTCAGTTCTATAAATGTGAGTGAAATGCAGTGTAAATACGGTGTGGACACTCTTGACGCCTATATTTCTGATGCAGTAAAAGATTTTCAATCATCAAGAAGATGCATTAGAACACAAGTGTGGTATGACTGGGAGTGCATAGTAGCTTGGTAAAAATCTTTTGCATACTTACGATTAATTAGGGAAACAGGCAGCAGGTTTGCTAAAACTACGTACCAAGAGGCCGGCAAGGCTTATTAAAAATTATGTAAGGATAAGTAAATAAGTCATACACGTTAGATGATGAAGATCGTTTAGGAAACTGGCAAGATTCGTCAACAGCACGAAGTTTTCACGAAACATCCAAGTTAAAACCTCGGTTCTCGCCGACCATTTTAAACATTTATTCAACACGAGTGGTGGTGCAATGCAATACCTCACACTCACACAATAGTGAATCAATTGGACCGAATGACCACGAATCGGCATGTCTGCAGTGTATTGGAAAGGTGTCATCTGAATAAAACTCCAGAAGAAGGTCCTATCGCATACGAATTTTTCAAGCTTGCTATCAGCGAATTCCTAGAGAAGCTTACTCCAGCATACAACCATATTTTCCACACGGGTGAAATATCTGACAGCTCAGAAGGATCTTAATTTTCCACATATTTTAGAAAGGAGACGCGAAAGACCCAAATCATTCCTGAGCTCAATAGCAAAAATATTCACAGGAGCCATATTAGAACGAGCTACCAACTGGGTGTGTGAAAATGAGCTGCTGAGTGAGTTCCAAACGGGTTTCAGGAAAAAAATTTCAACAGTGACAATACGAGTATCTTCTCACCAACGAACATCACTCAGTCGTATCTGAAGAAAGGAAAAATTTCTACGCGTTCTTCGTTGACTTTAAGATAGTCTTCAACAGCATTGATATAAGCTGAGTAATATATCAACAAAAATGCTCGGACTAATTTAAAATATTTATGCGGAAAATCCTACTGCGGCAACAAATTATTCAAGTAGTTCGGGTCACATATAGGAGTTAAACAGGGTTGCCTATTGAGTCCACTTCTCTTTTATTTATACTTAGATGACCTTAGATGGCCTTACAATGTTTTTATGAGGAGGAATCGTGCTTGATGGATTTCGTATAAAGCTCCTTCTTTACGTGGACCACATTTTTATCTAAGCGGAATCGCCAATAACTATACAAATGATGATAAATAGGCAACATCAATGCCGAATGTTGTGGGAGCGTACAGACAAGACAAGCAAATCTAAAATAATAGTTCCAAACCGGATCTGGGTGGCACTCAAGGGAGGAAAAATGGACGTGGGAAAATGAAGAATTCGAGATTAACACCTCGATTATCATTTAAATATCATCTTAGCGAAAACGAAGGTTAAAAGGGCAATTAACTGCAACTGGAGGTATCTGCTGAGTAAAAAGAACGTCGTTCCGACCGCTAGGTTTAGAATTTTCGAAGCGGTTCATCATATGCTATGCAGCACAGGTCTGTAATGTCTCGCAGTATGCAGAGATGGAGAAATTGCTCAGATGTTTTTTAATGAAAGTGTTTAATTTGCCGGAAAACACACCGAACTACGTGTTGCTCTTAGAAACTGGACTACCCCCTTTGTACATCTTCAAACTTAGTCTGTACTTTCTGTATATCTTGAAAGTAATGGCGCTTCCCAGTTAACGCGTCCCAAACATTGTTGAATAGCACTTAATACAGCGAAAGTAGCAATTTTTCCAATGAATTGTCCACATTAAGCAACCAGCATAATGTCCCTCTACCACATTATAATGCAGAATTTTGGATAAGTAAACTGCAAAGCTGTTGATTGATATCGAGGAATGTACGCGTGCTGCTTTTAGAATGAAAGCGCAGCAAAGTGAGGCTAGGATTACATATCGAATGCTAGACCATTACCTTAGGACGAAAAACTACTGTCAACACCATAATGGCTTGGACAAAATTTCAACGATTCTCAAGGCCAGTGGTGAACTGCTGCGTCTAAATTTTATGCCGCCTTGAGTTGTGGAGAATGCAGAAGTACTCTCCGATTGAAAGCAGCAAATAATTATTGAAGCCTTTTTATCACACTGCATCAATACAATATACCTGCCCCCCGCCAAATTATCAAGACTTATCCGATCAATGACGTTATCTAATAAAAAGTGGCAACAGAGCAAAGTAGTGGACTTTCGTACCGGTTTTCTGAATTTAATGCCTCTGAAGGTTGCTACGATTTGATCAGTTACAAGCTGCCGGCCATAAGTTCTCTTGGCGGCAGGACCACCAGTAGTCAATACCAGGATTTAAATCATGGTACCATGGGAGCCAGGATACCCCGGATCTCGATCTCGGTCCGGGCCTGACTTGTTGAGGTAGACTCCCTTGTTGGAGCATCATGGTAGCTCTGGTTTAACCTGAAAATCGTAGAAAGGGTCTTCCAGTTTGTTTAGATCCAATGTAGGGTTGCGATAAGTACTGGGTGCTGAGACCCTAAGATCAGCAAGTGGTTTTAGATCGGACGCGACTCATACCAAGGGTGGAACTTGTGCCTCCAACACAATTCTGAATTGGTATTCAAGAAGGCAGCAGGCAATGCAGGGCGTATTATGACTCCCATGGATGTATGGCGATCCCGTGGACTTGAGTTTTTCCAGAGATGTGTTCACGTAGAACACGAGAGACTTTGTGTATCAAAATACCAAAGGAATTTAGCCGAATTCAGTTGATTCCTGTAAATTCTTAGTACTTACTTATGTATATGTATGTAACTAAATATCTCTCCTTTTTGGCTGTCGGCAAATGCCAATGTCTGTTATTGTGAATTATTTTGTAAAGCACACCGTACCGAATTTTGACGAAAGATTTGGATCCCCATGTACAGTTTCCAACTACCGCGAGGACTGAAGCCGGCCGACCACCACCAGCGCCGTATGTTCTGGGTTTGGGTCCTGGAAAGCATGCATGCTGACATTGATTTTGCGAGAAAATCGTGTTTCGGATGAGGCCCATTTCCAAATTTGGGGCTATGCTAATAAGCAGAATTTCGGCTTCTGGGGTACTGAAAATCCACGTTTGATTCAGGAGATGCCTTCGTGCCATGATGAACAATCTTTTGTGGCCAAAGCTCAAGGATATGAATACGGATGACCTCTTACAAGAAGATGGTACTACGTGCTATAGAATTTGCGAAACAATCGAGTTATTGCACTCGAAGTTTCCTGGCCGCGTAGTTCCTAGTTGCGGAGACCACCATTGGTCGCCAAGATCGCGCGACTTAACACTGTTTGACCTGCTTCTTTGAGGCTATGTTAAAAGCAAGGCCTACGCCAATCATCCACAAACAATTCCAAATCTCAAAACGAACATTGGAGCCGTCATCGGCGAGATAAAGCCCCAATTATGTGAAAGCTGGCAGGCAGAGCCAAGGCAGTCATTTGGAGAATATTGCATTCCATAAATAGTCCCCACATGTCTACTTTATATAGCAATAAAGGTTTCAGAGAAATCTGTTCGTTTGTTCGTTTTATTCAAAAAACAAGTTCAACACCTCTTGTTGAAACACCCCTCAAATGCCTGTATATGCATATGTTGAGATGAAGGAATCAGTTCCGCCTAAAAAATCAGGTCATGTGCTTTCAACAAGAAATGTTTGCCACCGCATTTGCAGTTACTTTCACATCATGACGAACAACATCCCACAGTCAGGTAGAATGAACTATTCAACCAAGACAAGATGAAGTCAGGACAGCCATTTCCTAGCTTTAGTCCAATTAAGCTTCTGGAACCGATAGCTTAACTGCAGCAAGTGATGATCCAATACATGAGAATACATTAACCCATCTCTAAACTATGGGTCGTCGAAAGATCCTCTGAATTGCGTTAAATACAGAGAATTAGTCTCCTTAACATCGCATATGTGATCCTATTATGTGAACGACTAAGGTCTTGGGAAAGGGGTTCCAAATCGATTCATATCATCTCTTCATCGTTTCAAAGCCGCATATGGCATCATCTAGAGATACGAACTATACAGAGCCATGTCTATTTCTAGCATTCCTGACAAGCCCCTTCCACTATACAGGATGAAGATGGAGAATGCACGCTGCTTCGTCAAGGTCAGTGATGAAAAAACTGAGACCAGAAGGACTTAAAGAAGGCGGTGCGTTGTCATGTGAATTTTTCAACATCGTTCTTGAAATAATTGTGCGAAATTCACAAGCCAACTCCAGACGCAACGATCTTTCAAAAGTCTGTTCAGTAACTCGCAGACGATATTGACATAATGGAAAGAACATAGTGGAACGTTTACGACTATTTAAGTAGAAGCGGCAAATATGGATTAAGCAGTTAATGAAGGAAAAACAAAATATCTGCTGCCGATAAAGAGGAACACACAATTTCGACGTCACGATAAGCAGCTACAACTTTATCTAACTCGCCTCCGCTATCAAACTCGATAACGACACAAGTGCGGAAATCATGCGAAGAATCAAGCAATTGATTGGTAAAGCCCTCTCCCAACCAAAAATAAATTATAAAAGGGTCTGATCATTCCAGTCCTGCACTACGGCGCAGGACACTGATTGAAGCGGATATCAATGCTCTCAGGCGCTTCGAGAAAAAAAACTCTTCGGGCAATTTTCGGAATGGAGACGTTTCAGTAGTGAGTTGTACGGACTGTACTGCAATGCCGACCTTGTCAGAAAATCTCGGTTAATCGGGCTTAGATAGGGAAGTCACCTAGAGCGAATGGATACCCGCGCTCTAGCCCGGATGGACCTTTCATCTGAGTTGCCGCAGAAAAGTGAAAGGAGACCTCAGCCAACTTCGTGTGCCAAACTGGTGGCAGAGGCATAGTAGCTGAGGACTTGGTCCACCCGAACTGTAGTACCATTTAAGTAAAGTTAGTAAGGTTAGGTTAGGTTTCTGGTACCATTGATCAGCCTCCTATGCCATTTTGTGGTATCCGTATAGTAGGTCCTTGTTTCTTTCGTAGTTTGTGCCAACTTCATCTAGGAGCGGGGGATATGCCACTCATGGAGACTTCAGGAATATGCGGTAGACTCATACACTGACGGATTAGACCAACGGATATTAATATATATATTTGTTAGCAGTTACTTATATCATACATATCTATGCGTCAGTATCTCATTAACGGTAATTTGGTTTATTGAATCTACTTGAACGTACATCACTTGGCGAAACTAAGAAGGCGATCATAATGATTTATCTGCTGCGCTACTCCCTACCTTAGCTGCACGACTCCTCGATTTATTAGAAAACGATCCATGTCGGTGATAAGCAGGCCGTCGCCCTCGGTAAACCCGTACTTGAAGCGATTAATTTGTGGCCGAATTGGTTACCGAATCTAGAGGCTTGGTTGCGGTGAATTGATCCCTATTCTCGTCGTCGATGCTGAAGACTGGAGCAACGTTTCGATAGCGTTTGCCATTCTTTTCACTCGAGAAAACGTGCTGATCATCGATTTACTGTTGGCCATTTTACATTCGTCGCGATATTCGGATTGACATTGATGTCCCTGAGCCTTTCTTTCACTTCGGCTGACTTAATTTTCATTGCTATCGAGAGTTTGCAGAACAAATAGTTGCTGGACTTGGATTCCGAAACATGTCGGACGGATTTCGGGGCGAAATTAACATTCATCGTGTCACACAAACGAAGCACTTTCTTGGATCGTGATCCTCCAAACAGTCGACCATGTCTTCTCCGAAGTAATCGTGAATGGATATGTAACCGCCGGATAGGAAGAACATACTCGTATATTGCGTGTTCTTTTGCAGAAAAGAAGCGACCACCATGAACGTGAATTGATCTGCGTCCAATTGGCCACTTCCCATGACACTGAGATGTTCCCCGCCTGCATTGGAATTCGCTGCGATTGATTGACGTTGCACACGCAACGCAAGGGCCACTGGTTTCTGCAGCATCAAGTTATAATCGAGAAGGAACGCTGTCTACAAATGGCCGGCGTCATAGTGTTCTGCCGGTCGGCAGACCACCAAAAAAAGTCGAACAGACTCTGGCGTGGTCAACTCTGTAGAAGAGTTCTCCATTAGTTTGTACACGGATACGGTTCCTGTTAAGCGTTCCGACTACCATAGAGCGCTTTGAGAAAATCGGTTTTGAAGGATGAAGGTGCCTTCATTGCATAGTACTGGGCGAGGGAACAAAAATCCACAACGTCGTCCATCTCAAGGGCACACAGTCCTTCAGGGCGAGACTTTGGACACTACCATTAACACCAAGAACGGATCACTATGCTGGAAATACAGATCCCACATCGAAGGAATCACATTACGCCGACATGTGGAGGCAAACAAACACTTACACCAGTGCATGGGGTACAAATCGGGTGAGATTTTCTTTGTATCCAACATGGAGCACAATTCCGGATCGTGATATTGGATAAGCAGCCGAAACACATGGAACACATTCCCCTTGACCACACATCCCTTCGGAATGTACGTGTCTCTGATCGCTGCAAACAAATTACACGTATCCGAGCCTTTAAGCTTCAATGCGAACAATTCAATCAAACCATTCGTGCTCTCGTACTGTAGATTCCTATTCTTGCAGTAGAATGTTAAAATCGACTCCAAATCAGTGATGACCGATACCTTGTCCTCATCATCGTTTCTAATACGTTCCACAACCCAGTTGCAATACACGCAGAGCTTATTTTGAAAAGGCAAATCGTAGATCTCATTAAAGAGTGTCGCACATCGAGGCAAACTTGGCACACGTCTGCCCGCAGCAACTCTGAAATCGCATTGCCCTCGCATATGGCATAGATGTTGCTCACCTTACAATCGTTGAATAGTCCTGTTTCTAATTCAATTAACCACGAATTATTGTCCATTGTTGTGATTTGGTTTTGTGTTGTCTGGATTTTTTTTTTGTGTCTTCGATAACCTCATGGTAACTTTAACGTGAAGCACCAGCCTTTCTGCTTCGTCGGTCGACGACCCCGAAGGGACGTCACGGGCTCAACCGGGTCTCACAGCGTCTGTCCTCCAGATTCTTTTCAGCAAAGCCTTCCACTTCACTTCAAACATCTCAGCCACTTCACATGGCCAGGACGATGAGTACGATGTTTCTCACCCGAAGAAGAGATATGAGTAAACCTGACCGTGTCCGGAGGGGAGCTCAATGTGACCTCTACCGCAGCTCTTGTATACGCCGTGGTATGATGGATTCGTGCCCATTTTGACGAAGTTCAGCTATTGCGTTCGCGACCGCTCGATCAATTCTGCCTTTTCTTCGGATCTCATGTTTGTCAACAATGTTTTCATTATCAATTTTTAAGATGGAGATGGATTATCATTAAATGTCCTATTCATGTCGTTTCATGACATTCTACAAGTCGTCCTTTCCCATGACGTCCATAACAACTTTGCGAATATCACTTTCTACTCGCAATTGAAATTTGCCACTATACCACAAGTGACAGATCATCTGCTTGAGTTTCATACCTCCTTTTGTGCGTGACTCTATTTTAAGAGGACACAACTTTCGCTCAGTTGCAGGAAGTTTGGCTTAAACATTGCACTAGCTTCATTAAATCGGCCGTCAACTACATAGAATAGGTGGAGGTTTGTATATCTAAGATCTTGTCAGCAGATTATTATATCCCGTTCACGATGTCTTTGGAAGAGATCTTTTCAAAAAACGGATCGGGTACTTTTCTATCCCACTGTCGTAGTAAAATGCATTCATTATTTTGCAAGTCACTGAGCGATACGATGCGATGGCTCTTCCCCCAAAAAGGGGACATTAAAACAGGCGATGCATTACTTGGAACTGCATTCCGTAAAACATGCCTGAATACAATTAATTGGAATGCTGTCCTTCCTCTCCAGTTGCACAGGCTCAGTTCCAGCATCAGCTCCGGCACCATCTCCCTTAGGCGAAGAGCCCAGTGTTCCATCTTAAACGCATTCCGTGTAGAGATGTAGACGCACCACAAACCATTAAGTTCGTGGCCATTTGCAGTTTTGCGGTTTCGTTCAATACTTTGGCGATGCGTACCGAGTGTGGCCAGGGCCACTGCACCTTCTGCAATTTTCCGAAAACTTGTAAGCGTGTGATTTATGTGACCTCATAAATTTCGACTCCGGACGCAGTTGTGGTCAGGATGTCATTAATAAATTCCTTTTTGTCATTGCTATGGCAGGAGGGAAAGAACGTCCACTAACTGGAAATGGTGAATCCCTTCTTCGTCTGCGAGGCGAAGGTGGTGAGTGAGATTAGCAAATCTATTGGTCGGATGGACAGAATTTTGGATTTCCTGCTGGAGAATTCATTTTGGCATGTGCACACGTATACACTGACAAAAGTTATGACATGGCTCTTCAGCATCAAGACGTTTGGATACGTTTTGAATGAAGAACTTAATCTACCGCAGACGTACACTCCGACGAACAAGGACAATAAATTGAGTTAATTGTACGAGTGCGACTACATATGAGTTCTCCTAGCATCGTACCCCTAGAGGTAATGCGGCAGGGATGGATCTTCCCTAAGCTCTGAGATGGACAAAATCTTTAAGGGTATTCACATTTATGCACTAAATCTGGCATATGCAGCACTGTGGATATTGTTGACTGGATATGAGTGTGGGTGAACGTAGACATTTTATGAACAAAAAAGCACACATCCTTTTAGTATTTGTATGCAGTCATAAATTGTTGCAGGACTTTCTTGTAAAATTTCCAAGTCGATTTTATGGTCTTGCAGCGTAAGCAAGTTGGCGATAATAACTGAATTAGAACGTGTGTTCCAGATAGCATTTGAGTTATGGAGAGCATAGGGAGCTTTAGTTCCTTCTGAGATTTCATAGACATGGTGATTTACAATTTTTACATGGTAGAAGATGCAGTTTCCAGATGAGTCCTTTGGGAGGTGCTGCGCAAATTGTAAAAGAAAATGGAAAAGGAGAGACCGAAGAGATTTTCTAAGAATAAATCAAGGTGAGAAAATGGAAAGGTGGCCTTGTGAATACGAGTACTGTTTACGGAAGCAGGTTCTTAGCTGCAATCATCTGATTGCAATCCGGACTGATTTAAACGGAACTAAATCAAATGGTTTAAGGTTAGTTAGAGAGGAAATTTAAAGTTTACTGGGACTATATACTACATACACCATCTTATCGAAATGAGAAAGTAATAATGGTACTTCAGATTGTTTTCATGACATCATGAATGAATGTGATCCAGTTTTAACCAGGCTGGGGCTGTACTCAATGACAAATTGGTGTTTCAATTGCACTTCTAGATAAACTACGAATAATTTCTTTGTATAGATCGCATTTATTGAGCTGAGTCTATTTCGGACCAGTAGAAAGTTTCTTCTAGACTTTTGTATCCAGGCTTACCGCTTTTCATATTACCAACTTCGTAGTATTCAGAATCACTTGGGAAGAAAGTTGAAGTTTGGTAGATACTTTTAGTTTGAGTATTATTATCCATTCCTTCGATTTGGGAGAGTTAATAAAGTCTTCGTATATTCGGTATGCGAGAGAACATTTCTTCCAGAAACCATAATATCAGTTCTGCCGTTCTGCTTACTCCCCAACATTACCAGCAATTAATTCTGTGAACTATCATTCTGGTCCATGCGGTTTAGGTATAAACTGCAGATTGATTTCTGAAGTGTATAGACTTCTGTCATTTGAGCTGCGGTTTGTCCGGAAAATGCTCAGAATGAACTGCAGACCTCTGTTTACTACCTTGTCTTGGCAGAAAGGCTTCAAAGTCAAAGATCCTAAGTTCTCAAAAGAACCCAGTTGAGATATCGAACTAAGCGCCAAAGACGTCCAAACTCGGCGTACAACGGTTAAAAGTATAGACGTAACCCCAAAGGATTGGACCTGCTGGATCACTTGGTTCCGATGACTCCTGTGGCTCTTTCTACTACACATTTGGTAAATTGAGCTGGAACGGTGAAGAGAGTACCGGAGAAGCCCTGCCTGTTACGGTTAAACTCCATCAGAATAGAATAGTGGGTGTTCAGAGTGCTATTTTTGACGGCTTGTCCCGGGAAACCGAGAAATACTAAAGCCTCAATCCTCAGCGGCGATGGAGAAGTGAAACTGGTTGTAGGAAGAAACCGACCAACCTCTCGGATCTGAAACTGCACCCTCTTCTTCTGTCACAAACAGGCGGGCCCCCGCCCAATTATCAAGGCTTGGCCCGTTAATGGCGTTGTCTAATAAAAAGCGGGGGCAGAGCATATTACTGGTCTTATCGTAAACATCTTCAGATGACGCCACCGAAGGTTGCTACGAATTGATCAGTTACAAGTTGTCTTGTTGGCAGCGGGATCACTGGTAGTCCCTACCAGGACTTAAATCAGGTAACATGGAAGTCAGTCAGGGCTTGACTTGTTGAGGTAGGCTCCAACGTCGCGGGAAGGGTCTTCCTGTTGGTTTGACCCAATGTAAAGTTGCAATAAGTACTGGGTGCTGTGATTGTAAGAACAGTAAGAGGTTTTAGATCGGCCTCGGCTCATGCCAAGGGTGGAACTTGTTCCTCCAACGCAAGTTCTACTTTGGTCTCTCAGGAAGGCGGCAGTGCGATGACAAGGCGTATCCTTGCTCCCAGGGATTTATGGGCATCCCGTAAATTTGAGCCTACACGACAGGTCTTTACGTTAAAAACTAGAGATTATGTCCCGAACAGGCCCGCCTCCAATTATCAAGACTTCTGCCATTAATGTAATCTAAACATCTTCAGATAATGCCTTTACGGTGGCAGGACCACCGTAAATCCACACCAGGACTTAAAGCATGATACCGTGGGAGTCAGAGTCCCCAAGACTTCGGTCCGGTCTGACTTCGGTCCAACCTGACTTTGATTTGGGCCTGACTTGTTAGAGGTGGTCCCTCTAGTGAGAGCGTCACGATGGCTGTGGTTTAAAGCTAAAACGCAGAAAAGGTCTTCCAGTTGGTTTTGACTCTATGCAGAGTTGCAACAATTACTGGGTGTCATGACTCTAAGATCGGCAATAGGTTTTAAGTCAGCCTCGACAGCGACTGTGCCCCCAGTACAGGTTCCGAATTGGTCTCAAAGTAATTGACGGAGAGCGATGGCAAGCCGTATTCTAGCTCCAGTGAATACATGGACATTCCGTGAACTTAAGTCGACACGACAGGCGTTTACATCAAAACACTAGAGACATCTGTCCTGAACAGGGCCAAGAGTAAGAAAGTTTCCGGTACTCCCTCTGCTGATGAATCTCTCCGCACACGATACCTGGATGAAATCGTTGCTGCAGGTAACGCAGGTTGCAGTTCAGTCGGATATTGCATGAAGCGGTGAAAGCCATCGACGAAAAGAAAACCAGCGGTGGTTTTACTCCCACATGATGTCCGAATAAGGCCAGTGCTACAACAAACAAAGGCAGTAGTTCTGGACGACGTCGCTGGAAAAACCCCGAAAGGCCAAAGGATATAAGGATGCCGCTATCTCTTCTCTGGCTCTTCGAATTGGGAACGTTCGCAATGACAACAGCCTGAACGACACTAAGTGCAAACATTGTGTCAATAAACTATGGGAGCTATCCAAAGCAGAGAATGTTTGGGTTGCAGAGGACTACGATATAGAAAACGGAACTCTGAGAGTGAACTGTGTCTGTGCCGAAAATTTCACGTCTGGACTCTAAGACTTTCATGGTTTTCAGACAGCTTAGACTGACGCGCGCCATCTTCTAGGTAACCGCGAGGGGGGTGGGGTGGGGGGGGTAACTCATAGCAACTGGAAATGTGCCGATGCGTTTTTATAGTCAGAACCTTGGATTCGACATTGAAAAGTGAAAAATCTACTCTCTTCATAGGCGAGGTCTCGACCTTGTTGAAGAGGAGGTATTCGCTGAAAAATAACTAGAAACGATTTATGGATGACCTTGGAAAGTCCAACAGTGCTCCCCCTAAGCTCAGGATTAAACAAAAGTTAGAGGAAGCTGTTCAGAATTTGAATGGTACCCTCACCAACTATTTTAAAATAGCATGCCCAGGTAGAAAGCAATCCTGTAGATCACCCATTCCTTGGTGGAACGCCGGTCTGTAGCGTCTTCGTAAAGAAATCAGAAATCTTCTAAACAGGTCACTTAAGACTAACCCTGAAGAGAATCTGCTTGGCATTAACGTACATGTCGAAACCCTGGCTAACAGGGGTAGTAGCCTTTATACCGAAAATCGGAAAAGAGGACTACACGCTCGCCAAGAACTTCAGATCTACATATAAGTTTGATTTCCTTGATGTTGAAGAGCATGGAGAGAATGGTCGAGCGATCCATGTGTCCAAATATGCCTAACGAATGCATCCCCTGCCTAAGATGCAATCTGCCTACTAACGCGGAAAATCCTGCGAGATTACATTTCTAAATCTGGTATTTAAAATTGAAGACGCAGTCGACAAGAAGGAACGCGTGCTGGGCATTTTTATCGACGTTGACGTTTCGACTGACTGCGGATGCTGAATAGGGGTGCCCACAAGCCGTTCTGTCATGATGGATTCACTGCTCAACGTAGCGGATCATGTGGCTGTATTGTCTGTTTGGTCGTGTCTAGCGACTATCTGCCCTAAAGCGGAGGCAGCCCTGGACGTGATTAACGATTTGTGCACTACAAATGGGCTTTTAGTCCATCGTCTAAAAACTGACGTTGTTCTCTATACGAGAAGGAGGAAGTTGGCTGGTCTGATTCATCTAGTGCTAAAAGGTATCACCATCCAATTCTCCAACGAAGCTAAGTATTTGGGTGCCATCCTGGATAACTAACTTCTATGGACTAAACATGTTACGTCGAAAGCATCTAAGGCACTGTTGGCCTTCTGGCAGCGCAAAGTAGCTGTGAGCAAGACATGGCGCCTATCACCGAGAAGCGTCCCTTGGATCTATTGTACATCTCGGTTGTCTGGTGGAATAAGCTGTCACGAAAATACATTATTGGTGCTTTTGCAAGACTCCGAAGAACGATCAGTCTCGGCTGCATGGTGGTTTTCCGTAGCACGCTTGGCTCCACTCTAGATCCATTGATGAATCCCCTCCCCGTGATATTGTTATAGTTTGCTGCACTCCCAAAGCTACTATATCTACCGTTTAAAAAAATGGGTTTTTGGTACAACATGCACTGGAGCTTTGAAAACCTTGCACGCCGGCTATCTTTTGAAGATAGGCTTGTGGGCATGCCATCTGACGCAATGACACCAGAATTGCAGCTGCAGGAAAAATACGTAATCGAATTTCCCTGCGCCTAAGATTGCTTTCGTTCAGAATCTGAGCCAGGAAAGGATTGTAGTCGGGTCTTCACGGATTTCACTCCTCGTTAGGAGGTCTGCGTCTGTCTTCCAAGCGGAGATATGCGCAATGCTGGTGGCAACGAATTATATTGGAGTGGCGAAGTATTTGCATCGACAGCCAAGTTGCGCTTAGAGCTTTGCTGGACTCTCTTACGACTTCCAAGCCAGTTCGAGAATGCAAGACTTCAATAATGTAGTCGGAAGGCTAAGTCCTCTGAGTTCTGTTTGGGTCTTAGATCACCATGAGATCACGGGAAATGAAATCGCAGATGAACTTGCTATTCAGGGCTTTTTCATAAGTCGAACGTCGTTAGGGCCCCCATCGACAGTTAGTTTTGATACGAGCATAAGTGGAAATGGCATAACTCTCCAGGTTACCGCAGACCAAACAAATGTGACAAAACATTCTGCGACGCTTGCTATGAAGGTGGTAACAACACCGCGGAACAATGCTTCTGTGAGGTTACAGTACAAGGAACATACAAAGAGTACAATGGACTAGTTCGTTTTTTGAATTATCTGTGCTGATAGAATTAAAAGTTCCACAATCGTTGTCTATTTTCGTTAAGGCGGAGATTTATTATCCGAGGATTGGACAAGTACCAAATCGTCCAAATCCTGTGAATTTTCTGATGTGGACCTGAGTTTTAACCCACAAATTTCTCTAACTGGCTCGGTCGTTAGATATTTACATATATCGAGCTGCGGTAAGGTAGTTGACTTCTCCTCTTCTGGAGTCAATTCGAAGAATCTTGGGACGAATGTTGAAACTATGATACCTTAGCCCTCGAATTTAAATTAAATTAAAAATGTTAAACTCACTGTAAAGGCCGTCGCTTATTTCCCTCCATTTTTCTTTCAAACGGGAGGAAAGCAGTAGTTTAAAAATGTAGTTATCCAAGTCTCTGCATCGTAGAAAAGAACAGGGATGGCAATAAACTCGACGTTAAAAAAGATTCCACTGCTCATTTGCAGCCTTCCAGCTCAAAGGAAAAGCGGTTGTTAAGGGCAACTCTTCATTTAATTTTTACACGGACAAACTATAGAGTTGAGATAAGAGAGATCTTCAACTATCTCGAAGTTGTACAGATATATCAGATGAGGTGTTTTGTACAAGACGATGACGCTCGATGGTCCTTTATTTAGTTCTTAATTCAATTTGTCTGCTGCTGCAGTTTAGACACCTTCAATGAAAAAATGAAGGGATACATCTAGCCTGGCAACAGAACTGCAACCATTTTCATATTTTCTATCTTTAAGGTCATCCCTTAGAAAAAGCCCAGTCAGTCTCATGGGCAACATAAATATCTCAAGTTCCAGATCGCAATTCAAAATTCAATCTTGCGGCTGTTTATTTCTGAATGCAAATTGACGTGCCCTTAAGTCATAATCCGCTCGAGGGCTTTAACAACTTTTTCTTTTGATGTAGCCACATTGAAACCCACTATTTGAAGTAACACGCCCACACATTCAAACTAACTGCACTACACTTAAAGTTTTAATTGGATCTTAACGGTTATAATCATTACTTTGTTAGTACCTAGTACATACTCGTAGTCCTTTTGTCCTTTTCGATGGCAGCAATAGCGATGAAGCCACCGTTGCCGTCGTCTCTGGTAAACACTCGTTAGAGGTTCGTTAAAAATGTTCACAGACACTTTGTGCCACTAAGGAGCTACAATACGACCACCTACCTAACAAAGCTCTACATGTGCGATAAGAACTTTCCGCGCCATTCTTCTCCTTTTCTGCATTAAATACGTCGCTCTTGTTACGAATACCGGAATGCACGCTACGGTTTCGTACTTACGATCAAATGGAAGGACTACTTCCTCCGTATTTGTGAGTTGTGGCAGCTTTCTTCTTTTTCCTAGAATAACAAAAAAGGATCCATTTTCGTGGCGTACACATTTTGGGGATTACAACACAATACATACATATACAAATGTTACACATACTTATATATGTGTAGATACACTTCGCACCCATCTACAGTGTGAGTTGGCCCTCTACAATACCGGATTTATGAAATGCTTTGCCGCCAACTCTATGTTGAGGTTTGGAGGAAGTGGAGCTAGTGGTTCCGGTGTGGCAAGAACTTCAAAACTACCTGAAATACCTCTCGCCGCATGTGGTGGTTTTTTTTCCAAACGAATCGTTTTTGGTTAGTCGAATTTGTATGATGACTCGAAAAATAATTGGAAGCTCTATATGGTCGGTTGGGTTGAGAGCTCGGGAGGATACGGGTTTATTTTTAAACCGTTTTCAAACTTTTGTTCTTCTTTTTGGAAAAGAAAGCGGGTACGAGTAGATGGAATTTTCGGTTAGAGTTGAAAAGGATTTCGTGCTCCTGATTCGGAAGAGGTTTGGTGGGCAGTGTGAATGTGTTGGAAAACACAAGAGAATTAATTTTCTCATTTAGTTTTCGTTTTGAAAGTAATATAGCTGTGCACCGAATCAAATTAAAAAGACCGAGATTTGTTGGTCTATTTATCCGAGTTTCGAAGTTCGTTAGCGAACTATTTTTCTGAAAGTCATTGCGGTGTACTATTGGTCTGTTGGATAGATGGGATGTTGTAATTCCGATTGGCGGCAGCATTGATTGCAAAGTCGGGTTCATTACAACCGATGATTGCTGGGAGAATTGTGTTGTTGTTTTCGGTTTTTTGATGTTTTGTATTCAGGTATACAATGATTAAAACACGTTGACTTTCCGTAATCGACTAATCTGTATTTTCTTCTTTCTTTCTATTTTTTCTTATAAGTAACAAAAAAAAGGTACATGCATAAATGTCGCTAGTCATTCTATTAAGTTATAAACAAAAGCTGTACATAGATGTCATTTATTATGTAATATTATTTTGTTATATAAACTAATAACAATTACGTTTCTGCTTGAACATACTTCTATTATTATACGATACTTAGGGTGAATTGTATTTTCCACACTAACGATTTAGAAAGAACTTCTAAATGTCTCAAGTTTCATTTAGAAGTATTGACGCAAGACAGGGAATTGAAATGTCAAAAAATTAAATTTTTGAAAGGAAGTGGTTATTACATTGGGCAATGTAACTTTGATTTGACATTTTAGTCACTTGCGATTGGAGGCCTGTTTTACGTATTCCTAATTTTGTTAAGACACTGAAAAAAGTTCTTGCAAAACATTTAAGAAAAATTAACACCAATGGTCGCATCTGTATATCGAATATTTTGACTTAAATACCCCATTGTACTCCTTGTATGTTACTTTACCTTTTAAGTTTCTTGGTGCACGATAGTGCAATGAATTTATTAAAAATCAAATTAGATAAACTAAGATCTCCGAAAATGAATATGCTAATTATTTTATTTGAATTTGATAAAGAGATAAGGATTTGATATAAGAATTTGACTGCTCTTGATGCTTGTCGTTATACGGCATAGAAAATGATTCTGCCATGGTCCATCCTCGACGTTATCCACTGTGATATCTCGGTGCTAAATGATCTTCAAGCTATTGATGCTCAGCTTTTTTTTTTTGAAAGAAAAGAAAGTAGGTATAGTAACTGTACAATAGAAGATGGCTTAAAACTAGGTGATCTTTTATTGAGTGCTGTTGCAACGCAACGAACAATTTTGCGCAAATATCGCCTTTCGCTCACCAGCATTCACATCTTGCCATCGGCATGGCCGCCTTCGTTAGTTCAACTAAACAAAACCCGACGGCAAAACATCTATGACAGCCGAACAATAAAATTGGGCACTCAGAAGAACAGCAGGAACATGACGCGTAGACGAAAGCAGTCGTCATGATAGAAAACTGCATGCAAAAAAAATGCGATGTTTTTGCCAATCCCAGCCATAAGTATGTACACATGTGTTGGTGGCTATTACACCAGCTGACCAGATCATGCACTGTGCGGAAGCGACTAAGCGGTGCATTTTTTCTATATGGCTTGTCGTAACTGCATAGAAAATCCGCAATTACGAAAGGGGTTGTTGACCGGATTAAGATTAGGCTTCGAAAATCAGCTGGACCAGGAAGGTTTCCTTATGGATGAAGTAGCAAACGTTGGAGATTCCAAGTTTAGCAAGAAAGGTGATACTTAGTACAATAAAGACATTTGAAACGGAAAACAATAGTTGTTTGATTATTATAGTTCGCATCACTTACCATAATTCATTTCTTTAAATTGATTTGGTTCCGCATAAATCTGAATCGGCAACGGAGACAAATCGGACGCGGTTTATTTTATTTTATCTTTTTTTTTGCAAAGTATCCTGGCGATACAAGTGCTAATAGTAGTTTCGATTGGTAGCCTGCAAATTTTAGAAAATTTGTACCCTTAAATGTTTGTACACAGCGCGGGCGAAGGAAATTTAGGGAGGAAGGAAAGACAGGTACCGATGTACATTGGGTTTAAATGTTTGTAAGTTATAACGACCAGGAAAACACAGAGATCGGCAGGGCATTCCATAAGCTAGTAGTACGGCTTAGGAAAGAATCACGATATTTTAGAGTACGTCCAAAAGTGGGCATGAGGGTATACTGATGAGCATTCAATCCGGGTGTTACGGTTGAAAATTTGAATGGGCGGAATGCTACTGGCGATTTCAATTTTTTGAATCCTATCTAGCAGGTGCAGAGATGTTTTAGAAGCACCTGACCAGATGTCGGCATTGTACACCAATTTTGGGCGCAGGAATGCCTTATATATTGAGGCCTGATCAGAGGGGGTAAAATATTTCTTTCATCGCTGAGGAAACCTAGACATTTCGCAGCATTTTTGACGGTATTGAATATGTGGTCATTCCCACGTAAGTTGTCACTGATACACGTACCAGGAATGGAAAGTTTTTCGGTTTTGACGATGCATGGATAATGGCTGGGTATTTGAATTTCGCTTTAACGACAGCAGACAGCATTGTGTTTTGGAAGCATTAAATTCCACTCGGTTGATAGTTCCCCAATTGGTTATGCTGTTAAATTCGGAATTTAATGAGCTTAACATACGCTACCGTTCCCGTTCTACAGCCGAGGAGCAGGGGCGTGAGTCCGGGAACAAATATGAAAAGCAGAGAGTACTGTCATCAGCAAGGGAATATATTGGATCAGAAGTAGTAGACAAGAGATCGTTAATGAAAATTAAAAAGAGTGTCGGAGACAGAACGGAGTCCTGGGGTACACCAGCATTTATGTTGTGAATATCAGACTTGAAACCGTCCAAAACAACTTGAATTGAACGCTCCGAAAGGTAATTTCTAATCCATTGAAGAAGAGAGTCATCGATACCAAAACATGTATTTTCGACAAAAGAGCCTGATGCCAAGCTCTGTCAAAAGTTTTAGAAATATCAAGTGCAACTATGTATCTTGCTTTTACCAGATTGATGTACGCTTTAATTCCACTTTTCGGTGAGACATGCCATCAAATCACCAGTGGACCTGTTGCTATGAAAACCATATTGCCGGTCATTGAGAAGTTTTCGTGTTTCATGAGCTCACGGTTTATCAGCGTTTCCATGACCGTGGTGAGAAGGGACGTAAGTACTATGGGTCTGTAGGAGGAGAGAGAAGAAGATTCGACTTTTTAGGGACGGACCGGACAAATGCTGTTTGCCATCTGCTCGGAAGGAGTCCTAAAGAGAAGGATTGATGAAAAAGCTTACATAGTGGTTATGATAACGTGGAAGAACACGGGAGATATGCCATCTGGACCAGCGGATTTGTGGATGTTAAGAACTCTTGCTACTATACGAGTGCGAAAGTGGATTCGTCCCATTGAAGATTCGACGCACTCAAGTGTAGGCGGGGACAAAGCACAATCTGGGAGTGTTGAGCTGGGCGCAAAGTGTGCAGCAAGCAGATTGGCCTTGTCCAAAGAACTGACAGCTGGAATGTCATTGTAAATGAGCGTTGGGCTGGAGGATGAGGCAGAATTTCTAATGTTTTTAACGGACGACCAACAATTTTTACTGCCATTGCAGTATTTTTTGCCTCAATTTTTGGTCGTATTGGAATTTCACACGTTTAAGAAAGACGTTGCAATCATTTCTGGCTCGTTTAAAATTTTTTCGGTTTTCCTCTGCCGGATTGATCCTGTAGGACCAAAAAAATACTTCTCTAACCCTGACAGCCTCCTTACAGCTCGAGTCATACCATGCCTTTTCTTTTGGCTTGATACTCTTCATCCGATGAGGGATAAAGGTTCTCATTCCAAAGAGAATGGTGTCTGTAGTCATGTCAGCAGAATCATCCAACGTCGTTATCGAGGAAACATAACAACCAGTTAAAATTCCTAAAGAAGTTGTTAAGTCCACTCCAATTAGCTTTCTCGTATTGCCATATGGTTCTTTTAGGAATCTTTTCTCTAACTGTGTGGTGGGTGTACAAGAAATTAGCTGACATGACACAATGGTCCGACACAATGGGGCTCATTTACAAGCTGGGTTAAATTATTTTCTGCAACGAAGATTTCAACACACCGTCCTTCGGGTGTTGTCTGTCCAGAATGTCGAAGTAAATCAATGGATGAGGAACGATAAAAATCTGGATCAGTTAGATCTAATCCACGAGGGTGGGGCCATTCATGTTACGTCATTCCCTTTGCTACGTTGACCATTTCATAACTTAAAAGAACAAATGATTCGTAAGCGCTCCTGTTTTAAAGATTGAGCAGCTCGCTGAAGAGAGTTCCAGTTATACCGTGATCCAGTAAATCACGAAGTACGAATAATTGGCCATTATTTGCAATGACCTTAAGAATTTTGAACCATACGTCGTGACGGGAGCAACATGTGGTTGGTTGATATGATTGATAATGGCGTTCGTGTTACTACCCGTGTGTTTATTAGGAGTCTGAAAAGTTAATGATACAGTAGTTTGGAAGGTTGTGAATTGTTGGCGGTGCCGATAAGAAAGTGTAGTAGAGTGTGGGGAAGTTTACCACAATGTTGGCAATTCTTAGCACTGGGGCATGCAGACGCCAAATGATCACTACTCAAACAATTGGGCTCAAAACTATTCATTGCTAGAAACTTCGGACAACGTGGTAGAATGTGGGAACCTTACCAAGCAAGACAACTTATAGCCTGATTGTTATGGGAAGCTGTAATGTGGTTGTTCTTAAATTCCGGACGAGTAGGGAACTTCGTTTTATCTCTTCCAACGGATTTGAAAGTGTGCGGTGTGATAGATTTGAACCCTTCCCGGTGAGCCGGGGCATATATATCTAGCTGGAATTTTATGGCTTCCAGGATGCGATTTCTAACTTCGAGTAAACCCGTAAACTTTTAAACGTTGGAATTCCGGTTGATTGACCAAGTTCCTATTCCCAAAGTTGATGAGTTTCACGCAGACCTGTAAAGTACTTCAGTATTTCAGGGCTTCAGCCCTCTCAAGTACAAATACTAGGTACTGTTCGCTTTTGCAAGGCTAGAAACTGCCAAAAATGCTCTGGCCATCATAATACACTGTTGAATCTCCCTTCAACCACTAGCGATACTCGAATTGGATCGACCTCTTTACAAAGTTCGCACACAACGTCAAATCAAATCAAAGCAGCCCTTCCCGCTTGGTCAAGGAGACATGAGGAAGATTTATCAAACCAAGAGACATTTGTTTTCCTTGCCACTGCAATAGTTTTTGTTAAATCTTCCACTGTAACATATTTGCCTTGCAGAGCCTTGCTCGATTCCAGCGCACAGTTACATTTTATAACAGAGCGCTTAGCACATCAATTGAATCTTAAACGCCATAATATGTCTTCTTGTGTAAGTGGAATCGGAAATTCCAAATCTTTAATCAAGCAAAACACAAGTATCAGCATTCGCTCTCGACTAAACAACTACACAGTCAACATAATCGCATGCATCTTGTCCTCAATTATTGACAATCAGCCAAATACAACTATTAAAAACATCGACTGGAGAATCCCCCTCAACCTGCAACTTGCAGATCCATTTTTCTTTAAGTCGCAACGCATAGATTTACTCATTGGAGCTGATTTATTATCAGTTGGACAAATTTGTTTGGGAGAGAACTTACCGACACTTCAAAAAACTTATCTCGGCTGGATTGTCGTTGGGAATTTGCTCCAAGTCAACGGTAATAAAGCTTGTCTTCCAGCATGTCAGACTCCTCCTCAGAATGTTCACTCAAACGATTGATGAAAGCAGGTTTTTGGTGCTGCATGTATGGCTTGTCTCTGCTATCTAAAATCCACCTATTTTCCAATTCCATCCTAAACGGGTTCAAGACCGCAAGAACTGAAATGATACTAATAGCAGCGATCAGAGATAGATTGGTAAACTCGAAACAATTTTGGTGGGGGCTACTGCCCCCATTTATTTGGCTAATACAAGCTTAATCTAGCTTAATGATTAGGACTGAATACTAACAGAACGACTTAAGAGGGGGAGATCTTGTTTGAGACGAGGACCTTTCGGAGCATATGGGTGATTGTTTCGTTGTAGCCATAAGAGGTGCAGTGGACCGGCAGATGAGGACAACTTAGAGTCTCCGGATTTTTGTTGAATAGAATTGAAAAGGTATGCGCAGTTGATGGAAGCTGAGAGCAGCCGGTGAATGAAAAGAATGTCAGCAAAATTCCTAGGTTCTTCTAACGAATTCATATTTATAAGTTTGAGGTGGTCCTGATAGGAACGTAAGATTACAAGATCGTTCCGGGTCAGACTACGGAGAGCAATTAGGACGAACCGACATTGAATACCGTCGGGAATCAGGAACTCGGTGAAAGAGGGACCAAGCTTGACTGGTATACCCAAGCAGGGGGTGAACGGATGCAAAATAGATCCAGATCCAAATCCAACAGATCCCATTCCTTAGATCACCGTTTAATAAAACCAAGTTAGGAGGGCCATCTTATGGATATGCGAACGGAAATCAAGCTCACAGTCAAATACTTATTATGCCAGGGTCTTGAAAAGTTTGAACCATGGGAATTGGTTGACTATAGAGAAAATAAAGTGGGCGATAAGACGGGTTTCATTTACGTGAGAAAGTTATAGATTGAGATTTGACGATATTCAGTTTTAAGCACTTTTTGAAGCACCAAATTGAAAACCGATCGAGGTCTTCTTAAAGAAGGATCATGGGGAGAAGAAATAGTTTTAAAAAATGTTCTGTCGTCAGCGTAAAGGGAGAGGGAGTTGTGTTTAATGACACTCTCAAGATCGTTAATAGCAAGAATGAAGGGAAGGGGACCATGATGGTTGCCTTGTGGAACCTCAGATGAGTCGAGGAAAGGAACAGAAGGGCGGATTTAAACCGAATACTATAATATCGGTTTACCAAGTAACAAGAAATCCATTTTAATAAAAGAGCTTCAAAACCGAGAGCAGCCAATTTGAAGAGAATCAGTTGATGAGATATCTTATCAAACGCTTCAGTGTAATCGGATTCGTTTCGTGCGTCATGGGGTACAAACGTGCCGAGAACCTTCTCTTTTTATAAAGTTACTTTTCGTTGTTTACCTCCGCTTTTGCAAACTAATTTCTCGATTTGTTTCATTATTAAATTTGAAATTTAAAATGCTGTGTAACGCTTGCAACCTTAAAATAGACAGAGCAGACTTAAAAGTGGAGTGCAGTGATTGCAGAGCCTTTTTTCATGGTAGTTGCGCTAAATTAAATGCCACCGAATTGGACTATATGAACAAGAATAAATCAGTGTGGCGGTGTATAGTATGCACAAAGCAGCGGCGTTCCTCTTTTCCCGATGCTACTGCTGTTAATGGCAAGCAAAGCCAATCTCCGATTGCAAACCAACCAACATGCACCAAACACAATAAAAGCACAATTCAATCTTTGTCTACACCGAAAGAATCTGAAAATCGTACAATAACTCTAAAATGGTCTCTCAAGGCCATCGAACAAAATCAAGTCGATTTGCTTGCAGCTACTAACAAGGAAATTGCAATTACCAATAAGCTATTTGAGGAAAAAACCAGTTTACTGGAGAAGAAGGTCAACAACTTTGAGCAGCAATTGCTTGGAAACAGTATCGACATCTTTAACGTTCCTCTCGGGAAGCAAAACACAGCAGCAACAAACATTGATCTCGCTCTTGACATTTTTCGCAACGGTCTCAACGTAAATGTTAATGAGAGTGACATCAATTTTTGCTACACAAAGCAAATCAAAGTTCACTCACCTCCAGCTACGTCACCTAATAGATTAGCGGCGGTAGCGACAAACCAAACAAAGAACATTTTGCACGTCAAATTTGTCTCATGGAACATGAAGAAGAATGAGAGCAAAAAAGGATTCAAAAGCAAATTTGAAGACTACCCTACTTAATCAACACCCAAGGAGTGAGAGAGAACATATATATCAACGAGTGCCTAACCTACAATACACGTCAACTATTCAAAGCAGCAGCAGCAGTTAAGCAGTCGAAGCAGTATAGTTTTTTGTATACGAGAAATGAGATTGTTTATATGAGGAAACAAGAGAGTGATAATGCAATTAGAATTTACTGTGCTTCTGATCTTGAAAAAATAATATGAAAACAGATAACTTGCATGTAAACAATCCCGACCTTCGTGATCTTGGAAACTGCAACAAATCGTACTCTGCCGGCGGTATAGCCGTCTACATAAGCTTCACGTTACTTTGCATTTACCGGCTACATTGCTGTCGCAAGAGGCTTTTTACCGAAGAGTTAAATACCCCGTGTTAAGTTCTATAAAAACGAAGAATTTAATAGTCATAGGCGACATTAATATAGATGTTCTTGACGAGTCTGATTCCGAGTGTGAAGATTATATACTACTGATGACTTTGTTTGGTCTTAAAAGTATGGTGAATATACTCGTACCTACCCGCATAACATGCTTAACCTGTAGCTGCATTGACCATATATTCCTAGCACTAACTAAAAATATCAGTACTATCTTTAATTGTGAAGTGCACGACTATAAAATAACCGATCACCATTTATGTGAAATTAGTTTCCAAATGGAGTCTTCGCCTAGAAAAAATTTTAGCAGGCAAAAAGCCCAAATAGACCATCAAGCATTGAAGGAAAAACTCAGGTATGAATTTTGGGAAACAGTTTTCTTGGAAAGCGACCCTTCTGTGGCCTACAATGCTTTTATTTCGATCTTAACCGATCATATCCATAGCATAACTACTGTCCTAAACATCAGGCAGCGCGACTCGTTTTTGAAGCCTTGGATGACATCACGCCTACTTAATCAAATAAAGCGAAAAAAAAAAAATTTGCAAAAAAATGTAGAAAGCACCCACAAAATCTTAGTCTAAAAAGCTATTACAATAATTTGTGCAATAGAACTAAGATTATGATGGAACAAGCACGTGATAGCTACTACACAAATCGCTTAACTCAAGTCAGGGGAAACATAAAGAAGGAATTGGAATTAGTAAATAACATCTTAGGTAGGAAAACGAAGTCTAACGATATACCTAACATAGAGGTTGATAGCTCAACCTTGACCGTTCCACGTGCTATAGCAAATACATTCAATAGCTTTTTTGTTAATAATTCTACTACTATTAAACCCTTCGAACCACCTTCCTGTTGTAACTCTGAGTAATATTTCATCGAACTTATGTGAAGTTTTCAAGACAATTATGGCTTTGCAAAACAAGAAAACCTGCACAAATGATGGTATTTCTGACATAACCCTGAAAAAAATCTCTTTGAAAATTTCTGATGTCTTGTGTTATCTTTTTAACCTCAGTGCCAATAGTGGCGTACTTCCGGCGGCGAGGTTCTGCCTCTGTTTCAGAAAGGGAATTGTAAAAAATATACCCAATTATAGACCGATTTCTCTGCTTCTCACAATATCAAAAATTTTCGCAAAATTAATGAAATCAAGAATGCTGACGTTCTTAAAAAGAAGTAACTTCTTATCAGAAGCATAGTATGGTTTTAGACCTGGGAGATCCTCCGAGGATGCAATCTTAAATGTCTGCTTTGATTTATTCAGTGGAGTTAACAAAAGCCATTCTACTATGGCTCTTTTCATTGATATGACGAAAGCATTCGATATGGTGGACTTAAATGTAATCTTAACAAAATTATACAAGGCTGGTTTCAGAGGAATGACATACAATTGGTTTAAGTCTTATTTATTGGAAAGGGAGCAAAGAGTATTGGTCAATGGCTTTTACAGTACCTCACTTAAGATAGGAAATGGCGTTCCGCAAGGTTCTGTGTTAGGCCCAGTACTGTTCCTTGTATACATAAACTCACTTTTCATCGAGAGTTTTTACGGAAATCAAAGCGCATTTGCAGATGACATCGCCTTCACGTACACTGACGCCTCTCTCCATGAATGCGTTGCGAAAGTTAACAACGACCTTCATTTACTTAGAATTTGATTCACCCTTCATAAGCTTATTATTAATGAAAAAACAAAAATAATGAACTTTAAGCTATGCCAAAATAACCTAGAAAGCTTTGGGTTTGTTATTCATTCAAGCGATTGCCAAAAATTCGGTTTTCCACTACACATCTGTGGGAAGCAAAACTTCAGCGCTTTTGGTAATTGTTCCACAGGCTGCTTTAATATTGAAGCAGTCGAGTCTTTTAAATATCTCGGAGTTCTCATTGATAGCAAACTTTTTTTTTTTTTTTTTTTTTTTTTTCCGGCGAGGGCAGGTGAAAATCTTCCATCAGACACTATGAGGATCAGAAGCGCGTGCTCATACTAGTGTGAGATTCTTACTCACTAAAAACACCTCCCTTCATTGTTGATTTTAATACCGCAACTAAGTAGAACTTATCAAGCAGTTTTTATTTCATAAGTTAGTCACGATTGGTAGGACACTTTCCAATGGAAGACCCTACATATTCCGCTTTCTTAATGCGGTTTCAATTTATCGCGCAAGGTCCAACGGTTTAGTTCGTTGAAGACGGCGTAGTATGTTTCGTTCGTCCAAGACTTCTAGGACTGTATTGTTGATATGGCCGCTTAACCGGACTTTATGTTTTCGTGCGCAGTTCCTGACTTCATCTTCCACGAAAGGAACTCCGAGGTCTCGATGCAGGTCATTATTTCTTATAAACCATGGGGTACGCACAAATTGTCGTAGCACTTTATTTTCAAAAGTTTGTATTATATTTACATTTGATTTCTTAGTACAACCCCAGAGTTGTATACCATAGGTCCACACCGGCTTTAGCACTTGCTTATAAAGAAGCAGCTTGTTTTCTAAGCTTAGCTTGGAATATTTACCAAGTAGCCAGTACATTTCTCTGTATTTGGCCTCTAGTTCTTTTCGTTTCTTTCTAACATGCGTTTTCCATTTAAGCTTCGCGTCAAGTGTCATTCCCAAATACTTAGCCTCGTTTGCAAAGGGGATACACACCGAGTTTATAGAAATGGGCAAGTGATTTATCTTTCTGTAGGTGAAGTCAACATGTACAGATTTTGTCTCATTAAGGGTAATTCGCCAGATCTTTGTCCACTCGTAGACTTTATTTAAAGCAGTCTGAAGTTTCGCCGTTGAGTCTTCTATTGATTCTCCAACCGCTAAGATAGCGGTGTCGTCAGCAAAAGTAGCGAGAACAGTATCCTCGACGTGTGGTATATCTCTTGTATATAAAAGGTACAAAAGTGGGCCCAGTACACTTCCCTGCGGTACTCCGGCTAGGATATCTTTAAATTTCGAAACATCATTTCCGTATCGAACGCGAAAAATTCTATTTTCAAAATAGCTTGTCAATATATTATAAAGCTTTAATGGCAAAATTCGTCGCAGTTTGAACTTCAAACCTTCATGCCATACTTTGTCAAAAGCTTGTGAGACGTCAAGAAATACGCTCGAATAAATCTTTTTTTCTTCCAGGGATCTTTCAATTACATCAGTAATTCTATGCACCTGATCAATTGTTGAATGCTTAGTCCGAAATCCAAATTGATGGCTGGGAATAAGATTTTGGTTTTCGATAATTGGGAGAAGACGTTTTAGCAAAATCCTCTCAAAGATTTTCGACAGGATCGGTAGGAGAGAAATGGGTCTGTATGATTTTTTATCGTTTGGAGGTTTTCCTGGTTTTAGTACCATAATGACTTCTGCAACTTTCCACTGGCTTGGCACGTATTCAAGCCTCAGAGCCGCGTTAATAATGTGTAAGAGCTTTATAAGTGCTTTTTGAGGTAGCATTTTCAGAACTTCTCCGGTAATAAGGTCATACCCCGGAGCCTTCTTTGGTTTTAATTTCCTTATTACAGTTTTGATTTCAGCAAGAGTTGCATTTGTCATTACAAAATTACTATATGCTATTTCTAAAGAACTGGTGCCGGGTGCCAGTGTCGGGCCGTCGGAGGGCTTGATAGCAAACTAAATTGGAAGGCAGAAACCCTACCGTCAAAATCATATATGACTCTACTAACACGGAAAATGTATTTTCTGAAGCCATACTGCTCGCAAAGAATACTTTCAATGCTTTATTACGGGTTAGTCCAGTCAAAGCTTCAATATGGGATTATTAGTTGGGGAGGTACCTATCTTAGTACCCTAAGTGCACTAGTCATTGCCCAAAAGCATATAATTAGAATTATGTGTGGCAAAAATCGATATACGGAAAGTTGGCCACTTTTTACAAGTCTTCAGGTATTACCACTCAGGAATCTATACTTTTTCAAGGTACTCAAAGAGTTCTTTAAACGAAGCAGTAATGTTTCTTTTAGGAATTCCTCAGCTTACAACTTGCGAGTAAACAACATGGTACTTTTTGACATTCCACAAGTGCACAAAAGACATTTTATGAATTTTTATATAGTTACTTTCCGTAGAATGTTTAACAAACTTCTTATGTCTATACGCTCCAAAATTTTTTAAAATCACTTAAAGACTGGCTTTTTGCTATGGACCCCTTAAGCTTGGAGCTACTGTTGAAAATTATAATATAGATTAAAAAAAATGAAATAATTATCCTTTTCTTTTCGGTTTAATACAGTATCTTTTAAACTCTTAAACTTGTAACTAAAGAACATCTGATGGTACCCCACGTCAGTTATTCTTGCGATTATCCCAATATTTCCATGGATCTATGAACACAAACTTAGGTTTTAGAATGATCTTTAATTTGTTCATCATTTTTAACTAGTACAATATACTTTTTATATCCTAAATTAAAGAATTATCTATTGTTAGCTAGTTTTAAGGTGATAATGAATAAATAAATAAATAAATAAAAAAAAAAAATATCTATTTCGTTGCCATTTTCTAAGGCTGCGAGACCAAAAGACACGCATATAAAGCTTAAGGCTTAGGCATATGAGAGTGTTTAGCGATGGGACGATAATTGGTAACTTCATTCTTTGATTCCTTTTTGTGTATTATAAAAGAGGTCTTCCAAATCTGGGGAAATGCTCGCTGTGTAATGAAAAAACGAAATTGGTAGAAAAGCGGGAGAGAAAGGTTGGAAGAGTTTTTTTTTAAGAAAAACGACAGGGAGACCATCTGGGCCGGGTAGAAATTTGCCATTTAGTTTTTGTAAGTTTTCCTCAAAAACAGAAGGATCGAAATTTTCAGAGTGAAGGGACCAACGGAGAAATCTGGTACACAGGAGTTGCTGGCAAATGATTGTTTGAAAAATGTAGCAAAAAAGCTGGCGATCTAGGGAGGAAGGATAACCGTCGGTGTTACATTTGCAATTGAGAAATTGAAAAAAGGACATAAGGCTAAGATTGGTCTACGCACAGAGTTGTAGAGTTCGATGAAATGAAGATATGTACAATACTTAGATAGTTTGAATAGCCGGAAGAAGAGTGGGAGCGAAGGAAAGCACTCACAACTTGTTTCTTTTGTTTAGGAGAGAGAGGAGTTTACGATTATACCAAGGAGGGGATGTAGAAAATGTTTTATGGCACATGAAGGGAGATGGATGGAGATACATTGGTAAACCTGAAGAAGCCCTGCTTTTACGGAAATTAGCTTTATGAAAATTGTAAGAAGAAAGAATTGGGGAGGGAGAAATTGCCAAAATAAGTACCTCATCCGCAATCGAAAAACCACGCGTAGTTCATCCGCCGTTATTGAGATTACCACCTGGAGTACCTGTTCCTTTATTCTAAGTCTCACCTAGGTTCGTTTCACAATCATAGGATCTCTAGCTGTTAAGCTCTCTTGCCAAAACAAGGCACCTAAAGAAAGGAAGGGAGCTCGACATTACTACATTTAATCCCACACAGGTATAAAATCCAAAGATCCCATGTTCAATAGGAAGTAAAACGCGCCAACGCAAGTCCTAACCTAAAACCGCTTTATACCGGTGGAGATACTTACAATTCTTTTCCTAAAAATATGTCTAGGAATCATTTTTTAAAGCTTCTGACACTTTAACCGGATCACCCTCTACATATGCACATCCCGAGTATTTCGGATATTTCTAAGATTTTCGAACGCTCTTTCCAAATCAACGAAGACGACAGATGTACATACGAGGGGCGTTCAATATATTCTCGGTATCGATATGAAGGAAAATGCGAATTCAATTTAAATTGTTTTTATTTTTCAATATGATCTCCCCTAACATCAATGCATTTGTTACATCTTGAGATAAGCTTTTTTAAACCCTCAAAATAATAAATTTCCTCTTTCTCTGCAAAATACCGACTTGAGTTTTTCATCATCCGAAAATCTTTTTCCACGAAGACATTTTTTCAAATCCGGAAACAGGAAATAATCACTAGGGGCAAGGTCTGGATTATAGGGTGGGTGTTGGATTTCTTCGAAACCACAATCTCGCGCAGCAGCCTTGGAAACTCGCGCCGTGTGAACAGGAGCGTTGTCATGAAGAAGCAACACACCCGCTGCGAGTTTACCCCGTCTTTTCTTTTTAATTTCCTCCCGCAAATTATGCAAAGTGGAAGCGTAGGATGTGGCGTTGACGGTTTCACCTTTTTTTTGTACTCAATGAGCAAGATTCCCTTTGAGTCCCAAAAAACTGTGGCCATGAGCTTCCCGGCAGACGGAGTGACTTTGAACTTCTTCGGGGGGTCTGTTCCTTTTTTATGCCACTGCATGGACTCTTGTTTGCTTTCAGGGTCATAGTGGTGGACCCATGTTTCGTCCCTAGTAACAATTCGATCCATAACACCGTCCGCGTTCTCACTACACATCTCCAAAAGCTCTCTACAGCATGCGATTCTCACTTTTTTCTGAGGCGCTGTGAGCATTCGTGGCACCCACCTTGCACTGACCTTTGAAAGTTTAAGATGGTCATGAAGAATGGTGTGAATGGTACCAATTGAAAGCTTGGTGATCTCTGCCATCATTTTCACCTTTAGTCGGGCATCCTCAAGAACAAGTTTTTCGACTTTTTTGATGCTTTCTCCCGTACAAGCAGTAGCCGGGGCGCCGGAGCGGGGGTCGTCCTCAATGCTCTCTCTGCCTCTCTTGAACTCACTTGACCACTTTTGCACAGTTGATAATGAAGGTGCGGAACCCTGGTAAACAGCCACCATCTCTTCATGAATAGTTTTTTGACTTTTTCCTTGCTTAGTGAGAAATTTAATTACAGCGCGATGCTCAATTTTCACCATCATCGCCTCAGTTGCCATTATGATTCTGTTTAACTAGAGATAAAACGCGAATTAATAATCACATTTATATGAAATTTTACATGAATGCACTAAAATAATAGTATTACTTGATAAATAAGTCAATTTATATATGCAACCACAGCTTCACCCCGATACCGAGAATTTTAAAGCGTCGCGGATATTCTGCATCATTATTCCTAAATTTTGAATCGTGTCGTGTGCCGATCTGGCACCCATAAAGGCGCATTGACCTCAATGGAGTTTGATATTATTGTGTTGTCGACTGTCTATAACTCTTTCATATATTTTATGAGAATGCTTGTTGTTACAGTTTTTCGTGCCGCCATTGCCTTTATAGAGTATAAAGAAAAGGTTCTCTTTTCACTGAAAAGGCATCTGATCTCCTCTTAGAATGTTATTCAACGAAACCGTGAGTCATTTACTTTTCGATTTTTATTCACACTTCTGGAGATGTAAACTTTAAAAAAATATTTTTTCAAAAGCGATTACTGAAACACTCTATTATTCTCAAAGCCGCAACATTTTTCTGCTGTCAATTGTATCCAGTATGCAGTAGCTCCTATCTTATAGATTAGTGAATTTATTAAACCTTCCTCGGCATGGAGCGTACGGAGTTGAGCAGGAGTTTCATTAAATGATTGCTCTGCCTCAAACATATTTTCTGGTTGCAAATATCCGCCCCTTAACAATGCTGTTTCAGGTGCATTGCCAAAATTTGCAAAACCCATAGTCTGGCGTGGCACATTCATTGAATTGCTCACACACGATCCAAGATTATTATTACGTCTATAAAAAAAATGTGTTCATAGTCAAATAGCATAGAGGAGAGGAGAATCCTTAAAGTCCTTTCGACTGTCTGCAGCAGAGAGCAATTCAAAGCAAATTTGTTATCCTTATCCCTGAAATGCCCAAAATTTTGTATAGGAACTTGCAATCCAACAACAGTTGGAGTACTTGTGCCAGACAGGGTAGAATCGCATTCAATGAAGACACCGCATCCGGATGAGCAGGATCTCATAGAAATCCATGGCAAATTGGCTTCCTTTCGAAATTTCTGTACAAATGAATTTTTGAGATTTTACGATCTGCTGAAAAAATATTTTTGAATTGCTACCACTACGAGGACACACTCGTACATGCACTACAGAACCACCACTATCCCCAGAACTATCCATAATAGTGCTCCATTACAGAAGGTAGATATGAGCAGAGTTGGATTCAACCCCTCAATAAAGGGGGTATACTATGGCTCAGCGTTTTAAAGGAACAATAAATGTGCACAAGGCAGTACAGTGGATGTTTGGGGATGTTGGAATTTTTGGTATGCAGGAATACTAGTTTTTTGTAGCCTTGCCTTGCTGTTGCTCTGCCCCTGCCACAATTTCCTACAACACTGGCCCTGGGGCGTAGGGAAGGGCCATTTACTCTTTGGCCGGTGCGAAAACACTTAATATAGCAATTGCCTGTGAGTTGGTGTAAATATTTGCACTTGTGTCGTTTTTTAATTAAAATTTTAATTTTGTTTTTCCATTTGGGGTTGAAACGTCAAATGAATTGTATAAACGCATTCTGCAGGACTTTCAGCTCTCGACCAGCAATACATACGTGTGTACGAATACGAGTAGCAACCTCTGCCAGGAGATACGAATATGACAAATGGGGTGTAGTGTTTTATGACTGCGGTTCGTTGAGGCAGACGGTGGACAGAAACAGAATGCATCCCCCTCTAAATCAATAGTCCAGGAGACATTTCAATTCGCATTTTCAAGAGGACGAGTAGTAGTGGGAGTCTGTGGGTTGGACAATATTTAATTTATTGCGGTGCTTTTGTGTGTTTTGTAAAGGGAACAAAGGGATCCCCATAGCAGAAACAATCGATTGAATGGAACAAACACTCGGATGGTAGTATTGTTTGACTTACGAATGTATTTGGAGATAATTTTCCAATAGATAAAGGTGCAGTTGCTGCTGGAGAGGGTGTTTTTACACTTTACACTGAATAAACAAAGGAGGTAGTGCACAATGGAAATCGACTAGCCGACAGGTTTTTTGTGTGTTTTCGGTGTGAATACAGATGCTGATGATTGTTTAAACAAATTGATAGGGACTCATGGTCGAGTGGTGATATTGGCATTTTTTTGGGATTTTTATTTATTTTTGTTTGAAAAGCAATAAGTCGATTGAGTTTGAAGTTCAATATAAAGCCATTCTATTCAGATTAGTTTCTGACATTGAGTTCACGACCGCCCGAGTCGTTTGAAATTAGCAATAGTTTCAATTGTTGTGTAAACTTTGATCTGCTAAAATCCAGTATCATTACATCACTCCTCGCTGGCAAAACCACTGCGTAGGCCTTTTCATCAATCCTACTCTTTAGGACTCTTTCCGAGCAGATGAAAAACAGCATTTCTCCAACTCGTCCCTAAAAAAGGCGAATCTTCTTCTCTCGCCTCCTAAAGACCCATTACACTTACGTCCCTTCTTTCTGAGGTCATGGAAACGCTGACACACCGTCAGATCATGAAATATCTCGAAACACGAAAACTTCTCAATGACCGGCAATATAGTTTTCGTAGCAACAGGTCCACTGATGATTTGATGGCATGTCTCACCGAAAAATGGAACCAAAGCGTACATCAATCTGGTGAAAGCAAGATAGTTGTACATGATATTTCTAAGGCATTTGACAGAATTTGGCATCAGGCTATTTTGTTGAAAATGCGTGCATTTGGGATCGATGACTCTCTTCTTCAATAGATTAGAAACTACCTTTCGCAACGTTCAATTCAAGTTGTCTTGGACGGTTTCAAGCTGGTGAGCCCCAGGGCTCCGTTCTGTCTCCGACACTCTTTCTAATTTTCGTTAAAGATCTCTTGTCTGCTACTTCTAATCCAATATATTCCTTTGATGATGGCAGTACTCTCTGCTTTTCATATTTGTTCCCAGACTCACGCCCCTGCTCTTCGGCTGTAGAACGAGAACGGCAGCGTATTTTAAGCTCATTAAATTCCGATATTAACAGCATAACCAATTGGAGAACTATCAACCGAGTGGAATTTAATGCTTCCAAAACACAATGCTGTCTGCTGTCGTTAAAGCGAAATTCAAATACCCAGCCATTATCCATGCATCGTCAAAACCGAAAAACTTTCCATTCCTGGTACGTGTATCAGTGACAACTTACGTGGGAATGACCACATATTCAATACTGTCAAAAATGCTGCGAAATGTCTAGGTTTCCTCAGCGATGTAAGAAATATTTTACCTCCTCTGATCTGGCCTCAATATATAAGGCATTCCTCAGCCCAAAATTGGTGTACAATGCCGACATCTGGTCAGGTGCTTCTAAAACATCTCTGCACCTGCTAGATAGGATTCAAAACCGTGCGATAAAACTCATTGGTGATACAAATATCAGTCAATCAATTGACACCCTCGAACACCGACGCAATGTGTCCTGTCTCACCTTGTTGTATCGATATTTTCACCACCAGTGCTCCACCGAAATTGCCAGTACCATTCCACCCCTTCTAACTTTTAAGCGTAACACCCTAGTCACTATAACTTGCAAGCATTTAAAACCAACGCACATCGGTATCTCTCTTTTTTCGCTCCCCAAACTCCCCTCGCCAGCACTATGTTCAGACATCTTAAGGGTACACAAAATCTCTTGTGCGCGCGCCAATGAGAGCATGGACCTGTTTCGGAATTCCTTGGACTACATTGATACGAAACAGCAGACTAAGAAAACTGAATAATTCCAACGAAGAAGGATTTGTGTCTTTCTCAATATTAGAGTGCCATAGTCTTTGTTGCCACTACTTGGCCTTAAGACTAGTGAATTTATTTTACAATCTGTCCGGGGGACACGCTCCAGGTGGAGATAGAGTGTCTGACAAAAGCATGTTAGTAAGAACATAGGACATACCGCATACAATAGGGTGACCAGATTAGGATCTGAATTCACGCTTATTGAGGTGGAGACGTTAAAATATCCTTAATAAACTTAGATCCCAGTTAATATCAGATACTAAATATAAAGCGCTGCTAAAGCCATAAGAACAGTCTACACGGATGTAGGCCCAAATCCAACCGCAAAATAAGACGGGTTGATTCTTTAGCGATGCCCAATTCAGCTGATCGGCGCCGAATCGACATTTCTGGGTCTTCTTCGATACCGGCCGCTACAGCGGCTAAGTTTCTTCGTTTCGCACCAATCTCTGTCTGGTTGGTAGCCTAAGTTCCAAAAGAGTGTACTCATGCACACTGATGACAACCGACCTAACGACGAAATTCACGTTGCGTACTTACAACTGAGCCGGAATAACTTAATAATAATGTCCGCATGTTTGGCAGTCCTAAAACAATGCAAATGAAATGGCAAACCTTACTGAATATTTTGGCAGCTGGATGCCATTAGTAACTTTGAGAGCTGCTGGAACATAACGATTGGAAAAACTATCATTGCTATCTGGTCACCCGTTAGTAGGGTTGTCTGAAGTTCTAGTACACAAGGAAAGTAAATCTTGCTCGATAGGAGAATGTGACGGTTAAACGTAAATATGTACATTTAGAATAAACACACAAATAGTAGCTGGTAATCGAAGCGCGGTGGGGAAGGCAAGCATTGCTTCTCAGTACCTAGAGATACCTGAAATACTGGTATTCATGCTCTCTATCCAGAGGCAGATGATTCATCTGCGACGTTAGATACAAGAACAAGCTACCCGTGTGGACAAGATGTATGGGGTGCTGATAGGCATAACGCACCTCCAGTCTTAATGGGTATGAACAAGAGTGAGCGAACCCTTAAGGTTCTTGTGTTAAATATAAATTCACTCTTAAGGTTCATAGGAAGACTCACATTGTTTGAGTTGCTTAAAAACTAAGCTCCTGATGTGCTTTTGAAACAAACAAATAAGTAACAAAACAATACAAGTTTAAGTAAAAAACATACAACATTGTAAGAAGAAACCTATCCAACTTCATACAACGAGGTGCTGTTGCGATTTCTATTAGAAAATATTTCAGATACAAAAGGGTCTCCAGCCGGTATGGTGTAAGTATGTATGGTGTACATCCCTCTCCGTAGTTAAAGGCGGTTTATATGGTTTGTGTCTATGCACTTGAAGATATTTTAATCCACACTATTTTAACACCGGTCGAAAAATTTTTTCGATTTCCAAGGATGGAATCGGAGGAACATTATTTTATAATCAGCGGGGATTTTGACGCCAAACAGTGCGGTTGGAAAGATAATATCCCAAACAGACGCTCGTGTGCAACAGTTACCATTGTGGTGTCAGAACCAATAAAAATATTCCAAACAAACTTCCGGAATTGAAGGTTTTTGTTCAAAGTTGGACACATTTCTCCAGAACATTGAGGAATGCACAGCCACCAACAGAAACCTTTCAAGCAAGATGATTATCACATTCCTAAGACAAATGGACGAGACAATAAAACAAACAAAGCCTAGGAAGATGCTTCGGTATCAACACACTGACAACAACGACAGTTATTGATGCTCCGGGCCAACATGAAAATGGACTGACAGATTAAGCACGAAGTTCATAACGCCGAAGTCGTCGAAAAAAGACCTCTAAATATTAATATGAACAAATTACAGACCTCCTTTAGGAAAATTAGAATTCGTATAAATAAGAATTAACACCAGCAACTCAAATATACTCGTCCATCCAAGAAATGCCTTCTGAAATTCTATCACACCTACATACTCAATCGATACACACGACGAACTGCTTGATTCAAAGTTGCCTCCAGCTTATTTTGAGAAAGTGAGTCTCGGTTGTGGTAGACTACTACAGCTTATGTTATTATGGGCATGATAAGGGTTGGAACTAGCTTTCGCCGGGTATCAAAAGATATGAAACCAGCGCTTAGCCATAGTTTGAGTAAGCATCCAAAGACACGACCAATTTCAAAGTTGATATGGTTACAACATGAAAAATTCCAGTTTATAGCAAAACCAAGGCAGGTGGGGAATTTGACAACATTTCTTTAAAACTCGTTTGGCAAATATCTAACACTAGACTAAGATGAAAAGATTTGTGAGAAATCGGTATAACCAGACATTTGACCAATCGTTAATTAAAAGCGCCCCTTACACGATCAATAGTGATGTCATTACTGCAAAATACGAGTACATATTGACATAAATAATGATCGTGTATGGTCGATAGTATTGTTATTACTTGGAATGAGTCAACTGCCTCGCCACACTGAAAGCATCGGTTCACGGAATTTCGTTATGTGCGGATGTGTTTTGGCTTTTCTTAAAGTAAAAATAAATACTGAAATAAACCCTTAAGTAAAACATTTGACAAATCGCATCAGGAATAGTAGCAAATAAACGTCCACGACAAGCCACTGACGACAACGCATATACCTCAGATGGTGGTGAAAGCCACTTTCTGAAAGAGAACATGTTCGCTTTCTTGGCTCCAACGGAATCGGAAGACGAAGAGGAAGAAATGGTGTCTCTAAGCAGCAGCATCAAAATGCTGCAACAAAGAGTTCCACTGTAACACAGTGGAGCGCTATCATACAATTAAAAATTTACTGAAGGATTCGACGACGGAGTTCTTCTCCTACACCCCTAAGGGTAATAGAACCCTCGACTGATCCGGAAGAGCTCCTTGCACTGTTGAAAGAGAAGGAGTGCGAAGGGTTCAAATTCGTGGGGGTCAAGCCGTTTGTCACGGCTAGAGCTAAAAGGGAGACGCGAAAACTACCGTTCTTCCTGGTTCAGCTAAGTCCCGACAGCAAACTGGATGGTCTAAGGAGTATAAAAATCCTAGACTACCAGATTGTACACTGGGAGAAATTAAAGAGGAGCGAAAACATTTTACAATGTGTTCGCTGCCAAAGGTTCGGGCACGCCGCGTCGAACTGCAAAATGCAGCCTCGATGCGTGAAGTGCGGAAAGAACCACAACCACAAGGAAGGCTGCTGTCAAGACAAAAAACTTTGTACAGACAGTTTACTGACAGACATAACCAGGAGATCATGACACTGAAGTCGTCGATTAAAACTCTCCAAACATTAATAAGGGAAAATTACAGAAACTTTGTAAGTTTGTATCGGGGCAATAAAATTCGGGCTGTAAACACCAGCAACCCGAATATGTTCCCACAAATAAATAAAATATTTCAGAGAAAAGATCAAAACGACCTTTCGTGTCTTAGAATCACCCGATCGACGAACAACGAACAACGAACAACGAACAAATAACTAATACTTGTAGCAGCAGGCATTGATCCAAATGAGGCCGTTGATGATGACGACTTCTTTGTGATCGAGGATCCGCAGGAGCAGGTAGAGGCTATAGGAGCGACTTTCCAGGAAGTATACAAGGCGAGTGTTTTCATTGGCCCGAACCACGACCTGGAGAATCGAGTCCTTGTGCACAATTTCTACCTTCGAAATGAAATAGAGAATTGGCGATTCGAGAGCTCGGGCTTCACCCAGTTTAGTGACGAGAATATGCCAAATAACGTCATCACCAACGACAGGGCACTACCCCTTTCATTTCGGAGGAAGAGCTCCAAACGATCTTCGAATCGCTTAGAAGTAAGAAATCAGTGGGAATCGATGAAATACCGAATATTGTGCTTCGACATCTCCCACTAGAAGCGGTGAACATTTATACCCCCGGTGGAAAACTGCGGTGGTACATCCCATCCCCAAAAGGGATAAACACACATCCAATCCGGCGAATCTCCGGTCGATCAGTCTTCTTCCAAACATCAAGGTTTTCGAGAAGGTAATCAATAGAGCCCTGACTAAGTGGGTTGAGGCAAACATATAGTTCCGGATAATTAATTCGGTTTCAAGGTGGGGCATGATATCATTCATGCTGTGTCGAAACTGGTTTCTGATATCCAATGGAACAAAGGCAAGAACCAGTGCACTGGTGCCTGCCTGATTGACTTGGAGAAGGCCTTCGATACCGTATGGTTAGAAGGACTCTTTTTCAAGCTGGACAGGTTGGGCTTTAGTAAACCACTGCTGTATATTCTTTTTGATATGCTTTCCAGTAGACTGTTCATCGTGAAGAATGGCGATGTGACTTCTGCCGGAACATTTAATATTAAAAACGGTCTGCATCAAGGTGCGGTAAATTCGCCGATCCTATTCAACATTTACAAAAGTGATCTGATAGGTTCACTTCACCATGCCATAGCGTACGCAGACGACTTAATTGCGTACAGATCAGGTCCAAAGATTGAGGTCATTAATACACTATTGCAACGTGACTTCGACAAAATTAAGCGATATTGCGATGACTGGAAGTTGAAAATCAACTTTCAGAAGTCGGAAACCATTCTGTTTAGGACGCCTTTGTCTGGGGCCTCTAGGGATACCAGAAAGAATTGGCGAAAGTTCTCGATCGTCGGACAACATGGACAGCCACCTGCTTGTCGAAATGTAGTCAGATACCTTGGGATATCTGTATTTTAACAAACATATAGATGTTGCTCTGGCCAGAGCCAGAGGTGCTTTTGCCCTTACAAAGAGACTATTTTATAACAGCCAACTCGATGCGAGGGTGAAGGTGATTTGTTACATGGCCCTTATCAGGTCCATGCTTGTATTTGGATGTCCGGTGTGGTCCAACTTAAGAGCAAGTTTATTGGAAAAGATTCGGGTGTTTGAGAGGGCTTGTCTTAGGACTTGTCTTCGCTTATACAAAACACCAGAGTCTGAGTACATAAAATTCTATCGCAATGAGGTCTTGTACAATAGGGCGAACCTAATAAGAGTGGACAATTTTGTTATTAAGTTGACTCGAAGGCACATTGCAAGAGCAATGACCTCATTGAACAACCTGATCTCAGGGGCTTACTACCTCAATTATATATATCACGAGAGAGCTCGCCTTGACGGCTTTATTCCTCCAGAAGCGTTCCTCTATCTAGATGTGAAAGGTCTGATCCAGGACAGATTGGCGGTGCCGCTAATCTTCCACGTCGCTCGAACAGCTGCGGACAGGCGACTCAACTAAGACAGAGACGTCGCACATGGCAGTGCGGAGCGTCTCCGGTTCAGTAGGGCGGTAGGGAGTCGCGACAGGAGGGATGTTGCTCAGCAGCACTAGCAATTTTGGTGGCTTGATGAAGGCGAGGATGCTTCGTCGTTGAACTCCTCCAATGATAGATAGCTTCATGTGAAGCAGAGTGGTCCAGCCTAATTTTTGTTTTTTTAGCCATGGCCGGCTTACATAGTTTTAGGAAGCTTTAAGTTAGATTGTAAGAAAAAAATATATAAAAACAAAAAAAAAATAAATAAAAAAAAAAAAAATATGTACATATTAGATGTAAGTAGGTTAAGTAGATTAAGATTTATTTTTAGGTAGTATGTAGGCTTTTATGTTTAAGTTTTATAAAAAAATTAAATGTCTATGTACTAAGTTTTTACTTAAAATTGATTTTCTTAGTTTTAGTTTCATTAAATATAAAAATAAATATAGACTGTAAGATCCGCCGAAAGACATAGTTTTAAGTGTTAGGTTTAATTTGGAGTGCCCGCATGGGGCCAGTAAGTTAGTATAAGATTATTTGTAAGTTATTTAAGCTAGGACGTAAGAGTAAATTAAGGTATCAAATAAAAATGCTTATAAATTGAAAAAAAAATGTACTGCATCGGTTCCCGCTAGAACACCGAAATCAAGCAGGGTTGGGCGCGGTAAGTACGTACGGACCCTACAAATTAATTTGTATCGTCCCTTTGAAATAATAATAATAATAATAATACTTGGAATGACGGACGGTATTGACGAAAATCCGGAATTTCTAATTTCGAGCCATTATTACCTTCAGTATTGTCCTTAGTAATGACCGTGTAAGGTGTTTACGTCAATACCTCATCGATTTATGCAGCCGGTGCAGCAAAACGTATATTATCATGACTGATAACGCGGAATCTTTTAGTTTAGTTAGTGTTGAAGAAAGTGCAGTGCTGCGTACCTTCATTAAAGCTTATGAATCCCATCCAGAATTATGCAGCAAGTAATGACATTACTATTGATCGTGTAACGGCCGCTTAAGACATGCCTGCTTTTAATTGAGACACAAGATCAACAATATTGTTTGTTGGCTGAAAAATGAGAACCTGAGCATCATTTGCGTAAAAATAAATGGAATCATTTTTGCATACTACAAGCAAAAGATATATATGTACAAAGAGTTATGAAGATACAAAACAAAATAGACCCGAAAACTGATCGCTGAGGTATTCCTTGTTCGATAGACGATAACTCTTTGTGTTAGCTCTATCACTCAAACCAAAATAATCCTTCAGTTTCTAGCAGAGGATATCGTATTGCTTTTAAAAAACAAATCACAATTACAAAGATTCCTTATTGACAATTGTTAACGAGCAGCTTTCACAGTGAATATTTCTTTCTAAGATTGAATAGTGTTAAATATTTTCTTATTTTCAGTGATTTTGAGTTTTATGATGTTTGCTTAAACTGAAAATTAGTAATAAAAATACAGTGCGTGTAATGTGGCCTACCCCACGGCCTAGTAGGCCATATCTAACACGTGACCTTTGTTGAAATTTATCGTTTTGCTTTTATTTTCTTTTGTAGGAAACATGGCTTCAAGTGGCAAGTGCACAAAACAACAGCAAACGTGGGCCAAGGATAATATGTTGAAAGCAATCACTGTAGTAAGTCTCAAGGAGATGGGCTTTTTAAAGGCAGCAAAAATGTTCAATGTCTGTAGAACCACACTGAGGCGTTTAGTGGCAAAAAAGGATAAGCCTTTGGAGGAAGTGGTAAGTGCCAAACTAGGCAGGAAAACCATTTTTCCTCCAGAACTCGACCCGTCTCTGGTAGACTATTGCCTGCAAATGGAAGGGAAACTATTTGGTCTAATCAGGAATGATATAAGATCGTTTGCATTCCAGCTAGCTATAAAGAACCAAATTTCCAATCCATTTTCTGTTATAAAGGAAGTTGCTGGAAGGGACTGGCTACTTTTATTTCTAAAACGTCATCCATCCACAACACGTGGCAATTTTTTTGACAATTCAGAAATGCTCATGACCAAGTACTATTTTACCCCCAACACTATTTTTAATGTGGATGAGACGGGGATTTCAGTGGTTCCAGCCAAAATGCCAAAGGTATTGGCTTTGAAAGCTCGAAAAAAGATGGGAGCATTAACATCTGCTGAAAGGGGATCACTTATTACGTCGATTTTGTGCATGAGTGCATGAAAGGTGCATCGCCGAGTTCAATATATGCTAATCATCCATCAGGATGGATGCAGACAAATTTGTTCAAAAAGTGGTTCAAATGCTTTTTAATAACAATGAAACCAACAGCATCTTCACATAAGGAATATAGAAGTTATAGACCTGGCTCGAACAAATAATATTCATATTCTATCTACACCTTCGCATTCAAGTCACAAAATTCATGGGATCTCTCAAAAAATATTTGACTGAAGAAATTAGATGCGGGACCATAAACAACACGAAAGCTTTAATACAGTATGATATAATTGAGCTATTCGGTCGAGCTTTTTTAAAAGCTCAAACTGCAGAAATTGCTCTGAAAGGCTTTTCTTCCACAGGGATACGTCCGTTTGATAGGAATGTGTTTCAAGACCACGATTTTCTAGCAGCAGAAGAAGATGAAATACCTTTATCTAACATGGAAAATCCTGCTCCTGCTGATGGATAACATTCACAACCTTTGACTTCTACTGGGATAAAATGTATTTCGTAATCAACAACTTTGGTAACTCCACATCAAATTTCTCCTATCCCTGTTCTAGCAAAAAACCTTCAACTCGTGGAAGGAAACGAGGAAAATCGGAGCTGATTTCATCATCTCCGTACAAGGTAGCTGTAGAAGAATCCATCAAAAAAGGAGATGAAAAAGAGTTAAAGAAGAACAATCACGGGGGAAGATACAGATGGTAGAAATATACATATGGTATATCTTATATATTTAGGCTTTAATCCAATAATGTTAACGTCTTGCAGACGTATGCAGGATCTGGGCTCATGAGGATTCTACTGGCAACGAGCAACAATATTTCACATGTGAATTTTGCTGTAGCTAAACCCACTTTTCTCAAAAACCATTGTGTTAAATATGGCCCACCCTAGGCCATGTTTAACTCCAGGTAAGCCATATTAGCCGCAATTTTTTACAAACTAAAATATGAAGCTCCTTTAATTTTTCATTTACATATATCTTTTTGTTATGTTTCTTTTTATTATTCGAGTTACCAAAGGCTGAAAGATTAATGATTTGTAAGACTGCTTAAAAAAAAAAGCAAATAAATTAATTCGACTTAATTGTATGGTTTTATTTCAAAAAATGTTAAGGATAGGCCATATTTGCCGCACTTACTCTAATAAGTCAAATCCGGAAAAGGTGACCATCGAAGGATAGTTAAGAATGTGTTCAGCTTCGCCGAATAGAAGTTGCGCTTCGGGTCACGAATAATTTTATTGGCATTGCTACATGTAACTTTATAAGCATTCCAGTTGAATGAGGAAGAAATCTGCTTCCATTTACTGTATAGTAAAAATTCCAATTATAGACCTTCCCCCAATACACGTTACCAGTTTAGTCTTTTCCGATACAGCAAAATATCTGGGTCTCATTTTTGACAGGAAAATAAACTGAAAACCTAACATTCAAGAATGAGTCACGAAAGCTACAGTAGCTTCATTCTCTTGGAAAAAAGCCATTGGGAGTAAATGGGGCCTTCAACCTCGCATAACCCACTGGCTAAACATCTCGGTCATAAGACCGATACTCAGCTACACGGTTGTTGTCTGGTGGACGACCTTAGACAATGCAGTCAACTGCAGAAATTAAGCAGAGTCCAAAGAACAGCATGTCTCTGCTGCATTAGACATTCTGTTTCATTTGACACCCCTCGATATTTTCAGCAGGCAAGAATTGTATCTGCGACTGCAGCTATTCGCCTTAAAGCGACTACACAGTGGAAAAATAATTCATTTTTCTTAAGAAATTAGGAATCCTCACAGCGAACATCGATTACACTATACCCGAAATTTGGTTTGACAAAACCTGCCATGCAAGCTTCCCCTCTAGATCTTTCTGAAGATAAGATGGACAAGTCAATCCATTTCTGCACAGATGGATCTAAAACCGATAGCGGAGTTGGTGGCGGTGTTTTTTCAGAGAAGCTAAGTCTAAGCCTCTCTTACCGTCTTCCAAGTCGCTGTAGCGTGTTTCAGGCGGAAAAATTTAGCGATTAAAGAACCTCTGTCTTGGTTGAGGAAAAACGTTATATCTACAAAGGATATCCACAAATTTTCGGATAGTTACCCCGCTATCAAATCCCTGGACTCAGTCTTACTGAATTTTAAAACCGCCCTTGAATGCCGATCATCTCTTTTGGAGACGGCAGAGCAGTTCAACCTTCACCTTTGCTGCCGATGAACTCGCCAAAATTAGAACCACTCTACCTATTCTACCGGAAAAGGGTAGCATAGGTATACCAGTCGCTTCGTGCAAATTAATATTAACAGACCTTAGGTGGACTGTTGAACCAACTTGCCTAGCGACTAAACAGATCTGGCCAAAGCTAGATCAGAATCGTTCTTCTACAATAAATAGGAAACATCTCATGTCCCATAGGCAAGCACGCAAGAAGTCTTGGCTCTTTTACAAACGATTTTTGTAGAAGCTACATGGACGAGGAGGAAGAGGAGACAATGCTCCAACTGCACTTAGGAGCTTTCTTCTACAATGACCTAAACGAACTAAACAATACAGACGTAACAGTCTCCTACGTTTCATCATAAACTCAAACTGGTTCCATGAGTAAGAGGATCATAGATCCACGTATCATCACAATGGGCCAATAGGCCTACGTGGCTTGGTGTTTCCAGCAGCCAGTCTTACCTACCTACCTACCTGCTGTATAGTCCTTTCCTTTTCCTAATTGCCTTGAGAATAGGCGATGTAAGCCACGGAAAAGATTTGCTTCATATGGCAACAGTTTTTAAAGGAACAAACTCGTCAAGAAGATACAGTTGAACTCGATTAACCTTTTCATCAGGATCTGGACTGTGCCTGAAGTATTCCCATGGAAGCGGAGGCACTACAACTTGGGGGAATCACCGTCAATAGACCTAAAATTCCTATATTGAAAAGAAATAGGTTGGACTTCATGTGTAAAACACATATCGTAGGTGCGAAATATAAAATCATGCTCGGAGATAGAGCCGAGGGACAGCTGGTCAAATAGGAAGACAAATGCAGGATCAGAAACAATAAACAGATCAAGTAATCTTGGCTTTTCCTACGGCCGAGAACATGTTGGCTTTTATTATTTACTATGGGTAGACCGCAAGGGCAACTAACTCTCAATATTGACATGAGCGAAAGGTACTTCTGAGTATGTCAGCGTCAAAGTCTTCGGAAATAATTGTATTAGTGTAGAACGGTGATAGAAATGCAATATGAGGGAAAAAAAGTTCGGGTGAATATTGTTCATTAGGGATAAAGCAACACGTAATCAAGCATTTGATTCATCTGTCACATATTTCACATGAAAACGTCTCAACATCTTAAAGAAGCTTTGCAGTAAATAGCAACCCCACCTCCAATGGTACTCGTCACGCGATCATTATGATAAATTCTATAAAAAAAAATTGTTAACATTCGGATCAAACCACGTCTCTTCTACGCAAATGACATCAATATCAGAATTTGTAAACAATCGCATCAACGTCATCAGCGTGCTCAGGTAACTGCAGGAGGTAAAAAAAAAGATCGCTCTTCTTTTGTTGGCCAATGAATTTTCACTGTTCTTTCTAGGGCGATGTTAGAAAAATCACATAACAGCTCGTCGCCTTGTCCAAAACAATGATGGTCCCGGTTAATTTTCGTGCAGCCAAAATTATCCATAGTCATCCTGCACCACCTGACGAGTTTGAAATTCTGAACATAAATTCCCTGGCCTATAGCAAAATCTGACGTTGTGTAAATATTTGACCGATGGTGGACTTTGGCGACTTTATACCGCACTGCTACGGACCAACCAAATTTTTCTTGAATACTTTCAGACGCTAACATAATACGGCAAAAACAATGTCTTAAGAGACTTATTTCTCTCTAATTGGCACAGTGAAAAGGGTGCCCTTCTCTGATGGCTGCTTGTCAAGTTTCCCATAGGTTTTCTATGGTTTCTGTACGGCGGCTAGAATTTTGAGAGACGGCTTCCTTACCGAGCCTCGTATTAAACTCTCCAAACACAATTTGGGTGTCATAGCTGGATCGTAGAAATCGCCTTTGATGCTGTCATCCTTATCCTCCGTAGGGTCGTGAACTCAAATCAAGCTTATGCGTATTATCGATTTTTTGGCTGATTCTCCCTCGAATTACAAATCCACATCCAAATAAGACAGTCGCAGTAGTAGTTGTAGTTTTTCAACAGCTTTTTACCGGCCTATTGGTTGTCTCTAAACTGTGGTTTTTTTGCTCGCTGGTTAGTTAGCCTCACTCGTGAACTCAAAGTGCTAGGATCTTAATTTAACCCCTGAATAATGGATGCGGTGGCAGTAGCCTCGCTGAAGCTATAAGAGCCGAAGTTGGCCTTTTCAACTTTACATGAAGCTCCCTTTAGACCTGGAGTCCCAACACCATATACCCTAACCCATCGTTCCGTATATGGGATCTGGGTCTGGCAAGGATTGGGTACAGTTGCTTCAGTCAGAGGTACTAGATTTTTAGGCTTCACGTGGTGGTGAGAGTAGGATGGGCAGAAGCTTAAATGTAGGCGCTTGTGTCTTCATAACACGTTTGACCACAATTGAGCAATTTTAAGCGATAGAATACTCATTTAACATGTTAGGTCTGGTTTGATATATTAGGCATTTATTCGCCCAAAATTGGAGTACATCACATCTGATCAGGTGCTTCCATTATCGCTGTTTTTATAAAGGATATTTTTTTTAGAGGTTTCGTTTTTAAACTGAGAACACTGTTGCTACAGATTGTCAATTTGACAGTTGAACGTTGGTTTGTGGTTAGTACGTTTTGCCATTTTACGATGTGTGAAAATTGTCCAAACTTAGCACCTTGATCAGAGATTTTCCGGAATTTATTCAGAAAATTAAAAATACAAGTTTATTCATCTAAATCTATATTGTCTCCTTCAAAATAATCCCCATCGACTGCAACACACTTATGCCAGCGCTTGATCCAATCGTCGAAACATTTTTTATATTCGGTTTTCGGTATATCCATCAGTGCTTCCTGCGATTTTTCGATTACTTCCTCTCGGCTGCTGAAACGCGTTCCCCGTAGTGGTTTTTTAACTCGATTGAACAAAAAGAAGTCACAGGGAACCAAATCAGGTGAATTCGGTAGTCGGTGGCTGTTGGATGGTATTTGTTGCATTTTTCGTCAAAAAATTACGAATAATGATGGCACTGTGCGACGCGAGGGTTCGTTATCATGGTGCAAAATCCATGAGTTCTCTGCCCACAATTCTGGTCTCTTTCGGCGAATTGCTTCACGCAAACGTCTTATAATGTCCAAATACTCGTAATACTCTTTGTAAGTAAAGTAATTCTGGCCTTCTGTCAAAAATTCATGATGCACTACACCGTTGTACGAGTAATCCATGAAAACCGTGAGCATTGCCTTCTTTTTTGACTGAAAACGTCGTGGTTTTTTTGGTCTCGGCTCATTTGGTGAACGCCATTCACTTCCCTGATATCTGGATTGCGTGTCGTACTCATAAACCCACGTCTCGTCTCCAGTAATGATCCTTTTGATGACTGTGGGATCGGATTCAGCCTCGCAAATCATCTCGTTTGCGACGTTAACACGGTCTCTTTTTTGAATGAAATTGAGGTCTCTTGGCATCAACTTTGCTGCTACATGACGGAAAAGCAAATCATTAACCAAAATGTCTTGGACGGATCCATAGGCATTGTTCAAGTCCTCCGCTATCTCTCTGATGGTTAATTTGCGGTTATTGACCAGCATTTCTTTTACTTCATCAATGTTTTCGTTGGCTTTCGATGTCGATGGTCTGCCATTGCGTTCATCATCTTCGATTGACTCACGACCACTTTTGAACCGCTCGTGCCACTAGTAAACGACCGTTTACGACATTCGCGCACCATTAAATCCTTTTTTTACCCTAAATTTAATACAAGTTCGTTGTTGCAAATTGAAATCCATTTCTAAAATTGTAAAAAATCGCCAACACAGATTGAGATAGATGTACTCTTGGCTACGTAACTTTTGCAAATGTCAAGCTATGACGCTAAGATTTAGAGGGAATGTCAACAACAGATTTACCAACTTAATAAAAGAACAAAACTCAAATCACGGTGGTGTGGTACGGGAACTTTTTGATCAAGGTGGTATTTTGAAAACCATGGTTCGGTTCGCCAAACTTATCGTGCTCTCCGTCCATTTTACGGTCGACATAATCGTCCATCTGAGCAAGTTATTCGGAACACGATGAATCGTTTCGTACCACGTACTATCTAGTGGATGATATGCATCCCCAAAAATGACAAAACAGCACAAACAGAAGAAGTTATTGCCATTGTGGAGCGCAGTTTTGAGGAGAATCCGAATGAGTCGATTCGGCATCTTGCACAGCAATTGGAGCTATGCCCATCCACTCTGTGGAAGATTTTACGGAAAGATCTTGGCTTAAAAGCTTATAAGATCCAGCTTGTGCAAGAGTTGAAACCGCGTGACCATTATACGGTGAATGGTCCGAAAACATGATTCAGCTTGATCCTCATTTCCAACGCGAAATTTTGTTCTCCGGTGAGGCCCATGTTTGGCTAAATGGATCTGTAAACAAACAAAATTGCCAAATTTGAAGTAGAGAAAACCCAGAAGTCTTTGTCGAGACGCCCTTACAACCATTAAAACTCACTGCTTGATGTGCTTAATGGGCTGGTGGAATCATCGGCCCATATTTCTTTAAGGACGATGCAGGCCAGAATGTTACCGACATTGGAGAGCGCTATAGAAACAAGATTTCTGACTTCTTCGTTCCTCAGTTGAATAGTATTAACGTGACAGAGCGGTGGTTTCAACAAGATGGCGCAACATACTACACGGCACGCGACCATCAATTTATTGCGGGAAACATTTGCTGAGCGCATAATTTCGCGTAATGGACCTATGAACTGGCCTCCATGAACCTGTGATCTCACACCTTTAGATTACTTTCTTTGGGTGTACGTGAAATCTCTATTCTATGCCGATAAACCAGGGACGTTGGACGATTTGGAAGTCAACATTCGCCGTGTTATTGCTGATATACGGCCGCAGTTGCTCGATAAAGTTGTCGAAAATTGGATTTCACAATTGCGCTCTAATTGAGCTAGCTGTGGCATGTATATGCCCCACGTCATATATCAGCATTAATGGCATACAATTATCTATTAAATAAAGTTCATATTATAGACATTAATATTACGTTCAAGTGTTTTATTTTATACTGATTTTGTATACGTCTAAAAAAAGCACACTTCATGTGATATTAAATTCAAAACCACGCGATAAAAATCATATTTGAAGTCAATATTGTCCAGTTAGTCGACATTATCCAAAAGCGACTTAATGTCTCTTACTATTTCCACCACCAGTACTTCAACAAAATTGCCAATAGCATTTTGATCCTTAAAACCTTGAACTGTTTAACTTTAAGACAGACGGACATTTGGACGTATTCTGTGAGGTATCGTGGTTCCTACTTAACTCCACATTTCGCTTTTGGTATGGCCGCCGAACTCTTAACTTTCTAGTCATCATAACCTGCATTTATCTGAAACCAAATTCATCAGTATCTCTCTTTCCTGCCTGATTTTGCCTCCATCGAGCTGATTAAAAACATTCTAATGGTCTCCATAATCATTTGAGCGTGCGCAGATTTTTTTTAAAAAAAAAAGGCAGAGGCTTTTAGCAGCTCAGGTTGCAGTTACGGAACTAAGTATCTCTATACATTTCTAAATATTGGTTGTCACAGTTTCCTCCTTTTTTAACGATTTGAAGCGTAGCGTTTCGAATTCAATTCATCATACTACGTCATACGCTATGGGAATTTAAATGAATAGCAATTTTCTGTATGGAAATCTCGACTAATTTCTACTATCTGAAACTAGTACCAATTAGCCAACTTAAATCGTGGATATGAGCAAATAAATTTACTGATGCAATAAACGTCCTTGATAAATCACGAATTCATGCGAAGTATTAAATTAATTAGGACACCATCATCAGGGTACACAGTTGCGCGACTAATTTCATCCACTCGGGAATAATCAACTCTATTGAAATCCATTCAAATTGAAATTACATCCTGGCTTCAGCTAAATAAAGTAAATCTGTCAAATTAGCTGCGCCGAATTGAAATTCGAAATCGAATTCAAAAACTCGACAAACAAAATAACAAACTATCGCACAACAGCAGCAGTCGTATCAGAAGAGCCTCCATTTCCTAATCAATAATCCAGGCCGAGCACAACGGTAATAATGTAATTCGATAGATACAAATTTTATTTGTTTGATCTCTCAGATACAACTCGATGGTAACGAATTGCTCACGTACGAATACGAACACACTACCGACCATCCTCAAAATTTCCATATAGATTTTTGGATAATAATTTTGAATTGATCCTTTACAACTACACTTGATATCGCTGTTGGGTTGGTACGAGTATATGTGTATATGTGTACATAGCACAGGGTAGACCAGGAGAAAATAAATCATGTTAATCCAATAAAAGACCATAAAAAAAAAGTTACCGACTTAAATGGCTTTATTACCCCGGCGAGAGGGTGGCAATCGCATACAAATGTTTATACAGCTTCAATCGTTATCCCTTTGTTTTCCAGGAGTGTTCAGGAGGGAGATGATATTGTACAAAATACTCGTACAGAGTATCTATATACATGGAACGGGATACTGCACGCCTCTTGAGCATCCCCGGAAAGTGTTGTTTTACGACCATAACACAATATAGCACACATGCGTTAGCTCGTTTCCGGTGTTTATCTCTGCGTCTACCTTGTGGAGGAAGTTCATGCCCTAAGCAGACATTTATTAAGGAAGTTTAAATATTACAACTGTGGCGTATGCGTAACATTTAAGAGGGAAACACATTATGCAAAACTGGCAATGGCATGGGCAGAACACCCATCTCTTCAACCCAACGAAGAGGCCTGGATCGTAGTTTGAACAAAATGCAAATCGAACATATTTCAGGCAAAAACGAAATCCATTACGGCATCGCTTTACGAATTGGTACAGTAGTGCTACCAAACCAATATCCGGAATACATGTAACACTCTACGAATCCTTGGTCCTGCTGAAAGCCTAACCCGTATTTTATGCAGACGGGACTGCTGTTTTTTTCTGTTTCTCTCGTCTCTCGTGGTTTCCTTTTTTGCTGCCTCATTTTTACGGAACGAAATTTATTGATTTAATAACCCGGCCGTAAATATACAAATGAAATCGTATTAAAAAGATAAATGGCTTATTTGGATGGCTGCCAGCAGAGTTACTGCCGCAGGCATGAGATCTGGAGGAAGGTTAGTGGATAACCCTTTATGTGGTGGCAGAAGCAGGAAATAAAAGGACAATGCCGCAGAGTACTCGGGTTCGGTTCAGCTGTCCAATGTGTGTAGAGACAATTCGCATTGTTGGGAGCAGCACTTTCGACTGTAAATGGGATGGTTCGAGGGAGCTAGCTGACACAGAGATATGGCGTCGAATTTATGTGCAATTTCCGCTTCGTTCGTTGGGACGATTGATATTTCTCCATTGAGAAAGTGAAATTTTCAAGGGGCTTAAGAGGAAGCGGTTACTGTTACGCTGTTGTTTTATTTTGTTCTGGAGATTTCCCAAGGCTCGTAAGCCCCCCCCCCCCCCCCTCCCTCCCGCCTCTTTTTCTGAAGGTCCATGAGCACTTTCACAGTTTTTAATTGAGTTTTCAACAAGGAGATGGATAATCGTTAATACGGTATGTGAATTTATATTCGATCCGTTTTTCAACAAACTCAGCACAGAAGAGAATTGTTATCTAACAGTGAAAGATGCCGCATCGGATATGTTGGGTTTTAGCTGACCAGAACAACAAACTCTGCAGTATGACGAAGAATAACAAAAGGCATACGCATTAAATAGGAGGCGTATAATGTGACGCTGCAGGATGGTGGAGTAATTTGGAGTTCCTACATCCCTTAACGAATAGAAAAGCATCAGCTGCAAACAGATGCGACAACAGAAGAAGTTTATGGAATTATCAAACACGTTCAGTTTATGGAATTATCTCTACCTGAGACTTCTCATCCTCCCATCTTCTTTGATCCGGACACCCTGCTTTCAGTTCATAAGACCAAGTATCGTGGCATCAGCGAATGCTTCCGGCTCATCTTAAACCTGAGACCTGTGACCGCTATCCGCTCGATGTAGCTAAGCCAAAGCAATCGACATATTTTGGCTTTTCGGACTACATCCACATTTTCTTCTTCTCTCCTCACAAATGGGAGCGTAAATTCGATGAAGGATATTTCTTACAAAGGTACTAGCATTAGTTCCGCTTTCTGCTTCCCGCTTATCGTCCAACACTGTGCACCGTATAGCAGAACTGGCAGGATCAAGGCCTTGTGCAGGAAAACCTTTGTCTTCTTGGTCAGGTGATTTGACCCCAGCCGTTTTGATAAACCGAAATAGCAGCGGATTCCTGGATCAATCTTCGTCGGATCCCTACTCTACTCCTTAACTACCTTGGAATTATAGTTGCCGATTGTAATTTTTTGTCCACGATCGTGGATGGACGTTTCTTTGTCTGTAGATAGATTATATTTTGTTTTGTTCTCATCCAGAGTTAAACTGATTGCTGCAAATATCTGCATGATGGATCGATGGGATCGGGCGACGATATCAATGTCGTCTGCGTACCCCAATACTTGGACTGATTCATTGAAGATAGTGCCAGCCCAACGCACTCTCTGTTCAAGCACAAGGTGCTTCGTATGAAAGTGGATCACCTTGACGAAATCTGGTGCATCTCTACAACAATAAATTCTGATGAAGCCTTACTAAATAACACAACACACCGCCTGTTTTCAAGGGTTACGCGGCATCGGTTTTCTCGGGATCCCGAATTTGGCCAACGCCTTATACAGCTCCAGGTGATGAATGTTGTGATACGAGACCTCAAAGTCAATAAGGAAGTGGTGTGTCTCGACTTGGAATTCATTAATTTTCTCACGATTTACTTTAGTGTGAAGATCTGGTCCATAGTCGATTTGGTGGACCGGAAGCTACATTGGTACGTGTCGATTGATATATCGCAAAATGACTTAAGACATTTGTACAGCATACTGGGCGGGATCTTTAGTCCACCCTCACTTTATTGATTATTTGGTGCATACTCCTTACCAAAAGATCAACTCCACATTTAAATAGTTCCGGGTCAATCCACCAGGGCTGGCGACTTTGTAATTTATTTGATTTTTAATAGCTAAGCCAGAACTTGTCGAGTTGTAGAGGCTGTGTAGGGTCAATGAATCTCGAGAAATTCTCCAGACGAGTCCTGAAACCAAAGGATGCCCCCCTCACCTTCCCGACCAACCACTCCTTTTCCACTGGGATCAAGGTGTCATACGACCCGTACCAAAGATCAACCTGGCCGAGGGCCCAGCTTCACCAAAAATAGCTCAGTGGCGAACGGAGTATCCGGACACCAGGCGACCTTCGGATTAGCTAGCCTTATCTGTATATGGCGGCTCTCTGTACAGATGGACCACCCTTTCTCCGCTACTCGTGGGACCACATCATGGAAAACCTAAACAAAGCAAAACCTGGGGCTGGTACTCCTTTGATACCGGGCGGTAGAATGGTGAATGAACCGATTACCGGCAAGGCTCCTGCATTGTTGAGAGGAGATAAAACTGTGGCAGGCCATGGTGCACCATCCTCTAAAGGCAAGCGCAACGATCCTAAAAAAAAAACTTTAGGAAGTAGTAGGACTATGGCAAGCCATGGTCCTTCCTCCACCCCTAGCAGCAGCAAGTTTGTGGCAGGCCACGGACTTGTCGCTTCTACCAAAACTCCTCTCCCCAAGGAGGATTCTGGAGCTCAGCCGCATTGGCAAGGTCCATCTAAGCGCTCTACCTAGGACTCCGAAATGCTTCCCGCATCATCAAAACCTTCGGATTCATTCTGGAGGTTGAGAGAAGTGCAGACATAAAGAGCAAGATTGAGTGGGCTAACAACATCCTAAAAGACGGATTACCCACTGCTTCCACTGCTCCTAAAACACTTAAAGAATCCTCCAAGCACCAGAGATCGTTAGGGGAAACCGTGCCTGTTCCCAAGAGGCCCAAAACCCCTGGGTCATCCAACGGCACATCTCTGAGGTCTTTCAGCGAAGTCCTAAACGACGCAACAATCATCGCGATAAGCGATTAGAACGATACCGACGGTTCTATAACACCTGAACGGTGGCAGCTGTTCAAGCTGAAGCTTTCGAGCAACTTTTTGGTCATCATGCGGGAAAACCCCGGATCACCTCCCAGCACAAGCGACGCTGGCTGTCACCAAGACCACGTCAAGCTAATCGCATGTGCCAATCAGAGATCTCTCGATCTCTTCACTAAGGCCATAGGTGGTTTAGGAGAGATTTGGCCAGGTACAAAACTCGAGGTCGTATCTAAGGAGGACATCCTTAGTAGATCTCGCACTCGCACCTGGATCCCAGCCGAACCCTCCTCCCCAGAAAGAATTCTGGAGATCATCAGGCTCAGTAACCCGACCCTTCCGACTCATGGCCGGAAAGCCGCGAAACTGGAGGAACTAAGGGGCTCTTATAGATGCGCGTTGATTGTGATAAATAAGGAAACCCTTAACCCTCTAGCGCAGATAAAATGCATGATTCGAGTCTATACAACTAAGGGTCTGCAGCTGTCTCCTTTAACGGAGACATCACCAAACACAACCTCTGGTCCTGGAGCGTAGATATCCAATCTATGCGAGGTGACAATCAAGCCGTCGGTCTCCTCTTCTGACACCCCGTCGGAAATGGAAACCGATGACGAAGCAAAACGAGGGCTTACACGATCAGAGGAAGAAGATGAGCTCTTGGTCACATCTTCAAAATCGGAGGATCTCAACAGCACCGTGGGGTAGGCCACTCTGGAAAACTGTAGCAATGATACGGTTTCTCCAGATTAATCTCCATCACTCAAAAAAAGGTTTCTGCAGCACTCATTCTGCGTCTTTCAAAAAACGCTGAAGACATTATCCTAATCCAGGAACCATGGGTTGTAGAAGGCTTGGTTCGTGGACTTAGGACACCTTTATACGCTACGCTCTATACAAGAGACAAAGGTAAGATCAGAGCTTGTATATTAGTGAAACGTAGCCTTAATGCACTTTTGCTTCCTAATCTTAACCGTTGCCAGACTAAAGACTGCCAAAGGCTCGTACTGGCAGGCATTGGCATACCTTGGCCACGATCATGTGGGCCCTCTCACATGTGATAAGCTAGAAAGGGTGGTACTGGAGGCTGGAAGGCAAAAAATGGGCCTCATCATCGTATGCGATGCTAACGTTCATCACAATGACAGAGGTCAGTCACTTTTTGACTATATTATAAGCACCAACCTCTTTATTTGTAACATGGACAATGACCCCACTTTTATAACAGGAATCCGACAAGAAGTGCTAGATATAACTCTTGTCTCCGACGGCATCACTCAAATGCTAACGAACTGGATGGTATCGTCTGAATACTCTTTTTAGACCACAGATACATCCAATTCAGGCTGAATGATACTCCTCCCAGTCAACCATCATTCCGGAACTACCGGAAAACTGATTGGCCAAAATACAGAGGAATACTGTCATAAACGCTATCCTCTGAACTATCAAGTCCCCCGCATGACACCAATGAGCTTGACGTGAAAGTCGGGAAATTCTCTCTGGCTCACAATCAGGCTATGGCTGCTTCCTGCCCACTTATTCAACCTAGGGGCAAGAAAAAGCCGCACTGTTGATCAGCACTGGGACTGCTAAGAAATACTTGCAGAAAACTTTTCAACGTAGCAAAAAGCACAGGAAAAGTGACTGACTGGTACTCATACAAAGAACCCCTCAAATTATACAAAAAAAGAACTGAGGAAAGCAAAGTGACAACCCTGGAGGTATTTCTGTGAAAAAATCACGGAAACCTCTGAGGCATCACGGCTAAGAAAATTCCTCTCTACAAATCCTAAATACTTAGCTGTGATGAATAACTCAACCTGCTACTGTACACCCACTTTCCAGATGGGTGACCAAATAGGCCAACTGCAGCCGGGACCAAAATTCATGGTCTGATCAAAGAGGCAAACTGCTCTGGGCGCTGCATAGCTTCAAACCATACAAGTCTGCTGGTCTGGGCGATATAATACCTGCCGAGCTACAGTGGTCCTCAGATATTATTTTGCCTGCGCTAGAAAACTTATCCACATTCCACTGTCATGGAGAGCTGTCAATGTAGTTTTCATTTCCAAAGCCGGAAAATGGTCTCATGTTGCCCCAACGGACCTCAGACCTATAAGTCTATCATCTTTCCTTCTGAAAGCTCTAGAACGACTAATGGATATCCATATACGAGTTTAAAATTGATCCAAGACTACTGTCAACGGCTCAACATGCGGTAAACTAATTAAAATGTTTATGCGAAGCAAAACAACACAAAAAGGAGAAAGGAAAATATAAATACGAGTATAACGGGTGACCAGACAGCAATGATAGGTTTTCCAATTGTTATATTTCAGTAGTTGTCACCCATACTCCAACTCATTCTATTCCACTCCAAACCAAGCCCCATCGTCAACGTGTCTCTTTCGACTTAACCCCTACAACTCAACCCCTAACACACACGCCTTTCCCTAATTATTTCTATTAGTCCCCATACTATTAGTCCCCATATTATAAATCCTCCATTTGGATATGCCCCTTCGATTATCGCTGCTTCGCCCTCAACATCTTCGTCCACTACCCCCAGTTTCGACCCTCTTTTGCGTCCGACAGTTAAAATACCTCAATAAACTTTTGACACCACAGAATATTATGCATTTTCCAGGCTTATGGAAAAAGCTTCATGGTCTCGATACAGCAGGAAGGTCTTCCTACTGACCTCACAAATCTGAGGTACTTATATATCAAGTTCCAAGAGATTTTCAATATGTCTCCCCAAAAAGCTTCAGACGACCTTGCTGCTTTCGATCACTAAGTGCACTCAAAAAGGATCACACACCTTCAACCGAGCAGAGCTGACAACGATAAATTTTTTCGTCCCTAACGTGCTACCATTGCTAGTGTTTCAAACATCCACTCCTACGCCCTCTCGAAATAACCTTCCTCTTACCTTCTACTATCAAAACATAAAAGGATTGCGATCTAAAACCGGTGCTGTCTTGCGCATATCTCACACTCTCCCATTTGAGGTCTATGCTCTGACCGAAACTAATTTAATTCCCGATATAAAGAATCAGGAAAGATTCCCCCCTAGTTTCAACGTTTTTCGAGATGACGATCTTACCCGTCCAAAAGACGATTCTCCTTGTCGAGGTGTCTTGCTGGCCGTCCACAAAGACCTTAACTCTTCTCCAACCGCTGTTTCTACTTCTTCTAAGATTGACTATGTTTCAATAAAGATAACACTCCTGTGTAGGTCCCTATACGTTATGTGTTTTCACATCCACCGGGTCAACCTATCAAATGCTACCAACTCGCTATCGATGCAATTTATCAAATAATTAACTTATCTGATACTCTCGATGATATCATCGAGATGTGGGTACCCATGGCTCAAATGGTAGTGGACTGGCTTCCAAATCGGAAGGTTCGGTGTTCGAATCCCAACCGCTCCCGAATTACATTCATTTTTTCAGTTAACAAAAATCAGGAAACATGAGTAGTTGACTAGAAATTGACAACAAACCAACTAAGAATTCCACTAAGAATTTAGTCTCTTCATTAAATGTTGGATGCCACCCATGGAACGAAATAACCACTGAGTCCAAACATCTTTCTATCTTTCTGTATCCCATTTTCCAAAAATCTTAACACATGCTGAGGCTTTAGAAGTGCATTCATACCCACTTGATGAGTGTTGAGTTCTAAAAAAAAAAGAAAAAAAATCATCATCAGATGATGAATCTTTTTTTATCGCTAACCCTAACTCGAGTAAAGAATGCCTCGTTTTGGATAAGCTTGCAGACTCTAGCTTATGCCAAGTTAGTGCGGTTACCAACTATATGGGTAGGTAACTAGGCCTCATTTTCAACACTGACCCCATAAACTCCTCTGTCCCCTTTCACTATCGACCATTGATAACTTTCATCCTCCACTTCTTCTTTCTCTTTTCCACCACTCTCCTCTTCTTACAACTTTCATAAATCAAATCTTCAATTCTATTTATTTCTATGTCCCCTTTTCGCGCAATAAGATTATTTCTACCAGCCCTCCATGGTATAATCGTAAACTTCGCTCTTTACGTTACAAAAGACACAAATTATGGGCAGTTTTTTTTCGATCCAATTCTTTTGCTGACTATTTCAAATATCTCGGGTCATACCTTCAATTCGCCCAGCTTTATAACATTCTCTATCAGCGATACCTAGACAGTAGGCAATCAAGGCTTATAAACGATCCTAAGTCTTTCTACAATTCGTTAACTATAAAAAAAATCTGACGGTTTTCCTCCATCCCTCTCATACGAAAACATATCATCAACCGATCCGCATACAATACTAGATGGAGTGAAAAGTGACATCCTTGAAAAAAAGGTTATGGTGCCATGAAGTCCGTTGATATTTAGGCATACATGCCAAATTTCAGTGCGATACTGTCTTTAATTTTGTTTTGACAGCTGATTGTTGTTGACATGTTTGACATCATGTTGAGTATGAGCAAAAACGATTTTCGTTCTCTCATAAAACATTATTTTTTGAGAGGCAAAACGGCGAAGGAAACAAAAGACAAGTCGGATAAATATTATGGGGCTAATGCTCCGTCAGATTACACCGTCAAATATTGGTTTCGAGAGTTTTGTGGTGGCCGCAATTCCACTACCGATCAAGTTACAGAGGACAATGTCAAAAAAATACATGAAATGGTGTTGGCTGACCGGAAAGTGAAGGTGCGCCAGCCAGATACCACAAAGATTAGTACTGAGCGCACACGTCATATTTCAGGCAATACTCTGCATATGGAAAAGTTATCCTGCCGCTGGGTGCCGCGAATGCTCACGTTTGACCAAAAACACGAACGCGAGAGCACTTCGAAAGAGTGTCCGGAATCGGGCGGACTTTTGGCGTCGATTGGTAACTGGATTTGGACCCCTCGGACTATTATCTCTTCCCAAACCTCAAAAGATGGTTCATCAATAAAAAATTCAGCTCACGCGAGGAAAATATTACTCAAAATTGTGAAATAATGTGCCAAATTGGTTTTTTGTATTCAATGCGCGTATTAATTCTGAATCGAACACAAAAAACCGCATGGCGTTATGTCCTCTAGTTTTTGAGCAAATTGAAATTGAAATTACTACTTTAGTTTTGTTTTTTGGGATTTATGTACGTAGTCCTCCTTTGAATAAGTTAATGAGTATTATTTAAACATCTCGCAGACGCCTATATCAATACACGGGTGACCCGCTTCGCGGGATTAAGGGATTTCAACACAACTTCGTTGCTCCGCTCGGGGTATGTGCTTTTCTTCAGGCAGGCGCCTATGTCATCAATACTCTTCATCCACAGTTCGGTTGGATGTGGCGATGCTCAAAGAAAAGCTCTAAAAAAAAGGTGACAAAAATTATAGAAATACAATCAACCCATCTATCGGTACATTTTTCCATGGACTTCAATGTCGGCTAGTCGCGAGGTGCTGGCAATAGTTATCGCTTTTGTTATCAAAATGCCTGTGAGCACGGTTTTTCAGGTAAATTAGTTAAACCTTAAGCTACAACCTAAGGATTTGTTAAAAATATTATTACATGTTTGTTATTAATTTAAAATTAGCATATAATCGCTTAGCGCCATCACGACAATAAAAGTGAGCTTAGTAAATCTACGATAATAGATTACTATAATTATTGTCGTGAAATAGCCGAAATAATAGCATCTCACGTCGATGTTAACATTGGCGGCGAAGGAAAAACTGTACAAATCGACGAGACCTTTCTTACAAAAAGGAAATACCACAGAGGCCGTGTAACCGAACAAATGAAAATCGTAGTGTTGGGGTTATTTTGTACAGAAGATAAAGTCGGATGCTTCTTTAAAGTGAACTCCAAAAGTAAAGAAGACTTGTGGCCTTATATACACAAATACGTTAACCCCCACAGCAGTCGTATTTGCACCGACAGCGCACGCCAATACATAGGTATTGAGAAAATGTTCCCTACTTCTACGACTCATGAAATTACAAACCACAGCAAAGGCGAATATGTTGACAAGACCGATGCAACCAATACTATAAATGATCTTGAGAATCAAAACAAACTTCTGAAAAAATCAATTTTATGCCGCAATACAACGCAGCACCTTCACCAATGTATGGCACTTTTCTTTTACCGGAAATACTGCCTTGAAAAAATTTATAAGGACGACATGGGCTCCCAAATCACGGAATTTTTAATTGACGTAAAAAAAGTGTACCCAGGTTTTGTCAAAGGTAAAGAACGTGTGGGTTTGCAACTGAAGGACTTCGACCCTCCAACCGTTCACAATGAGCACTTAGAAGGTATTTTACCACCAAAATAACCTCGGCTCTTCACCATCACCGACGAACTCAACGAACTCGACATTGACACCAGTACGAACGATGACTTCATTGACGAAACTTACATACCTTTTTAATATGTACTCGTACATTGAACATTTAATTGACTACTCTTAACTAACACCTAACTTATTCACAAACTGACTGACTGGGACGCGGAATGCAATGCAAATCTACCTCCTCGTGGTGCATTCTGGGTCACGCTAAATGATTTGCTGTACTTTACTTACAAAGATGACCCTATCATCAATATTAATCCTCAAAGTGAGATCACCATAAATACAAAAAAAAAGTCTTATAAAAAATAGTTTTAGTAATTTTCAATTTTCTCAAAAACTAGAAGATATAAAGCCATGCGGTTTCTTGTGTTTGATTCAGAATTGATATGCGCATTAATATTGTACAAAAAACCAATTGGGCACATCATCTCACAATTTTGAATAATATTGATTTAAAAAAAAAATTTTTACCATTTTTTACCAAAAATTTAAGTTTGAATGCGAATTATTCAAAAACTATTCACACGAATAATTTGAGGAAAATTTTATATTAAAGAGCAAATTTTAGGCTTTCAAATCCTGTATAGTACTTTAAGGCTTTCTGAAAGGTAGATCAACTACCACTAACCTCGTCGAATTCGTGTCCTCTGTTCTCTCACCCTCAGAAAGTGGCAAAGAAGTTGACGTTATAACAACTGATTTCAGTAGGGCTTTTGACAAGATATCTCATAAACTAATCCTGTTCAAATTGTCCGTCTTGGGCTTTGAAGCCATTTTGCTAAAATATAGATCTTCTTACCTGGATAGTCGTTTTTATAGTGTTCGTTTCAGATATGGCCTATCGGCCCCTTTCTTGGCCACTTCAGGTGTTCCTCAAGGTAGTCACCTAGGTCCACTTCTCTTCATCCTAACTAAAGGGTTTTATAATAGGGACTTGACAACTTTGAATTTAATTTGTGAACGCACTCTTTCACTAATCATCAAACTGTCACTGTTAATTTATACAGTGGACTCAACATTTTCATCATGGTAAAGTACACTAACGAGCAACGTCTGCAAATTATAAAAATTTTCTACAGATATTCGGAGTCGGTGACTGCAACTTTAAGAGCGTTAACTCCAATTTTCGGTCGTAATTCTCGCCCTAGTAGACAGGCAATAACATGTTTAGTGCAAAAATTTGAGTCTACATATTCGTTGTGTGATGTTGCCGTGTCAGTGAGACAATGGGTGTCGAAAATATCGCTGCCGTTCAGACGTCCGTAGCAAGCGATCCAAATCAGTCAATTCCACTGCGTTCTCAAGAATTGGGCATCGCTCAGACCACATTATGGCGTATTTTGCGTAAGCAACTTGGTTCACACCCATACAAGATCAAGCTGACCCAAGAATTGAAGCCAATGGACCATTTGAAGTGACGTACGTTCTGCGATTGGGTTTTGGAGAAGATGCGTCAAGATGATGAATTTCATCGCAAAATCGTCTTCAGTAACGAAGCTCATTTTTGGCTCAATGGGTTCGTCAATAAACAAAATATGCGTTATTGGTCGGGGGTAAAACCACATGTGCTTCATGAATAACCACTTCATTAACAAAAAATAACTGTTTGATGCGGTTTGCATGCCGGCGGAGTTATTGGGCCATATTTTTTCGTCGACGATAACGATCGTCACATTACTGTGAATGGTCAGCGTTATCGCGCCATGATCACCGATTATTTTTAGCCCGAATTGGAAGATATGGACTTGGACGACATGTAGTTTCAACAGGATGGTGCCACCAGCCAAACAGCACAAGCTACAATGGATTCATTGAAGAGTAAGTATGGTGAGCGTGTTATCTCAAGACATGGGCCAGTCGATTGGCCGCCTCGTTCGTGCGATTTAACGCCGCTTGACTATTTTCTGTGGGGCTACGTTAAGTCATTGTTTTATGCCAACACGCCGACAACGTTAGAAGAGATCAGAGCCAACATTGAACGCGAAATAGCGGCCGTTTCGGATAAAATGTGTTGCCGAGTCGTTGAAAATTGGGTCCAACGAATCGACCGCTGCAAACGTGCCCGCGGTGGCCATATGAACGAAGTCGAGTTCCATTCATAAATGTTTTGATTGTACTTCAAGCCAATAATAAAGTTTTTGAAATATCTCAAATGGTTTGCCTTTGTCAAGTCGTTATTGAAAAACCCGATAATAACGATGTTGAAAGGGTCATTCGACACTCAGCACTTTCTCTCTATGCTGACGATACCAAATTTTTTAAACTCGTTTCCTCACAACATGACTCCAGCCTCCTTCAAATAGATCTAAATAGTTTTTCCATCTGGTGCATCAAGAACTGCTTAGAACTCAATGTCACCAAATGTCAATCGATTATGTTCTCACGTAAGTGAAACAAGTCTCCACGGCCAACCTATATCCCTTGTTCAGACTATCCGCGACCTTGTCATATTATGCGACAGGGAGCATAATTTTCGCTCGCATATTGATGAGATAATTACTAAGGCAAACATATCACTTGGCTTCGTTAAAAGATGATCCAAAGACCAGACCAGATCACTATGCATCACTCACGTTCACCCCCATCTCGAATATGCTAGCCAAGCGTGGTATTCCTTTCATTGAGTGCATGTATCTCGTATTGAGAGCAACCATCGTCGTTTTCTTCGATTTGCTCTTCGAGATCTACCTTGGAATGATCCCTTAATCTTACATCCCTACCGAGACCGTCTCAAAGTCATTAACCTGAATACCCTTGAGGAACGAAGGGACGCAGCTGATATTCTATTCATTCACCGAATCTTCTTAGGCTCCGTCGATTGCACGTCTCTTTACAACTCCATTTTCTTTTGTCCTAACCCTCGAAATCTACGTTCCCCCCGTCTCTTTTATCTACGAATCCACCGCGCCACATATGGCTCTAACGAACTAATCTCGATCTCCTTCACCATCCCTAGTGAGAAGTCCTAGATATTGCTAAACCTTAATTTTTAAGTCCTGGCTTGTACTAAGCCACGTACTCGTAGATCGCTTACAAAAGAATCTTTAATTCTAGCTCAACCACAATAATTTTCCCTCGACAAGTATCATGATTGGAAAGGATTAATTTAGAGATACGAATAACGATTGCAATTAAGATTGGAGAGCCAGTCGTAAATGAACATGTAAATGCTGTGAACTTTTTTCAGGGAAAGCAAATTGAAACTAGAACTTGTTCCTGTGGGATTGTTAGGTCCTGATGCTCCACAGTTTGATTACATTTTTGAAGTTTTGTCTTTGCGCGAGCGAGGAACTTGGCTTAGAATGGTATCTCTATGGGAATCGGAAACGCTTTCATTTGCTCAACATTTCCATAGTGCATAATGTGAATATTATCCTCATGCGCAATCTCATATTTCACTAACGACCCATTATCCCAGTTTTAATTGAAGGATAATGTTTTACTTACAACACACATTTCCCATTTACCAATCATTAGCACTTACACGCATGCACTTGGTGTTCAGATTCGTATCTCTTTTGTTGTCTAGGCTACACTTCCTGAAGACCACAATAGACCCCAGCAGCTATTCATATAACTTCACTGAGGGAGTTAAGGGTGAAATTGAAAATCTCTACCTTGTCCGCCTTTAATTATTTTCTGCAGCTGCAATTATGCTGCTCTACATCCCATATATTCTCCTTAGAATTGAAAGGATCTCCATCGTTGTGGTATTCCATATTCCATGTACCTATTCTAGGGTGTGCAGTACTAGGGCATCCTAGTTATTCATATTCCGTTTCATGTTTTCCATTTTTTAGTCGAAAAGTCCTTCCTCATGCCAACAAAAACAATAGTAACACGCCGCAGGAGGAGCCAGGAAATCTTCCTCGTACTGGAATGTGTATCCGTATACACATTCATATGTAGTCAATGGATCGTTCTCTGGCTTGCTTTTCGGGATATGGAAAATTCTACGATAAATCTCAGTGGGAAAATCTGTTTTTCGCCACGGACCATGAGAATGCAGCATATACGAATACCAACACGCCACCAACACGGGTGCTAGGTTATACTCGTACTATTTATTTCTCGTATCCCATGACATAACAGCGTCCTTCTTCCATAACCCAACACTCTCTGGTTATTGCAAACTTTTCCCAATCACATTTTCCGGGTGGCAGGACACCAAGTGTTCCACGAATTCTTGTTTAGTGAATTCATTGTGCACTAAGAATTTACTCTTCGGAAGGAAAAAATGAATAACTTACGGATGCCGGATATCCGTTGTCATACACGAGGTTTGCTTATCCCACACCAAAATTAAGATCAAAACCAAGAACCTTTTCATTCGTCTCCACCTCCATGTGGGCCAATTCATTTGGCATTCATGGGAGGATGTGAAAGTTCGGATGATGTTTGCGGAGCATTCTAATAATTATTTTGGGAGTTGCAGGCAGTGTTGAGCTGGTGGCGATGGCAATGAAGTTGTATTCGATTCAACGAGGATGTACGGGTATTCCTTGGAAGCCACATCCATTTGCTCGTGTAAGTAGTGTGCATAGTGCGATAAATATTTTCATTAACTGAAAGAGAAAATTATTTATGTTATCCGGTCAGGATTTCCAGCAGCAACAGAATATTCCAGATTCTTGGGATTAGGAGTCATGTAGGAGTGGGAACAGACAAAAATGGTCCTCTCTACCTTAAGTCGTTGTGCTTCAAAATATATTTCAAGAGCTAATAGACATCCTTGAATTGATTAAGTTGCAAATCACGTCGCATTACGGAAATGATGAAGTTCAGCAGGCAGTCGAGCGAAAGTTTCAAATGGACCGTTCTAGTCGATTGCGGGAAGAGGATACAAGAGAGCGCATCAATTGCGCTGTCTATTTTATTTTCCCTCCTAAGGTGGATTCGTTATCTGCGCTTTTTTTCTTTTCTTTAGTTTTTTTTTTTTTTCTTCTTCTTTTCACAGAATTCAAGGCAAGGATGTTGCAATTTATCGATGGCTATTCATTGGTATTTTAAAAAAAAGGGAAAACCTTTCAGTAGATTGATTTCTATTGTTACAAGGATCAAGGAGAGAGGAAAATGGAAATGGAGCCTTTCTCTATTCGACCTTACATCCTGATTTACCATTTAAAGGATTCCTAATGATGATTTACTGCTAAAGAAGAAGCACGAGACAGGGAAATAGAAGAAGGTACTGGGCAATGAAATTGATGGAGGAATTGACGTCTATTTAAACTTTCTGTGAGAAGTAAAGAATAGACTTGACTTGGTATTGTCTGACAGGAATCATGCACGCTGACTTTGTTATTTATCCGGCTGGTAAATTTAAATTGGATTAATAAACAGTCTTGGAATTTCTATTGAAAAGATGGCAGAGTTAATTAAGAAGTTGTAAGGGGCATACAAAGTCTATCCTTGCCTATCCAGAGACTTTGTTTAAAGTTGCCATGCTCCATTTATCAATGAATATCAGCTTCATTGCTCGGAGCAATCATTGTATTTTGAATTTTCGGATTAGCGTGGTATTAGTCCTTAAACTGTAGAGCGAATGGCCGAACACCAAAGCTCTTGTCCGCAGAGTCATCGAATCTAAAGGTGAATGACTCGAACTCCAACTTTTTAAAATGCTATAACTTTTTTATTGTTTCATAAATTTTATTGCGCCAAAGCAAAAAATGTTGGAAAATACATCAGTTTTCAAATTGTATCAGTAGTTTTCAATATGTCCACCTTTGGCGCGAATAATGGCATGGTGACGGCCGAAGAAGGCATCGCACGCTGCAAGCAAGTGGCTCTGCGGTATTTTTCCCCATTCCCGGCGAAGTGCTTGTTTGAGGTGGTCCAAACTTTGGTATTTTTTAGTGCCAACCTTCGCCTTCAAAATACCTCAGACAGAGAAATCCAACGGATTTGCATCCGGAGAATTTGCAATCCATTGTGTCGAAGAAATGAAATGTGGAACATTGTTTTTTAACCAAGCTTGGTTGACGCGCGCTTTGTGAGACGGTGCCGAGTCTTGTTGGAATGTCCATGGTCTCCGACCAGAATGATTGTTTGCCCAAGGCTTTAATACTGCCTCTAAGACAGTTCCACGGTATACGATCGCATTAATTTTGACGCCACGGTCCAAAAATTCGCGCGGAGAGCTACCATCGGCGGTTATGGCATCCCATACAATCATAATCGGTGCTGCCAGCTTTCTGGTGGCCGTCCGAAGGTGTATATTTTCGAAGGACCTCTCTGGCAAGTAAAGTCGGTTATTTTGTTTGTTGACATATTGCTCGATAACAAATGGCGACTCATCGGAAAAAACCAAATTCGGCAACTCACCACTTTCGTCCAAGCGTAGCAACTCCTTCGCTCTTTCGACTCTAACTTTTTTCTGTTGCGGTGTAAGATCGTGTGCTTTTTAGAACTTCAATGGCTTGAGCCCAAGCTCATTTTTAGTATATGTTGCATCCGTTCCAACGATATGTTGAGCTCACGAGCCATTTTTCTTCACTTTCCGAACCATTTCTGCAGATGTTGCTGTTTTTTTATGACCACCTCCATGGCGTTTTGCAACGCTGCCAGTATCACGGTAACGAGCTATGGTTCGAGACACAAATGATTTATTCACGTTGAGGTGCTGGAGGGCTCTAACGATAGCTGCTTGTGGTTTTCCATCCAAATATAAAGCAATCACACTATCACGTTTGAATTCCATGGCGGATAAAAATTTTTCAACACAACTGAGACGCAAATCGTTGAAAATGCTAGTAAATAATAAAATTATCTGTCATGTGTCAAAATTTGAGCTCACTGTCATGAACGGTTTGAAAATTATAGCAGTCTGAAGTTCGAGTCATTCAGGGTGTAATCCGGGGACAATGCAGTGGAGGAAGACCTCGCCTAAGGTGGCTGCACAAGTAGAAGAGAACCCGACCGACTTGAAGTGCAACTGGAGGTCATTAGCTAAGGATCGAGCTGAATTGAGGCACAGATTCACTCCGAACTGTAGCGCCATCTTAAGTAAGTATGTACTTGTAAGTAATGTTTAAACTAAAGTGGCAGAACGTACCTGGATTTTTAACGTAAGCCACCTGTCATAAGACCTTATGTTTACGAGATGCCCATACATCCATAGGGAGCAAGGATACGCCTTGCCATCGCTCGCCACAAAAATTTTGATACCAATTCGGAACTCTGTTGGAGGCAAAAGTTCCACCCTTGGTATGAGTCGAGGCCGACCTAAAACCTCTTGCTGCTCTTAGGGTCGCAGCACCCAGTACTTCATTTGCAACTCTACAATGGGCTAAACCAAAAAGGAAACCCGTACCTGCGATTTGGGTTTAAACCAGAGCCACCATAACGCTCCCACAAGGGGGCCTACCTCTAACAAGTCAGGCCCGGACCGAAATCCGGGGGGCTCCTGACTCCCATGGCACCGTAATTTAAGTCCTGGTATGGACTACCGGTGGTCAAGCCATCAACAAGACCTATGACCGGCAACTTGTAACTGGTCAAATCGTAGCAACCATTCAGAGGCTGTAATCTGAAGATGTTTACGATAAGACCAGTTTAGAATAATCTGCCCCCGCTTTTTATTAGACAACGTCATTGATGGGCGAAGCCTTGATAATTGGGCGGGGGCCCACTAAAGTGGCATTCTGAACTCGAGCGAAACTCAAGACACCTACTTTAGGTCATCCTTCTTGTTCAACAGAGCTCCTTGACACAAATGCTATTGCTGGCCATCTTACTTTTATGAAAAGTTCATAGGTACACAGTAGGGCAAAGCCGATAGGAGACTCTGATCAATAATCAAACATGGACCAGAGCCATATTGACTGTGAAACTCAGTCTAACACCTCTGCGGTTCATTGCGTCCTTGTGCTTCTCTGAGAGTAGAAACTAATTTATTATTGAGGTGTATTTATCGCGGAGTTACTTAGCGCGAAAAAATGTCCTTAAATGTAAAACTTCCATGACTTTGGACTGCCTTTTGCTTTGTCAAAAAGAAAAGGATTTAGTTTTGGTTTTAAAAGTTAGTAGATCAGTGAGGTGGGTTAGCCTTGGTTTGGTTGAAGTGACAATCGGCATTGATCAAGCTTATTTTAAAATGAAATGGGATCAGGATCAATTATCCTGTCTGATCATCTGCTGTTAGTTTTGTTAATTGTGTCATTTAAATTTGGCGTTATATCTTCTGGGAAGTTCATGGGCTTAACGGAGTTTCCGAATGTCTCATGGACCAAGTAGTTAGTAAATGTGAACTCTGAATTGTTTGACCTTCTTGTTGAAATGTAAACCCCAGTTGTTAGCTCCACTCGATCTTTTGAAGACCAACATTAGGGAATCTGTATTTGCTTGGATATCGATTCACGAATAAATACAAAAGTAAAAGTCGAAAAAAAATCGCATTAGAGTTCATATTCGAAAGAAACTTTTAGATGTCCTAAATTTCCAGGTAAAATACATTTTAATAATTCGAGAAACGTAATGAGTTCCAGTTACGAGTTGATCGGAGAACACATAGCATCAAGCATTTATACGATTTTGAGCCACTAAGATATATTTGAATTGATTCAACTTTGGAACATCGAAACTGCTTTCGAAAAAAAGGGAATGCGCTTACGAGCCACCGGATATTTGGTTTTTTATTTGATTTACTTAAACTTTTAGCATATGAGAGAATGCCTCATAACGATCCGCATGAAGGTCAAATTCGATAATATAAGCCTGTTCCGCGTTCAGGCTCCTAGACCGAAAATACGTTCACCGGTTATTAGTACCCTTAAAATGTTTTCACATGAAGCGGGTGAACGAAAATTTAGGGAGGACGAAAAGCGAGCTACCGATGTACATTGGTCTTAAATGTTTGTAAGTTGTAACGACTAGGAAATAGAGACCTCGGGAGGGCATTCAATCAGCTTAGGAAGGCTTAGGAATGAATCACGATATTTTAAAGTATGTCGGTAACTTGGCTTGAGGGTATATTGATGAGCATTCATAGCGAAACGGGTGGCACGGCTACAAGTTTGAGGAATGCTTCTGGCGATTTCGGTGGAGGACTGGTGGTGAAAATAGAGATAGAACAAAATAAGATAGAACAAGCAAGAGATGCTGCGTCTGTGTTCAAGCGTGATAATTGGGCTGATGAATGTCTTATACATATATCAGGCAGTGAAATATTTCCTATATCGCTTGAAGAAACTTAGATATTTCGCAGCATTATTGACGATATCGAATATATGGCCATTCCAACGTAGGTTGTCATTGATGCACTTACCGAGAATAGAAAGTTTTATAGTTTCGACGATGAAAGCTCCATTCATGGATAATAGCTGGGTATTTAAATTTCGCTTTAACGACAGTAGACAGCATTGCGTTTTGTAGGCATAGAATTCCACTCTGTTCTTAGTTCCTCAACCGGTTATTCTATTGAAATCGGAATTTAATCAGCTTAACATACACTGTAGTTCTTATTCTAAAGTCAAAGAGCAGGGACGTGATTCCGGGAACTTATATCAAAGGCAGAGAGTACTGTCGTCAGCAAAGGAATATGTTGAATTAGACGTAGCTAGCAGACAAGAGATCACTGATGAAAAGTAAAAAGTGTGTCGGAGACAGAACGGAGCCCTGTGGCATACCAGCATTTATTTTGTGAATATCAGACCTGCAACCATCCAAGGCAACTTGAATTCCGAAAAGTAATCTCTAATCCATTGAAGAAGACAGTCTTCGATTCCAAAGGCACGCATTTTCGACATTAGAGCCTGATGCCAAACTCTGTCAAATGCCTTAGAAATATCAAGTGCAACTATCTTGCTTTCGCCAGAATGATGTACGCTTTAGTTCCACTTTTCGGTGAGACATGCCATCAGATCACCAGTGGACCTGTTGCTACGAAAATCGTATTGCCGGTCATTATGGAGTTTTTGTGTGTCGAGATATTTCATTAGCTGGCGGTTTATCAGCGTTTCCATGATTTTGGAAAGAAAGAACGAAAGTGCAATGGGTCTGTAGGAGAAGTGAGAGGAAGATTCGCCTTTTTTAGGGACGGGCTAAACAAAAGCAATTTTCCATCTGCACGGAAAGCATCTTGAAGAGTAGAGGTGATGAAAAGCGTGCGCACTGGTTTTCCTAGTGAGGAAGAACACCTCTTCAGAGGAAGGGGTGATGCTCGTATATCATCTTGGGCAGCGGATTTGTGTTTGTAAAAATTTTCGAGTACTCTTGCTACTACACAAGTGCGAGAGTGGATTCGTCGTATTGAAGATTTGACGTAGTCAAATGTAGCTGGAGACAAAATACACTGTGAAAGTGTTGAGCTGGGCGCAAAATGGGCAGCAAGAAGATTGTCCTCTTCTAAAGAGCTGACAGCTGGAATGTCATTATATATGAGCATTGGGATAGAGGATGAGGCAGAATTGCTAACATTTTTGACAACGACGTATTGAAATTAGAAAGACGTTGCAGTCTTTCTTGGCTTTTCCACTGTAGGTTCGGTCTCGTAGGACCGAAAAAAACATTTATCTAACACTGACAGTCTATTTACAGCTCGAGTCGTACCATACCTTTTCTTGTGGTTTAATACATTTCATCCGAATTGGGATAAATGATCTTATTCCAAAGGGAATAGTGGCTGTGGTCATATCAGCAGCGGCGACCACGTCGTTATCGGTGAAACCTAACGACCAGCTAAAATTCCTAAAAAAGTGTTAAGTGCGCTCTAATTGGCTTTCTCGCATTGCCGTAGAGTTCTTATAGGAGTGTTTTTGGTGGTCCACGTACCAGAAATTAGCTGATATGACACAATGTTTGAACGAGCCTAGAGGAGAAAGCATATCAACAGTGTACTTATCAGCGTGAGAAACTAAAAAAAAAAGTCCAGAGTATGACTATCAATATCTGGTATTCGCGTGGGCTCATTTACAAGCGAAGTTCTCAACACACCGTCCGTCTGGTGTTGTCTATCCAGAATATCGAAGCCACCCAGAATTGTGTATATTGAAATCGCCCGTAATAACGATTCCGGTATGAGGATACAGGGATACAATTCTTTGTATGGATTCAGGCAGTGCATCAAACTGGTTAAAGGTCGAATTGCTGTGCAGTTTGGGATTCCTGTAAATAAAGCATTAGTGGATAATTTGCTTACGGAGGTGGAATTTTTACCACATGGAATTGAATTCTGGATTGGGGCATTGATCACATTGTGGTGGATTATGTGATTGACCACATTTACGAGTGCACTAGTCGAAGTGTGCACTCGCCAGCGGTCGACTCAATACTGTGACACTAAAATTGTGATAGGACATGTTAACGGAAGGCTGGGTAAGAAAGCGGACTTAGAGCGGGTCATCGGAACACACATCTGACAATAGATTCAGGTTTTTGGAATTTGTAACTGGGCGTAACTTTTAAGCAACCTGCAGGCGGTTCGATTATTGCAACATCTGTAACAGCGCTTGATCAATCAACCTTCAACCTGATTGACCACATTGCGATCGACACCAGGCTTCTAGATGTCCGAGAGGGCAACATCGATTCAGATCATTTCATTGTGGCTGCCATGAATGGTCGTCAAAAAGCCGCAATCGCAAGAGGCCGCTCAAATTTTTGCCAATCGCGTTCCCCTGAAGCACTTTCAAAGTCCTTACCCCACTACACAAACCTTAGAATACAAATGATAATGTTGTCAACGAGCCATAAGAGTACTTCTAATGCGATTGGTTTCAAAGCGCAGCAACAAAGAAACCTCCGGTTCGACGATGAATGTAGGCATGTACAGTGGTGAACACGGAAACAGCACACTTGCACTTCTATCAATAAAAAGGCAATTTTCCAGAATATAATCAAAACAAAGACTTTTTACTTATATTATTTATTAGCGTTCAAAAATTTCATTTAATTCACGAAAAGATGAGATTATTTTCCTGAAAATAAAAAAGTTAAACACACATTTGTAAAACTATGCCTGGCCACATAAATAGCACATTATATGGCATTGCATTAAAAATATGGAATACCTTTTTAGACACAACATAGAAGTTATTATTTTGTCGGAACCCGGTTATTCTTTAGCATAGCTGCACATCTTCTTGAAAGACTGCACTAAAGCCTGACAACATTCTTTATGAAAAGATATCCATGCGATTTGAATCTGATTCCACAACTCAGATGCATTTCGCAGTTTTATTGTTTCATTGTGATGTTCGACATCATTCCACGGGATTCAGATAGGGTAACTGGGCTGACCATTTCAAGATGCTGACATTTTGATCGCTAAGATAACCCTTCACAAGGCGAGAAGTGTGCTTAGGATCGTTGTCATACATAAAACGCCATATAAGTGGCATATTTTCTTCGGCAAAGGGGATAGTATGTTCTTCAATAATGCGTTTACAGACGTGTTGATCCCATTTCGTGTCTATTTTCACAATCGTTTTTGACTGTTTTTTGTGTGTGAATCTCGGATTATGTTGTTAGTTAGATGGACGCCATATATACTTTTTCCATCCGATCCGAACCTGCAGAACTTGGATTCATCACTCCACAGTACGCTTTTCCAAAAAGCCATCGATTTGTGAATGTGTTCTTTTGCAAACGACTTCCTTAGTTTTAAAATTTTGTCGGTTACGAGTGGCTTTCTTTGTGCGATGCATTCTCTTAAGTTTTTTTTTGCTGCAGACGCCTTCTTATAGTTCTATCCGACACACAAATGGAATGATTTGCAAAACGCTGTTCTTTATTGCTTTAGAGCTCAAAAATAGGTTGGCGGCACTAGCTCTGTAGATCAGATTGTCCTCTTTCATTGTGGTTTTCCTTGGCCTCGGATCTCTTGCAACATTTTTGGCTCCACATGACGTAAGGCATTATAAATAACCTTTCGGAAACATTTTAACTGTTTGGTTATCCCTGTAATCGATGAACCGTTGTCCTTCATTGTGCAGATGATTTCATGTTATTCTTCTGAGCAATGTGGCCCTCTCCCCATTTCTAGGTACATCTCCTGATATTAACAGTTACTATAAACTAACGACAAACGTACCTACTTTCAAATTAATTTATTTTTAATAATCCAATCACAACAAAATATAGGGTCCGCCATCTAACGTTTTTTTTTTCAACTAGTACTTATTTCGTGAATGGTAACACTTAGCTCATGTCTGATTTGACAAATAATTAGTTATATCCTTCCGCTGAACGAATATGGTTGTGTATACGCTTGAACAACGCTTCGCTAAGTGGGCCTGCGATCGACTTAGAGAAGATGCCGATTTTGCCAAAAAAATCATCTTTTCAGATGAAGCTCATTTTGATCTTGGCGGGTATGTAAACAAGCAAAATTGTCACATTTGGGGCACAGAAAACCCGCACGCATATATTGAAAAGCCGATACACCCAAAACGTGTCACTGTTTGGTGCGGATTTTGGTCCAGAGGCATAATTAGGCCATTTTTCTTCGAAAATGAGCAATGGCGATCGTTATTGGGCCATGTTGAACGAATTTTTGTTCACAAAAATTGAAGAGGAGGATATTGGCAACATTTGGTTTCAACAGGACGGCACTACGTGCCACACACTCGATGTTTTGCGCACTGTTTTTGAAGATCGCATTATCAGCCGCAGAGCTGATGTCGTTTGGACACCCCGGAGCTGCGATTTGACACCGTTGGACTATTATTTGTGGGGTGCCGTAAAAGATAAGTGTTACGCCGAAAAGCCAGAGACAATTGACGCTTTAAAGGACAATATTCGTGAAGCCATTGGTGAAATACAGCTGCACACAATCGATAATGTGCTTAAAAATTGGACCGATCGTGTATGCTACTGTATGGCCTGCCGAGGCAGCCATTTGAATGAAATTATTTTCCATTATTAACCGGAAGGATTGTACTTTCAAATAAAAAAAGAAATTTGAGAAAATATTCATTAGTTTTTTTTATAGCATTTTCAAAAAAAAAAACATTTTTGGCGGACCCTATATAACTTGAATCAGCAAAGAAAAATGTGTGCTAACATATTTATGTGACCAGAAAAAAACACGTCTTTCACACTGCAATCGATGATGTCCGTGATTGCTATCATGATGACGCTGAAAATCATGCGATACTGAGCGTAAGCTTTTAATTTTTTACCATATTTCGATCATACTTAACGGGAAATGCAATTTCAACTATGTGCGAAAATAGTGTGCTATTTATGTGACCACCACTGTACATGCGCCAAACAGGAGGTATATGAAGCTCTGCGAGCAGAAAAGAAGGGAAGAGCACAGCTATCTCGGACAGAAAAAGAAAGAGCACCAGGAAATCTAGTTGTTGAAAGATAATACAGCAGAAATGACTTTCGAAGGATTTATCCGGAGAATGAAGCGAACATGCCAGGGCTACAAGCCAGAAAGAAAGCGCGCTAAGATGAATACGAATAGTAGAGTCGAAGTGGGTGCTGAGAATAGGTATGCAAACATCACTGCTCCGGACTGTTTAACAGTGATAATTGTCAATCGGATCAGCCAAAAAGGGGCACCGTAAGGCTTGAAACATCCGTATCGCGGAGGGGATGCATTCCCTTACTTTCTCAAAATATGTCAAGGAATCTCCGCTTATACATAGTTTTCGACACATTTTTCAGAACACCCCATGGCCTATATATGGCACATTGCACAAAGTTTTGACGGACACTTCGACTCCAGTCTCCAGTCTCCACGACTTAAGTACATCGTTTAAGTGTACGGTTATCTGCAAATAATCAACGGATTTCACCCTGTATGACAGAATAGTGTATTGAAAGCGATTTATGGTGATACAGCCCACTAAGGCTGAGGATACAAGTTTCTTATCCTTCTGTGTAATCATACTTCTGTTACAGCCTTCGTTTCGAGGTAACTGTTTTTTTGTTTTCACCAAACAGATGTTTCGTCTCCTCATGCTCAAGAAGTAATGTTTACATACAGAAGAGTAAACATAAATCGCCATCCAAGGGTCGTAACTTCAATGTGAGTACTTGCTCTCCCTGAACAAAGTATATATTCATCAGCATAAATAAATAATTTTGCTAAACAAATCTTTCCGTAGAACCTGAAGTCATAAAATGTGATAGATACTTCTGCCGTGTTGGTGTCACTTCATTAGTGAGATACTTCTTCGCACTTGTCTGACATTAGGCGCAAATCAAATTCAACTTGAATTGCAAAATCTGAATTTATATTTGTGTATGGTGGTGTTGCTTAGAAGTATCTTTATAAGTATCCGTACTGTCTCTGCCTGCTTTGAATTGCAAAACAATAATTTTCCATTGGGAAAAGACATGGGCAGTCGTATAAGTTCCTGTCGAAGGAAGACATTTACCATTGCTTAGCATTTAGTGGAACTATGTTCGCTCTTCGTATTTGAACATTTTCCGGGAGTGATGTAATATCCGTACAAGTGCTCGTATAGTGATTTTGACAATCGTTCCTGTCTGTTAGACTTGTCTGTCTGTCTGCCCGGATGTCTGCGAATGTGAATGCTTTTATGAATCCTCTGAATTAAATGATAGTCTATAGGCTAATGCCATCCTCTACACATCATAAATTCACAACGACAAAGTATCTAAAGTTATCCCTGTGTAATATTAAGTTGGTTGTATGACTATGTAGTTGTTAGTGAAGTTTGTATCGCTGAGAAATTCATTGAGTTGTAGATTGTATACTCAGGGTGTTGGGGGAGCTATTGGCGACTTATCCAATGGATAAATTATGAGTTCACTGTTTTTATTCATGCAGATACTTTGTTTTTATATTTGTGATGGAAATGAATGTTCATGGGAATCATGCGTATGATTGCGTCAATGAAAATGTTTTTATTGTTACAAGGAACTTTGTAAATGGACTCATTAATATATGTACAAAGGGACGATTTAATGAGACGGGACATTGTAATGAATGGCATCGAAGGAAATTGCTTGAAATTTGATTAAGGTTAGAGGAAATGTCCTTAAATAAATTAAAGAGTAATTACTTCTTACTAATACAAATTAATCACCACTTTTTTTGGTCATCATTTTTTGGATTCATGCACGGAATTATCGTCTTCCACTAACTCAAATTTCTCAAAGGGAAAACCCCGCCAATGATGACAGCTGCCTGCTAGGACGAATGGCTAATGGCGAATAAAATAAACAGAAAGAACTTTAACTTCAAAGCACAAGAGTGAAATTGTCCAGTTAAAGCTGAATAGTATGAATCGGGAAAGCAACCCTTGATGGCCGACCGCATTCACATCAATCTTGGAAACATGAGCGATTCTATAAATAGGATGGTCAAGGGCAACGACTAGAACATCTATATGAATACTCCTCCCTGAATTGAATCCGTTATGTTCAAGCATATACTTACTACATTTTCATAAAGAAGCCGCAAGGATAAGTCCTTAAATCAGTTTCGTACACTAATAAAACTTTAAAGTTAAAAAATAAAAATATGTAAGAAAGATAAAATAGCTATTTCGCAAAACTAATCATTTCAATGAGTATGAGATAGCTGTAACTCTGGTTGAGGAAATCAAAAAAGGTTATATGGAGAGAATTCTATGAGGACATTAACGGTCCTATCGGTAGTCAGCGCTGAGAAGCTCTTCTAGAAACTCAGATTAGCCTCGCAAACCAATTTCCCCGACGCTCGGATTACTGATCCACATCAATATTCTAACGCAATTCGCCTTACCTAGTAAAGCCGAATGAAAATAACAGAAATTTAATCAAAGTGTGTAGTCTGAATGCACTCATCGCAGTATTGCTGATTCATTTATTATGGTAGCATTCATCAGCTGATTTATCATGTATATTTACCTTTGTCATACATGTACTCGTATGTTATAACACATGGGTCCGTGCCGTTCCTAAGAGAGGGCACCACTTGAATTAAATCCATACTATTTTCAGTTAGTATCAACCTTCAAAAGATACGTGTATAAATTTGACAGCTGTCGGACGATTAGTTCTCGAGATATACCGTTGTGAGTGAAGCAACTTTTGTTAAAGCAATTTCGTGTGTTGATTTATCATCGCTTTTTGATGGGAAAAAATGCAGCCGATGCAAAGAAATGGCTTGATAAGAGTTACCCGGACTCTGCACCTTGCGAACGCACCATTCGTAAGTGGATTGAAAAATTTAAAAGTGGTCATACAAGCACTGAAGATGATGCACTCAGTGGACGTCCAAAAGAGGCTGTTTCAGATGAAAACATCAAAAAAGTCCACAAAATGATTACGAATGACCGTAAAGTGAAGTTGATCGAGATAGCTGAGCCTCTGAAGATATCAAAAGAGCGAGTTGGATATATCATACACGAATATTTGGACATGCGAAAGCTGTGTTCAAAGTGGGTGTCGCGTTTGCTCACAGTCGACCTAAAACAACAACGTGTTGATGATTCAGAGGAGTGTTTAAAGCTGTTCAATCGCAATAAAGCCGAATTGTTGCGTCGGTATGTGACAATGGATGAAACTTGGCTCCATCACTTCACACCAGAGTCAAGTCGGCAGTCAGCTAAGTGGCGAGCAGGCAACGAACCTCGTCCAAAACGACCAAAAACTCAACAGTCGGCTGGCAAGATTATGGCACCCGTATTTTGGGATGCACATGGAATAATTTTCATCGACTATCTCCAAAAGGGGCAGACTATCAACAGCGACTATTACATTGCGTTGTTAGAGCGTTTGAAGGACGAAATCGCAGAAAAACGGCCGCATTTGAAGAAAAAGAAAGTGCTGTTTCATCAAGACAATGCACCGTGTCACAAGTCGATGAAAACGATGGCAAAATTGAATGAATTCGGCTACGAATTGCTTCCCCACCCACGTATTCTCCAGATTTGACCCCCAGCGACTATTTCCTGTTCGCAGACCTCAAAAGAATGCTCGCCGGGAAGAGATTTAAGACCGATGAAGAAGTAATCGCCGAAACAGAGGCCTATATTGAGGCTAAACCGAAATTGTACTACAAAGCTGGTATCGAAAGATTGAAAAATCGTTTCAATCAGCGTATCGCCCTCGAAGGCAACTAACATATATTGATAAATAAAGTTGAATTTTGCAAAAATTTTGTGTTTTACTATAAACGGACTTTTCAGACCATGTGTTGTATCTCACTTTCTTCAATTCTATTATATTTATCTTTATCTCGGATCATTTTCTTTCTGTTTGACATTCATTAAGCTGAATTGTATTTATTATATCCAGTATATTTATCCTTATCACTTTTGTATATTCATTTCTTTCCGTTTAATATTCCTATGGCTGAATTACATGAACTCAAGTCTATTATAAAAAGAGTGTATTTGACATTTTTTTGGTCTGTTGTTTTTTTTGAATAAAGCAAGCGAATATGAAGTTTATAGAGCGTATCAATTATTTTATCGATATCCGAACCAGATCGGATTTTTTTTTTGTTTTCTATTCGTTACTTTTTAATTTGTTCTCACTGCTTTTGTTGCTTCGGCTGTCAACTCGTAACTTTTTCTTTCTTCCCAGTTTCTGTCCTTTTTCTATGCCTCGATTATTTTCTGTTTCTCCCGCTGTTTTTCTTCTGTTAGAAGGCCTCCCGTTTTTGTGCATTCATTGTAACGTCGGCCCAATTCAAAAATGCATTGCTGCAGCAGTAGAAAAGAAACGAGTTCAAAAAGGCAACATTTTGGCAGCACTGCTCAAATCAAAAGTTTTTTTTTTGCAACACTGCCGTAACCAAATGTCAAAACAAAGCAATCTGCGCAACAGTTTTCTTGCTGTGGCGGCGATGTCAATAGGTGTGTTTTTCAGTATTCAGAATGGAAGAAAGGTAACAAATGTTTTATATTTATTATTATTACAATTTAAGTAATCGCAATTTGTGGACAGAGGAGAAAACTAAATTACTGCTCTAAAGTCGATTCAAATCTGAAGCTGATTTCAACTCAGGAAAAAAAAAGAAATCGTCATTATGGAACCTGGTTTTGCATGAAATAAAGGAAATAGATATCAAATTTCTGTTTTCTAGAGAAGAAACATCAATATGTGGTGTGCAAATGCCCTACCACTGCATGGATCACATTTAGACTCTTCCATAAGGATTTCACACTATCATCTGATGTCACTTCTTTCTCAACTCAGGCATGCTGGACTTAATTCTGAAACTTTATTTCATACACAAATCAACACCTAAGGGGCTGGTGCGGAAGATCCCATGAGTTCGAACCATTCCTCATAGATTTTCTCCTTAAACCGCAAAAACAGAAGACCTAAGAGGCTATGCTTTAGTCTAACAGGCCTGGGATGAAATTTAAACATTGGCTAGTTGAAATCTAGATAGTACACCGAAATCAAAAATTAATGTCTTCCAAGGCAATGACACAATGGCAATGATACATAACTTACCGATTCTTATTGCAACCCACTACTTGGTGTCTTTCTTGTGCTACTTCATTAGTCTGAATGAACTTTAGCCCAACGTGGTACTAATAGATCTTCGTGCATGGCTCCAAAAGGGATCTAAGCTGCGCCGCTGGTGTCATTCCGGAGGACGACAACGTTAGATTTCACTCCTCGTTAGGAAAACTTGCATTTGTCTTCCAAGCGGAGATATACGCAATCCTAAAGACAAGGAACTACATTGTGGAGAATCGATGGAGGTGGCAAAGCATTTGCATCTGTTGCGATTGGAGCAGTAATTTTTATTGGCTTAATACAAGCTTAATCTAACTTAAAAACTAACAGAAAGACTTAAGAGCTAGTGACCAAGGAAGTGATGGAGGAGATCTTGTTTGAGACGAGGAGTGCTCAGGTGGAAATGAAAAAGGGAGAGGTTTGAGTTGACCTTTCGGAGCATTCGGGAGATAGTTTCGTTGGAGCCATAAGAGGTGCGGTGGACCGGTAGATAGAAGAGACGAGGACAACGTAGATTGCGGGGGTTAGTATTGAAGGAAATGGAGTTCAAAATGGATGCACAGTCGATGGAACCTGAGAGAAGACGATGAATGAAAAGAACGTCAGCAATATTCCTACGTTCTTCTAACGAATTCATATTTAGAAGTTTGAGGAGGTCTTGATAGCGAGGTAAGATTAAAGGGTCGTTCCATGGCAGGCCACGGAGGGCAAATCGGAGGAATCGACGTTGAATACCCTCGATTCGGGAAACATGAACCCTCAAGCAGGGAGCGAACAAAGGTAATGTAGACAGATCTGGTTACATACGGGTTGGAAAATTCCTTGGACCACCGTTTAATAAAGCCAAGTGATGAGTTGGCTTTGAGGATCATCTTATCGATATGCGAACGGAAATTAAGCTCACTGTCGAATAATATGCCAAGGTCTTGAAAAGACTGAACGAGGGGAATTGGTTGACCATGGAGAAAATAAAGTCGGGGAGGAGACGGGTTGCATTTACGTGAGAAGGTTATAGATTGACATTTGGCTATATTAAGTTTTAGGCAGTTTTTGAGGCACCGGATTGAAAACCAATCAAGGTCTTCTTGAAGAAGGGCAGAGTCCTGGGGAGAGGAAATAGATTTAAAAAATTTTGTGTCGTCAGCGTAAAAGGCCTCTCCCTTGCTTAATGACACTCTCAACATCGTTGATAGTAAGAATGAAGAGAAGAGGGCCAAGATGACTGCCTTGTGGAACTCCAGATGAGGCCAGGAATGGAACAGAAAGGGCGGATCTAAACCGAACACTATAATATCGGTTTACCAGGTAAGAAGAAATCCATTTTAAAAAGAGAGGCTCAAAGCCGAGAGCAGACAATTTGAAAAGGATCAATTTATGAGATATCTTATCAAATGCTTTATTGAAATCAGTTGCGATAACATCGATTTCTTTGCCATTTTCTAAGGCTGAAATGTGAGAGCAAAAGACACGAATGCAATTAGATTTGTGGTAGCTGACATCCCTTTTAGAAAACCATGTTGTCGGGGGGAAATAAAAGGCTTGCATTTGAAGCTTAAGGCTTCGCAATGGGACGATAATTGGTAACTTCATGTGTAGATCCCTTTTTGTGTATTGGGATTATAAAAGAGGTCTTCCAAATCTGGGGAAATTCACCCTGTGTAAGCGATAGACGAAAAAGGCAGGAAAGGGGTAGAGACAGGTTGGAAGAGCATTTCTTAAGAAACATGGCGGGGAGTCCGTCTGGGCCAGGTACAAATTCATCCTTAAGATTTTGTAACTTTTCTTCTTTAACTGTAGGATCGAAATTTTGAGTGAGAAAGGGACCAATAGAAAAATTTGGTAAAGGGATCTGGTACGAAGGAGTTGTTGGCAAATGATTGTTTGAAAAATGTAGCAAAAAAGTTGGCGATGGTAGGAGGATCACTTGAAGATTTGGAGTCGAAAGCGAGGGAGGAAGGATAACCATCAGTCTTACTTTTACAATTGACAAATTGAAAAAAGGACTTGGGGTCATTTATGAGATTGGTTTCCGCACTATTCAGGTAGCGCTGATAGAGAGAGTTATAGAGTTCAATGAAATGAAGATATGTACCTAGATAATTTGAATAGTCGGAAGAAGAGTGGGTGCGAAGGAATACCGCCCATAACTTGTTTCTTAAAGGGCACAGTACTACCCTCTCTTACGACTCCTAAACTAGTTCACCGAATGCAGTCGGTAGACCAAACGAATGTTCCCCGACGTCCCTCAGAAATCAGCGGCTTTTCTACTCTTCTTCAGTACAAGAAACTACAAGATGCATACTGGTGTTGTAACAGGGCAAAATACTTAGATGTACTGACCATAAGTGATACAACATCCTGTGACGCTTGTTCCAAAAGTGATGACGACTCCCTACCTCTGCGATTTTCTGGCCTGCTGTTGCATCAGGCTGCAGATACTTAGCGCTGACCTTGTGGGTGCTAGTACTGTACGTACTTTATCACTGAAGCCCTAACTCATCTTTCTTCTAAACCAACATATTGTATAAGGAGACTAGTTCTTTTTATGAGTGATGTGTTTTGACAAAAGAAAATGCAAGTTCATCTTCCAAAAAAAAAAAAAAAGAATAAGGTCCCGATTGAATACATATTCTGTTATAAGTTCATTTCAAGAAACCAAAGAAACAGCGATTGTCAAGAGTGATTTTTTGTTTTATTTTTCTTAAGGATTTTTTAGTAGAACTTACAGCAGTGCCGAGATAGATAAAGTCCCTTACTACCTCGAAATTATAGCTGTCGACTGCGACATTCTGTGCAATTCGTCGATATTGTGTGTCCCTTCTTGTTGGCAGAATATACTTTGTTTAGAACTCATTTACCGCTGAACCCATTTTAGCACCTTCCGTTTCAATACTAGCGAACGCAGAGGTGACAACCCACTGAGTTCTACCAATTAGGTCAATGTCATCGGCCAGTGTCGACGTGTGTATTCCGCATAATCTCTCAAGGATGATGTTAAAAAAGTCATATGGAAGCGCGTCGCCTTGTCTAAAACCTTTTTTGACATCAAAGGTCTCGGTTAAGTCGTTACCCACTTTAGCGATGCAACTCTCCGAGTTTGACAAAGATGCCAAAACTAGATATGGCTCTATGTGGGTCGTCTCTATAAATGCTGTCATATGCGGCCTTAAAATCAATGAAAAGATGGTGGGTATCGATTTGGACTTCTTGATTTTTTTTCAGGATATGCCGGAGTGAGAAAATTTGGACTGATAAGAGTCGGTTTCTCAGACTTTCATATATTGTAATACTTTCATATTTGTACGTGTATAGCAAAGTCTGTGGTTTCCTTTTTCGTAGATCGGTCAAACAATGAGATTCCATTCATCAGGAATACACTCTTCTGACCAGATCTGACAAATGAGTTGATGTATTATCTCCACAAAGCCATTTTCAGCAGCTTTGGATACCATGAGGTCCAGTTACTTTGTTGGCTTTGAGCTTAAATATTGCCATCCTTACTTCGTTTTTGTCAGGTGGATGGAAGTTTTGGGTATCATCGTCTAAGTTGAATAGGCCATTCTGCCTGACGGCGGGATATTGGGCTTCGTCGGCGTTATACAGTCTGATGAAAAAGCTTTTCTATATTTTCAGTACCAACCCTGACTCTACTACAAGGTTTCCTTCTTCATCTCTAGAGGTACGGATCTTCTTGCTTTGATAGGCCTTTTTTACTGGTTGATATAACTTACGTACGCTATTCCTGGAGTACAAACTCTTAATATCTACTACGGTGCTTGCTTTCTTCTTCTGCTCTTTCTTCTTGTAGAGCTTTCTTTCTCGTAGAGCTCACGAATGGTTCTCGTCCTTTGTGGCAGCACCGTTTTGAGCGCTACTTGTTTAGCTGAATATACTTGCTGCCATTCATTATTAAACTAGGTTGTGGTTGTGGTTGTGGTTACGTGAAACCCAGTTGCGTCGTCTCTGATGGCACGTTGGCAGTGATGCCGCTGGTGTTCGTTACTTGATGAGAGATGCGCGTTCGGCGAGGCGGTGTCTTCCGATTACAGCTTATCTACATTACAACTTCTTACATTTGTAACTTAACTGCAAGAAGGTGGTGATCCGAGTCAATGTTGACTGTCCGGAAAGCGTCTCTAGGGTTTTAAGTGAACTCCTATCTGTGAAGACTTCATTTCGTGGGATGCATATACATCCAGGGAGCTGCCTCCCTGAGTACCAATTCGGAATTATGATGGAGACACAAATTCCACCGTCGGTATGAGTCGAGGTCGATCTAAAACCTTTACTGATCTTAGTACTTATTGCAACTCTACATCGGGTCTAAACCAACTGAAGCACCCTTTCTGCGATTTTAGGTTTAAGCCACATCCACCATTTTGCAATTTTCCAAAAAATTTAATACATGCTGAGGCATTATAAGTGTATTCATACCCATTTGAGTGTTAAGTTCTCTTTTTAAAAAAAAAAAAAAAAAAAAAAACAAAACCATGAAGCTTCCACAAGAGGGCCTACCTCAACAAGTCAGGACCGGATCGTGATCCGGGAGGCTCCTGACTCCCATGGTACCGTGATTTAAGTCCTGGTATGGATGGTGGTGTTGCCCCCAACAGTACCTGTGACCGTCAGCTTGTAACTGCTCAAATCTTAGCAACCTTAAGTTCAGAAAACCGTTACGATAAGACTAGTAACTTGTTCTGCCCCACTTTTTATTAGACAACGTCGTTGCGGTAGGTTCCAAAGTCTAGAATACTGGAGGCATACCTTACGTCTATCGCAATGTGATCAATTTGATTTAGCGTTTCATGATACGGAGACCGGCATGTCCCCTTGTGTATATTGCACGCTTGCTGTAGTAATAGTTCGTCCCGCTGCAAAGTCAATATTCCTAAGTTCGTTGCGAGACGTAATATCTAGTAGGCTGTTCTACCAAGGATCTCCTCATCTCTTACCCTGATGTTAAAATCATAGAATTATTTTTTGGTGGCGTCATGTTTTTCTTCCGTAGTGGCATGGGCGCATATTAGGCTTATGGCGAACTAAGCGGATTGTAATAAGGCGCTCGCTCACCTGTTGTAAGTTCAAGACCGTTTGCTTTAGTCTACCGCTTATGGCAAACCCGCTTCCGCTGATTTTCCCAATAGCTATCATCATAGTATACATCACAGATATTTATCCTCCTTATGCCCACATTCTGGATGACGGTAATGCCTGACTGATAACAGTCAAGGAACTCCTGCTAATTGCTGGGCTGCACGTGGGGTATTAAGGGTCCGAATATTCCAAGTGCAGTTCTGGTCGTTGTCCGTCAACAGTGAATCCGTTTCTATCCGAGGCCATCAGTTGGCTCGTCACATCTTTTTAATCTCTTCCGTATAAGGTTGACGGCGGCGGCCGGAATTATGTTACTGGCGGAGAATGCCCTTATGATTTTAGCTTGTACGAGATTACTCATGCAGTTACCGGGAACTACCACTTGGTGGTAAGGTAAGCACTTTGTTACGAATTTTGATGTGGGCGAAGGCCCCCATTTATTCGGCTTAATACGAGCTATAACTTAAAATTAAACTTAAACTTAAAACTATGGTTGGTTGGAGTGGTGCGGTGGAAGTCAAAGACGGTAGGGTTTGAAGTGATTTTTCGTAGCATAAGAGGTGTGGGGATTAGTAGATAGAAGGGACGAGGGGTACGCTCATTTCCAGGGTTAGTGTTGAGGAAAATAGAGTTGTGAAGGGATGCGCATTTCACGTGATCTAAAAGGAGTCGATGAATGAAGAGAAAGTTGTCTGCATCTCTGCGTTCCACAAAGGTGTTTAGCTTGACAAGGTTGAAATGGTTTTATAGGAAGGCAGAATAAAAGAATCGTTTCAGGACATACCTCGGAGAGCAAATCGAAGAAAATGGCGCTGGATGCATTCGATTCTCGAGATATGAACACGATGATATGGGGACCACACTTGATTGCGGTGCTCGAGGAGGGGGGAAACAAAGGTAATATAGAGGGACCTGGAAACGTACGAGTATATCTTGATGAGCTCGTTGGATCACAGTTTTACAAAACTTAGTGCAAAGTTGGTTTTAAGGATTATCCCATCCATATGTAAACGGAAATTGAGCTCCTTATCACACAAAATGCCGAGGTCGTGAAGAGATTGAACGGAGGAGATAGATTGGTTGTGGAGAAAGTAGAGTCGTGGAGGAAGTTGGTGCCGCTTATGTCAAAAGTTGATGGATTGGCATTTAGGTATATTACGTTCTAAACAATTTTTGTGGCATTTTGAGGCACAGATCCAAAAACTTTCAAGGTCTTGTTGAAGGAAGAAGGAATCATGGGGACAGGAAATGGTTTTGAAAAATTAGATATCGTCAGCGAAAAGGGAGAAAGACCCGTGTTTGATGATCCTATTGAGATCATTTATGGTTAATATAGAAAGAAGGGTACCGAGATAGCTGCCTTGTGGAACTCCAGAGGTGGCCAAAAATGAAGCCGGGTAAGCTGACCTAAAACGAACACTGTAAAAGCGGATTTCGAGGTAAGAGGATAACCATTTTAACAGTATGGGTTCAAAGCCAACAGCACACAATTTGAAGTGTATTAATCGATGAGAAATTTTGTCGAAGGCCTTGAAAAGATCGGTTGCAACAACATCGACTTCGTTGCCATTTTCTAGGGCATAGAGGGTGAAGGATACGAACTCAACGAGATTTGTGATGGTTGACCTACCCTTCAGGAAGCCATGTTGTCTAGGGGAAATGGATTTGCATTGGAAGCTTAGAGCTTCATACAAAATACTTTCGAAGAGTTTGGGTATATTGCAGAATTTAGCGATTGGGCAATAGTTTGTTATTTCGTTATTCGATCGTTTTTTGTGGATCTGAGTTATGAAGGAGGTTTTCTAAGCGTAAGGAAATTCTCCTCGGGATAGGCGAAAGAGATTACAGAGGGTAAGGGAAAGAGATGAAGAACACTTTTTAAAGAATATGTCAGGGAGATCCTCTGGGGCGGGTGTTAATTAATCATTAAGTAGGTGTAACTGATATTCGATATAAGACGAGTCTAAGGGGTGAGAGAGTAGTGGGCCATTGAGGGAATTCAGTAGCTAAATAAAGTAGGACTCCGGTATAAAGGAGTCGTTGGTGAAGGATTGTTTGGAAAAGGTGGCAAATAAGTTGGCAATAGTGAGTGGATCGGTTGATGACTTGTTGTTGAAAGAGAGAGAAGGAGGGTAGCCATCGGACTTTCTTTTGTAGTTAACAAATTGGAAAAAGTTCTTAGGGTAGTGTATAAGGTTGACTTGCGCACTGTTTAGATAGAGCTGGTAAGGGGAATCGTAAAATTCGGTAAAATGAAGATAAGCGCCAAGATAGTTGGAATAGTCCGAAAACGATCTGGTGCGAAGGAAAACAGCCCATAACTTGTTTATCTTATTTCATAAGGAACGGAGTTTGCGATTATACCAGGGAGGGCTAGTAGATGATGTTTTGAGGCGAGAATACGGAACGTAAAAGGAAAAAGAATTAAATATTTCTCAATAAAATATGGATAAGGCATCATATATGCTGAGGTTGTGAAAGTTAAAGGGGGATCTGCTGAGATAGTCACTGATTTAGTGTAAGTTTGCTTTATGGAAATCGTAGGATGAGAGAGTTGTTGAGGGAGTGGACTGGACAGAAGAGTTATGAAAAAATGAGTGAAGAAGGGGTGTGTTGTGTGTTGTGAAAATAAGGTCTAATTGCCTGCCCATGTAGTTGGATATACCGCTGACTTGGCATAGACTTCAGTCTGTTAAACGATGTAAGAAGAGGCATTCCTTATCTGAGTTGGCATTTGTAGCAATGAAGAACGATTGATCATCTCATGGAGTCTATTGCAGCTGAGGAAGATAAAAGTTGCCGAAAGTAAGGATATCGTCAATTATTCAGACAGGTCAATCAACTTTTCGATCGCATGGATAGCAATTTGGTAGGATTCAATAGGCTGAGCTGGTAGGATGTAGCAAAATATAACGCTAAGGGACTTGAAGTGCGACAAAGTCGACTTTAGAGGTTAAAGAAATTATAATGGGAGAAGAATTAAGGCTGTTGTGGATCGCCAGTAGGACGCCTCAACAGGGGGAATCATCATTTGGCGGGGTAGGATCGTCGTCGCGAAAAACGTTAAAACTAGGTGGGAACAATTCCTGGTTCTTTATGTCGGGAAGCAAAGACCTCTTACATTTTGTTAGTAAAAAGTAAGAGGGATATTGTGAGGTGGAGATGTAAGGCGCGATGGTTTGAGTGCTGGCAGGGCAGGCATGTTATGGACGTACAGATTTATCGTGGTCGGCTCGGCTTCGCTGTAGGAGTGAAACTCTCTCTTAGAGTGAACGTAGTGGCGGAATGCAGTGAGGTCCTCTGCCACTTTCTGAGGTGACATGCTAAAAATCTCGTGGTACCTGACATAAAGGTTCCTGAAACCAATAGAGTCGGTAGGGAGGCCTTCCTGCTGGATGGAAACCATGACGCAGGTTTTGGTCTTCCCTTCGTAACAGACCGAGTCCGATTTGTCATATAGATAGGCAAGAAAGAGACGAATGTTTTCGTATATTTTTCTTTCTCTAAGCCTAGAAAGTACTTGAATGTTGCGCTGCTGGTACGGTCTGAGTTATAGGAGTTTCACTATTAATAGCAATGGAGGTCGCACGAACAAAGGCCTTTAAGGGTAAAATTATTTCAGATAAGTAATATGGGATCCTCTTAAACTTTTCCTTTTAGATTTCATGACATTCTTCCCATATGTCTTTTCCATGAACCTTCGTCCAGATACATCAGCCATGCATTCCATGTGTGACTCGGAATGTCCACACAATTAATTGCTCAAACATAGCAGGAGTATTGCGCTGCCGACATGTGATGAATGCCATCATTCCTTGGGATCTGTAGTTCATAGAAACCAGTCTTGTATTGGTAAGACTTCACTTAGATCTAGCAAAGATTTTCATTGTTCTGTCTTTTTTCTTGTTGGGGATCATTAGAACGGCGGATAGAGTCATCGACTCTCCAGTCTTTCTCCCACTCTTCATCGTTTACACTATAATATTTTGATTTGCTTTGCCAATGGGTGCCTTGCTGATTGGCGGATTGGTCGAGTATCTCTAGTGTCAATACTATGCTGTGAGCTCCATTGGATCATACTTCCCGTTGTCTGTATGTGTAGCGGTTGGTGGATCTACTTAGACTAGGGGCTTAATATTTTGTTATTTGACTTCATAGTCATGTGCTTATGTTCGTTGAGTCATATTTTTCATAGTTCATAGTGCCTCAAAGGCGCATATTATCGAAAGCAGCAACCTTTTTTTGCTTTCAGCCTGAATGATTTAGAATTTTGAAGCTGGATGGGAGCCATGTCGTATTTTGGTTCCACTAAGGTTTTTACTATTATGAAGCTTCTAAAATCCGTCCTGTTTTTCGGCTCTATCACATTATCAAACAAAATCGTTGGACCTTTGCTCGAGGAATTGTTTTTGAGGATACCTTTTCAATTTCGTCGCAGGAGAGAACTGACTTTCACACTCTAGTCTTTGCTTTTCCATACGCCAACTGGTCTTCTGTGTTCCATATTTCCTAGGACCTGTGAACGAAAGTCGATCATAAATCTTTCTTCCATTATAAAATGTATGGTATGTCAGCTACTAAGAAAGTGTGAGTCAGGGTAGGCAGCTTCGGTTAGATTCCCATACTTCACTGTGTACCTTAGCCATTCCATCCATATCTGCTAAGAAATTGTAGCTGTTACCAGAATACCTAAACGATTACGCCTTATGATCAACAACACTGGAGATGTATCAATTATTGCCATCCATTTTTAATTTGCTGTGGTCACTATTCAAAGTTGACTTCAGTTGGGCCGATTTGCCAGACTTAGACAATAGCCATGGCCCTAAAATGCCATTACTTGCTATTATGTTCTACCGCTTGAAGTTGGCGCTTTGGTGATTCCGCTAAGTTCGGCCGAGTTCCTGATAGTTTTATCCCCCCGTTTCTGGAGAAATCACCAAAATCGATCTACATATACAAACAGCACAGAAAGTGGAATTTATATAGTGAAAGGCATTGCAAAGATGATATCAAAGTTTGCTACAAAAGTATAGTCATGGCATAATGGAAGAGCCGCTGGAAAGGTCGGCAACAGTACAATGTGGAACTAACCCTTGCAGCTAATTATAAGCTTAATATTGTTATCACAGTTTCTGACCATCAATGTACACACTGGTGCGCAGTCCAATAATTCAAGGACTTCAAAACGGCAACTATTGCACAATATACTCGTAACATTGTCTTCATATTCGTATGTTCGACTCTGAATTTCCATAATTTCTGAGGAATTTCTGTAAGCTCTGACTCATTAAAAGTACGATAGATAACTATGGAGACGCTTAATGCCACCTGTCCTAGCAGTGTCTCTATAATAATTAGACAAACCCACACACTTCATATTCTCGGCATATGGTTGAAGCAAACTGTCAACTTTCGCCTTTCAAACCATTCTGCGATATTTCCCGTTGGCGTAGCCTTCAAACGTCAAAATTGTCTTCATTTCATAATGACAGTCATCGTTTTTTAGTGCACAGCACTCCAATGGCTCACCTGAACAACAATCTGGCCCCTGTGGAACGAAAGAACTCTTAATTTCTTCGCTTAATTTTCCGGTTTCCGCTTAATTCAGTAATGAGTTTCATTTTCATCTAGACCAGGACGACCATTGTGCAATGATGGATACCAAGTTGCTAAAGGTATACCGACCGCACTGCTTGCAGATACTCCCTCTATACCTACCAAGTCTCTGGTACATTCCAGGACAAATTATCATTTTCACTATTATCCCTCGTGAGTCTCGGCAAACACCACAGTCTACTCTGGGCTGGTTGCGCTGCTTTCGATTTTAATAAAATTATGTCGCTAGCAAATGGCAGACGAGTGACTTCCGGAATGGGACACATCCGCAAGGTGATGCAGCACTACTCCCACTTCTCCATTTATTCTTGCTTATTGTTTCGTTGTTTCATCCGCTTTTCATTTCATAATGCAATATAAAGTTCTGGTCTTTTATTTTTGAAGTCTTTCTATTTCTTGTGCTCTCATTCTGAAGGTATTGTATTATTGTATTTCATAATAAGGAAAAGAAAGAAAAAATGAACTGCAAAAAATGTTGAGCGGAAAATGAATTCATTTGCGTGCAATTTGTGTACACAAAGAGAAAGGACACAATGCTATTCATTCGCAGTTATTCTGCATTAATTGCTCAGACAGAATAAATTACGTGAAGTGAGATATACGGATGTATCGGGAACCACCAGCTGAACAGATGTTGAATAAATGAAGTAAGTAGAGCCATAATTCCTCTACCAAAACGTTTTGTGATGGTTTTCGGAAAACGTTAGTTCCTCTGAGTATTTATTCAAAATATTCTTAAAAAGAAAACAGCATGACAGACCGAGCAGTAGTTGTAGATTTACGATTCAGAGCTCAGATCTGGGCATCTATTGGACAAAGAAGAAACCGATGTGTAGTATTAAAGGTTTTCACTTTGAAGAGATGCACATATGGATTGTTCAAGGCTCTCAAAATAAAATTTCAGCATTTCACACATTCGTATTGTTGAGCACGTTGATGGAAAATTGCGCTTAAAAAAGAAACGATTACGCTTTTATTGTTGTTTATTACAATAATAAAAGAAAACTGCGTTTTCGCATTAATAAGAGAAAAAAAAGGAAAGAAAGGAAGGAATGACATTTGGAAAAACAATGATAGTGCTTCGATCCAGCTAGCGATTTAGTAAGAATGTCGGCAGGCATTTCTTCCGTTGGTAAATATTCAAGTTTAATGTCCCCCTTGGATAAAATATCCCGAATGAAGTGATGGCGGATATCAATATGTTTGCTCCTTTGATGAAAGACATGATTCTCAGCAAGGAGTCTAGCGTCACGATTGTCGTTTTATACGATTATTCAACTTATGTCTCGTAGACCAAGTTCCTTTAGGAAAGTTTGAAGATGGTTGGCTTCCTTGATGGCTTCCGACACACCCATGTATTCGGCTTCGGTCGAAGATAGAGCCACAGTTTTTGTTTTTGTGATTTCCAACTAACTGCTGCATTTGATTAGCTTTAGATTAGATTCGGTTTTTATTTGGTAACAATTAAATGCTATAACATGGCTTATAGAACAAAAAATCAAAAAAGCTTGGCTTTTCTGCCGTCTGCCTAGTTGACAAGACACAATTTTCTACGCGTATAATACTTGGAAAATTTAATACTCCATCAAAACAAATGCGATAATTATTTTATATTGATAAATACAAAACTTAATAAAATAGTATTCTTGAAATTTAAAAACTTTCGCTAATTATACGGTTTCTATAGGTTATTGCAGTATTGGTATAGTTTTTTAACTTCGATTTTGTTTATCACAGATATAACTTCGTTTTTCGTCAAAAAAACTGAATCCTGTGCGGACGTGTTTTTCTTTTCCCCCCGTATACCGAATTTCCACTTTCCTACAAAGCCCTGTAAACTGCAGACTCAGTATTTTCAGTCGTTGTTCATCGACCTAGTTTTGTCTGCCGATTCTCACAAATTCAGCTGTGCCAGTTGACCCCAAAAACAATAAAAAATAAAAAATTAATAGTGTCGACCTAGTTTAACTTAAATAAACAAAAAATGGAAAAGTGCTGTGTTAGTGTTCTTTGCTCAATTGTTGACCCCAACGCCGAATGGGTAGCCTGCAATGGTCTCTGCGGAAAATCTTTCCATGCAATATGCATCGGACTTACCGGAGATCCATTACCTACCTCAAGGAGTATTGCAGTTTCTTCAATTTTTACTGCGACGGGTGCAAAGAGATCACCGTGGCTCAAGATGTGTTAGCAATTAAATGCAACAACGAGTCTATTAATGCAATGCTAACGGCAAATGGCCATATTAGAAGAACAATTCTTGACAGACTTGAAAAGATTGAAAACTCAGTAAACTGCATTGACAGCAATGTGGATGCTTACAAGTCCACCGGAATTATGATCGAAAAGCAACTGGCAGCGACCCAAAATCTATACAAAAACCAATCTAATCACGACAACGAGAGCGAGGTGATCAAATATCACCTAGATGGATTAAAACATTCATTAAAACCAATTTCGCCAACCTCCTTAAATCCAATGTATTTACCCACATAAACGATTCTATCAAAATGCATACCACCCTGCATCCAACAGATCCTACGCTCGATGGCCTGACCCCAAAATTTATTGATGTCAGCGGGGAACTCATAGCGACTCGGTTGACCGTTGGAATACCCGACCAAATTCAATTCCAAGCTACGAGTAGTTCCCCGTTCTATGTCTCAATCCATAATGAATTAGTAGACTCGGAGTCGCACATGCCATCATTTTCAAACTCCTCCACCGCCCTAACAATGGAAACCGAAATTGCGCTGCCTTCAGGGACCCCATCCGAATGGAAAAGTAGACTCGAAAAACTGAAAAAGAGAAACCAGACGGCATTGTACGTTGAAGGTGCTTCTCAACACGCTAATGTTTCTTGGGTGCGAATTTATGCTATCACCATTAGCGAGTGGCAGATGATTTCCCCTGCTGACTCCAAAAGTGCCTGCAGCTTCAAAGTCAACATCCCAATCAAATATTCTTGGTTGCTCCCTACTCCCCCTGGTAAGGCCACTAAACCTGGGAAGATAAGTATCACGAAATGTTCCGAGGAACGAGAAAGCCCACATGTCGACGACAACCAAAATTCGAAAAACAAACGTAGAATCAATAATAAGCTTAAAAAAACCCCTCTCCAAATCCCTTCCAAAAGTAACAAAGAAACATGCTAACAAAAAACGAAGATCTAATCCGATCCTAGCTGGAGCTTCAAAACAAACATCTTCCCCAATTTTAGTCCGCCCTCCTCACTTATCCGACACAAATTCCATACACACCAATCCTCTAATCTCCTAATTCCCACCGTTCCACCCCAGCCCCCGCGCCAACGCGTCTCTTTCAACTTAACTCCAACCACCGATATTATCCGTTTTCAACCTTCTACGCCACCAAACCCAGTTAGCAATTCATTTCCTAACTTCGACCTCAAAACTGGAGCTAAGTACCTAATTTTATTAACTCCCATACCCTAAACCCTACATCTGAACCCTCGTCCAACTCTATATCCAACCTTTTATATCCAGCCCCTTCCTCCACTGCCCCTATTCTTGACCCCATTTTTCACCCAACGGTTAAACTAGCACTACAGAAAGTCGCTATCACTCCCTAGGCTTAGAGAAAGAAAAATATACGAAAACATTCGTCTCTTTCTTGCCAATCTTCATGACAAATGGGACTCGGTTTGTTACGAAGGGAAGACCAAAACCTGCGTCTTGGTTTCCATCCAGCAGGAAGGCCTCCCTACCGAACCTATTAGTCTCAGGAACCTTTATGTCAGGTACCACGAGATTTTTAACATGTCCCCTCAGAAAATGGCAGACGACCTCGCTACATTCGGCCACTACGTCCACTCTAAGCGGGTCTCACACCTACAGCGAAGCGAAGTCCTTTTTCCAATTTGTTAACTACAATAGAAAGTTCGATGGCTATCCTCCTTCTCTCTTTTTCAACAACAAGTCATCAACCGATCTACTCACTATTGCCAACTTATTTGCCACCTTTTCCAAACAATCCTTCACAAACGACTCCTTTGTACCGGAGTCCTATTTTATTTAGCTACTGAATTCCCTCAATGGCCCACTACTCTCTCACACCCTCTACCCGTCTTATATCGAATATTAGTTACACCAATTTAACCGGCCCAGATGGCCGCCCTGCCATATTCCTTAAAAAACTTTCTTCCTCTTTTTCCATTGCCTTTCTAGTCTCTTTCGTCTATTCCTTTCACGAGGAGAATTTCCTTAGGCTTGGAAAACCTCCTTCATAACAAACTATCGCAGAATCGCTAAACCCTCCCACATACCCAAACTCTTCGAAAGTATTTTGCATGAAGTCCTAAGCTCCCAATGCAAATCACTTATTTCCCCTAGACAACATGGCTTTCTGAAGGGAAGGTCAACCCTACCTCTGCCCTAGAGAATGGAAACGAAGTCGATGTACTTGCAACCGATTTTGGCAAGGCCTTCGACAAAACCTCTCATCGATTGAAGCTCTTCAAATTGCCTGCTCTCGGCTTTGAATACATACTGTTAAAATGGTTGCCCTCTTACCTCGAAAACCGTTTTTACAGTGTTCGTTTTAGGTCAGCCCACTCGTGTTCATTTTTGTCCGCTTCTGGAGTTCCACAAGGCACCCATATCGGTCCCCTTCTTTTTATATTAACCATAAATGATCTCGATAAGATCATCAAACACTCGTCTGTCTCCCTTTACGCGACGATACCAAATTTTTCAAAATCATTCCCTCATCCCATGACTCCTTCCTCCTTCAACAAGACTTTGATAGTTTTTTGATCTGGTGCCTCAAAAATTGTTTGGAACTTAGTATTCCCAAATGCCAATCCATCACCTTTTGACATAAGTGTGACCAATCTTCTCCCCGACTCTACCTTCTCCACAACCAACCTATCTCCTCCGTTCAATCTCTTCGCGACCTCGGCATTTTGTGTGATAGAGAGCTCAATTTCCGTTTACATATGGATAGGATAATCCTTAAAGGCAACTCCGCACTATGTAGGTTTTGTAAAACGGTGGTCCAAAGAATTCACCAACCCATTCGTGACCAGGTCCCTCTATATTACCTTTGTATGCCAGTCAAGTGTGGTCCCCATATCATCGTGCTCATATCTCGAGAATCGAAAGCATCCAGCGCCGCTTTCTTCGATTTGCTCTTCGAGGTATGCCCCCTATCAAAACCGTCTCAACCTTATCAACTTAAACACCCATGAGGGTGTTTCTTCATTCAACGACTCCTTTTAGGTCACGCATCCCTCCACAAATCTATTTTCCTCAACACTAACTCTCGAAATCTACGTACCCCCGTCCCTTCTATCTACCAATCCCAACACCATTCATGCTACGAAAAATCAATTCAAACCCTACCGCCTTTGACTTCCACCGCACTACTTCCTGCCTAAAATCCGTTCTCCTTCACCACTCTAACCAACCTTAGTTTTAAGTTTAAGTTTAATTTTAAGTTATAGCTTGTATTAAGCCAAATAAATGGAGGCCTTCGCCCACACCAAAGCTAAAAATTAAATTAAAATAGGACATTTCCTCATGAAGTGGATAAAATCTTCTATTTCACCCAAGTACAAAGAGCACAAGATTGGTAAATCTTCTCTGTGAGGAATGAAGTTTAGGTGTATCAGCTCTCCCCGTAGCCTGACCATCATTGCTATTTCATCGACGCTACTTTCATCTCGAAAATAATTCCTTTCTTCCAAATTGTGGTTAAATTGGGAATACCACATATTGCTCTGTGGAACGATATAACATATGTAGTAAAGCCTCCCAACAAACACACACATTGGTCTGACGAGCCTAGAGGGGAAAGCACATCAACAGTGTACTTATCAGTGTGAGAAGTTGAAAAACAAGTCCAGGCTGTCGCGGTATGGCTATCAATATCTGGTATTCGCGTGGGCTCATTTACAAGCTGGATTAAGTTGTTTTTCGTAGCGAAGATCTCAACACACCGTCCTTCGGGTGTTGTCTGTCCAGAACGTCGAAGCCACTCAGGGTTCTGTACCTGAAATCGCCTGTAGTAACGATTTCAGCATACTTACTCGTAATAGCGGGAGTCAAAAAGCTAATATCTGAAACGTCAAATTATTCGAAGAACAATAGATAGAGAGTCATCAACACTGTTCCTTGGAATGTCAACCTGAGAACCGTGACTTACGTATTTTGAATGGAAATTTTACTTTTTAAGAAGTTTTTTTTATAAAAAAGCCAATATTTCGCTTATTTATGCAAACAATTTAGTGAAACATGTATATATTGTTCGAAACAAAGGTATGCGTTTTGATTTCATGTTGACGTTTGATTTGATGTTGACGTTGTTGGAGTACTATCCGCGTTTTCATCAATATCTGAGTCCTTATCAGCATCGGCATTGTATTTTGCGAAATAGCACTTTTCACACGTCCTTATACAGTGTTTGGTGCAAGTCGGAGTAAGGCCATGGGTCAGCGGTTTGTTTTTCTTTTGCCAGTGAAACCACGTAGCATTTTGTCAAAAGTATCGACACCACCTTTATGCTCATTATAGTCACATACGAGTATGTATGACTTGTGGTTTCTTTGTTACAGGATTCACTTCTTCGCTGGCATGGGCAGTTGAAAGCAGTAATACGTTTTTCTTGGAATGTGTCGTAAAGCTTACCAATTGCATTGACTCTGAAAAGCAAAACACTGATTCCAACATCCCCTTTTTTTGGATTCTTCAAAAGATGTGAAAAGTTTTGGCAATTGCGGCTTATTGTCTCTTATTGTGCCTATCATGGTAGTATCCCTTATAGGCAATTCCTTCGCCAAAGCATAGCTTATCGCGAATTCACACCCCTATCCAAATACCGATTGCTGAGTCGCATAACGATATTGCCGGCAATACCAGTTGACTTCTGTTCATTAGGTTGTGTACCCAAATATACTTCGCCTGCAAGCTACTAATTTGTTTTTGAGTCAACAAGCCAAAATATTTTTATGCCATATTTTCCAGGCTTGGGCGGAATGTATTGGCGGAAACTGCATCGGTTTCTTGTTGAAAGTAACTGCTCATCAACTGTTAATTCTTTAGCTGGGATGAATGGCATCGTCAAATTCGTCGAGAATAATGTCCATACATGACGAATAAGCGCCAACTTTTCGTATCGTGATCTCTCAGCGCGAGTTCTGAAGTCGTCAAAAAGTAAAAAGCGGCATAGTTGCTCAAACCAATGCAATAACATTACTGTTCTATAAAAAGGCGTATTCGTTTTCTTAAAAAGATCCTTAGCATAAAATAAGTTTGCTCTTTCAGCATCGGAGTATGAGATTATTTCAATAAAAGCATATATTTCATCCGCCTTTGTGTCCTGCCAATATCGTAATATTTTTGCAACTGCTTGACGAATATTTGCCTCTCAGGAGCAATGTCTTCAACAAGAGACACTGGGGAAACACGCATGAAAGCATCTCTTTTCGACTCAAAACTTTCGGTGCATATTGCCGCATTTCCAATGCCAGTTCTGTCCGCCGTTTTTCAGTTTGGCTCGACATTGACCACCATACAGTTTGGTCGTTCTTTCCTTGACTACAATATTTTTCTACACGATTGCCCTCAATGATCGCAGTTGAAAAATCAAATATGCTTTCTTCGAGATCCTTATCTGTTGCAGCTTCCTCGTGGTCATATTCCTCGAAACGTGGATCTGGAATGGGCTGATCATTATCTTCTCCGAAGCCAGACCGGTCACTAGGTATCGGCTGTAGTCGCCACCAAATGTAGGTTCTTTTCCACTATCATCATCACCAATTTAAATTATTACAACTAAAGATGACCTATTCTTTTGAAATTTTTACGCGAAACTGATTAGAAGTGCACTGCAACCACCGAAAACTTTTTAAAAATAACGGTTTTCCATACAAAATTATGTAAAGAAATATTATGGGCACTCAGTGCCCCAAGACGCTATACATGATTTGGAGCACTCACCATATAAAATCCCGTTACTTTCTTATTATACTAATTGGATTTTTCAAACCCCCGAAATTAAACATCCAAAAATAATATAGGAACTGAATGCCCATCTCACGGTTCTAAGGTTAGGGAGGCATATATCGTGTTCACTAATGGAAACGAAGAACAATAATACCAATAACTGCTGCTCCATAACTATAAGCATCATGGTTGTTCAGTGTCTTGTCAAATTGACAAAGGTGCTCAGGTGAACATCGTATCCAGGCAACTCAAAGGACTCGCGGAGATGGTGTCGAATTTTTTCCTATTTCAAAAAAGATTATAATATGTCGTTTAGTAAGCAAGTTCTCCCAGTAATAGGCTGCCGGAAACTGCAGTGCCAACACCGGGGTCGCCTATAGCAAATGGCTATTCAAATTATTGCAGTAACATTATTTTGAAATATAATGATGGTTTAGGTTTATTAGAAAATGAGTGTCATTTGCAAGTTTGTCCTGATAGACAGTCCACGAAAAATACCATTTCGCTTACGAGACGGTTTGAAGGAGGAGTTGGGATTTATGGAAGATTTGAACGTCATTGTGAGGGCGGAGAATGGGGAAACTTCATTGTGTTAGTTAAGAAAGCCAATGATAAAATAAGATTGTCCTTAGATCCCAGGAATCTAAATAAAACACTTCTTCGTTCTCACTTTTAGTTTCCTAATTTGGACGAATATAAGTGCAAGCTTAGTGGGTTTCGGGTCATAGCTCTTGATGAAGAATAGTCTAGGTTATACAACTTTATTACATTGTTTGGAAGGTATAGCTTCTTAAGGTTACCATTTAGGATAAAAATGGCACCGGAAATATTCCATGCGGAAATAGTGAGAAATTTTTCAAATGTTCGTGGGCATTAATTTTTTTTTCCTTTCCGTAAGTGCTCTTGCACAACACATAGTTGTTTACTCGCAGTATAAGGTAAATAGAAATAGAAACAAATTATTTTCTCTGATCGTATGATCCTCCCGATATTTAGCAGGTAACACATAAATCCCGTGTTATGTTAATCTTTAAGTACAGCTCGCAGTAGCTGCTATCGCTCTTCTCTAATAAACTGTCAAACATACAAGATCGAAACACTTTTTTATTTTGGATGACACTCTCGCCATCCAACATATTGAAGGACTCTCTATAAGTCCTTCAATATAGACGATTTTCTTATTTCTGCTTCTATTTTAGAAAAGCATTATGAAATCTTGCACAAAGTCCTACATAGAGCTAGGTCTATGCGCCTTAAATTTAATCAGCCTTAGTCTAAAATCTGTCAAAAATGCATGAAATTTTTAGGTAATGTTTTTAATCAGAATGGGGTTAAGCTTAATGGGTCTAAAATTAAAGACCTTCTTCCGTGTCTCAACTCGACACTTTTGGCCACCGTCTTAACAAAGACGTTCAGTGGCATTCGAATGACTTGCATGGAAAAGAGTTTCTTATGTTAAAAAATATTATTGTCAAATACCCCAATTTTGACATTCCACGACCCTAACAAGCCACTTACCGTCTCAGTCATCACCCCAAAGACCGTCATTTCTCACGATCAAAATGCAATAGCTTTCGCGTCTGTAACTTTGGCCGACAGTCAGAAAAACTACTAACAAATTGAAAAAGAACATTTCGCTGTTTTATTTGGTTGTGTTAAGTTTCATCGGCAAGCATGTAATAACAGAAACTGATCATAAGCCGTTAGTGCCTTTACATAAAGTTCAGGCCAGGTACCAAAGATTTATGCTAAGATTGCAGGCATACGACTTAGGTGTTACGTTTAAGCCTGGAAAGTATCTGTATACTGCGGATACTCTAAAGACCTAACATTGCATTGTACAATAATTTATTTATTTATTTATTTATTTATTTATTTATTTCATCTACCGAATACAAGATTCTTACAGACTACGCTTATAATAAAATACAATTATAACTTACATTTATAACTTATATTTATATTTAATTTAGCTATTGTGATGGACTGTATCGTACAATAGTTTTATTCGATCTGATGAAATTACATAAGCTTTACAAAGTATGTTTAAGAAAGAAAAAAGCATAGGTAGTATTGAGTAGTACAAACATATGTTATGACATTTCGAATTACAGGGTGATTAAACAATAGTGATGATTATTAATAAAGCAAATAATTTGTGACTAAATTAATTAAGTAAAGCGAACAATATGATAATTGAATATATGTTAAGAGAAATGATGATTGACATGGTAAAAGATGAATCCAAAACATTCTGCCACCGGCTGAAAGACCTTAGTCTTTAAGAACAGGAAGATGAACTAGTTTGGTGATTGGCCGTACGAATTCTCCATGTGCGGTTTTAACTGATACTACTCGTGTGCAACCATCCCTTCCTGGGGTTGAGTCCTGTACGACCCCCAATATCCATTTAGATTGCGGCATATTTGGTTCTTTGAGGACCACTACGTCTCCGGGTTCGATGTTGCGCTTAAGTTGCTTCCATTTTGGGCGATTTTGAAGAGAAGTGAGGTACTCGTTATGCCAACGTTTCCAAAAACCTTGCACCAGGTGTTGAAGTCTCTGGTAATTAGAAAGCAAATTAGGATTAAAATCATTCATATGGGGCTCGGAAATCGAAGTAAATGGACGACCAATTAAAAAATGGGAAGGGGTGAGTGCATCAAAATCATCATCTGCTCGGGCGCAGAGTGGGCGAGAGTTAAGTAATGCTTCGACGCGAGTTAAAAAGGTATAAAATTCTTCATATGTAAGTATGTGATCACCAATTACTCTTTTAAGATGAAGCTTGACGGACCTTACTAACGCCTCCCACAATCCTCCGAAGTGCGGTGATGAGGGTGGGATAAATCGCCACGAAATTCCTTCAGTTGATAAATGGTCTGCAACAATATCGCCTTGATGTTCCGCAAGAAGTACTGAATGCATCTCAGTTAGCTTCCTATAAGCTCCCTTGAAATTTGTTCCGTTGTCTGAAAAGATTTCGACGGGTTTCCCTCGGCGTGCGATAAAACGGTCTAGAGCAGCCAAAAACGCCTCAGTCGACAAGCCTCCAACGAGTTCCAAGTGGATTGCCTTGGTAACGAAGCAAACAAAGAGTGAGATGTATGACTTCACGAAGGTGGGGCGCCGCCCACGTGTCAGTCGCAGTGTGATTGGACCAGCAAAATCAACTCCCACCCGCGCAAAAGGATAGGCCAAATTTACGCGCTCGGCGGGGAGAGATCCCATGAGTTGAGAGCAGGTAGATTTTCTGACTTTAGCACAAACGACGCAGTTGAAAACTATTTTTCGAATCAGGCTTCGACACCCAACGATCCAGTACTCCTGTCTCAACAAGCTGAACAATTCTGCAACTCCGACGTGAAGATATTTTTCGTGATAGTATCGGGAGAGTAGTAAAACAACGGTATGTGCTCTAGGCAATATAATGGGGTGCTTAGCAGATGATGTTAACGCAGATCTCTGAATTCTTCCCCCTACGCGTAGTAACCCGCAGCTATCTATAAACGGCATGAGACTTAATATCCTTGACCTTGGTAGAAGTGGCTGGCCTTGTGAGAGTAAGCTAATTTCCTTCCAGAAAAAAATCCGTTGTACAGTTTTAAAAAGATATGTTCTCGCATGTTGTAGTTCGCTGGTAGATAATGAACCTAAGTTTCGAGCACATGGCGATAGGCGACAATTATTAGCAAACCGAAAACAGAATGAGAGTATGCGAATGGCTTTTACAAATGACGACAACCGAGAAACAACACTATCTAAAAATTGTTCTTCCAAGTGGCAAGCAGTTAGTAAAACGGATATCGATGCACCACGTCGAAGTTCCAGCATCGGTTCTGGAAAATCCGTGTCGGATGTCGTATCTTCATAGTTAGGCCAATTATTCGATGACTCCGACAGCCAAGGAGGCCCTTTCCACCACAAATGGAAATCCTTCAACTTCGAAGGACGAATACCACGGGAGGCACAATCAGCTGGGTTGAATTTGGAGCAAACATAGTTCCAACGAGGACGGGGAATTAGCGACACGATTTCTGTTACACGATTTGCGATGAAAACGCTCCAGCGAGCTGGATGACCAGACAGCCAATGCAGAACTATTTGTGAATCCGTCCATGCATGTATTTGTACCGATTCATCTTGTAGTAATGTTTTAAGTTTAGCGAAGAGTCGGCAAAGCAACAGCGCACCACATAATTCCAAGCGCGGAATAGTTAGTTTCTTGATGGGGGCAACTCTACTTTTTGCAGCAACTAAAGATGTTACAAAAGATCCATCAGAATTTTGACTCTTGCAATAAATAACTGCTGAATAAGCTTTTAGGGAAGAATCACAAAACCCATGATACTCCACCGAGCTGCTGTACCAAATACGACGAGGAATCTCCAACCCCTGCATCAATGGAATTTCAGAGCGGATATTAAACCACTCTTTCGCAATTTCGACAGGAACAGCATCATCCCAGGACAGTTTGGATATCCATAACTGCTGAAAAATGATTTTTAATGCAATAACGCTTGGTGCCAAAAATCCAAGGGGATCAAATATCCGGGAAGTGTCCGATAAGATTTCGCGTTTGGTACATGCAGGTCGCTCAGGCAAGGCAACCTTAAATTGAAATGAATCCTTAACTGGATTCCACAGTAAGCCCAATAACTTAACCGATGCATAAAATTCGCGTTCGAAAGAAGAGTGCTCACGAGCATCATCTGGCAGCGATTCTAAAAACTCTGAGCAGTTGGAGCTCCACTTTCTCAAATTGAAACCTGCGGCTTCTAACAACCTAGTTGCATTTTGGTGTACCTTGAAAAGTCCTTCAACAGTATCAGCACCTGTCAACAGGTCATCCACGTAAAAATCGTTCTGTAGAATTTCCGATGTTTCTGGGGATTCCTTCCAGGAGTCTATTGCAAGCTGGCGCAATGTTCGAACTGACAGGTATGGGGCGCAAGATGTTCCGTACGAAACCGTAAGAAGTCGATAATGTTTGACCGGCTGAGATGAAGACTCCCTCCACAAAATCCTCTGAAAATCGACATGTTTCCTAGCGACCCATATTTGCCTAAACATTTTCTCAATATCTCCTGATATTGTGTACGTATGACGTCGAAAGCGTAGTAGAACAGCTAATAAATCCCTTTGTATGGGAGGGCCAATTACCAGAGTTTCGTTCAGAGATGGATACGAAGAAGCTTTATAAGAACCGTCAAAAACGACTCTCATTTTTGTGGTAGTGCTATCTTCCTTAAATACTGGGTGATGCGGAAGGTAGTAAACGGAAGTATTAGATTTATCGATTTCTCCTGCAGCGATTTCCTCCATATGTCCTAGCTTAATATATTCCGACATAAATGCGCAGTACCTTGTTTTGAGGACCGGATCTTTTACAAACCTTCGTTCATTGCTCAGCAGGCGACGAAGAGCAGCTGAATACGTATTGCCGTAATCAACTGATTGGTTTGATCGGAAAGGAAGTTCTACTACAAATTTTCCATCGGACGAGCGACTGTGAGTGGAAGAGAAATGTTTTTCTATCTGCTCGTAAGAATTTGAAATATGTGTCTCAATGGAAGCAATATTCTCCTCAATCTCCCAGAATTTTTGCATTTCCACACCCACATCGGCATGAAGAGCAACAGTTGACAAGAATGGAACTGTTGTATCGTAAGTGGCCACCAGATTTTCTCCAAAAACCCAACCAAAAGTAGTCAAAATCGCATTAGGAAAACCATGTTGTGTTCTGACAGGAGCTGATTCTATGACATGAAATACGTAGTCGATCCCTAAAATAAGATCAACCGGCGCTCTTATATTAAATTTTGGGTCAGCTATTCTCTCCTCTATGTGACTTATATTATTATTGAAAACGAAATCAAATGACTGATTGGGTAGAGGATCGCTTAACTTCGATAAAATATAGGCAGTTACATGAATTGAATTTTGGCCGAAACGAGAAAAAAGTTGAGTTGATATCCTTCCACGAGTGCATCCAACATGTGTGCCACTTACTCCATTAAGAGACAAACGAGCATATTGACGATATAATCCCAACCTTTGAACACACGATTCCGATATGAATGAAGCCTGAGACCCACTGTCTAGAAGAACTCGACAGGCTTGTAATTGTCCAATGGAGTCAGGAACCAAAACGATAGCAGTTGGCAGTAAATTACTTGCTGTGGATGTTGAAAACGAGACGCGATTATGAAATGACGATAAATGGTTGCTAGTAGAATGTGAGATATTAGGCGATTGGTTACAAGACGAAGATTCTACTACTGGTGATTGATGAACGAGAGTATGGTGTCTCCCATTGCATTGCCTGCATCTGAACTTTGAATTGCAGTTGAGAGACTTATGTCCAGATCGAAGACAATTGAAACAAACGGAACCTTCTTTTACAAATGATCGACGAGAATTAACATCGAGAGAGAGAAACTGTGGACAATGTGCAAGCTCATGCTGTTGTTTGCATTTAACACAATTGGACCTTTCAGCGCTAACATGGAAAGATTTTATAACACGTGGCTTAAGGTTTGCCCTAACCTTCGTTAAATCCTGACACACTTCCAATGAATCACAACGTTTATCGAGAAAACTCAGAAACTGCTTTATGGAAGGAAAATCCTCATCTCGTGTCATATCTGCCCATTTTTGTAGAGTATCAGCATTCAGTTTGTTACTAAGAATATGAATCAGAAAAACATCACGAGATTCAGCTCCATCTCCTAAAGCCTTCAACCCACGCAATAACTCATCAGCTTGATTGCTTAGCTTACGGAGAGAATTGATACTAGAGACTGTCGATAGTGAAACAAATTTCTTTACTAAATTTGATGCAATTAACCCTTTCTTATCATATCTAGTAACAAGTTTTTCCCATGCCGTTAAATAATTACTTTCAGAAATCAAAGTATGTTTTAAAAGTCCAGCGGCCTCACCATCAAGGAAACTTTTTAAATAATGAAATTTCTCTGAAGATGTTAAATTGGAATTATTATGCACACTACTTACATATAGATCATGAAATGTAATCCATTCGCTGAATTCACCTGTAAACTTTTGAATATTTATCTTAGGTAACTGTTGTTCAACCCGTTTTGTCGAATCTGCTGATATCTTTTCCATAAGTTCCGTTTGTTGTTTGGCGAATTGCTGGAAGTTTTGATTAACGCCACTTTGATTAAAATTACCTTTATCCAACGAAGGAGACTTGATTTTAGTCAATAAAATGGACTTCAATTCGAAGTACTTATTTTCACATTCCACGAGATCTGGATCGTCAGCTAAACTCTCTGGATCATCCGATTTCTCCAACATGGCGTCTTGGATCTCTTGATATGTACTCCATGCGGTTTCCAATCTGTCCAATCTTAATTGGCAGTCCTCGCTGCTCACACCATCCGAAATTGCGTTAGCGAAATTTGCGATACGTGTCATGGCACCTTTCACTGCAGCACGCCTGGCTTTTAATATTCTCATTTTTTATTTTATACTTTACTTGATTTGCTTAACTACTTGATCACGGTTAGAAGGACCACTTTATGTGATGGACTGTATCGTACAATAGTTTTATTCGATCTGATGAAATTACATAAGCTTTACAAAGTATGTTTAAGAAAGAAAAAACCATAGGTAGTATTGAGTAGTACAAACATATGTTATGACATTTCGAATTACAGGGTGATTAAACAATAGTGATGATTATTAATAAAGCAAATAATTTGTGACTAAATTAAGTAAGTAAAGCGAACAATATGATAATTGAATATATGTTAAGAGAAATGATGATTGACATGGTAAAAGATGAATCCAAAACAGCTATGATAGAGTATTTAGTTTCTGTTTTACAATATCTCTAGTATCAGATAAATCGATTTCATAACATACATTATTAAACGATTTACAACAGCGATTTATTGGCTCATTTTTATCGTAAACTGTTCTATGTGCTTCTATATACAGTAAGGGTCTAGAACTGTATCGAGGGGTGATTTGATTAGGGCAAACAACTTTACGTCATCTGCAAAAAGTAGACACTTACAGAACGATAAAGAGGCCGCGATATCATTTATAAAAAGAAGGAACAAAAGTGGTCCAAGATGGCTTCCTTGAGGAACTCCAGACTTAACATCAAAATATCTAGAACAAATTCCATTTATCGCAACACATCGCTTTCTATTAGAAAGAAATGCAGCATCCGCGAGTGAAACCCAAAAGTATTTAATTTGTGAATTAATAAACAAATGTTGACTTTATCAAAGGCTTTTGAGAAGTCAGTGTATACCATTTCAACTTGATACCCGGCTTCTATATTCCAATGCAAAAAATTTGAGAATTGAATCAGATTGGTGGCAGTTGACTTACCTCTTAAAAAACCATGCTGTTCAGTTGAAATTAATTCTTTTACAAGGAAAAATAATTTGTCTTTGACGATGGACTCAAATAATTTTGGGATTTTGAGGATCTTTGAAATACCCCCTGTAATTATCAACATCGACTTTGGAACCATTTTTATGAATTGGTAAAATATATGATACCTTCCATCTATCAAGAAAAATACCTTCCTTTAATGAAGCATTAAACACAATTGTGAGAGGTGCACATAAGAACAGTGTTTTAAAAATGAATTTGATATGCGATCAGAATCTTACGATGGGTTATCAACAAGTTTTTCCAAAGCTACAAAGACATCCGATTCAGTTAACTGCAAAGAGTCAATGGTAATTCCATTCGAATTAATATTGTAGAAACTGCTTGTATCGATTCTGTTTGAGTTGTAAATAGACTCAAAAAAGCTTACAAACAGCTCCAGATTACCTTCCAAAGTTGTAGACACTAAACCTATATACTTCATACAATTTGGGATACCTGTAGTCTTTCTTTTATTATTTAAGTAAACCTAAAAGAGTTTACTATTCGACTTTATCTGGCATTCGGTGTCAAATATATATTTATTATATAAAAATTTGTGCAGAGTTTCGAAATCATTCCTTAGCTATTCAAATTTGATCCTACTTTCAGGATTTTTCGATTTAATATATTCTTTATGAGCTTTATTTCTTGCATTTTTTAAATTAAAGAGAGTTTTGTTTTATTGTACCATGGAAGATGTTTTCTTATCGCTTTTTTCAGTGGGACATACAGATTCAAACATTCATGTATAACATTTAGGAGAATTGCGTACATCTCCTCAGTGTTTTTATTCTGAAACATACTTGGCCAGTCAAAATGAGCCAGATGCGTTTTCAGGGCAGGTATATTTGCTTTACTAAAGTTATATAACTTAATATTAGGATAAATTTGAGCGATAGAGTACTTATAGCAATCCACCTTGATATTCAGTGTTTTATGGTGTGAATCACATTCACTTATAGTGTAATCACTTTCCGATACTTCCGCTAGTAATTCAGTATCTAAGAATATTAGGTCCAACAATTTGTAATTATCATTAAATATTTTGTTTATTTGAGCCAAGTTTATACGGAACAAATTATCTACTACATAGATTTCTTTTTCACTAGAGATATTAAACGGAACCCACGTCTTATCTTCATCAACGAACTTCCATTTAATATTTGTTACATTAAAATCACCAAAGACACAAATAAATTCATTTGATTTAGATGCAGCCGATAGAGAAAGTATGTTATCCGTATGCATTTTATATACAATAATTCAAAGCAGTTTTGAGGGGGGATATAGCTTGCACAGAAAATTAGATCAAACATTTCATCTGATTTGTAATGACAAGAGAAGCGAACAACAACTTGGTCAATTAACTTATTATGATCATTTATCTTTACATCATCAAAATGCAGGTTATTTTTGATTGCGATAAGTACTCCATCACCAAAGTCATGACCTGTCATTTCTTCACTTCTGTCTTTTCTAAAGACTTCATATTTATTTAGATTGACAAATTCGGAATTTTTATATTATTATCCAACCAAGTTTCTGTAATAACTATAACATCGAAATCACATTCACAAGTTCTCATACCTCCAATGTTTTGGTAATAAAAGGAACATTTGTTGGAGTCAACACAATTTGTGTCCCTTTCAGCGTCAACAGCAGAAGATCCATCAAACGTGTCTACAACCGCAGCACGACCATGATCAGCAAAGGGGCAAAAGGTAGTATCAACAGCAACATTTTGAGTAACAACACCACCAATACCAACAAAAGAACAAGCAGTAGCAGCATCAGCAACATTATCTGCAACACCGTCAGCAACAGCAACAGCACCAATTATATTATTGCCAGTTATATCAGATTCTCCTCCGACTGATTTGGGGGAGCAATCACGTTTTTTTAAAGAAATTTGAAACGCCGTACAGTGATACCCTCAGGCCATAAAGATGGATTAAGAACATGTTTAATCTTTTAAGAAGGCAGAGATAATTTAAAGGTCATAAACTTCAGTTTATTGACATCAGTGCCTAATGTAATGATATCTATAGGTAATTTGACAGTGTCACCTTCAAAACCGCAAGATGCATTTAAGAGTGACCCTTGTACTTCCAAGATCAAAGAATACATAAAGTCAGGTTGGCCTACTTACAAAAAAAATACTTGATCAAATTGCAATGCCATATTTTAAAATACCTTCTCCTCTTCGTAAGGAAGTCCTAAAACCCATTCACGAAGGCCACTTGGGAATCCAAGGATGCAAAGGTTTAGTAAAAGATTTAGTATATTGAAATAGGAACTACTACACTTTTACATACAACAAAAAAACTTTACATTTTGCAGTGGACTATTTCTCGAAATTAACAGAAATTGAAATTTTAAATTCTGAACATGCTTGTGGTTTTGTTATTTCAAATCTCAAGTCTATTGCACGAGTATATTTTCACGTCACGCTATACCGGCAACCATGTTTCCGATAATGGACTATCTTATGGCTTACAGGAGTTTCGACAATTCTGTGTTAACTGGAATATTGAACATGTGGCTTCAAGTCCCTATTTACCTGGTTCTAACTACTCGTAACTAGAAGTGTCTTTGTTTTTGTCATCAATTGTTTTTTTTTTCTGTACAAAAATGAAAACAAAAAAAAAAAAGCGGACCAAAGTCAAAGAGCAATGTTTTATAAACAGCAGACTCATCTTTTCGACAAGCGAACAATTTATCTTTATGGCTACAACTTGCTGTATCTATGTATTGTAATTGACTGATTACGTAAAGATTTTATGTTAATTTTTGTTTTTTAATAAATTGAAGGTTTCAATTGTCTGTTGTGTGTACTTTCATGACATGTCTTTTAAACTTCGTGCCAAACAATCACGTTTGAAGGTGTCGATGAAACACGTAGTAAAAATCGTATGAATTGTCATAATGACTCATTTTTGGATATAGCGCATACTATGTATTTTAAATAATTTTTGCAAGTGGTAGGGCTACAGAAATCTAGCAACAGCTTAGCTTTACCTTTGAAGTTGTCTTGTAAAATCTGCATAATTCTCTCAAAGATGATTTAAGGGAGGTTTTTCGCGACAGCATGGCGGAAGAGCACTTAAATTGCATGCGTGCTTGATTAAGTGGCCTAAACTCCCCATATACGAGTACATATTGAAGTCGTTCATTAGAGGCTACTTCTTATTATTTCGCTGATTCATTGTAGGCAAGCCATGGTGGAAAATCTTCAACGTACCTTATATAAATCAATGTCTCCCGCTTTGTTACATTTGCATTTCTACATAAGCAGCTGAGATGTGTCGACTTTTCTTTATAATATGGGTGTGCTTATTTGGGTAGAAACACTCTTCAAATATGTTCACACAACGCGTACAAAGGGAGAATTAGAGTAGACAGAAAGATATACTTAACATATGTTCGTTGGTTTTGAATGTATGCAGGTTATGATGGCTTGAAAATAAAGAGCTGGCAGGTTATTTTACGAGTACGAGCATAAGTGAGTTGTTCGTCTTAGAAAGAACCATTTCCATCCAAAGACCCTAATATCAAACTTTGTTAAATGCCTTTGAAATATCCAGTAAAACCGTTTTGCTTTCGCCAGATTGATGGAGATTTTGTTTTTACTTATTGGTGAGATCTGCCCTTAAAACACCAGTTGACTTGGTGTTCCGAAGTCCATACTACCGGTCATTGAGAAGGTTTTGTGTCTCGGGTGCTCAGCAAGTGGATTGGTTTTATCGAAATAGCTGACAATTGGAGTGACACTATAGCATTTTTCGCCTAAATTTTAGGATTCAATTTGAGTTTCACACTTTAAAACACGCAGTGCAGTTATTCCTGGTTCTTTTAATATTTTTTAGGTTTTCCTCTATCGGGGAGAGGGGGGACCATTGACGGTCTGTCAATAAGGTAAAAAAAATCCAAGGTTGTTGTCGGCATGACTCCCAACATAAATTAATCATGTGGTTTCCCTTAACCACTGTGTTAAGTGATTTTTCGTAGCGAAGATCCAAACAGACCGTATTTTGGATGCTATTTGTCCAGGATATCAGAACCACACAATGATTTATATATTGGAATTCCAAGCAATTACGACTTCACTATGAGGATACAATCAATGGGGTCAGATTCGTTAAAAGCCAAATTGCTGTCCAGTTTGGGGCTTCTTTCAATAAAGCAGAAGTGACGCAGACATAACTATCACCAAACGAAGATGCATTGCGGATTGGAACATAGATTGCATTGTAGGGGAGTATGGTAAGCTTTACTTCTCCTTTCTCCACCAAGGGGATAGTTCAAGCGAATTGCATTGAATTTAAATTGCATTTCTGTCACAGGTGAATAGAATTTCGACGTTTCGAATTGTTATAATTCATAAGTTATATGCCTAGTTCAATCTTTATATTGTTACGCACCAAAGTGTGAAATATGGGCATTTTTGGCAGCACAGTTCACTATACCACCTCTAAAACGGACTGAGGTTAACAGGCTTTAGTGTTTGGCTACATTAACATTTACATCGACAAAGGGACGAACTGTTCCGCTGAAGAACAAACCGTCAGCTTTTGATTACATTGCGAACAAAGCAATACACAGCTCCAGTATCCTGGTCAAATAATCCTATGCTGCCGCTATCAAACTCAGAAATCAAGCATTGATATTGCGAGAAAGCCATAAAATACTGGCGCATAAAAAGTCCCGATAAACGCATGTATCGGAACAATAGACGAACATTTAACAGGGCAGCGCTGTAGGAAAAAAAGGAAAACTATACGTCTCGTCGTATAAACTCTGTAGAAATCCTGTCGGGAAGTAAGGGGTGTTTCTTTGTTAATTGATAGATTTTCCAATAGCAACCAAATGCAAACGGTCTCAAAGATGACCGGTTTTGTTATTCAATACTGGTTGACAAACCATCGTAAACAGTTATACACTAGAAGAACGCTCCATATTATTCAAATTTATTTCGAAAACCGAACTTCAATTCATGAAGCGTGTAGTGCCTTTTATGGGCCCTATAACCGACCAACTGAGTCTCGCTTATTTACAATACTTACTTAGATTATGCTTCAGTCCGCGATCGACAAGGTCCTCAGCCAACATGCCTCTCCAGTAAGCGTGGTCTTTTGCAAGCTGCCGCCAGTTCCGAATGCGAAGTGGGCTGATGTCCTCTTGTACTTGCGTCGTCCTCTACTGTATTGTCCTCGGGTTATCCGAAGCATCGCTAATGCTTCTCCATTCTCCAATGCTGCCAACGGGAGCTAAAATTACCTGAATAACTTTTCTGTCATACGCTTTCGTCAGTTATCTAGCATCTGCGCCCGAGTGATTATTGTCTTGCATAAACTCTTGTTAGAATCCAAAGAAGCAGCCGTTAGCAAGAGTGATTCTTCAAATGATTTCCAAGGTGGTGTCGTTCTCGGAGTTGATAGAGGAGCCGAGTCAGATAAAGTCCCTCACTACCTCAAAGTTATAACTGTTCTAAACGTCGATGTTGTTTGATCCACTTTGTTGAAATCACGTATATTGTTTTCCTTCATTGAGCGTTAAGCCCATCTTCGCCGCTTCTGCTTCCATATTCCCAAATGCTCCACTGAGAGCTCGCTGGGTTCTTCCCATTGTGTCAATGTCATCTGCGTATGCGAGTAACTGAACAGACTTTTGAAAGATGGTGCCTTTGGAGTTTACTTGTGAGTTTCGCACAAAGTTTCAAGAACGACGTGTAAGAAATAACAACGCATCGCCTTGTTCAAGCCGGTTTTGTCATATGCGGCCTTCAAATCGATGAAGAGCTAGTGTGCATCGTAATGTAATGTGAAAATTTGATCGACGATGGACTTTTCTGGCTTAAAACCGCACTAATAAGGCCGATCTTACTATTGACGAAGGGTTTTAGGAGTTCGATTTAAAGTTGAACTTCCACACAATAGTTCGCTGGGTTTGGGGTATTGGAAATATATTTGAATTCGTATCTTAGCTACAAGACAATGGTCCAAGTCAATGTTAGCTGCTGGAAACGCTCGGACTTCTGAAACACTAAGGAGGGCCTTACGTCGATAGCAATATGATCAATTGGTTGACAATTTGTTGATCAGGAGCCAGGCCAGGTCCCTTCATGGATATCAAAGTACGGAAACCACGTGCTGGCATAACTATTGCCATTACGTCCCGGTGAAAAATCAGTAAGCCTGTGTCTGTTTCCGTTGGTGATGTGGTGGTAGCTGAACTTTCGGACTATATTGCCAAAGACACCTTCCTTACCTGGCTTCGCATTAAAATCGCTAACGATGATTTTCACATTATATTTCGTATTTAGGGTATTGCTCGTAGGTTCTGTTGTGGAGCTTGTATATAAGCAGCAGTCTTTGGTAAGGTTGTTCTTCCTCTCTGCCGGGGCGTGGACTTTTATGAGGTTTATGTTGGCTTTTATGCATTTTCAGGCGTTCGTTTACATGCCTGAAGCCCGAGCCTTGTTTCCTAAGTCCTTGTGTCGGTTGTCTGTAGTTTCTCCATAGTGGATACCGCACTTTTTGGATGACATGTCTGCTTTGAAGCAGTCGAGAAACTCCGCTAGTTGTTAGAGTCCGACTATTCCGCGTGCAGGTCCGATCGTTTCTTTTAATCACTCGCCAGAGTCATCAATAGCTTTTCTGTTATTATCCTATTATCCGGTTCTGTTAGGTGTTTCTCTTCCCCTTTTTTTGGTATTTTTTCCGTGTATGGTTATAAGCTCTTTGACGGCGTAAGCCAGTATTATGTTTCTGGTCGAGTACGTACTTTTGATTTCAGCCTGCATGAGTGAGGAATAACTCATGCTGTTACCGCAAAGTAACAGGCAGGTCAAGTTATAGAACAGCCGGCAGTTTCACGATCAATCGCCACGCAGATCCCCTGAGTCTCGCTATTTATCGTAAATTTCATACCACTTACAAAATATACGACGCAAAGCCAACTGCGAGCCTTACGGAAAATGTGGAACTGTCAATTTGGCCTTGGTCCGTTTTATTTTGTAAACGACTTTGCGAAATGAATTCGTATGAAATTCACCAGGTGCAGATCCTTATGCCAAGAGACCATGGATTAGGACAGGATTTCGAGCAATGGGATCTTGAACAGCTTTACGCCGATTTTTATTTTAATAAGACATGTTTATTGACGAGGCTCACTTTTGGGTCAATGGATTTGTCAGCAAGTAAAATAACTGCCTAAGTAGGTAGGTAGGTAGGTAGATAGAAAAGAGTGGCTGTTGGGAACACCAACCCAATTAGGCCTATTGGCCCATTGTGATGCCACGTGGATCTATGATCTTCTTACTAATGGAACCAGTTCGGGTTTATTGTAGAAGAAAGCCCCTAAGCGAAGTTTTCTTCCCTGGGAGAGAGTTGGACATGTGCAGAGTAGGTAGAGGATTGTCTCCTCTTCCTCCTCGTCCATGCAGCTTCTACAGAAATCGTTTGTAAAAGCGCCAAGCCTTCTTGCGTGCTGGTCTATGAGGCAGTGTAAAGTGATGACACCTATGATGACGCTGAGATGTTTCCTTTTTAGAAGGATCAGACTTTTACAGCGATTCGGATCTGGCTTTAGTCAGATCTGTTTAGTTGTTAGAGAGGTTGATGCAACAGTCCAACGAAGGTCTGTTCTTTTATTGGCATCGAGCTTTAATATTAATTTACACGTAGCGATTGGTATACCCTTTTACCTTTTCCGGTAAAATAGGTATAGTGGTTCCAAATTTGGCGAGTTTATCGGCCATAGAGTTCCCTGGAATGTCTCTGTGGTAAAGGTTGAATTGCCCTGCTATCTGCATGAGAGATGATCGGCATTCAAGGGCGGTTTTAAAATTTAATGAGACTGAGTCCAGAGACTAGATAGCTGACTGACTATCCGAAAAAAAGCGGATATCCCTTGCAGATATCACTCTACAGTGAGTTGGACACCTTCACCAACTCCGCTATCGGTTTTAGATCCATCTGTGTAGAAATGGATTGACTTGTCCTCCATGATAGCATTTTCCTTCCAGAAGGATCTAGAGGGGAAGCTTACATGGAAGTCTTTGTCAAACCAAGGTTCAAGTATGGTGTAGTGGTTGTTCTCTGTGAGGATTCCTAACATGTTAGGAACGTTAGCGTGCCAAATGAATTATTTGTCAACTGTGTAGTCACTTTAAGGTTAATAGCTGCAGTCGCAGCTACTTGCCTGCTGAAAATATCTAGGGGTGTCAAATGAAACAGAATGTCTAATGTCGGAGAGGGAGTTGACCGTCAGGCTCCGCTTATGCACAGACGTACTGTTCTTTGGACTCTGCTTAGCTAACTGCAGTTGACTGCATTGTTTAAGGCCGCCCATCAGACAACAACCCCTTAAGTGAATATCGGTCTATGACCGAGATGAATAGCAGTGGGTTATGCGAGGTTGAAGGCCTCATTTGTTCCCAATGGCTTTTTTGCAAGAGAATAAAGCTTCTATAGCTTTCTTGACTCTTTGTTGAATGTTAGGTTTCCAGTTTAGTTTCCAGTCAAAAATGGGGCCAAATATTTTGATGTATCGGAAAAGACTAAACTGGTACCGTTTATTGAGGGAGAGTCTATAATTGTTTTTCCTGGAAAAGAGGCCAAGATCAGTTTTATGGGGTCTACTCCCAATCCACAGTGATCTGCCCAACGGGTTAGTCTGTTGAGATTTAGTTGAAGGAGTTCTTTAATGGTATTAGGATGCTTACAGCTATAGCAACGTCAGCTGCATAGGCAATCACCCTAATAACCGCCTAAGTACCGCAAAAGTGAACATCGGGGCTAATTTATTTTTTTTTCAAAACTGAGGCCGAAGCTTACATTACGCTCACTGGTATGATCACTGATTATTCTCGAAAAATTCTGCATTATACTGTCCATGAAAGCATTGGCTTACTGAGAAATCAATGAATGACTCTATTAATTCGTGTAATGGACCAATTAATTGGTCCTGGAACTGCACTCTTTAACACCATTCGATTACTTTTTATACGGCTATTTAAAGCCGTTGGCGAATGCTGAAAAACCGCAAACCATTCGCCCAATATTTAGTGCGTTATTGGTGAGATTGAGCCTTAAATGCTTAAAAGAGTGAGCTAAAATTGTAGCGACAATATCCGGTTTCTCAGAAACAGCTAAAGAAGTTATATGCCTATCGTAATTGTTGAAAACAGCTAAAACAGCTGTTGTGGCAGCTGAAACAATTCATTAAAATATTTTACTCTGAAAGCCTCCTTCTTTCTGCCAATTCTATATGCTAAATTTGGTTTTAGTCCTGTTGTTCCATTTCAAGATGGCATATGACTGTAATAATCATTCAAGACTCGTAAATGACTCATTAAAATATTTGATGTAAATGAGGGTTACCAAAAAGGTGACGTGTCGTCATGTTATAAGTTCATTGGTAATAGCACTTAAGGTTCAAGAGGCGTATTCGTTTGCAGCACCTTCGGCCGGTGGAAGATTCTAAATCTGCTAAGAGGTTTAATTTGCAAATACATTGCAAATGCGTTTGGTTTTTTTCAATAAGCATTCGATTATGCCTGTGATTTATAGAGTAAAACCTATTCAGAGGAACAAATGATCCCATAAATTTCTCACCATTCTTAACTAACAACTATGGCTACTATCGAAATAATAAACAATTTTATCTTTACAAAGTCTTTCTAACAAAGTTCCACAAAAAAAAAAAAAAAAACACACCATCAGCGTCATAGGTAAACTTTTCCGTCAATAAATTACCGACACCTGAAAAAGGGGAAAATCGATTTTAATAAAAATTCCTTTCCACACATTACTTATCCCAAACTCTTTTCACCATGTGCACTCTGCAATATTAAACTTTAGCTTCCTTTAGGTCCTAGATAGAGCCTTCATTCCCTACAACAAACCGAAACGTATCCTCGCCTTGTAAAATTACGTCCACCGCATATACTAACCTAATCTGCATAATGATGGTTATACCCTCAAGCGTATTTTTTTTCTTCCTCTTTTTACTCTAGTCATTTTACAAACTAGGAGCCACCTAATCTCATAAAAGACGCACCACTACTACTAACCACCAGCTATCTCGGCTACCGCAGACTTTCCGTTTCCTCACCACAAAGAAAACAACAACAGGGGGTAGGAAAACAAAGGGTTGCAAGAAATACCGTCCCCTAATTATGCAAAGTACCTTGGATTCCGTGGAGCGCGCATTCCCACAAGGATGAGCTCCTCCAGCACCGGCCAGAGTTTTTATGCCTCCCCCAGTTGCACTCTTTTTGAATGGAATATAATATTCAATTAGGAAAAGTTTCCTTCATTTTTGAACTGGATAGTGGTGAAGCGTTTTACGTTAGAGGATACATAAATAGTTACAATCCTAAGCCATGGTCGTACTTAGTTTCAAAGCGCAAGGTGAAACTTTTTTATGAAACCGACTTGGTTGCAACAAACTATGTGCAGGTGTAGGATGTTATTTAATGTGCTCCCGACAGATAACCAGAAAACATGGTTTCGGTTGTTTTAACAAAAAGTTGTAACCCGTAGCCGCATGGCCGCCGTGTAATCCTTAGAGCTAATCGGGCTTGTCCTGCAGTACCTACGAAGGAACTATTACTGCAAAATGGTTAGCTACCTGTCGGGCTTTGGTTAATCGACAAGTTTATCTGCAGCGTGTATATTCGAATTGAATCTGCTTCAGTGTCGACATCTGGATATGATATTCAAACGGCCAACAGATTGATGACCCTTAATAATTTATTGGACGTTAATTAGAATTTTTTACTAACAAATTTAACGGATATTTTTTGCTAAAAAATTACTGAGGCTTGTGCGAGAATCCATGAGACTGTCTGAAACAAGCGGCCTGATGGTAGTTTTTCATTTGTAATGCAAATTTGAAGATCATTGATCTAGCGGTGTTTACAGATAAGAGTAAAGGTGAGGCAGAGCACCGACAAAAAAGAAAGTTAAAGTTAAATACATTCTTTTGAAATTTCTTTGTGTTTCTTCATTTAAATTATTTCCTCAAACAGAAGGGAATAAATTAAGATTTTTGATTTGCATTGGAATTTCAATGTATAGCGTAGCTTATGGGTCTTGGACGAAAAAGCGTTTGAACTCGCAGTTTAGGATGAACTGAAAGATATGTGGGTTGTGTATTTCTTTAAAAGGATTGTTGATCTTTGTTAAAGCTTAGTTCTATTGTAGTTTACAACATTACTATTGTCAACATAACTTTGGAATGGTGAATTCGAATTGCGAACCTGAGGATCATAATTTTAAGATAAACTACGTTCTTCGATGCGATGTGTGTTCTTGCTGGGAGGCATTTTGGAACCAGATTGGGAAAATGCCAAAGCAGACACATGGAGGTTCTACCTTGGGCACTGCCAGTCACCGAAAACCAATGGCATCGCCATCTGTATCTTGCCCAAAAGTTTATCGGCGGCTTAAGTTCTGAAGATCTTCTTGTAACATAGAGCCCCCGAAATACTCTATAAGTTGAACCGCACTTAGACTTACCAAGCGACTTGCGTACTCAAATAAGTTTAGTATTAGGTTAAGGGTAGAACATAATCTCTAGGTGTAAGTAATTCTCTCGTTTCATCTGTTCTTTGCTTGTAAATAGTTCCTAGAATATGGTCTTGCCTGACCATCTAAAGGCCACCAATATCCCTGGCAATCTCTAGAATCTTCAGCGAAGCTTTTCATCAAAGCCCTAAATAGTTCTTCAATTTAAACACGTGTATAATAAATGGATGAAATGGTAAACGTAAAAACTCCTCAGCTGGAGAAAGCCAATTGGAGAGGACTTAACAACTTCATTAGGAATTTTAACTGGTCGTTATGTTTCCTCGACAACGACGTGGATGCCGCAGCTGACATGATCACAGAAACTATTCTCTTTGGAATGAGATGCTTTATCCCTCATCGGATGAAGAGTATCAAAACAAAACAAAAGGCATGTTACGACTAGCTATAAACACTCTGTCAAGACCAACCCGATAGAAAAAAAACCGAAAAAAGTGTAAACGAGCCAGAAATGACTGCAACGTCTTTTTCAAGCGTGTGAAATTCCAATACGACCAAAAACTGAGGCAAAAAATCTGCAATGTCCCAAAGGCAGTAAAAATGTTTGGTCATTCGTCAAAAACATTACAAATTCTTCCTCATCCTCCAGCCCAACGCTCAGTTACAATGACATTTCAGCTATCAGCTCTTTGGACAAGGCCAATCTGCTTGCTGCACACTTTGCGGCCAGCTCAACACTCCCAGATTGTGCTTTGTCCCCGCCTACACTTGAGTGCGTCGAATCTACAATGGGACGAATCCACTTTCTCATTCGTATAGTAGCAAGAGTACTGAAAGATCTTAACATGCATAAATCCGCTGATCCAGATGGTATATCTCCCCTCCTTCTGAAGAGGTGTTCTTCCCCGCTGGCAAAACCACTGCGTAAGCTTTTTCATCAATCCTACTCTTTAGGGCTCTTTCCGAGCAGACGGAAAACAGCCCGTCCCTACGAAATTCGAATTTTCCTCTATCTCTTCCTACAGACCCATTGCAGTTACGTCCCTTCTTTCTGAGGTCATGGAAACGCTGATAAACCGCCGGCTAATGAAATATCTTGAAACACGAAAACTTCTTAATGGCCGGCAGTACGGTTTTCGTAGCAACAGGTCCACTGGTGATCTGATGGCAAGTCTCACCGAAAAGTGGAACCAAGGTGTACATCATTCTGGCGAAAGCAAGATAGTTGCACTTGATATTTCTATGGCATTTGACAGAGTTTGGCATCAGGCTTTTTTGTCGAAAATGCGTGCTCTTGGGATCGATGACTATCTTCTTCAATGGATTAGAAATTACCTTCCGGAACGTTCAATTCAAGTTGTCTTGGATGGTTTCAAGCCTGATATTCACAAAATAAATGCTGGTGTGCCCCAGGGCTCCGTTCTGTCTCCGACACTCTTTTTAATTTTGATCCACAATCTCTTGTCTGCTACTTCTAATCCAGTATATTCCTTTGTTGACGACAGTACCCTCTACTTTTCATATTCGTTCCGGGACTCACGTCCCTGGTCATCGGCTGTAGAACGGGAACGGCAGCGTATGTTAAGCTCATTAAATTCTGTGTCAATGACAACTTACGTTGGAATGACCACATATTAGATGTCGTCAAAAATGTTGCGAAATGTCTAAGTTGCCTCAAGCGATGTAAGAAATACTTTAAGCCCTCTGATCTGACCACAATATATAAGGCACTCATCCGCTCAAAATTGGAGTACAATACCCACATCTGGTCAGGTGCGATAAAACTAATAGGTGATACTAATTTCAGTCAACCAATTGACACCCTCGAACACCGTCGTAATGTCTCCTGTCTCACTTTGTTTTAGCACTATTTCCACCACCAGTGCTCCATTGAAATCGCCAGTAGCATTCCGCCAATTCAAATTTTCTTCGCACGTGCTGTGTACGAACATTTTAAGGGTACAAAAACCCCTTGAGCGCGCGCTGATTATAAAAAAAAATTAAATAAAACAACAACGGTGTCAGATATAAATTTGATTCTGGCTTCAATTTGAGGCTACGTTCATGCCATTATGTATGAAATAGCACATCATTCAAATGGCCTCCTCCGCTTCGCTGGCAGTGCTTCAAGCGGTCGGTCCAATTTTTGATGACTCGGTCCAATATGAGCGGTGTTAAGTATTCCGGCAATAGCACGTCGAATGTTGGCCTCGAGCTCGTCCAAAGTGGTTGACTCGTTGGCGTAGACTAAGGACTTGACGTAGCCCCAGATAATATAATCGAGTGGTGTCAAATCGTATGATCGCGGTCAATTGATGAACGCTCGCCGTGAGATGACCCAGCCGCCAAATTTCTCCTTCACAACTTCGAACGTTCCGTTGCTAGTATGGCACGTAACGCGTCTTGTTGGAAGCTCAGATATACTGATATTGTCGAGCTCCGACCACAAAAAGCCAGTCAAAATCGCTCAATACTTGAGACCATTGGCGGTAACGATGTCTCCTTCCTTATTTCGAAAGAAATAAGGTCCGATGATGCCGCCATGTCATAAACCGCTCCAAACAATCAATCTTTGTGGATGCATTGATCCTTGGCCGAACACTTGTGTATTTTATTCGCCCCAATAAAGGCAATTTTGCTTGTTGATATAGCCGCTGAGCCAAAATTGGGCCTCGTCCGAGAGATTATTTTTTGGGCAAAATCCGGATTTCCGGCCAAGATTTCCAGCGCTAAGTTAGAGAACTCACGACTTTGTCTATGGTCATCTGGTTTCAATTCTTGCATCAGCATAATCTTACATATATGGATACAGGCCCAATTCCTATCGAAAAATAAGCCGGGTTGACTCTTTCGACATTTCTGGGTCTTCTTCGATACTGGCCGCTACGCCGGCTACGTTTTCTTTATTTCGTACTAATCCCTGCACGGTTTTTGGCTTAAGATCTAAAAGAGTATACCCACGCTCAAACTTTTACAGGGTGCGACAAATTGCCTGCACACTGAAGCCATGATGACGACCGATCTCGAGACGAAATTTACGTTGTGTATTTATGGAGCCGGAACTTCGATAATATTTTCTAATAATTTCCGCACGTTCCGCTGCGTAAAACGATGCATGAGGAAATGATAGACCTTACAGAGTATTATGAAAACTAGATGTCATTGGTAACTGTGACAGCTGCTGAAACATATCAATTGGAAAAACTATCATTACTATCTGGTTCCCCAATTTACACGTTCTAATAGTTTCCTATTTATCCCACGGTGAACTATTTTTATTCAAGCTAAAAGTTCGCCTGTTCTTTGAACTATTTTCTTTATTGAAACTCGGACTTTTGCCCCATAAAGAGCAGATGTTTGGGATTGGATATATAGTCTTCTATACCCGACGATCTTGGGCAATCTGCCTCTAATATTGTACTCGTAGACTTTCCGGCAATGACTTGATTTTTAAATCAGCGGTTTGGTTTTCTTTGTCATCTTGATCCTACTTGAACCTGGCCTCAACTAATAACCTTCTTCAGTTAGCCCCATCCATATCTAGCTGCCTCCAGTTGCGCACTACAAGTCCGTTGAGATCTTTGTCTACTTGTACGCGCAACCTAAAGTGAGATCTTCCTCGACTGCGTTGTCCCTCTGTGTTAGATTCGAAGACTCTGCGGGCTGTAACATTGATGTCCATTCGCTCTACATGACCTAGCCATCTCAGGCAACTGGTGCGCAGTTTTCTGACTAGAGCGATGTAGCTATATAGTTTGTCGTTTAACCTCGAAAGCTAGTTAATGCAAACGCGACCGAATATTGTACGAAGGATTTTTCTCTCGAAATGACCAATGATAATTTCATCCCATTTCGATGGAATGATCAGTTACATAGACCCTGCTTAGTTGTTCGGGATAGGGAATTACTATTCAATTGCTCTCTTACTTCAAAGAAACAGCGATTGGTATTGGTAACAGTGATTCGTTTTACTTCTGTTGAGGTTTTTTTGGCAGAATTTATAGCGTAGTCTAGGTAGACAAAACCTCGAAATTATAATTTTCGACTCGGACGTTCTGTCCAATTCGTCGATGTTGTGTTCCTCTTCCTATTAACAACATATATTTGCTTTTGGCTTCATTTACCACAAAACCCATTTTGGCAACTTCCGTTTCAACAGCAGCAAGCGCACCGGTAAGAGCTCGCTTAGTTCTGCCAATATGATCGTACAACAACACGTGCAAATGATAAAAATGTTTTATCAAAATAAGTGTTCTATTCGGGCAAGGTTCCGCGCGCTTCGCCCATTTTACGGTCGCCATAATCGTCCCACTACTGGTTTAGTAAACGATAAACCAACACCCATACGTCGAAGAAACTCAAGATCTGCCGAAAACATCGCCACTGTCCGTGGGAGTGTGCAGGAGAATCCCAGGCAGTCGATTTCGCGTGGCTCATAAGAACTCGGCCTTTTTCGCAGACCACAACTTGGCGAATTTCGCGTCGTGACTTGGGCCTGCACTCGTACAAAATTCAACTGACCCAGGAGCTGAAGGTAAATGACCATAGACAACGACATGTGTTCGCTGAATGGGCTCTGGAGCAGTTTCAAACTGTCCCTAATTTTCATCGAAAAGTCGATGAATGGGTACGTCAACAAACAAAATTGTCGAATTTGGGACGATACCAATCCACATGAGATCCAAGACCGTCCAACGCATACCGAAACTGTTTTCTGTGTATTTTTGGCTGACGGCGTCATCAGTCCATATTTCTTTGAGAACAAGGTTGGCCAGGTCAACACCGTCAGCGGCGAGCGCTATAGGTCGATGATTACGAACTTCTTTTGGCCTGAATTGGATGATATGGACACCAACGACATGTGGTTTCAACAGGATGGCGCGACGTGCCACACAACTCACGCGACATCGGAAATTCTGCACGAGCGAATCCATTCCATCTCAAGTGGAGGTGATGGCCACTGAGATCGTGCGATTTGACCCCGTTAGACTTTTTGTTGTGGGGTTCTCTGAAGTCACAGGTCTATGCGAAAAAGCCACAAACCACAGCGGCCTTCAGAGCCAACGTGCCATCGGTCAAATTCAGCCTGATTTATGCGCCTGAATCATGGAAAATCGGACATTTTGGATGCGCGCCCCCCAGAGAAGCCGCGGCGGACATCTGAACGATGTTATATTCCATACATAATCGCATCGATAGGCCTTTTAAACAAATAAAAAATTGCATGATACTTCCCACACATCTTGTTTTATTTAAATTTAAAGATAGGAAGCGCTTAACGAAAGACCCTTCATATAGATGTTTGAATTGGAGATCTCACTTTAAGAGGAAAGCGACTTGGTTTGCCAAACGCGAGGATATTGTTGTTCTAAGTGGAGAGAGATGTTTCCTAAGCCAACTATCTGAAAGATTGCAGTGCCACTTAAAGTGAAGAATGTCATCGCACACCAAACAGAAATGTTTTACATAACATGTGGAGTTGGCCAAGATGGACCTAAGTGCCAATGGGCCGATGGAACCGCGAACCTCAAAGCTTATTAAAGTATGTATTGGAAAAAAAAAATGTTCCATCTTGGACAAAACCATCGTAGGCGCAACAATGTGATACTAAAATGGGGCTTTGTAAAGTATATAAATTAATTGATGACACAAGAGATTGTAGTGAGTCAAAACCTTATCTGTCCATTGACTGTGTTATTCGAATTGTCATTTTCTGCTCAAAAAGAAAGTTAATTTCAAACAGGTAATGGGGGGAATATTTTTCATAAGCAAACATTTTCCACTTTCGGATTCTTGCCATTGTCTCCCGAAATGGTGGTTGTGTCCGAAATTATCATATACCGTCGTTTCGGGTTAGAAACCAAACCCAGGTCATTTGGCGAAGTAGTCAACAAATTTCACCTATGCGTGACATCAACCGCCATTGGGTAAACTTAAAAGACAACAACGGTAGGCAACAGTTGTGCATATGTACAACAAAAGATTATTGAAATTTGAAGATTTGAAGAGTTAAAATTAATAAATGGAAAGTCGTGCATACAGACGTTTGATTCTGACATAATTAACCCTTCCTTTGTTTCATCGAATGAAATAAACTTCCTGCTGTGTCTGCTTTGACAAGCTTACCTACGCAATTTTCATTTAAGGCAGTTGCGTTTGGTGTCAGAAGTTTAGGCGTTCATCGGTAATTACATCGCAGTCTTAAGATAAACGAAGAACTCCGTTTTATTTGAGTTGAAAGAAATATAAACAAGCCAATAAAAGCCCCCACAAACCCGGATAAATATATCAACCAAATTAGACGCCACAAAAAATTTTCTCTCCCGAAAAAAAAAAGTCCCGAAAAAAATCATAAATCTAGGTGTATCCAATCAATTTGAGCTCGCAGTTCTAATTACTTTTTCGCTTAAAAAAAAAAAAACAACAAGCACATTAGTTACAAGAAAAATATTTCTATCAACAAACTGAAGGTCATGACGTCATTTATGTCAATCATTCATAACCTCACTACCAAAAACCCACACCAGTAGGTGCTAACATCTCTATCTACACAATCCCAAACCTCTACCACGAACTTTTACATCCATCTACTTCGTACGTATCTGCATATGCGATGGAATCTCCAATGAGATAATTGTTGTTTATTAGTTGGCGTATGTTCTCTCACCATTCTTGGCATCTTATTTGTTACAATCACGATCGACTCAGCGCCAATTGCTAAATTCTTTCTCTCATCTCTTTCAACGAGACGTTGACAATAAAACTTAATACAATGTCTGACGATCAGTTCAGTCGCAGTGTAAGCGTTGAATGTAAACAGATCTTGGACGGACAAAAAGCAACAACAACGAATAATAAAAATCATGGACGAATGCCGAGCGGTAAGATTGCTTCCATATGATTTATTAATTTCTTAATTAAAGATAATTTTTCTTCCAGATAGCTAAATTCATATTGTTGAGCACCTTGATTGGATTAACCTGTTCCGCCAGTATTAGTACTGATCCCGCAGAACCAAATCTACTGAATATAGTCGAGGATGTCATTCGGGACGTGGAAAATTCAACCCAAAAAGTGATCAGAGTGAATACGGTGGATTTACCAGCAATATCTCCTGGAGATCATAATATCTCCGAATCTGACCTCTACAATATCCAACCATTGATGCCAATTCCCACATATGTCTCCAGCAAGGACTTTCGAAAACAGAAAAACATTTCTGAACCCAAGGATTCAACTATAATTCGAGGATTACCCGATTTGAAGCTCAGAAAACCGAAGAAACCAAAACAGAAGCATCTACAGATACTTTACAATCAGCAGGGCTACGATGGCCAAGAAATTGCCAAGAGGATGAAAGTTCGAATAGCTCCAGGCGCTTATCCGATTTACTATGTAGTAGCCAAGACCAATGGGGAATTTCGCAAACAACCAATCAAGGGGTTTCGCAATCAACAAGAAATGAAGAAGTACTTCGACAAAGTGGAAAGGATCGGAAAATTTAGAAAAATTAGCAGTTGAGAAGTGATTTGGAAGAAGTGAACAGATACTGAAAAACATAAAGTTCTAGTGCTGTTAAAATTGATGTTTACACAATTGTGATTTGATGTAGCCACATGCTGAAGAAGCAGAACAATTTATCCCAACAATTGTAGTTTTTAATATTTAATTATTATTTAATCCGTGTCTAGATACTAAGAGTAGGATTTTAAATTCAGCACAAGTGCGCAATTAAATGAATTTAAACAGAAAAATATCCGCCGAGTTTTTTGTGATGGAGTTTTTCCCAATGTCCTTGGATTTCGATTTGTCAAAGTGTAACCATAAATTGAAAGAAGTCATTTAAATCAAAAAAAAAAAAAAACAAAAATATCTACGAGTATATGCGAATTATTTGGGGAATTCTCGCAGATTTTATAGAGTTTTTGCACTTCACACATGACCATTCCCAATTTTTAAAGAAAAAAATGAATTTTTGGTGAATACGAATACGTCAATCCACTTAATTTAGCACCTAGTAATCGATTTTCAATGAAAAATAAAATATTCATGTAGCGCAAAAAACTAAAAAAAAAAGTTCCTTCTTGTCGTTTTTCAGTTTTTCAAGTGCAATGTTTGGGATTTTTGAAATTTTTGAATAAAGTCAGATAGTAGATTATTACAGTCAATTCAATTCATTCAATACGGGACATTTCTTCACTGAAAAAATTACCCTAGATACTATAATTGTTGCAGAATTCCTATATAGTATATCACTACGAGTATATCTATCATGCGATACATTACATGTGTGGCATTTGTGGATACAAATATATTTAGACCAGTTAAATTGTCATTCTTGATACGTCTTTTTCAAATTGCATCAAAATTACATTTAATAGAAAGAAGATCCTCTTCTCAATCATTATCCATTCAAACTACCATGACAATGAGGCACGATCTAAAAATATCTAAACAAGTTTCCACAACTAGGAATCGTGATATTTTTTTCATACTCACACGCCAATTAATTAGAAATAGACGATAACGCAAAAATATTTGAACGATGTATCAGATTCTATCCATCCGTATGCCATTGTATCCGCATTGAATAATCTTCGTGCCCAAGAGGTGGTAACGAATTATTTCCCAGAAAAAATGAATCGGAAAACAAAAAAAAATGCCAGTGTGTGAATATGAAAACGCTCCGGGTATTTACATTGAATGGTGTCTCCACTATTATTGTAAATGAAATTAATTAACATATTGTAATAATAATGAAATTTGATAAAGAAGAAGAACATTAAGTATAGGTAAACAAGTTAGTTGGTAAACAAGTAATATGAAATGAGAAGCTGTTTGTGTTGGTGGTAACTTTGATTGAGCTTAGCAGATGCTAAGTACTTTAATTGAATTGAAGTGCCCGCAAAAGTACTATACAAGCAAGCTTAAGTCGATTTTACTTTAGCCGGTTTGAGAACAGGTACCTTCATTTTATGAAATTTTATCTGCCACAAACTCGTTTCTCGATTTTATTTTCTATTGTGCGATTAGAATACAAATCAGAAGTACTGTACTTGAATGTATACTCGTAAGCAGTAATTTTACAAAATGCTGGCATTAAGGCATTGGCGCTTTCTACTTAAATGCTTGTTAAATATTTAGTTGGAGTGAAATCTGACATTCATACAATTGACGTTGCTCTTGAAAGTAAAGGGTCTTTCATAAAGCGCTTCCTATCTTTAAATTTAAATAAAACAAGGTGTGTGGCAGATATCATAAATTTTTTTATTCGTTTGAAACGTCTATTGATGCCATTATGTATGGAATATAACATCGTTCAAATGTCCGCCGCGGTTTCTCTGGGTGGTGCCCATCCGAAATGTCCAATTTTGCATGACTGAATTTGACCGATGGCATGGGTTATGTTGGCTTTGAGGGCCGCTGTGGTTTGCGGCCTATTCGCATAGACCTACAACTTCAGAAAACCCCACAAGAAAAAGTGTAACTAGGTCAAATCGCACGATCTCGGTGGCCAGTTCACATCAACTCCACGTGAGATGGCCATGCCCTCGAATCGCTCGTGCAGAATTTCCAATGTGTCGTGAAATGTGTGGCACATAGCGCCGTCCTGTTGAATCCAAATTCAGGCTAAAAGAAGTTGGTAATCATCCCCCTATATCGCTCGCCGTTGACAGTGATGACGCCGCCAACCAAAAATACACACCAAACTGTGACTTTTTCGGTATGCATTGTACGCTCTTGGATCGGATGTGGCTTGGTATCATCCCAAATTTGACAATTTTGTTTATTGACGTACCCATTCATCCGGAAATGGGCCTCATCACTGAATATGATTTTTCGATGAAAATCTGCTCCAGAGCCCATTCAGCGAATACACGTCGTTGTCCATGGTTGTTTACCTTCAGCTCCTGGCTCACTTGAATTTTATACCATTGCAGGCCCAGTTACGATGCAAAATTCGCCAAGTTGTGGTCTGCGAAAGGCCGAGTTCTTGTGAGCGATAAGAAATCGTCTGCCTCGGATTCTCCTGCACATTCCCTCGGACAGTGGCGATGTTTTCAGCAGATCTTGAGTTTCGTCGACGTACGGGTATTGTTTTATTATTTACTGAACCCGTGGACTTAAATTTATCCACCACACTGCGGATAGTCCTCCCGGTAGGATGATTATGGCGACCGTAAAATGGGCGAAGCGGGCGGAACAGAACACCAATTTTGTTAAACAATTTTATCATTTACACGTGTTGTTGAACGCTTTGCCCATCCACGGTGATTTAGTAAGACAGATTGAATAAATGACATCCGATTTGACAGATGTAACTTCAACAATATGTCCACTACCAACTGTCAAATCACGGAAGTCCCTATTGGAAGACCCTGAATTTAAACGTGTTTCATTCGCAATTCAAAGCGAGATTTACAATAATATATTCGGTATTTGAACGTTTATTTAAGAAAACCATGTACAATAGTATTATTCAAAGTGTTGCCCATCTGAAGCTATAACTTTTTCCCATCTTTCTGGCAATTTGTGGATCCCATCCCAAAAGAACTGCGCCGGCTTGGCAGCCAAGAATGAATCAAGCCAATTTTTGATATTCTGCTCTGATGTGAACCGTATTTCAGTGAGGGCGTTCTGCATCGACCGGAACAAATTGTAGTCAGAAGGGGCAAGGTCTAGGCTATAAGGCGGGTGGGGTAAAACTTCCCATCCACTGTTTTCCAAATAATTCTTAACCGGAATAGCAACGTGACACGACAACGAGCGTTGTCATGATGGAAAATTATTGCCTCGTGTCTGGTCGCATATTCCGGGCGTTTTTCGGCCACTGCTCTCTTCAAACGGATTAATTGTGTTCGGTAGCGTTGTCCATTGATGGTTTCACCCGGTTTTAGCAGCTCATAATACAGCACACCCGTTCTGATCCCACCAAATATAGAGCATTACCTTCGCGCCATGGATATTCGGCTTTGCCGTTGATTTGGCTGGTTGGCCGGATTTCACATATGATTTTTTGCGCTTGGGGTTGTAGTAATGGATCCATTTTTCATCTCCAGTAACAATCCGATGCAAAAATGACTTATTTTTGTGGCGTTCCAGCAGCATTTCGGACATGCAAAACCGCCTTTCGACGTCTCTCGACTTGAGTTCATGTGGAACCCAATTTCCTTGCTTTTGAATATATCCAGCTGCTTTTAAACGTTTTGAAATGGCTGCTTGAGTGACACCCAATGATTCTGTGAGCTCTTCTTGTGTTTGGCAACCATCTTCATAGAGTAGTGCTTCCAGTTCTTCATCTTCAAACTTTTTTGGCTGCCCATGACGTTCATCCGTTGACGTCTTCCAAGCCAAAATCACCACTTTTAAATCGTGCAAACCACTTATGGCACGTTCGCTCAGCTAGCGCATGTTCACCATAAATTTCCACTAAAATACGATGACTTTCGGCAGCAGTTTTCTTCATATTAAAGTAATGAAGAAGAATTCCCCGCAAAAACACTTTTTCAGGCACAAAATTCGACATATTTGAGTGAAAAAAAATTATTGTTGTTTACGCTTCAAATGAATGACATATACTGAAATGACGTACAATGACAGTAGCTTTCCAACGCATGTTCCAATGGAATAACACAAGTTACGCCATCTCTTAGCAAACCGAATTAAGTTATAGACCCAATATAAGAGATCCAATTGTCAGTCAATCAGTTATCCTGTAAGCCTAGCAAGTATGGTCCCCATCCATATTGTCAACGTAAAGATGCGAATACTTAAGACGGCATAAAAGTTTAATCGCCAGAACCCATTTGTAGGAAGCGCGAGTATTTACCAGTACATTTGAAAAATCTGCTCAGAAGAAAGAATACTCATTGGTTAGGTCCTAAGTCCTTTTCAAACTATGTTATAATCAGTGGTCACTTCAGGGAGCTGGTAAAATTGCGTTATTGTGCTTTTATATTGTAGAAAATCACTTTTGTACTCGTATATGAAAAAAGATTGGTTTTTCTGCTATTCTCCAAACTTTGTGAACACACTTTTGAAAAACTTTTCCAAGGGATTAGCATTTATCGATATTCAGATAGCTTGCAACACAGACACAGCTACAGATCTGCTCGACATTTTAGTCTTATTTGATATTGATCTTCTATGTGAGGGCAAGGAGTTCCATAGTCTTACAATGTGAATGAAAAATAAGCGGGAAGAGTTAAGAAAATTGCAGCGGTAGGGTATAAGGTTGATGGTTCTTGAAGAGCTAGTGAAATTAAGCCTGCTATACAAATAAGACAGCCTTTGATTATTAATAATTTTGTGTGAGAATACACAGTTTCTAGCATTGATATACTGTTGCAAATTACAACCTAGTAAATCCCTGGAGTATTCGGAGATATGCTCATATCTATGAATGTCATAAATGTAAACCACCGCATCATTAGAAGTTATTTGTAATTTACGCTGAGATAATGAGTCAAGACTGTTATATACGACCTCAGCATATGTTATGAGAGTTAATATTAACGTTGTTACCAGCTTTCGTGGTGTTTCAATCGGAGTGAAATATGCGCTAAGCCACAACCTGCGAAGGCATCCGTAGATACGACCAATGACCACGTTGGTGTGATTGTGACCAGATAGATTTCGAGTTATTTTATAGCCAAGACTAGTGGTTGATTCTACGACTTTGATTTTATTATTATTAAGATGTAAGTCAGGTAGAAGATTTACATTGAACTTTTTCTTGGATATTGGAATTACTTGAGTTTTTTCAGGATTCAGTAGTAGGTAACCCATTTGACACAGATCATATGTGTTTTAATTCATCGTCAATGAGGAAATCGAGTTCATTAAGGTTGGAGTACGGTTACGCTAGGTGAAGCTGAACATCATCTGCATATAGGTGTTTTGAAGAGTGTCTGCACACTGATAGCAAGTCATTTATAAACATGCAGAAGAGAACCGGTCCCCATATTGAGCCCTGTGCCACACCTTGTTTGATTTCCACTTATAAAGAACTGCGTTCACCCGAAATAACCCTTTGCGACCTACCAAAAAGAAAACTACTCACTAATTTCATTGCCGCTTCACTAAATGCAAAATTGGTCTCGAAGGCCTTCCAGAAATCTAGCAGACAAAGAAATGAAACTTGACTCCTGTCAAAATCTTGTCTTATTTCTTCAAGTAAATTGACCATGGCTGTGGAACAGCTGTGGCTGGCTCTAAAACTTGATTGCTGAGCACTCAGCAACTTATTGAATGACAAGTGCTTCGTAATTTGTTTTGCTATTATTTTCTCAAAAGCCTGGACAAGTAGAATGCACTACTTTCTCAGTCTGACTATCTCCCAGAAATGCAAGATTTGGTTAATTGGGATCGAGAACATATTTAGAATTGTCGTTACTACTAGATATACAAATTTTACGCAAATTACTCCAAAGTTTCTTTACAGGGAGGGATATATTTACACCCTGAATGACTCGAACTGCAACCAACTTCAGACTGCTATAATTTCCAAACCGTTCATGAAAGTGAGCTCAAATTTTGACACATGATAGATAATTTTATTATTTACGAGACTTTTAAATGATTTGCATCTCAGTTGTGTTGAACAATTTTTATCCGCCATGGAATTCAAACGTGATAGTGTGATTGCTTTATATTTGGCTGGAAAACCACGAGTAGCTATCGTTAGAGCCCTCCAACACCTTAACGTGAATAAATCATTTGTCTCGAACCATAGCTCGTTACCGTGATACTGGCAGCGTTGCAAAACGCCATGGAGGTGGTCATAACAAAACAGCAAGATCGGGAGAAATGGTTCGGAAAGTAAAGGCTCAAATTGAGCGAAATCCGCGTCGAAGTGGAAGAAAAATGGCTCGTGAGCTCAACATATCGTTGGAACGGATGCAACACATACTGAAAAATGAGCTTGAACTCAAGCCATTGAAGTTCCAAAAAGCACATGATCTTACACCGCAACAGAAAAAAGTTAGAGTCGAAAGAGCGAAGGAGTTGCTACGCTTGCACGAAAGTGGTGAGTTGCCGAATTTGGTTTTTTCCGATGAGTCGCCATTTGTTATCGAGCAATATGTCAACAAACAAATTGACCGAGTTTACTTAAAAGAGAGGTCCTTCGAAAATTTACACCTTCGGATGGCCACCAGAAAGCAGGCAGCACCGATGGTGATGGTTTGGGCCGCTATAACCGCCGATGGCCGCTCTCCGCTCGTATTTTTGAACCGTGCGGTCAAAATTAACGCGATCGTATACCGTGAAACTATCTTAGAGGCAGTATTGATGCCTTGGGCAAACAATCATTTTGGTCGGAGACCGTGGACATTTCAACGAGACTCGGCACCGTCTCACAAAGCGCGCGTCAACCAAGCTTGGTTAAAAAACAATGTTCCACACTTCATTTCTTCGACACAATGCATCGCAAATTCTCCGGATGCAAATCCGTTGGATTTTTCCGTTTGGGGTGTTTTCAAGTCAAAGGTTGGCACTAAAAAATACCAAAGTTTGGACCACCTCAAACAAGCACTTCGCCGAGAATGGGCCAAAATACCGCAGAGCCACTTGCGTGCAGCGTGCGATGCTTTCTTCGGCCGTCTAAAGGCCATTATTCGCCAAAGGTGGACATATTGAAAACTACTGATACAATTTGAAAATTGATGTATTTTCCAAAATTTTTTACTTTGGCACAATAAAATTTATCAAAAAATAAAAAAATTATAGCATTTTAAAAAGTTTGAATTCGAGTCATTCACTCTGTACTTAAAAAAGAATGTAAACGAACAGGGAGCTTTAGAGTTTGTACAAAAAACTACAAATCAAACAATGTAGGACAGCAAAACTTGATTAAAATCAAGGAGCCATATTTTCAGTTTTTTTAAAAACGCGTTCAATGTTCTAATGCGTCATATTTCTACAGGGGGTCTATTGAACAATTTTGAAGATACTACACAGAAAAAGTTTCTAAAATGGGTGGTACGAAAAGGAGGTATTTCGGCAACAGAACGGGGAATATTTTCTAAATTGTTAGTATCAGAGATTGAGCTTTGCATATATCCACTCCTTATAAAAAAGATCTTTGAAACTTTAAAATAGAATAAATGCCTAACAGGCAGGATTTTTAAGGACTTAAACAGCACCATAGAATGGTATAAGCGGTGAGCATTACACACTCTTCGGACGGCATACTTTTGCAACACAACAAGTGGTTGGATATTGGTAATGTATGTACCCCCTCAACAGTTTATACTATATTGTAACTTCGAATGAAAAATTGCGTAGTAGACTGTTTTCAAAGTATGATTCATACAAAATTTTCTGAGTTGATAAAGACTACGAACGCAGACAGAGTTTTAAAACCGCGATATGATCACCCAAACTCAGATTTTCATCTATAACAATACCAAAGTGCCTAAACTGTTTTACGACTTCAACTTTAAAATAGTTTACATTCCATTTACATTGCATGATATCCGCTAAGTGGCCTCCGTCAGAAATGATGACCATTCGGGCCCGATTTTTGGCATTTTCCATCACTCTTGCCAGAACTTCTGGCGATAGGTCCTCGCAATCTTGACGGCTATTCTCTTTAAGGGTTTCAAGAGACTGAGGTTGGTTTACATAAGCTCGTGACTTCAAAAACCCCACAACAAAAGTCTGGAACGATTAAATCAGGCGATCTTGCCTGGCAGTGCAAATCACTAAAACAAGATATTAGACAGCCCTCAGAATTTCGGTTGTGGCTCGTGCAGTATGCGCCGTTGCTCCATTCTGTTAGAACTAGATATTCTCCAGTCCCAATTTATCCAATTGAGGAAGGAGAAAGTCATTGGGCATATCTCTGTAGTGCTCGCCGCCCACAGTAGTGGTTTGGCCGTGGCATTTTCGAAAAAGTAAGGCCCAATGACGACGTCAATGTAAACAGAACACCATGCAGTAAATTTAAGCGGGTGTAATGCCTCTTCACGGATTTTCGGTGCCCCAAAAGAAATAAATTTGCTTATTCACATATCAGCAGGGATGGAAATGGGCCTCGTCGCCCATGATGATTTTCGATAAAAAGTTGCCTCCCTCGTGGTCAAGATTCAGGATTCCGCGTTCTTTAGGACTATAGCGATTCATATCCCATTGAGATGTATTCTGTATCTGTTGTTTACGCTTCAACATATACTGAAATGACGTCCAATGACAGTAGCTTTCCAACGCATGTTCCAATGGAATAATACAAGTTACGCCATCTCTTAGCAAAACAAGAATTTTTTCTTTATATCAAACTTTTTACCCTTAAAAATATCATTAAACAATATTTAAAAATTAACACCTTTGTGTGAACCTGCTTAACAGTGTCCTTTGTTTCTCTGGACCACTACAGCTTTTCTTTCGTTTAGAAATAAGCAGGTCTAATAGGTTTTTGCCAGCTTCAGGCTGGTTGTCCTTGTAATGGATTTAATCCTTTCAAATTTATCTGTGTACATTTTGCTACAGCTCGTATATTTGATAATTATAAACACTTTCCTTCTTACCGAAGATAAGAGCAATTTTTTCACTGTGCTATCCTGAACCTACCCTTCTAAGGTTGATGAGAATAGTGGTTAATGTCGATTCAGGAATCATAGCGCTCACAAATTATAAAAAAATCTCTGACTAGGTCGTCACTAACATTGGCATAAGCTTACTGACCTAACCTATTGGCGGGTATAACTTAAAAATACAGTCAATGCTCGATCAATAGTAAGATTACTAGATCCTTGCTCATGGGACAAACGTTTATTTTCAAATGTGACACGAGTGATCTATGTACATGTGGTCATAAACAACTTTTTGGAGTGTAATTTGATCATATTGAAGGGTATTGCTGGGCAGAGTAGACAATTTTGAAGATATTTGGTGTGAAGGTACGCGTTCATCGCATGAGGAGCAACGTGAGAAGACTGATCTTCGGGGCTAACTACCCGAATAAAAGTACCAGCCACTGCAATCTGTATTTATTCCTTCGTAGGTACTCCTTCATAATGACTTATTAGGATTAGTGTAAAGTAGAGATAGTATGATATTCTGGTCTTATGGACCAGAACGGTTCATCTATGATGGATACGTGGTCCATGCTCTTGAGTTCACAATCTTTTCCAGTCCTGCGATTGCTGAAAGGGATCGGATTGATACTTTAATGCTTTAAGGCGTTCAAGTGTCAGTATGAGAGTTAAAGCATACATCGGAGCAGCGTTTTTTCTTCTTGGCTCTTGCTGATGTTGTCTCCTGGCATTTGCTGCGTTTTCCTCATTTTCTTCCATTTCACGCTCTAGGCGTCTTCACTCTTGGCATACAATTCCAGCGAAAAGGCTCACCATGTTCCACTTATCTTCCGATTCTAACACGTGATGTACTATGTTTTCGGGAGTTGGTGCTTCTTCGTGTATTCTCCGAAGATTTTCTCATTGTAAGTGGAATCTTGTGCGGTAGAAGAATACATGCTCCATGTCTTCAGGAGTATCACTACAAAATGGACGGAGATGGGACTCATTGTTTTTAAAATGGTGTACAGTTTTAATTGTTATGTAGAAATTAACTTCTTCATGTTTGCAATTTATCTAAGTTTCGATAGTCGGAACGGACTCGTGTTACTTTCCGTTGAGTCGGTGTCACTATGCGGGAACCTTCTCTGGAGCTCTTTTGCAAGTATATCAATTGGAAGCGTTCCTGCGATAACGCTTCGTCTGAGATTGCATTGAGTGCGCTGATCTCTCTGACTGCACAAAGGTGATTTCACTTTTATAGCTTCGGCTAGATTTGTGATCCATAAAGTACTACTGACGTAACTACTTTAGCTAAGAGAAGTCTCCTGCTATATCTGAGTCCTCCTATATTCGGCATTATAAGCATTATGGAGGCACTCATCCGCGAAGATTTGCAACTCACACATTCCAGGTGTTCCTTAAAAGACAATCTTGAGTCAATCACGACGCCAGGATATTTTATTGTTGACTTGGCTGTTGTTTCATGTGAGCACAATGGTTTCTGCTTGTAATTAGTGGTGCTGCCGTTTTATGTTCAGCTAGTGTGAGACCAGATGATGCCAGCCACACTCATACAATTGAAATTGTTTCATTGGTTATTTAGTCAACTTCTTCTAAATGTTTTGCTGTTACGACGAGAGCGATATCGTCCGTAAACTCCACGATTTTAGCTTCACCTGGTAGATGAGAATGCGAAGAATGAGAGATTCCACAGTATCGGCCCCAGGAACGCCATTAAACCACCGTCTGATGGTGTAGTATCACTCTGTGTAGGAAGTAGTTTTTCATAATGTTTCGGATGTAAATTAGTGCTCTCATGTTTCGTAGCACTTTTAGAATATGTACCCAACTCGAGGTGTTGAAAGCGTTCTTGGTGTCCAGTGTTATGACACAGCAGTACTGTACCTCTTCTCCATCGTCGTCCTTCTATGGCCATTTTTGCTTTATTAACATTTGTGTGCCTCAGAGTGTTCTGATAGTTCTCCTCCAATGGCTGCTTCTAATCTATTAGAGATGCAAGACTTTCGCCCCTTATTCAGCATACATAGTAGACGGTAGGCCTAGATGGGTCCTCTGCGAGTTAGCGTCTCTTTGGTAGTAATACGAGCTTCTGTTTCTTCCATTGGTTGGGAAAAACTCTAAATGCCCAGAAATATGTATATCCATTCTGGCTTTGACCACGTCTTTTCAGGCTATTTTTGCTATGTCATCTGGTCCACAGGTTTTTTTTGTTCCCAAACCTGTTGCACGCTTTATGTATCACTTCGGCTGTGACTCTAGGAATTTGTTGTTCTACTGTCAGTAGCTCCTCCTCCAATGAACTTACGCTTTGTCTTGGGAAAAGACCTTCCACTACTTTCCGCAGTAGATCTGCACAGGTGGGAGATGGAGCTCGGAAGGTTTTTAATCTCTTCATTACCACTTGATAGGCGCTTCTCTAAGGGTTTTCATCTGCTTCATTACACTGTTCGTTGAAACTGCGGTGTTTGCTGGCGTTTATTGCCAATTTTAGTTCTCTTCGTGCTGAATTATACCGATGCTGGAGTTCTTTGACAGCTGCGTTGATGCAGTCTTCTTGCGCTATTTCTCCATACCAACAAGAAACTGGTTGATAATGTGAACTAGTCGTCCATCTTACCATAGCGGCATCGCATGCCCTGTAGAAGTTTTGCCGGCAATTGAGCAGACTTTTCATTGACTGAACCAGTTGTCTTTACATCCGCTAGCAACATGGATAAAAGACTCTCCATCAAATGTGCTTGTCTTCCATACTTTTTTGTTGAGCGTTCTACTTATCGTATTTTGATGGCATTGTCTTCATTCGTCCCTTGTCTGCCTATGAGTGTAGTGGGTGCTGACTTTCCATTCCAGTTAAATGTGTTTTTATTGGCGCTGTTTGAAAGTACTGAATCTAGGATCGTGAAGGCCTCTAAAGTTCCTGATTCTGACCTCTGGCATCTATCGTTAGCCTATCTAGGAAACTAATGAACTCGATCGACGTATGTCTTGGTGAAGCATAAAAGCTATAGATGTAGTAGCCTTGATTTTGACCCGAAAAAAGTAGCTCTCAGTGCTCCCTTCTGCTTCTTGGAAGCGTCATTTTTCTCAAGCCCATATTGCAGCTTTGCACGTAGCATCCGCTATCCATACCATATTGTCATATTGTCACTTAAGATTGCTACGTCTATACCTTGCTCATGAGTTGTTTGTGATAGAAGGGCTTGCGCGGCCTAGCAGTGATTTTTTCAACAGCAGTTCCTTCCGTGCTCGTTGGTACGATCGGCATTTATGACTACCCGTAGAGTGGTTACTACCGATGGCTTCTTTACCCCGGAAGAGTAGACATTTTGGTTCTTTCTCGTATAGCTTCACCACATCGTAAGCAATGTTTCGAAGAGTCACTTATGCTTTTACAAGCTTTGGCTTTATGCCCGAATTCCATACTTTGAAACACTTGAGTGGGTCTTACTTCTCACGTATTCGGTGTGTTTCCTAACCATCTGGGTGAATGAAGAAGAAATGAAGAGGTGTTCATAGAGTGAACCGATCGGGATGGTGACAACTCGAAGTAAGAATCGACGACTGTTCACTATCCCGTTTCTAATCCTAAATGGATATCAGTGAGATTTTTTTGAAAGCATCACCATTTTCAAAGCTTCAAGTTTATACCGAATTCTAGTGAGTGTTTGATAGTCCTTGTTATGTTATGGCTATTTTCAACTCTAAGAAATAGGTTGATTGAAGTTATATCAAGTATGTCAACTTAACAATCTACTGTCTCTAATAGAAACTTCGTTGTTGCCACTGCAATATTAAAGAAGCTTACATATTTAAGAAAGTAGTTAGTCATGCTCATACACTTAATTCCTCTCACGCGTAATGCATAAGATCATAAATAATTCACCAACATTTACTATGTCCATGCCAGTTTGCATAAATGATTATGATCTATTTTTAATGATTCCTAATGCTTTGTTTGTTTTACTTAATACAGCGGATTAGTTAATCTATTTTGCATTTGCCTACGCTGACTTGTTTCCTTGTTTAAATATTTTATCCGATGTGTGCAATTATCATCAGGGCCGAGTGTACGTGAGAGCTTAGGCTTATTCTAAGAGCTCTTCAATATGCATATTAACGAGATAATTTTTCTAAAGAATTTGATTAGGTTTTTCCAGCCGCTGCCATATTATGTGTGCGTATACGAGTACATCTTGAATGGTTCCCATTACTTGTATATTGCATACTTGCCAATAGATAAATCATGGCTTAATCTATTTTTGCAACAATACGAGTACTACATATCACTATCAACAATATGTCGTCCTAAGAAACACTCTGTAGATTGTGATTACAAATATTTCAGTGCTTCGTATAATGTGCTAAGAAAATTGAATTTAGCTATACATTATATGTATTTCCAACTGACATTGGACACGACTCATCCAAAGGTCAGATACTTCATATTCAATTGTTAAAATAGGCACCCGGTCACTCAGTTAATTTGAATAAATAGTAAGTTAGTATATAAAATGAAAGGTAGATCCTATGCGTCAGAGTTTATGGCTCATAAAAGGGTCCTTCCCGTCATCTGAAAAATCTTAGAAAATATGTAGTTTTCCATATAATGGAGGGCTGAGACGATATGGTCCAACAAAAGCAGTTCCATTAATTTTTTTTAATTTTTTCATTGATTAATTAGAGTTAGAAGTATAGACTTTACGATGCTCTTGTATAAGATACTCTTTTAAGAATGCCACACAGACAATCCTGTACAAAATTAGTTCTATTTTTTTTTTCATTATTGAAAAGTTATTGCCTTCACCGTTACATTCCTGATATCTCCAAAGAATGAAGATATACCCTTAGGTATAGGCGTAGCCACTTCAGATCTACAAAGCAATGAACGCAGTCAGTGGTATGGCTCCTTTCGAAAGTGAGAGCCCCACGCTAATAAACAGGGACATTTTCGTTGCCCTGTTCAGTCAGCATAACTGATAATTTTGAAGTCCTGTAAACTTCATTAGCTATAAATATTTTGGAACCTACTGAGATACGAGTACCAGCGCGAATTATTGATGATGAACAATGGACGAACCCTAAGCATATTGTGTTCCACAACATAAGGAATATGCTTGAAAATATCGAAATGCACTCGATTTATTAAATCCTTCGGATGCTTCCGGTAGCATTAAGACATCTTTCGAACTTAGGAAGCACGTAATCAGAAAAATTTAATCGCAGTAGGCCTCAAGCGAAAGCTTAATGGCAATACACCTGAAAACAAAAAAAGAGATTAGATCAAAAACTATACAACCAGTTATCCTTAATAACAATAAAACGAAAATAAAAACAAACTAAATCTGAAAAGGAAAGATATGGTTCCAAAGTTTCAACAAGAAGAATGACCTACGAGGGTAGTCCCAGAAGTACCCGACGTAACAAGGAAGACACAAAAAAATTGGCGAAAAATATGTTTATTTCTCGATGTTCAATAGCTTCGATACCCTGTTTATAGTGAGAATCGTCGAGCTCCTTAAAATAGCCATCAACAGCAGATTCCACCTCCTTACTGTTGGCAAATCTTTTACCACTGAGACATTTTTTTCAAATTCGAATATAGGAAATATTTCGAAGGAGCTAAATCTGGCGCATATGGTGCAATTCGAACTTTAACTCATGACGATGACGGATGAGTGAACTGGTGCATTGTCTTGGCGAAACAAAACTTTTTTCTTCGCCAAATGCGGCCGTTTTTTCTTGACATTTCATCTTTCAAACGCTTCAATAAGTTCGCATAATACACGCCGTTGACTGTTTTTTCTTTCTGAAGATATTCAGTGAAAATTATCCCATGCGCATCCCAAAAAACTGACGCCATGAGCTTGCCTGCAGATGTAACTGTCCTCGCTTCCTTTGGAGCTGATTCTCCCCTTTTGAGTCCATTGTTTTGACTGCTCCTTCTCGGGTGTGAAGTGATGGACCCATGTTTCATCTACGGTTTTGAATCGACGCAAAAACTCAGCTTTATTGCTGTGAAACTTCTCCAAACACTCGATGGAAACATCCTCACGATGGTGTTTTTTTTTTCATTGTGACACATCATGCGCAGCTTTCTCATGCTCAATTTTTCAATCAGCATACGATGTACAGCGGTTTTTGAAATGCCTACCATATCGGCTAGTTCATGCACTTTCAATCGGCTGTCATCCAAAACCTTTTTATCAACATTTCTGGTTAACTCGCCTTATTTTATCGACCTCTGCAACTCGAACGGCCTAGTTAAAACTCTGCCACTCAATATTTTATTATTATAAAAGAAGGAGTAGACTCCCTCAGAGTAGAATTCAGTTCTGTTTTGATGTTGGTTGGATTGAGGCCTTTCAGATGAAAGTATTGTATCACATAACGATGACCAATTTTTTCCATCTTTAAAAATTCATTCAGAACGGTCACTATTGATGGCTGTCGAACAAATACTGAACGACGTAGCGTTGTCAAATTTCAAATTTAAGCTTCATAAGGTCGGTACTTTCTACAATTGTCATTCTTTTTAAACAACAACCGTCATCTATACTATGTGGAGTGAAAAGTAACCTCCTTGACCGCCAGAATGCGCTGCTACTGAGAAAAAGGTTATGGTGCCTTAAAGTTCGTTCATATTTAGGCAGACATGCCAAATTTCAGTGCGATACTGTCTTTAATTGTTGTTGACGTGTTTGGCATCATGTTGAGTATGGATAAAAACGATTTTCGTTCTCTCATAAAACTTTATCTTTTGAGAGGCAAAACGCCGAAGGAAACAAGAGAAAGGTTGGATAAGTATTATGGGGCTAATGCTCCGTCAGATTACACCGTCAAATATTGGTTTCGAGAGTTTCGTGGTGGTCACAACTCGACTACCGATCAAGTCCGCAGCGGCAGGCCCTCCGATGCGGTTGCAGAGGACAATGTCAAAAAAATACATGAAATGGTGTTGGCTGAGCGCCAGCTAGCAGATACGACAACGATTAGTACAGAGCACACACGCCATATTTTGGGCAATATTCTGCATATGAAAAAGTTATCCTGCCGCTGGGTGCCGCGAATGACCAAAAACACGAACGCGACAGCGCTTGGAAAAGGTGTTTGGACTTGCTGATGCGGAATCGGGCGGACTTTTGGCGTCGATTGGTAACTGGATTTGGATCCCTCGGACCATTATCCCTCCCCAAACCTCAAAAGATGGCTCATCAATAAAAAATTCAGCTCACGCGAGGAAATCATCGACGCCAGGTAGGAGTATTTTGCAGACCTTCCGAAAAATTACTTTTCGGACGGGATCAAGAAGTTGGAAAATCGCTGAAATAAGTGTATCAAACTAAAAGCGGACTATATTGAATAATATAAAAAAACATTTAAAAATTTTTTTTTTTTAATTCCCAAGGAGGTCACTTTTCTCTCCATCTAGTACGTAAGGTCGGGCACTTCTGGGACTACCCTCGCATCTTGGATAGAGCTGCGTTATAGACGGAGGTCAAGTTGTTCTCAGTTTTCCTAGAGGTGAACTAATGCCTTTTTAGTTTTCTTTGGATGATGAATCTGAAAGTAAATTTTCTTCTCTACGATAAAGCGCGAAGGATTTTATCCCAAAGATAAAAGTGCCTATGACTATAGCAGAAGCAGCATACGTGGAAACATAGCGATCGGTAAAAATTGTTAACGAAGCTGAAGAATGTCCTTCCAGCTTTCTCTTTTTTTCAGAATATTTTCTCTCGCTGAACCATGTACGAAAAACAATTCGCTTATATGACACAGTAGTGTCACATCAACGTGAACTTAATAAAGTGACAAGTCAAAAATAACTGAATTTGGGATAATTGAAAACCTGTGTTAGATTGTCTTCCGCAACAATGGTCTCAATACAGCACCTTTTGGGTGTTGTCTTTCCAGAAAGTCGAACCCACCCAGAATTGATTATTTTAAGTATCCGCAAAGTCTTGGGTGTCCCCATGGTATTATCGTTTGCTGCATCGCAAACGGGAGAATTAATACTTCCCCAGCGGAATAGCGAATCAGTGCATCTTCCGTGGTTGGTTCGGATCCAGTTGAGCGTCGAGCAGAGCGGCAGGTCAAGCCCGAAGTTTCGGCATGATGGGTTGAGGATGGTGATATTATTAGCTTGCATTGATGCTGTCCATCCCGCAGACCAAGTAGTATTCACATTGAAAACAGGACACCGAAAGCACATCTTGCTTTGTTAGCCATATGTTGTTCCTTCCAAGTTGTAATGGAAGCAGTATATATTCGGTAACACAGATAGCTAGCTCACGGTAATCCGTATGCACTTAACATTTCAGTCAACGAGTGCCAGGATTTGATCATATTTTGTAGTTTCTAACGACCACAACGGTAAGGTAACGTAAACACTTCGTCACAAATACAATTATCACACCACCGAATCAATTCAAGATTTAAACGCTCAGTAGCTATCCACAGTCCCTCCTCTTGACATTCATATCATTGGCTGCCCTAAAAACTGAGTTAAGCAAGATTTTGTTCAATTTATAACATAGTATCCTCGTTGAGCCTCTGGCAAAGCGTCAAGAAATCGTCTTGAATAGGGAATAGAAAAAAGCTCGCCGGGCCCAGTTCTGACAAGTATGGTGGATAATTGGCCAAATAAACCTGGATTACCAATAACGACGAATGCGTACGCGTTTCAAAAGCCGATTAGGTACATATCTCTACTACAATATTATAAAATTGTAATGAGGCAGTGTCCAGTGATGACACCTGTGATGGTACTGAGAGGTTTCCTCTTTAGAAGGATTAAACTCTTAGAGCGATTCAGATCCAGCTTTGGCCAGATCCATTTGGTCGGTAGACATGTTGGTCCAACAGTCCATCTACGGTTGTTCTTTTGGACTAGATGCTATAACATTAATTTGCAAGTAACGATTGATACAACGATGCTAACTTTTTCTTGTAGAGTAGGTAGAGTGGTTCCAATTTTGGCAAGTTCGACGGCCCAACACAGGTGAAAGTGAACTGCTCCGCCATCTCCGTAAGAGATTATCAAGGGTAGTTCTAGAATTTAATGAGACTGAGTCCAGATACCTGATAGCGGCCTGACTATCCGAAAGGATGGGGATATCCTTAGCAGATATCACGTTTTTCTTCAGCCAGGACAGAGGTTCTGGAACGCGCTACAGCGATTTGAAAAACGGAAAGAGAAGTTTAGATTTAGCTTATCTGAAAAAACAGCGCCGTCAACCCCGCTATCGGTTTTATATCCATCTGTGTAAAAGTGGAATGACTTATCTTCCGTGAAAACATCTTCCTCCCAGAAGGATCTAGAGGGGAAGCTTACATGAGAGCATTTGTCAAACCAAAAATCGGGTATAGTGTAATCGATGTTCTCTGTGTGGATTCCTAGTAAAGATTGTTTTTTTTAGAGCTATATAAATTTAATATGAAATAAAATACTTTATGCTAGTATTAATTTCCATGATATTAGCTCTATTTAATAGATAATTCTATGCCATTAGTGATTAAATATGACATCGGGCAAATGCGCCCCACGGTTAGCTTAATTTAAGCGCAATACTGAAGTCCAATTTTCGACAACTTTATCGAGCAACTGGTGCCGTGTATCAGAAATAACACCGCGAATGTTGACTTCCAAATCGTCCAACGTCTCTGGTCTATCGGCATAGACTAGTGACTTCACGTAAACCCAAAGAAAGTAATCCAAAAGAGTGAGATTACAATATACTGGAGGCCAGTTCAGAGATCCATTACGCGAAATTATGCGCTCAGCAAATGTTTCTCGCAATAAACTGATGGTGTCGCGTACCGCGCGGCATCTTGTTAAAATCAAAGCTCTGTCACGTCAAAGCAATTCAACTGAGGAACGAAGAAGTCAAAAATCATGTTTCAATAGCGCTTGCCAAGGCCGCATCGTCCTTAAAGAAATATGAGCCGATGATTCCACCAGCCCATAAAGCACATCAAACAGTGAGTTTTAATGGTTGTAGGGGCGTCTCGGCAAAGGCTTCTGGGTTTTCTCCACTCCATATTTGGCAATTCTGCTTGTTTACATATCAATATAACCAAACATGGGCCTTATCAGAGAACAGAATTTTGCGTTGAAAATTAGGATCAACCTGAATCATCTTTTTGGCCTATTCACTGAACCTACGACGCGTATAATTGTCACGCGGTTTCAACTCTTTCACAAGCGGGACCTTATAAGCTTTTAAGCCAAGATCTTTCCGTAAAATCTTCCACAAAGTTGATGGGCATAGCTCCAATTGCTGTGAACGATGGCGAATCGACTCATTCGGGTTCTCTTCAATACTGCGCTCCACAACGGCAATAACTTCTTCTGTTCGCACTGTCTGTCGTTTCTTGGGATGTTTGCACAATCTGCGAAAAACGTACTTACCACAAATCAACTTGCAGCAGTTAAATTGACAATCTGTAGAAACAGTGTTGCCAGTATAAAAATGAAAACTCTCGAAAAAACACTCTTAATATTAAGAATATTAGCGTGGCCAAATAAATTATTTGTCCACTGCGTAGTTGCTTTAAGGTGAATAGTCAGTCGCTCACTGACTTTCGTCGCGATTGAAAGTACTTCAGCTAGAAAGCAAAATTAAATTGTAGAATAAAGTTTACACATTTATTTACCTAGACATAGAGTTTGTCAGGCCGCAATTAGCTCAGCACGAGTGTTCCCAACTACGGTATCAGCAGAGGTCGTGGGTTCGAACCCCGACATCAGCGGATTGTTTTTTTTTTTTTTTTTTTTTTTTTTTTTTTTTTTTTTTTTTCTTTTTTCCACCGTTTAATTAAATTAAATTACAACACGTTAAAATCACGTGATGGAAAAAAACGAGCGACCCGCTCGACAAAAAACGGGTGAAGTGGATGACGTGATGTCATCATCGGCTGATTACGCATCAGCACAGACAGCTAACCCAGCAGAGGGAACAGCAAAGACGATATCAATGAGGAGGAGGAAGCTGAAACGAACTCCCAGCCCTGCGAAGCGCCCTGCCCTATCTACGTCAAACGAAAAGATGACGGTTGAAGTAAAGAAAAGGACTACACGTTCAACTGCAGCTAAGCGTAAACGGGGGTCGGATAATGAACACACATATGTGTCCGATGAGGGGGAGGACCGGTACATGGGAGGAAGCAACAGTTTCGTCACATTGGCAGCCTCAGATTCTGACGACGAAGAAGAAGAAGTCGAGTCGCTGAAAAGTAGTATCGAAATGCTACAACAGCAAATACTCGACATAAAAGCCAAACAAATGGCAAGGAGAGAAAGCGAGCAGCATAATCTCTACCAACAACAACACAGGCAAATGGAGCAATCCAAAAAGCAAACTAAAGAGCAACAACAACGGCTAATTAAACCGCAAAGTCTGCCGACACAAAAACAAAAACCTAAAGCTCAATTGCAACAACAACAACAACAACAATTGAAGCAGATACAACAAAAGCAGCAACAACCGCAGAAACAACAGCAACAAAAAAAGCAACAACAACACCAAGAACAACAACAACAACAAAAACAAAAACAAAGGGTGCCACCAATCAACACCTTCAAGATGGAACTGCAAGATACCATCCAGTTATGTAAGTCGGCCATAGGCAATAATTTTTTTATTAAGAGATTAAGTATAGATAGGCATGCGATTCACTGCAACTCAGTGGAGCGCTATAATAAGATAAAACAATTATTAAAGGACACGACGACGGAGTTCTTCTCCTTCACACCGAAGGGTGAAAAGCTGCAAACTATGCTGCTGAGGGGGTTAGAACCGTCTACCGATCCGGAGGAGCTCCTCGCATTGCTCAAAGAGAAGGAGTGCGCCGAGCTCAAATTCGTGGGGGTTAAGCCATTCGTAACAGCTAGAGCCAAAAGGGAGAATCGGAAACTACCATTCTTCCTGGTTCAGCTGACTCCCAATAGCAAACTGGATGGTCTAAGGAGCATCAAAGTCCTGGACTACCAGATTGTGTCATGGGAAAGAGTAAAGCGAAGCGACAACATTTTACAATGTGTTCGCTGCCAAAGGTTCGGGCACGCCGCGTCGAACTGCGAAATGCAGCCTCGATGCGTGAAGTGTGGAAAGAACCACAAGTCAGAGGAATGCGCTCTAGGTAAGGACGGAGCGTCGGAAAAAAGCCAACTCTCTTGTGCCTTATGCAGGAACACGGGACACACCGCAAACTATCGGGGTTGTCCCAAATTCCAATATATAAAAAGAGTAAATCTGGCTCGGCAGCAGAAAGTGGAAGTTAAACGTCCACTCGTGCAGGCACAAACACCAGCCGTTACTCCCCAAGTTACCTACGCCCAAATGGCGGCAGGTAGGGGAACTACGGTACAACAAGCAAAGGTAGCTTCTCAGGCCCCAGCGCCTAGAGCTCCGGAACTTGTACCTGACATGCTGGCTATCTTGCTCTCTATTCAGGGACAGATGGCTCAGCTTCAGCGTCAAATACAGGAACAGGCTACGCGGGTAGATCAAATATACGCGCTGCTGCCGGGCCTAACGCACCTCCAGTCGTAATGGGTACGTACATGGCGGAGCAAACCCTGAAGGTCCTTGCAGTGAATGTTAATTCACTGATTAGGTTCGAACGAAGAGCCGCACTGTTTCAGTTGCTTAAAGACCAAGCCCCTGATGTGCTTTTGGTTAGCGAAACTAAGCTTACCAAAAGACACAAGATGAGGCACAGAAGGTATGAAATATTACGAAGAAACCGACCCAATTCCATTCAAGGAGGAGGCGTTGCGATCTTGGTAAGAAAGGGACTGCGTTTCAAAAGAGTATACAGTCGTGTAGTACGTAGGTTCCAGGTTCTGGAAGCATGCGTCATGTACATCCCTCTCCGTAGTGGAAAGCGGTTATACATGGTGTCTGTCTATGCACCTAAGGCTACTCAATCCACCTTATTCATCTCAGAGCTCGAGACACTTTTTCGATTCCTTAGGCTGGAATTGGAAGACAACTATTTTATTATCGGCGGAGATTTCAACGCCAAACATAGTGATTGGGGAAATAATATACCAAATACTAGAGGGAACCTACTGTTCAATTGGTGGGGTCAACACAGCATAATGTATCGACTCGGGCTTAAGGCGACGGATAGTCCGTCGTTTCCCAGACACGGGTCCTATTTGGATCTTCTACTGTTCGACTCACGAATACAACTGACATGCACTAACCAACAAACTACAAACTGTCTACGCACTTTCGTGTATGACAGTGACCATTGCGGTCTCAGCACCGAAATAACTGTTCCCAACGAAACTGCGGAATTGGAAGAGTTTTTTCAAAGGTATTCCTACAATTATAGTAGGGTGCGTTGGACACACTTCTCCAGAACGCTGACGAGAGCACTCTCCTCGAATTCGCTCTACCTACCGTCCAATAGAAATCTGTCAAACGACGAGATTGACAGGTATCTAAAACTAATGGACGAGACAATTAAACGAACTATGGACAAAACGATACCTCGGTATCAACACACTGACGAAGAAGACTTATTCCGCAACGCAACTATTGACGCACTGCACCGACATAAAAGTAGATTGCTGTCAAGACTAAAAACCTTGTACAGACAGTTTACTGACAGACATAACCCGGAGATCATGACATTGAAGTCGTCAATTAAAAACCTCCAGATTTTAATAAAAGAAAATTACAGAAATTCTGTAAGTTTGTATTGGAACAACAAAATCCGGGCTGTAAACACCAGCAACCCGAATATGTTCCCGCAAATAAATAAAATATTTCGGAGAAATAATCAAAACGACCTTCCATGTCTCAAAATCGCCCGAACGACGAACAACGAACAAATACTTGTAGCAGCAGGTATAGATCCAAATGAGGCCGTTGATGATGACAACTTCTTTGTGATCGAGGATCCGCAGGAGAAGGTAGAGGCTATAGGAGCGACTTTCCAGGAAGTGTACAAGGCGAATGACATCATTGGCCCGAACCACGACCTGGAGAGTCAAGTTCTTGTGCACAACTTCTGCCTTCGAAATGAAATTGTGAATTGGCGATTCGAGAACTCGGGTTTCATCCAGTTCAGTGACGAGAATATGGCAAATAATGTCATCACCAACGAAAGGGTATTACCACCGTTCATTTCGAAGAAAGATCTCCAAACGATCTTCGAATCACTTAGAAGTAAGAAATCAGTGGGAACCGATGAAATACCGAACATTGTGCTTCGACATCTTCCACTAGAAGCGATGGACATTTATACCACCCTGTTTAATAATGCAATGAATAATGCACATTATCCAGCGCATTGGAAAACTGCGGTGGTACATCCCATTCCCAAAAGGAATAAAGATACTTCCAATCCAGCGAATCTCCGCTCGATCAGTCTTCTTCCAAACATCAGTAAGGTTTTCGAGAAGGTGATCAATAGAGTCCTGACTGAGTGGGTTGAGGACAAACATATAGTTCCGGATAATCAATTCGGTTTCAAGGCGGGGCATGATATTATTCATGCTGCGTCTAAACTGGTTTCTGATATCCAATGGAACAAAAGCAAGAAACAGTGCACTGGTGCCTGCCTGATTGACCTGGAAAAAGCCTTCGATACCGTATGGTTAGAGGGACTCTTTTTCAAACTGGACAGGTTGGGCATTAGTAAACCACTTCTGTATATTCTCTTTGATATGCTCTCCAGTAGACAGTTCATCGTGAAGAATGGCGATGTGACTTCTGCTGGAACATTTAACATTAAAAACGGTCTGCAACAAGGTGCGGTAAATTCGCCGATCCTATTCAACATTTACACAAGTGATCTGATAGGTTCACTTCACCATGCCATAGCGTACGCAGACGACTTAATTGCGTACAGATCAGGTCCAAAGATTGAGGTCATTAATACACTTTTACAACGTGACTTCGACAAAATTAAACGATATTGCGATGACTGGAAGTTGAAAATCAACTTTCAGAAGTCGGAAACCATTCTGTTTAGGACGCCTTTGTCTGGGGCCTCTAGGGATACCAGAAAGAATTGGCGAAAGTTCTCTATCGTCGGACAACATGGACAGCCACTTGCTTGTCGAAATGTAGTCAGATATCTTGGGATCTGGCTAGATCAATATCTGTATTTTAACAAACATATAGATGTTGCTCTGGCCAGGGCTAAAGGTGCTTTTGCCCTTACAAAGAGACTGTTTTATAACAGCCAACTCGATGCGAGGGTGAAGGTGGTCTGCTACATGGCCCTTATCCGGCCTATGCTTGTATTTGGATGCCCCGTGTGGTTCAACGTGAGAGCAAGCTTATTGGAAAAGATTCGGGTGTTTGAGAGGGCTTGTCTTAGGGCTTGTCTTCGGTTGTACAGAACACCAGAGTCTGAGTACATAAAATTCTATCGCAATGAGGTCTTGTACAATAGGGCGAACCTAATAAGAGTGGACAATTTTGTTATTAAGTTGACTCGAAGGCACATTGCAAGAGCAATGACCTCGGCAAACAACCTGATCTCTGGGGCTTATTACCCCAATTATATGTATCACGAGAGAGTTCGCTTTGACGGTTTTGTCCCTCCAGAAGCGTTCCTCTACCTAGATAGCAAAGGTCTGATCCAGGACAGATTGGCTGTGCCGGTAATCTTCCACGTTGCTCGAACAGCTGCGGACAGGCGACTCAACTACGACAGAGGCGTCGCACACGGCAGTGCGGAGCGTCTCCGGTTCAGTAGGGCGGTAGGGAGTCGCGACAAGAGGGATGTTGCTCAGCAGCACCAGCAATTTTGGTGGCTTATTGACGGAGAGGATGCGTCGACGTCGTATTCCTCCAGCAATAGGTAGCTTCGTGTGAAGCAAAGTCGGTCAGCCTAACTTTTTGGTTTTTTTTTTTTTTGTTTTTTTAGCCATGGCCGACTTACATAGTTTTAGGTAGGATTAAGTTAGATTAAAGTAAAAAAAAAATAAATAAAAACAAAAAAAAATTAAAAAAAATTAAAAATAAAAATTAAAAAAAAAAGTATATATATGTGCATATATTTATATATTAAGTATATATATATTATGTATATATATATATTTGTATGTTTATGTTATGTATTAGATGTAAGTAGGTTAAGTAGATTAAGATTTATTCTTAGGTAGTTTGTAAGTGTTACTTTTAAGTTTTATAATAAAGTAAAAATAAAGAAGTCATGTTACTAAGTTTTTGTTAAAAAAAAGTTTTCTTAGTTTTAATAATGAATAGAGATAGTGTAAACATGTAACGTAAGATTCGTCGAAAGACATAGTTAAGTGTTAGGTTTAACTTAGAGTGCCCGCATGGGGTCAGTAAGTTAGAATAAGACTATTTGTAAGTTAATTAAGCTAATTTTTAAGCGTTTTTTTGTCTAGCATTTAAGAATTAATTAATGATTGAGAATAAAAATGTATATAAACTGAAAAAAAAAACTGACTGTCTGACGTGTTAACGTTGTTATTAAAGGCAGCCTCTTTGTCCAGGAAAGCGATCATTGTGTAATCTCTACATCGTAGAGATCGTCCGATGTGGCTAGTCAGTGAATGCAGAGCCATTTCCACCGACTTCCCTTTACAGTGACAAAAGTCGTGGATCAATTTCAACTCGTATGTGGATATCAATCTGTCGTTCAAGAGTTTTCAGGAGGAAAAATGATAGACTTATAGGTCTAAGGTCCTTTGGGACAACATGAGGGTATTTTTTAATGATACTTAGAACCAGCGAATTGAAAAAGAAATAAAAATTGGTTAAACTTTAACAGCGGACTTACCTTTGTAAAACATTATAGTACATTAATATTTTATGGCCTTTAGAATTTTTGTATTTGGTTTTTTTTTAAGAGCTTAACTCCCAAGAGGATATGAAAACTCTTTAAACTAAAACTGAATACCTCACATGATTTTAGTTGGCTGCAAAAATGTTTGTCCGTCGGGCCTCGGTTGGGACTGAATGCGGAACCGTCCAATATAGTACCACTTGTGCCACGGCCACCCACTAACGTTCTTATTGTTTAAAAGCCTATGTTACATTGTAAAGCATACCAGTACGTAACATTCGCCTCCTCGTTAGTTTCAATTTTATCAATTATTCACTATACCAGCGCGAACGAAGTCGCTAGTTTGTCATAAATTTTTGTGTGGCAGGACGGACCGAATTCGTTGTGAACAAGACCGCATGTGAGCATCGCCTTCAGTTTTCATTTTCTGATGCAAACTTCCCTTCGTTGGAACTGCTCCCATTCTGTGATTTGACACTATGTGGAAGGATCGTACTGTAATATGAATAATTTCTTTTAAAAATGGTTCATCCTGATCGGCCCTTTTAATGAAATTTTGATAAGCGTCAACACGTTGGTGTTTGTAGTCATCTGTTAGCGTGTGTGAAACTAACTTTGCACAGATCTTTCTTTTGCCTAAATTCTCGTAGAAAATATTTTGAAAGCTACCGTTCAAATTAAAATACTGGTATGCCTTCCCACAATGTCGGCAGAATAAGTGAATGCATCTGTAAGTTGTCAGCGACTTTCCTTCTATCCCTCTAATGAAGAAGTTCTTAAAGTTGTCGTAATGAGCACTATGTTTTTGCAGCTATAAGTGCGCTAGGTATAAATAACTCGCGACGCTTGCTGATATCGCAGATCACTTTTTCCTCTGACAGTTCGGCCTATAAATTCAGCAACTCTTCGCTGCAGTTACTGCAGTTGGTATTTTACCACTGAAACGTTCACTCATCTTCCTACAAAAGACTGAATAGATTTTCACAAAAAGAATCATAAATGGAGTACAACAGACCTGAGGGCTCTCTTCCGAAGGAAAAAAACGTTTCCATCTTTCTCGTGATTACTCTCCAAGTTGCAGCGAACCGGTTGTAGATTTCGATGTCTCACCATCGGTCAAGAAATACCACCGACAGCCTAAAACTTACATATCTGGTAGCCCTTAGAAAATTCTCAAATATGTATGCCATTCGAAATTATGAGAATCAAGAAGAAGGGTGTTGCTGGCTTATGAATGTTAGAAATCGATTTCCTGCTTTCTATCTTGCCTTTTTCCGGTATTTCTTCCAAATAAATAATCCGGTAGATTGCCATCAATCTGTATTTCATTCAGACGAGCGATAAAATCACAACATGTGAATTTATCTTCTCCTTATGACCCAACCCATGACCTAAATGCTTTTTGTGTGTTTTTTTTTTTTGCTTGTAAATTCTAAGACTGCCATAAATCACAGATAAATAAATTCCAATGTTGTATTATTCACCAATTAAGCAAAAAAATAAATAGGCCAACTATAATAGAAGCTGCCCAAAAAGAAACTTCCGCACAAGCCACAGGCAGAGTTTAGGAATGATGTGAGGGACAGCTCCCAAATGTGACATACGAGTATATGTGACCGAGTTTTTTCTTTATAATCTCTACGAATGAAATAAGAACCCATAAAAGAAGAAACCGAACTTGATTCCAAAGAAGATAGAAATTTATTGTCTTTTATCACCGCCCCTCGACATAATCTGCGTAAGGTCATCTTTAGTCACGTCCAAAGCATGCCATTGCATGATGTAAACATTAATTCCAATTTTTGTTTTTGTTGTTACAACTCGTATTTGTTAATTTTTTTTTTTTTCGCAACTTATTTTCATATGCAGATGAGTCAATCTATTGTCTTCGTGTTAAAGAACTGAGACCCACCAAGCGAAAAAAACTATCTACGAGGTTCAATGTCCGGATAACTATTGTAAAACAAAACGAAGACAAATTAATTTGAATAAATTTATCCCAATTTCCCCGCTCTTTCTTCTTTTACTATGATCTCGGGAGCTAATAAGTTAAAAGTTTTTGTGTCCATACTGGTAGTTTGAGTGTAATGAAATTGTAGTTGGCGAATTAATTTAGCGGTTAATTTAAATGTTTATTCCAATGGGAGTCAAGTTCAAAATCAACTGGCAGTTAGGATTTTAAGTCACGAGAGTAGAACGGGTCTGGTTGGGTCATTCCATTTCTGAAGAAGTTGACCCAGTTAGGAAACAAGTTGCGTGGGTATTCAGAGTGTCACGTCACCGAGATTTTAGCTGTGTTCTGAATATTTGGATTTGGGTTTAGTTATGGTAATATAATGGAATAGGAGCGGTTATATATATTTACTATGTGACAATTGGGGTGATAATATGCGAGAATTGTTATTACTACAGAGGCTATTGGGGCACTGAACTAATTGCTTTTGTGGGATGTGTAAACAGATCAAAAGGTATCATAAGCTGGCTAATGAGATTAACCTAGAAGTTTACTTCTTGCTGGCACAGATAAATACTCGTTGATAGATTATCACTACTCTGCAGACCTGCATCTTCGAAGTGACTCCAGAACATCAGATATAGTTTTCGGTTCATACATGAAACTAATCTGGAGCGTAGCAAAGAGGCTGTTTAGTCGATAGCTTAAGAACCATGGATACCAGCCTACCTCAGATTTCAGTGCCAGTATTCTTTTTCAGCAAAACTCACTCTAAAGGCTGGCAATTTCCTTTTCGTGGTTATTTAAGTTGACAATATGAGTATACCAACTTAATAATCTTGGTTTCATTCGTTGTCAGCATTTCGGAGGTATTGGGGCGATTATACTAGGCCAGCCCTTTTTGACAGAGAGGTGGAGTGAATAAGAAAATCTTCCCCCCTTTAAAATGACTCAGGGTCAGATACTTTGTTCGGAGATGCAAGGCGCAGCTTGTCGGTGGAGCCCTCTAAGTATTCAATTTTGTTGTATGATCGAAAGAACAGATAAATCGATTCGGCAAACTAGCACGGGACTTAAAATAACATAAATATAGGAAACATGCTCTAGAGAACTTTAGTTACATTTTGTTCATTGAAACCACTGCAACTTGGCTGGGTGACAATTTCTCAAAAATCAAAAAGTAATGCAGTATGTTCCATCTGTGTAAGAAGATTCACTTCCAACTTCATAAGGACAACATGGTTTATTCCAGAAATTTTTTTTTATCTAATGAGATGATTCTTGTGTCTTTGAATGCACAACAATCAAAATCAAGGGTACGATTCGTGGACTGTTGCAGAAGTATTACGTGTCAACACAACAAAATAAAATAAAAAGAGAAGAAAAGCCGCTTACCCAGCTTCAGCAACTTATATGTGAATACCAAATTGGAAAGGAAAACAAGAGTAGAGCACTTGAATTCGCTGTAATTGATAAAAATAGTAGCTGCCATGAACATGCAAAAGCGGCTTAACAAAGCCACAGCACGAGGCTGTATACTTTACTGCAATGAACAAGCTGCCGGTAGTATACATGGATCCTCTGAAGACCACTCTGATGCCCACTATCTGGACCACTAAGGAACCTACGAAACCGATCGAGTCAATAACATCGGATAAACTGTTGCCGATCCTGCAAAACTAAAAAAGGATAACAACGTGCAGCTGAGCTACTAGCGGAAATCGTAGACTGCTATAAAACAGATGCCACCAGGGAAAGCTATGAGATGGGCTGAATAAAAGAAAGATGAAAACTGGCTGACCAGATAGCAATGATAATTTTTCCAATTCCAAAAATTTACCAATGACATCCAGCTGTCAAAATATTCAGTAAGGTTTGCCACTTCACCATGTATCGTTTTACACATGCCAAACGTGCGGAAATTATTAAAAACTATCGAAATTCCGGCTCAGTTGTGCAGGCAATTTGGCGGATAGTAGAAAAGTTTGAGCATGAGTACACTCTTTTCGATCTTGAACCACCAATCAGACAGAGATTGGTGCGAAATGAAGAAAATATAGCCGCCGCAGAGGCCAGTATCGAAGGAGACACAGAAATGTCGATTCGGCTCCGATCAGCTGAATTGGGAATCGCCAGAGAGCCAACCCGGTTTATTTTGCGGTTGGATTTAGGCCATATCCACATAAGATTGTGCTGACGCAAGAATTGAATCCGGATGACCATAGACAACGTCGTGAATTCGCTAATTAGACGCTGAAAATGTTGGCCGGAGATCCGGATTTTGGCTAAAAATCAATTTCTCGGACGAGGCCCACTTTTGGCTCAGCCGCTATGTCAATAAGCAAAATTGCCTTTATTGGAGCGAACGCAATCTACAAGTGTTCGGCCCAGCATCAATGCATCCCTAAATATTCACTCTTTTATGCGGTTTATGGCATCGTGGTATATCCGGATCATATTTCTTTCGTAATGAGCAAGGAGACACCGTTACCGTCAATGGTCTCAGGTATAGAGCTATGTTAACCGATTTTCTGTGGTCAGAGCTCGACAACATCGATATATCCGAGCTGTTGTTCCAACAAGTTGCTGCTACATGACATACAAGCGACGCAATATTCGAAGGTTTGAAGGATAAATTTGGCAACTGGGTCATCTCATGGCCAGCGTTCATTAATTGGACGCCGCGATCATGCGATTTGATACCAATCGATTATTATCTCTGGGGCTACGTCAAGTCCTTAATCTACGTTAACAAGGTTACCACTTTGGACGATCTCGAGGCCAATATTCGACACACTTTTGCCGGAATAACACCGCGCATATTGGATCGAGTCATCAAATTTGACCGACCGCTTGAAGCACTACTAGCGAAGTCGAGACGGCCGTCTGAATGATGTGTTATTCCACATATAATGGTATGAACGCAGCTTCAAAATAAAGCCAGAATCAATTCTATATCATACACCGTTGTTGTTTTATTTAAATTTTTCTTATCTGGTAACCTTTTACCGTGGTGAGTGCAGAAGCAGAATACAGAGGACAGAATCAGTCCATATTTGGGTGCAGATTTCTTATGCGGTAGGCTAAAGCAAATGTAAAGCTTTTGTAAGCGAACACATTGCAGCAATCCACGCTCTTGTCCCAAAGAAAATAAATAAGCTGCCACCAGGGTCTATTTACTAGATTTAAACAATTTTTCCCCTACGCCAATTTTACGTTCAACATAATCGACAAAGTGAGTGGGCCTTTCGCAACACAATTGAAATAATACATCGATTCGTCATCCTGCGCAAGAACTTGGCCTGTGTCTATGGACTTTATGGAAGATTTTGCGCAAGGACCTTGGTTTAAACACTTGCAAAATTAAATTACTGCAAAAATGTAAGCCAAACGATAGTCGTTTCCGTCATGAGTTAGATGGTTGGGCGTTTGGACAGCTACAAATCGATCTACTACTCAACCGTGAAATTTTGTTCAGGGCTGAGGCTCATTTCTATCGCAGTGGGGTTCTTAATAATCAAAATTGTCCAACTTGAACGAGGAGGAAAATCCAGATTTGGGTTGGCGAAATCATCGGTCGTTCTTTTGCAAAAATGATGAAAATCAAAATGTCACCGCCAATAGCGTCCGGTTCAGAGCCATGAATAACGATTTTTTGTTTCCAAGCGTGCGTCAACATGGTCTGCGGTCTGCAGGACATTTGGTTTCAACAGGATGGCGCCACATGCCATAGGACAGGTCGACAACGATTCTAGCCTTGAAGGCCAGGTTCGAGCGAACTATGCGTCAGATACCGTCGCAAGCCCTCTGAACTGTGGTCGAAAATTTAAGCTCCCGCGGAGAACTATGTATGTACGATATGTCCGAAATAATTGTTCATCCTTTACGGCATACAATTGTTTATTGAATAAAAAACCTTTTCTCGTTTGGTCAACTTATGTGCGTTTTACAATATATCAATTTCAAGTCTTATAACTTTTTTCACTCTTTACTTTGACACAACAAGAGAAGATACGTTCTGTAGCATAATCGGCAAGCGTGCCCTACACGATACCTCTGCAGCATCCACACCTCAATATGCGCAAAGGCACATTGTGATCACCTTTTTTGACGGGAGTACCATTGTGATCTACGTGAAACTGACCACCAGTTTATAGCAGATGCCACAACAATGGAGAAATACTGTCAGAAACGGCTGCAAACACAACAAACTAGACGAACTTGTGCCGCTCACGTATCCCTCAACCTTTCGTCAATGCTTTTGCAACCTACATTAAGTGGTCAAGATCAGTAGAATCGACGCCAAGGAGTCTTCAGAAATGCGGTAAATAACTGATGTGCTGATCTACCTATAAAACTCCTGGTTAGTGAAGTGCGCCGACAAACACGTGTACCCTAAATTTCGAAGATAGGTTCACTACACCCTATTTGTTACGTGGTAAAGACACCAAATCGTTACTCAAATGATCGTGTCACGCCCATTTAAAGTACGAAATCGCTATAATATGTATATGGACATATGTATGATACATACTTTCTCACTAAGGTGGCGCTACGGTTCGGGGTGAACTTGGACCTCAAGTAACAAGCCCCACCAGATAGCCCGATCTTTAGCTAACTGCCTCCAGTTGCGCACTGGAAATCGGTTGAGGTCCCCTTCAACTTGCGTGCCCTACCTAATGTGAGGTCTTCCTATACTGCTTTGTCCCTCCAGGTTAGATTCGAGGACTCTGAAGGCCGGAGCATTGGTGTCCATTCACTAGAACATAGCAATCTCAGGCAATTGATGAGCAGTTTTCGATTATCTTCGTCCATCTTCGACAGAGTCCATACTTTAGCGCCATAAAGTAGGACTGGGATGACCAAGGTCTTATTTACAGTCTCCATAGTTTTTTCGGATAGGGCTTTAGTATTCAATTGCCTTCTTAGCCCAAAGAAACATCGATTGGCAAGAGTGGTTCTTCGTTTTATTTCTGCTGAAGTGGACAAAGTCCCTTACTGCTTCAAAATTATAGCTGTCGACTGTGACTTTCTGCCCACTTGGTCGATGTTATATGTCCTTTCTTGCTCACAGCATACACATATGATATTTGGTTTTGCCCTCATTTACCATTGTGAGAGCTTCAGTTTCAATACTAATGAACACACCAGTGATAGGTTAGGTTAGGTTAAGCTGGGGTATAATGGATATGCCATCACACAGACACCAGGCATTAAACAGGTCCATCGCAATCCCTGTGGAACTAGTTGAATTTGTCTTCAAATGGCAAAGACCTAAACAATCTCCCTATTGAAACACCCAATTTCCCTGTAGAAGCCAAAAAAGCCTTTGAAGTTCGCGCTGTCTATTTCCTCAAGGTTTTCAAAAAAGTATTTCCCTATAAATTTTCTTCGACTACGCGATATTGGCTCACATTCACGCAGTATGCGTGTTAAGTCCCCAACAGCTTGCAGGACTCACCTGGCGGATTCACCACAGAATCTGCATATATCCGTGTCTGACAAAGGGACTTACCCTTTGCTTGTTTCCGCATGAGACAGTATCCTGTTAGGATTCCTATTGTTGTACTGAGCATATCCCTATTTAATTTTATTAGCTGTTTACATCTTTTACCGTCAAAAAATAGCCAAATACCTTGTGTCCTTCAAGACTTGACCACCTTAGGTTGGTAGTTTTTATGATTTTTTTCTTCGATAGTGCCCCTTACTATGCAAAGGCGTGGTTTGATGTTAGCAACCTCACTATTATCGAGTAGCCCTACTTTTCTTGCAAGCTCATCCGCTTGTTAATTTCCTTTAATAACGCTGTGTCCTGGCACCCAACACAGTCTTACCCGATTCTGACTGCATAGTGCCTTGAGAACTGTGCGACAGCACCTGACTGTATCAGAGTGGACGTTGGTTGATTCCATTGTCTTGAGTGCAGCCTGGCTATCGAGAACCTCTGATTGGAAGACACTGCTTGCATCCGGTAGTCTTACAGACACTTTTAGTTCTGGGTCTTCCGAGATGATACCAGAACCAGTTCATTCCTCTGTTTTTGGGCCATGTGAGAAAATTGCAATTTCATTTGACCTGATTATTACATTTTTTTCGCTGTCCACCCTCTCCGGATATATTATATCATGCGGGATGTCGAAGTCGACCAAGGAAGGAGTTTCATCCGTTAGAATTGGATTGCCTGGCAGTAGCTCCCCTAGAACCGTGTCGTAACCGAAACTACTGCTCTTGAAGTAACCCAAACTAGTGAGTCGTATCGCATTGTTGCAAGCAAGTTTTTTGATCTGTAAATCAAGCGGAGTTGGGTGCAAAAAGGTGTCCAAAGATGCCGTAGGGGTGGTATGGAGCGCACCTGTAATGGCTACGGAAGCCGTTGTTTGAACCGCCGCTATTTTCCCGTAGAACGTTTTCTTGTTTGTTGCTTTCATCCATACTAGTGGGTCGTAAGTAAGAATGGGTCTTACCAGCACCGTATATAGCCAGTGCATCATTGCAGGTTTTAAGCCCCAAATATTTCCTACCGTTCTTTTGCTGATAAAAACAGCATTATATGCCTTTTTGATTGCTACGTTAGCATTTAGATTAAATTTTTTGGTCCAGAATTACACTTCGCGCTGTCCAAGAGGAACCATTCCACTCCGTTGAGTTTTGGGAGTTTGAAATATTTAAGTACTTAAAATATTTAAGTACTTTCCCTACACTAGTATAACCACGTCATCTGCGTATTCCGTGGCACTTATACCCATTATACCAAGCTTTTTGAGGATGTCATTGATAATCCACAGGAGTGGCGATATGACTCCTCTGGAGGGGTTCCTCTGGTTACGAACATTCTAGCCTAGCTTTGCCCAATATAACAGTTTGTTTTCCTACTTGCCAGTATGTTGTAAACCCAGTTTGTAATGCCCTGTTCAATGTCAGCGTGTACTAGACCGCTTTTAATGGGGCTGCACTCCATGTTATTGACGGGTCCTTCTATATTGATGAAAGGCGCCATTGCATACTCACCGAAGTGTAGACTCTTGTCTATTTTTCCCACCACCTCGTGCAGGGCGGTTTCTACAGATTGCCTTTCATATATGCATACTGTGACTCAGTCAAAAAGCCATTACTGCATCTGTTCCTAATATGAATCTAAAAGAAACGCTCTAGGGTTTTAAGCATAAATGATAACAGACTCATTGGTCCGAAATCTTTTGCTGTTATATGCCCCTGTTTGCCAGCTTTAGGTGTAAAAACTACCTTAACTTCCCTAAAGCTATTGGTAGGTACCCTATTTTTAGACTGTGTCTAAGAAAGCGTTGTTTCGATTGCTACCTCCGGTGCTTTCTGTAGCATAATCGGTAGAACACTATCCGGACCAGGAGATTTGCACGGCTTAAAGGACTGAGTTGCCACCCGTAATTATTTAATAATAAAAACACTTATTTCCCCTTCGGAGAGAGAGAGATTGATGTACTTAGTGTGCCGTAGCATGGCAGAGTCATCTGATACTGTGGATCCCGGAAAGTGGGTTTCCATCAGTGTTGCCAGAACCTCTTGGCTACTTTCAGTCCAGGTTGCGTCACTTCCTGAGGTAGCTAGGAACGCTCGCTAGCTTTGAAAGCAGTTTGCTTAACTTCGAAACCTCATCTGTTACCGCAATAGATTCGCGGTACTCCTGCCATGAAGCCCTTTTTGACTTTCTGACTAGGTACTTGAACTGTTTCTTACATTCGTAGTACTTATTCCATGTACTGCCGCTTCTGAAAAGTTTGAGTTTCCTAACCTCTTTCCTTTGTAAGCCTATCTCCCTATTCCACCATTTTGGTTCAGGCCTTTTAGGTGTTTTGTTAACGAAGAAGCTTCCTATCTAAGTTAACAATGTTATCGCAGGTGACTGATTCGGAACCAGGCGTATATTTACAACATCTGTATAGTTGACTCAATCAGTCTTCCTATGATTACTTTGAAAACTACATACCCGTAGGCTTAACCATCAATCTTCTTATGCTGTACCTTACCACACCTTTCGATTTTTCGAAGTATGGTAGGCAATCTCTGTTTAGGGACAGCAGAAAATGCCGGTAGGACACGTCGTAAGAGATCTCCATGTATTGGCTTTTAGTTCCCGATTCTGCACATGGAATAGTCGCAGAAACATCTCACGGAACCCATGCCGTCGGCAGAGTGTACTTTTCCAACTCTGCCACAGTCGTGCAGATTAGATTGATTGATAGGATCATATACCTACAAAACGAAGCATCTGAGGAAGTCCACAGAGGGTTTGTTTTCACAAGCTCCCCGTTTCCTGTTGTAGATAATTCCTTTCATAGGGCATCTTGGAACTTCTCCTCGACGTTTTTCAGCTGGTCGATTGTCAGACGATCGCCAGATTCCAACTCATCTACCACAGCAACGAGAAACTTATCTTTCAGATAACTTTGCTTCCGACACATTGCGGATGAAGTACTAGCCTTCACAATTTCGCATCGTTCGGCTTCACAGCGTCATCAGATCTGCCTATCTTGCTGCTAAAACTGCCCTTCCTTTCAGAGACGCTAGCCCCTTCTTTTAATTTTGCTGCGTAGGAGGTAGAGAGCGCCTGATCGGCTTCCAGTCTCGCCTTTGCAGCAACTCACTTGTCAGCCACCTGTTGAGCAAGCGATTGGTTGGCCAGGATGGCCTTCGCTCTCTCACAGGCGGCTTTTCCCACTCGCTTAGGTTGCTGGAATCGCAACCCTTATATTTTGCTACTTTGCGCCTAGCGTTACGTAGCAAAACACTTTGGTGTGCGTTCTTTGCACTCTTAACAGCGGTGATGCAAACGGCAAGCACAGCGGCTAAGCCAGCTGCTGATACTTTTTCCATAACCTCAGCATTGCCCTGAATTTTTTGAGTTTTGGAGATTGCTCCGGCAACGTATGTTCCAGCTGCCTTGGCTATCTCTTCAACCCAAGTCCTACCTTGTGCATGACCGGTGTGAGTGCCAGCTTGCTCACCGGTGAAATTGCTCTCGTTGATAGTGTTCTTTTGAAGTTCTCAGTATCGCTAGGCAAAAACTCCACTTCTTCCAAGCCCCCATCAGGGAGATGGATGAAGTCGAGATTTCGTCTTTGCTCTTACTGGACCGGGACATTTAAACTTAATTTGATTCGCACGAGTAAGGCCGGAAATAAAATGTCAGCCGCCCAGACGGCGCCACATACCTGGGTAAGAATAAGTATAACAGGCTCTAGCCGTGGTGCCTGAGAGAGCTAAGTTCACGGTTGGTTTGGCCCCCAACCGTGCATCGTTCGGTACGGTTTACTATACGCTCACAATACCGCTGGTATCAGGTTTGACAGTTTTTAGTTCACCACTCCTCAGCCAATCGTAGTTGGTTGAGTCTTTGCGAATTAAACCTCCGCGCCGGCATCATTGAAGATCACGCTCGTGTCAAGGTACCTGCCTCGGGGAACGCACCAGTGATAGCCTGCTGTGTTCTCCCAATTAAGTATGTCGATATCATCGGCATGAGTTCCGCACAATTTTTTCATGTATGATGTTAAAGAAGTCATAGGACAGTGCGCTACCTTGTCTAAAGCCCCCTTTTGACATCAAAGGTCTCGGGTAAATCGTTGCCGAGCTTGGCTCAGCAGCCAGTGTTCTCAACTGCCATTCTGCATAAACGGATGAGTTTAGCAGGTATGCCAAACTTAGACATGACTCTGCCGTCATATGCAGCCTTAAAAAAATGAAAAGATGATAGGTATCGATTCGGACTTCTTGAGCTTTTTCCAGGATCTTCCAGCGTGTGAAAATTTGGTCAATTTCGAACAGCTCTGAAACCACATGGATAAGGGCCAGACGTTCAGACGTTCACACAATATGGTGGATAAGATCTTGTAAGCAATATTAGGAGACTTATACCATTATAGAGCAGTTGCGGGTCTGCTTTCTTAGGTTCGATTCTTCTGGAATACACTCTTCTGTCATCGTCTAAGTTGTGTTGTCTATTTTGCCTGACAGCGAGAAGTTGGGCTTCGTCGCCACATTCTCAGCATTGACTGTGACTCTACAGTAAGGTTTCCTTCTTCATCTCTACAGGTTTCTGTATGTGTCTTGTTGCCTTGGGTAGTTTTTTTTTCCTGATTGTGAAGTTTCCGTGTGTTGGTCAATATAAATTCGATAGTCCTTCGTTGCAGCGGCACCTTCCACGCTCCTTGTTTAGCTACATGTACTTACAGGCATTCTTCACCAAACCAGGGATTTCGTAAAGGTGGTCGGGTAAAACCCAGCACATCAGTTGCGGCAGCTCTGATGGCATGTTGGTGCCTGTTCAGATATTTCGTTGTTGAGATATTTCGGGATACACGTCCGTCGAGATTCTGGCGGTCTATTTACGATTACAGCTTTTCTACGTTACATCTTCTCACAGTAGTTCTTGTTTGTTGTAGCGCTTTGGAGATCCGCATTCGTATTATACCTTGGCTGGAATAAGGTGATGATCCGAGTCAATATTGGCTGTCCGCAGGGTTCGGACGTCCAGAATACTAGAGGCATGCCTTACGTCTGACGCAATGTGATCAATTTTATGTCATTATATATTGAGATGAGGAAATCGTGTGCTTCCTATAGTGATATTTCACTCCGCCGCAAGTCAATAAACCTTAGCCCATTACCGAACGTGGTGTCGTACAGTCTAGAGGGTGAATGATTCGAACTCCAACTTTTTGAAATGCTATAATTTTTTTATTTTTTGATAAATTTTATTGTGCCAAAGCAAAAAATGTTGGAAAATACATCAATTTTCAAATTGTATCAGTAGTTTTCAATATGTCCACCTTTGGCACGAATAATGGCCTTGAGACGGCCGAAGAAAGCATCGCACTCTGCACGCAAGTGGCTCTGCGGTATTTTGGCCCATTCCCGGCGAAGTGCTGGTTTGAAGTGGTCCAAACTTTGGTATTTTTTAGTGCCAACCTTCGCCTTCAAAATACCCCAGACAGAGAAATCCAACGGATTTGCATCCGGAGAATTTGCAATCCATTGTGTCGAAGAAATGAAGTGTGGAACATTTTTTTTACTAATCTTGGTTGACGCGCGCTTTGTGAGACGGTGCCGAGTCTTGTTGAAATGTCCACGGTCTCCGACCGAAATGATTGTTTGATTGCTGGTGGCCGTCCGAAGGTGTAAATTTTCGAAGGACCTCTCTGGCAAGTAAACTCGGTCATTTTGTTTGTTGACATATTGCTGGATAACAAATGGCGACTCATCGGAAAAAACCAAATTCGCCAACTCACCACTTTCGTGCACGCGTAGCAACTCCTTCGCTCTTTCGACTCTAACTTTTTTCTGTTGCGGTGTAAGATCGTGTGCTTTTTGGAACTTCAATGGCTTGAGTTCAGGCTCATTTTTCAGTGTGTGTTGCATCCATTCCAACGATATGTTGAGCTCACGAGCCATTTTTCTTCCACTTCGACGCGGATTTCGCTCAATTCGAGCCTTCACTTTCCGAACCATTTCTGCCGATATTGCTGTTTTTTTATGACCACCTAAATGGCGTTTTTCAACGCTGCCAGTATCACGGTAAAGAGCTATGGTTCGAGACACAAATTATTTATTCACGTTGAGGTGCTGGAGGGCTCTAACGGTAGCTACTTGTGGTATTCCAGCCAAATACATATAAAGCAATCACACTATCACGTTTGAATTCCATCGCGGATAAAATTTTTTCAACATAACTGAGGCGCAAATCGTTTATAAGGCTTGTAAATAACAAAATTATCTGTCATGTGTCACAATTTGAGCTCACTGTCATGAACGGTTTGGAAATTATAGCAGTCTGAAGTTGGTTGCAGTTCGAGTCATTCAGGGTGTAACATATACTTACCAAAGCCATCCTCATTTCCTATCCTGGCGTTAAATTCGCCATCATACTTAGGACATTGCTCATATATCTTGCTCGTAGAAACATTTTTTGGTGGCGTCGTCCTTGTTTTCCGTATGTGTGTATGAGCACACATTAGGCTTACGTTAGCGAATTTAGCCTTGATGCGGATTTTCATAAGATTCTCACTCGCTTGAATCGAAAGGTCATGACTTTTTGCCTCAGTGTGCGGTCTACGAGTACACATCATATTTTTCATCCTCCCTATGCTCGACCCATACCATCGCATTTCTTGTATCGCGGTAATGTCTGCGTGATAGCAGTCAAGAGCCATTGCTAATTGCTTGGCTGCACGTGGTCTGTTAAGAGAGCGAGTATTCCACGTGCAGATTCGAAGGTCGTTGTCATCAACAGTGAATCTCTGTATAAGGACATACTTAAAAAATTGTCCGTTGTTTCCCACACGCTGCCAGGTGCCACTAGTGTGTCTTCAGGCATCGACACAAAATTGTCAAAAAGGGATAATCGTCATCATTTGACAGCTAGCGGTTGCAAATTTCTTATCTATCTCTACCTGAGGGTAGCTGATCAATTTACGAAATTCTAATTTTGTTGAGGGTTTCAGCTGGTATGACACCAAATGGAAAGAAGGACTTTGAGTTTCCGCCATTAACCATGTTTATGAAAAAAAGTGTTTTCGCTTTCTTTTAATATAAATTATATCTTTAAGATTCCGAGACTAAAACCACCTTTCTTATGTTTTTTTTGAACCCCATCAATTTCAGAGTTAGACACGACTTAATGTTGATAAGTCGAAGGAGAAAAAAAGGAGGAATACCATTCTTCCCGCCAAGGTAAAGTTGTCTAGCCAATAAAATGTATCACTACTATTCATTCCAAGAGGCTCTCAAAAATGCAATGAAAAATAAAGAAATCCACGCCAACTTTATTACTTGGTCCTTGGGAAAAAAAGAAGAAAGATACTCCGATTGCCCGTCTAAGAAAAGACCAAATAGCAGGATAAGGAGCTCTCCAAATGGAATACATCTCTGTCGGGAAAAGTTTTCATATCTTCTTATCAACGGTCAGCAGTTTCCACTCTATTTACTGAGTGTGCACCATGCAACCTATAGATTGGGCAGCCAATATTATCCCTATTCCTATAGCACTAAGGGTGGACTATATCACATTCACCCTTCGCCTGTCCCAAGATTCTATTCAAAAGCCAGAATGAACTCCTTTTTTTCCGTTTCTTTGGACAACTACTCCCGAGACTTGTAAACTTTTTGGCGAACATTTTTTTTTAAGTGCATTATTTCCGGCTTTTATAAGTTTGGTTATATGTATGGATTCGTGTGTTTGGGTGTACGTGTGCACGTGTATGGGTGTGTTGGATTGGTTTTATTTATTTTATGCTGTACCACTCTTTGCTGTACAGACAGGATACATTAAATAAAGAAGAAGACCAGCACTTGAAATGTTTCAAAAGACATGTAGTGGCTCCTTGCTTAGTTGCATGTAGTTACAAGTAACGGAATGCTGTAAAGGAGAAGGGTTGGTCCTAAAGGTCATTCAATTTAATTGAGTGGAAGGAGGATCTCTGTGGATATGATATCGTCCATTGACGGGGTTTTTTTTCGGAATGAAACCGAAATATTTTTTGTCTGGTGAATGAAGTAAAGAAAAATATGAGTTACGGAGGATATGTGGTTTGATTTATTAGAACGGAGTAGAGGTTGGTATTTGCTTGAAGATGATTATGAATTAAGAGATGTGTGTGCTGTGCAATTTTTAGTTTGATTTTTCAAAGTCAAAAGTTGCCCCCTGTCGAAAAACTTTTTAACTTTTTTAGTTCGATGTTGGGAAATACTAGTTTCCATTTATAACTAACAACTGAGTTAGTGGAGTTTTAATTCTGGCCGAAAACGAGGAGGCAGCTGTCAATCATTTCGGATCGACTATTTGTTTTAACTGAATCAGTTCGAATTTAAGGAACTAAAATTAAAGAAGAAGGTAGATAAGCCTGCCACCATTTAGTTTATTCGTAGACAGCGATTGATAACTTACTTTCTTACTAGAAGGGCGCTATTTGTTAAGAGTGGACCTGGCCCTCAACTCAGTTACTGATGTCTTTATTCAACCGTCGCCAGTTAAGGATACGACGATAGTTGAGGTCACCTTGAGCGCGCTATCTATGGCGATATCTTCCTCAATTGTCATGACTTTCGGGGTAGAAATCGAGGACTCATTCAGCCGGAATGTTACTATTCATGCGTTTCTGATTATTTAGCCCTTTTTCGGCAATTTTTCTGAATGAAAGTTAACATGCAAGCACTCAAATAAGTGCAACACTGTGGGAACCAAACATTCCCACATTAATAGACATTGCGTCAGTACAACGCAAAGAACACCTGCTGAAACAAAAAGGTTTAAGTTGCATTCAAGGTAGATTTGTAAGGTAAGAAATAAGTGGGATAATGCCATAAACGGAGTTCGACACATGTTTGCTAGCTTCCAAACGAAGAGGATGTGTTTTTCTATTCATTTGTACAGGTCGTACTGTTCACTATTAATTTCCATCGCTGAAGTCCGCTAACGAAAATGGGACTAAGGACGATTCGAAGAATATTGCGTTTAAAATGACCAAATCATGACCTCTTAGAAATGTCGTGAACTATTCATTTGGTCCAGGAAGCCAACCAGAAGGGTCATGCTATCTGTAGTTGTGCATAACTCAACTCTTAATGGAAGTCCTAACCGAAGACGCAGGCAGTCCTAATGCAGGCTTACGTCATCAAAAGGATTCCTCTGAGCCTTGCCTTGTGAGTTCATCGGCGATTTCAAGACAAAGCTCAACGAATTCAGCCTTCCGACAGCTTAGAAGTAGTGAGAGGGTTAAACAGGGGTCGATGCGATTCGCCACTTCACCGATTCATCGCAATATAGTTCGTTTCCATCAAGATTGCGTATATCTACGGTTGGAGAACAGACGCCAGTTTTCTCAACGAGGAGTGAGTCTAACGTTTTTGTCCTCCAGGAAGACACCAGAGCCGCTTCCTAAATAGGTTTTGGAGGCTTCCGTGAAGATCCGACTACATTCCTTTCCTGGCTCAGATTCTGGTCGAAACCATTCTTGACTACAGGGAAAATTAATTTCGTTTGATAGTTGGCGCGCAGGGTCATCAAAGCACCACTGTGTATTGTACTGGGCCCCCGCCCAATTACCAAGGCTTCGCCCATCAATGACGTTGTCTAATAAAAAGCGGGGGCAGAGCATATTACTGGTCTTATTGTAAACATCTACAGATGACGCCACCGAAGGTTGTCAGATATACGTTGCCGGTCATAGGTCTTGTTGGTAGCACGACCACCGGCAGTCCCTACACGATACCATGGAAGTCAGGAGCCCCCCGGATTTCAGTCCGGGCCTGACTTGTTGAGGTAGGCCCCTTTGTGGGAGCATCATGGTGGCTGTGGTTTAAACCCAAATCGCAGGTAGGGTCTTCCTGTTGGTTTGACCTAATGTAGAGTAGCAAATAAGTACTGGGTGCTGTGACTCTAAGAGCAGTAAGAGGTTTTAGATCGGCCTCGACCCATACAAAGGGTGAAACTTGTGCCTCTAACTATTAATGTAGGTAAGCGATGGCAAGGCGTATCCTTGCTCCCATGGAAGATGTATACGACAGGTGGTTTACGTTAAAAACCAGAGACTATGTGTATTGTACTAAAGGCCTCTGGGCCTTTAACTCTTTAAATGGATGATAGCTTCGAGAGTACAGCCCAGCAAGGGGTGGAATATTCATCAGCGCGTCGAGATCAGAGCCAGGCTTGTCAGAGGAATCAACCGTGCAGCCACGACAAACAGTTATTTGGAGTCTGGTAAAAGCAGGAGAAACGTATTTCCGTATGAAAGCTTGTTCCACCAGATAACCGACACATAGGATATAATTGGCTACTTCTTTACACTGCCAGGAGGCCCACAACTACACAGAGGCTCAGTGAAGTTTATTAACAATAATGACACCCAAATACGTAGGAGAAGTGGATGGTGATGCTTTTAAGCACTAGAAGAATCAGAGTAGTTAGCTTCTCCTTCCCGTAAAGAGACCAAACCTCAGTTTTGCAAGGATTAACTGAAAGCTCATTTCTAGTACACTAATCGGCAATCACTTCAAAGCAGTGAGTCGAACAATATGCACCATACTCGTAGCAGTGAAAACAGGACTCCGCCTTGCGGTTAACCCCTGTTTACCCCCGTCATCACATATTGGCAGCGTCGCTTTTATCCACAAAACTAGTGACTCATCTACGCCATGTTGTCCAGCAGAAAATCATTCTGTGACAAAATTACAGAAACCTCTGAGGCATCGCAGCTAAGAAAATTTCTCTCGACAAATCATCCTATAGTGCCTAGTTGTTTGAAAAAAAAAAAACGGTGGCCCTTGCACCCGCTACTGGACACCCACTTTCCAGGTAGCTCTCAATTCGCGGCCAGTAGCAACCCAAACAGGCCTACTGCAACCGGGACCAAAATGCATGGTCTGATTACAAGAGACAAACTGGTCGGACCCTGCATAGCTTTGAACCATACAAGTCTGCTGGTCCGGACGGTATAATACCTGCCGAGCTACAGAGGTCCTCAGATATTATTCTGCCTTCGCTAGAAAGTATTATGAGGAGCTGTGTAAAACTGATCCACATTCCACTGTCATGGAGAGAAGTTAATGTAGTTTTCATTCCCAAAGCCGGAAAATACTCTCATGACCTCAGACCTATAAGTCTATCATCTTTCTTTCTAAAAACTCTAGAACGACTGATTGGTATCCATATACGAGCTAAAATTGATCCAAGACTTTTGTCAACGGCTCAGCATTCCTACTGTAGAGGAAAGTCGGTGGAAACGGCTCAGCATTCATTGACTAGCCACATCAAATGATCACTACAATACACGTAGATAGTACACAAGGGTCACTTTCCTGGACATATTGCAGATGGCGCCATTAACAACGTCAACGATCGCTGTGGGTTGGGAGTAAACTCCCAAAAAACCAGTTTTGTCCTCTTTTCAAGGAAATATAAAATTCCAATTATAAACGGTACCACTTTAGTCTTTTCCGATACAGTAAAATATCTGGGTCTCATTTTTGACAGGAAACTAAACTGGAAACCTAACATTCAAGAAAGAGTCAAGAAAGCTACAGTAGCTTTATTCTCTTGCAAAAAAGCCATTGTGAATAAATGGGGCCTTCATCTCGGTCATAAGACCGATACTTACCTACGGGGTGGTTGTATGGTGGACGGCCTAGATAATGCAATCAACTGCAGCTAACTAAGCCGAGTCCAAAGAACAGCATGTCTATGCATAAGCAGAGATCTAAGCTTTACTCTCTCCGCGGCACTGGATATTCTGTTTCACTTGACACCCCTCGATATCTTCAGCAGGCAAGTAGCTGCGACTCCAGCTATTCCCTTATAGCGACTACACAGTGGACTCCAACATTCTTAATATATTAGGAATCCTCACAGAGAATATCGATTCCACCATACCTGAACTTTGGTTTGACAAAAACTTCCATGTAAGCTTCCCCTCTAGATCCTTCTGGAAGGAAGATGCTTTCATGGAGCACAAGTCAATCCATCTCTACACAGATGGATCTAAAACCGATAGTGGATTTGGTGGCGGTGTTTTCTCAGATAAGCTCTTTACGTCTTCTAAATCACTGCAGCGTGTTCCAAGCGGAATTTTTGGCGATTAAAAAGCTCTGTCCTGGCTGAAGAAAGCCGTGATATCTGTAAAGGATATTCGCATCTTTTCGGAAAGTCAGGCCGATATCATGTCCCTGGACTCGGTCTCATTAAATTCTCAAGCCGCCCTTGAATGTCGATCATCTCTTATGGAGATGGCAGAGCAGTTCAACCTTCATATTTGTTAGGTGCCGGGCCACAGAGACATTCCATTGAACTGTAGAGCCGATTAACTCGCCAAAATTGGAACCACTCTACCTATTCTACCGGAAAAGGGTAGCATAGGTATACCTATCGCTACGTGCAAATTAATATTAAAGCTGGATGTCAATAAAAGAACAGATCTTAGGTAGACTGTTTGACCAACATGCCTAGCGACTAAACAGATCTGGCCAAAGCTAGATCTGAATCGCTCTAAGAGTCTGTTCCTTCTAAATAGGAAGCATCTTAGCGCCATCATAGGTGTCATCAATGGACACTGCCTCATAGGCAAGCACGCAACTTCACTTAAGAGCTTTCTTCTACAATGACCTAAACGATCTAAAGAATATAGACGTAAACAGTCTCCTACGCTTCATAGTAAGCTCAAACTGGTTCCAATATGCCTAAGTGGATTGGTGTTACCAACAGCCACTCTTACCTACCTCCCTACCTTTAGCCGGTGCCTCGTCATAAAGGTATTGTCGGACATGAAGTATGGTATCTGACGAATTGGCAGGAAATGGTTCGGCTGATTCTTTCATAAGCCCTTAGCCGTTCTGTAATATCCCGAATTCAGCAATTAACCCAACTATAAAGAGTTGGGCGGAAGAAAATGTGTATATCCCATTGGGAAAACATTCCAGTACATCGCCAGGCTAAAAGAGCCACCAAACCCTTCAACAAAAAACCAAAAGAATCTCTACGACACTAAAGGAATGATATTAGACGACTGGTTGGATTTCTAACCGGTCAGGACGACGCTTGTTCAGAAAAATGGATTTTTGAAACAAATCTAACTGGGATTTAGGCGTCTCTTCCTAACTAATATCGAACCATTTCCGTATTCTTACCAAGAGCCCAGGGTAATTTGTGCGAGGTCAGTGAGTTTCATTGTCTTGTGGATAATTCTATGCAAAGATCCAAAACTCGTAATCCACTCTTCAAATGACTTTGGAATAGCCGGTTTGGTATAAGAAATGCCCAGCCCAAGGAAAATAAAACAAGTTAAATGGACAAAAACAACTTGAGCTAAGTTTTCCCTTGTGGTAGATCCAGTCTGTAGAGCTAACCCGAGTTGTTTAGTCGGATCAAATTAATTTCACATCCAAGCATTTCAGACCACCCAGTAAATCAGCCTGGCATCATTGTAGCTATTACCTGTAACTTTGGGAACAAATTTTCAACACTCGAACCATTCATGTATTTTATCTATCACAGAATTTACTACAAAACAGAAATCTTTCCATTAAAGTGACCATTAGCATGACCCGGGGTGTAATAAACAGGATAAGCTCCATCTAAAAAGTTAACCACTGGCGCACGTGCCGATTTTCTTGTCGCATCCAGATACAAACTTGGCAGCGTATCCATCTCGACAGGAACCATCACTCTTTTCACTTGATTACCCTTTCCAAATGGATATGGATACGATACTGACTTTGCCCGATACGATAGAAAAATCCTAGTCACTTCGGAATCCTTTGCTGCATCACTACACATGGACATACCAAAAGCACAAATCAGTACACATACCACAACCAACTGCCTGCTCTGAAAAAAAACAACACAATGAGATTTTTTTTTCTCAAAATTTCAAAAATAAATCACTAAAGAATTTCGTTTACCATGTTGAAGGAAAAACTGTGTAGAACGATGGTATTCGGACTTCAACTCCAGCGCATTTGCTTAGACAGATTCGCGAATCAAGGCGTAACTAATCGCTATCGGATGGCGTAAGATCTTTTTATTTACTTTGTTCGGCCTTACAGGTCTGCAGTCCATTGTTGTAGTCATAAATTCACAGCCAGCGTCGGCAATTTTCTATGCCACTAGATAAACATGATCTATTCGTGGCGCACTTCACAAAAACAATGCTTTCGTGATTGGGAGGAAAAAGATATAAATTCGCGAGCTTAGCAGACAGCAGGAAGCAAATGAGCATGAATTTTAGTTTTTTTTTTACCTCTTCTTGTATACTAACAATACAATACAAGTACAATAATAAAAAAAAAAATAAATTAATGAAAATATTGTGATTGAAGAAATGCTGTTCAAATTTCAGGGCCGAAAAATCTGGTTTCTGAATCTCAACTACTCGTACTTATACGAGTATAGGCAAATTCGCTAGGGTTTAATCGTAAGCTTGGTTCGTGTACAAAAGAGAGATAATATCAAAAGCAGAACCTAAAATGTTAGATGGGGTGTTGTTCAGCATCAATCTAACACTGACTGCTGCCATGTTGAAGCTAAAATTAATGACTACACCCCAATCTCAGTCAATAAATATTTTATAACTCACTTGTGAAGACACGTGGGAAATGAACAAAGAAGCTTCTTGCCTTTGAGATATTAACTGGTCGCCAGTTAATTTGAAAAATCATCTTCTCTGGAAACGTATTTTCATTGCATACTTACTTACTTAACGGGCTCTCGATCCGTGTAGAGTTTCTGCCTGAAACACCGCTTCTTCCCGGGCATCCGTAAATCAAGCAGGTCTTCTTGCTCGTCTCGAATCTGAGCGCTGTAATTCGAAGATTCTCATAATCGGAGGCTTGCTGTCCATCCATTCGATGTGGCCAGGCCAATGCAGTCGACATACGAGGGTTATCTGAAAAGTCTCCGACCGCAACGTAAAGATAGCGGCACTCGTCAATAAGACCTAGTGAATGCTAGTTGTGCATTTTTTGACAGTTACTTACCGAAGCTTCAGTCATTTTGGACGCGCAGTTTTTAGTAGTTTACAGTCGTTTGAGTGAGTCGATGTGTGGTTTTTTGTGAAAACGGAAAAAAAATTGAGTATCGAGCTGTTACTAAATTCTTGTTTTTGAAAGGCAATACGCCTACGCAAATCAAAAATGAGTTGGACTCTGTATATGGGGACTCTGCACCATCATTTACCACAGTGAAATTTTGGCCAGCTGAATTTAAACGTGGCCGAAAGAGCTTGGGAGATAATGAACGTTCGGGACGTCCAAAAACTGCAACCACTGGCGATAACATTGCTAAAGTTCACCAAATGGTATTAGACGAGCGCCGAATTAAAATGAGGGATATAGTAGAGGTTATGAAAATGTCCAAAGAAAGTGTTTGTTCCATATTAAATCAAGATTTAGGCATGAGAAAATTGAGGAGCTTTATTATTGGGTATATAATTTATTTCGTGCGGTTTTTTTTCAAAATTTGAACGTTTATTTAAGAGAAACATGTACAATAGTATTATTCAAAGTATTGCCCGTCTGAAGCTACGACTTTTTCCCATCTTTCAAGCAATTTGTGGATCCCATCCCAAAAGAACAGCGCCGGCTTGGCAGCCAAGAATGAATCAAGCCAATTTTTGATATTCTGCTCTGATGTGTACCGTATTTCAGTGAGGGCGTTCTGCATCAACCGGAACAAATGGTAGTCAAAAGGGGCAAGGTCTGGGCTATAAGGCGGGTGGGGTAAAACTTCCCATCCACTGTTTTCCAAATAGTTCTTAACCGGAATAGCAACGTGGGGCCGAGCGTTTTCATGCTGGAAAATTATTGCCTCGTGTCTGGTCGCATACTCCGGGCGTTTTTCGGCCACTGCTCTCTTCAAACGGATTAATTGTGTTCGGTAGCGTTGTCCATTGATGGTTTCACCCGGTTTTAGCAGCTCATAATACAGCACACCCATCTGATCCCACCAAATACAGAGCATTACATTCGCGCCATGGATATTCGGCTTTGCCGTTGATTTGGCTGGTTGGCCGGGTTTCACATATGATTTTTTCCGCTTGGGGTTGTCGTAATGGATCCATTTTTCATCACCAGCAACAATCCGATGCAAAAATGACTTCCTTTTGTGGCGTTCCAGCAGCATTTCGGACATGCAAAACCGCCTTTCGCCTTTCGACGTCTCTCGGCTTGAGTTCATGTGGAACCCAATTTCCTTGCTTTTGAATATATCCAGCTGCTTTTAAACGTTTTGAAATGGCTGCTTGAGTGACACCCAAAGAATCTGCTAGCTCTTCTTGTGTTTGGCAAGAATCTTCATAGAGTAATGCTTCCAGTTCTTCATCTTCAAACTTTTTTGGCTGCCCAGGACGTTCATCGTCTTCCAAGCCAAAATCACCACTTTTAAATCGTGCAAACCACTTTTGGTATATTCGCTCAGCTAGCGCATGTTCACCATAAATTTCTATTAAAATACGATGACTTTCGGCAGCAGTTTTCTTCATATTAAAGTAATGAAGAAGAACTCCCCGCAAAAACACTTTTTCAGGCACAAAATTCGACATATTTGAGTGAAAAAAAATTATTGTTGTTTACGCTTCAAATGAATGACATGTACTGAAATGACGTACAATGACAGTAGCTTTCCAACGCATGTTCCAATGGAATAATAACAATGGAATAAAACAAGTTACGCCATCTCTTAGCAAACCGCACGAATTAAGTTATAGACCCAATACATAGACAAATACCAAGCCGAAGAACATGGCAAATAACCAACCAGTCCGCAAGGTGAGACATCCGGATACGATTAGCCTCCACGACCAGTTCCAACCAGAAAGCCACCTAAAAGACTCCATCCCACACACACTGATAAGGGAAAATATACCTATGATTGGATTAAAATTTATGTAAGTGAATTAAATAATTTGTTAGAATTGCAATAAGATAGAGATTAAGTTATGTATTCTAATGGTAATAATCTAGAAAAGGGGGGGGGGCTGTACAGGATCGTCGGTATTTGCGTTTTGTGTCTTTGTTTTTATTTTCTTATAATGACTCGGGAATTTAGGGCGGATATTGCGAACACACGCGGGCTAAAAAGTAATTACTTTTCTGCGTACGTCTGCGTCCATAAATTCAGGCCAGCTGTTTTGGCACTTACTGAAACACAGGTAGATCCCCGCCCACACCTCTAAGATTACTCTGATCTGAAGCTACCTGGCTACGAACTAGTGCCATTATTCTTTTCTCAACCCGGTCTCGCCATTTACATGTGTAGTCATGAAGCTTACCAAATTCCACCACAATGTAGCCCCTGTTCCAACCCGGAATTCTATTACGCAAATTATCCACTACTGCTTTATTTACAGAAGCTCCAAACTGGACAGCAATTCGACTTTTAACGAGTTTGATGCGCTGTCTGACTCTATTCAAAGAATTGTGTTCCTGTATCCTCATACTGAGATTGTTATTACGAGCGATTTCATTATACATACACAATTCTGGGTGGCTTCGAAATTCTGGACAGACAACACCCGACCGACTGTGTGTTGAAATCTTCGCTGCGGAGAACAACTTAACGCAGCTTGTAAATAAGCCCACGCGGATACCAGATGTTGATACCGGCACACCGCCAACTCCCAGGATTTGTTTTTAACTTCTCACAATGATAAGTATTCCGTTAATATTCTCCCCCTCTAGGCTCATTGGACCATTGTGTTATATCAGCTAATTTCTCGTATCCTGACCACATACATAGTTAGAAAAAAAATTCCTAAAAAAACCATACGGCAATACGAGAAAGCCCACTGAAGCGGTCTTAACAGCTTCTTTATGAAATTTGACTGGTCGTTATGTTTCCTCGATAACGACGTGGATGCCGCTGCTGATATGACCACAAACACCATTCTCCTTGGAATGAGAAACTTTATCCCTCATCGGATGTATCAAAACAAAACAAAAGGCATAGTACGACTCGAGCTGTAAAGACTCTGTCACGGTTAAAGGCTGTCGGTCCTACAAGGCCAACCCGACAGAAGAAATCCGAAAAAAGTCCAAACGAGCCAGAAATGACTGCAACGCCTTTCTTAAGCGCGTGAAATTCCAATACGACAAACAACTGAGTCAAAAAATACTGCAATGCCCCAAAGGCAGTAAAAATTGTTGGTCGTTCGTCAAAAACATTAGAAATTCTGCCTCATCCTCCATTCCAACGCTCATTTACAATGACATTCCAGCTGTCAGCTCTTTGGACAAGGCCAATCTGCTTGCTGCACACTTTGCGGCTAGCTCAACACTCCCAGATAGTGTTTTATCCCCGACTACACTTGAGTGCGTCGAATCTTCAATGGGACGAATCCACTTTCTCATTCGTGTAGTAGCAAAAGAGTACTTAAAGACCTCAGTATACATATATCCGCTGGTCCAGATGGTATATCTGCCCTTCGCTGACAAAACCACTGTGTATGCTTTTTCAACAATCCTACTCTTCAGGACCCTTTCCGAGCAGATGGAAAACAGCATTTATCCAGCCCGTCCCTTAAAAAGGCGAATCTTCTTCTCTCGCCTCCTAAAGACCCATTGCACTTACATCACTTTTCTCCAAGGTCATGGAAACGCTGACACACCGTCAGCTCATGAAATATCTCGAAACACGAAAATTTCTCAATGACCGGCAATATGGTTTTCGTAGCAACAGGTCCACTGGTGATCTGATGGCATGTCTCAGCGAAAAGTGGAACCAAAGCGAACATCATTCTGGTGAAAGCAAGATAGTGGCACTTGATACTCGTATTTCTAAGTCAAGTCTGTCAGACAGAGTTTGGCATCAGGCTCTTTTTCAAAAATTCATGCATCTGGGATCGACGACTCTTCTTCAATGGATTAGAAATTACCTTTCGGAACGTTCAGTTCAAGTTGTTTTGGATGGTTTCAAGTCTGATATTCACAAAGTAAATGCTGGTGTGGCCCAGGGCTCTGTTCTATCTCCGACACTCTTTTTAATTTTCATCCACAATCTCTTGTTTGCTACTTTTAATCCAGTATATTCCTTTATTGACGACAGTACCCTCTACTTTTCATATTCGTTCCGGGACTCACGTCCTTGGTTATAGGCTGTAGAACGGGAATGGCAGCGTATGTTAAGCTCATTAAATTCTGTGTCAATGACAACTTACGTTGGAATGATCACATATTCGATGTCGTCAAAAATGCTGCAAAATGTCTAGGTTTCCTCAAGCGATGTAAGAAATATTTTACGTCCCTTGATCTGGCCTCAATATATAAGGCGTTACATCCGCCCAAAATTGGAGAACAATGCTCATATCTGGTCAAGTGTGGCTAAATATCTCATGTCTCACTTTGTTTTATCGCTATTTCCACCGCCAGTGCTCATCAGTATACCCTATCGTTCCTAAGCGGAACAACTCGCTTGTGGAATGCCTTGCCGAGCTCTCTATTTCCAAGTCATTGTAACATTCAGACATTTAAAACCAACGTACATCGGTCCCTATCCTTCTTTCCTCCACAAATTTCTTTCGCCGGCGCTGTGTGCAAACATTTTAAGGGTACTTTAACCCCTAAAAAAAAAAACACCCCATTGCTCTGTTAGTATTAATATTTCTATTATTAAAGTCAATTTTGAAGTAGCTGTCGACGGATAAACACGACATAACGTATGCAAGGTATAGCAATATTTCGCTCCGAAGCAAAGTCAATTAGCCTAAACCCGCCTCTGCAAGTAATATCGTGAAAGCTGTTTTCCAATTTTGGCACCAAAAATGTGTTAACTTTCCTATGTTGGTGTTAAAATCACCACAACAATTTCGCCACATAAAACAAAACCGCACGCAAATAGATGGCGACATACATATATGGTCAAGTGGTATCATTTCAGCACCCCAAGAAGTCGTTAAAATTCATTATTGACTTTAGCTTAAATAAGTTAAATTGGCTTATGTTAGGTGTCAATTATGTATTAACGCCACCACCAATTCCATCGCGTGAATTCATTCGCAGTAGTTGAGCGAGATCAGTATCCAGAGGCTATGACGAGAAGGTAAAATAACACGATTGCTGTACAGCCATGGTTTAAGTACTGGACATAGCCAGCTTGACACCAGTCAATATCCTTTTCAGTCGTACGACACTCAATCACTAATTTTCGGCTTCACAATGGGATAACATCGATGAACTTGGCCCCATGGCGACGGTATTATCGGACGAATAAAGTTGGCATTAGTCTGCATGGGATGTGGTTTTAACAAGATGTTGCAGCAACCCATTTTCCAATAGAAATCACACACACACAACGCGATAAATTGATATTTAGAAAATCACTGTTTCAGGGATAATGCCCGGTGACACCTCACATCTATTTCTTCTGGGGGTATGCCAACTAGACCAAACTTCTTTTGTATCAGCTGAATCTTTGCCCATATTGAAATTAGTTTGTTCGGATACAGATACTAAGTGAGTTAACAGGATTACATCCGCTATATTAAATTGCTCGCTTCCAATTTACTAACAAACTGACAGCTTATTAAAAGTAACTTTGTCCAACGGGCAATAATTTGACCAACTACTTCTGGATGTCAGCGCTGATAATAGTGAATTAAAAGAAATGTTGTCTAATAGTCGTAGTAACTCAGAGTCCTGTCAAAATTTTATTGAAACTTCACAAAACTCTTCTTACGTGCAATCTCTCATTGGAGTACTTATGGTGACTTCATTTGTAATTAAAAAAAATAAAAAAAAAAAACTCTTCTTCAATTCCACAGTGCGTATCTTACTGTAGTCCAGTTGAAACAAAGTTTAACTACCAACTAGAGTTCTTTATGTCACTTGCAATGGGCAAAATTAAGAAACTTTTCCACATAAGTGCGAATGAGTTTCCTCCTTTTCGATGGTACAAATATAAGGATACTCTCAGGTCCAATGCTTTCGCACAATAGCCCTTCATCGTTACACCATCTTGCCCATAGCCATCACCATCATCATCATCATCGTCGTCATCGTTGTAGCAATCACCTCCGCTATCCTTGTCGTCATCTCATCGTCCTTCCTCATTTCACATCGCAAATTGGAAATTACTTTAGTTCTCAGTTCTGAACAATGATGGAGGGAGGCCAACTGGCAACTTTGGAAAGAGGTGGCTAGTGCCCAGAAGCCCAAGATTATACACTAAAGTGAGTAAAATGACAAAGTATCCGAGGTTGGTGGTTGGTGGCGGGCTACCAAGGATTGGACTAAGACTTCCGCTTACACATTAAGGGATTTTTATCACAAATGGAATAGACGTTAAGCTTCAAAACTATTAAGATGCCAACCCAAAGGAGCAGAGCCAAGGTGAAGTGAAGTCTACGACCGACGGCAAGGAGAGTAGCAATACTTCTTAGATGGCTATCGCTTTATTACTGGATATTTCTACAGCTTCTACTTCTACTGCTTTCGATGGAAAATCATTCGCATGGAACACAGGAACTGATGATGATGACAACGAAGATGATGATGTCGACTTGACGGCTATTTCTCCCTCCGATGAAGCACATAATTATCCTTAATTGAATCTGGCACATCTGGGCCAAGCGTGTAAATCAGTAAAGGGAACAGGAACTGAAGTCGAACTAGGTACAGTGATTTAATTTACTCTCAGGATAACGGATGGAAAATTATGTCGAAAAATTTCTAATAGCGACTTTAGTTGGATTCGATTGATTTCGGCTTTTTTTTTTCTTTTTTTTTTTTTTGAAACAAAAACTCCGTAAATTATCATCACTGTTATCAATGTTATGCTGCAGGAAGTTGGACTTGGACTGACTGACACTAAATTGACAGCTGATGATGGTATGAGCTCTATTTTGACTCACTTACCGAATCGGTTTTAAGCTCTTTTCTTAATGACGAAGGCCGAGAATTGAAAGACATTAATGATGATGTCCTTGTGATGGGAACTTTGAATTAATTTCACATTAGACAGCTGAAGTTGAAGCACTAATGGTGGACGAAAATTGAGATTTTGTCATTGGATTATTTGGAACTACAATAGATTGATATTGATGGTGAAGTTTGGTAATGGCTGTTGAAGTCATTCACTTCTGTCTGAAGAGACACTCATCTGCAAGCACTTTACTTCCCAAACTATCAGTTGGTTATTAAGATTTCCCTAAAATAGCCTAATGGCAAACGAATACTATTTGCAGTCGTAGTAGACTGTAGTGCCATGTAAGAAACACTTGCACGTTGACAGGTAATATCGTCTTCGTCCCGTCATGTCAGCCAACTACATCTTGATTCTATTGCTTTCTGCTCAGAAACCAAATATTTATATCCCTTATCGTAACCTGAAGTTAGAATAAGATATCCTGTTTTCATTCTTATATCTGAGATACAAGACTTTAGGCGTAGATGTTACCAAAGGCACATTCCCGTGCAAGGGTTCAGTCAAGTTTGTTTTAGATGCGAAGGAATTGTTTGTTCTGATATCACTCTTGCCACATTCCGTATATGGTATACCGCCTTGTACTTCTTCTGCAGGCTTGAAGTCGCGGTCCATCTATCTCCGTAATATCACACTTTATTTGGACCGACACAGTCTGACTATCTTCTTTTATGAAAAGTATCCTTTTAAGGTCGTCAATTGCGGTGGGTCTATTGTGCCACAATGTCAGTTTAAGATGCTAGATGCTTCTCAACTTTCTTAAGAATAATTTTGCAGTTCCTCAGTCACTAAGATTTTTCTGAGAAAGTAATGTCTCCTCAGGGTTCTGCGGTTTTGTCGTCATCCATTCAAGGGCGACATTCAGTGTTCTTACTAATTTTAAGTTTATGTAAGTGTTAGAAAGTTAACCAGACATGTGATAACATCCCTTTTCATGCTAAGAGATGATTTGGATTTATTTTTGCAGGGTTTCAGAGCTCATTTAGCCTGCAAAAAAAAAATAAGTAAATAGACGCGCTTTGTTCTCCCAACTTTTGATCCTTGAACCTATTGATGAATTCGAGATGAAGAGGTCTGAGCCATGAAACTGATCAGCCGAACCTTTTCTAGTTCATCAGGTCTTTCGGTCTGGTTCCCATCAGAGCCTGACTTTGTTTCTTATTGATTTGGTTTCCTGTTCCAAGAATGGTACTAGCACATTCACGGATGGCATGATCAGCAAAAAAGACCCTGGGACTTTTCTAATTTTTTTTTTTATAAACTAGCGTGCGCTCAAGGGTTAATGTACCCTTAAAATATTTGCACACAGTGTGGGCGAAGGAAATTTAGGGAGGAGGATAGGTACCGATGTACGTTGGTTTTAAATGTTTGAATGTTATAATGACTTGGAAATAGACAGCTCAGCAAGACATTTTACAAGCGAGTTGTTCGGCTTAGGAACGAATCACGATATTTCAGAGTACGTCCGAAAGTGGGCTTGAGGGTATACTGATGAGCATTCATAGCGAGAGGGGTGTTACGGTTGAAAGTTTGAATGGGCAGAATGCTACTGGCGATTTCAATGGAGCACTGGCGGTGGAAATAGCGATAAAACAAAGTGAGACATGAGATATTTAGCCACACTTGACCAGATATGAGCATTGTTCTCCAATTTTGGGCGGATGGTACGCCTTATATATTGAGGCCAGATCAAGGGACGTAAAATATTTCTTACATCGCTTGAGGAAACCTAGATATTTCGCAGCATTTTTGCGACATCGAATATGCGGTCATTCCAATGTAAGTTGTGACTGACACACAAACCGAGAATGGAAAGTTTTTCGGTTTCGACGATGTAAGTGCCATTCATGGATAATGGCTGGGTATTTAAATTTCATTTTAACGACAGCAGACAGCATTGTGTTTTCGAAGTATTAAATACCACTCTGTTCCCCAATTGGTTATCCTGTTGATATCGAAATTTAATGAGCTTAACATACGATGTCGTTCCCGTTCTACAGCCGAAGAGCAGGGACGTGAGTCCGGAAACGATTATGAAAAGCAGAGAGTACTGTCGTCAGCAAAGGAATATATTGGATTAGAAGTGGCAGGCAAGAGATCACTGATAAAATTTAAAAAGAGTGTCGGAAACAGAACGGAGCCCTGGGGCACATCAGCATTTATTTTGTGAACATCAGGCTTGAAACCATCCAAGACAACTAGAAGTGAACGTTCCGAAAGGTAATTTCCAATCCATTGAAAAAGAGAGTCATCGATCCTAGATGCAAAAATTTTTGAGAAAAGAGCCTGATGCCAAACTCTGTCAAATGCCTTAGAAATATCAAGTGCAACTATCTATGCTTTCGAGACATACCATGAAATCAAGAGTGGACCTGTTGCTACGAATACCACATTGCCGGTCATTGAGAAGTTTTCGTGTTTCGAGATATTTCTTGAGCTGACGGCTTATCATGACGTTGGAAAGAAGGGACGTGAGTGCAATGGGTCTCTGTGAGGAGAGAGAAGAAGATTAGCCTTTTTTAGGGGTGGGCTGGGCAAATGCTGTCTTCCATCTGCTCGGAAAGGATCCTGAAGGGTAGTATTGTTGAAAAAGCATACGCTGTAGTTTTGTCAGCGTGGAAGAACACCTTATACCATCTGGACCAGTGGATTTGTGTATGTTGAGATCTTTAAGCACTCTTGCAACTACACGAGTGCGAAAGTGGATTCGTCCCATTGAAGATTCGACGCACTGAAGTGTAGGCTGAGACAAAGCACAATTCGAGAGTGTTGAACTGTCCGCAAAGTGTGCAGCAAGCAGATTGGACTTGCCCAAAGAGCTGACATCTGGAATGTCATTATAAATGAGCGTTGGGATGGAAGATGAGGCAGAATTTCTGATGTTTTTGACAAATGACCGAAAGCTTTTACTACCTTTGGGACATTGTGGTACTTTTTGCCTCAACTTTTGGTCGTATTGGAATTTCATACGCTTGAGAAAAACGTTGCAGTCATTCCTGGCTCGTTTAAACTTTTTCCGATTTTCCTATTTCGGATTGGTCTTGAAGGACCGAAAAAACACTTCTCTAACCCTGACAGCATCTTTACAGCTCGAGTCGTACTACGCCTTTTCTTTTGGTTTAATACTCCTCATCCGATGAGGGATAAAGTTTCTCATTCCAAAGAGAATGGTGTTTGTGGTCATATCAGCAGCGGCATCCACGTCGTTGTCGAGGGCACATAACGACCAGTTAAATTTCCTAAAGAAGGTGTTAAGTTCACTTCAATTGGATTTCTCGTATTGCCATATGATGATGCAATGAGTACCAGCGTAGAAAAAGAGGTACTGTGAAAGCCGTCTCTTGTTTGGACTCATTTTAAAATTAAGTGAAAATTAAAGGAGCTAAACCGAGCAAACGATGCTGGGGCTTCATTCATCGGGCATACATTCATCTGACCAAATCTTGGAAATAAATTGGTGTATGTTCTCTATCAGCTCATCCATTGCTGCCTTAAATATGTAGTTCGCCGGGTAGGTTGTCCAGCCCAGCAACCTTGGTCGACTTCAGTTTAGATATTGCTACCCTCACTTCATTTTGGTCGGGTGGACGGCAAAGTTCTGGCGGCTTGTTGCGATTGCAACCGTTCAACGTTAAATCTCCTCATAGTATTTCCCCATTGTTGTGGCATCTGAGATATTCGTAGACGTAGACCTCGGCTGCAACTAGGTAGTGATACGAGTCTAAGTATGCTGCTCGGAATGTTCGGACATCTAAAATACTTACGTCGACTGCAACATAATCAATCTGATTGACAGTTTGTTGATCTGGTGTCGGCCATGTTCCCTTGTGAATATTGAGGTGAGGGAACCGTGCGCTTGCTATAGTAACGTTCGCAGCGTTCGTTCAATCTCGCGGCCAAATCGATTAGCCTAAGACCGTTTCCAGACGTGGTGTCGTGTAGGCTATGTCTTCCGATTGTGTTACCAATTCCCAATTTTGGCATTAAAGTCGCCTAGGTTTTGTCGAGGAGCCCGAACAAAATTTCTTCGGTAGGACCGTCCTTTTCCTCTGTTGGGGCGTGAGCGCATATGTCAGCGAATTTACCTTTGATACGGATTGTTATAAGGCGTTCACTCATGTGTCGGAGCCCAAGACTTCTTGTATAACTATGCCGCTTACACCAAATCTGCATCCAAATAGACGCTGCTTACGTTCCCTATAGCAATCACCGTAGTAAACGTCACAGCTTTTCATCTTTCTTGTGCCGGCCTATCGCACTTCACTTCCCGGATGGCAGTGACATCTGCTTTATAGCAATCTAGGGCCTCCGCTAATTGTTCGGCTGCAAGCAGTCCGAACATTCCATCTGCAGATCCGAAATTCTTTGTCCTTTGTCCGTTCGTCAGTTAGCAGTGACGAATTTCCGAGGCTATTAGGGATATGAATGCTGCCGTTGGTCCTTATTAAAGGCTCATCTTCCACCAACTTTTTTCTACACCTTAACTTACTGTTGGAGATCTCTATAGACCTGGTACTCAGGTACCTTGAAGCAGCCCATATACAGATAGCACTAGTTCCGCCTAACTGGAACTGTGGACGCCACCATTGATTCCATTGTTAGAATTTTCCCGCTGCCGCCCCGAAACAGGTGAAAATGTCTTAGTGAGATGATAGTCCGGGGCGGATTAAGCTCCAGGCTCTCTCACTCAGTGTGTTGTTCGTGCGCTAAAGTCGCTCTGCGGAGTGCTATATTTATGTTGCATCTTAATCAATTCAAAAACTGAATTCGAGGAGCTACGAGTATCTATAGCCGTTTTATCCACAAAAGTACAAGCATTGCTTTTTCCATGTTTGATTTGATTTCCCAACTAATTGGAGGAAACAACCTCGTGCGAGTTGGATACTGTATTGCTGGATGATACATCGAATTGCTTTCCTTCATTGCAGTAACCAGGTTACAAAGTCTGCAGACATCTTCAATGTAACCTTTACTGAGCATCTCCTGCCACTTCAATCTCCGAATGCTCCATTAAGTGCGTCTGCTCTAAAACAAGGTCCACTTCACCCTATACCACCATACTGTATCCATATCATATGCAGAGAAACTTAAATAAATTGTTTCAAATTCAAAGAATCTCATTTCCCATCCACGATGGAAATGCTACTCTATCTCCTGTAACAGTCTCAGTCTTGCTAAATTCTCAGTATTCCTGAGCATACAAAGGAATGCATGCTAACCAGGTGCATACATCACGAAGATATTCCGAAAAACTAAATGGCAAACGATAGAACTACTACAAAAGCAACAACCGAGGAGGAAAAAAAACCACCATCACGTCCTCGTACATTTAGATAGTTACTACTCAGTCACCCATCTCCTTTTGCAAATGGTTGCCGAGCACAAACTAAGAGATACGTGGTATCTTTATATCTTGGTACGAATATCTCTCCCATCACAAAGGTCCTTGCTCCTCATTGTTTTCCACATTCTCATTCAGATGTACTGTAGGTACCCGAAGTAGTTGCACATCCCTACACCTTTCCAACATAGAGTAAACATTTTTAGTTGGGAATACATTCCTGGTCCTTATCCCCTAGCAATGAGACAGCAAAAAGGGTAAATATTACCTTTCCTCAAGCAGAGCTCAAGCATCCTTACAAAGGACGTGTGGATGAAACTTGAGAGTGTTTAAGCAACGAGATTCTTTCGAAAGAAGCACATAGTTGCGCTTAGCATCTCTTCTACAAGCTGTGAGTGGTTCTCTGCTGGAGCCCTTCGTCGTCAACGTCCGTTCTGTTCTTACGTGACTCGGTTATGGAATAAGGATGCTTCAGCAGCTAAATAGCAGTGGCACCTTGGGAAAATAATAATGAAGCGTTTTGCGCTTTCCTTTCACTCGTGATTGCAACAAATTTTTGGACAATGCAAAGCGAATCCGGATATATAGTAAAAACATTCCTTCTTGTTCTTAGTAATTTTTGTTTTCTTTTCTATGGTGCAATGTTATCTAATCCTTGAAAAGGATGCCTCCTGTCTTGGAAGCACCAAACATTGTAGTCTTGATTTGGATGATGCTGAGACGCTCCTAATGAAGAAGAAGGATTTTGTTTTGGAATCTGAAGAATTTGATAAGGGTGAGTCCTTGGAATTGATTTTCCTTGGAATATCTATGAAAAAATTTTCTGCAAAAGACAAAATCGAGCTGAAAGTTTTTGTCTTGAGCAAAAGATTTTCTTTCTAATGAGAATGTTTTCATTCTCATTCGAGCGGGTTAGGGGAATGTTTTATTTGGCATACGCTTCGACACATGACACATGGTCAAACAATGTCTAGACAGTTTATTTGGGAGTGAGATTTGTTGTGCATAAGAAAGTAAACTAATTCTTTATATTTCGGAAGTTTCTACAGTATATACTCGTAGATTGCTAGTTGAAAGATTACAAATCAAGAAGTTGTTAATGAAATTTTCTTGTAAAATATTTTCGATGTTCATTGTGGGTGGCTACCCGACTTAAAGTAATTATTCAAGTGCAAAGGAGTGAGCCACTTACGCAGCTGTATTAAGTTAAAGAAGTTTTTATTAGGATACACAGGATTATCATTGGGAATGGACTCCATTTTTGAACCCTTACTCTGTATGAGCCAATCTAGTAGTCCCATTATTGGTGATCGTCAGGCACTGCCTAACCAGGAAAAAAATACATTTCTTTTGAAGACACGGTTCTTTCCACTCTCTCTTGCTTTCTGCCATCAAAGGGGATTTGCATCAATTGCAGTTGGTACAAACCCAACTGCAATTCACGTACTTTATTTAAAGCGATGCTACCGTCTGCAGTAGGTCTGAGTCTCAACCAACAGTCCTCTTGATTTAGCGCTATTTTGCGCTAATCCCCTCCAATGTCCTCTTTCACTTCAGCGCACCAATTAAGTCATCCTTTACTGGATTCTCTCTCCAAAATAGATTCGAAGACATTCGGGACCAGAGCGATGATGATCATTCATTCAACAAGTTTTAGCGAACTGAGCCGACAAATTCTAGCCCTTCTGACCAGGTCAATGTCATCGTAAGGTACGTATCCTATTTCCTAGTCCAAAGAAATGAGAACTGGCAAGAGTGATTTTTCGTTGAATCTCTACGGTGGTGGTATCATTGGTGAACTTACAGCGGATCCTAGATAGACAAATTCTTTGGCCATCCCAAAGCATCCGCTTCGGAGTCGTTGATGTTAGGTGTATTTTCTTAACGACAGCAATCACTTTGTTTTTCCCTCATGTTGTGGCTTCTGTTTCGATAGATCAGACACAGCTGATGAATTTTTTTCCCATAATGTGGAATGTCACATTTTCGGCTCCTTGCTTGCTTGCTTATGGAAGCGCTAATGTATTTTCCTTGACTTTATGAAGTAGCTATTGAGCTCTTCATAGACATTTTTTTCGCCAACAAAGCTGGTACCATTCCTCTTCTCAAAATGAAGCGTTTAGGATCTAACATAATTGGCTGAATTGATGATTTAGATATTTAACCCAAGTCGATCGATCACCTTAATCCATAAACAAATAAATACTGCAATGTAAACCCTTTATTTTTTGCATCCACTCCTTCTAGTTGCTGTTGTTCGTACGGGTCCTGCGTAGCACATCCCAGCGTTGAGAATGGTTTTTCTTCTCTCAGTCTTACTGTTGAAATGTTTCACATCCTTTGCTGCATTGGCTTCACTTTAAGTCTTTTGTAAATAACACTGCCATGAATTATTTTGCTCAATGCCTCCTTTCTCGATAATAAGTCAAAAAGTCCTTCCTCAGTAGTGCTGGAAGAACTTAAGGCCCTGCGAGTAAATACTTACATAAGATGAGTGTTGCAAGGTTTCTTGCAGATAGGTTATATCCCTTGAAAATTGTTGATTTAGCTCCGCACTCAGAAACTATCCCGTTGCTGGATAGAGTTTAATTATTGAATGTTGTAGCTAAAGCGTTACTGCAAAACAGCGACCAGTATGGGCTTTGAATAGTCAGAATATTTCAGTATTAGAAGACAGAAAATCATTCGAGGTAGTATGGTACGATTTTTCATTATCATTTTCATTATAGTTTGGCAAAGATGGGTTAAGAAGCATCCAATGCTAGGTTTACTTCATCAAAACAGATGATTAATGAGTCGTCAACGCTGATATTTCCTTTCACATGTCACCATTGAGGAACCAAAATTGCACTGGGAACTGCGATAAACGATTAGCAATAAGCGTTGTAAATCTTATTGGGTATCCGTTAAGCCAACGAAGAACTATAGCAGAGTCTGTCCATCTGTATATAAGAATATCAGTGTAATCATTTATTTTCTTATAATGACTCGGGAATTTGGGGCTAAAAAGCTACCTGGCTACTAACTAGTGCCATTATTCTTCTCTCATCGCGGTCTCGTCATTTACGTGAGTAGTGATGTAGCTTACCAAATTCCACCACAATGTAGCCCCTGTTCCAACCCGGCATTCAATTTCATGTGGTTAATATTCTATATCGGTAGGCAAATTATCCACTACTGCTTTATTTACAGAAGCCCCAAACTAGACAGCAACTCGACTTTTAATGAGTTTGATTCTGTTTGATGCTGTCTGACTCCATTCAAAGAATTGTATCCCTGTATCCTCATACTGAGATTGTTGTTACGAGCGATTTCATTATACATACACAATTCTGGGTGGCTTCGACATTCTGGACAGACAACACCCGAAGGACTGTGTGTTGAGATCTTCGCTGCGGAAAATAACTTAACGCAGCTGGTAAATGAGCCTACGCGAAGTCATACCACTAACACCCTGGACTTGTTTATAACTTCTCACGCTGATAAGTACACCGTTGATGTGCTCTCCCCTCTAGGCTCATCGGACCATTGTGTCATATCAGCTAATTTCTCGTACACCGACCACACAGTTAGAGAAAAGATTGCTAAAAGAACCGTATGGCAATGCGAGAAAACCATTTGGAGCGGACTTAACACCTTCTTTAGGAAATCTAACTGGCCGTTATATTTCCTCTATAACGACGTAGATGCCGTTGCTGATATGTTCACTAATACTATTCTCTTATAATGAGATCCTTTATCCCTCGTCGGAAACCCTACAGAGAAAAATCGAAAAAAGTTTAAGCGAGCCAGGAATGACTGTAACGTCTTTTTCAAGCGTGTGAAATTCCAATACGACCAAAAACTAGATAACCAATTGGGGAACAGCGTGGTATTTAATGCTTCGAAAACACAATGCTATCTGCTGTCGTTAAAGCGAAATGTAAATACCCAGCTATGATCTATGAATGGCACTTAGATCATCGGAACCGAAAAACTTTCCAACTTACGTTGGAATGACCGCATATTCGATGTCGTCAAAAATGTTGTGAAATATCTAGGTTTCCTCAAGCGATGTAAATATTTTACCCCCTCTGATCTGGCCTCAATATATAAGGCATTCATCCGCCCAAAATTGGAGTACAATGCTCATATCTGGTCGGGTGCGCCTAAAAAATCTCTGCATCTGCTAGACCGGATTCAATACAGTGCGATAAAACTCATAGCTGATACCAATATCACTCAGGCAATGGACACCTTCGAACACCGACGAAATTTCTCGTGTCTCACTTTGTTTTATCGCTATTTCCGCCACCAGTGCTCCATAGAAATCGCCAGTAGCAATCCGCCCCTTCAAACCGTAACACACGTCTCGCTATGAATGCTCATTAATATACACTCAAGTCCACTTTCGGACGTGATCCGTTCCTAAGCCGTACAACTCGATTATGGAATGCCCTGTCGAGCCCTCTATTTCCTGGTCATTGTAACATTCAAACATTTAAAACCAACGTACATCGGTACCCATCCTTCTTTGCTCCCTAAATTTCCTTCGCCCGCGCTGTTTAGGGTACCTTGAGAGCGCGCCCTACCTTATAAAAAACAAAAAAAATCATAACTTTCTCATTTCTTGTTAACCAAGGCATGCCGCACAAACTGGTAAAGGCCAGCACTGGATTAAGGAAGCTACGCTTGTTTTCACTTTTGGAACGAGAGCACATCCAAACCTTCACCTTAAAAATTCTTGAATAAATTCTTCAGCAAAATTCAAGCCGATACTTCGTGGCTTCAAAAATGGAAATAAAATCATCAATGTAAGAAAAAATCGGTTATGACAGGAACTGTCTCAGAAACCTTCTCCTTCCCGTCTTCAGCTGGTTGAATTAAATATTTCGTGGTTCGAAGTAATGTTGGCCATATAACGTAAGTGACTGTTTTCAACTCGCTTTCTCTTATCGGCTCCCCAGTGCACAAGTGAATCTCTCCAGAACATTCACTTATATATTCTATCGCTTAGATGGACTATAATTTGGCTATGGTGGAGGAAAAGTGGCATCGAACGCAACCCTTAAACTGCCGTGGAACTGTCTACCTCAATCACCGAGTGGTGTCTGTGATCTGCATTATGATTTAAGACTACTCGTAGGTAATCTTTACTGAAGGATGTATTGTATGCATTCTTATATCCTTTCAAATCACCTTTCCATGGATCTCCTTTTTACCGTACCCCTAGAATTGGTCTTCACCTCTGCCAAGTTATTGGGAGAAGGTCCTACTAAGAAGCGTCCATCGAAGTCCCTACTATGTATACTGAGTCTTAATATGAGGGCTTAGACAATGGTTTTTCCGAGATCCCTAAATCTAGGTATGACTCACGTTCCTACCTGCATCTTGGAAAGTTTCATTTCATTTAATTTGAGAGAGTTAATTCGAGTTGACCACCGCAGTATTTTTCTATTATATCTACATAGAACAACCTTCAATATCCCAAGCCTGCTACTGCAGACTGCTTACCTATGTAGGAGGCTTTCTGCGTTAGATGCAAAACTTCATATAATATACATACAGGAACCATGGATGCTGAGTAAACACATCTGTGGTTTCGGATGCTCAAGGGGTTTATTATATGACATAAGCCTAATATGTGCACACGCCCCTACCGACGAGGCTGAAGAACCCATCAAGGAGGAGTTCTATGAGCTCCTAAATGGAGCCTACGGAGCCTGTCCGGAGTATGATGTCAAAGTTGTACTCGGGGACGCCAATGCTAAAGTCGGAAAGGAAAAGATCTTTGGCGGGTTAGGTGGTAGGCACAGAATCCAAGAAACGACAACAGACAACGGCTACCGTCTAATCGATGTTGCAGCAGCTCGTAATACGGTGATAAGTAGCACTAGGTTGTCAAGATTAAGGATCCACACAGCAACCTGGCTTTCTGCAGGCGGTCAAACCGCCAACCAAATCGACCATGTGCTAATTGATGCGAAGCACGCATCCGACATCCTCGACGCGCGCACATTCCGAGGGGCAAATATTGACTCTGACCACTTTCTTGTTGCGGCTAAATTCAGAGCTCGACTGTCCAACGAGGAGAAACTGCGAACCGCCAAGAAAAAGAAATTCAACCTTGGACTCCTTAGCACACCTGGAGTGCACTCACTTACCACCAACTAGACGCCAACCATCAGTGGTGCCAGTATCGCGACATCATCAAGGAGGTAGCCGAAACCATCTTAGGGTACCAGCCACCCCAGAGAAAGAGCCCGTGGTATGACGATGAATGCGTTTACAGGAAAAAGGTGACAGAAGATGAACACAAGAAAATACTTCAGCGCAAAACAAGGGCAGCAAGAGAAGTTTATCGAGCCAGGAGGAGGGAAGAGAAGAAGATCCTGCGTAGAAAAAAGAGGGAATACGCAGCATCCCAGCTCAGGGAGATCGAAGAGTCTCGTGATCGAAACAACAGCCGGAGGTTTTATAACAAAGCCAAGCAACTGGCTGCTGGCTACAAAACCGGAACACAAGCTCTTCGAAACACCGAAGGAAACCTAGTCACCGAAGAATTGGAAATAGTAGATGTGTTTAAGCAGTATTTCCAGCAGCTGCTAAATGGGCATCATGTAGAGAGAGTGATAGGGCAAGAAGAGAACCCACGTCCAGTCAATGAAGAACCAGTTCCACCACCCAGTATATAAGAAGCTATAAAAAAGCTTAAGAACAACAAGGCTGCAGGCTCTGATGGTTTACCAGCCGAGCTCTTCAAATACGGTGGCGATGTTTTGGTAGGGAGCATACACAAAATCTTCATCCAAGTATGGGTGGAAGGAAGCATGCCCGATGACTGGACTATCAGCTCCATATGCCCCATCTACAAAAAAGGCGATCCTATGTCTTGCAAGAACTATCGTGGCATATCCCTGCTTAATGTCGCATATAAGATCCTATCCAACATACTGTGTGAACGTCTCAAACCGTTCTGCAACACACTAATCGGCACGTACCAGTGTGGTTTCCGGTCCGGCAGATCGGCTATAGACAAAATTTTCACACTGAGACAAATCCTGGAAAAGACCAATGAATTTCAAGTCGAGACTCACAACCTTTTCATCGACTTCAAGGCCGCATATGATAGTATTAATCGTCAGGAGCTTGATATGGCGATGGCCGAATTCAGGATCCCGGCAAAACTGATCCAGTTGTGTCGCGTAACACTAGAAAATACGCACTGCAACGTACAGTTTGGAAGTAACTCCTCCGAACTATTTGAAACATACACCGGATTTCGGCAAGGTAATGCGCTATCATGTGATTTCTTCAATCTCGTCCTAGAGCAGATAGTGCGCAGGGCAGGTGTCAACACGGAAGGCACAACCTTCAACAAGTCCGTCCAGCTACTGGGATATGCGGATGATATTGATATCATCGGGCGCTCGCAGCGTTTCGTGATAGAGACTCTCACTGCGATTGAAGAACAGGCGATATTCGTTGGCCTGTAAGTAAACGAGGACAAGACCAAGTACTCGTACATGCTATCAACAAACAAAGAATCATCTGTCCACCGCCTAGGACAGAACGTCACTATTGATAGCAACAATTTCGAGGTAGTTAAGGAGTTCATCTACCTCGGAGTAAACATGAACTCCACGAATGACACCCTAGTGGAGATCCGACGAAGAATTACCATAGGAAACCGCTGCTACTTCGGTTTGGCAAAGCAATTGGGTTCAAAGCTCCTTACTCGAAGGACGAAGAGTATGCTTTACAAAACTCTTATCCTGCCAGTTCTACTGTATGGCGCCGAGTGCTGGATCATAAGCAGGAAGGGAGAGCTAATTTCGGGCTCCTTCGAAAGAAAAATTCTTCGACGGATTTTTGGTCATGTCTGCTAGGAGGGCGAATGGAGGAGAAGATACAACCGCGAACTCTATGAGCTATACCAAGATGTGGATGTAGTCCAAAAAGTCAAAATACGTCGACTACATTGGCTTGGCCACATCTCGCGAATGGACAATAATGCTCCAGCTAAGAGAATCTTCGAATCCCAACCCTCAGGTTCGAGACGACAAGGAAGACCGAACCTACGTTTCGAAGACCAAGCTATCGCGGATGCCAGAGCGCTTGGTCTGGATAACAGGAAGCAGCGTGCCAGGGATCGTAGAGGATGGAAGGCTGAAGTGTCTCAGGCAGAGACTCTCCACGGGTCGGGAGCCCGTTAAGTAAGTAAGTAGTATATGACGAGTGATCAGAAAGACCGGGAACTTGTCATTTTGTACCAAATGCACCCTCATTACCTAAACTTGAACAATTTTGAAACGAAGATTTAGTTGCTGCAGAGATAAACTATGAAATGGACGTCGTTGCATCAGATGCATCAGCTTATAGATATTACCTTTGACTCGGTATCACTGCCACCACCAATTCTTGAAATACTTTGAATACTGTGATTCTAGGAAGATATAAAGGATTCTAATGCTCAGAATACTTTTTGCAGATACTCAGGGAGATTTCAGGTAAGATAACAGGTACATCAAATTCAGAATCGGGCATGAGGTCTTGGATTTGTTGAAGAGAAAGGATCTCCGAAAAACCATCTGGACAAGCTTCCCCCGAAATTCAAAACAAAATCAAAGGAAGAGGAAACTGTTGAGTACTTGAAATAATTCGAACTTAGGAGAGTGCTTCCTTTGATGATTTGAAATCTCACGGTTTTGCTACAAAGTGGTATTACATTAGCTGCTGTTAACCCTGAGGATAATCTCCATTGCTAACTTATCAACCCCTGTCGGACAAAAACAGAAGCCCTGAAAATTGAAAAGATCAGTTCCCGTTCTTTAAGAGCTTTACACCTATCAGTCTGACTTCCTTCAAATTGAAAAGTGTGGAGTGAATGGTCGAGCCACATATGTGCAAAACTGACGACACCGCGGAGGACTATATCTGTGACTTGAGAGTGTCCGGGCTTCACCCTCATCACTTTTTAGGCAGTTAGCGTTGGTATAGTGGGTGATAGGACCTATGCTAGCAGGTCCTTTACCACTGAAGCGCTTACTCATATTTCTACGAAAGGTGGGAAATTCCAGTTAAAGGAAAGAGTATACAATGTCTTTCAATGATGACATGACACTTCGTCCGTCGTAAAGTCCGTCGATTAAACTGAGTCCATTTCCGGAGTGAATAACGTGATTTCAATATTACAACTTTCAAATTGGCGCTAAAATTACCAAGACTGAGTTTGAAGTTGTGCCTCGGATAGTACTAGGCGGGTCTGAATGTATAGCCCTATCGGAAAGTGCATCGGCAAGATTGTACAACTGTTCAGGAAGACATTTAAATATGGCCATCCTGAATTGAGAAACTCCCGATGTTCGCTTTACGTGTTTAAGCAAGGAATTCCATAGCCTAATGGCATAAGTACGATAAAGAAAAGCCGCGACGAATTAGTACAATAAAAAGGTTGAATTATAAGATTACCTGTTCTAGCCGACTGTGCAAGCGGTAGCCTATTGATGAACGCTTGCCGTGAGATGGTCCAATCGCCAAATTTCTCCTTCACAACTGCGAGCGTTGCGTCGCTTATATGGCATCTAGCGCCGTCCTGTTGGAACCACAGCTCGGATATATCAAGGTTGTCGAGCTCTTATCACAGAAAGTCAGTTAACATCACTCTATACCTGAGACTATTGACGGTAACGGTGTCTCCTTACTCATTTCAAAAGAAATAAGGTCCGATGCCGATGCCATAAACAGCACCAAACAGTAAATGTTTGTGGATGCATTGATGCTTGGCCGAAGACTTATAGATTGTGTTCAATCCAATGACGGCAATTTTGCTTTTTGGCATAGTCGCTGAGCCAGAAACCCCCAATTAACGAACTTACGGCGTTGTCTATGGTCGTTCAGGTTCAATTCATGCGTTAGCACAATTTTATACGGATGTATTCCCAAATCCAACTGCAAGATACTCGTATCCCGGCACCGAATCGACATTTCTTGGTCTTCTTCAATACTGGCCGTTACGGCGGCTATGTTTTCTTCATTTAGCACCAATCTCTGTCTGGTTGTTGGCTTAGGATCTAGAAGAGTGTTTTCACGCTCAAACTACTCCACAGTGCGACGAATTGTCTGCACACTGTAGCTATGATAACGACCGACTTTACGACGAAGTTCACGTTGCGTATTTACAACTGAGCCGGAATTTTGATAATACTCGTATTTTTTAATAATTTCCGCGTGAAATGATGCATGATGAAATGGCAAACCTTATTGAATATTTTTATAGCTGGATGTTATTGGTAACGTTGACAACTGCTGAAGCATAACAATTGGAAAAACTGTCATTGCTATCTGATGAATACATACGAACGTAGGTAGTGCTCCTGAAGAGCGCTCAATAACCGTCACGATGTTTTTGATGAACAATTCGTCATTAATTTTGGCACAACGCTCATTTCGTGCCCGCTTTCTTGGCCAACCGGCTCCCACAGGTCGTTCAGTTCGGCGTTTAGCCTCACGAATAAGTCCTAGAAGGCCTTGTAGCTTTTGTTCGGCCAAGAATATCACTGCCGTGCCTGAAAATGTCATGGAGCCTCCGTCGACATCGACTAAACGACGTGCCGCACAATTAGCCATTTCACACACGTCTCTGCGGCGTATTTTGAAGATGTTTCCTTACAAAATACAGACAGTGATGGGTGTTGTCCGTGAATCGCGTCTGACCTATGCTCTCGCTCTCCTGAATATCAACAATGAAGTGGACGATCTTGCGTCAAAAATAATCATGAGTGACGAGGTCAATTTCCACTAATGGGGATACGTGAACAAACAAAATTTGTGGTTCTGGGGTACCTCCGCGAGTACTGCGGATAATGAAATCCGCTCAAAGCCACTGCTGTATTCGCTGCAGATTTCATTGGACCATTTTATTTTAGAACGGCGCATCAGAAACGATCACTGTTGATGGTGAGCGCTACAGAGTCATGATCAATACCTTTTTCATTCCTGTTTTTTTTTTTTTTTTTAAAGAACTTAACACTCAAGTGGGTGTGACTACACTTATGATGCCAAAGCATGTGTTAAGTTTTTCGGAAAATGGAACAGAAAGAGAGAGAGCTGGCAGGATAGGAGTTGTTGAGAGATGTCAGGATATGCGTTCTTCAAATATTCTGGCAAAATCTTGCGATTGCAGCTTCTCTACATTATACCTTCTCAGAGTAGGTCTAATGTGTCATGGTACTTGGGAAATCCGTATTCGTATCTTGGCTGCAAGCCATCTGGGTATGCTTACCAGCTGTCCTACCAAAGACGTCCCCCCTTTATATCGAACTAGGCGATTTTAAAGTCATACCATACTTACTCGTAGGACATTGCTCATATGTCTTGCCGAGGAGATCGTAGAAACATTCTTTGGTGCAGTCGAATGAGGATTGGCATTCAAAGACTCTCTTAACTGGGATATTTCTGTTTATTCATTCGGGCCTCCACCCAATTCTCAAGGCTTCGCCTATCAATGACGTTGTCTAATAAAAAGCTGGGGCGGAGCAAAGTCTTGGTGTTATCGCAACGGTTTTCAGATGAGGCCATTGAAGTTTGCTACGATTTGACCAGTTACAAGCGGCCGGTCATAGGTCTTGTTCGTGGCAGGACCACTGGTAGTTCCTAGCAAGACTTAAATCACGGTATCATGGGAGTTAGGAGCCCCCCGGATCACAGTCCAGGCCTGACTTTTTGAGGTAGGGCCCATTGTGGGAACGTCATAGGGGTTTCACCATTATAGAGTTGCAAATAAGTACTGGTTGCTGTGACCCCAAGATCAGCAAGTGGTTTTAGATTGGCCTCAACTCAAACCAACAAAGTTCCGAATTGGTACTCAGGAAGGCGGCAGGCGATGGCAAGACATATCCTTGCTCCCTTGGATGTATGGACACACCCTCCCGATAGGTGTTCACGTTAATCCCATGACTCGTTGGTGTTCATTCGTTCGATGTAACCCGGCCATAGTGGTGGTTGTACTTTAAGTCTTTGGACCACTTCCTTATCTCTATATAGGTCATAGAGTTCGTGTTTGTATATTCTGTTAGGTCCACTCTTCGGGATGATCGGGGAAAGATTTTTCCCCGGTTCCATACGGTTTTGTTATTGAACTTTAGACTTTGTTTTGCGGAACCGAAGAAACGGCAGTTTCCTAGAATTAATCTTGTCCTAATCTCCACTTATGTATTGGATCTATAACTTAATTCGGTTTGCCTAAGAGATGGCGTAACTTGTATTATTCCATTGGAACATGCGTTGGAAAACTACTGTCATTGTACGTCATTTCAGTATATGTCATTCATTTGAAGCGTAAACAACAATAATTTTTTTTTACTCAAATACTCGTATGTCGGACTTTGTGCCTGAAAAAGTGTTTTTGCGGGTAGTTCTTCTTCATTACTTTAATATGAAGAAAACTGCTGCCGAAAGTCATCGTATTTTAGTGGAAGTTTATGGTGAACATGCGCTAGCTGAGCGAACGTGCCATAAGTGGTTTGCACGATTTAAAAGTGGTGATGTTGACTTGGAAGACGATGGACGTCCTGGGCAGCCAAAAAAGTTTGAAGATGAAGAACTGGAAGCACTACTCTATGAAGATTGTTGCCAAACACAAGAAGAGCTCGCAGAATCATTGGGTGTCACTCAAGCAGCCATTTCAAAACGTTTAAAAGCAGCTGGATATATTCAAAAGCAAGGAAATTGGGTTCCACATGAACTCAAGTCGAGAGACGTCGAAAGGCGGTTTTGCATGTCCGAAATGCTGCTGGAACGCCACAAAAGGAAGTCAGTTTTGCATCGGATTGTTACTGGTGATGAAAAATGGATCCATTACACCAACCCCAAGTGCAAAAAATCATATGTGAAACCCGGCCAACCAGCCAAATCAATGGCAAAGCCGAATATCCATCGCGCGAAGGTAATGCACTGTATTTGGTGGGATCAGATGGGTGTGCTGTATTATGAGCTGCTAAAACCAGGTGAAACCATCAATGGACAACGCTACCGAACACAATTAATCCATTTGAAGAGAGCAGTGGCCGAAAAACGCCCGGAATATGCGACCAGACACGAGGTAATAATTTTCCATCATGACAACGCTCGTTGTCGTGTCACGTTGCTATTCCGGTTAAGAATTATTTGGAAAACAGTGGATGGGAAGTCTTACCCCACCCGCCTTATAGCCCAGACCTTGCCCCTTCTGACTACCATTTGTTCCGGTCGATGCAGAACGTCCTCACTGAAATACGGTTCACATCAGAGCAGAATATCAAAAATTGGCTTGATTCATTCTTGGCTGCCAAGCCGGCGCAGTTCTTTTGGGATGGGATCCACAAATTGCCAGAGAGATGGGAAAAAGTCATAGCTTCAGATGGGCAATACTTTGAATAATACTATTGTACATGTTTTTCTTAAATAAACGTTCAAATTTTGGAAAATTCGCAGGGCTGGTGTTAACTTAAGGACACTCTTAGGTTTTTTTTTTTTTTTTTAAAAATAACTTAACACTCAAGAGGGTATTACTACTCTTAAAATGCCGGAGCACGTGTTAAGTTTTTCGGAAAATTGGATAGAAAGAGAGAGAAAGATGTTTGGGCTCAGTGGTTATTTCGCTCCATGGGTGCCATTCAACTCTTAATGGGGAGACTACATTTTTAATGTAAATTGACTTGATGTTGTATTTAGGCAACCATTCATCTCACGAGATTTTAGTTGCCTGAAAAAAAGACTTTCGGCCACGGCTGCTATTGAACCCCGAACCGTCCGATTGGGAAGCCAATATACTACCACCTGAGCTACGGCCATGGATCAATTGGCACTGGAGCATATGCGACTCCAGCAGGACGAAGCAACAGCGCATAATGCACGAGGTATAACTGACATTCTAAAGCAGACATTTCCCCTCGTTGAAGGGATTCGCACTGGCCCGCAAGATCAGCCACAAACTCTTGCAGCCTTCATGGAAAACATCCATAAAGAAGTGGATAACTAATCGCCCGATATTCTGCAGAAAACCATAGAAAATGACATAAAAAGAGCCCAAATGCTAATTAATAATGGGGGCGGCCACTTAAGCGGCATCATTTTCAAAACATGATGGAAAAAAATGTTAGTGCCTAAATACTCGTATCATTGGACTTCAGATTTTTTTTTCGTTGGGGGCGTAAGTGCACGAGGTGAGGTTTGCCTCTCTGCAGTAAGTTGCTTACATGTTCGATGGCTTTTGCTATTTATAAGATTTTCCATTTGCTATGGAATGTCGTTCTTGATATATACTCGTATCATATCCGATTGGAGCCGTTACAGGGCTTTAATCACTTTTTTGCTACATGCAGTATGTAAAACTGTTGAATACTGCAAGTAGATTCCTATCATTCGGCGTCCTTGTTGGGCTTGCTGGAGTCGTCAATCATTCAAATCCGTATCCCCTTTCCAATTTTCGATATACTGTCTTGATGCAACAGTCTTCAAATGATTTGAGTTCCAAATATGTGGAGATAGTTTGAATATGTTTATCCAAGCAGACCCGGATTGCTAACGTCGTTATTGACTCCAGCTAGGAGATTTTAAACTCTTTGCAGACATAGGAGTGGCACCAGTCCTCGAATCAATCGGCTATCGGAAAAATATACCCCACTACATCAAGCATCTTAGAGAAGTTAACGTGCGTTGTTGTCATGGTTTCTTCAGATTTGAGTTATCACCTTTTGTAGTTTGGTTTTGGGTCACACTTTGAGGGCACATCTGCTGGAACTTTGCTAATGTAAGCTCATTTCAAAGGATTATCGGAAATGATTGTCAGGGGCGTTTTGTTCACCAAAGCAACAGCCTGGCCAGTAATGTACTTATGTGCTCAGAATTAAATTGGGCACTACAAATAATGGATTTAAGGACATTTTTGATCATCCCTGTCATCCAAAAAGCTCCTCACTACGGCGCTTTCTCCAAGACAAAATTCCACTTCTCTCTGTTATTTGTTGCAAAGCGGGAGGATGATCTATAGAGTATGCCTATAATGTCTCTCAACTCTTATGATGTGCAGTGGAATCACTGCCTTATCGGAGAATAGAGTAGATGGAGAACCTCATTCGAAAGATACACCTTTCCTCAGAAATACTTGTAATCAGGTCTATGTGGACAGTTCTGACTGCAATCTAAGTGCAGAACAGAAAATATGTCTAACAGTACTTCTTTACATTGTCTAATCGGTAGGAATGTCTCTTAGCTTAATGGGTGAAACCCAAACCTTTCAATTGAACTGGGTTTATGCTTCAATATGGACTGTACGAGTATATCACAATACGTCATCATGACTTTGAAACACCAATCTCCTGTATTTTCCAAAGCACAGAGGTCTGGGACAGGAACTAAATGGTAGAAAACTCGATATCTATGTCCATGGGTGAGACAGGAATCGGCGATTTCGATATTCTACGATTAATTGAACTTAAGATGCTCAGGATGATTGCCAGATTGCAGCACTGTCTTGCAGTTACTGTGGGTGGCCGTGGCTCAAGTGGTGTGGACTGGCTTTCAAATCGGGACGTTCGGTGTTCAAATCTTCAGTTTTTCAGTTAACGAAAATCAAGTAAGATGAGTAGTTGACTAGAAATCAACAACAAGCCAACTTCTACTAAGAATTTAGTCTTCCTATTAAAAGTTGGATGCCACGGAGGGAAATAACTACTGAGCTCAAACATCTTTCTTTATCCTCAATCCCATTTGCCAAAGAACTTAACAGATGCTAAGGCATTATAAGTGTATTCATACCCAGTTTTAAAAAAAAAGAAAGGCGGCAAGACTTGTGGTAATAAAGGCAATATCCCATTAGGATATTACTATGTATATTCCTAAGCATTTGAGGCGCTATTGCAAAGAGCTTAAGCTTAGGTTTAAGTTCAGCATGAGGTTAAGCTCTGCTGGGTCACTGCTACAAAGAAGTGGCAGGCAACGAACATGAAGATTTTAGAATGCAAGTGAACCAAACGATGCAATCAAAGTCGGTGAAAGGTGGAAAAACCATGTGACCTGTGAAACTGCAAGACAATTATGGCTGGAACACATCAAATCCAGAATAAGTAGGTTTCTCTTGAAAGGCAGAGCTGAACTATCTACGATTATTGTATTACCGGCAGGCCATAATCTTCTGCGGGTGCATGCAATAAAGCTGCGCCTTGCCAACGACGACCTCTGCAAAGGATGTAGAGACGTGAGATCATGAGGGATACCTTTCTGTAATGTGTTGAATGGCTGACCGCGAGTGGATATCGGTAGTGTTATTAAGATTTTTTTCATCCTTCAGATGGTGGTATAATTGTTTTATTGACTGAGCAACGATGAGGAATTACCTATTCAGATAAGTGTTGTATTTTTCTTTTATTTTACTACCTAATCCTAGGAATTGTTCTTTATTTATTTATTGTTTTTAAAGCGTGTATGCTAAGTATGTTCGATATGGTTTGTGTGTACGTTTGAGTAACTGTGTTGAATAGTTGTAGATTCTGTCGGGATTGTATGTTTTTTAATGGAGTGGTTTATGTTATGATTTTGGTTTGACAATCCGGTGGGTTTCTTTGCGTGTGATTTATTAAAATGTATACATATATTCTTTTTATGGGTTATTTTAAGTGGACTGTATAACGTTTGATTATGGGTATTATTTGATAAAATTTATTTGTGTTGAGTGTTATTTGTGTTGAGTGTTTATTTGTTTTCTTTTTCTTTGTTTCATGTTGCTGGATACTTCGTTGGTTTTTTTTTTTTGTTTTTTTTATTATGGCTAATATTATTATTATTATTATTATTATTATTTTTCGAGAATCCTGTGTGATCTAATTATTATTTGAACCAATGCTCGTTTTATTAAATTTTATTTGTGTGTTGTGTTACATATGTATGTTGTTTCGGAAGCGATTGCCTCCCCGAGCTCCTGCGGTACGAGTGGTACGAGTACTGTCGGGAAGGTGCCGTTTGGCATCACAATTGCCTTTCCGTTTAATTTGTGCTAGGATTTGTTATATTGATGGCCACTGCGCTATTAAAGTTCGAATGGGTGATGTTTTGATGTCGTGCAGTATTACCTTTTGTGATTTTCATGTTGAGGTCTTTTCGTCAATGTTGTGTTTTGTTCGATGTACTGTCGACTTGTATATTATGCAGTTCTGAATCCTCCTTTCTGTTGGACGGTAGTGGACAAATTTTTGTAATAGACCTCTTCAGTTCGGTCGTTGTTGTTTTTAGGGTGACGACTCTCACCAAGTTATCCGGTCCTGGGTGTAATTTTAGCACTCGAGCTAAAGACCACTTCAGCGGCGGAAGTCGTTCATCTTTTATCAACACCAAATCGCCTTCCATGATTTTATGTTTCGTTACCTTCATCCACTTTGGCCGTTGCTGCAATCGGGAAAGATATTCGCTGCTCCAGCGTTTCCAAAAAGTCTGCATAAGAGTTTGCACTCTCTTCCATCGATCGAGGTGCGAAATCTTTTCAAGCTGATGTTGCGGTTCAGGTGGTAATAGGGGTGGTTCTCCGACGAGAAAATACGCTGGGGTCAGTGGCTGAATGTCATTCATGTCGTCGGTTTGTGGACACAGAGGTCTCGCGTTCAAACACGCTTCCACTTGAGTTAGAAGGGTGTAGAGCTCCTCGAAGGTGCTCTTGAGGTGAAACTTCACTGACATCACCCCCGCTTCCATAATTCTCCAAAGTGAGGGGAAGCCGGGGGAATGAAACTCCACGTCGTTCCTTCGTTGGCCAGTTTTTCTGCCACGCTTTTCCAACTGAACTGCACCTCTAGTAATAATTTTCGCAGTTCGCCGTCGCCTCCAATAAAATTTCGTCCGCAATCGCTATATAATTCTCGACATAGACCCCGTCGAGCAACGAATCGTCGAAATGCACCTAAGAAGGCTTGCGTTGTCATGTCACTTCAATCTGTATGGCCTTCGTAGCCATACAGACAAAAATGGCCAAATATCCCTTCAGCGTTTTGGCGTTGCGCCCTCTCCACGTCTTTATCTCGATGGGTCCTGCATAGTCTACTCCTGAGTGTTGAAATGGCCTTGATATTGTGGTTCTTACTGCCGTAAGGTTGCCCATTAATTGTGTTGGGTGTTTTGCCCTGAACCTAAAACAAATTACGCAGTCGTGTACTATTTTCTTCACTGCCTTTTTTAGGTTAAGTACCCAGTAGTGTTGTCGTATATACGCGACCGTCTTTTGGCTGGCACCGTGGAGCGTTTTTTCGTGTGCTTCCTGTATGAGCAGTTGAGTGAATTTATGATTCGACCTTAGCAACATTGGGTGTTTTCTGTTGTAGGACAGCGCAGTATTACCTAACCTTCCCCCTACACGAAGAATGCCGTCTTCATCTGTGAACGGATTGAGTGTTGTGTAGCGTTTTATAAGTTCCCTTTCTTCTTTAGGAAACATCTGTTGCTGGACTAGCGCCACTATTTTGGTTCTAGCCTGCTCGATTTGCAGAAGTGATAAATACTCTTCCCGTATGACAAGAGTTTTGTGACGTTGGAATCTGAGACAATATGCCACCACCCTCATTAACCTGGATAAAGATGAGAAATTGTTTATAAGAGTGTCGATGAAACTTTCTTTGCTCTCGATACCAACATGAACTCTTATAGGTCGGGCTTCTCTTTCTGTCTCTAAGCATGATGGCTGTTCGGGAAAAGGGGCGTTCCATTCGTGCCTACGGAACTCTGGCCCTTGCCACCACAACGTGTTGTTAATTATTGCAGATGGTAATGTGCCACGTGATGCAACGTCTGCTGGATTCATTTCCGATGGGATATGTTTCGAAACAGCTTGGCTAGCGAGTTGTTGAATCCGCGAGACTCTATTCCCTATAAAAGTTTTCCATCTTGACGGTGTGGCTCTAATCCAACATAGTGTTATGACTGAATCTGTCCAGGCTTATATCTTGCTTGTGTCTAACTTCAAGACTTGTATTGTTTCCCGTAACAGCTTCGCTAGCAGTGTTGTTCCGCATAATTCCAGACGAGGTAACGTGATTGTCGTTAGTGGGGCCACCTTCGTTTTGGACATAAGTAGATGCATATGAACTTGTTTGTCTTGATCTTGAACCCGAAGATACACAGCGGCTGCATAAGCACTCTCGGATGCATCACTGAATCCATGGACTTCGACAAACCTTGAGCTGGAAAGAGTGTTTATCCAACGTGGGATTCGGATTTTTTTGATCGTTGGCAGGTCTCGGCGAATTTTCAGCCATTCGATCTGTAGCTCCATTGGTACCGGGCTATCCCAGTCAATACCTCTTCCCCATAACTGCTGCATAATGATCTTTGCCTTCACGATACATGGCGAGATCCATCCCATCGGATCGTAGAGCTTTGCAACTGCAGATAAAATGGTCCTTTTCGTTACGTCACCCTCCCAATTCTCTGTAACTTCAAAACAAAAGACATCGGAAATGGGATTCCACTTGATCCCTAATGTTTTAACTCTGACATCTTCACCACAGGGAATCTTGAAATTTTCATCGCGTTGTTCTAGTGGAATGTGTTGCTTACATGCTTTCGCAGGTGGAAGCCAGCTGTTGCCAGTAAGTCTTTGACCTCTTGGAGCTTAAGGTGTGCTTCTTTGATGGTGTCTCCTCCGCTGATGATGTCATCAACATAAGTTTCTTCTTTTATAATGGCTTCTGACCGAGAAAAGTTGTTTATTTCATCGTCTGCAAGCTTTATCAGCACACGAATCGCTAAAAAGGGAGCTGGTGCTGTGCCAAAAGTAATTGTATTTAAACGATAGATCCTGAGCTCCTGGCTGGAATCCTCTCTCCAGACTATCAGCTGATAATTTGCATCCGGAACCGCAACCCGGACTTGGCGGTACATTTTTTCGACGTCACCCGTAAAGGTATGTTTATATCTGCGCCATCTTAAAATGATATCCGTAACGTTGGTTTGTACTTTAGGTCCCACCATCAGCATGTCATTTAGAGAAGAGCCAAAAGATGTTTTGAAGGTTGCGTCGAACACGACCCGCAACTTCGTAGTGGTACTGGATTCTTTCATAACAGCGTGATGTGGGATAAAATAGTGGAACGGACAACTAAGCAGTTCATCCGAACTTTCTATTGGAGTCATATGACCAAGCTCAATGTACTCCGCCATAGATTTCGAATACTCCTTGTGTTGTGCTGGGTTGGAATGGAGTCTCTTTTCCAGTTGTGCAAATCGCTTGACTGCACCGTGGTATGTGTCACCTATGCTGGGAAGCTCTCCACCCTTGAATGGCAGTCTAACTTGATAACGCCCATCAGGTAAGCGTATTGTGTTGGTTAGAAAATGTTCTTCGCTGAGTTTATCCTCATCAGTTTCAATTTTCTCATAAGGCCCTTCTTCTATTTCCCAGAACTTTCTGAGTGTGTTGTTGATGTCGAGTTGGTTTACGAAGCTTTGGACTGTATTCTGGTTGTCTGCATGTAATTTGCCCATCAGTATCCAGCCTAATTGAGTCCTCTGGGCTATTGGGCCTAAGCACTCACTGCTTCGGACTATCTCATTCATAACGATCTCACTATAGACGTCATTACCCAGGAGTAAGTCGATTCTTGCTGGTATATGGAATGTCGGGTCTGCCAACTGCAAACCCCCCAGGTAAGACCATTTGTCAAAGCCAATCCGGTGGGCCGGAAGAAGTCCAGTCAGGGTCTTCAGTACTATGGCCTGCATTTCACCTTGAAAGGTCGTGTTGAGCGATCGTATACTAAGATCTACGATCTTACTTGATGTTCCACTGACTACACTCCCCAACGCATTAACTTTGACAAATGTTCGTGGTGTTCTTAAATTTAGTCGTTGCACCGCGGCTTCGGTGATAAAAGATGCTTCTGACCCTGAGTCCATCAAAGCTCTCAAGGTCAAGTATCCACCGTAAGTGGTCCGCACACTAATTAAGGCTGTGGCTAGCAAGACTTGATTTCTGGTGTTTGTGCGAAAATTGCTGACCCGTGTTGTATTCGTCTGGTGACCTGTTGACTGTGGCTGAAACTGTGCTGCATTGGCGCTGATGGTTGACAATTGGTATGTGTTGGTATGCGAGTGACTTTGTTGGCTGCGGTTTTGCTGTGGATGTGGCGGTACATTTCTTGGACATGTTAACTCGGGTTGCATATGGTACGTGGTGTGTGAACTTGAATGAAGCAGTGTGTTGTGACGTTGTTTGCAATAGTGGCAACTTTTTGCGCTGGGACACTCACGCTTGAAGTGGCTATATGCAAGACAATTTTCACACACTCGTACATTGAAAACGGCCTGTTTCCGTTGCGCCACATCCATTTGCAGAAATTTTTTACATACCCTTAGTGAATGCTGTCCTTTATTGCATACCTTGCAACTAGTTACGCGCCTCTCTTCTCCACGCGTGTGAAATAAATGCCCTAAATCTTGCCTGTAGGAAGTCAAAGAACGATGCGATATTTGGCAGATCCTTACTGCTACCCAACTTTTCTTCCCATTGTTGCTGTGTCGTCGAAGGAAGCTTTTGGAGCATCACAAAAATTAAAATCGCATCCCATGACTCCACTGGCAGCTCCAGATTCTTTAGAGAATGGATTATTTCCTGGGATGTGTCGAGAACCTGCTTTATTCCAGCCGCTGACTCGCTATTTAAGGTTGACTGCCCGAAAAACAACTTCAGCTGCGTGTTTACTAGCACCCTTTTGTGGGCATACCTGTCTTTGAGGATCTCCCACGCTTTGACATAGTTTCCCTTATCTATGGCCAAGTGTTGAAGGAGCCTCTCCACCTCACCGTTGACGCTGGGCTTCAAATAGTGCAGCTTCTACACCTCTGACAACGTTGAACTGTTGTGGATAAGGGAAAGGAAAATGTCGTGAAACGACTTCCATGTTTCGTAACCACCCCCAAAGACTGGTATGTGTATTTTTGGTAATCTTAATTCGCTATGCCTTTGATCTTTTGCATCACTTTCAGTGTTAACGTGTTGTGTGCCTGATATATCACTCCGTGGCAGCTTATCTATCGCACCCAGAATCTCTACACGGTAGTCTGTGTAGATTTCCCGTATCTGTTCGAATATTTCGACGAGATCTGATACTTTTAGATCCTGCTCCAGTTTTTCGGCCCCGACTATCTCCCGATTATAGCCCTCAGCTTTCTCCAGGTTTGCCTCGAGCATTTGAAGGCGTGTCTGAAGATAATTGGATTCGCTTAACCGAGACGAATCGGCTTTTTTTGAAATTTGCAAAGTCTTTTTTCATTTGCCCCAGTAAGTATATTTGCAAATTACCGAATCACATTTTTATTGGTTTATATTTATACAATAATATAATTTATTTATTGCAGGACGCATTAACAAAAATGTAAGCAAGATCTCCTTACTTGGCTTGTAGTTCCACGGAATTGCTGCCCCTGTTAAAGAGAGTCTTCTTGAGTTAATGTGCTGAATTTCCTTCTTGTGCTGGGATATGATGTGGACACACTTGTTTGCGGCATATGCTGATTTTTTTTTTTTTTTTTTGGGGGTTAAGCCATTCGTCACGGCTAGAGCCAAAAGGGAGAAGCGTAAACTACCGTTTTTCCTGGTCCAGCTAAGTCCCAACAGCAAACTGGATGGTCTAAGGAGCATAAGAGTCCTAGACTACCAGGTTGTACACTGGGAAAAATTAAAGAGGAGCGAAAACATTTTACAATGTGTTCGCTGCCAAAGGTTCGGGCACGCAGCGTCGAACTGCGAAATACAGCCTCGATGCGTGAAGTGCGGAAAGAACCACAAGTCAGAGGAATGCGCTCTAGGCAAGGACGGAGCGACAGAAACAAGCCAATTCTCTTGTGCCTTATGTAGGAACACGGGACACACCGCAAATTATCGGGGTTGTCCCAAATTCCAATACATCAAAAGAGTAAATCTGGCTCGGCAGCAGAAAGTGGAAGTTAAACGTCCACTCGTGCAGGCACAAACACCAGCCGTTACTCCCCAAGTTACCTATGCCCAAATGGCAGCAGGTAGGGGAACTACGGTACAACAAGCAAAGGTGACTTCTCAGGCCCCAGCGCCTAGAGCACCAGAACCTGTACCTGACATGCTGGCTATCTGGCTCTCTATTCAGGGGCAGATGGCTCAGCTTCAGCGTCAAATACAGGAACAGGCTACGCGGGTAGATCAAATATACGCGCTGCTGCCGGGCCTAACGCACCTCCAGTCGTAATGGGTACGTACATGGCGGAGCAAACCCTGAAGGTCCTTGCAGTGAATGTGAATTCACTGACTAGGTTCGAACGAAGAGCCACACTGTTTAAGTTGCTTAAAGACCAAGCCCCTGATGTGCTTTTGGTTAGCGAAACTAAGCTTACCAAAAGACACAAAATGAGGCACAGAAGATATGAAATATTACGAAGAAACCGACCCAATTCCATTCAAGGAGGAGGTGTTGCGATCTTTGTAAGAAAGGGACTGCGTTTCAAAAGAGTATACAGTCGTATGGTACGTAGGTTTCAGGTGCTGGAAGCATGCGTCATGTACATTCCTCTCCGTAGTGGAAAGCGGTTGTACATGGTGTCTGTCTATGCACCTAAGGCTACTCAATTCACCTTATTCATCTCAGAGCTCGAGACACTTTTTCGATTCCTGAGGCTGGAATTGGAAGACAACTATTTTATTATCGGCGGAGATTTCAACGCCAAACATAGTGATTGGGGAAATAATATACCAAATACTAGAGGGAACCTACTATTCAATTGGTGGGGTCAGCACAGTGTGATGTATCGACTCGGCCTCAAAGCGACGGATAGTCCGTCGTTTCCCAGACACGGGTCCTATTTGGATCTCCTGCTGTTTGACTCACGAATACAACTGACGTGCACTAACCAACAAACTACAAACTGTCTACGAACTTTCGTGTATGACAGTGACCATTGCGGTCTCAGCAACGAAATAACTGTTCCCAACGAAATTGCGGAATTGGATGAGTTTGTTCAAAGGCATTCCTACAATTATAGTATTGTGCGTTGGACACACTTCACCAGAACACTGACGAGAGCACTCTCCTCGAATTCGCTCTACCCACCGTCCAACAGAAATCTGTCAAACGAGGAGATTGACAGGTATCTTAGACTATTGGACGAGACAATTAAACGAACAATGGACAAAACGATACCTCGGTATCAACACACTGACGACGAAGACTTATTGCGCAATGCAACTATTGACGCACTGCACCGACAAAAAAGTAGGCTGCTGTCAAGACTAAAAACCTTGTACAGACAGTTTACTGACAGACATAACCCGGAGATCATGACATTGAAGTCGTCGATTAAAAACCTCCAAACATTAATAAAGGAAAATTACAGAAACTCTGTAAGTTTGTATTGGAACAACAAAATTCGGGCTGTAAACACCAGCAACCCGAATATGTTCCCGCAAATAAATAAAATATTTCGGAGAAATAATCAGAACGACCTTCCATGTCTTAGAATCGCCCGAACGACGAACATCGAACAAATACTTATAGCAGCAGGCATTGATCCAAGTGAGGCCGTTGATGATGACAACTTCTTTGTGATCGAGGATCCGCAGGAGAAGGTAGAGGCTATAGGAGCGACTTTCCAGGAAGTGTACGAGGCGAATTATATCATTGGCCCGAACCACGACCTGGAGAGTCGAGTCCTTGTGCACAACTCCTGCCTTCGAAATGAAATTGCGAATTGGCGATTCGAGAGCTCGGGTTTCACCCAGTTCAGTGACGAGAATATGCAAATAATGTCATCACCAACGAAAGGGTATTACCACCGTTCATTTCGAAGGAGGAGCTCCAAACGATCTTCGAATCACTTAGAAGTAAGAAATCAGTGGGAACCGATGAAATACCGAACATTGTGCTTCGACATCTCCCACTAGAAGCGGTGGACATTTATACCACCCTGTTTAATAATGCAATGAATAATGCACATTATCCAGCGCATTGGAAAACGGCAGTGGTACATCCCATCCATAAAATGGATAAAGATACTTCCAATCCGGCGAATCTCCGCTCGATCAGTCTACTTCCAAACATCAGCAAGGTTTTCGAGAAGGTGATCAATAGAGTCCTGACTAAGTGGGTTGAGGACAAACATATCGTTCCGGATAATCAATTCGGTTTCAAGGCGGGGCATGATATCATTCATACTGCGTCTAAACTGGTTTCTGATATCCAGTGGAACAAAGGCAAGAAACAGTGCACTGGTGCCTGCCGGATTGACTTGGAAAAAGCCTTCGATACCGTATGGTTAGAGGGACTCTTCTTCAAGCTGGACAGGTTGGGCATTAGTAAACCACTGCTGTATATTGTTTTTGATATGCTCTCCAGTAGACAGTTCATCGTGAAGAATGGCGATGTGACTTCCGCTGGAATATTTAACATTAAAAACGGTCTGCAACAAGGTGCGGTAAATTCGCCGATCCTATTCAACATTTACACAAGTGATCTGATAGGTTCACTTCACCATACCATAGCGTACGCAGCCGACTTAATCGGGTACAGATCAGGTCCAAAGATTGAGGTCATTAATATACTTTTGCAACGTGACTTCGATAAAATTAGACAATATTGCGATGACTGGAAGTTGAAAATCAACTTTGAGAAATCGGAAACCATTCTGTTTAGGACGCCTTTGTCTGGGGCCTCTAGGGATACCAGAAAGAATTGGCGAAAGTTCTCTATCGTCGGACGACATGGACAGCCACTTGCTTGTCGAAATGTAGTCAGATACCTTGGGATATCTGTATTTTAACAAACATACAGATGTTGCTCTGGCCAGAGCCAGAGGTGCTTTTGCCCTTACAAAGAGACTGTTTTATAACAGCCAACTCGATGCGAGTGTGAAGGTGATCTGCTACATGGCCCTTATCAGGCCCATGCTTGTATTTGGATGTCCCGTGTGGTTCAACGTGAGGGCAAGTTTATTGGAAAAGATTCGGGTGTTTGAGAGGGCTTGTCTTAGAACTTGTCTTCGCTTATACAGAACACCAGAATCTGAGTACATAAAATTCTATCGTAATGAGGTCTTGTACAATAGGGCGAACCTAATAAGAGTGGACAATTTCGTCATTACGTTGACTCGAAGGCACATTGCAAGAGCAATGACCTCATCGAACAACCTGATCGCCGGGGCTTACTACCCTAATTATATGTATCACGAGAGCTTTCGCTTTGACGGCTTTATTCCTCCAGAAGCGTTCCTCTATCTATATAGTAAAGGTCTGATCCAGGATAAATTGGCGGTGACGCTAATCTTCCACGTTGCTCGAACAGCTACGGAAGGGCGACTCAACTACGACAGAGACGTCGCACACGGCAGTGCGGAGCGTCTCCGGTTCAGTAGGGCGGTAGGGAGTCGCGACATGAGGGATGTTGCTCATCAGCACCAGCAATTTTGGTGGCTTGTTGAAGAAGAGGATGCGTCGTGGTCGAATTCCTTCAGCAGTAGATAGCTTCTTGCGAAGCAAAGTGGGTCAGCCTAATTTTTTTTTGTTTTAGCATTGGCCGGCTTCCATAGTTTTAGGTAGAATTAAGTTAGATTTAAGCGAAAAAAAAAATATATATACATGTGTATATATGTGTGTACATGTATTTATATATTACGTATATATATATAATGTATATATATTATATATGTATATATTATGTATTAGATGTAAGTAGGTTAAGTAAATTAAGATTTATTCTTAGGTAGTTTGTAAGTTTTAGTTTTAAGTTTTATAATAAGTTAAAAAAAAAATATAAGTCATTATACTAAGTTTTTCTTAAAAAATGTTTTCTTAGTTCTAATTATAATAAATAGACATAGTATAAACATGTAATGTAAGATACATCGAAAGACATAATTTAAGTATTAGGTTTAACTTAGAGTGCCCGCATGGGGCCAGTAAGTTAGAATAAGATTATTTTAAGTTAATTAAGCTAGTTTTTAAGCGTTTTTTTGTATAGCGTTTAAGAGTAAAATAAGGGATATAAATAAAAATGCATATAAACTGAAACTGACTGATGCTGATTTTTTGTTTGACTTAGTATTTAATATGTAAGTATTTAGTATTTAACGTGATCGATTTTTCCTTCAACACTTTCACTTTCTGTGCCACTGTCCCTGCTGTGCCACTGCTCAGAAAATTTTGGCAAAGAAACCTTATTAAGTTACTACTTCCATGATATTTCAGAGCTATCTGCTGTTTCACTTACATCTATTTTCAGATTCGCGGTTTTGTTGCATACAAGATGGTTTAGACCCGCTCAAGGACCAAATGACAACCAACGCGAGACGAAAGCGGAAACCACAATTAGCAACCGCAATCCAATTGCCACTCCCTGCCAATTAATTCGCCCAAACATCTTTTCTAATGTTGCTGAATTTTGGACGTTGAAACTATTAGAGTGCCATCTCCGAAGCCTTATGGAGACTAAGTCCATTATAATTGCAACGGCAAATGGAAAATCATATAGAGACGTTGTATTTACTGCGAGAGAGAAATCTCTCTTTTAATCCCTTTTTGTCCCATTCTTTAAGGCGATATTTCCAGACTTTAAAAGTTAAAAGGTATGAAAACAAGATAACAACCTTCACCATAATACCAATTAAGTCGACACTGAGAAAATCAATTCAATTGCGATGGAGTTAAAGGATTTCTTTAAGAAGTAACCTAACCTCTTTCTATCAAAGAACCGTTTAATATTTATTTTTTCTCCTACCCCCTACCTTACGAGTTCCCATTTAACTCTCTCAAGTAAATGCAAGTCATCAATTTAAGTCCAAACCTCTTGCTAAATAACAGTATTCGAACTAACTACTGCTCCTGGTAGACGACTATCCGTATTCTTATCCTGCCCGGAGTGCAGTGTCTACTTCTAATCACTTGACTAAGCCAGCCCAATATGAGTACAACTGCAGTCGTTGAAATCTCGTTAGCACAACATTTAAAGAAATTTCTCAACAAAACTACGTATACAAGGAATGTGCACCTATCTACTCGTACCGCTTGTCGTATGTATATACATAGTACGTCTACAATTAATCCTTCGTTGCTTTTGGCCATTGAAACATTCACACCGAATACGGATGCGGAAACTGGCAGTAAAGAAACCATCAGAAACCCTAATCCGGTTTAACAAATTATCCTTGCTCCTAAATGACAAATAACTTGGTGCACCCTCGCCTTATTAAATGCGATGGCTTTAAAACTCCCATTTGTGGTCCTTTGATATATTACCGCCTGACTTTAGGAGAGGATATCCTTCTTTAAGTTTCCAATTAATTTGAGTGAGAACCGAAGTTGGATAAATCCTTCGAAGGATTGCTACTTGAGAGAATATAATTGGACAAGAAGTGTGGATTCTTCTTCAGTGGGCATAAGTAAGTTGGAGTGTGTTGTCCTGGTAGCTGGTGCTAAAAGCTTCTCTCATCCACTGATGCGGAAAATCGAATAGGACGACGACGGGAGTTTATATTTATGGAATGAGTTTTTTGGTAAATGCGGCTGTCCGGATGTGCCCATTTATTAATGTCGGATAATTCATGAGCACCATTAGTTGCAATAATGTAGATGGCGGCAACTACCGTCGGCGGTCAGGCAATGGCACCACCACTACATGTTGGATGTACAAATTATGCAACAATATGCTGTTGTATTGTGTTCATTTGCAGCCTATTCGGATTCCAGCACCTAGTTAAAAAAAAAATAAAAATAAAAATTGAAGAAAGGTGTACGTTCGATGCGTTATAAATATTGTCGTTTTGGTCTAGGAAGCTACATGTGATCACAACCGACTGGTTATGTCTCTTAGTTGCTGGTGATTACCTTGTAAATTAGTTACACTTAAAATGATTCATTATTTAATGGATGACATAGCGTATGTCTGGCTGGGATATTTGTGCTGTAGCTTTTTTTGTGGCCAAACGTGAATGAAATAGCACAGAGGATGTTGAGTACTTTTGATTTGAGGAAATGTTTCCTTACTTAGACCGCAAGCTTAAAGGAACAACTAGGTTGTGTGTTGAAAAGCGCGTTATGTACATCGTTTGTGGAACTGATGGTTGGTAGAGGTTTAACCAGCATGGGGTTTTGCCAAATTGCAGCACCTTGTCCAGCTAGCTGGCCTCATATATGGTAAGTTTGCTGGGATATTTTCCTGAACACGTTTTTACTATACCGTGTTTATCAAATTAACAAATGCTTTCAAAGTATCTACGGTTTTCAAAGAGCCACGGATAGAGTCGATTTGGTTCCTTAGTAAATGAAAGTTTTTTTTTATTATGTACATAAGTAGTACTCCTGCGCGTCATCCTGTTTGAAATTCTTTAACACATTTATGCTGTTTCCGGCGTTTTAGAGCTCTGCGCTACATTATTAGCATTAGAACTATCTGCCCTTCCGTTTGATTAAAAGAGTAAATTATGATCTGTAAGATGTGTATGTGTAGCCAGCTTAGCCTTTTACTGTGCTCAAAATGTGTATCCTATTTTCCTTTGCTCAACCTTTAGGCACCAGACGTGGGAATACGGTTACGCATGCAGACTTCGGGTAATCTCATTGAATGTAAGTCCCCCTCGGGATCATCTTTGGTCAGTGCGTGAGTAAGATTTTTTCGAAAAGAGCCTTTCGAACCATATATTCCTTTCAGCAACTAGGTCTGAAAATCTTTATACACGTGATACGCCAAATACGAGTATGTTGGCGTATAGATTTTGCTGTGGATCTACAATAAAAACTTCAATTACAGCGTACTTACTTAGATAGCGTCACAGCGTGGAACGGACTTAGGCCTCAACAAATAAAACTCTCCTGTTAACCCATTCTATGGCTAACTGCCTATAGTTATGCACTCCAAGATGGTTAAGATGAAGATGAATCACATCAGTCGAGGATTTGCTTTCTGAGCGAAGAAACACTTTTGCAACATTACAATCCTTCTGAGCAGCTAATTGTATCTTGTGAAGGTAATTGTATCTTAGTAAGGAAGGTGTAGGGGCTGTACTTAGTCAAATAAGAGAAGGCAAAGAATGTCCTATTGTTTTTGCGTCTGCAACTTTAAATTCAGCGGAGAAAAACTACTCTCAAGTAGAAAAACAAGCACTTGCTATTATTTTTAGGATACGCAAATTTCACAAATATTTGATTGGAAAAAAGTTTATCCTTTACACAGATCATCAGCCGTTGAAAATAATCTTTGATGTCAGAAAAGGAATAACAGTCACTGCAGCAAGTCGCCTTCAGAGATGGTCCTTGTTACTGTCGGGTTTTGACTATGAGATAAGGTATAAGAGAGGTCAGGAAATGTCAGGTCCAGATGCTATGTCGCGACTGCCACTGAAAAAAAAGTCGGACAAATGAAAGGACGGAGCAACTAATTAATTCGTTTAGTCAGAATGAACATGTACCCTTATCGTATGAACATATCGCGTACCATACGAAGAGAGATCTGGTTTTATGCAAAGTGTTAGAATTAGTAAGGAAAGGTTGGCCAGATTATATTCAAGATCACATTGTAAAACCATACTTTATTCGAAGATATTCATTATCAGTCGAACAAGAATGTATTATATATGGAATTCGAGTTCTTGTTCCAACGTCTCTACGTTCTGAAATTCTAAAGCTGCTACATCAAGAGCACCCTGGAATTGTCACAATGAAACTTTTAGCTAGATCAATTTGCTGGTGGCCCAAAATTGATGAGGACTTCTCAGAAGTATGCCCAGAATGTACTCCTTGCCAAAGAGAAAGGAACGCCAACAACCACGAAAAGACTTTTTTAGGTTGGCCAAAATTAGAAAAAGCTTGGGTTCGAATACATATCGATTTTTTTTTCTTCATTGGAAAAATATTTTTATTGGTCGTCGATGCTACATCCAAATGGATAGATGTCAATTATATGACCTCTACCACAGCTGATGCTGTTATTTTGAAATTTTCAGTTTCAGTTTTTTATGCATTTCTATTTATGTACTTAATTTACTCTTACATGCTAGACAAAAAAATGCCTAAAAATTAGCTTAAATAACTTACAAATAATCTTATACTAACTTACTGGCCCCATGCGGGCACTCTATGTTAAACATAATACTTAAAAATTATGTCTTTCGACGTTTAGGACAGTTCTTATTCTCATTCTTATAGTTAGGACTATACAACTTAAACTAAGAAAACATTTTTAAGAAAAAGCTTAGTGCATGGACTTTTTTAATTTTAATTTTATTATAAAACTTAAAATTAAAAGCCTACAGACTATCTAGAAATAAATCCTAATCTACTTAATCTACTTACATTTAATACATTATATATATATGCATAATATATACCTAATATATAGATATATGCATGTATATATATGCATTTTTTTTAAATTTTTTTTATTTTTATTAATTTTTTTTTGGTTTTTATTTTTATTTTTTTCTTAAATCTAACTTACTCCTACTTAAAACTAAGTAAGTCGGCCATGGCTAAAAAAAAAATTAGACCACCAACTTTGCTTCACATGAAGCTACCAAGTATTGGAGTAATTCGACGACGACGCATCCTCTCCCTCAAAAAGCCACAGGTGCTGTTGAGCAACATCCCTCATGTCGCGACTCCCTACCGCCCTACTGAACCGGAGACGCTCCGCACTGCCGTGTGCGACGTCTCTGTCGTAGTTGAGTCGCCTGTCCGCAGCTATTCGAGCGGCGTGGAAGATTAGCGGCACCGCCAATCTGTCCTGGATCAGACCTTTCATGTCGAGGTAGAGGAACGCTTCTGGAGGAATAAAGCCGTTAAAGTGAAATCTCTCGTGATACATATAATCAGGGTAGTAGGCTCTTGCAATGTGCCTTCGAGTCAACTTAATGACGAAATTGTCCACTCTTATTAGGTTCGCCCTATTGTACAAGACCTCATTGCGATAGAATTTTATGTACTCAGACTCTGGTGTTCTGTATAACCGAAGACAAGCCCTCTCAAACACCCGAATCTTTTCCAATAAACTTGCTCTCACGTTGAACCACACGGGACATCCAAATACAAGCATAGGCCGGATAAGGGCCATGTAGCAGATCACCTTCACCCTCGCATTGAGTTGGCTGTTATAAAACAGTCTCCTTGTAAGGGCAAAAGCACCTCTGGCTCTGGCCAGAGCAACATCTATATGTTTGTTAAAATATAGATATTGATCTAGCCAGATCCCAAGGTATCTGACTACATTTCGACAAGCAAGTGGCTGTCCATGTTGTCCGACGATAGAGAACTTTCGCCAATTCTTTCTGGTATCCCTAGAGGCCCCAGACAAAGGCGTCCTAAACAGAATGATTTCCGACTTCTGAAAGTTGATTTTCAGCTTCCAGTCGTCGCAATATCGCTTAATTTTTTCGAAGTCACGTTGCAAAAGCATATTAATGACCTCAATCTTTGGACCTGATCTGTACGCGATTAAGTCGTCTGCGTACGCTATGGCATGGTGAAGTGAACCTATCAGATCACTTGTGTAAATGTTGAATAGGATCGGCGAATTTACCGCACCTTGTTGCAGACCGTTTTTAATGTTAAATGTTCCAGCAGAAGTCACATCGCCATTCTTCACGATGAACTGTCTACTGGAGAGCATATTAAAAAGAATATACAGCAGTGGTTTACTAATGCCCAACCTGTCCAGCTTGAAAAAGAGTCCTTCTAACCATACGGTATCGAAGGCCTTCTCCAAGTCAATCAGGCAGGCACCAGTGCACTAGTTCTTGTCTTTGTTCCATTGGATATCAGAAACCAGTTTAGAGGCAGCATGAATGATATCATGCCCCGCCTTGAAACCGAATTGATTATCCGGAACGATATGTTTGTCCTCAACCCACTTAGTCAGGACTCTATTGATCATCTTCTCGAAAACCTTACTGATGTTTGGAAGAAGACTAATCGAACGGAGATTCGCCGGATTGGATGTTTCTTTATCCCTTTTGGGGATGGGATGTACCACCGCAGTTTTCCAATGCGCTGGACAATGGGCATTATTCATTGCATTATTAAACAGGGTGGTATAAATGTTCACCGCTTCTAGTGGGAGATGTCGAAGCACAATGTTCGGTATTTCATCGGTTCCCACTGATTTCGTACTTCTAAGCGATTCGAAGATCGTTTGGAGCTCCTCCTTCGAAATGAAAGGGGGTAGTACCCTATCGTTGGCGATGACGTTATTTGACCTATTCTCGGTAATCGCGCACACTACCACTGGGCTAATTGGAGCCGTATATTGTATTAGCCAATTGTCTTTCTTATTTTTTATTTTTAATTCGTGTCACTACTCAACCAAAAGTCGAAACACGTCTGTATTGTGCGGAGATCAATGAATGACTGCTGTTATTTTGAAGCTAAACCAGTTGTTCTCAACATTTGGATTACCAGAGCAACTAGTTTTTGATAACGGTCTACCATTTACATTGGATCGTTTTATTCGGTTCTTGAGAAGCAGAGGAATGGAAACTCTCAAAAGTCCTCCACATTATCCAGAAGCGATTGGTACAGGTGGTGAAAAAAAAAATTTTAAAAAGAAATTTCTTGAGGGAAAACAGTATTCACAACATGAAGTAGAATCTACCATTGCCGAATTTTTATTCCTTTAGAGAAATTCGCCATGTCCTTCAACAGGGAAGTGTCCAGCTGAATATCTTTTTAAGTCCACGCCACGAACAATTTTGCGTCAAATTCAACCAACATTTGGACAAAATACTAATCCCGAAACCAAGAATTTGGACAGATCATCTTGCAAAAAATTTATTTATTCTATTGGAGAGAAGGTGTGGTTGCGAATTTCAAAAACATGGGGAAAAGTTACAGTTCTTCAAGTTATAAGCGGGCATCGATATCTTTTGAAGTATGAAAATAACATCCGAATCGCCCATCAACATAAAATGCGTTCGTACTTAGAAAAACAAGTTATTCAAACTCCTGAGTCAACAACTTGTAAAACCCCAATGCCTTCTTATCTTCCTGTATTATACGACAAACAACAAGACGATAATTCAAAAATTAATTTGGAAACAAAAACTGATACACCAGAGCTTGTAGTTGAAAACATACACAATTCATGCCAAGAAGAACAGAAAGAGCACGACGTCTGCCAATTAGATTATCATATGAAAAATTTAATTAAGTTAGATATGAATTTATATTATAATAAAACCAGACATTTGAATAATGAATTTAATTAAACACGATTTTATTTAAAACAATTATTTAAAGGGGAAGTGATGTTATGTATTTTCTTATTATGTATATTTTATTATGGGTATGCTTAGTGTATCATTTATTACATTGTTACATCTCATGTACACTAAATGTTATTTGCATAAACTATGCACTGTTATCACGAATTCATACTTAGAATGTATTTACTTATACAATACTCGAGCATTCCGTAATAAATTATATCCACGAAAGGTTGTGTTTGATTTATTAAGTTTCTTAGTGTTCCTTAGGCCAAGTACATATCAGCACCCTGGACGTCTTCATCATTATGTGCAAAATGGATACAGCTTTTGAGTTGCGTGAATTTAAATCTCGACATTGCCTGCTTTACCATTATGATCCCCATTTACGGCTTCGAAGACCAGTAATCCTCAACAGAAGGCAAAGTGTGCTAGCCCGATAGCAGTAGCACCCCCAAGAATTTCTTCAATAAAACCACGTTCAAATGAAAATCAGTGTTCTTATAGGCCGCAAATCGGTTGGTCTCAGTTATGATGTGATCCAACATCTCCCCATCATTGAATAGGCAAAAGATCCTTCAGTTTCTCACATAGTTGTTTTTGCATATCGGCCAACGGAGTTACATTAGGCACACATCATATCGTAATGTAACTGCTTCATTCCTTTGTTCCTGAACCATTTTGGAGTTCCAAATGAACTCAATAGTTTGAAGCTATCCCTCGCCTTCGAGGTGGAGAAGTCGATTTCGCAGCCGATTTTGAAATTGACAACCCAGCCTCCGGCTTAGTTTCAACAATTTTTTTATAGCCAATATCCTCATGAATATTTCGATCAGTCTCAATTTCCACGTAGCCGGCAACCTCAATCAAAGCACTTGGATCAAAATTAATTGCAATGAATTTCTCGTCTATTAATCCTTCATCCGATTATTCATCTACTTCGAGTGGGAGTATGTTGACAGACTGAACGGGATTTTCACCATCGCCCCAACTTTCAATAATATCTTCAATCCCCTTCATTGTTATTTTCCTCGAACGTGGCATTATGCAATTCTGGAATCAAAGAGTATTACACATTCGGAGGCACTCACAATAACACATATCTACAATCTAATGCACATATACTTGTGTACTATGTAAAATTAACACGCAAAATGCAAGTCCTGTTAAAAACATAATAAAATGGGATAGGCGCTGTTATTTCGCGTCAAAATTTCACATTTCGTATTTGTATGGGATTTTCTGGTAAGGAATAAGGACCAACGTTCGATTAATCGAGCATTTGATTTTTGGACATAACGAGAAATGGGGGGTGTTAAAAACTTAGTTGATAACGGATTTAGAATCAGGGGGCCTAATTACTCAAAATTCAATCATATTGGCAGCGCTGTCGGAAATGGATTAACTTTAACATCCTTCAGGACCGCAGATATGTAGCCGACTTTCTGTTCATTCATTGACTCCTTTGAGGTTACGTTGAATGCGCGTCCCTTCACTACTCTATTTTCCTTAATAATAACCCTCGAAATCTGCGTACCTCTTGTACCTTCTATCTACCAATCCCCACACCACTCATGCCACGAAAACTCAATTCAAACCTTACTGTCTTTAACTTCCACTGCACCACTCCCTACCGCAAATATATTCTCCTTCACTACTCCATCGTCGGTGTTTCTATCTTTTGCGTTTGTTAGGTTCTAATGAGTCGGGAATTTAGAGTGGACATAGCAAATATACGCTGGCTAAAAAGTAATCATTTTTCCGCGTATGTCCACGTCTGTATATTCAAACCAGCTGTTTTGGCACTAAGTGAGACGCAGGTAGACTCCCGCCCACACCTCTCAGATCACTCTGATCTGAAGCTACCTGGCTACGAACTAGTGCCATTATACTTTCCTCATCGCGGTCTCGCCATCTATGTGCGTAGCGATGTAGCTTACCAAATTCCACCACAATGTAGTCCCTGTTCCAATCCGGAGTTTAATTTCATGTGGTTAAAATTCCATCTCCGTAAGCAAGTTATCCACTACTGCTTTACTTACAGAAGCCCCAAATTGAACAGCAACTCAACCTTTAACGAGTTTGATGCGCAGTCTGACTCCATTCAAAGAATTGTATCCCTGTATCCCCATACTGAAATCGTTATTAAGGTCGATTTCAATATACACAATTCTGGGTGGCCTGGACATTCTGGACAGACAACACCCGAAGGACGGTGAGTTGAGACCTTCGTTGCGGAAAATAACTTAACCCAGTTTGTAAATGAACCCACACGAACACCAGACGTTGATACCGTCACACCGCCAACACCCTGGACTTGTTCTTAACATCACACACTGAAAAATACATGATCAATGTGCTATCCCCTCTAGGTCATATCAGCTAATTTCTCGTACACTGACCCTAAAAGAACCGTATGGCAATACGAGAAAGCCAATTGGAGCGGACTTAACACGTTCCTTAGGAAATTTAACTGGTCGTTATGTTTTCTCGATAACGACGTGGATGCAGCTGCTCATATGATCACTGACACTATCCTCCTTGAAACCAGACCCGTTATCCCATATCGGATTAAGAGTGTCGGACCAAAAGAAAAGGCATGGTATGACTCGAGCTGTAAAGAGGCTTTCAGGGTTAGACCAACCCGACAGAGGACAACCGAAAAAAGTTCAAACGAGCCAAGAATGACAGCAACGTCATTTTCTATGCGAGCAAAAATTGAGGCAAAAAATATTACAATGTCTCAAAGGTAGTAAAAATTGTTGGTCGTTCGTCAAAAATATTAGAAATTCTGTCTCATCATCCATCCCAGCGCTCATCTACAACGACATTCCAGCTCTCAGCTCTTTGGACAATGCCAATCTGCTTGCTGCACACTTTGCGGTCAGCTCAACACTCCCAGATTTTGCTTTGTCTCCGCCTGTACTTGAGTGCGTCGAATCTTCAATGGGACAGATCCACTTTCGCACTCGTGTAGTAGCAAGAGTTTTTAAAGGTCTTACTATTCACAAATCCGCCGGTCCAGATGGCATATCTCCCCTCCTTCTGAAGAGGTGTTCTTCATCGCTGGCAAAATCACTGCGTAAGCTTTTTCACCTATCCTACTCCTTGGGACTCTCTCCGAGAATATGGAAAACAGCATTTGTCCAGCCCGTCCCTAAAAAAGGCGAATCTTCCTCTCTCCTCCTACAGACCCATTGCACTTGCGTCCCTTCTTTCCAAGGTCATGGAAACGCTGCCAAACCGTCAGCTCATGAAATATCTCGAAACACGAAAACTTCTCAATGACCGGCAATATGGTTTTCGTAGCAACAGGTCCACTGGTGATTTGATGGCATGTCTCACAGAAAAGTGGAACCAAAGCGCACATCAATCTGGCGAAAGCAAGATAGTTGCACTTGATATTTCTAAGGCATTTGACAGAGTTTGGGATCAGGCTATCTTGTCGGAAATGCTTGCTCTTGGGATCGATGACTATCTTCTTCAATGGATTAGAAATTACCTTTCGGAACGTTCAATTCAAGTTGTGTTGGATAGTTTCAGGTCTGATATTCACAAAATAAATGCTTGTGTGCCCCAGGGCTCCGTTCCGTCTCCGACACTCTTTTTAAGTTTTATCAATGATCTCTTGTCTGCCACTTCTAATCCAATAATCCAACAATCCTTTGCTGACGACAGTACTCTCTGCTTTTCATATTCATTCCCGGACTCACGTCCCTGCTCTTCGGCTGTAGAACGGGAACGGCAGCGTACGTTAAGCTCATTAAGTTCCGATATTAACAGCATAATCAATTGGTGAACGACCAACAGAGGGGAATTTAATGCTTCGAAAGCACAATGCTATCTGCTATCATTAAAGCGAAATTCGAATACCCAGCCATACTCCATGAATGGCACTTACATCGTCGAAACCGAAAAACTTTCCATTCTCGGTATGTGTGTCAGTGACACTTACATTGGAATGACCACATAGTCGATGTCGCCAAAAATGTTGCGAAATGTCTAGGTTTCCTCAAGCGATGTAAGAAATATTTCACACCCTCTGTTCTGGCCTCAATATGTAGATAAATCCTTCATCCGTCTAAAATTGGAGTACAATGCTCATATCTGGTCAGTTGCTCCTAAAACCTCATTGCACTTGCTTGATAGGATCCAAAATCGTGCGGTAAAACTCATAGGTGATGACAATATCACACAGTCATTCAGCACCCTCGAACAGAGACGTAATGTCTCCTGTCTCACCAGTGCTCCTCCGAAAGTGCCAGTAGGATTCCACCCCTTCTAACTTTTAACCGTAACATCCGCCTCGCTATGAATGCTCATCAGTATACCCTCAAGCCCACCTTCGGACGTACTCTGAAATATCGTGATTCGTTCCTAAGCCGTACAACTCGCTTATAGAATGCCCTGCCGAGCTCTTTATTCCCTAGCCAGTATAACTTGCAGATATTTAAGACCAACGCACATCGCTGTCTCTCTCTTTTCCCTCTTTAATTTCCCCTGGCCGCCGCTATGTGCAAACATGTTAAGGGCACACAAAATCCCTTGTTCGCGATAATTATAAAAAAAAAACTCCAACTAATCTTAGTTTTAAGTTTAAGTTTAAGTTTAAGTTTAAGTTGAAGTTATAGCTTATATTAAGCAATAAATGCGGGCCTTTGCCCCCACCAAAATTAAAAATTAAATTAAGTTTCCACTTGGAGGTAAAATTAGCACAATTGATGTGAAGAAAAAGTTACAGCTACTGACATCTCTCACTGACTACCCTATCTCTACAGCACCCAACCAGTTAACACACCTTAAAGGATTTCAATATCACGCTTAGGGCAGTGCTCGAAGGTTTTGTCGAGGAACTCGTGGGAACATTCTTTTGTGGCAGGGCATATTTCTTCTCTAGGGTTGAGAGCGCATTCAGGCTGATGTTGGTAAATTTATCCTTGATTCGATTATTATAAGGCGATAGCTCATGTGCTAAGCTTTCTTAGCACTTCTTAGTCTGTTGCTTACAATAAATTTGTACTCCAAAAGATTCTGCTCTAGTGCTGTGTAGCGATTACCGTATGTCACAGTTTTTCATTCTCCTCTTGTCCTTCTAATCCTACTTTCAGGATGGTAGGGATATCTGCCTTCTAGCCGTCTAATGCCTTCGTTATTTTTTCGTCCATATCCGAGGTAATTGGTTGATTCACAAAAGGAGGATTTTTACGTGGCCGGATGTGAAGCCGGACATTCAACTAACAATCGGGAAGCCCAGGCTCTTTTTGGACCGATTGGGCGAAAGTGGTCATGTACCTACTCCGTAGCTAGCAAATCAATTCGATGATATGGGAAATATCGTTGACTCTTTACGAGTTTATCCACAACTGCAGCTCACTAATAGGTCCTGAGAACTCATTTTTGACGTCGTCCCCACCGGAGTTTCAATCAAGAAAATTTATCCGAAGAACGCCCCTCTTCTGGACTTGACTGATATTCGAGAGGACATTATAATGCTGTTATTTGCTTACGAGGTGGTAAAATAAAAAAATAAAAATTGATATGTAGCCATAGTAACTGCATTCAGGGCCTACTCTAATCGCACAGCGCCCATCAGCCGTCTAGACAACAAAACAAATATCTACATATGTATTTCAAATATCAATTAATACATTTTATATTTTTTTTTGAGCGCAAGCGGCCATATGACTGTATATGTACTCGTTTCCCATGTACTCCTTCTATTGAACTTCATCTTACATATTCGTCAGAACGGTAAACATTGAAAATGAAAAACGAATTATCTGAAAATGATAAAAAAGGAAAACTTTATCATATCTATGTGATATATTAAAAAATTCGCAACTGCCCACCTTAAAGCAAGTTTGCAATGTCACCGGTGCCATATTGCCGGCTACAATAGTATTCGTCTTCTGTGTCCTTTGCATGAAAATGATGAGAGTCTTTCGGAACTTCTGACTCTGGTCCATCCAGTTGCACGAATACAAAGCCGTTGTCAGTTTGTCACTGACATCTATCAGGTCGTTAACAAAATAACAGCACGGCAACACTTGAGCGAAGATCACAGTGAGGTACATCAATGTCCTCAGCTGTATTGCAAGATTACTGTCGAGAAATATCGAATAGAAAGTCGCCAAGCAGAGAGCGAATGCAGTGACCATAAACTGAATCAAAATCGTCCTCGCAACCACCGGTCGAATGTGATCAAAATATCTGCGAAAATATATGAAATGACATCGATTAGAATAGACACAGCCGCTGAGTTTTGAAAATGTTTGAATGCAATCCTTTAGAATTTTTCGAGCTATTTTCGATGGGATTTCGAGGAATCAGAGAATTTTAGAATCAAAGGACCTCCAAAAATTTATTACCATCATCAGTGGACCGTGAAAATTGCTTCAAGTCACCCAGCATAGCTTGGAAAGTTTTCGAACAATTTTAATACTCTCTCTAAACTTTTCACATGAATCTCTGATGAAACGATGTACGGATGGTTCGTGTGCTCGTTCATCTATGACCAACGGCGCAGTTGATGTAAACTTTTCACTATTTACGCACGATTCAATTGCATTACAATTATTTATGGAATCTGATGATGTGATGCCTGGAGCGGCGGCGATAGCGGCGGCGGTGGCGGCAGTGGCGGCAGTGGTGGCGGCAGTGGTGGCGGCATCAGCCGTAATGCTATTCGTAGCTCAAGTCTTTCAGGGTAGTTACCGGTAATTATCACGTCGAACTTTTCGACAGAACAAAAACAGAGAGCAACAACAAAAAAAAAGCAAAAAACATTCCTTCGAAAAGTTTTCTCGTATCCGAGGTGAGAATACGTAATTGTGGACAAAGTTTTATGCCATGTGATACATATACACACGCTGGCACAGCGACAGATAGGAATACGTACACAGCGGCATAAGCTAGGGAGTATACAATTTTTAATTACACAGTAGAGAGTGCTAAACCGGGAGGAGCCAGTCAAAGTGGCTAAAGTTTATGTAGTTCTTGGTGTATATAATTAACCATGTTAATTGTACGTTACACGCTTACTTAATTTCTCCCTCCCGAAAATTTCGGCAGTCCATGCTAACAAAATTTACCCTGCCTAGGGATAGAGAGATACAAATAGAAATGAACAAAGTTGCTTTGGTTTTTGTCCTGTGGCCGTTTTTTTTTTTTTTTTTTTTTTTGAAGAGTGGTTTCGGGCGGGAAAGTTAAATTAGAAATAAGTTGGAGACAAACTGTATTTGGATTAAGCACTTTTAATAAGCTCTCAAGTACACATATGGTAATACCTGCACGTGGTGACGACGTTCCTTGGAAATTAGTTATGTTGGTCACGCCATGGTTAGGTCTGAGGCTTGGTGATAATGATGATATTTTCTTTAAATTTAAGACTTCGTTTAATGATCTTGTTGGAGTAATATGCCAAGTTTGTGGCTATGCACTTTCTTTGAAACGACTCCAGTATCAGTTAAGTCTTCTCCAACATGTTGGAGGACAATCAGGATTCATCTTTTGGGCAAGGAATTTTGAACCAATCTAGTTTGATCAAAGCAAAAGGTAGAGTCTTTAGATATCACGGTTTCTTGCACCCTTCTGTGGCAGATATGTAGAAGTGACTGCCTCAATTAGCCCCTATGTGCCATATGACAGCTCAAGTGGTTGTCAATAAGGATTTGAATTTGTGGTACTCATATTCAACCACTGAAGTTGAAAAATCGATGAGATTGCAAAATTTTACTTACTTCAAAAATATCTGAAAGTTCGTCGAAGAAGGGCTATCCTAGTGTGCAAGATCCGGTCTTAGCTGGTGCTGGACATTCAAGAAGTAAGACAGTGTTATTTCTTAGCTTATGCTAATAATGAGCTATACTCATTGCCATGATTCTGGCCATCTTAGTGCGAATTCTATTCATAAGGTCGGACATTATATTTTCGTTGTAGCTGGACCAACTGCTGGAGATAAAACAGTTAACATTCTTTCCCCTCAGATTGGCATTTTTGGGTTACTCGTTGTCATTTCTCTTAAGTTTATGTCACCGGAAGAATGAAATTGAAATGAACACTTAACTCGGTTAAATCCTTAGGCTTAGACTCTATACTCTACATACCATCTCGATAGCTAGTGCTTCTCCCTAACATACACTAGACAAATGTGGAAAACAACAAGCTTCTAGGATTCTTTGTTCTATCCAGCAGACATCAGAATCCGCATCGCAGTCCATCTTAGACCAAATGATATAGACGGACATTTCCTGTTTCTTCGATCTGTTCTAAGCAAATCCCGGCTTAATCGGGATTTGAGCCGCGTCGGAAGTTGAAACTAATTCAATCAAAAACGGATCGAACCCTTAAGTTCATCTGAGTTAATGCGTTCCCAATTAAAGCCTAAATAATAATCAGTAAAAAAAAAAAATTCCTTGTGGGGAAATTGCTTCAAAAACGGGAAGCAATTACCTAGAAACAAAGGAAAGTGCAAAACAGGAGCTGGTTAACTTGTCGATAGTCGACCAAAGTGTAGAACTGAAACTTAAAGAGAGTTCTCTCGAATCGGAAGTAGAGTCTGAGGTTCTGGGTTGTAATGAAGGGGAACGTGGATTGGGATCTAACGTGATGCGGAAGCATGCCAGGGGCTTAAACGGGAAGCTGAACCAAAGACTGGATGAAAAGGATCCAAAGGATCTGGGATCTGAAGTGTTCGAGTTGGCGGCGACGTTTCTTCAAATTTGTTCAGCTGCAGAAGAGGGCATGTTTGCCCGAGATTTAGAGCTCAGTCAACTGGACGTCGACAAACGAAAGGTACTGATGCGCATCATCGAGGAGTATGCTCCTGTACGGAACCATCACCCGTCGTAATGAAACTGGTCTTAAAGGACGACATACCTGTGTTCCAGAGACCAACAAGAATGGCTTACGCCGACCAGGTTTTTGTGCAAACTCAAGTGAATACATGGCTGGAGGAAGGATAATACAGCCAAGTAAATCCGAGTACGCGGCACCCATCGTGCTTGTAACGAAGAAGGATGAATCAAAGAGATTGTGTTGCGACTACCGCAAATTGAACGAGAAAGTAATCAGGGATAACTTTCCAATGGCACAGATAGACGAGGTACTTGAACGTCTTCAAGGTGCAAAGGTGTTCAGCACGTTGGACTTAAAGAACGGGTTCTTCCATGTTCCGTTGGATCCCGAGTTGAGAAAGTATACAGCCTTTGTTATTCTGTTTGTTCTCTTTGGGATATCCAACTCGCCAGCGGTTTTTGCCAGGTATATTCAAGCAATCTATAGAACGCTAGTCCAAAAGCGAGTCGTGGAAGTGTACATGGACGATCTCATCATACCATCGGACGATGAGGAGGAGGGCATAGAGAAATTGAAGCTGGTGTTGGAAGTAGCAGAAAAGTTTGGGCTACGGTTAAATTGGAAGAAATGTCAATTTTTGAAGTGGAAGATCAACTTCCTGGGATATATAATCGAGAATAGCACTATCAAACCTTCCACAGAGAAAACAAGGGCCGTATCTGTGTACCCGGTTCCGAAAGAGTAAAAGGCACTTTAACGTTTCTTGGGGCTAACATCATATTTCAGGAGATTTGTCGAAGGATATGCAACAATCGCTAAACCACTGTCAGATGTTCTGCGGAAGAATGCCAAGTTTGAAATGGGAGTCGAGCAACTTGCCGCCTTTGAGCAACTGAAGTCAGCATTAGTCAAAGCGCCGGTACTAAAATTGTTCAACCCACGCATGTAAGTTTGGGTACGGTGCGGTTTTGCTCCAGAAAGACAAGGAAGATCAGATGTTACACCCAGTAAAATTCATGAGCCGGAAGACCAAGGAGTCAGAAGAACAGTTCCATTCGTATGAGCTCGAGGTGCTTGCAATTGTTGAGGCATCGAAGAAGTGTCGAGTGTATGTGCTAGGCGTTGATTTCAAAATTATTACCGATTGCAATGTTTTCGCGCAGACAATGAAGAAAAAGGATGTTCCGCTAAGAGTAGCCAGATGGGCCATGTTCCTTCAAGAATTTAATTACAAAATCGAACACAGGTCAAGCTCCAAGATGAGAGCAGAGTGTTTTGCCTCATGATCGAAGACTCGCTCAGCCACCGGATAAAGGAAGCACAACAGAGAGATTAGTGGACTAGAGCGGTTCGAAAGATCCTGGAAAGGGAAAAATATGAAGATATCTTCATGAAGGGGGAAGTATTATACAAGGATCCCGTTAATTAACTCGTAGTAATACCAACCGAGATGGTGAAAGAACTGATCGGGATAGCGCATCAGCAGGGACACTTCTCGGTAAGGAAAACGCGGAATATGCTAGAGAAGACATTTTTTATTCCAGATGTGACCAGGAAGGTAGCCGAAGTAGTTAGGGGATGTGTGAAATGCCTGATATCAGAGTCCAAAGCCGGAAAGAAAGAAGGGCTGCTGACACCGATCGATAAGGAAGATAAGCCGCTAGGGACATATCACATTGACCACCTCGGACCGATGGAACAGACGCATAAGGCGTACAATTACATTTTGGTCGTAGTAGACGGATTTTCTAAATTCGTGTGGCTTCATCCCACGAAGAGTACGGGAGCTGCCGAAGTCGTGGATCGCTTGGAAAGGCAGTCAAGTGTGTTCGGTAATCCACGGAGAGTCATCATAGACAGGGGGGCGGCGTTCACCTCAACTGCGTTCGAGACCTATTGCAGACACGAAAACATCCAACACCTTATGATCGCGACAGGTATACCGCGAGGAAATGGACAGGTAGAGAGGATTCATAGAATCATTTTGCCGATGCTGACAAAGGCCTGTCTAGGAAGCCCGGCGAATTGGTACAAGCATGTGGACCGGGTACAGCGAACATTGAATAATTCACCTTCAAGAAGTACAAAGTTCAGTCCGTCCCAAATATTGACTGGATTGGAAATGCGAATGTCCGAATACCCAGAAATACGCGAGTGGTTAGCTGAAGCAGAAGTTCAGGACCTACACGCAGGACGAGATACCATAAGGCAGGAAGTGTGTCAAAATATCGCGGCCGTACAAATGGAGAATAGGAGAACTTTCGATAGTACCCGAAAGCCCGAGAGAGAGTATGAGCCTAATGCACTATTCGCTATTAAGTACACGCAGTTCAGAACCAGAGCTAAGCTCAAGCCAAAGTTCATGGGCCCACTCAAGGTCATGAGGAAACGAGAAAATGGGAGGTATGTGGTAGTAAAATGGCGAACACGAGGGCCCGAATAGAACAATGATAGTCGCTGAAAACATGAAGCCCTGGAATCCTTCATTTGGGGCGAATGATCCGTCTGGATAGCCGATTGTGGGAAAAGAAGCAGACAAAGAATGAACGAACGACTACGACAGAGAGCGGCGATGCAACCGACCTACACATACACGCACATGCACAATGACAAGGACATATAAGAACGAAAGTAAATTCCTTAACCAGTCTGCAAAGTCGGAGGGTTATTCGCTTACGTGGTTGCCATAGTACAAAGCATTAATTTTAATCGTATTTTAATAATAAACCTGAATTCTTAAATTCTAAACGGTGTATTTTATTGCTACCAGTAGAATCGAGAGCCAGATCCTACATAAAGGCAAGACGAACAACCGCATACAACATCCATAGAACAATTGTTTAGTTTTCTATGGATCTCAAATTAGATCCAAAAGTATTTAGTACCAGAGTTTAGAGATAATGATTAGTTGTTAGGTCATAGCTTCAGAGGTCAGTATTTTGAACTTGATGGTAAACAGCATATGTTTAATCCTAAACCCCTAAACTAAGAACAAACAAAAGCTAAGGGAAGCTGTTCAGAACCTGAACGGTGTGCTTTGTATTGATATGTCCAGCTGGGAAATAATCGCGCAGATCGCCCGACTGCGTATATAAACCAGAAAACTTCTAAGCAAGTCACCTATTAATTTGGAGGACGACTGGAAAGATCGGACCAAAAAGAATAGAAGAAGCAAATTCGGTATTCAAAGAGTGCCTCTTATAAAGACTTTGGTCAAAAGACTGAAACAGTCGGTGAAACCAGTAGGCTTGTCAAAGTCCTTCAAAGGGGAAAATCAACCAGGCTGGAATCATTCCGAAAAACTGATGGCTATTACACTAAGTGGAAAGCAGAAATTCCTTGCCAATCAGAACCAACTCCCAAACAGATCCAATTAACGAAACTGCAAGTCAGCATACACAACAGAAAGCTGTGATGATGGATGAGCCCATCAAAAATGCAGTTCCTTCATTTGATTTAGTTACAAAGAGGTATAGACCATCTGCTGGTAACTCTGAAGAGAATCTTCATTCTTAACTTGGCACTGGCATACTTATCGGAACCCTGGCGAACAGTGAGAATAGCCTTTATACCCTATATCGGAAAAGAGGACTACATGTTCACCAAGAGCTTCAGACCTATCAGTTTGACATTCTTCATGCTGAAAAACATCGAGAGAATGGTCGAGATGCATCGAGATCTATGTACGCAAATCCGCCTTCCGGATGCATCCTCTGTCGGCGATGTAACACAGAAGATCCTGCGAGAGTGCGCTTCAGAATCTAGTAGGCAGAATTCAACAAGAAGGTATACGCCTTGGGTATTTTTATCGACGTTGATGGTGCTTTCGACAAAGCAGCTTTTGATGGTATGTGTAACTCGCTAGTTTTGTGGACAAAAGAAATGCTGGTGAATGGGAGATTGATTTCGGATGCTGGCTGCCGCCAATATGTGAAGCCGGGGGTAAACAAGGGTTGCCCTTAAGGCAACTTTCTATCTCCAGTACTATGTATGATGCATGGTGCTCGACTAACGCTCTGACATATTGTAGATGCAGATGATGTAGCTGAGCTGACTGTTGGACCATATCTAGGGCTACGGGAGCTTGAAATGAATCAATGAGTTTGTTTTCTTTACACGAAGCAGGAAGCTGATTGTGCTTAAAGGCATCACCATCCAATTCTCCACTGGACTAAACATGTTAGGTCGCAAGCCTCTTAGGTGCTGTCGGCCTTCTAGCAGTGTAAAGAAGCTTTCCGCAAGACATGGAGCTTGTTATCGAGGAGGTCATTTGGGTCTACACTGCTACAGTAAGGCCAATTATATCACATGCGTTGGTTGTTTGGTGGAACAAGCTTTGCCAAAATATGCCGCTGTTGCTTTTGACAGTTTCCAAAGAACGATCTACAACAGACGCATGGTGGGCTTTCCCTAGCACGCCTGGCACTGCTCTCGATGGATTGGTGGATCTCCGTCCCCCTAATACTCATATCATGGGCTCTTATCTCAAGACCGTCTTCCGTTTATATAGAAGGTGTCTTTTGTATAACACTCATTGGAGCTTTGATGCCCTTGAGTGCCGATTTTCTTTTGACTCTGGTCTTATGTCGGATACAGCAGAACTTAAATACGAAATCGCTTTCCCCTGTGCCCAGGACTGTTTTCGGCCAGAATCTTAGCCAGGAAAGGAATGTTGTTGGGTCTTTACAGAAGTCCCTAAATCCAATTTAGAATGCGGCGCTTTCGTCGTGACCTTTATGGCGGAGAACTATATCGTGAAGGATTAGTGGAGGGGGCAAAGTATTTGCGGCTGTAGGGATTGCCAAGCTGCGCTTGGAGTCATGATGGGCCCTCGTACGACTTCCAAAATACGATAGTTCGAGAATGCAAGACTTCACTGAACACGATTGGATGGTTAAATTCACTGAGTCTACCAATCCGAACCTACGCCTGCGCCTCGGTGAGTGTCCGAGCGACTCTCGCATCGGTGCTGGTACTGTAACCACTTTAACACTGAAGCGCTTACTCATCTTTCTTCGAAGGACTGAAAAATTTCAGTTGAAGGCACATACAAGGAGGACAATGGACTAGTTCTTTGTCTGAGGACTCTGTTCCAATCCTTTCTGAACTACATCTTCCATACTGGCTTTAATTTTAATTAGGATATTATTCATAACAATGTAGCATTAACCATTGCACCGATGTATAGGTAGGTACCGCTCATAACAAAGTTATTCTTGAAATAGCTGGTCAAAAATTTTATGTCTGAGATGAGATGTAAGATGAACGAAACAAGGTGTCAAATTATTTTAAGAAATGAACAAATTAAGCTCACACACTGTACTTACTGTAATATATTCCTGTGATCATGAATACAAGCGATTAACTCCTTGTAGTTATTTTCTAGAGATACACCTCTGTCATAGCCAATTCTCGATACCCTCATTGTCAGTGTCTGCAGATGCCCCAACATCACGTACACATAACAAATCGCAAAACTATCGGCAGCCAAGTTCAAAATCAATTGAATTATCGAAGATACGGACTGATAGATGTAGGCGAATATGTAATTTTTCGTCGAGGCCGTCCAGTCCCAAAATATGTAGGCTTCAAAAATCATCCTCTTATTGATGGCGCCGTTGACGATAAAGACGCTCAGGGTTGTGCAAAAGGTAATATTGTATACAAAATAGAACCGGTGACAGTTTCTGACAATCCTTTCCATAACTTTAAGTTCTTCATCATGCATTTGTATTCGGGCATCTAATCGTCTTAGATACTGATGGGAATTTCGAAGACCTCTTACCCATACAATTATTACACAGTGCTTAAAGCATCCACAAGCCCATTCCAAACTTATGGAAAGGTTATTCATTAGCTCCGCAAAAGTTGTTACCAAAAATGCTTGAACAAGTTGAGTGCACGGGGCAACAATTGCTGCGTTGAAGTTGATAAAAACTGAATAGACGTAGTAGATGAACTTGTATTTGGGAAACGGATTAATTCCCATTATTCGCCAATTCAACCAAATGTAACGAAAGGCATCGACCGAAGAAAACTCCTCCATCTCGATGGGACTTAGAACTTGTGACTAATAGCAGCTCTGGGTATATTCGAGAATTTATAGAAAAATCTATTTCGTGAGAGTTAAAAGTTCAGATATGTCTTATGAAATATTTACAATGTCAGACAAAAGTTGGAAAAAAAAGTTGTTTAAGCTAACACCTCATTTATTACATGTGCGTGTAGAAAAGTTGAGGCGAGAAATATGTTAATTGGGCTTCTTCGAATATTAAATGGTTTAACACCTTTTAAGCACATATTTGTAAATGATATTATGGCAACATGAAGGTATTTCCCAGGGCATGTACCACATGATTTTCCAAACGGCCGGCAGTTCTTTTGTAAATGTTTGGAGTGGACCTGTTTGTTTCAAGGATATACCGCATGCCATTGGCTAAAATAATCTCCTTGGAAAAAATAAATAGATGTTATCAATACAAAGGAGCACCAAAGATCGACTGATAAAATAGAACGAAATATTTCAGCTAATGACAAATTAGAATCAGAATAACACTTATCAATAACTAGGACTACGATAGCAATTCTGCAATAAAGCCCTATCTCGAATAACTTGACAGACTCGGTACTCGTATAAGGCTTTATTGATCCCAGTCCTTCTTTATGGCCCTGAAACATCAACTATTTCGTAGGTAGATAAGGAACCTAGAAGCATACATTTGTTTAGATGCATTCTAAAGAAGGCGACTCATTGGCGAACCATACGAGGTTTAGTAAGATCGATCTAGTCAAAAAATGTCACACCCTAAGTCTGAGATGGCTGGCCTATTTGGAGCAGAAGAACACCAAAACCAGTTTTTTTTATTACGTCGTTATATTGTACCTTCTCCTCCATTCACCGTTTACGCGAACGCTACCGAAGACTACCCAAGAGTCTTTCTCACAAAACAGCGCCAAAGGACAGGACTACGGTGATTAAGGGGTTAGGTCACTCTAGGATTTTCAAAAAATAGATTTTTTTTATTGCTTTCAATGGTCCCTTAAGACCTCAAAAATGATATCCTAAAAATTATGGTCACGAAATATCTCAAAGTACTTGTTTTCAAAGTAAAGCACAAGGCCGCTAGGTAGGCAGGAGCCTCTTATGACCGAAACGTGGGACGGTGATTGATTGATTATGGATTTTTTTTTTTTAAAGAACTTAACACTCAAGTGGGTATGAATACTTTTATAATGCCTCAGCATGTGTTAAGTTTTTTGTAAAATGAAATAGAGAGAGAGAGAAAGGTGTTTGGGCTCGGTGGTTATTTCGCTCCATGGGTGGCATCCAACATTTAATAGGGAGACTAAATTCTTAGTGGAAGTTGGCTTGATGTTGATTTCTAGTCAACTACTCGCCTTAATTGATTTTCGTTAACTGAAAAAATGTATGTCTTTCTGGCGAGGCTGGGATTCGAACACCGAAGCTTCCGATTGGGAAGCCAGTCCACTACCACTTGAGCCACGGCCACCCACTATTATTATTATTTTTATTATTCTTGCTTATGTTACAAAATTTAATTCACCAAAAATCGATTAACATGGCAATGCCATCTATCTGATTGAAATTAAATTAAACATTTAATAACGAAAAATTTTAAAGTGTAAATATTGTGGTATCTTGACTATGTACATACTGCCTCGATCAAAAAGTTCCCGGAATGTATTCATAAAATTGGAAATACAAGTTTATTCATCTAAATCTATATTGTCACCTTCAAAGTAATCCCCATCGACTGCAACACACTTATGCCAGAGCTTAGTCCAAGCCTCAATACATTTTTCAAATTCGGTTTTCGCTATGTACATCAGCGCTTCCTGCGATTTTTCGATTACTTCCTCTCGGCTGCTGAAACGCGTTCCCCGTAGTGGTTTTTTAACTCCATTGAACAGAAAGAAGCCACAGGGAGGAAAATCAGGTGAATTCGGTGACTGTTGGATGGTATTTGTTGCATTTTTCGTCAAAAAATTACGAATAATGATGGCACTGTGCGACGGTGGTCTCTTTCGGCGAATTACTTCACGCAAACGTCTCATAACTCCCAAATAATACGAGTACTCTTTGTTTACTGTCTGGCCTTCTGGCAAAAATTCATGATGCACTACACCGTTGTAATCCATGAAAATCGTGAGCATTTCCTTCTTTTTTGACTGAAAACGACGTGGTTTTTTTGGCCTCGGCTCATTTGGTGAACGCCATTCACTTGCCTGATGTCTGGATTGCGTGTCGTACTTATAAACCCACGTCTCGTCTCCAGTAATGATCCTTTTATGACTGTGGGATCGGATTCAGCCTCGCAAAACATCTCTTTTGCGGCGTCAACACGGTCTCCTTTTTGCATGAAATTGGGGTCTTTTGGCATCAACTTTGCTGCTACACGGCGGAAACCCAAATTATTAGCCAAAATGTCTTGGACGGATCCATAGGCAACGTTCAAGTCCTCCGCTATCTCTTTGATGGTAAATTTGCGGTTATTGACCAACATTTCTTTTACTTCATCAATGTTTTCGTCGGTTTTCGATGTCGATGGTCTGCCATTGCGTTCATCATCTTCGATTGATTCACGACCACTTTTGAACCGCTCGTGCCACTGGTAAACGACCGTTTTCTTTAGAGAATCGTTGCCGAAACACTTTTCCAACGTTCGCGCACCATTAAATCTGTTTTTTACGCAGAATTTAATACAAGTTCGTTGTTGCAAATTTAAATCCATTTCTAAAATTGTAAAAAATCGCCAACATACACAGAGTTAGGTGTACTCTTGGCTACGTAACTTTTGCAAATGTCAAGCTATGACGCTAATATTTAGAGGGATTGTCAACAACAGATTTATAAACTTAACCAAAAAACAGAACTCAAATCGGAACAATGGGATCGCCACACGGTGGTGTCCCCCGGGAACTTTTTGATCAAGGTGGTATTTAATTAATTTTCGATCTTAAAGCATTAAAAGTTCTCATTTATGATTTTGTCTCGATAAGTTATGGCTGATTCATAACAGGAAACAAGTTTTTTAACAAATGCGGAGTGCTATAGTGTCTTCTTTCGATTTCATGTCGCTATCTAAAAAGTATTTTCGCATTTCCTTGAGAATAGGGCATTTGCCAATGAAATGGATAACATCTTCCCTCTATGATAGGTTACAAAGGCTGCAGTAGATTGGTAGGCCAGGTCGATGCGGGATATACGAGGGGCGTTCAATATATTCTCGGTATCAATATGAAGGAAAATGCGAATTCAATTTAAATTGTTTTTATTTTTCAATATAGTCTCCCCTAACATCAATGCATTTGTTACATCTTGAGATAAACTTTTTTAAACCCTCAAAAAAATAAATTTCCTCCTCCTCCATTTATTGCCGACTTGAGTTCTTCATCATCCGAAAATCTTTTTCCACGAAGACATTTTTTCAAATCCGGAAACAGGAAATAATCACTAGTGGCAAGGTCTGGACTATAGGGTGGGTGTTGGATTTCTTCGAAACCACAATCTCGCGCAGCAGCCTTGGAAACTCGCGCCGCGTGAACAGGAGCGTTGTCATGAAGAAGCAACACACCCGCTGCGAGTTTACCCCGTCTTTTCTTTTTAATTTCCTCCCACAAATTATGCAAAGTGGAAGCGTAGGATGTGGCGTTGATGGTTTCACCTTTTTTTTTGTACTCAATGAGCAAGATTCCCTTTGAGTCCCAAAAAACTGTGGCCATGAGCTTCCCGGCAGACGGAGTGACTTTGAACTTCTTCGGGGGGTCTGTTCCTTTTTTATGCCACTGCATGGACTCTTGTTTGCTTTCAGGGTCATAGTTTCGTCCCCAGTAACAATTCGATCCATAACACCTTCCGCGTTCTCACTACACATCTCCAAAAGCTCTCTACAGCATGCGATTCTCACTTTTTTCTGAGGCGCTGTGAGCATTCGTGGCACCCACCTTGCACTGACCTTTGAAAGGTTAAGATGGTCATGAAGAATGGTGTGAATGGTACCAATTGAAAGCTTGGTGATCTCTGCCATCATTTTCACCTTTATTCGGGCATCCTCAAGAACAAGTTTCTCGACTTCTTTGATGCCCTCTCCCGTACAAGCAGTAGCCGGGGCGCCGGAGCGGGGGTCGTCTTCAATGCTCTCTCTGCCTCTCTTGAACTCACTTGATCACCTTTGCACAGTTGATAATGAAGGTGCGGAACCCTGGTAAACAGCCACCATCTCTTCATGAATAGTTTTTTGACTTTTTGCTTGCTTAGTGAGAAATTTAATTACAGCGCGATGCTCAATTTTCACCATCATCGTCTCAGTTGCCATTATGATTCTGTTTAACTAGAGATAAAACGCGAATTAATAATCACATTTATATGAAATTTTACATGAATGCACTAAAATAATAGTATTACTTGATAAATAAGTCAATTTATATATACAACCACAGCTTCACCCCGATATCGAGAATAAGTTGAACGCCCCTCGTAGTTAAGGCGTATCAGTTCTCTTCGCATTTTAAATAGGGACGATATTATTTCTTTACTGTTGTTATTGTTGAAGTAGTTCTTATCACACAAATTATGATTTAAGATACTGTATGTACTCGTAGATCTATGTACTGATGATGTAGCCTTATTGTGACAATCTTCATCATATTTTTCGTCCACTTTTCCAATGATATTACGAGTATATAGCACCTCACTGGAGTATCTTCCAGTCCCATCTACGAAGTTGAATTCTATTCCGCAATACGTTGCCAGCTCCTCTAAATGTTTATACTACAGGGTTCTCGTTTCAATTGTCCTCCTTGCTATGATTTTTGGAAATTTGTCGTCAGGCATCTCTAGAACTTTAATAAGGTAATCCGCATGCAGTTTCAGTGTTTTGACAAATAGTGGAGATAAACCTGTTTCAATGTTTATCATATAATTGGGCGTTGTACTCGGTAGACTAAAGATTCATTTTATGAAATATCTTAACAATTTCTCAACGGCTTCGTACTGGATATATCCCCATGATTGTGCTGCATATTTCACACAATGGTCGACTAGGTTATTTGAAAAACATCTTTTCCAGGTTGCACCTATGGCCCTTTTGGCTTTTATTAGCCGGTCTTTTAAGTGAGGTTCCATATTTAGATTAAAAGTAATAATCACTCCAAGATACCTGTATTGTTTCACGGTTTCGATGCGCTGATCGTTAAAATGCCAGTCTCGGTTCCACAGAATCTACCTCCAGATCCCTTTTTAAAAATTTTAATTTTTGATTTTTCGAGGTTTACCATAGGATTCCATAATTGTCAGTACAAATCCAGACGATTATTTAGAATTATTTAGAAGTTTTGGGAATACCTTATACGATGAATTGAGATAGGATATTCCTCGGTAATTTGTTAGATTTGTTAGAGGGCGGATCAATAAGTCCGCGACTTTTTGAATTTCTGACCTCTTTACTGAAACAGCAACACTGCTCCTGTCAACAGGCATCTGTCAGTTGACTCCTGTCAAAATTTAAACTTGCTGCGTCAGTTAGTTTGTGTTTGACAGCTATTTCTATCAGACTACTCACTAATTTGAGGAGAAAATGGAAAAAAGTGAATTTCGTGTGCTTATTAAGCATTATTTCTTGCGAAAAAAAACCATTACCGAGACCAAGGCTAAGCTTGATAAATATTATGGGGACTCTGCACCATCGATTTCAATGGTAAAAAAGTGGTTTACTGAATTTCGTTGTGGCCGTACAAGCACTGAAGATGCCGAACGTCCTGGACGCCCAGTTGAGGTCTCTACACCCGAAACAATCGAAAAAATTCACGATATGGTGTTGGCCGACCGAAGATTGAAAGTGCGAGAGATTGTGGAAGCCGTAGGGATCTCGCATGGCTCAGTGGTTTCAATTTTGAATGATCACTTGGGCATGAGAAAGCTTTCCGTAAGATGGGTTTGCCACAGTCGCGTTTGCTCACAGTCGACCACAAACGCAATCGTGTAACAACTTCACAGGAAGGTTTGGCGTTGTTTAATCGCAATATGGAGGAGTTTTTGCGCCGTTTTGTAACCGTGGACGAAACATGGATCCATCACAACACACCAGAGAACAAACAACAGTCAAAACAGTGGGTTTCTAAGGGTGAATCGGCGCCAAAGAAGGCCAAGGTGGGTTTGTCAGCCAATAAAGTTATGGCGACTGTTTTTTGGGATGCACGCGGGATAATCCACATTGACTACCTTCAAAAGGGAAGAACAATCAATGGGGAATATTATGCCAACTTATTGGACCGATTCAATGACGATTTGAAAAAAAACGACCTCATTTGGCCAAGAAAAAAGTTCTTTTCCACCAAGCCAATGCAAGGGTGCACACATGTGCAGTTGCCATGGCAAAAATCCATGAATTGGGCTATGAATTGCTCCCTCATCCACCCTATTCTCCAGATTTGGCTCCGAGCGACTACTTCTTGTTCCCAAACCTGAAGAAATGGCTTGGTGGAAAAAGATTTGACTCCAATGATGAAGTCATCTCGCAAACAAGGCCTATTTTGAGGACCTCGACAAATCATTTTTTTGGAAGGGATAAAAAAATTGGAGAAGCGTTGGACAAAGTGTATAGAGCTCAAGGGAGACTACGTTGAAAAATAAAATTATTTTTTTATCAAAAAATATGTGTTCTAATCCAAAAGTCACGGACTTATTGACCCGCCCTCGTATTGCCTTGCGGTATATTACCCATTTCTAACATTTGATTAAATATGGTTGTTATTTTTTCGATGAAGTTAGCAGATGCATATTTAAGGACTTCCATGGTGATCCTATCTGTCGCCGGTGCCTTTCCGTCCTTGAGCTTTATTAACACCTTCCAAACTTCATCCTGTGTTATAAGCGCGTCTAGTATCTCATTGGTAATGAAAGGTGCTGCGTAATGAATGTGAGGACTATTTAAGTATTACAGTTTAAAGTATTCGGAAATGGTTCATCAATGTATTAAAATTCTTTCAAATTTTCCCCGCAAGTTAGTTTGAGAGCTTCGTTTTCGAAGTAAACTTTCTTTTTCACGTAGCAGATTTGTTTAAAGGTTTTGTTTGCTCGTATATATAATCTTTTATAATAACAATTGCTAAGTTTTCGGAGAGCCTTGAGCCATCCGAACGACTTTTCGCTTGCTGCTTTGCCTTCGTTGTCAAACCATCTCTCCTTTCGTTTCGAACTCTTTCTTTGAACATACATGCAGGGTGGGTACGATCTTTTAATTAGATCTACAATTCCTCCAATGCTGCAATAAATATCTGTGTTTAGGCGTCAATCTAGATTGTGTCTGTAATTGACTGCATTTGACTCTCTTCATAGCAGTTCAGGAGGTAAAAGTATATCTCGTACCTCTTCACTTTCTACTGTGGCAGAACCAAACTCTGCGGCATATGGTCTAAATACGGCTCACACAATGCTTTGAACCCATTAATTAAAGATATCCATTCACCTCGTATTAAACACGACCGAACAGCCTTGTTGTCCTATAAAAGTGTATTCCCCTTTTGGATCTGACCCACTCACTCCATTCAATATACGGAGGCTCATTAAATCACACAGTTCGAGTAACTTCATCCCCCTTAAATTTTTGGTGATATCTTTGGATTTTCTCATTTTTCCTGCGAATCTGTTTTCTCGTCCCTCCTCTTCTCATATTCTTGCATTCAAAGCACCGATAATCATTATATTGTCGTAAGTACTGTACTCAAGTAGATCACATAGTACACCAAAATCTCTTTCCCAAGGATTACAATTAATATATTGGGTCTACAAGTAAGTTTCCAGCGTTTTTTTCCAAAATTTGAAGTTTTATTATGAAAACATAGTTACAATGCTTTATTCAAAGTATCGTCCATCGGAAGCTACAACTTTCCCCCATCTTTCTGGCAATTTATGAATTCCGGACCAAAAAAATTTCTCGTCTTTCGAGCCCAAGAACGTATCGAGCCAATTTTTGATTTCCTCTACTGAGCTGAAGCGTATTCCCGTAAGAGCGTTCTGCATTGAACGAAACAAGTGGTAGTCAGATGGTGCCAAGTCTGGACTGTAAGGCGGGTGAGACAGAATTTCCCATCCACTATTCTCCAAATAGTTTTTCACCGAAACCGCAACATGTGGCCGAGCGTTGTCGTGATGAAAAATGACGGACTCATGCCTGGTCTCATATTCTGGCCGTTTTTCTTTTAATGCCCGCTTCAAACGAATTAGTTGGGTTCGATATAATGGTCCTTTGATGGTTTCAACACTCGGAAGCAGTTCGTAGTATACGACACCCTTTTGATCCCACCATATGCAGAGCATGACCTTATTCACGTGAATATTTCGTTTCGGCGTCGATTGGGCGGGCTCGCCGGGCTTTGTATACGATTTTCTGCGTTTAGGATTATCATAATAAATCCATTTCTCATCACCAGTGACAATACGATGCAAAAATGATTTATTTTTAAACCGCTGCAGTAACATTTCGGACATGCAAAATCGCCGTTCGACGTCACTTGGCTTCAATTCGTACGGCACCCAGTTTCCAACCTTTTGAATGAATCCCAGTGCTTTTAGGCGCAGGGAAACGGCTTGTTGCGTGACGCCCAATGATGCAGCAAGTTCTTCTTGAATCGGATCCTCATCCAGTAAAGCGTCCAATTCCTCGTCTTCAAAACTTTTCGGCTTTCCGGGGCGATCTTTGTCTTCAACTCCAAAATCACCACTTTTGAACCGTTTCATTCACCAATACATTCCGCCCCATAAGTTTCCGAAAGCAAACGATAGGTCTCAGCCGCACTTTTCTTCATATTAAAGAATAAAAGCAGCGCTTCCCGCAAATGACGTTTATTTGGCTGGAAACTTGCCATGATTTTGCTCGATAAAATGTACGACACCGATAGAACTGCTCAAATATAACGCTGCAAAGTTGTTGACTGATACAAAACCTACAAATAAAACACATGGGGTCTGACATTTCTGCCCGGGATCCACTGGTGGCGCCATCTCTGACAAACGCTGGAAACTTACTTGTAGACCCAATACAAACCGTAAAAGAAATATGTATTAAATAGTATTAAATATTTAAGTAATTATTATTTCAAGTATGTACTTAGTATGGTAGAAAAAAAAAATATATATATAAGTTTTAAGAATAGTTGTAAAAAAAAATTTATGTGTATAAGCCAGTGAAAAGTAGGTCAATAGTTATGTACTCACGTTTATATCCAGGTCGATGAATTTTGTGCACAAATTTCAGGAGCATATGGATGTTGCGTATCTCTTTTTGATTTTCAATGAACAATATAAATTTATCACTTTTCCTTGGCTTTTAACAATTATACATATATTTTGTAGTCGTCATTCTTATCACTACTACGAAATTAATTCAATCTTTTTTTTTTTTTTTTTTGGACGATGAAAATGAAATGTGCGAAAGAATATGCAATTACAAATTAACACCTTTATACGCGATGAAGAATTTAATGGCAGATATTATGGTTAGGGGATGTATTTCTTTAATTCCGATCAGTTAGATTTTGTGATGACGTTAGATCCGTGTATGACTTGCGAAACAAACACTCTGATATGCAAAAAAAAGTGAAATTTTCGAGTTTCGAGTGGCTTTTTTTTTTGGTTGTTCTGGGGTTTACTTGCTGGCTTTTACATCCATACACATACGTACATATGTATGTATGCTCAAGATGCTCAACAAATTTTGGGGCAATCACATGGACATTTGGAGGTTAGCTTGAAACCAGTGGGTTAGTTTTCCGCACAGTTGTCTTTATGACCCATCCAGAAATGAAATGGACTCTATTGGGACCTTGAAAATTCTTTCCAAAAGTCAACGTGTCTGCGAAATTGGTTAAGTACACATATGTTCACCAAGTAATCCAAAATTCTTACCTCCTCGTATATCTTCTTTTGTTTTTTTTTTTTTTTTTCCAAAGGCACGTGTGATGTGCAGAAAAGCTGTGAACTCCACTGACACTTATGGCTTAAATCCAATACTGTGCCCTCGCAAAAGAGTAACAAAATTGCAGAGAGGCTAGGCTAGAATTTTCTAAATTATTATAATGTAATACCGCAACTAACCGCAAGCTGAAACGTGGTTTAACTACGCTAATAACCAAGAAAAAGGTTTGACTTACGCAGCAGATATCCAATCGATGAAAGGCAGGTTAAAAGAAAAAAGGAAGAGGGAGATATTGCACTGCCTTAAATACTTTGCGATGTGCTAAGGGAAATTAGCCAAAACACCAATTGTTATAATAGTCGCGTTCACGCTAATAAGCTGGTTTGAGCCTTAGATGTTTGAGCGAACTGTTATACGTTGGAGAAATCTAATTTGAAGCTGAATTTTAAGTTGAAAGCAGGATTTGAATAAAAATAATTTGTGCAGGGATCACGCTACAAGTAGCGAATCGTGAGACAATAATATCAATATATGGTTCATGTAGAAAACGTGGGTTTACGTCCTTGTTTGGCTTAAAGACTCTTATTGCCAATTACAGTGCAAAAATTATAGACCGCGCAGTGAAATCAAAATACTGTAAGGCATGTGAGTACTGAAAAAATAAAGAAGATACCGAAGAATATACAGAATGGGCATAAAATCGTAAAGATAAGTGCAATGTGAATCACGTTGGATCAGCAGGAAAAATGGAGGCCGATGCAGTTGTTGAGATGTTTCAGCGATCCGAAGCTTTGCACAAGGTGAAATACACCCAATATATTGGTGACGGTGATTCTAGTATTACTGATGCCAGGCCCTATGAGAATGTCACAAGAAAGAGTGCATAGATCACGTTCAAAAGCGAATGGGTACCCCCCTACTTAATTTGAAAAATAATAAAAAAGGTCTCGGTGGAAGGGCCAAATTTACGGGAAAACTAATAGACGAACTCCCTATATATTATGGATTAGCCATTCGTAGGAACTGTTATTCAATTGAAAACTCGATCATAAATTATCTACTGATGCAAAACCGCAGCACGATAAATGTCCGATAGGAGAGGATTCATGGTGCTCATGCAAAAGGCTAGGGGCTAAAGCTACAAGTAGTTTGGCTGAGTACAAACATAGGCCAGCTCTTCCAATTGAATTGTATGAAGCTATCAAGCCAGTCTACGAAGAATTTACCCGAGACGATCTTCTTACTCGATGCATCGGCGGTTATACTCAAAACTGTAATGAAAGTTTTAATTCGACTGTGTGGACATTGGCCCCAAAATCCATTTCTAGTTATAAAGCTGTATTGGATATAGCTATGGATATTGCACTTGGCGTCTACAATGACGACTTTGCTTCAATTTTCCACACAAGCACGACGAAATGTGCTTGGAGATTGACTAAGAGCGCACAAAGCTTGCAGAAAGATCGCTGTCTGAAGCTACAAAAGAGTGAAGGATAGCATTAAATTCCAATTGAAAAGAAATGGAAGATCAGGACACTAATATAGAAGGCCATTTATATGGTGCAGGCATCCGGTTTATAGGTATTGCAATATTTTTCATGACTTTCTATAACGCAAAACTGCATTTTTCAAATTGGCCGGACCTACAACTTGAACATTTTCCAACCAATTCACTTTAAATTTTAACTAGATCTTTAGAAATATATTGTCGAAATAAGTACGTATTTTTTCTATATAGCACAATTTATTTGTTATTAACAATTTTCTGGCTATTTTTCAGCGAATTTGTTGCTTTGGAAGTGCGCCATTCGGCCAAAAAACAATATATCAAAAAAAGTCCTACGTACTTCTTAAAATTAGTGACTCATCGTAGTTCAAAATTTACACTAGCTGTTGGTACGGCCGTAGACCCTTCCAAAAAAAGAGAGGTCATCTGAGAAACGCCGCACAGACGCCATTTTTAAATAAATTATTCTATAAAAATTATGTTTTATAGTCAGTCATATGTACAATACAATAAACTTCTACTTTTGTAAACTCGATTTATTTTATATTTTTCGGTCTCTAGAGTGGCCTAAACCCCTAATGAACGAACGCTAATATTCTTAGTTTGATCTGAGTTCAATTAAGTAAACTCGTCCACTGCCGCAAAGTTGCTTCTGTCTGATGAGATACTTTCGAGATGTCTACGTTAACTGTCCATTTTTGTAGACATCATATGATGTCTGTTTAAAAAGTGCCCGATCATAATTCGTATTGATAAAACAAATAAAGTTTGGGTTGGAGGGCTTAATGGCCATTAGTAGGCACAGCTAGTGCGCGCGATTTTACGTTATATTTTCATTTCACGTGAATGTCTGTCATAGAAAACATCCAAGCAGCAAGAATACGCCTTGGCATCTCTCACCCTCATTTCTCTGATACCAATTCGGAACCCATGTTGGAGGCTTAGGTTTGCCCCTTGGTATTGATCGAGGGCGACCTAAAACCCTTTGCCGAACTTGCCGACCTTAGGGTCACGGCACCCAGTACTTATTGCAACTCTACATCGTGTCACCTGTAAGTGGAACACCCTTATTGCGACTTTAGGTTTAAACCACAGCCACCATAGTGCTCCCACTATGGGCCTTGCAATTCACGCCTGGACCGAAGTCCAGGTCAAATCATCAGGTTACTGGTTAAATCGTAATAACCTTCAATGGCGTTTTAATTCTCAAGTCAAAAAAATCCTCACAATTTGAGGACAAAGCAATAAGCACCACACAGATAAAGGAGTAGTACAACCGCTTAAGAGATGACCGCTCATCAGAGGAGAGTGAAGCACGTAGGCCCTCAACATCCAAAAATGAGGTCGCCATTGATCAAGTAAGGACCCTGGAGATGCAGAATCATCTAATAAAGGTACGAGAACTTGCTGGCGGGGTGAGCATTAGTGTTGGATCAATTCATGCCATTTTAACTGAAAATTTGGCCACCGGAAAGGTCTTTCCAAAATTGGTGCTATCCTCTGCAGGTAGGAACAACCTCTTTGCTCTCTTGACCTCACTACCTGTATGAAAATGCCTTTGAAAAGCAGATTTCTGACCAGGAAAGACATCATGCAGCTTGCGACCTACCACCTTTATGCCAAAGAAAAAGTGGCTATTCGGCAGTGACAGAACCGCTGGGAGAAGTGTGTAGCAGCTCAAAGGGAGTAGTTTGGATAGGATTAGTATTATATAATTGTATCTCAATAAATGTTGACTTTATGAATAAAAGTTGAATACTTTTGAACAGATCTCGTATACTTTGTTTCGACCTTATCAACCGCTTGACTGGAACTCATTGCTTTCGAAGCAATGATCACGGACGTGTTATAGCCAGGACGGGAGTAAGAGAAATTCAGTACATTACAGTCCCCATACGCATGTCAGCTTTCTGGCAAAACGTACACTAGATTTCAGATACAGGCCGGAAAATCCCCCATGGGAGATTAAGGTACACGCGATCCGTAAAGCCTCCGCCGATATCCTGCGATTCGACGTCAAACTTCGTCTCAGTACTTTCTTATCTTTTGAATATCCTGGATATCCGGAACCGTACGATGACTTCAACTACAGGACTTTGATGTCGTCGGCGTTCTCGGATGTTAAAAAATTTTGCCTTGCGACGGATTGTCCTGAAGTACTCGGCTGCATGTCGAAAATTCAAAAATTCTCGCCTGCTCGCGAATCCGCTCGAAAATAAGTATTGGTATTTGCTGTTCATCCTTTTTTTTTACAAGGTAGAGCTTCCGCTTACTGGTCGAGCTCCACGTGGTCCATCAAGGGGTCAAAAATATTATGTGTAGATTCCAAGTTCGTGTGATTTATTTTATTGTATGGGTTGGCAACAGGAAATCCGTCATTATCCGAGAGTTCTATTTGCCTTGCAACATTGTGCTTTAATTACTTTTTAGACGAAAAGAGCCGAAGTCAGTAATTTCGTTATTACATCGGAGCTTCATCTACCACCATCTCTATTTCAGCATTCAAACTAATCCTTATTGACTTCACCTCTTAATTGCTTGAAGTAGCTCATAAACTCATATGCTAAGTTGATTGCTGACGCTATCGTTTATTCAATTGCTTTCTGCTATTTTCTGCTTGCTGAATGTTCAAGCCTATAAAGTGTACAAGTTGGGTCCGATAGGATTGTGGAGTCTTGGTAAAAGTCATAAATTTCATATGCATACATAACATAGATTTGCGATGCATTGTCAAAAGCATATCAATTCTAAAGATTTGAGTCTTCAGATTAGAGAATTTAATTCACTGTTGCTACCTATTGACATCCCCAACAAGGAATAATAATCGATACGGGAGGAAGAGATACAAAATAATAAACCCCCAATTCATAGTTCATGGTTCAGTTTGCATAAAGACAAAACATAAGTTCATTAGCCTACAAAATGATTCCAAGGTTTACTGATCCTTTAATATGCTACTACAGTATGTGTATATATCACAAAATAAAAGATATTTCAAACAGTGCATATACATATGCAGATACATAAAAAAAAATCCCCAAATGCTTAAAAAACGTTAATATCCACACAGTTGAGCCTGATAGCAAGGCAAAGGAATTCGAATGTATCTGATTCACATACGAGAGCGAGAGAAAGAAAAAAAAACATTTTTCTGATTTTTAATTTTCCCCTCTTCATCATTATGAAAAATTTGCAGTCTGAACGAGGTAGTGGGTGGGCTTACCCATTAAAAACCAGTTATATTGTAGCAGTAGAACCATACATAAGTACGGATATATCAGCATATTATCCCCCACAGGAAGACAAGTCACACTCTCATGCGACCAATATCCTCATCATCAGAAGCAGTATCAACAATCCAATAGCAGCAATGCGCCTACTCCCCCGTACACTGAAGAGGCTGCAGTTGTCCATGTTCACTGCAATCCAAGTGGCGCATCCTGCTGCAAATCAGTGAACGATGGGAGCGTGATGGAAGAAAATAACACTAAGGGCATTCAGGATGCCATTAATTCATTTGATGCACTACCCTATTTCGAACTGGTCCTGGAGTCAAAGTCGCAGTTTATACATCCATGTAAGTATCCCTTGATTGGAATCATTGAGGAGCCGAAGAGGAGACCAAAGCTATGCCAGGGTATATACGAGTACCAGCCATGAGCTGTGAATCTTGAGGCGATTTGTGTTGAAGCATATCTAAAGGAGTTTGACCAAAGAAAAAGTGAAAGCTACGATATATGTTGTAACGTGGACCTTAGAATTAAAATCAATGAATTTTTTAAAAGTACAAAATTGGCGACGAGGATTAAAGTGAAATAATGGGTAAACAAGCCTTACAGGATGTAATGTCTCAGCAACGAGCGTGGGTGGAGAAGATCTTGGCCGACAACCAAAAATATTTGGAGAAAGTTCTACAAAGCAATCCGTCAGTATCGACGTCGATTTCTAACTTTTGACCATTTGATGTGTATGTCTTCCAACCACAGCAGCACTTTTCGGTACATGGAATAGACGAAGACAATAAGAAAAAAAGCATTGTTCTTACCATCGTGTGGAAATTTTCTAAACCAACTGCTGAAACTATTGGAAACTCAAGACGAAAATGCAATAAGATGTAAGTACATATCCATGCAAAGAGATTTCTTCGAAATTAACTAAACATTTTGCTCAAAAATGGCATGTTCTGGCTTCACGGTGCAAGTTTTTTAAGCACGAAATGTCACTTAATGTTACTAACTGGAACCCTCCAATGTTGAACTTGCAGGTGAACAGTTTAATAAGTCGTCGCAAATAGACCTTCTGTTAGAAGCATACTAACGAACTGGATGGTATCGTGTGAACACTATTTTTCAGACCACAGATACTTCCAATTCAGCCTGACTGATGCTCCTCCCAGCTAACCAGCATTTCAGAATTATCGGAAAACTGATTGGTCAAAATACAGAGGAATACTGTCAGACACAATATCCTCTGAACTCTCAAGTCCCCCGGGTAACACCAATGAGCTCGACATGAAAGTCAGAGAATTCACTCTGGCTCTCAATCAGGCTATGGCCACTTCCTGCCTTCTTATTCAACCTAGAGGCAAGAAAAAGCCGTACTGGTGGGCATCAGCACTGTGACTGCTTAGAAACACTTGCAGAAAACATTTCAACTTAGCAAAAATTACAAGAAAAGTGACTGACTGGGACTCATACAAAGAATTCGTCAAATTTTACAAAAAAGAACGGAGGAAGGCAAAGCGACAATCCTGGAGGTTATTCTGTGACAAAATCACGGAACCTCCTAGGCACCGCAGCTAAGAAAAATTCTCTCTACAAATCCTATGATGCCCTAGCTGTTTGAAAAAAACCGATGGCTCTGGGACAACGTCAAGTGATAGGTAGTTCCCAATTCGCGGACTGTAGCAGCACAAACAGGCCTACTGCAATCGTTACCAAATTCATGGTCAGGTCATAAGAGGCAAACTGTTCTGGTCACTGCATAGCTTCCAACCAGTCTGAACCTGTCTGCTGGTCCGGACGGTATTATACCTGCCGAGCTACAGAGGTCCTCAGATATTATTCCGCCTTCGCTAGACAATATTATGAGGAGCTGTAGTATAGAACTGATCCACATTACATTGTCATGAGAGAAGTCAATGTAGTTTTCATTCCCAAAGCCGGACAATGTTCTCATGTTGTCCCAAAGGACCTCAGACCTATAAGTCTATCATCTTTCCTTCTGAAAATTGTAAAGCGACTGATTGATATCCATATGCGAGCAAAAATTAAACGAAGACTTCAGTCAACGGCCCAACATGCCAACTGTAAAGGAAAGTCGGTGGAAACTGCTCTGCATTCACTGGCCAGCCACATCGAACGATCCTTAAAATACAGATAGTGTACAATGCTTGCTTTCCTGGACATAGATGGTACCTTTAATAACGTCAACACATCAGTCTTATGCTAAACAGCAGGATAATCAACTCCAAGCTGGGTAGGACTTCTGCTAAAAGATGTGTCAGCAGAGGTACGCCGCAAGGCGGCCTTTTCTGGAACTTAGTCGTTAATGAACTTCTGATATACCTGGAAGCGGGTGGTAGCAGGGTGATTACCTATGCGAATGACGTTGCTATAACCGTCTTAGGTAAGCATCTTAATACCATTAAAGAACACCTTCAGCTAAATCTTAACAGATTAACCTGTTGGATAGATCGCTGTGGATTGGGAGTAACCTCCATACAACTGATCTGGTCCTCTTTTCCAGGAAATACAAAATTCCAATTATAGACCCTGCTTCAATAAACGGTACCAGTGTAGGCTTTTCCGATACATCAAAATATTTGGCCCCATTTTTGACTGGAAACTAAACTGGAAACCTAACATTCAAGAAAGAAGAAAGCTACAGTAGCTTTATTCTCTTGCAAACAAGCCACTGTGAATAAATGGGGCCTTCAACCTCGCACAACCCACTGGCTATATATCTCGTTCATAAGACCGATACTCACTTACGTGGTTGTCGTCTGGTGGACGCTTTAGACAATGCAGTCAACTGCAGATTCCAAAGAACAGCATGTCTATGCATAAGCGGAGCCTTACGGTTTACTCCCTCTGCGGCATTAGATATTCTGTTTCATTTGACACCCCTCGATATTTTCAGCAAGCAAGTAGCTGCGCCACTACACAGTGGACAAATAATTCATGGAGGACAAGTCAATTTATTTCTACCCAGATGGATCTAAAACCGATAGCGGGCCTGGTGTTCTCTCAGATAATTTCTTTCTCTTTCCATGTTCCAAATCACTGTAGCGTGTTCGAGCTGGAGATTTGGGCGATTAAAGGAGTTCTATCCTGGCTGAAGAAAAACGTGATATCCGCATCTTTTCGGATAGTTAGGCCGCTATCAAGTCCCTGGACTCAGTCTCATTAAATTCTAAAACCACCCTTGAATGCCGATCATCTCTTATGGAGATGGCAGAGCAGTTCAACCTTCACCTTTGTTGGGTTACGGGCCACAAAGAGATTCCAGGGAACTGTAGAGCCGATGAACTCGCCAAAATCGGAACCACTCTATCTATTCTACCGAAAAAGAGCTTCATCGGTATACCAATCGCTGCGTGCAAATTAATATTAAGTCTGGATGCCAATAAAAAAATAGACCTTAGGTGGACTGTTGGATCAACATGTCTAGCGACCAAGCAGATATGGCCAAAGCTAGATCTGAATCGCTCTAAGAGTCTGATTCTTCTAAATAGAAAACATCTCAGCGCCATCATAGGTGTCATCACTGGACACTGCCTCATAGGCAAGCATGCAAGAAGGCTAGGCGCTTTGACAAAGGATTTCTGTAGAAACAGCATGGACGAGGAAGAAGAGGAAATAACCCTCCACCTACTCTATACATGTCCAGCTCTTTCCCAGAGAAGAAAACTTCACTTTGGTGATTTTTGCCACAATGACCTAATAGATCTAGAAAAATGTAGAGTTAAACAGTCTTCTACTCTTCATCGTACGGGTTCCATTGGTAAGAGGATCATAGATCCACATAGCATCACAATTAGCCAATAGGCCTAAAGGGGTCGGTATTCCCATCAGCCACTCTTACCTACCTATGAGCAGAAGCATTCTTTGATCTGCTGCAAGTGGGATAGATTAAATTTTGCCAAGGATTGTTCCTCGTAGATACAAATCCCCACTAAGTCACAAAAGACGATCATGTTATCTTGAAACCGAAGATAATGCTTTCCACGAATATGTAGAAACTAGAGGAAGTCGTAGATTAGAAATTGAAATCGAGCGAGGATCAGAGAGAGTGTGAGGAGCACTTTAAGAAGCATATTAAGGTTGAACCAAGTGGAAAGGGGTAGGCTCCTGGTACAACTTCCCTTCAAATCTATCCTGCATATTTTGAAACTTCGTACGATATAGCTTTTAAACGATTCTTGTCACTTGATAGGACATTGTCAAAAGGTTAGCTGTTGAGGGCAGAATATGCATAGGCCATATGTCTCCGATAATGACTTCTAATTTGGACACACCACACTATTACTTGCCACATCAGTGCGTAACAAACCCGAACAGGGTATCAACAAAATTCGGGGTTGTCTTTGACGCGTCTTTTTGCGCATCATCACAAATATCCTCGAATGGAATCCCTATGGTTGATCCTACAATTCAGAACGAGTTGCTGATCACATTGCTCCGTTTTCTTCTACATTGATATATATGTGATTACAGCAGACATTGTTAAGAAGTATCGGCAAATTTTAATTCACCCATCTCATCGGAATTTCAAACCTATGAACTTAAAACCGTTATTTATGGTACATCTTCGGCACCCTTTCTAGCCATTCGCTGCCTTCAATATCTGGGTGAACAAAACAGCGGCAAGTATACGAGTAAATTGGGTTCATGCGTGCTTCAATCAGATTTCTACGTTGATGACATGCTGACGGGAGCAGATAATTTAAATACGATACGTCAAATTCAAAGGGATTTGAGCTATCAAGTTGGCACAGTAACAATCCCCACGTCATTGGATCTGCAATGACCACTCAGCAAAGCAAAGACATCAAACTAAATAAATCGAACCTTACCAGCACATTAGGGATAACTTGGGACCCATTTAACGATGCATTCAGGTTTTCACTGTCGATCCAATGGGCCAAAATTATTCTTCAAAATTTATGTGTTGAAAAACTGGATTGGGACTCGTCAATCCCGCAAAGCATAGATACCGAGTGGCGTCAGTTTATGAGCGATATTTATTCATTGAAATATCTGTCTGTTCTCAGGTCTGCACTTCTTAAGAACAAAGTTACCAAATTCACGGCTTTTCTGAATGCTTATGGCCGCTGCTTGTATGTCGGAATAATAGATCTATTTAGTGGCTAGATCAAGGGTGGCTCCTTCAGAGAAAAAACATCTCCCACGGATCGAACTTTGTGGAGCTCATCTCTTATCCAAATTGTGGAAAAAAATCCGGAAAATATGTCAAAACATAGATGTCGAGGTTTATTTTTGGACTGATGCCACAAACGTCTTGCATTGGATCTCAACACATTTGTCAAAACTTAGTAGCTTTGTTGGCAATCGAGTAGCCAAAGGACAGGAGAACACGCATGGTGTATTTTGGAGACTTGTGCCAGCACATGAAAATCCAGCAGATTAATTCTCACGGGGTTGTACTGTATCGGAATTGAAGCAATCTATAGGTTTCCAGGGTCCTAAATTCTTGTTAAAGAAGCCAGAATCATGGCCAGCACTCGTCGAAATACAACTTTCTTCTGAAGAACAGTATTCAGTTGTCATCTAATAGAATCAAACCACGTTCTAGAAGTTACCGATAAGTACAGTTTGCACAAAAAGATCCCACGAATATTTGCGTATGTCCTACCAGCGATCAGTCGAATGAAAAAGAAACAAGTGGAGAGCATTGAGCTCGAAAATGTCCTGCTTCAAATTATTTACACTATTTAGATTAATAATTTTCAATTACAATTTGAAGCTTTAAGGAAGAATCACCAACTAAAAGGGTCCATCAAATGGTTAAATCCATTCATCGGCTTCTTTAAAGTAGGAGGACGACTTAAACACGCAAACATCCCTGGAGAATGTAAGCACCAATTTCTATTTCCGAAAAACTGCAATTTTACAACCGTCATAGTAAGGCATCTACTATTGACGAATTACCACTCTGGGCCAAAAGCTCTTGTGGGACTAGTAAGGCAAAGGTTTTGGATAGTCAGGATAGAATACATTGTGTCAGATACCGACCAAGGTTACTGGAGCAGGTAAGAGGCGATTTACCTACAGAAAGAACGACCCCATCGCGTCCCGTCTCACGTTGTGACTAGAATTCTGTGGTCCAATCTACACATACTGGTACTATAAAATTCGCAGTACGATGCCATGCAAAACGTATGTCTCTGTCTTCGTCTGCTTCGCCTCCAAGGTAGTTCATTTAGAAGCCTTGTCAGACCTTTCCGCCTACGCGAATAATGGGTCGTTGAGGTTTGCCGAAATACCTTCGTTGCGATAACGCTGCTAACTTCGTAGGAGCGCAATCTAAACTAGCAGAATCTCGCAATATGTTTTATAAACATACCAGTCAGGAGCTTATATCTAATTTCTGTTTTAAAAGAAATATCAATTTTTATTTTATACCCCCCAGGGCACCTTGCTGGAATATGAGAATCGGCCGTGAAAATAGCAAAGGGTCACTTATATCGAAGCTTGGGAAGCGCAAAACTAACGTTCGAGGAGTTATCAACGGTACTAGTAGAGATCGTGGCAGTCATGAACTCATGTCGATGTCGATGCACTCACACCAGCCCTCCTCCTTACTGGGTCATCACTGAAATCGATTCCAGAGCCTGCAACAGACGTTCTAAACATCAGTTCTCTTCAAAGATGGCGACGAATCAACGCAGTGAAGGCTCATTTTTGGAAAAGATAGTCGAAAGAGTACATCCAAAAGCTCCAAGGTCGAAGCAAGTGGATCACATTGCAACCCAACTTAAACATCGGGAACTTGATCATCGTGCATGAAGATACCACTCCGCCTCAAAAATAGCTAATGGGAAGAGTCACTGGTGTTATCCGAGGTCAAGATGGTAAGAGTAGCAGACATGCGTACATCAAAGGACAGTATTAGACGTCCCATTTGGAAGTTAGCGCTTCTCCCATCTTAAAAGTGGGAACCCTTCCAAAGAGAGGAGAATGTGGGAGCACATTTATTCACATATATTTATTGTAAAAAACATATTGTAAAATAATTACGAACAAAATTTGAATTTGGCGCCTAAGTGCCAAGGTTCGCGGTCTTTTTGATTTGCCTTTGGGCGAAACGTTTATCCAAATATCTCCGAGTTGACAAGTGAAAAAACCTCCACTTCGGACAATGTCAGCAGGCCATAAGTACTCATAATGGATAGCAGACCTCAGAGGATTAGCCAGGGACTGCAGCTTAAACTTCACAAAGGAGGGCTGTAATCAACCGTACGCCCATTTCATGATTCGAGACATGCCATACACCAAATGATGCCATTCGTATGGCGATTACACAAAAGAAAAATTCAACATAAAATTTACACAGGCGTGGAACAATATTTTCAAAGGCAATATATCCATGAATGACAAGGACATCGAGGTACAGTAGTTGGAAAATCGAAGCAAGCAAAAAACAAGTAAGTCGAATTCTGAAAATTTTTCTATTCGTAAATCATGTCCTGGATGTGGGAGAAGGCATAATAGAAATCAGTGCTATTATAAGGATGCCATATGCGATCAATGTCATAAGAAGGGATAATCAAGCAGCAGATTCTCGCCCACGTCCACGTGGGTGATCGATGTCACGGAAAAGGGAACGCTGGTATCCTTCAGCTGAGGTTCACTCGAACCACCAAATCGAAGAAGTATCAGCGACACAGTGTTCGATGGAAGTTGAAAAACAAAATTTCTACGACACTCGTTGTTAGCGGAACCCCGTAGAAATTGCAGATAGACACGGGACCCACTTGCTCACGGTCTACGGGGGTATAAGGAACTTGGTTGTCCACCATGCGTTCCGACTGAGAAGATACTTAATTCTTATGGCCGTGGCATGGTACCTCTTAAGGGTGTGACTGAGTTTCAGTTCAGTTTATAAGCATTTTTATTATATTGATTTGATTAACACTTACCAGACTGAGGTGGAGGTGCAGTGCACCGACTTCCTATGTTGGTGCTCAACAATGCGCAAAGCTCAAACATAATGAGCCTCGACAGTTTTTACGGTGTAACGAGGTCTCATCCATTTCTTTACACTTAAAAACTGAGTTGAAGCATAAGGCCAAGTATCTTTGCGAACGCCACAAAGTCCCTTTTGGCAATTAGTTGGGTAAAAGCACTAAATGTGTTGCTGATTTGGCATTAAAACCGAGTAGTCAAGCCAAGTATTGCAAATATGTACAGGCCAACACCTTTTAAAACAAGCAGTTAAAGCTAAAATTCAACGACTTGAGAGCAAGGACATCCTGAGACCTGTAGAGACAAGTCAGTGGGCTGCGCCAATAGTAGTAGTATCTAAACCCAATGGTAACTATCGAATCTGTGGGGATTTTAAAGTTACGGTGAATTCACAATTAGAAACGGACAGACATCTAGTACCACGAATTCACGATTTATTTCATCGCCGGCAAGGTGGCCGCCTGTTTACAAAAATATACCTCTCCGATGTCTACCTGCAAGTGCCTTTAGACGAGGAGTCGAGTCAAAAAAGTTGACCGACTGCCTTTTGGAATATCCAGAGATATATGGAGCAACTTAGAGCGAGACTGCACTGCTGTGCTTCCTACTTAGATGACGTCATAGTGCCTTGCAAAACAGATGATCAGCACTTACGAATTTTGGAAATTGTTTTGAACCGCAGCATGGGCTGCGTTGCAGGTTGGAAAAATGCCAATCGGCAATGAGTGAAGTACAATACATAGGCCACATGATAGATGCCGAAAGAATCCGTCCTTCTGATGAGCGCGTTAGGGCTCTTATGACGTTACCTATTCCAGTAAGTAGGCTAGAATCCTTTATTGGAAAAATTAACTATTACACTCAATATATTAAAAATTTGTCACAGATTGCAGCACCATTAAATAAGCGCAGGTCCCAAGGTAAGGAGGTAAGCTAAGGAGTATAAGTGGCGTGTCGAACAACAACGAGCGTTTGTGTGCCTCAAGAAGAAACAGGCAGCTGTAACACGCTTACAACATTTTAATGACAAGATTGCAATTTAATTGGCAACAAACCCATCCTCACATGGCATCGGCGTTGTCTTGTTACTGGTTTATCCAGATGGCTTGGAACGCCATATAGCGTTTGCATCTAAAACGCTAAATGAAACTAAAAAAAGATACAGGCAATTCGAATAAGAGGATCTATCAATCATCTTTAGCGTCGTGCGTATCTCTATGGCCGCAAATTCGAATTAGTAATGGACTATAAGCCCCTCGTAACAATATTTAATCCAAATAAGAAACTTCCGGAAATGAGCATACAATGACTACAAAAATGGGCAATTGTTTTATTGACTTACAATTACTCAGTTCGTTACCAGCCAACAACACTTCACAACAATGCAGACTGCTTATCTCGCTTGTCGCTGGACCAGGTAGGAATTTTAATTAATCAGGGGAATCATGTTTAGAAATAGAAGACATCTATAGCACACTTATTCCGGATTTTCCTGTCAACAAACTAATAGCAGACACCTCTGACGAGACAATCCAGAAGGTGGCAAACTATGTTCAAAAGGGTTGGCCCAACAAAAAAGCCTTTCACCATTTTTTCAAAGAAGATTTCCTCTTTGTATGTGTACTAACGTTCTTATTTTTCAGTCCGAAAGCCTGAGAGTAGTAATTCCGAAAGCCCTCCAATCAAACGTCCTTTACATTCTGCATCAAGGTTACTGGGAATACAGTCGAATGAAAAATCTGAGTTGACGTTACTGTTGGTGGCCGGGGATCGATGATCAGATTGAGTTTGGTAGCTTCTTGTTCTGCATGCCAAAGCTACGCTAATCATAATGCGATGGTGTGACATAGTTGGCCAATACCAACTAAAGCGTGGGAAAGGAATTCATGTGGATGGTGGTAGTAGATGCCTTATCTAAGTTCCCCTTCGTGGTTAAAAAGAGTGTAACCAATTTTCAGGCAACTATTCAAGCATTACAATCCATTTTTGCCACGACGATTGTATCAGACAATGGTACATAATTTGCTTCAAAGGAATTTGAAGCAAAACGGATGGTGCGTATTTTTCAGACGGCCATACAAGAAAAATATTAGTAACGCACTGCAGCGGGATGGCGCACTGAATGTGTTGTTAACCATATTCTGCATGGACGACAAGATCGATCAATACTATCGGCGATGCTACCTACTCAAAACAACAAACCAACTACGAAAGCTTTGACTATGTCCAAAAACGTCTGGTTTCTCCCAATGAACCAGTTTTTGCACGTCAGTACCAGAATAAACCAAACTGGGTGAAAGCTAAAGTGATCAAAGCCTTGAGCCGATGTATGTTCTTGGTCGAAACTAAATCTGGAAATTGGCGAAGACATGTGAATCAATTACGCCCTCGGCAGCCACTTGGCAACTCCATCGCTTTAGCTGTTACTGATGTCCTATCTCCTGAACAGCTGAGTGCCATATTCCCAAAAACTAATGACTTAACTTCTATTAAAGATGAGGATGAGTCCGATATCCAAAGTCAAATAAAGAATGTTCCAATATAAACAACGGAGGATGGAACTTTGTCAAGGCGATACCAGAGGACGAGAAAACCATCGGTGAGATTTGCATTCAATTAGCTAGGAGAAGATGTTTAACGTGGAACTTCGACTCACAATACCATCAGCGAATGTTATCAACTTGATCTATGCACTAAGCTCCTGAAGCATTCTTCTATTTAAGAATAATTTTGTAAAATTACTAAAGTACTTACAAAATAAGGCAACTGATCAGGCATTTTGATTGCAGATATCTTTAGAGTTGGTGGGGATGAAGTGCACCAACCAAATCATACAACCTCCAAAATCCGCCGGTTACAAGATCCCTACCAATGTACCATCGACTAAAAGGTAGCAAGTATTGGACTTGTTTGCAAGAAGAAAGCAAGGGTAATGAATGAGCTCGTCCACTTTCGAGTTCAACAAACAATATTTTGATGCAAATTCATGTACTCCTTCCACATTTTCTCCATATCGTTAAACTATGTATAATAGAAGCTCCAAAGAAAATTCAAGAAACGTACTTTGTTTAAGTGTAATCTGCAAATTCGGTACAATTTGGAAGACTACCAAACCGATTAAGCCCGGTTTACTAAGAACGTCCTATAACTCTTCTACCAGGTAAAATATTATTTATGTGAAATAACCCGGCGTAATTGGTATATTAGTCCAACCTGGTAGCATCGAATAGGTCGGCTTTAATAAAATATGGTGCACACTACAGTTGTCTTTTTTGAAGGCATCTTCACCGCCTTGCTTCCATAACAACTTCCCGGTGTAGGTGTTAACGGTAACAAAATTGGTGAAGTAAATCCCTCGCCAGAAAACAAAAACCAGTGGAGTAGCATATCCTTAAATTTGTGTGCCATACAATATCCTTCTCAGTGTGAAAAATCTTGCAAGTATGCACTCATACTTTGCAAAAGAGAACACGGATAGGAGATATGATCATGAACAGAGCCCATGCATGGCGTGCTTTAAATGAGGTTCTTTTAACATTAAGCATCATTAGTTTTTTGGTATATCTGCTTATATGTCTACACTATCTTCTGTAGTCTCCAAGACGCTAGAGGCCTCAGATATAGTATAATGACTGTTCATTAAAGATGGAGTTTCAGTAAATCTCCTTCCAACTGTATGTATTGTCTTTATGAAAAGCAGGATCTCAACTGCGAATGACTAACAAAAACCTCGTAGCAGCAGCATCTCCCACTGCAGCCACTGCAGTCGGCAACCTAGCAGCTCTACTAGCAAGCCCTACTCCCACCTCCCAGTGGTGCCATCTGGGAATTTCTTCGGAAATTGCAAACGGTATGATGACGAGTGGCTGCTACGAATACCGACTTTTGGCTTCCAGTAAAACCTATATACATAATGGCAGCGATCAGGTCCCTCAACAAAAACAAGGCGGTGAGCATTGATGACATCCCTACCGAATTATACCATGCGACGCCAGATGCATCGGCTGATCTGCTACAGCTTCTCATATGCACAGCATGGGATAGCGGTGAATCTCCGCAGAAGTGGAAAAGAGGGATGATAATCAAGCTACCAAAAAGAGGAAACCCGATGGAGTATGCAAACTGGAGAGGTGCATGCGTTCTTTGAGCCGTAGCCAAAATAATTGCTAGAATAGTTCTGGAATGAATCAGAGAACATTTCGATTCAACTGTCGACGTCGAATAAGCAGTCTTTCGCGCAGGATCTTCCGGCATCGACCACATAAACACCTTACGGATCATTATAGAGCATGATAGCTATTATTAAATCTACGAGTACATACGAGGGTGGGAAATGTCTCGTTTTGCAAAATGGTAAGATACCTGGGGATTTTGAAGTTCAAAGTGGAGTGCGTCAGGGGTGTATACTGTCGCCACTATTGTTTTGGTGATCATCGGCGATGTACTCTGTGCAGCATTAACGGAAGGCAACTGTAGAATTCGATGGACAATGACATCTTACCTTAAACAACTTGACTACGCTGACCATGTTTGCCTACTTTCACATCAGATAATGGACTTTTATTTGATGGCCCACAATCTGAAAGCTGAGGCGAACAAAGTGGGGCTCAAGATAAACACAGCCAAAACGAAAGCACTTAGCACTTCCAAAACCTGCGCTCAACTTAACATTGCCGGACAGAGAGAAGTTTAATAGATTTCTATACTTAAGAAGTGTGGTTTGGATTAACCGGGGTAGCATCGAACTGGATGTGGGCAGCAGAATCGGGAAGGCTAAAGCTGTTTTTGAAATGCTATCCAAAACCCGAAAAAGCAATGTTTTCAGCAAGAACGAAGCTGCGACTGTTCCACTCCAACTTAGAATCAGTACTGTTTTTTGGGTGCATTACTTGGCAGGCGGACACCACTACCACACGCAAGCTGCAAGCCTTTGTACATAGATGTCTAAAAATCATCTGGACAGTTTTTTGGCCCAATCATATTTCTAATGCATAGCTTCATCAGAGAACGGGCCAAGAACCTATAAACATTACTATACGGGGGAGAAAGTAGCAATGGATTGGACACAGCCTACGACGCAAAGACAATTCCATTGCGAAATACTACATTCAGTGGAATCCGCTTACTCGGATCATGGCGCAGAACTGTCGAGGAGGAATCGAGCTCTTTAGGAATGAGTTGGAGAGAGCTGAAACGCTATACACTCCAAGGGGTTAAAGGATTTATACATATATTGTATGTATACTCGTATAACTCGTTTGGTTGGAATTAAATTTAAATGTGCCACGAACTCGTCCTCGAATAAAGTCCAATATCTGGAAGTAATCCCGGATTATTAATTTCTCCGGTGAAAACATGTCAAACCAATAGCTGTCGACCGTCTTGCTGAGCAAAGACCTCTCTGAAACGTATCAGTTGATCAGTTGGACACATGAGTCATCTCATGACCTAATGGAAGTTGGTTTAAGTGCCATTCGATTGATCTTTTTGGGTATTTACACGGAAAATGCCCGGAGGTTTTAGTAGTCATTTTCATATTTTCTGTACTTGCTTACCTACTGGTTAGGCTACCGTCCTGTTATATGTACTCGTATAATTGTAATTGAATTCCAACCCGGTTCTGCAGTTCTGATTTTTTAACACCAAGGTTTCTGGTATCCGCGATTACTTGATTCTTGAACTAGATCCGTCATCGACTTTTTCATTTCTCTTTATGTATTCAATCAGAAGCCTGAAAATCAAAGGCCCGATAGGTTGAAGTTCTACCTTCTCTTCACTAGTACATAGGACTTTGCATGCGACACTTCTTTTGAAACAAAGCCCAGATACTATGTCTGCATTTCTTCTGAAAAGTTATTATTCTACGTTGGCAAAACCACCCAAGCTTCCTCAAGTGATGTATGTTAAGTAATATTTACTTCACAGCCTCCGATCTGACCTCAATATTTAAGGCATTTGTACACCAAAAATTGGAATGCAAAGGTCACATCTGGTCAGGTGGTCGTAATACCTCTCAGCCCTGTTATTCCTGTTGATTCAAAACCGTACAATAAAACTGACAGGTGATGCCTATATTGCATGGCCAGTGGACACCCTTGAACATCGATGAAATATCTTGTTTTTCAAATCTCCAATTGTCTCGCTATGAGAGCTTATGAGTTTATCCTCAAGCCCACTTCTGGACCTACTGTGAAATATCGCGATTCTTTCCTAAGGGCGATCACCCTATTCTCTAGTCATTATAACTTTCAAACATTTAAAACCAATGTACATCGGTACGAGTACCTTTCCCTTCCTTTTCTTTACCCCTATTTTCTTCCGCACTGTGTGCGAACATTTTATGGGTACACAAAATCCCTTGAGCTTTTTCGAGAATACAAGGTTTTTTGGAACAAAATCGGAAAACTGAATTCGTTGAGCCTTGTTTGAGTTCCAGCTTACAATGGGGTTGCGGGAAATAAGGTTTTACCTGAAGATTGTTTGTGTCCTCGGTAAGGGTGTCAGTTTTTTGTGAGCATAAGTGCAAATATCACGAGTCTCTAGTATGTCGGCAGATACCTATAAAAGTCAGAGACAACTGTCCCTGCCGTGCCTCAGTAGGAAAGTATCCGGTCTTGACTACTATGGCTATGCACTTACGTGTGAGTGACATAACATCCTGCGATGCTTAAGGATGATGATGACGACACCACAAAACAATCGCTCTGTGTGTGTTCGATCTGCGCATTAGGTTGCGGGTACTTGGCGTAGTACATGATGGTATCATAGGCACTTTATCACTGAAGGACGTACTCATCCACTCCTTACTCCTATTCGAACAGGAATAAAAAATTCAACACGAATCAGCTAGCATTCTATCTAGGATTACGGGTTCTTCAGTTTCAGGTGAAGCTCCCAGCCGTTTAGTAATCGATAAAGACAAAAAGCCAATCAGTGACATGAGGCATGACTGCCTCAATCCTGGGCCAATAAAACGATTCAGTATTGAGGCCAATTACGCATTAAGCAACAGACATTCAACCGAGGAAAGTCCTGAAGAATTCCTTCTGATACTAATCCGGCAAGTGAGCAAGTTTTTAACAGAACTCAGAATGCTAAACCTGCCAGGTTTGATTATTACAATACAATAAGTACTTGGGCCCTTACAGCAGCTTTCCCCAATATTATTTCCAAGATTGAATTTCCGAATATCGTTATTTTCTATGAAGTCTCCATTTACCTTCGATATCTTCTGGTTACACCAAATCATCGGAGAGAGCACATTGACAACCAGGCAGCCATGCAAGCTTTCAAATCATCTCACACACGGCCTACAATGGTCAAATATCTTATGACATTCTGGGGCATAGAATTCTATTGGCAGTTATGTCTTTAACGGTCTGGGATATGCTAGGAATTTTAACATATCAATCTTTCTACCCAAATGTTTCCAACTTTGGTCTTAAGATTTTATGCCAAAAGGTCCAAATTTGAAATGCAAATGCCCCTGTACAGAAAAGTAGCAGAGCTGATGTTTCAAACTGATTGTATCCTGGATTAAGGATTTTTCAGTTTCCTGCATACTGAATAAGCATGGAAAATCACTTTGCCTTTTACATTTATTCTCAGAGTTCTTTAGAAGTAGTCGGAAGAAACTGCACCCTATCGGTTGAAGGGATGAGGCATTCGAATACTCGTACAACCCGAGAATCCCCATTTTACTGTTCCCACTAAGTATCTGGATGGCTTATGATTTATTAAAATTTTGAAAAGCCTGGCATGTTGTTAGAGAGAAATTCTCTCTCTAAAAAAAAAAGGAAGATTAAAAAAACAAAAGTTTTTTTTCCCTATGAAAATCCCTTGGAGGCTTTTGCGCCCCAAAAACCCCTAACTCACGGCCTCAGCCCTGAGACGACAGGATACTCTTTCTCGTCGTAGGTGTATATGGAAAAATATTTGCGCTTTTGAGGCGTTTTGCCAGTGTGTCGGCCGAGCTTGGGTTTCAGCTTACCGCACATGCAGAAGAAGTCAACATCATTGAGTTGACGTTTGAGGGGTGGAAGTTGCCAGTTGGCAGGTTGGCGGTAGAATGTCCCAAAGTGGGTGTTCGGTTTTCCTTTATTATTTTATTTTTTTTTTTCAATCTTTTATTTCACCCTGTTATTGGTTTCGCTTTAGAATTTGTGAATCCTTATCATAACTTCATGAGATTCTTCTCTTTTGTAAGTAAACATAGATAGATACGGGGGAATGATGCGGACTATGGATACATGGCGGCTGTGTTCAGTGATTGTGCTGTGTAGGCGCATCTGATATCTGAATGGGATTTGCAACAAGGTTGATGCTCGGTATATACTCGTGTTTATGTGTATGCATGTAGGAAAAGACCGAGACAACATGCTTGTCTCTGTACTTTTGTACAAGTCAAGCAACACACCAACAACAGCAAAGCGGATCTTTGTTGGAAATTTTTGATTAAAAATGTGTACTTGCTGTGTTTTTTTTTTTTTTTTTAATTTCACTCTTCGGCTGCACTTTGCGTTCCTTTTTTCTTGTAATTCCCGCTTAAGTTGAGTTTGCTCATATTTTTTTTTTTTTTATAATTTTTGCCGTTTTAGTGAGACTGAGGGGGAAGGATATCCCTCTTCCCGGGTTCTCTCTGTGATATCAGGGAAAATTGTGAAAGGAGCAAAGTCTTTTGCTCGTGTAATGTAAATAATTTTACATGTAGGGCGGTGTAAAGTCTTCTGTTTGCAAGAGAAAAATTCACCCTACGGGCCATCGTCGTCGGGAAGATGGTTCAGGGTGGGAGGTGGAAGAAGCAAAAGATTCCTTTGAGTAAAATGTCAGGATATTGCTGTTGTCGTTGTGCCTAAGTAGATCCTTGAACATTGTTAGGTTGGAAATATTTTCGTTGCATTAGAAATACTTTTCTAGTTCAAGTGGCTTAGGATGTTGGAATGACATGACATAGCACAGTGTGGAGTGTATATACTTGTATTAATAGATGAGAAGCTTCCTGACGCTGTGCTTCTATTTTGACATCCTCTGGATGAATGGTTGTTGCTTATAGTCATCAACAGAGCTTAGGAAATGTTGTCTTCGTGTATCTTATATATGTATCAAATATTTGGGTATCTGGAACCTTAGAAAATATTTTGTTTCTTTGGTCGATAGTAATGTTGTCTATTTTTAACTCCTTTGCGTGGGAGAATTGTGTGAGTTTTACGAACTTGGGTCTGAGGACATTAAACAAGCTGGAGTTTTAAAGGACTCTTTAGAATCTAAATGGATGACGACATGAGCTCTCAAAAAGCATGCGAAATGAAGAAGGTGACATATTACCTTGTTAGAAAACAACACCTATGCGTGGAAAGTCACTTATGTATATCCTAAATGTGGTTTTTAAAAATAAAAAATGCTAAAAAAATTAGGTTCACTATCCTTCAATCAAGGGGCGATTCCTCTTAGTTAGCTAGTTTAGCGGCGCTAAACCAAGAATTTAAATTTAAAAATTAAAATTTAAATTTAAAAAAAAAAAAATTAATCCTTTGAAATACATTTTATACGCAAAATACAACGAATAAAAGGTTAAAGTAATTACATATGAAGATTAATAATTGCAGTAATCCATGACATACTAATTAACAAAACAACCTATTTATTTACAAATCATCTTTTCCTATACACTACATAATACTCCCATACAAAAAGTTTCTCTTAGAATATTCTTTAGCGTACAAAATTGCGCTACCAAATTCCCTACAATCTATATAAGAGTGTTGTTTGACTACCAGTCGTAAGCAAAGCACAGTTAAATAAACGGAAGGATTAGCGCAAACGAATGCGATAAAATTCTTAACGCTTGAAAAACATATTGGTGGTATTTATCAGTGTTAAGGTAGTCTTTAGTGCTCACATTGCTGAAATCTTTTTGTTGGAAGTTTTCTACAGTTATTGTAAGATAGGGATTAGTTTTGTTTTGTTCCATAAAAACTTTTTATTTTTTTATTTTGGTAGGAAATGAAATGGAATCCGCAACAATAACTGCTCAAACAAAATCCAGATAGAGAAACAATTTGGAACAAGATCGTTTTCGAAAAAACTTTTAATTATTCAAAATGGACGCCCATGCCCAAAACTATCAGGTTTAAAATCAACGCACAAGGACTGTAATAGAGAGTATACTAGAAACTTTAATGAAAATCAGTTTTCCCTTTACCCGTGGTTAGCTGGATGTGAAAATAAAAAAAAAACTTTTTTGTTGGCCTTGTTTACTGTTCTCCGGAATTCATCTGCCTGGAGTACATGGAGTGTTGATAATCATAATGCTCTAACCACAATTCAAAGGAAACACAAACAAAGCGCATCCCATTTACAATGTGTGTTTAAACTAGCCAGATTTGGTTAAAATAGGATAGATGTAGCTTTAAGCTCCCAGTTAAGAACTGCTAACACTCAACATAACATCCGGGTTAGGAAAAATCGTGAGATGCACAATCGCCTAATAGATGTGACATATTATCTGGCAAATCAGGAGTTATCATTTAAAGGCCATAATTAATCTGTTTTGTCCTTAAATCGAGGAAACTACATACATTGAATTTTTAAATGTACGAGGGCGGGTCAATAAGTCCCGACTTTTTGAATTTCTGACCTCTTTACTGAAACAGCAACACTGCCCCTGTCAACAGGCATCTGTCAGTTGACTCTTGTCAAAATTTAAACTTGCTGCGTCAGTTAGTTTGTGTTTGACAGCTATTTTTATCAGACTACTCACTAATTTGAGGAGAAAATGGAAAAAAGTGAATTTCGTGTGCTTATTAAGCATTATTTCTTGCGAAAAAAAACCATTACCGAGACCAAGGCTAAGCTTGATAAATACTATGGGGACTCTGCACCATCGATTTCAATGGTAAAAAAGTGGTTTACTGAATTTTGTTGTGGCCGTACAAGCACTGAAGATGCCGAACGTCCTGGACGCCCAGTTGAGGTCTCTACACCCGAAACAATCGAAAAAATTCACGATATGGTGTTGGCCGACCGAAGATTGAAAGTGCGAGAGATTGTGGAAGCCGTAGGGATCTCGCATGGCTCAGTGGTTTCAATTTTGAATGATCACTTGGGCATGAGAAAGCTTTCCGTAAGATGGGTTTGCCACAGTCGCGTTTGCTCACAGTCGACCACAAACGCAATCGTGTAACAACTTCACAGGAAGGTTTGGCGTTGTTTAATCGCAATAGGGAGGAGTTTTTGCGCCGTTTTGTAACCGTGGACGAAACATGGATCCATCACAACACACCAGAGAACAAACAACAGTCAAAACAGTGGGTTTCTAAGGGTGAATCGGCGCCAAAGAAGGCCAAGGTGGGTTTGTCAGCCAATAAAGTTATGGCGACTGTTTTTTGGGATGCACGCGGGATAATCCACATTGACTACCTTCAAAAGGGAAGAACAATCAATGGGGAATATTATGCCAACTTATTGGACCGATTCAATGACGATTTGATAAAAAAACGACCTCATTTGGCCAAGAAAAAAGTTATTTTCCACCAAGACAATGCAAGGGTGCACACATGTGCAGTTGCCATGGCAAAAATCCATGAATTGGGCTATGAATTGCTCCCTCATCCACCCTATTCTCCAGATTTGGCTCCGAGCGACTACTTCTTGTTCCCAAACCTGAAGAAATGGCTTGGTGGAAAAAGATTTGACTCCAATGATGAAGTCATCTCGCAAACAAGGCCTATTTTGAGGACCTCGACAAATCATTTTTTTGGAAGGGATAAAAAAATTGGAGAAGCGTTGGACAAAGTGTATAGAGCTCAAGGGAGACTACGTTGAAAAATAAAATTATTTTTTTATCAAAAAATCTGTGTTTTCATCCAAAAGTCACGGACTTATTGACCCACCCTCGTATTAAAACAATACGACCCTGTATTATCACAGCACCTTGAAACGGCAACGGTTTTTAAATGAACCTCAATGGCGATTCAAAATGATCTGATCAAAGCGGCTGGTGAGTTTTTAAACAGTCATATTTCCAAAAGAATTACACAGTCAGAGTTTGTCGCAATAATGCTTGACGAGACTTCAGACATTCAAATGAAATCTCAGTTATCTTATATTTCGGTATTATTTTAATAAGAGAATTTATGAAACTTTCGTTGGATTTACCGATGCAAGTTCTGGGCGAACACCAGAAGATTTGTTTCATTTAGTTACAGCTCTGTTGGAGAAATATGACATAAAAGATAAACTTGTGGCCCAGACTCACGACGGGGCTTCCGTTATGACTGGCCATTTGAATGGACTCCAAATGAAAGTTAAGAACGTATGTCCCAATGCTGTATTTGTCCACTGTTATGCACACGTAATAAATTCAGTGCTTTCTCAAAGATTAAACAATATAAGAGAGTGCAGGATTTTTTTTTTTAGCACTTTGAATGGCATCGCTACGTTCGCATCTCATTCAAGCAAAAGGACGTACGCTCTAAAAAAATTTTTAAAAAGAGAAATTCCATCGTTAGGCATGACTAGGTGGTGCTTTAATTCACAACGTGTCAATGTAGTCTACTCTCACGCTGAAAACATTCTACAATATTTTGAATGTATTCAAAATGATGAGACATGTACATGGGAAAACAATGATCGAATGGCTGCATCGGGATACTGTAATTTTTTGAAAAGCCTTGAAACTGTTTTTCTTTTGAATGTGTTTTCAAAACTTTTTTCATACTCAGATATACTTTTCAATACATTACAAAATGCCAATATAGACCTTGTTTTTTGTAGAAACCAAATAAAAAAGCTTGATGAATTTCTTAAAGTTCAATGAAAAGAAGGGTTTCAATAAATTTGGCAATCAACATTGCAGGCTGTGCCATCACATGCTGACAAACGAAAAGCTCGAAAAGACCAATTTGATACAAATGAAACGAAATACAGGAAATTATTCTTTGAAATAGTTGACAATTTAAGTATGCAGATATCAGAAAGGTTTGCATCCTTTGAGAAACTAAAATATTTCGATTTACTAAACGGGAAAAAATTTAGTAACTATCGTCAAAAAAACAATTTTCCTGAAGAATTAATTTAAAATCTAATTGAAAGCTACCCGAACATATTTGAATTCACTCAATTAAAGAATGAATTTACTGTTTTTTTTATGAAAACACAGACGCTGTATAGCCAACAGGTACTACATCAGCAGGACCGTCAAAAACGACAACACCATTTGATGTCTTGCTCTGAATGGAGACAAATATCGCCGACAGTTTTGACCAGGTGTACAGTACCAGCTTCAACGGCGTCTGTAGAGCGCTCCTTTTTTGCATTGAAGAGGATATAGACGTACCTTCGAAGCACTGAAGGTCAGGATAGGTTAAGCTACGAGTATTTGGCTCTCATGTCTATCGAAAAGGAATTTTTGAAAGAGCTGAAAGAAAGTGACAAATTTTACAATCGAGTCATAGAAAATTTTGTGACCGTTAATAGACGAACCGAATTTATGTATCAATAAGATTTTTAAACCATGTATTTTATATTATTTATTTGTGGAGTGTATTTTTATTTGTACTTCTTGTATTAATAAAATTAAAAAATCACGATTCGTTTTTTAATTTAAACTTTCCCATAGCACGTAGATACGAGTAACTCAATGCTTAAGACCAGGAATCGCCACTGCTTCAATCTGGCCCTCGCCTAATTAACAACGCTACGCCCTTCGATGACTTAATCTAATAATAAACGGGGATAGAGCAATACTAATCTTGTCGTAAAGGTTTGTGATTGATGCTACTGAAGGTTGCTACGATTTGACCAGTTACATTATGAGCTGCGAGTTCTGAGCCGGTGGCTTTGGTTTAAAACTAAATCGCAAGAAGGGTCTTTAACAAGTTAGTTAGCGCGATATAGAGTTGCAAATAAGTACAAGAGATTTTAAATGGGCTTCGAATCAAACCAACGGTGGGACTTATGCCCTCAACATAGGTTCTGACTTTGGCCGTCCTGTGAAGTTAAGTCTCAACGACAAGTTCTCTCACCTTCTCCTTCAATCTCCTCAATTAGAGAACCTAGATTTAATATATGTACAATTACATCCAGCCATCAGATGGGGCTTCAAGCGCCAATCGCCAATGGCTGGTATAAGCCATCATTTTCAAATTACCTTTTTAGGAGCGTGTCGACGTATTGAAAAAATACATACGAAATTAATTCACCGAATATTTAAGCTTTATTAATAAACGTAGCGCTCTTGCGGTCGATCCATGAAGATGATGTGTTTTATTTGAATTTTTAGTTAACGATCAGTTGAATGTAGACTCTTACAGCAGTCGCCCTCCAGTGACTTTGTTACGATGTGATAAAAGTTATTCCTTATATTGTATATCCCAAGTCTTAAAGACGAATTTGTACCTGGCCCAGATGGGCTCCCCACCGTGTTTCTTAAAAAATGCAGCTTCAAATGCAAGCCTTTTATTTGACCTCGACAACATTGTTTTCTAAAAGGTAGATCAACTACCACAAATCTAGTTGAATTCGTGTCTTTTGCTCTCACATATCAGCTTTAGAAAATGGAAAAGAAATCGATGTTATCGCAACTAATTTCACTAAAGGGTTTGATAAGATATCTCATCAATTAATCCTCTTCAAATTGTCTGCTCTCTGTTTTGAGCATCTCTTATTAAAATGGATTTCTTCTTACCTGTTAAACCGATATTATAATGTTCGGTTTAGATCCGCCCTCTCTGTTCCATTCCTGGCCTTATCTGGAGTTCCAGAAGGCAGTCATCGTGGCCCTCTTCTCTTCATTCTTACTATCAACGATGTTGAGAGGGTCATTAAATACTCCTCCCTCTCCCTTTACGCTGACGACACAAAATTTTTTAAAACTATTTCTTCTCCGCATGACTCTGCCCTTCTTCAAGAAGACGTTGATCGGTTTTCGATTTGGTGCCTCAAAAACTGACTAGAACTTAATACAGCCAATTGTCAGTCTATAACCTTCTCACGTAAATGCAACCCGTTTCCTCCTCGACTTTATTTTCTCCATGGTCAACTTTGGTCCCCCTTTCACCGGGTTCAAGTTTCCCGAATCGAGGGTATTCAACGTCGATTCCTCCGATTTGCTCTCCGTGATCTGCCGCGGAACGACCCTTTAACTCTTTAATCTTACCTCCCTATCAGAACCGCTTCAAACTTCTAAATATGAATTCGTTAAAAGAACGTAGGAATACTGATCCTCCTGAACGTGTCTTTCTGGTAATGACGTCGTTAGAAGTTGCAGGAAGGACTGGCGGAGAATATGGTTGTTCAGAGCTGGGAAGACTGTTGTTCTTGTCAACTGAAAGAAAGAAAAGCAAGTTTTAAACGATCGATTGAAAGTGTTATGTCTTTTCCTCGCATTCTGAGAACGAAGAATCTTCCCGATGGGAAATGGACCTTCATATGGTTGCTGTAATCCTATTCTGACTTGCATTGGTTTTCGTTATACCGTCGATACAGACAGGGTCTGGCTTATCATGTAGATTGGCGAGATATAAAAGAACATTATCATATAATCTGCGGTCTCTTAATCGTGGGAGAACGTACCGGCCATCCTTCCTTGATCGATAAGTTCATTAGTTAACTTTACCTTTAGAAGAAGTATGGGGTCTAAAAAAGAAAGTGGTGTGGTATTAGGGTGGCCGTTTTTGTCGAAATGGAATAAGGAGATGTTGTTAGGTTTTTAAAGGATTGGGAGGAGGATCAAGATTAAAAGATAGACGTTTGGGAATCGGGTTGGACGGGGTGGAGGAACGTTTTGTATATAAGCGATTGGCAGGATAAAGTGAAGAAAGGGAAGGAAAGGAATTTAAAACTCGAGTTTGGATCAGGAGCTTGTTTGTTAGGAGTTGGGTTTTTTTTTGAAAGAGTTAGGCTTACAATTTGACATAAGAACCTATACCGAGGTTTAGACTTAATATTAACATGCTGTTTTCTTACAAGACCTATTTAATGAATTGCTTAGTTGAGTCAAAAAAACAGCGATTGACAAGTGTAGTTCTTAGTTTGATCTCTTCTAAAATAGAATCCAATACAATTTAGAGCAGAGATTTAGACACAACCCTTAGAGAGAGATCCTCCGAACTGCCCAAACTACAGGGTACTAAGTCCCATCAGCATAGTTTATAAAATCCTGTCTGCCGTGGTATATAAACGCCGAAAACTCTTCGTCAGCCTTCTGACTATCAGTGAGGATTTCACTTTTCGCCAAATTTTGAAGAAACCCAAGAATTTCAAATCGATACACACCACATCTTTACCAGTTTTGAAGCCGCATATAACAGCATCTATAGAGATTTATTATATGGAGTCATGCCCAGTTTTGCCATCCCTGATAAGCATATTTCCTGTATCCCCTTGTGTGTAATAGGGCCTCTACTATGCCTACGCTCCATCGAGTGCGGTTTCTGGAAATGTGCCTCAGCTCTCCCCAAATTTTTCCAAGTTGCCGTGCTCCCTTCTCAACTGTTCTGCGCCACGTACTGCTAGGACAGCCGCGCATTTGTCCAGCCCGTCCCTAAGAAAGGCAAATCTTCCTCTCTCCTCCCACAGACCCATTGCACTTACGTCCCTTCTTTCCAAGGTCATGGAAACGCTGTTAAACCGTCAGCTAATGAAATATCTCGAAACACGAAAACTTCTTAATGACCGGCAGTACGGTTTTCGTAGCAACAGGTCCACTGGTGATCTGATGGCATGTCTCACCGAAAAGTGGAACCAAAGCGTACATCATTTTGGTGAAAGCAAGATAGTTGCACTTGATATTTCTAAGGCATTTGACAGAGTTTGGAATCAGGCTATCTTGTCGAAAATGCTTGCTCTTGGGTTCGATGACTATCTGCTTCAATGGATTAGAAATTACCTTTCAGAACGTTAAATTCAAGTTGTCTTGGATGGTTTCAAGGCTGATATTCACAAAATAAATGCTGATGTGCCCCAGGGCTCCATTCTGTCTCCGACACTCTTTTTAAGTTTTATCAATGATCTCTTGTCTGCCACTTCTAATCCAATAATCCAACAATCCTTTGCTGACGACAGTACTCTCTGCTTTTCATATTCATTCCCAGACTCACGTCCCTGCTCTTCGGCTGTAGAATGGAAACGACAGCGTATGCTAAGCTCATTAAATTCCGATATTAACAGCATAACCAATTGGGGAAGTATCAACGGAGTGAAATTTAATGCTTCCAAAACACAATACTGTCTACTGTCGTTAAATCGAAATTTAAACACCCAGTCAATGTCCATGAATGGCACTTGCATCATCGAAACCAATAAACTTTCCATTCGGTGTCGTCAAAAATGCTACGAAATGTCTAGGTTTCCTCAAGCGATGTAAGAAATACTTTACCCCCTCTGATCTGGCCTCAATATATAAGGCATTTATCCGCCCGAAATTGGAGTACAATGCCCATATCTGGTCGGGTGCGCCCAAAACATCTCTGCACCTGATAGATAGGATCCAAAACCGTGCGATAAAACTATGAGTACTAATATCACTCAAACAATGGACACCCTCGAACACCGACGTAATGCCTCGTGTCTTACTCTGCTTTATCGCTATTTCCACCAAAAGTGCTCTATAAAAATCACCAGCAGCATTCCGACCCTTCAAACTTCTAGCCGTAAAACCCGTCTCGCTATGAATGCTCATCAGTATACCCTCACTTTCGGACATACTCTAAAATATCGTGATTCATTCCTAAGCCGTACAACTCTGTTATGGAATGCCCTGCCTATCTCTTTGTTTCCTAGTCATTATAACCTTCAAACATTTAAAACCAACGTTCACCGGTACCTCTCTTTCCATCCTCTTTGATTTTCCTTCGCCCGCGCTGTGTGCAAACATTTTAAGGGTACTAAAAAACATAATCCCTAAAAAATCCTGCCTTCTTGAGTAAGTGGGTTCCATCGCTTGGTTAGCTATGGACCTGTCACCCTTTCGGAGAGTGTTACCAATCCTAGAAGCATCTATCATCTAGGTAATTTTGAAGTATTTTATAGTAGTCTGGGAGCATTGTCTTAAGTTTGAGCAAATTTGTATCAAACGCCTTGGCAACGTCAAGATAGACTGCGACACAATATTTTTGTTTGTCCAGATCGTTAAGTATTTTGTTGGATAGTCTGTGCACTTGCTGTAGTTTTGAATGCTTCTGTCTGAAACCAAATTGCTGGTTTGGGATAAGGCGGTTTTGATTTAAGGTCCTGTCCATATGGTCCAGTAGGAATTGTTCGAATATCTTGGAAATTATCGGTAATAGACTAATAGGTCTGTATGAAGATGTTTTTGTAGCATCTTTGCCTGGTTTGGGAAACTTTCCATACTTTTGGGAAATAGCCTAAGAATTGAATTGCAGATGTTCCTTAGATAGGTAATGGCTTTGTCAGGTATGTCAGTTATCAGGTCATATCCAGGGGATTTTTTGGTCTTTATTTTGTTCGTGAACTGAATTTTAAGATTTTCCAAGGAAAGAAATGTAGAGGGATGGTACTAGTTTTAAATACGAGTATATGTATATAACGTAGAAAATACTTTCCAACTCCAACTCCACCTTTTATGTCTGCCAGTATCCAGGGAAACTTTATTAAATCGATAGATACCCTACATCCACCAAATAAAGTCACACTAAATGAATTCAGTTGAAAAGTCACCACCATGGAGTTGGAGAAGCAAGTCGACTTAAATCAGAAAATCGCCGAAATTAAGAAAAGGATTCTACTCACAGGTAATTTTCCAAAACTAAAATATCCCCTCGATAATCAAAATAGCGCTTAAAATTCGCTATCAGAGGGTCAGAAGACAGCCAATGCAGCGGAATGGCAAAAGCAGAGTCGGATAAATTCCGAAACATTAGCAGGCCTCAAAAAAGAGACCAAAGAACTAACACGCAAGTTGATGGCTCTAAAGAATCCCATCAATCGACGAATGTGCAAGGAGACCGAGATTGAAATTGGAAGTGGAAAACCTGTGTATCCGGTTGGCGCCAAAAATGCCGAGGATGCAGTGTTTCTAATGGATCTCAAACTCACTGAAAATCGCAAGCAATTGGATATGGTGAAGCACAAATTCAAAGTCAGACAGAAGCATTTCAACCAACTAGTGCAGCACTATGAGGAGTTGTTGGCTTATAAAGAGCACCAGGCAAAGGAATTGGGTGGAAAACCACCAGAAACATTGGAAGAGGATGCCAATCGGAAGGTTCGTTAGATACATATGATGACGGTCTTGATTATTTAACGTATTATATACCTCCAGCTAGTTATCCAACTTGAGAATGAGATTCATAGAAAAAATGTGAAGTGGATCGAAGCCGAGCATATTAAGAAGAAGTACAAGTGCATTCAAGCTGCTCTTATGACTGATGCCGAACGGTTTGAAAGATCTCTGAAGGAACTGGAAGAGGCTTTAACTGAACAACAGGCTGAAATAAATCGCTTGCAGGTAGAAGTATGAAATTGTTCATTTTGATTCAAAACCAAATTAATCATTTTTACAACAGCAAGTCCACAACGAAGCCTTAGAGATGCGCGAAGCAGCTAAGATAATCCTCCAGCGTCAAGAACAACAAGCCAATACATCTCTGAAAATTAGAGAACGCCAAGCCGTGGACTTTCGAAAGCAAGTCGAGGGACGAAAACTAGAACTCGAGCGAATTGGTCGAAAACTGTTCGCCGATGGTAAGACATTCGTCCATCAAGATAGTATCGGATCAAGTTCTGGAGATCAACACACTGCAAAGACTGAAAATGAAGAAGATCCTAATTCTCAACTACAAAGCGTTACCGAAGAAATGGATGCGATTTTCAAGGATCTTATGGAGGTGACAGGAGCAACTTCCCCGTCGAATGTGCTTGAAAGATTTCTTTCCCAAAAGGAGTCTTCAATGCGACTAGTATACCTTCGAAAGGCTGCAGAGTCTGAGAAAAGTGAGCTAGAGGCACAGAGGGAAAGCTTGACCAAGGAATTAGAGGCATCTAAGTTTTCCGAGATGAAGGAAAGTGAAGTGTGGGTTGTTCATACGTTATTTTGAAGGACAGTGTTAAATTGAATTCTATGTTTTAGTAATCAAGAAGTAGTTGAGAAACTTAAATTAGAGATCACGACTCTTAATCAGGAAAAACAGAAGAATCTGGAGGCAGCTGAAAAGACCAAAGCGGTGATAAAATTTATTCAAGAAAGACTTCGAGAGATGATCTACAAGTTGCAGGAAGTTGACGAATATGATGTTCATATTGTGGAGAAGGGCAAGCTATATTCTGCGCAAACTCTACCAGATTTTCTGGTCACTGAAGCGACAGATGAAGACTTAATTGATGTGAGTACGGAAGGGAATAGCAACAAGTGAACTCGTTTTGTGTTCCAATTATTGAAATTTTTCAGTTTTTTTTTTCGAAAAAGGTAAGTAATGGCTTCAGTGATAGAGTGCCAAGCCTGCCAGTATTCAAGTCATCAGCGCTTAGAGCCTACTGCCGAATTCAAGCGTATACTTAGCATACTAAACTGCTTAGCAAACGAAGGAAGCGCAGAAGGGCCGCCGACTTCTTAGAGTCATCCGCAAGAAATTGTTTGCTCCGCCTGCAATCTTAAGACGCACACGATTGTGCTCACAAGAAACTCAGTAATCATTGCAAGCCATAACTGAGATCTAAGTTTGTTCCAACGCTGCTTTAGGTCGTCAGAAGTTATCGCCTGAGCTTTGCCTAGAAAGTTCAGTGGTGACTTCATTTCCCGCGACGCACTTGTAACCTGGCACCCAGACCCATCTAACTGCGTTCAATGAAGTTTCACATCCTTCAACTAGCTTATAGGTGGTAAAGGGAATCTATGGCGCCTAAAGCTCAGCTTAACTAAAGACGCACATACGAGTACTTTGCCTGTTCACTAATTTTTCACAAAATAATACATTGCCATCAAAACCGCATTTGTCTCTTTGGAAGGCAGAACTTCTAGGACGATCAGCGAAGATCCGAGCAAGCATCTGTATATTGACTGTTGTCAGCATATACAAGCAAGGTACTGTTTACCAGTATTGCTCAATGTTGATGAAGAGGTGCAACGCGTACTCTTTTCCGTCAACTGTCCATTTGATCCTGTTCACTAGATTTTGAAGTTCTGCCCATGGAGGACGCATTTACAAAGCAAATAAACAAAACCATGCCTTCCATGTTCTTAAGCAAAAAAGAAGCCAGATTAATAGGTCTGCAACCCTTACAAAGTAAGTGGAATTCCTTCTCTGCCCGACAAGCAAGGGTTCAAAATGTAGGCCAGTGGCACACTTGTAATGAAAGTTTTACTCGGAGCTGGCAGCAGCTGATCAATAAATTTTTGTAACATAACTAGAGCAGTGCCATAGATGCCAGGCGAGACGAGGTGGTGTACTAAATGACATTATTTCTCACCACAGGCGATACAAGATTCTACGTTGAACTGTATTATCTGTCTCAATTTAGGCTCCGAAGATAGGAATCGATTTAAGTCTGATTATCTGTGAAGAGAGTTTCAAACATGAGACTGCAAGTCACTGCTTTGTAGGTGTCATTCGATTTTCTGAGTATTTCCAGCTTAGACTAGTAGCTTTTGGGGACTCTGACCATACTGCTGTTTTCAGCAGATAATTCGATGTTTTTCCCCAAAAGGGGCTACAGGGGTTTCTTTCCCAAATCTGAATTAGTCCCTTTTATTATAGTTTCTTTGATCTGTGAAAATTGTAGTCATCTTTTGTCTTAAGTAAATTGTCCAGAAATGTTCCGGTTTCCTTAAGTAGTAGCAGCAAATCTGCCTGTCAAACAGGTTAAGAAAGTCAAAGATACTTTTTCTTCAGCTTTTTCCTGTACTTTTTTCCATGATGATCAAATCTAGGACTTCTATCATGCAGGCGAGGAATCTAACCACAACGCCATGGAAAACATCATCAGGAATGCTTAGATCAGATGAAACATCCATCCTCCTTTTTTGTCTCTCATTTACAACACTCACTCAAGCTGACTTATACTCAACTTATGAACAAGGTCCATTCTACTACAAAAAACTAGAACAGCGTTCTTCCCGCGCAGTTCGGGTTTGCTCCACGCTTATGAAGCTCGGGCAATCTTGAGCCTAAAAAATTTCCAGAAAAATTATGTTAGTTAACCTGATCATGTGTAGCAATCGCTCCAAATTGAAACCAAAGTTTTCATGTTTTTCTTCGCTACGATCCTTTCCAAAACGAGTTCAAAACCACTAACATTGTAAGTAGCTTCCAAATAACTTTATGACAACAATATACAAATCCAGACGGGTGGTGGCATGGGCCAGTTTCTCGACCTTATTAGGTGGCGTTATAGTTCGGGATGAACAAGCCTCTTCAATTTTTCTGGTCCTTAGCTAGCCGCCTAAAATTTCGCACTTCAGGTCAGTTGAGGTCCCCTTCTACTTGTGCACAAAGAGCTAGACCCTATAAATGTTGTCATTTGCGGGACTAAAATCGATGAAAAGATGGTGGGTATCGATTGGAACTTTTTGAGTTTTCTTCCAGGATCTACAGGAGGCTGAAGATTTGGTCGATTGTGAACGGACATTCAGACGTTCACACAATACTGCAGATAAGATCTTGTATGCAATGTTGAGGAGACTTATACCTTTATAGTTGGCGTATTTGAGGGAGTCTCCTTTTTATTGGATCGGAGAAAAGATGCTGAAATTCCATTCATCGGCCATACATCCTTCTGACCAGATTTGAGGAGTAAGTTTTTGTATACCGGTAAGTCGTCAGGTCCACTAGTTTTGTTTTATACAAACTTAGCTATACTTACTGCGTTTTAGTCAGATGTATTAAGTTGAATGGTCTATTCTGCTTGACGATGGGATGTTGGGCTTCTTCGCCCTTACACAGCCTCAAGGAAAAGTTTTTCCATATCTTCAGGACCACATTTTTCACCAACTGTGAATACAAGATTTACTCCTTCATCTCTACAGGCTTTTATAGGGGTCGTCTTGCCTTGGCACGTTCTTTTTAACTGTTGGTAAAAGTTCCGGACGTTATTCCTAGAATACAACTTCTCAATAGTATATCCGATCGCGCGCTTCTCGAGTTCTGTTTTTTTTTCTTCTTTAGAAGCCGATGATCTTCCAGTCTCTTCTGCTTGGAGAACTCACGGGCGGCTCTTGTCCTTTGTTGCAGCGCTGCTTTGTCCACTTTTTGTTGTATGTTACTTCCTCATCAAAACAGTCATTTCTTGTTGATGGTCGGGTGAAACCCAGCACATCAATTGCAGCGTCTCTGATATTCCTTTGGCAGCATTGCCACTGGTCTTCGATACTTGTTGCTAACTGCATAGGTGGTATTGAGAGATTTCGGGATACGCGTTCGGGGAAGATTCTGACGGTTGTAGCTTTTCTACGTTATATCTTTTCATAGTAGTTCTTCTTTGTTATGGCGCTTGGGAAATCCGTATTCGCACCTTGGTTTCGGCAAAGTGGTGATGCGGGTTAATGTTGGCTGCCCCGAATGTTCGGACGACCAGAATACTGGAGGCATGCCTTACGTCTATTGCAATGTGATCGATTTGATTTAGCGTTTCATGATCCGGAGACCGCCATGTATATGAGACAAGGAAACCATGTGCTTGCTACAGTAATATTTCGTCCCTCTGTAAAGTCAATAAGCCAGATGTGGTGTCGTGTAAGCAATGTTTACCAACTGTCCTATCAAAGGAGGACCCTTTACGGCGTCAAAATCGTACATACTTGGGATATTGCTCATATGTCTTGTCAAAGAGTTCGTAGAAACATGCTTTGATTGCGTCGTCCTTTTTATCCGTAGGGGCATGGGCGCATATAAGGCTAATATTAGGTAATTTAACCGTGATGCAGGTTGTCATAAGACGTTTGCTCACGTCTTGGAAGCTCAAGACTTCTTAGTCTGCCACCTAAGCGGGATGCGGCTTTATCATAAGCAATCACCATAGTTTTTCATCCTATTTTTATCCGACATATCCCATCGCACTTCGTTGATGGCGGCGATATTAACGCGTCGAGGGCCTCTGCTAATTATTCGACTGCAGGTGGCCTGTTAAGGGTCCGAACATTCCGAAGTTCTTTGCTCTTTAAACGTTTGCAAGGGTTAACAACAGTAAATCAGTTTTTAAAAGAGGCCAATAGTTGGTTGGTCACTCTATTTAATCTGTTCCGTATAGGGTTGAGAGGCCTATGACGACGTAGTCCAGTATTATGATACTAGCCAGTATTATGATACAGGCCTTGTCATTTTAGCCTGCATGAGTATGGTTTCAGACATTTAATTACCGGAGATCACCAATAAGGCTTCCACCATAACCACGATGCCAAAATGTTTGAATTTAATTCAGCGGTCATCACATCATTTTCGGCAGCTGATATAGAACACGAAAGGCTCTGACTAAGAAAATAGAAACGCTAAACTCATGAAATGAAATGCTTAAGCCGCTAAAAAATGTGAGAATCAAAAAGAGAGCCATATTCCCTGCCAAACCTTCACAATTTGGCCCATTTAAGGACCTGAAACCAAAAGTGTATGTTGCCTTTTCAGATTCTCAAAGCGAAATTGGAGCAAAGCTTATTAGCGCAGGAAGAAAAGGAAACCGAGGGTCCAAAGAAAATCGGCGATGTTGACGTAGGTTCAGCTCATACTCGTATAAATATTTTTCCAGCTTGTTGCTTTCCTTATATTTTATTTTAATAGATTGATGAACTGAGAGTTCCACTCGAACAAACACCTTCTGTAACAACAGAGGAGAAACCTCAACCGATGCCTATGTGCTACTACAATCTCATCTCTGGACGTGCTACTCGAACTCTAGGAACCTCGTCTGGCTCTCCAGAACAGGGTCCCCAACCTGGTAAATTTCAAAAAATTCTCGTCCATTATTGAAATATTGAATTATTGAAATAATTTTATTGCAGCTGTCACTGACGACGAGAGTGAAGTGCCATCGAGGAATTTCTTGAAACGTCAATCGGTTCTCATCGTAGACACTAAGTCAAGACGAAAGGCTTTCAGACCTGTCCCTCAGAGAAGGAAGTAAATTTCAATCTTTTTGACCAACAATTCGATCAAATAAAAAAATTCTTTCTAAATTTACAAAAATCACCTTCAAAGCGTGTTTTTTTTTTTTGGCCATGGTGTAGCCAAGGTATTTATACCTTGACCCTAAATTCAACACTCAATGCTGTTGTTTCGATCTAAACAAAAGTATCCCAATGTCCACCTACGTCGGACCTGTATCGGAGCCGGAATTTGAACACCGATTTGGGAAAGGAATTCCATCATCACTCTTTCCGTTTCCAGGCATTTGTGAAATTAAATTTATCCTTGCTCGACACAGTACCATGGAACCGGTCATAGGAAACACAATGATGACAATGGTTCACAATGGGAATGCCAAGACAACAATGACGATGGTAGTGGGCGCTTTATACAGACGAACATTGGAGTCCTATAATACCAACAACAACAGCAAAAAAAAAAAATAGCAAAGCATGTTTCTTATGGAGCCATGAAGGACGGACTACAAAGTGAATTGCGTTACAATGAGGGACGCAGAACCATAGCAGAAGCCACGGGTAGAATAATATTTTCCAGTTACATGACATGCAGCACAATGGGTCAACCACTGGACGCACATGCAGCAACAAACGGTAACAACAATGGCCATGGACAATGGACAATTTCATTGCACGGCCTATACCTTGTGTCCGGCTCTGGAGTCGCAAATGGATGCGGTAGGAGCAGCAGTACGAAGAGATGTCATTTCTTCTGGCTACAACAATGTTTGCGATGGCCAATAATATTGGCTGCCGAATGGACAAGAGACTGGGGATCGTCTGACGCCGCCATCTAACATTGTCCGGCTTTTGTTGCAATTCCTTTGGGGGGAATCACTAGACGTGGGACATGCATAACAGTTTGGACTTGGAAAGTCTACAGTGCTTGCTATATGGATGAAATGGGAGTATAGGAGACTGAAGAATTACAGGAGAAGTTGGGAAGCTTGTGTAGATTCTGGACGAAGGTAAGAAGCGTGTTCGATGTCAATTCAATTGTTGCAGGATGTGTTATTTACTTTTGTGGAGGAGCGAAACTTCGTTCATGCTTTCGGGGGCATGCACTGTACGATTGCACTTAGAAATTGGATTTAATGGAGCTGATGTGGCTGAGTGTACTTGGGAATGGAATTGTATTTAGTTTGGAACTTAAGAGTTGTACTGATTAAAGTAGATGTGGGAGGATATTGTTCAATTAAATTCTAAGGTTTTCCGCGTTCCATTGAATAACTGGAAAATGAATCGGGGTTGTGACTTCCTGGAAGGAAATTCAAGACCAGGTAGTAAGCTCAGCTTTCGGGACATTGAAATATCTATAAAACATTTTTCCACTAATTGCCAATGCAATACAGCAGAACTTATATCACACAGTGATATGCGATTCAAATAACGACAGATGCAAGGAGTAGTCTGAAACTTTTCATACATGTAGTCAAATACCCATCTGGGGCCACCAGTGCAAACACAGACTCTAATTGTTTTCTTGTAGCAGACTACCCAACTAATTATTACGCAGTAATCAGGATTCAATTGGTTAGTAGCATTCACTAACTCATCAGTAAAATATGCTCGGATAACAGCATGTCAAATGAATAGAATCTCAGAATCAAATCAAATCTAATACTTTTATTTAGTTCTTAAATATTACAATGGTATGCCACTGCACAATTTACAGTTCAGAGATGTGATATGTACTAAATATATCTTTCAACTGGAATAAATTTATTTATAAATTAAAAGGTTGAACAATCAAAAAAATTTTTCCAAGGGAAAGAACAACAAAACTCTTCATTTATGTAAAAAAAAAAATTGATAATAACATCAATTGAAAATAAATAAATACATAAATAAATATATTAATAAACAGTTTGATAACTAAAATAAATAAAGGATAAATAAACTTGGAATAAATAAGCAGCAAATAAATAAGTAAATTCATAAATAACAAACAAATAAACGAGATCTCATTGTATAGAAATTAACAATACTAAAACAATAGATAATAAAACGTGAAAACAATGTATGTGTATAAATAAATATAAATAAATAAATATAAATAAATATAAATAATAACATTTCAGTTCTAACAAAAAAAGGTAAGTTGAGTTTAGTTTAATCTGGATTTAAGTGAGTAGTACTCAGTTCATTTATTAAGGGGTTTTCAGGGAGGCTACATCTGATCAGAAATGTTTCAGTGAGCTTGCGTATTCTATCAGAGATCAATTCAACATTAACCTTTTCATGGAGATCATGGGTTGAGTGATGCCAGGGGAGATTGAGCATCATTTTCAGCAACTTGTTTTACTGTATTTGCAGTCTTTTTATATGGCATTTGGCACAAGTACCCCATACTTGACAACCATACAGCAAGATAGCTGTGAAAAATGACTTTGTGGATCAAGATTTTATTTTCATTTGACAGTGAGGACCTTCTATTTATGAAGGGATAAAGCATCTTAATCGCTACACCAGTTTTATGTAACATCTTTGAAATGCACCCTGAATGACTCGAACTGCAACCAATTTCAGACTGCTATAATTTCCAAACAGTTCATCACAGTGAGCTCAAATTTTGACACATGACAGATAATTTTATTATTTATAAGTCTTTTAAACGATTTGCGTCTCAGTTGTGTTGAACAATTTTTATCCGCGATGGAATTCAAACGTGATAGTGTGATTGCTTTATATTTGGCTGGAAAACCACAAGTAGCTATCGTTAGAGCTCTCCAGCACCTCAACGTGAATAAATCATTTGTGTCTCGAACCATAGCTCGTTACCGTGATACTGGCAGCGTTGCAAAACGCCATGGAGGTGGTCATAAAAAAACAGCAACATCGGCAGAGATGGTTCGGAAAGTGAAGGCTCGAATTGAGCGAAATCCGCGTCGAAGTGGAAGAAAAATGGCTCGTGAGCTAAACATATCGTTGGAATGGATACAACACATACTGAAAAATGAGAATGAACTCAAGCCATTGAAGTTCCAAAAAGCACACGATCTTACACTGCAACAGAAAAAAGTTAGAGTCGAAAGTGCGAAGGAGTTGCTACGCTTGCACGAAAGTGGTGAGTTGCTGAATTTGGTTTTTTCCGATGAGTCGCCATTTGTTATCGAACAATATGTCAACAAACAAAATGACCGAGTTCACTTGCCAGAGAGGTCCTTCGAAAATTTACACCTTCGGACGGCCACCAGAAAGCAGGCAGCACCGATGGTGATGGTAAGGGATGTCACAACCGCCGATGGTCACTCTCCGCTCGTATTTTTGGACCGTGGCGTCAAAGTTAATGCGATCGTACACCGTGAAACTATCTTAGAGGCAGTATTGAAGCCTTGGGCAAACAATCATTTCGGTCGGAGACCGTGGACATTTCAACAACACTCGGCACCGTCTCGTGAGACGGTGGATTGGTTAAAAAACAATGTTCCACACTTCATTTCTTCGACACAATTCCCCGGATGCAAATCCGTTGGATTTCTCTGTCTGGGGTATTTTGAAGGCGAAGGTTGGCACTAAAAAATACCATAGTTTGGACCACCTCAAACAAGCACTTCGCCTTTATGGGCCAAAATACCGCAGAGCCACTTGCGTGCAGGGTGCAATGCTTTCTTGGGCCGTCTCAAGGCCATTATTCGCGCCAAAGGTGGACATATTGAAAACTACTGATACAATTTGAAAATTGATGTATTTTCCAACATTTTCTGCTTTGGCACAATAAAATTTATCAAAAAATAAAAAAAATTATAGGATTTCAAACAGTTGGAGTTCGAGTCATTCAGCCTGTATGTTCCTTAAATGTAAGTCTTTTGTCAAGATATATCTCTAGGTACTTCACATGTGCCTTCCATTTGTTTTGTTGGCCGCTTATTATAATTTGGTTTGGCGGTAAAAAACAAGACTTGTATCTTTTCCGCATTTACTTTAATTCTCCATTTGCTTAGATGAGCGATAAATTTTTCTGTCGCATACTGTAAATTAGTCACAATGTTGAGACCATACGTATGCGACGAAAATATGATAAAATCATCAGCATAAAGAGCAAATTGGGATGTGAGACATATACAAATTGAACAAGATTGGTGCAATGACCAAACCTTGGGGGACACCTGCTGTAACATTTACTACACGTGAGGGACTGTTATTAACGAATACTTTGTGCGTACGATTTGACAAAAAACTCTGAACAATTTTGGTAAGAAAGGTTGGAAAATTGAATTGAATCATTTTGAATAACAAGCCGTTGTGCCACACGGTATCGAACGCCTTCTCAATATCCAGAAGTATCATTCCTGTAGATTTTCTAAGATCACAATTTTTTTTTAACACTATTGCAAATTCTTAAAATTTGGTGGCTCGTGCTATGTTATCGTCTAAAGCCAAATTGTTCATGCGGGAAGATACTACATTCATCAATAATTTTTAGCATTTTTTCCTTCAATATTTTTTCGTAGACTTTACTCAGGCTACTTAACAAACTAATAGGCCTGTAACTATTAGGCTCGTTGAGCGGCTTGCCTGCTTTTGGGATAGGGACAACTTTTGCTTCCTTCCATACTGTTGGGAAGTACTGCATTTTTAGACAGACATTAATTAAAAATGCTAAGAACTGGATGCCAATTTTGGGTAAATTCCTAAAATAGACATTCTGTGTACTGTCAATACCACTAGGTTTTTTATAATATGTTTAACATCAGCCTCGGATACAAATGCACTTAATGGTGTATCAGATTCTGAAGCGTCCAAGATCTGTATGGCTCGAGATACCCCGTCGTCAGTATTTATGTCTCCTAGTTGTTGTGAGACAAGGTGGTTTTGCGCGAAATTCTGAACGAGAACATTAGCTTTATCGACGTCAGTTCTATAAATATCACCATTGGCCTCAAAATACGGAATTTGCCTTTTTTTATTTTTGATAACTTTGGTGATGTTCCAGAAAGGTTTAGATGCCTTATCGAGAGAGCTAAGTTTTGTGTTGCATTCCTCATTCCGTATTTCTTGAATGGATTTGCCTATAAGCTTGCCAAAGTATTTTGCAATACTTTTAGAAAAGGGTTGCCTATATCTCTGCCAGTTTCGTCTGTGCATATTTCGAATTTTTATGAGTTCCAAGATGTGGCCTGGGAGTTTTACACACGAATATTTTTTTTTAACCTTTGGGATGCTAGTATCCGCAGAGCTAAGAACATGTTCAGAGAAATGTTTAACTATTTCATCTTGCTGTTTACACTTTCAAGAGCAGTAGGGAGGCTTCTGAGTTTTGCGTTAATTACAGAACGAAACATAGACCAATTTGCTTTTTTAAGGTTTTGAATATATTGCATGAGTTTCTCACCTGACCAGGGAAGCCGGCAAATGACTGGATTATGACCTCAGGGCAGATCATTAATAGCAACAGGCTGAGAAATATGGCTGGACATGTTAGTAACGAACAAGTCAATAACAGAAGGACGACCACGAGAACCAGCAGGATAATAATTTGGACTGGAAGGAAACAAGCCACGAACAGGTAACATAGCAAAGAGATCACATCAAATATTGCCCCATGAATTTGCACGGAAATAGCCCCATTCTTTGTACCTGGAATTGAGATCACCTCCAATCAAAAAGTCTCCACTAATAGTGAATAATCTTCTTAAATCAGATTTCAGTTGCAGCTTCTTATCATTACTTGAGTTTCCACCAGGGAAGTAAACACAAAAAATTTTCAATGTACTCCCATTCCTTAAGGTGACTTCTACGCCCAGGTTTTCGACATGTTGCGTTTGAATACATCTTAAAAGCTTATGTTGAATTGACCTTTTAATTAGGATCGCTACACCACCACCCGTTCTATTTGTTCTATCCTACATTATATACTGAGGTTGACATTCGCAATGTTGTATTTGGCCACGTTTCTGTGACTAATGCTATATCAATGTTATTATTGTTTAAAAAATTACTGAACTCAACAATCTTTTTCCGAATACCTCTTGCATTCCATGTTACAATATTTAAATTACTGCTCATTATATTACTTAGCATTATTGTACAAATACTTAGTTGCTAATTGTGCAATGACATTAAATCGATCTATTCTAGTTTTACAAGAGCCTAATTTTGTTATCATTTCCATGACGAGTGCGTTTAATTCCTCCATAGAGAATAACTCACCACCATTGGTACTTGTACTGATGTCACAAGACGGCAACACTGCTGGATGAGTGAGTCCAGATATTAGGTGCGAAGTTGTTGTTACAATTTATCGGACGATTTGAAGCAGCTTTGTTTGGTAGAGCTGGGAAATCGTTCATTGAGTGAAGAGATATGGTGGCGTTGTTATTGTTGTTACGCAGCTTCGCTTGTTTTCGTTTTGGCTGCAAGCTTCTGCTTCAACTCAGAGTAGTGATTTCTGCTTGCACATGCGCTGTCGGTAGATTTATGATTGCCCTTGCAGTTGGCACATTTGTGAGAACCAGCGCAGTTACCGCAGTGTGTCTTGATGTTGCAGTTCCTCTCTCCATTGCCAAACATCTGGCTGTTTCGGCACTGTGTTAGTTTATTTGTTTGCTTTCTGTAAAAGCTCCATGACACTTGTGGGTGAAATATGGCGCGAACATTTTTTCTGAGTTGGTTCAGTTTAACACTTCCATTTTCGAAAAAGATAATATAAAACGTGTCGGTGGAGTGATCGTATTTTTTATTGAAAGATTTTATGTCTTTGCATTTTAGGCCGAGTTGAGTTCGTTTTTTAAGGAAACAATGTCTACTTCACCCAGGACATAAAGCACGGCTTTGAACACTTTTTCACATTTTATATCATGTGTAAAAAATTGACAGTTGTCTTCTTTTAGTTTTTTGAGCACCGAATGATAAGGATCCAAGGAGTCACACATGATTTTGATGCCGATAGACATCTTCTCGATCGAATAGTCCGAAATTTTGCACGTTTTTTGCAACACTTTGATAGGAGGAGGAAGATTTTTTTGCGAATTATTTGGAGATACAATTTCATCCGCGATATCAATCTCATTTTCGCTAACAGGCAAACATTGCAAGGGGCTCCAGTAATTAGACCGGGAGTTTTTAATATTTTTTGCCATTGCGTTTGACGATTTAAGTCTTTTTTCAGAGGATAATGAGATGTCCTCTGTTTTAGTTAGAAATATAAATATGGAGAAGAAACAACAGAAGTATGTATATTACACTAGAAATGTCCGATGCGTTAAGCTTTAAAGCTGCGGCTGAACTGAATTTCAGAATCATACTTATCAAATTTACTCATTGTACATCAAAACATTAGAAGCATGCGAACAAATTTTGATAACGTCCTTGCAAATTTAAATTCTTTTAAAAATCAGCCTGATTTGATTTTCTTATCAGAAATTTGGATTTATGAAGAGGAAAAATCAGTTTTTGACATAGAAGGGTACTCGTATCAACCAATATTTTGCTGCAATAACAAATATGCATCTGGCGGTGTTGCTGCTTTTATTAAAGATTCATTTCGCTTTGAAGATATCGGTTTCAACTTAAATAGCTGTGACGTTTTAAAAATTAGAATTGTTAATTTAAAGTAGACTTTTTTCTGTTTATATAGATTTAATGAGCCAACCTTGTCTAATAACATGTTTTATGAGGACTTTGAAAATTTATTGTCAGGCGAAACAAATGATACTATCCTTTTGGGTGATGTCAATTTAGACATCTTACAAAATTCTAATTTTGTAGATAAATATTTGTTTCTTTTATCTTCTTTTAGATTTGAATTATGCATAAATAGACCTACTCACTTCTCATCTAGAACTTGTATTGTCCATATTATGGTAAGTTTTTCTAACTCTCGAACAACTCAAATCTATAACTCTGTTGTCAATTTGCTAGTATTCGATCACTGTATGACGTGTCTTAGCCTAAAATCTTCTTGTCCTTCTACCGTTAAGCCATTGTTGTCTAATTGCTCCTGTGTTAAAACTGACTTTGTTACTCCTAATAATCTTCTTCGTTTCGAATGTTGGGAATGTGTATATAATGAAAATGATCCTTCTACAGCTTTCTCTAAGTTTAATAAAATACTTAATAACTATGTCTTAAAATGTACACAAAAAAAAGTTAAAAGTAATGATAAATCGAAAAAACTTAAACCGTGGATATCATGTGAGTTACTTAAGAAAATCAAAGAAAAAAATAATTTGTTCAAAAAAAAGAAGAAACATCCCAATAACAATAATGTAAATTCTGCTTACAAACAATTATGTAAAGATATTTTAAAACAAGTTTCTTCGTGCAAAAATAATTACTATATGAACAAATTTCGTGAGGTTAAGGGTGAATCAAGAAAAGAATGGGAACTAATTAGAGGCATATTAAATAAATCTGTTCAGAAAGACCGAATTTATAGTTTGAAAGAAGATAATATTTTTATATCCGACAACAAGATCTTATCAGAAAAATTCAATAGTTTCTTTTCTTCTGTAGGTGCAAAGGTAGTCACTGATAGTTCCGTTTTATGCTGTGATTGTAAGTGTTTAGTTGATGAAGTGTCATGTTCTCAAAGTTTCTTCTTTAATCCCTCTTGTCTCTTAAAAATTGTGACTCACAAATAACTGAAAGTTTTTCAAATAACTTTATAAAAAAAATAGCTTTTAATATCTGTGATATTTTATGTTTCATTTTCAATAAAAGCGTTGCATGTGGTGTTTTTTCTGATTGTTTAAAAGTCGCTGAAGTTATTCCTTTGTTTAAGAAAGGATATAATAACTTAATTAATAATTACAGGCCTATTTCCTTACTTTCAATATTCTCGAAAGTTTTTGAAAAATCATTAAAGATAAGAATGGTTGAGTTTTTAGAAAAAAATAAATTCTTTAATGATTGCCAATTTGGTTTTCGATCAGGTTGTTCCACTGAGAGTGCATTATTAAATTTTTGTTCAAATATCTACAACAGCTTCAATAATAAATACCATACTGCTGCACTCTTTGTGGACATAACAAAAGCATTCGATACGGTGGATCATACTATACTCTTAGATAAGTTGTTCAAATGTGATTTTAGGGGTAAATTTCATAACGGGCTTCATTCATATCTATCGAATAGATCTCAAAGAGTGAAAATTGATTTGGTGTTAAGTTCTCATAGAACTGTATCTATAGGTGTTCCACAGGGTTCCGTGCTAAGTCCATTATTGTTTTTAATCTTTATTAATTCTCTCTTTGGGCAAAACTATCATAGTAAACTTACGGCTTTTGCTGATGATATGGCATGTGCTTTTACTAGTGCTTCTGTTTTGAATCTTTTCGCAGATGTCAATCATGACCTTGAAGTTCTTAGTCATTGGTTCAAAATCCACAAAATGGTCATAAGTGACAAAATCAAGATTATGTTTTTTAGTCCTAATGGCAAAAATGGATCTTTCTCTTTTCACTGTGGGAACTGCCCGAGATTTAAACATTGTGTGGCTATTTGCAGGTCAAATAACAATACTCAGACTTTTTTCGATCAACTTTTGTGTTCGAACAAATGTTTTTGTATTGATCAGGTAAGAGAATTTAAGTACCTTGGTGTTACTCTGAACTGGATGATGAATTGGTCTGCCCACTCGAATGCACTCAAAAAATATCTTCTGTCAACTACTAGGCAATTCTATTTTTTAAAATCCTATTGCTCACAGGATCTTCTAAAGCGCATTTATTATGGCTTAATACATTCAAAGCTCGAATATGGCTTAGTTGTTTGGGGTGGCACTCATTTCAACAAAATCTTCCCTCTTCTTGTGTCTCAAAAACATGTTATTAGACTTATCTGCTGCAAAAATCGACGATATGACAGCTTTTCGTTATTTAAAAGTCTCAATATTCTACCCTTGAAACATTTATTTTGTTTTAAAGTTTTAAAAATATTTTTTGAGAGATCGGGTTATTCATTAAATAGGATCAATTCTAATTACCGACTTAGAGTAAAGGAACAAAATCTTGTGCTAGTTCCTTACCACAATCTGCAAATATTTTTTCAATTTTTTTCTTCAATTGCTCCAAGACTTTTTAATAAATTACATTATAGCATACGATGTACTCGAAATGAATCCATTTTCCTCAAGAAAGTCAAATCTTGGCTGTTAGAGTTCAATTATAAAGATATTCTTGACCTGCTTCGTGTTTTGTTTTAGTAACATTCTTAATTTACATTTGTGTCATAAAGTTTTTAATGACCCCACTCATTCTGTTTATTGTTTTTTTGTTTTTTCTACCTGTTTTCGCCTCTAGTTCCTTATGAACTATAGATTACAGATTCTTTTCTTTTTATTGATATTGATTGATTGTTATATGTACGTATAAATAAATAAAATAAAATAAGAAAAAAAAAATCGTTTGCCCAATCGTCAAGAAAGGAGACCCTTTAAACTACTCTTACTATAGACGAATTAGTCTAATTAACACCGCGTATAAAACTGTATGCACCTTTCTGTATGAACGCGAAAAACCTAACATCAACAATTTGGACAGGTCCTTTCCGCCTTTGTAAGTCCACCATCGACCAGATATTCACCTTACGAAGAAACTTCAAACCGATCGAAAGGACACATTTATAGAGATGACCTGTAGAGTCATGTTAAGCTCTGCTATCACTGCCATATGTGTAGGATGACAAGGGAGAATGCTCCTTCTTCAATATCATAGAAAGAGTGATCCGAAAGTAATAAGTCAATATCATAGGCACTATATTTCAAAGTCTGTACAGTTACTAGTATACCTTGACGGCATTGCCGTTGTAGGAAGAAATCAGCGAGCTGTCACTCGAGAGTTTGCGGCCACTAAAGCACAAAAGATGGGTTTAGTTAAAAATAAGAACTAAACAAAGTATGAGCCATCGAAGAGAAAGAACATAATACACAAGCAGCTTAGAACAGTACGCCACAATCGCAAACTTATATCTTTGAGGTGGTAGAAGAATTTGTCTATCTAATCTCAAATTCAAATTATGACACCACCATAGAGATCAAGCGAAGTATCCCTTTTACCAATTCTGGAATGTAAACTGCTTTAATAAGGTTGCTTTTCTGGCTAGACCTGACAGCGCATAAATCGATTCGAATACCTTTCAAATCCATGTACAATACATATTTGCTTGAGATTCGATGGCCTGATACACAAAATAAGATCCGCCTTCGCTTGTCTTCAAGTTGCCAGGCTGATAAGGCATTCTGCATCTTGCACTGGCTTCCGTTAACTCCGGCGGTTCGTTGTACTATTCAACGACATATCATGATATTTTAATATTGGAATAGTTAACCACAAATTGGTAGTTATATCCAACATATACATACTTTCATGTCTACAGAAATCCCAAACGCATTCGACAGGAAATAATCAGACATCGTACGAATGCGCCAACTTTTCCAGATTGAATCTCTTTATCATAAGTTTTATTGAAAAGTAAGCAACTTTCGCTTATTTTTATATAACAAGATGAGTCTCATGTACATCTGTCTGACTACACGCTGGAACAAACAACATCGTCAACTCAGTGTCGTTCTTTTTAGGTTGGCTTCTCGAAAGAATGCAGCAGCCATATAGCAGAAGAATTCAAACAACAACCGGAGCATTGATATCTAATTCCACTTAACCATGTCCAAATAGCCCATCCTGGATAAATTTATCCAATTGTCCACCAACAAAACTAACTGCAGAGAAGAGGAGGCTACCGGACTACATGGTCGGTGGTATTGCCAGAGGAATTGCCATTAGACATAATCGGCCCATAAAAGTGCACACAATGACTTATTAAAATACGAATAAGACTTACCTGTCATCCAATTCTTTTCGTCTTTCTTTGTTCTTTTTTTTCAGCTTCAAATTCTAACACAAATAAGGTCCAACTCGTACCATTTGTATGGGCAACACAGCGGCACAAGTTTTCAGAACAGACGATAAAATGGTCAGTTAACATTGCAGCAACAATACCGGTCGCAATTCTGAAAGTGAAACTGGACAAAGAAAAATTCTGCCAGAAGATACGGATACAGATATAGTACGTACTCGTACGAATACTCGTAAAACATTACGAACAAGGTGAGCTCATAAAACGACCGAAGACGACGACCAGGAATTTCTAAATTCTGGGGAGCATTGTCCTTGTGACGTAATGTATCGTTGCCTGTGTAAATCCAAAGCTACATGAGCCAGGGGGAGGAAAAAAAAAAGAAACGAAAAACTCAAATTTTAATTAAAGCGCCGGAATGGACCACTTAGGTAGAGGAAGCTCTGCCTTAATGGCTATGGCATGGAAGAAAAGACAGCGATAGCGGCCGACTGGCGGCGTGATGCCATGCGTCTTGCCTCTCAAAAGGGTTAAAGAAAAACTTTTGCAATAAAATGCGGAAGCCTGAGTGGTAATTTGTTAACCAAGAGCGAATGAGGAAATGGGAAAACTTCAAGTTGGATTTGGGTGCTGGAGGATTCAAAGGGCGGCAGAGTTACTTCCCCACCCGCAATTTAGGAATTTTTAATAATCTACCCGGACTTTGACCTAATTCATGTTTTCTGCTTATGAATGCTGGAGCGGATCTTTATTTTATTTTTATTTTTTTTTTTTTTTTTTTGTATTGATGTGAGGGCTTGAGTTGGAAGTTGAAAAGTTTTGGGGGGTATTCGTATTATGGGAATGTGAACAGATTGCCATCAAAGAGATGAACGTTTGGGTCGCTTTATTTTGGTTTCGTATTGTGGTCGGGGTTTTTGAGAGTTGTACCTTTGGCAGGTGAATCAAATGCGGAGGTATTGTGGTGTTTCGGAAATTTGTTTGGCCTTTACCGGTACATAAGGAATGTTGGTACATACTCGTAAGTAAACATGAGAAAAGCAAAATGTGGTTTGGTTGTTGAAACTGAAAGCGACATACGTACTCGTACATATTTTTGAGAAAAAAACGCCTTCTACCTAGGCGGCTACGCGTCTAAGTATGGGGTTATGACTTAGCAGTAAATCAGATATCTGTAAATCGTCTATTATAAATATGAAACCTTTGAGACCTTTGAGACATTTTCAGCTTTTTCGTTAAAGCTTATAATTTCGAACACTGGTCATGCTTTCTTCCAACTTCTATGACCCTTAAGGACAGAAAGCTGCTGAAAAACACCCATTCACTGCCGTATCTGGAAAAAATGAAACGAATTTGCAACGTGAAAGCTTAACTTATAGGAAAATTCTTTGACGAATTGGACAATCTTAGCTATGATTACCTTGAGTTGCCTTCATAATTTAAGCGCGGAGTTTGTCTTGTCTGCAACGAAGGACTAAAACCAGAAGCTAACTTTCTATTGCAACTGCTTCTTGCCTTTTAGAGATGTCATACCGTAGACTGGCCTTACTATTTACAATATTTGCTCACAATCAAGTTACCAGTTACTTTGAAATGTCAACGGCTAAGATAAAGTTGTATTTCTTTTATCTATGACATCTTGTCTGACATGGATACGAGGACTACCTCAACTATCTGATCAAATCCAGAGTTCGCCCGCATGTGGTTGAAATTCCATTCGCGTAAGCGACTTATTCACGACTGCGTTATTCACAGAAGCCTCAAACTGGTGCACTGTACAAGTGATGCAAAATTATGGGCAGTATCGATATTCTAGACAACCAACATCCGAACCTGATGTTGAGACCTTCGCTGCAGAAAACGATTTAACCCATCTTGAAAATTAACTCACACGGACTGACTATGACATGATAGTCATCCCGCCAACATCCCCACAGTGCCATACTAGATAATTTCTCATACAAAGACCAGCCAGTTAATGAAAAGATATCTAAGAGAATGGCATGATAACACTAGAAACCATATTAGAGCGGACTTAACGTCTGGTTGTTATTCCTCTCAGATAACAACTTCTGATGTGATCACAAAACCTAACCTCTCTGGAATGAGGCCTTTATCCCTCTTCAGGTGAAGATTATTATCAAACCAGAAGAAAAGGCGTGGTATGACTTGAGCTCTAAAAAAGTCAGAGGAAAACTGAAGAACTTCAAAACTAATTGCCTAGGCAAATCATAGTACATGTTACCAGAAGTAGTAAACGTTTTTGCTAGCCGTCCATTTCAAACCTCATTTACGATCACATTTCACTTTTCAGCTCTGTGACTTATTGCGCACTTCCTAGCCAGACTGGATGTTCGTTAAACACTCTGTGGAACGGGTCCACTTTGTAGTAGCAAGAATAGTCAAAGAGTTTTTTAGACGGTTTCAATGCTGGTATCCATAAAATATATGATGGTGTGCCGCAGGTCCCCATTTTATCTCCGACACCTTTTCTCATGTTCATAAATAATTTCTTGTCTGCCATGTGGACGAAGCTTTCACACTTGTTCACGTACTCTCGCCTCTGCTGTTCGAGTATACAACAGAACCGGTTGTTGCGTATCTTATGATTATGAAACCAACAACACAGGCAATTTAAACATCCAGCTATTATCCATGTATGACACTTACATTGTCGAAACCGAAGATTTTTCCACTCTCAGTATGTGGGCCAATACATTGGAATGAACAATTATTCGATATCGTCTAAAATATTATGAAATGTGCCATGCCAAGCTCTTTATTTCCTAGCCATTATAACCAGGCAACATTCAAGACCAATGTACTTCGGTATCTTTCTTTTTTGCTCCCAACTTTTCCTTCCTAAAGTCCCTTCAAAGCACAGTAATTATGGAAAAGGTACCTTGAAACCTGCAATTACTTCAGAATAATCTTCATCACTGCAGACAAGCTTCCGTCGCCATTTGTTTTCATCGATCAGATCATGGTCTTACAACTTTCCTAACTCCTACATACTAGCAAAAAGTAGACCTGGAAACTGCTAAATTCGAACAATACCTAGCTTCAGCATATCTTGATCATGAGGGCCTTCTCCTAGTGAAACTTTAGAAAGACTAATCGCAGAAGTAGAGAGGCAATAACCCGGTCTCTAGATGTACTGCTAACGCTTTTCAAACCCTATGTGGGAGTGCTGATATCAGCCACGGTCACTTCTTATTATATTCTTAGTGGAAATTTTATAGTGTCTAAAGAGATAGCTACAATTCTACAAAAAGTTTAGGATATTTCAGTGTTTTTTAAAGCATCCTAAAAGCATAAAGCAAAGCCTCTTAGCTAGAAGAACGAAGAACGTCGGAAATAGTATTGCTTGTATGCTAATTCGTACGATCTGGTATTCCCTTCACCATAGAAAGTATACGATGGTAAATATTCTAAAAATACGAGTAGTTGGCGCACAAGTTCACCCTGAAGGTAATAGCTCCATCGGTGAGTTGATGAATCTCTTGTTTGCTAAATAGATAATCGATTCAAAACAAGATGCACCATCTGTCAGAAAATCGAAAAATTTAGGAATGCCGCAAGGTGGCGGTCTATCGACTATTCTCTGAATTTTGGTGTTAATTGGACTACTTCGAGTCCAATCCGAGACGTGTTTGGGCAGCATAATCAACAAAATTAAAGAGATGGGCTTAGTACAAGATATGAAGATGCCGAAACATGTTCGCAATGGAAACAATCGCCGCAGTAAAAGAAGGTGTCGAAAATGACCAAAAAACATCTATTCGTCACCGTTCTCAGGAGCCTGACTTCTCCACGGCTACATTGCACCGAATTTTGATGAAAGATTCGGCATTGCATGCGTACAGGGTCCGACTAACGCAGGGAGTAGAGGCAGCTGTGCCGTACGTTCTCAGATTGAGTCGTGAAAATCGTGTTTTCGTATGAGACCCTTTCACACGTTGGTGGCTACAATAATAAGCAAAATTGCCACTTCTGGGGCCCCGAAAATCCGGAGATGGGGAAAATGGAGCCGGAAAACCCATTACAGTCAATGTAGGCCGCTACCGAGACATGATAAACATTTTTTTTGTGGCAGGAGCTAGAGGATATGGATACGGTCGACCTCTAATTTCAACAGGATGCTACTTCATGCCATATAAGCTGAGAATCAATCGAGTTTGAGTGCTGGAAGTTTCGTGCGTTTTAACACCTTTAGACCTCTTTCTTTGGGGCAATGTTAAAAGCAAGGTATACGCCAACTATCCGCAAATAATTTCAACTTTGAAAGTGATCATTGAAGCCCAAATTATGTTAAATTAAGATTTATCTGAAGGAGTTCTTTAATGGTATTTAGATGCTTGCCTGAGACGGTTATAACAACGTCATCCGCATAGGCAATCACCCTGTTACCACCTGCTTGTAGGTATATCAGCAGTTTATTAACCACTAAGTTCCAGAGAAGGGGAGAAAGGACACCGCCTTGCGGCATACCTCTACTGACACATCTTTTAGCAGAAGCCCCACCCAGTTTGGAGTTGATTCTCCTGCTATTTGGCATAAGACTGATCAACTCAACAAGTGAGTCGCCTACCAGCTGAGTTGACAGCGCAGTCGTGATTGCGGATGTGTTGACGTTGTTAAAGGCACGTCAACACAGTACACAATCGACCATTGTGTACTCCCTATATTGTAGAGATAGTTGGATGTGGATATCATTGAATGCACAGCCGTTTCCACAGAATTTCCTTTACAGTAGACATGTTCGGCCGTTGACAAAAGTCGTGGATCAATTTTGGCTCGTATGTGGGTATCAGTCAGTCGTTCTGGAGTTTTCAGAAGGAAAAATGATACACTTATAGGTCTGAGGTCCTGTAGGTCAACAAGAGAGCATTTACTAGCTTTGGGAATGAAAACTACATTGACTTCTCTCCATGACAGTGGAATGTGGATCAGTTCTATACACCTCCTCATGATATTCTCTGGCGTAGGCAGGATAATATCTGAGGGCCTTTGTAGCTCGGGAGGTATTATATCGACCGGACCAGCTAACTTGTAGCTATGCAATGCCCAGATCAGTTTGTCTCCTGTAATCATACCGTGAATTTTAGTCACGGTTGCAGTAGTCGTGTTTGGGTCGCTACTGGCCGCGAATTGGGAGCTACCTGGAAAGTGGTTGTCCAGGTAGTCTCCTCATCACATCAATGGATTTGTAGAGAGAATTTTTCTTAGCCGCGATGCCTCAGAGGTTTGCGTGATTTTGTCACAGAACGATCTTCAGGGTTGTCGATTTGCCTTCCTCAGTTCTTTTTTTGTATTTTGAGGGATTCTTTATATGAGTCCCAATCAGTCACTTTTCTTATGTTTTTTGCTAGGTTGAAAAGCTTTCTGCAAACGGTCCCAGTGCTAATGTCCACCAGTGCGGCTTTTTCTTGCCTCTTGGTTGAATAAGAAGAGAGCCTTATTCAGAGCCAGGGTGAATTCCTTGGCTTTCATGTCAAGCTCGTTGGTGTCACGCGTGGGACTTGAGGGTTCAGAGGATAGTTTTTCTGACAGTATTCTTCTGTATTTTGCCCAATTAATTCTCCGATGATTCCAAAATGCTGGTTGGCGGGGAGAAGCATCACTTAGGCTGCATTGGATGTATGTATCTGTGGTCTGAAAATGAGTGTTCAGACGATACCATCCAATCGCTAGCATTTGAGTGATGCTGTCGGAGACAGGAGTGATATTTAGCACTTTTTGCCGGTTTCTTGTTCTAAAAGTTGGCTCACCTCTATCGTTGATGTCGGTACCCCATACTGTGTGATGAGCGTTAGCGTCGCACCCGATGATGAGTACAGGTGTTCACCTTCCAGCTTCCAGTACCACCCTTTCTAGGTTATCATCAGAGAGAGGGCCCACATGATCGTGGCCAAGATATTCCGATGCCAACCATTAGGAGCCTTTGGAAGTCTCTAGTCTTACAACGGTTAAGTCGATGTCGTTGAGGTTAGAAAGTAGAAATGTATTACGACTACGTTTCACTAATATACTATTTCAAATCTTAACTTTCTCTCTTGTATATAGCGGAGGGTTCGTGGACTTGGGACACCTGTATGTCCTTCTACGATCCATGGTTCCGGGATTAGGATGATGTCTTCTGCGTTTTTGGAAAGACGCAGAAAAAGTGCGACCGAAGCCTTTTTTGAGTGATGGAGATTAATCTGGAGAAACCGTATCAATGATACAATTTACCAAAGCAGCCTTCACCACGGTGCCGTTCGTGTCTTCCGATTGTGAACATGTGCCCAAGAGCTCATCTTCTTCCTCTGAGCGTAAGGAATCTCTTTTTAGTGCCATTTCCGACAGAGTGTCAGAAGAGGAGACCGACAGCTTAGTTATCGAGTCGCATAGATTGGAGTCATCAATCGTAATCCAGCTATGGCTTTGATGTAAAGATCGAGAGATTTTTGATCGGCACATGGGATAAGCCTGACGAGGCCTTGGTGCCAGCCAGCGTCGTTTGTGATGGGAGGTTTTTCGGCGTTTTCCCGCAAGATGGACAAGCAGTTGCACGAAAGCATTAATTTGACCAACTGCCACCGTTCAGGTGTTATCGATCCGTCGGTGTCGTTTTTGTCAATTACCGCGACCGTTATTGTATCTTTTAGGACTTCGCTAAAAGACCACAGAGAAGTGGTGTTGGAAGGCCTTGTGGTTTTGGTGTTATAAGTTTTGACCCTCTTGGGACCGGCACGGTTTTCTCCAACGATCTCTGGCGCTTGGAGGAGTCTTTTTGCGTTTTGGAAGCAATGGGTAATTCGTCTTTTAGAATGTCCCACCACACCTCCTATAGCGGACACGAACAAATCTCCCGTATGCTACCAAAAATCAACTCTACCGTCTTTGACTTCCACTGCACCACTCACTACGTCAAATCCGTTCTCCTTCACCACTCCAACCAACCTTGGTTAAATTTTAAGTTATAGCTTGTATTAAGTCGAATAAGTGGGGGCCTCCTCCTCAACCAAAATTAAAAATGCTAGCTCACTCAATCTTCCTCTTTATGTCCGCACTTCTCTCAACCTCCGGAATGGATCTAAAGGTTTTGATAATGCGGCATGCATGTCGGCGTCTTATGTAGAGTGCCTTAGTTGGAGCTTCTCGATACGGGTGAGCCCCTGACTCTTCCTTAGGGATGAATTTTAGTAGCAGCAGCAAGTCTGTGGCCTGCCACAAACTTCCTGCTGCTGTGGCCTGCCACAAACTTCCTGCTGCTAGGGGTGGAGGAAGTGATAGGACCATGGCTTTCCACAGTTTTACTACTCCTTGAAAATTTAGTTTTAGGCTAGTTGCGTTTGCTTTTAGAGGATGGTGCACCATGACTTGCCATAGTTTTACCTCCACTCGACAATGCAGGAGCCTAACCGGTAGCCGATGCAGTCTCAGATTTTTGAGATCTTATCCATCATTAGATCCCACGATTAGCGGAGAAAGGATGGTCCAGCTGCACAGCTAAGGCTAGCTAATCAATAATTCGCAAGATAACCGGATAATCCGTTTTTTGAGATGCTGGGCCCTTAGCCAGGTTGATCCTCGGCATGGGTCGTATGACATCTTGATCCAGCCCAGGGAAAAAGGAGTGGTTTTGTTGGTGGATGGAGAAGGGGGTGGGGAAAGAATCCTTTATTTTGGAGTATTTTTTGAAGCTGAGGCGACGAGTGGAAAAAGGCGATTTTGAAATACACCGAAAGAAGTATATGAGTAATAACACAAATTGAATGCGTGGGTCATCTGGTTGGCAGTGTCATAGAAGATGCATAGTCACACATTAATTATTATTGTGTTCATTAGGAACCCACCTCCTTCCACAAAAGACTAGGTGGATTTCGCCTCAAAGCAATTTTGAATTCTTGAAGTAGCTTGGAGTTGGTGATGGGCCTTCTGTCCAGCTTGGCTGTCGCTAGAGATAATTCGCCCACCCACAATATAGATCATACCTCCGCTTAAAAGATAGGCTCAAGATTGCCTAATGTTCTCCATAAGGACGTCAGCGGTACATCTTTGATCAATTCTGAGGCCATCAGCGAACATTTCAGGGAAAGTCGACATCGTATCCCCTTATCTACCAATGTTTCGGTGTGAGAGCTAGATGGCATGTCAGCAAGATCGTAATCAATAGATTGCTGGGGTGCAAAGGTAAACTTTCCTTGACAAGTTGTACCAAAGACCACTTCCCATTAATTAAAGGTTGTCCTTGAGAGCGCAGTTCATGACATGTATGCAATACGCTTAGTCCAACGAATCTTGCTATTGAGAATGGCTCAGCTTCAAGGAGAAACGGATGGTTATGTCTTCGTGTGCTAGACGGCATTCTGCTTCTGGTGAAGAGAACTGAAATAAATTATTGTACCTATTTCAGGAGTTGCTGGTCTTGCAACTCCGTCACCAATTATACGCATGACAATTCCATGTATTAAGAACGTCATTACTCTGGTTGATTTGTAGTTTAATTGACCTATATAAGTAAGTACACACACATATTGTAGTACATCAATAATCGAACATGTCTAGGATTACATGCACTTTAGATTGCCTTAATCCTCCTGGTGATTCGCCTTTGCGAAAGACTTGGATACTTTTTTTATTGAATTCAACATCATCCGCATAAAAATGATAAGCAGTACATCATTCTTTTATAAATATAACTTAGACAAAAGAGGGCCTGGGACAGATCCTTGGGGCACACCGGAAGTCAATGGCAGACTCAACGATTTTTTGCCACCGTGATAAACAGCTTGCTTCCGATTGTTAAGATATGATGCCACAAATTGATACACAGGGCCATCAAAAGTTAATTGATTTTTTTTATTTTATATGGGAGAATGTCGTGGTTTACTGAATCAAATGCTTTTGAGAAATGAAGAAAAGCTAGATGTGATATCATATTTTCATCGGTGATAGATCGTGTATCAACGGTAACTTTCAACAAGGCCATGGTGCAGTTGTGCTTAGAATCGTTGGTGTTTGTGTTTGTTTTTATTTTCCTGTAATGACTCGGGAATTTAGGGTGATCATTGCGAACATACGCAGGCTAAAAAGTAATCACTTTTCTTCGTATCCATGTCTGTAATTTCAGGCCACCTGTTTTGGCACTTAGTGAAACACAGGTAGATCCCCAGCCACACCTCTCAGACCGCTCTGATCTGAAGCTAACTGGCTACGAACTAGTGCCACTATTCTCCTCTCACCGCGGTCTCGCGATTTACGTACGTAGTGATGTAGCTTACCAAATTCCACCACAATGTAGTCTCAGTTCCAACCCGGAATTCAATTTCATGCGGTTAAAATTCCATCTCCGTAAGCAAATTATCCACTACTGCTTTATTTACAGAGGCCTTAAACTGGACAGCAATTCGAATTTAACGAGTTTGCTGTGCTGTCTGACTGTATTCAAAGAATTGTTTCGCTGCATCCTCATACTGAAATTGTTATTACGGGCGATTTCAATATATACAATTCTAGGTGGCCTGGACATTCTGGACAGACAACACCCGAAGGACGGTGTGTTGAGACCTTTGCTGCAGAAAATAACTTAACCAAGTTTGTAAATAAGCCCACACGAACACTAGACGTTGATACCGTCACACCGCCAACACCCTGGACTTGTTCTTAACACCACACACTGAAAAATACAAGATAAATGTGCTATCCCCTCTAGAGAAATGTTTTTTCAGTCCTTCACGACCAACCCGACAGAGGAAAACCGAAAAAAGTTCAAACGAGCCAGGAATGACTGCAACGTCTTTCTCAAGAGCGTGAATTTTCTATACGAGCCAAAACTGTGGCAAAAAATACTACAATGTCCAAAAGGCAGTAAAAATTGTTGGTCGTTCGTCAAAAACATTAGAAATTCTACCTCATCCTCCATCCCAACGCTCATTTACAATGACATTCCAGCGGCCAAGGTCAATCTGCTCGCTGCACACTTTGTGGCCAGCTCAACACCCCCGGATTGTGCTCTGTCTCCGCCTACACTTGAGTGCGTCGAATCTTCAGAAAGTGTACTTAAAGGTCTCAACAAGCGTAAATCCGCTGGTCCAGATGGTATATCTCCCATTCTTCTGAAGAGATTTTCTTCCACACTGGCAAAACCACTGCGAAAGCTTTTTCATCAATCATACTCTTCAGGACCCTTTCCGAGCCGATGGAAAACAGCATTTGTCCAGCCCATCCCTAAAAAAGGCGAATCTTCTTCTCTCTCTTCACACAGACCCATTGGACTTACGTCCCTTTTCTCTAAGGTCAGGGAAACGTTGATAAACCGTCAGCTCACGAAATATCTAGAAACACGAAAACTTTTCAATAACCGGCAGTACGGCTTTCGTAGCAACAGGTCTACTGGTGATTTGATGGCATGTCTCATCGAAAAGTGGATCCAAAGCGTACATCAATCTGGCGAAAGCAAGACAGTTGCACTTGATATTTCTAAGGCATTTGACAGAGTTTGGCATCAGGCTCTTTTGTCGAAAATGCGTGCTTTTGCGATCGATGGCTCTCTTCTTCCATGGATTAGAAATTACCTTTCATAACGTTCAATTCAAGTTGTCTTGGATGGTTTCAAGGCTGATATTCACAAAATAAATGCTGGTGTGCCCCAGGGCTCCGTTCTGTCTCCGACACTCTTTTCAATTTTCATCAACGATCTCTTGTCTGCTACCTCTAATCCAATATACTCCTTTGCTGGCGACAATACTCTCTGCTTTTCATATTCGTTTCCGGGCTCACGTCCCTGCTCTTCGGCTGTAAAACGAGAACGGCAGCGTATGTTAAGCTCATTAAATTCTGATATTACCAGCATAGCTAATTAGAGAACTATCAACAGAGTGGAATTTAATGCTTCCAAAACACAATACTGTCTGCTGTTGTTAAAGCGAAATGTAAATACCCAGCCATTATCCATGAATGGCACTTACATCGTCGAAACCGAAAAATTTTCCATTCTCGGTATGTGTGTCAATGACAATTTATGTTGGAAGGACCACATATTCGATGTCGCCAAAAATGCTCCAAAATGTCTAGGTTTCCTCAAGCGATGTAAGAAATACTTTTCCCCTTCTAATCTGGCCTCAATATATAAGGCATCCATCAGCCCAAAATAGAGTATAATGCTCACATCTGGTCAGGTGCGCCTAAAACATCTCTGCATCTGCTAGACCGAATTCAAAACCGTGCGATAAAACTCATAGCTGATACCAATATCACTCAGGCAATGGACACCCTCGAACACCGACGAAATGTCTCGTGTCTCACTTTGTTTTGTGGCTATTTACACCATCAGTGTTCCATAGAAATCACCAGCAGCATTCCGCCCCTTCAAACATTTAACCGTAACACACGTCTCGCTATGAATCCTCATCAGTATACCCTCAATCCCACTTTCGGACGTACTCTGAAATATCGTGATTCGTTGCTAAGCTGAACAACCCGCTTGCCGAATGCCCTGGCAAGCTCTCTATTTCCTAGTCATTTTAACATTCAGACATATAAAACTAACGTACATCGGTACCTATCCTTTTTTCCTCTCAAAATGTGAGTCGCCCGCGCTGTGTGCAAATATTTTAAGTGTACCTTAACCCCTTGAGCGCGCTCTAGTTTATAAAAAAAAATCTAAAACCAGATTGATGCTTCGGTATTAAATAATGTTCTGCGAAAAAGATCCTCACTTGTTGGCTGACGATTTCCTCAAACACCTTGCTGAGGAAAGGAAGGATACCAATTGGCCTATAATCGGAATTATTTGGCGATCTTTCTTTCATCCTTCGGGGATAATACTGGTCAGCCTCACCTGCCGTTGTCTCAGTGACGCATTGAAAAGGGAAAGGACAGAAAGTGTGCTGCGCCGCTATGAAGGCGTCAAAAAAGGAGAAGTCAATTTGATTGCTACTGGCTGATATACCATTAGAAAATTTTCGATTAAGCTCATTAAGGCCAATATTACTATTGTCAGAGTCACTTTTGGTGATGTGAGGTGATGAGAGGTTACAGCGATGCGGATTTGTCGGAATCAGTCATACATGAATGGACATTTATATCTACGGCACCAAACGAAAGTACAATTTGTAACGCTTGCTTATCAATTCTTGAATCTGTTGGGTGAACCAAGGGATATTTATTTTTCCTATTTTCTCAGTTTTGAGAGGCACGTCCAGAAGATTGCAGATGCAAAGTAGTGACATCAATGGAAGAAAATTTACGGAATTGAATGAATTCTTCATTTAAACAAAGAGATATAACACTTAAAAACAAAATAGTCATATCATGGTAAGAGAATCCCGTGGAGGCAATTTGGTCATAATGCTCTACTAAGTCCATTTGGGAAACAGGAAAAACGTCAATCAAAGAGGGTATTTTGTCAAGTTGAAAATGAGTGAGGTTGACGTCGTTAACAAATTGCAAGTTCAGCGAATTTACTGTGTCAACAAATTGCTTATTTTTCCCTCTTAAAATATTAAGATTAAAGTCACCACATAACACAACGTTGGGACTTTGGGAGAAAGAGGCCCCGACTCTTCAAGACGATTCCTAACTTTCATGGTGGCTCATACAAAGTTCCTATTTTCCATTTCTATTTTTTCCACAAAAATTTCTAAAAAAAAAAATTCAGTATCTTCGTATACCGTTGATTTTCTCACTAATCTAGGCTTAAGAATATGTTTTCCATAAGTTGCAAAACATGTTGCCTAGAACTCTATCAATTTAGAGTTTTCCTTCCTAAATTTTTGATAAATCTTTCTGGGCTTTTTCCAGTTTCACAAGAATCATTAAAGAAGCCAAACTTTTTAGCAGGGATAACCCTGCGTCATAAGCGACATTAAATCTTTGGTGGCTTTCAGACTTACGCTGGCTAATTTTATTAACAAAGGAAGAGTGAAACCCAATATCATTTAATATACAAAATACTTTATTTGACCTCACAGGAAGACGAGATTAGTCCAAAGTGATAGCATTAAAAAAAACGGTTATTTTAAGACATGTGAAAAAAGAATTAATTTTTGTATTATGTCACAGCTTGTTATTAGTATGGCATTGCAAACATTTTGTCTAGAAACCAAAAACGATGTGTGGGTTGCCAATTAGATAGACATCGACCTTTAACACGCCTTCTCAAACCTGACGTCACCAGCAAAATTGTCACATCTTTTAAGACCCATACCTTCCAAGCATCGTCCATATGATACCCGGGGTAGAGACTTCGTTGGCACATATTCCAGCACAAACATCTTAGAAATAATCGACTCATAGACAAAATGGTGCTTAATGTCGATATGTTTCGTGTTAGCATGAAACACTCGATCATTCGCCAAACATCGAATTCCTCGATTGTCAACAAAAATAGTTATATCAGCCAACTCACGTAACTCGAGCTCACATAGTATGCTACGCAAGTAAAAAGCCTCGTTCGCCGCCTCCGCTAGACTTATATATTCTGCCTCTGTTGACGACAGCTCAACAGCAAATACGAATACGTATTCTGTATAAGAACGACGGTCAACAGCTCAGCCACCCTAGTCGGCATCTGGACAGCAATCCAATGTTTGCACTTCCAGCAAGATACCTCAAAACACGTTTCGCAAATAGCCAGTGCAAGTTATTCGGTTTATTAGTAAATTGTGCCAGCCTCGAAACGATATTCGCAATGTCCAGACGTGTCGCTACAGATAAATTTATAAGGGCACCAATTAGCTCACGGTATGAACAGTTTTCCTGCAATCCACAGTTACTATCGTCATCGATACTTCCGAATGCGTCGACACTTAATTACATTTGTCCATATCGTAGTGTTTGAGTAGTCCCAGTACATATCCAAACTGCTCTAACAGACTGTTATGCAGATTCATTACGTGGTTTTTCTCAGTTGATGCAACCAGTATGTCATCAACGTAAGAAAGAACAAACAGCAAATTATTTCCACAATATTTATAAAGTAGACACGGCTTATTCTTTGTAAGTTTTAATCGAAATCTAAATCTAAATTGACGTCCAGATTGACGTAGTCCAAGAGAGCCTTCTGCAACCTGCATGTATAGTATTGCCACCATCATGTATATCCTTCAGCATTTACTCTGCTCGATATCCAACATTTCCTTGCTTAGAAATTATCCTCTCCAGCATCTCTTTCAACATCTCGGGAATTCTCATGAGAACTTCTTCATTTAACGTCCCGTTTAAATACGGCTTCACCACGTAAAATTGCCACACCTTTAATGCAAACTGATGCGCGAGAACCAAAAACAAATACAACGCCTCCAACCGCGCAACCGATGCAAAAGTCTGATGGTAATTGAAGCCACATTTTTCACAATACCCTTTTGCTACTAACCGCGCTTTGCGTGTTTCTACTTTTTCATCAGAGCTGTGCTTATTTGTAAGCAGCCAACGACATTCAACAACTTTCGTACGAGAGTTCTTCTTAACAATCTGCCAAGTCATCATTTCCGCCTCCATTGCGTCGTTCCACTCTTCACAACCATCACTCATCAAGGCATCCTTCGTACAGATCTCTGTCACACCAACGAAGACTTCATTCTTAAGCACAGAATCACTTCCATCGTCTGAAGATGGGGACTCATTCTCTATATATTGTGCCGTAATAGAACGTATAATGCGAAACAGTCCGCAACAACTTAGGCCTTCCCGGCGTTCGCCTGAGTTCCTCTTCCGGTTTCCTTTTCATCGACTGTATTTCTGATAGATGTTCAGGAACGGAAACAACATTATCCGTCAACGGACGAGCCGAAAACTCGACCATCCTCAGCTCTACTATATTTCTTCGCCATCTTTCTTTTTGGTTACTGGTAGCAATTGATCCAACACTTGCATATTGTGAGTTAGGTTTTGCATCTCTTCAATGAACTTGACGTCACGGACATGAACGATCTGGTGTTTATTCATAGTTGTCCATATTCTATACCCTTTTCGAGGATATCCAACGAACACGCCTTCGACAGATCTCTGTGCAAGCTTGCTTTTGCTAGGATTATCCAGAAGAAGCACTTTAGATCTAAATATTTTAAGATAATTCTTTTCTTTGCTTTCCAGTCCACTTCTTAAAAGGAATCCTACCGCTAAACTATTCGTAGGGCATCGGTTGCAAATATTACAAGCCATAGCAATAGCTTCGGACCAAAAAGACGCACACAAGCCAGACTGCAGCAAACAATAACTGGTTCATCAGCTTCGCTACTCCGTTTTGCTGTGGAGGAATCGTCAGCCTCCTCTGTATTCCTTGATCGGCCACATATTTGTCGAGCTTTAAATTGCAATATTCACATCCGTTGTCCTACTGCAAATGTTTTATTTTCATCCCAATCTACCTCAAAAAATACACCTCAGATGACATCTGGGGCTGTCATCTATAAATTGACCTACTACGTCAGAGTGCACAATTTTTAATATCTCTGAGCACAAGGCACTCGACATTTTGAGAAAGGTAAAGCTGTCATTTTCCCCTTTAAGCAAATCTCGCAACGCAATAATTGATCTGCGTCCTTCAGAACAACCGCGGGTACAACACCAATTGGAAGCAGCTTTAATAAATCTTAGCGGTTCAAATGACCCAATCTTTTGTGTCACTTCAACACTCTGCGCAATTAGTATTTTCACGAACATAATCAAGTTCCCCTCTGCGATCTGAAACTACCGACATATTTCCACGTTCATCACGAATGTAAGCGTCATCCTTACGAAAAGTCACTTCATGGCTCTTATTCGTAATTTTGCAACTGAGATAAGGTTTGTTCGTAAGTCGGGTACATACAACTTGAACTTGCCACTGATACATGAACAACACCCTTTCCTTTGACTTCAGCTGACGCCTTACTAACCAAGTTCAGTTTCGTCTTGGAAGAACGTACAAGCGACTTGAAAAGACCTGCATCGCCACACAATTGCGCTGTACAACCACTGTCGAGAATTATTTTGAGTGGGAAACAGCATAATATGACTCATCGACACGGTTTGCTGAGTGCCTCGGCTTTCTTCTTCCTTGTCGGCGCTTATGGCCCAAAGTGCCACACTTAAAACGCTTGATTTTTCCAGTTCTTTGTGGTATTTTTGTCTTGGTTCCTCTAGATCGCTTATACACACCGCTCCCAGCAGCCATGACTATAACAGCATTTCCAGTCGCTAGCTCATCTCGAGACTCAATCGCACATCGAAAATTTTCGTATGTAGAAGGAATACTATCCAACAACATAATAGCCAACAAATCCGCATTTATTTGCACTTTTTGGCCTCAAGCTTATCCACGGTATCAAAGAACTTCGCTATATGATCTTTAACGTCACCGCCATCGTCTAACTTCTGGAGCATAAGTTGCTTCAGCAATTTATATTTGCTCTCGTTCACTTGCGATTGGACCAGAACCGAGATTGGTAACTTTTAATAAATTTACAATATAACATTTAGCTCTCGCCTTTTTTATCGTCTCAAGGTTGGACTTGTAAATTTCCATCGGTCGAAAGGTTGCCTAACATTTTTTGGTCCTTCGAGTCGGATTTTTCATCAATAGCTCCTGCAAAATTCATTCGTCTGAATTCGTCGCAATAGAAAATCATTTCGATTATACTATTAAACCAACAAATTTTTGATGAAACCCTCGCTTGGATTCCTTGGATTGGATTCTTTCCAATTCTTTGCATCCTTTACGCAATCAATAGTGGACACTGTGTCAATGGAAATACTGGAGGTACGCATGGAGAAGGCTAATGAGTTGTGGGATGAATTCAAAACATCTCAAAATTCTATGTATAAATTTCATGATCAGGAGGGCTACATTTATCCTGACCCCGAACTCGAAGAGTTTGAGTCAAAATATCTTACGTGAATACTTTTAGCTGCGATTAGGGAACGTTCTTTAGCGCATAGCTTCAACAGCAAGCAGTGTTAGCAGATCGTCGAAATAATCCGTCAGAGTCAGCTTCGTCACATCGGTTCAACACATTCCTTCCTCAAATTCGAATCGAAGCATTTTCTGGATCTTACCGAGATTGGCCTACATTTCATGATACGAGTATGTTCGTTGGAGCCGTTCATAATGGATGACATCTCACGCCAGCTCAGAAATTACATTTTTTCAAATCTTATCTTTGCGGAGAGGCTCTAAATTTACTGAGTCACATCACTATTTCAGATGCTACATACACCCAGGCTTGGGAACGTCTTGAAAGTCGGTACGACAGACCACGTTATGTTATCAATAATTTTATAAAAATCTTTTTTGATCTGCCAGCATCTAATTCATCGAATGTCTCTATTTTTCGCAAGATATCCAATGGAGAGGAAGAAGTAGTGAGAGTTCTTTCATCCATAAGCTCACTGAACAGAGATCCTTGGCTCATCTATTTCTTGCTGAATAAGGTCGATGTAGAAACGCGGCAGGCATGGTCTGAATTCAGTGTTGAGGATAGACAAAGTACTCACTTTTTTGGAACATAGATGTGAGGCATTAGAAAATGATAGCTGTTCACCTGTTGTACGGAGCAGCAATACGTCGTCTCGTTCGTCTTCTAACTGCCTCAAATGTGGGGGCTCGCATGTTCTGTCCCAATGTACCGCGTTTTTAGCGCTTACTATCCAGAAAAAACGATTTTGTGAAATCAAATAAACTGTGCTTCACTTGTCTTCGCTTGGGTCATACTTCAGCCCGTCGTTCGTCAAAGCATCGCTGTCGAACTTGTAACACTTGCCATCACAGGCTCGTTTATCTCGATATAACATCTTCATCGCAACCATACGCGATTCCTGAAAATGCCTTACTAGGAAATCAAGAGGCACATTCTAGCACCAGCAATAGCTTTCAATTTGTCTAAGTTATCCTTGGACCATCACATTTTAACGCATCATTCAATAAATGGAATGGTGGCATGGCCCACCACAAATCTTATTCACAACTGCTGTCGCCAATGTTTTAGACAGCGGGGCAATTATCATCAAGTTCGCCTTCGTTTAGATTCCGGATCTGAAGTATCATTTGTGTCCGAGTAGTATGTCCAGCGGATATTGTTGAAACGGCGGAATGCACGTGTATTAATAAATGGAATTGGTTCTACCAGTGCCGAAAAGCTGAGGAGCTTAGCTTCGATGCGCATCAACTCTTGTTTGGAAACAGACCGCCTTTCTGTGGATGCCTATGAATTGCCTCAAGTAACATTCAATTTACCGACGGCTTCGTTTAATGAAAATACTTTACGCAATCTTAAAGAGCAGGACCTCGCGGACCCCGCGTTTAACAAATCGATTTCGATTGATATCCTGTTAAGAGCTGATAAGGTGTGGGAATTACTTCGAGCAGAGTCTCCCTAACTCAAAAAAAATTTTTGGTTGGGTTTTGGCAGGAAGGTTCATAGATTCAGAGTCACAAAAAGTTCACAAAATTGTATTCTTAATGTCGATGAAATTTTACAAGCCTTTTGGAATATTGAGGAACATCGAAGACCATTTTCTTAAAACACATTCACGTGACTCCGCAGGGAAGAATATTGTCTATCATCTATTTAAGGCATAGTCACAGTTTTCAGGCACCATAAGTGGTGCGATTAATCGTCTAAATTCCATGGAAAGGAAATTTCAGAAAAACAAAGACCTTCGCAAAGAATACAGCCGATTCCTGAAAGAATATTGTTCGCTAGGGCATATGGGTAAAGTGGCAGTAGAAAATATCGCCAAGGAAAATGTTTACTACTTGCCCGGCCACGCTGTTCTTAAGCCAGAAAGTGCCTCCACAAAACTCAGAGTAGTCTTTGATGGATCCTTTAAGGACTCCAAAGGGCGGTCACTTAATGAATACTTAATGATCGGACCATCAATTCAACGAAACTTATTCTCAGTTTGTTTGAGATTTCGCAAACATAATTTCGTTTTTACAGCGGATATTATAAAAATGTCCGTCAGATATGGATGCCCGAAAGGGACAAGGATTTCCTTCGAATAGTTTGTCAAAAATCACCGAATGATCCCCTAGAACATTTTAAATTGTGCACCCTAACTTATGACACATCCAGTGCACCCTTTCAATCAATTCGCTTCGTTGACCAATATCTGCTGAAATAGTCGAAAACGATTTCTATGTAGATGATGTTGTGTCAGACGCTGATTCATTGGAATAGGCGATATTTAAGAAGAAATCTTTCAGAGAGAGGATTTGAATTCAGCAAATGGCAAACTAACTGCAAGGAACTTTTGCAAACCCCTCATGCGGACCAAAACAAGTATATGTTTTTAGAAAGCAACGGTGAGCCCTGGACAAAGCTATTAGGACTACATTGGAATTCGTTGGCAGACACAGTTTTCGGTTGTACTTGGGAACACTAGAACGTATAACAAAACGTCACATTTTAAGGGACATTCCGAGCATTTTTGACCCCTCGGTTCTCTTGGACCCTCTGTTATTCTGTTCAAGATCGATGGATCTTTCAGGATCTATGGCACAAGAAATTGGAACGACATGATAAAGTTCCACATTCAATTTCAGCTCAGTGGCTTAAATATCAAGAAGAGCTCTTGGTGCTCACTGAACTCGTAATTCCTCGCTACATTTGATGGTCAAATAATTCACTTCAACTGCATAGTTTTTCGTCGCACCCTGCAACAGCAACTTATACGGTTATAATTAATTCTCGTTATCAGCTACCAAATGGGCAGTTCGAGACACAGGTTGTAGCATCTAAGATACGTGTGTCGCCTCTTAAACAACTCAGCATTCCTCGCCTTGAGTTATGTGCAGCACCTCTACTTGCTTGACTTCTTGATAATGATGCTAGCTTTCTGGTAGCTTCGTGTCAGTTTGTCTGCCCGTGTATGGGTGCGATCGTTCATTTGTTTAGTTAACTGTCCTATCTGGTCGATAGATTGTGATGTGCCATTGGTTTGTAAGGAACATTTGTATATATGCCAGGACTGACTCAACTGTCGTATTGTCTTGGTTGAATTTTCCATGTCGTTATAGGAACACCTTTGTTGGCAATTTTACAGAGGAGATTTTGAATACGACTCCAAGGAATCGCTGGTATCACGTTAGGTCGATATCCAACCCTGCGGACTGTGCATCCCATGGAGTACCCCCTTCAAGGCTGATGGAATTTGGGAGTCTGGCCCAAATTGAGTAAAAGAAACCGGAGACAACTGGCCTGTAGTAATTGCAGTGGAAGGGGACCTTGAGTGCTTAAAGGAAGAAAATCCGAAAATCAAACAATCTCTTCTGGTCGTGACATCTGATCATCCTTTTGAAACACTTGCAACTTCCCCTTCATCCTGGAAGAAACTCATCAAGAGCGTTGAACTTATAAATTTCCATCGGTCGAAGGGTTGCCTAACACGCAGTATTATTTAATATACTAGAATGGCGCAGACAGACAAATATCAGATTTTTTCTCTGATTTTTCCTTCATTCAGTGGGAAAGGCTTTTCATGTCTAAGAATCAAGATTCCTTCTCTTTATCCATAGTTTGAACTCCATTGCTGCCTGTAGATTTCTGTAGCACTTCTGGTTAGAGTTCCCAAATGAATACATTCTTCCTTTACATTTCCTTATTATTGCCTGCCAGACCCTAATTTAGTATTTCGAAGGCCCTTCCGTTGTTTTTCCTTAAATGTTGGGGTCTTGACATTCTGGCCTCGAAATATTTGTAACGCTTCAGTTTCGTTCAAGCTTATGTTAGAGACATTTAATCACTGAGCTTTAGCTGCATGAATTCGTGTATGATCAGAGTATGCATACACCTATTTGGTGAAAGGGTACGCAATCAGTATTTGTCCAAATTGTAGCTTTTTCATTGCATGGCCCGTACTACTCTCAAGTTGGTCTCTAATCTCACCCGATTAATAATTTAAAAATAAAACAGCAATCCGTCAATTGAAGATGACAACGGCTTCAGTTAATTAATAAACGTTATCTCTATGTAGAAACTAACAAGCCATCCAATTATGATGTGATCAACAACCCCCAATGGCAAATATTAAATGCCAAATAACAGCGGTGACTTTGAGGCCACCAGTAGAGAACTTTAATGAAGAAAGGGGTAGATCCATGGAATGTTCATAGAATATCCTTCCAAGCAGATTTTCAGCAAAACAACATCGTTAGTGAATCAAATTCATACACACATTACACACGAGTCCATACATCCTCGTATGCACTCGTTCTCCATTCTCCAGCGTTGACTTGCTTTTTTCTCACTTCCCATTCAGATATTAATTTGCAGGACATGCGGAGTGACACATTCACATCATACTTACCCATGCCCGTGAACAGCATGTTCAACAAGGAGCGACATGCAAATTTGTTGGTCACCACCACTCCCGGACTGAATCCTTTTTTGATTTTTTGTCTTTCGTCCACTGCTCTTCTCTGTCTAAACATTTTCGTTTGTTTGCATTTCATTAGTGTGTGGCAGTTATCATTTTCCATGGTTCTTGGTTTGCTCATCGTTCTGTAAGGACCAAAACAACATGACAACCAACTTGGAATGCTTTCGTCGGAAAATGTCTGGAAAATTTCCGCTGAACCAGGAAGAAAGCTGGGCGGGGAAAAAGAAAAAACTGAAAGCAAAGCATAATCACCCTGCATACAGAAATGATGATTAAACATACGAGTAGATCCGTACAGAGATCCACACATTCATATGGTAGGACTAGTTGCAGCCCCCCTGTTGCGACGAGTACTTAGCATCCAATTATTGGACGGTCAAGCAAACAACAGTAAATTATATGCCAACACTAGATTCTGCAGAGGTTTAACATAGATTCCTAAGCATGGTCGGTGGTGGATAGGGGGGTTAATCTCTATGCTCTCATGGAGCAGAGTTAATTGGTGACCATGTTGGCTTTACGCTTGACTGAGTGATGGATTAGTGCTAATTGAAGGGATATAGGGCCCTTTGAGATTCGCTTTGCTTTACGACTATAACGCTATGCGGGAATTAATCACGATGAGGCAGTGACCTAGGTAAACCTCTGAGTATTTTAATTTATTCATGGAATTTACCTTTAATTTGGGTTCCGCCGAAATAAAAATGCATCGCGATATTGTATTCGAAATTCGGGAACCAATTTAAAGGGCTACTTAGGGGAATTTCAAAGCAAGAAGACTTTTAGACTGCCATCTGATAGTTTATTTGAACTATCGAACAATTGAGCACCGAAAAAGCATTTCGCTTTTCAGACTCACGGTCTATTGAATAAAGGTAACTCACGAAAAATGGACGATAAATTAGATTTTTATATTTCCATTCTGATTCGGATTGACACATGGAAGGCAACTATGAACTGCCGCGAGATGCTTCACCTTTCAGCCCAGAAGAGTTTGGTTCCCGACATCGATGGAGATACTTTAAAAACTCACTGGCTCTCACATCATCTTCCATCGCAACCCAAAAATCTGTGGTTGCCACAGAGTTTGACGCCAACCTGCACGAGGTTTTTACTTCGGTCACAGTACCCAAAACAGATGACTTACATCGGCAAATGGCCGATCTAAGTGGCAGTGTCTTCAGTGTCACTCTATGTAAGAGACAAAGAAAAACGCTAGCAGAAACACAATTCCTGAAGCTGACCCCGATGAAAGCAAGCGCATAATCAATCAATATGTATTTGCACCGGTTATCAATTTCATGAAAGCAGTTCGATAACCACTAATCTCTTTAAAACACTCTCGCCCTCATATCTCCGCTACTTCCTCACTGAAGATAGCATGGCCAAGCAACATATTTTGTTTGACAGACTTTAACAGACTTAACCCGCCCTTGCCAGTGTCAAAACAAAAGCTATTTACTGCTAATGGGTCTCTCTTCAGCACATATGGCACAACGAAATTAGATTCAGACCTTTGATTCACATGGCCGTTCATTGTTAGTGCTATCATCGGCGCCGATTTGGTGCAATTATGAGCTATTTATTGATGTCAAACAACAAAAAGTTATCGAGAAAATTTCTAAGTTATCAACGGCAGGTGCGATTTCATGAGTGCAATCGTCATCTGTGAGCACAATCCAAGCAAGCATCGAAGTGCCATGAGCTTCTGTCCTTCAAGGATTTCCTGCCGTCACGCGACCTGGTGCTGGCAAAAGTAAGGGACGATTTACCACTTTTCACCACATCCAGACAAAAGAAAAGAACTCCAACCATAAACAAGACTTGATGGATTCAACTGAGCATTGCATGGCATTCTTCATCTTGCCCCAAAAAAGTCCGGTGAATTGCGTCTACACGCTTCTCAACAACCGAACGATTCCTGACGCATACCCCGTCTATTATCAACAAGATTTTACAGCAGTATTGATTGGAAAGCGATATTCTCCGCAATCGATTTTACTCTAGCATTTAATCAGATACCCATCGCTCCAACCGTCATAAAATAGACCACGGTGAGCCTGTATTCCTTCTTCTAACATTTGGTACTTTTACTTTTAAATTCATTTTTATTGTTCCCTTCATTATTAACTTACGTTCTAGACAAAAATGATTAAATCTAATTTGACAATTTTATTTACTTATTTTAGCTTACTGGCTCTTACCGAACGCTCTAAGCTTAACAGTTTCATTCAACTTTTGCCTTTCGGCCTTAAAAACTATCTTACAATTAATCTTATCTATCTATTACAAATATAAAATTTCTAAGAAAAATGGTTTTAGATAAAACTTAGGTGCCATATTATTTTTAATTTTTTATAAAACTTAAAACTAAGTCCCTATTCTACTTAATCTACCTAACTACTTAGCCTAAGTTAACTGTAATCGGGGTGGTGGGCGCCTGTCATTCGTCAACAACGTGCACACGCACCACAGAGATTTAACCAGTGCCATACACCACCGGTCACTTCTCAGGGGTGCGGCCTCATGCTAACAAACGCGGCCTTTCCACGAGATCCCCCTAGCTATTCTTAATCTAACTTACAACTAAGGAGGAGTGTGTTACCTTAGTAACATACCGACCTAGGAGAGTGAGCTAACTCTCTTCCGTCTTGAAGCCACCAGAATTCAGTGCACTGTTTCTCGGCATCTATCCGATCCCTATCCGCAATCGCGGTACTAAAGCGGAGGAGCTCCTGAGCATTGGCAACATACCCGTCGTAGATGAGCCGCTTGTCCCTTGCACCGCGGTAGCGGTGGTATATTACCGGAATACCATCCCTATTTTGTACTAACCCTTTAGCATCAATATAGAGAAAAGCCTCTGGCGGGATAAAGCCCGATAGAAGTGAACTCTCGTAGCACATTTCATTGGGGTAATAAGCCCCAAAGATCAGGCTATTATCGTTGGTCATTGCCCTTGCAACGTGTCTTCGGATCACCTTAATCAGGAAATTGTCAATCTTATTCAGATTAGCCCCATCGTAAAGGACTTTGTTGGGATAATATTTTTTGTACTCTGATTCTGGTGTTCTGTACAAGCCGAGACAGGTTCTAAGACACTGCCTTTCAAACACCCGAATCCTTTCCATCTGATACGGCGCTACATTGAACCACACGGGGCAACCATAGGCGATGACTGGCCTGATTAGGGCCACATAGCATATGACCTTCACTCTGGAGACAAGTTGACTGCTGTGAGACAGCCTTCTTGTCAGAGCTAAAGCCTTCTTGGCCCCAGCAAGACAAGCATCTATATGTTTATCAAAATACAAATACTTATCGAGCCAGATACCAAGGTATCTCACTACGCTTCTCACCGTCAATGGCAGTCCGTGCTGTCCAATGATGGCCAAATTTCGCCAGTTATATCTGGTATCTCTAGAAGCCCATCTCAATGGAGTTCTAAGCAAGATTGTTTCCGACTTTTGAAAATCGATTTTTAATTTCCAATCGTCGCAATACGCCTTAATATGATCGAAATCACGCTGCAGAAGAGTATTGATGACCTCGATTTTTGGACCTGATCTGTACGCCACTAAATCGTCTGCGTACGCTATGGCATGATTGAGGGAACCTACTAGATCACTTGTGTAAATGTTAAACAGTATCGCAGAAATCACAGCCCCCTGTTGTAAGCCGTTTTTAATGTCAAAGATCTTGCTCGAAATGACGTTGTTACATTTAACAACGAACTTCTTTCCCATAAGCATGTTGTAAATCATATATAGCAAAGGTTTCGGCATGCCCATCCTGGTCAACTTATAGAACAACCCCTCTAACCATACGGTATCGAAGGCCTTCTCAAAGTCAACGAGGCAGGCACCCGTAGACTGGTTCTTGCCTTTATTCCATTGTATGTCGGAGACCAGCTTTGACGCAGCATGAATAGTGTCATGCCTCGCCTTAAAACCAAACTGATTTTCCGGAATTATATTATTTTCCTCAACCCACTTTAACAGCGCTCTATTAACCACTTTCTCGAATACCTTGCTAATATTCGGAAGCAAACTAATTGACCGAAGATTAGCAGGGTTAGTTCTAACTTTGTCCCTTTCCGGGATTGGATGTACCACTGCTGTTTTCCAATGCGTCGGATAATATGCATTATTCAGCGCATTGTTGAATAGCGTAGTAAATATATCCACCGCTTCCAAGGGCAGTGGATATATGTCTTAATACGACGTTTGGAATACCGTTCACTCCCGACGACTTTTTGTTTTTCAGAGATTCAAAGATGTACAGGAGTTCATCTTTTCGCACGAACAAATGAGAGGAAGCTCGTTCATCGGCGACGATGACGTTTGCCGCGTTTTCTTCATACCGTGATTCTCGGATCGCCAATTTTGAAGTTCGTTGCGCAGATAATAGTGATTTACGTAGGCCCTATTTTCAATGTCATGATCACAGTGAACCGGATTGTTCACCGTATACACGGCCTCGAAAAAAGCTCCCAGCAATCCCACTTTTTCCTGTGGGTCTTCGACCACGAAAAGACCGTCGCCTGAGTCGGCACTCTCTGGACTTATGCTGACGGTCCGTAGTGTCTGTCTGTTTTCTGTCGTTTGTGGAATTCGGACACACTGAATGTCATTGTGATCTTTCCGTCTGAATAGTTTATTTATCTGCGGGAACATATTCGGACTACTGGATTTTATAGCCCGAATCTTATTGCCCCAGTACAGACTTACAGACTTACTGTAATTTTCTTTGATTAATTGCTTTAGGTTTTTGATCATTGACTTCAGTGTTCTTATTTCCGTGTCATTTCTGTCAGTAAACTGTCTGTACAGCTGCTTAAGCCTCGAAAGCAGTCTACTTTTGTGAGCGTACAATGCATTGATTGTTGGAGTTCTGTACTTTTCGATCTGGCTTTCGTCGGAGTATTCTATCCGCGAGATAGTCTGCTCCATAGTTCGTTTGATAACGTCTTGCATCGTCAGTAAATTACGGTCGATTTCTTCATTTGTCAAGTTTCTATTAGTCGGGGGATCAATTTCACTCAAACATAGATTACGCTTTAAGATTCTGGAGAAGCACGACCAGCGTACTCTACGGTAGTCGTATGAGTACACTTGATCATACTGCTCCAGCTGCGTTTGCTCGTTTGGGATCCGTATTGTGGCAGCAAGTCCGTAGTGATCACTATCGTACTCGAACGCTTGCAAACAGTTCCTTGTGTTCCGATCCGTGTTAGTCAGTTCGAGTCTACTGTCTAGTAATGCCAAGTCTAGGAAGGAACCGGCTGATAGGAAGGATGGGGTAATCGTCGTGTACAGTTCAAGTCTGTACTCAATCATATTTTGACCCCACCAGTAGTATAACTGGTTGCCCCTGGTGTTTGGCGGATTATTTCCTCATGCCGCATGTCTAGCGTTAAGATCTCCGGCCAAAAAATAATAATTTTGCTCCGATTGAAGCTGAAGGCAACGAAAAAGTATTTCGAGCTCAGTTATAAATTGAATGGGATTAGGTATTTCAGGTGCATAAAGCGACACCACATACACTCGCCTTCGACTATGAAGAGGAATGCATACGATGCAGGCTTCCAACACCCGGAACAGCATTAAATCCCCGCTATATATGACCCTATGGCGCATGTCTTTGCGTAATAAGATACCGACCCCAACCCCTCGTGAAGAATGTGGACGGTCTCTTCTATATATTGGGTCTACAAGTAAGTTTCCAGCGTTTTTTTTTCCAAAATTTGAAGTTTTATTATGAAAACATAGTTACAATGCTTTATTCAAAGTATCGTCCATCGGAAGCTACAACTTTCCCCCATCTTTCTGGCAATTTATGAATTCCGGACCAAAAAAATTTCTCGTCTTTCGAGCCCAAGAACGTATCGAGCCAATTTTTGATTTCCTCTACTGAGCTGAAGCGTATTCCCGTAAGAGCGTTCTGCATCTGGTCAGATGGTGCCAAGTCTGGACTGTTGTAAGGCGGGTGAGGCAGAATTTCCCATACACTATTTTCCAAATAGTTTTTCACCGAAACCGCAACATGTGGCCGAGCGCTGTCGTGATGAAAAATGACGGACTCATGCCTGGTCTCATATTCTGGCCGTTTTTCTTTTAATGCCCGCTTCAAACGAATTAGTTGGCTTCGATATAATGGTCCTTTGATGGTTTCACCACTCGGAAGCAGTTCGTAGTATACGACATCCTTTTGATCCCACCATATGCAGAGCATGACCTTATTCACGTGAATATTTCGTTTCGGCGTCGATTAGGCGGGCTCGCCGGGCTTTGTATACGATTTTCTGCGTTTAGGACTATCATAATAAATCCATTTCTCATCACCAGTGACAATACGATGCAAAATTGATTTATTTTTATACCGCTGCAGTAACATTTCGGACATGCAAAATCGCCGCTCGACGTCTCTTGGCTTCAATTCGTACGGCACCCAGTTTCCAACCTTTTGAATGAATCCCAGTGCTTTTAGGCGCAGGGAAAGGCTTGTTGCGTGACGCCCAATGACGCAGCAAGTTCTTCTTGAATCTGACACGGATCCTCATCCAGTAAAGCGTCCAATTCCTCGTCTTCAAAACTTTTCGGCTTTTCGGGGCGATCTTTGTCTTCAACTCCAAAATCACCACTTTTGAACCGTTTGAACCACTCACGGCACGTCGATTCACTAATACATTCCGCCCCATAAGTTTCCGAAAGCAAACGATAGGCCTCAGCCGCACTTTTTTTCATATTAAAGAATAAAAGCAGCGCTTCCCGCAAATGACATTTATTTGGCTGGAAACTTGCCATGATTTTGCTCGATAAAATGTACGACACCGATAGAACTGCTCAAATATAACGCTGCAAAGTTGTTGACAGATACAAAACCTACAAATAAAACACATGGGGTCTGGCATTTCTGCCCGGGATCCACTGGTGGCGCCATCTCTGACAAACGCTGGAAACTTACTTGTAGACCCAATATATTGTACCCACTGTAGCCAATTTTGTGATTCTGGTTGAGCTTAGTTTCGCTAACCAAAAGCACATCTGGGCATTCACTTAACAGTAGATTTTGTAGGTTGGCCCTTTTCTCGATCCTGATTAGTGAGTTAACATTTAACGCAAGGATCTTCAGATTAACCTCATTCAATTTAGCTGACATTATATCGGCGTGCCAGACTTGTCAAACAGGGTCGAATAGATGACGTCAATTCGAGCCGCTTGTTCATTTAATTGTTTCTGAAAATGATCGATTTTTCCGTGCAGGGACAGAAGGATCGCTTTCAAATCCAGATCCGCTTCCGGCGCTTTTCCAGCTACCTTTGCCGTGTTTTTTGCTGATATTGTGCTCTAACATTTGGTCTGCGCAGTGATGTGACCAAAATAACGGGTGACCAGATAGCAATGATAGTTTTTCCAATTGTTATATTTCAGCAGCTGTCAAAGTTACCAATAACATCCAGCTGCCAAAATATTCAATAAATACTTCAGAAATTCCGTCGCAGTTGTAAAAACACTACGCGAATTTCGTCGTGAGGACGATGGCCATCATAGCTTCGGTGTGCTGGCAATTCGTCCCACTGTTGAAAAGTTTGAGAACGTGAGTACACGCTTTTGGATCTTAACACGGCGTCTCCACGAGCCATTATTCATGGCATAACTCATGGCTCAAGCCATATTGCTCATCTCGCCATCTATGTCTCGATTTTCGGTTTGCCATCCAAGGCTGCCCATGAACTGTCAGTTTCGCTGGTAATTTTTACTTTCGTTCAAATTTTCAAACGGAAAGGTTCGGTTTTTTTGGTGGAAATAAAAAAATGTGAAATAAATTAATAATTTAAAAACATGGGTGATTGGAGAATGCATGCAGATGAAGTCATCAAATTAATAAATAATTATAAAGAGTTCGAGTGTTTGTGGAACTACCGCAGTAGTGAATACAAGCGGCTCGACTTAAAAAGAAATGCATGGCTACAGTTATCCAAAGAATTTGGCAGAGACGTTGAAGATGTGGAAAAAAAAAAATAAAAAATATTTGCTGTGCGCCTATGTGACTGAAAAAAAAAGTTGACGCTTCTAAAAAATCTAGTGCGTCGGCGGATTCGGTCTACCAACCACATTTATTTTATTTTTGTGAATTTTGCTATCTGGATGCCGTTATTGTTTTAAGGAAAACTACAACAAATTTTGAACCGTAAATTTAATTTTGTTTTTCTGAATAATCGCTGCAGCAGGTTGCGAATTATTGTTTTCTATGTATTCTAGGACAAAGATGTTGAGCAAGCTCAAGAGGCAATAGAGGACAGAACTGAGGGCGTGGATTCGAGTTACTTTACCGAAGACAGTTCGGTGCCTCAACTATCGGCATCCACATCCGCCGGTTCCATGCGGAGACCAGGGGAAAAACAGAGGAAGTCTTCTTCTCCCTCAAAATTTGATGAGGCAATTGAGAAAATTGTAAAGCACGCTATAGCAGTGCCAGAAGACAGCTTGTACACATCATTCGGGAAGACCGTAGCTCTGCAATTAAATCAGCTCAAACCAACTGAAGCCATATTGGCGATGGAGAAAATCCACAGCCTTTTGGCGAAGACCATGATGCGGTCCATGCTGTCGCGAGGCATAGAAACACCAGCGTCAAGCACACCTGAATTTTCAACATCAGCCGGAAGCAGTGGCAGCGACAAACTTCAATCAGCTATGTTTGAGGCATATTTGTAGCGATTGTGCTCCTGGATTGTCAACGGTGTTATGGTTTCTGGGAGGCTTACGGGTTGGTATTCTTTTTCTGGATTTTCAGCTGTTTGCAACTTTGGACTAAGGTAGTTGTGTAAGGCACAACACGCTTTCACCAAAATGTCTCAGCTATCTATGAGTATTTCGATAGGACGATGTAAAATTCGAAATCGATATACCAGCCTTCCAAACGCCATCTCAACGGTTAATCTTGTACGACTCAGTCGGTAATTAAACACTTCCTGTGAAGTGCTCAGGTTAGAATTCCTGTTGTATGCTTTCAAAAAATGCCAGTCCAAACCGACATCTTCTGTGAAATAAAAAGGTGTTTTATTTTCTTGCCCTTTTAAGCGTCTTCCAGGCGGGATGCTCAATCTTCCAGAGATAAGTGCTTGGTGTAAAGGTGAATTTTAAAGCACAACAACATCAGACGCTCTTCCATTACCGCCCACGTCAATGTATATGAATCGGCTATGTGCACCCACGACGGCGAGTAAAACAATGCTGAAGAATCCCTTGAAATTATAATAATCGGATCCGGAGTGCGGCGGTGCCTTTATCCGAATGTGTTTTCCATCCACAGAGCCTAATGTGTTTGGAAATTGCCAAAACAAATTGAAATCATTTGCAATCTGTGACCACTCATTTTCTGAACTTGGTGTCTAAAAAGGTTTTCATAAATCACTTTCTAAAATTTTGGGGAATAAGTCTTCGTACCCTTGAATATTCGCTTTGAAGAGTGTTAACAATTGCGCTTAGTACTCGAGTCTCCAGAAGCGATATATCTCAGAGAAACCGCTAATCGCACTCTTGACGTGATCGCATATCGCATCCCAGCGTCCTCCCTTCTAATTTGTGGATCGACCTTTTAAAATGATATCAATGAAATATAGAAAAAATAAATAAAAGATAAATATTAAATAAGAAAGAAAAATAAATGCATAACTGACAAGTGCGAGAATCTCTTCAAATTTGTGAATATTCATTCGACAAAAATTGGTGTAGTCATCTCCATTTTCCCATAGAATATCTCGTAGCAGATGCACTTCAATATCATGCAGTGTTCTTTTTTCCAAAAACAGATTCACCCAGAATTTATGAATTCATTTTTTTTAATTCCTTTAACATTTTAAGTGCTGCAATTTTAAGTGATGTAATCCGGCCTCTACATCTCTCTATCCCGAACAGAGCGGAAATGAAATGGCGAGACATGAAATGCCCACATATAAAATTTGACAGTTCATTTGCCAACTGCTATGTGTGCAGTATGCCATGAATCATGGCTCGTGGAGACGCGGTGTAAGCCACCATCCAACAGAGATTGGTGCGAAACGAAAAAAACATAGCCACCATAGGGACCAGTGTCTAAGAAGACCCTGAAATGTCAATTCGGCGCGAACAGCTGAATTGGGCATCGCCAGAAAATCAAACCGGCTTATTTTGCTTATGGATTTATACATACGTATAAGATTTGCTATCGCAAGAACTGAAACCGGACGACCATAGACAACGCCTTGAGTTCGCTAATTGGGCGCTGAAAATGTTGGCCGGAGATCCGGATTTTGACCAAAAAATCATATTCTCGGACGAGGCCCATTTTTGGCTATGCGGCTATGTCGACAAGCAAAATTCCCATTATTGGAGCGAACACAATCCACAAGTGTTCGGCCAAGCATTAATGCATCCATAAAGACTGACTGTTTGGTGCGGTTTATGGCACGGCGGCTTAGGTATATGTAGATCGATGTTCACCGACTTTCTTTTGTCAGAGGTCGACAACAAAGATTTATTTGAGCTGTGGCTCCAACATGACGGCGTTAGATGCCATACAAGCGACGCAACGCTCGAAGTTGCGAAGGAGAAATTTGGCGACTGGGTCATCTCACAGCGAGCATTCATCAATTGGCCGCGGTGTCAAGTCCTACACTAACAAGCCAACAGCTTTGGATGAGCTCGAGGCCAACATTCGACAAGAGTCATTAAAAATTGAACCGATTGAAGAACTACCATCGAAGCCGAGGCGGCCATTTGAATGACGTTCTATTCCACACATAGTGGCATGAACGTGGCTTCGAAATAAAGCCAGAGTCAATTTTATAACTCATACCGTTGGTGTTTTGTTTAAATTTTGTTTCTATCTTTCTTAGCTGGTCACCCTATACATCACAGGTTTATCGATGATGTCACCCGCGATCTTCAATTTGTATTCGGATACATGGATGACTTGCTTGTAGCATCCACAGACTGGCTGCAACATATCGATAACTATAGAGTTTTAATATCAAAACCAGTTTTTAGAAAACCAGCATTGGGAAAAGCTGGTACGGAGAACAAAATCGCCCTAGAATCAGTAGCTCTTCTGGCTCACTGGAACATTAATGTATCTTCTTGTGTTTGGCAACAATCTTCATAGAGTAATGCTTCCAGTTCTTCATCTTCAAACTTTTTTGGCTGCCCAGGACGTTCATCGTCTTCCAAGCCAAAATCACCACTTTTAAATCGTGCAAACTACTTTTGGCACTTTCGCTCAGCTAGCGCATGTTCACCATAAACTTCCCCAAAATACGATGACTTTCGGCAGCAGTTTTCTTCATATTAAAGTAATGAAGAAGAACTCCCCGCAAAAGCACTTTTTCAGGCACAAAATTCTACATATTTGAGTGAAAAAATTTTATTGTTGTTTACGCTTCAAATGGATGACATATACTGAAATGACGTGCAATGACAGTAGTTTTCCAACGCATGTTATAATGGAATAATACAAGTTACGTCATCTCTTAGCAAACCGCAAGAAGTTATAGACCCAATAACCAATCTTGGTTGACGCGCGCTTTGTGAGACGGTGCCGAGTCTGGTTGAAATGTCCACAGTCTCCGACCAAAATGATTGTTTGCCCAAGGTTTCAATACTGCCTCTAAGACAGTTTCACGGTATACGATCGCATTAATTTTGACGCCACGGTCCAAAAATACGAGCGGAGAGCGACCATCGGCAGTTATGGCATCCCAAACCATCACCATCGGTGTTGACTGCTTTCTGGTGGCCGTCCGAAGGTGTAAATTTTCGAAGGACCTCTCTGGCAAGTAAACTCGGTCATTTTGTTTGTTGACATATTGCTCGATAACAAATGGCGACTCATCGGACAAAACCAAATTCGGCAACTCACCATTTTCGTGCAAGCGTAGCAACTCCTTCGCTCTTTCGACTCCAACTTTTTTCTGTTGCAATGTAAGATCGTTTGCTTGAGCCCAAGTTCATTTTTCAGTATGTATTGCATCTGCTCCAACGATATGTTGAGCTCACGTGCCATTTTTCTTTCACTTCGACGCGGATTTCGCGATGTTGCTGTTTTTTATGACCGCCTCCATGGCGTTTTGCAACGCTGCCAGTATCACGGTAACGAGCTATGGTTCGAGACACAAAAGATTTATTCACGTTGAGGTGCTGGAGGGCTCTAACGATAGCTACTTGTGGTTTTCCAGCCAAATACTATATAAAGCAATCACACTATCACGTTTGAATTCCATCGCGGATAAAAATTTTTCAACACAACTGAGACGCAAATCGTTTAAAATTCTTGTAAGTAATAAAATTATCAGTCATGTGTCAAAATTTGAGCTCGCTGTCATGAACGGTTATAGCAGTCTGAAGTTGGTTGCAGTTCGAGTCATTCAGGGGGATATACATCCCCCTCGAGATTTCCGTTTCCGAAAATATTGTAACCAACAGGCTGTCACGCGTTGATGCTATCGCATCAGTAATACCAATAAGCGAAATAGAAGAATCACTAAATCCACCTCTATCGTTTAACTCTGTAGTAAATTGGGCAGCAGCGACATTTCTACCGGTACAATTCTCACATATTGGCACATCCTGGTGAACGCACGTGAAGGAAACTCGTCACCCAGCAATTTGTTGTTGTGACCTTCCATGTTTAGGAATACTTAAAGTAGGTTAAGGGCTGGGCGAACAAAATAACCCGTCTTGTAATTTCGCTAGTCGCAAATTTTCAACCTCTAACAAAGCGCTTTGAATATATCCATATCCATCTTACCATCCAATGGATTTAAACAGCATCTAACAGTCATCGACAGATTTACGCACTTTCCCCTCTGCCAAAAGTGTTAGTTGAAAACGTAGGAGAATCTCCACTATTATCGTGGATCGCTTCAAGGTAGCACTTCGGTTTACCTCGGACTTCGGATGGCAATCCAAACTGAAATTGTTGCCATTGACCAACGTATTCTTCAAAAGTCCTTCGGATAGATGGATAATTTTGTCCTTCGGATGGTCGCTCGCAACAAAAGCGGTCACATGAACGATGTTGTATTTCATTCATAATTGCCACAGACCGAGCTTTATTAACCAATAAAACTGTTCGACACTAGCTGTTAGATCACCCTTTATATATACATACGAGTATGTCCGGACCACCACATCGCACTTTCTGGATGGGGGTGATATTTTTGTAATAGCAGTCAATGGGCTATGCTAATTGCACGGTCGCTGTCTTTAAACGTATGCACGGGTCAGCGTTAGTGAATCCGTTTTTATCCGCTGCCATTAGTTGTTTCGTGAAAATTTTCTAATATCTTCCGTATAAGCACATTTGTAAATGAAAGCCCACAATTCCCCGCGGTCGTTCTTTAGCCCCATGCACCTTATTCGACGGTCTTAATTGTAGCCCTCAACCTTTAGCTGTGGTTTCGGATCAGAGGTCTGGCTTCATATAAAAGGAATCACTTGGACGATAAAACATCTGCTTGTGTGATTGGCTGGGAATTTGATGAGAGGCTGTTGGAGCTCTGGATGTCATTCGGTTTGCTCTAACAGCTGAATTGATGGAACCCCATTTTTTATTTTTTTTTATGGTTTGCGCCAGTGGATGTAGAATCTTCTTCAAGATACTGATAACCCGTGTTACCAGCATGAACGATTTACGGGATATTATTCTCCCTTTTCCTCGCGCCTACGTCCTAAACCATACCCTGCACACTTCTACCACTCTCCCCGTTGAACTGCGGCTAAGTATTACTTCGCGGGGCTGGCAAGCAGTTCATGCTACTCCGGTGTTTCTATTTGTTCGGCTGGCTCTGCCGCTCTTCTTTCGGCTTCTATTCTCCGTAGCTCTGTCTGCACAGTTTTTATAAGTCCGCGGATATTTAGCCAGTATTCTTCCGACTCCACCATTCTCTTAATTACCTCTGGGTGGTCTGGTAGATTTTCTCTCCATTCCGCGAAGCGTCCGCAAAGGAAAATTGCGTGCTTCACGTCCTCCACCTGATTTGGACACTCGGGACAAAAGACGGAGTTGTCATGGCCAAATCTGTATAGATACTTTCGGTATCCGCCATGACCAGAGATGAACTGCGTAAGGTGATAGTTGGAGTTTCCTTGGGCTCTGTTCACTCATACATCGATTTTTGGAATCAAGGTATGGGTCCATCTGCCCTTTGTGGCATTATCCCATCGAGATTGCCATAGGGCTATAGAACGTACCCTTTCTTCCTCTGGCATTCTCTTTATTCCCTTGGTATCAGTCGACATTGAGGTTTTCCTGCCGTAAATTCTCCTCATCTCGTCCGCGATGGGAATCATTCCAGCGCTGACAAATGCGGCTTCGTTCGAGATCATCCTATAGCCGCTTATTGTCCTTAGTGCAACGAGACGGTATACCGCTGACAGTTTCCGGCTTGTTTCTTTCCTTTTCAGCGTATCTGCCCAGACTGGTGCCGTGTATAGAATAACCGAGTTGACCAGTTTAGCTAGGAGGATCCTTTTTGCGTATTCAGGTCCGCTAACATTCGGCAGTATTTTGGAGAGTGCCGCTTGTAGCTCTAACGCTTTTTTCCTCACGTAGTCCACATGTTGTTTGAACCGTAGCCGGTTGTCTAACATCACTCCTAGGTACTTTACCGCTTCCTTCGATCGGATGTTCTGGTTACCGACTTGAATATTGATATATTCCACGGTTTTCCTAATCGTAATAAGAACGGTTTCTGTTTTTTGTTCCGCCAGTTCGAGACCCGCAGATCCGAGCCACTGCTTTATTTGAACAATGGCTGTGTTTGTGGCTGGCTCGACTTCATGGGTGTGTTTTGCGACGACCACGATAGCTATATCGTCTGCGAATCCGATGATACTGACTCCTTCGGGCAGCCTTAGTCGCAACACTCCGTCGTACATTAGGTTCCACAGGAGTGGACCTAACACTGATCCTTGCGGTATCCCAGGGGAGATGGTGTAGTATTTAATATTTAATATTTAACCCCTTCATCCGTATCATACCGTAACTTCTTGTTCGTGAAATAGTTGGCGATTATCTTTAGCAGTTGGTAGGATGTTTCCATCCTTGTAAGTGATCACCTTATTTGGGACCGGTTGGCAGTGTTGAACGCGTTTTTGATGTCTAGTATCACCACCGAACAGTACTTTTTTGAGCCCCACCTCCAAGAATGTTCTTCTATGGCTTCAGACGCAATGTCGACTACTGTTTGGATAGCATCGACCGTGGAACGTGACTTTCGAAATCCAAACTAGTGGTTTGAGAGGCCTCTCTTCTCCTCTGCTACAGTCAGCAGTCTGTCGTATATTATACGCTCAAGGATCTTTCCCATTGTGTCTAGAAGGCATATTGGGCGATATGAAGATGGTTCTCCTGGTGGTATATCTCCTTTGGGTAGTAGCACTAAGTGTTGCAACTTCCACGGTTCTGAGAACACCCCTTCCTCGAGACACTTTGGCAATGTTGCGATGAAAAGATCTGGTTTTATTCCGGCAGCTGCCTTTAATGCTGTGTTCGGAATACCATCGGGTCCAGGCGCCGTTTTGTCTCCTATTCGATTAAGAGCTCTCTGCAGTTCTTCCAGTGGAACGGCTGGGATATGTCCTACTTCTGTTTCCCGGACGATTGTGACCATCTTGTGTAACATTTTGGGGAACAGGTGCTCCACTATGGTTATCAGCATTTTTGGGCACATTATTTGTGGAGACCTGCAGGATTTCAGTTTGGTAATAACCATTCTGTAGGCCGTGCCCCATGGGTTGATATCCGCTTCGTCGCATATACGTTTGAAGTATCTTGATTTGCTCTCTTTGATCGCCTTTGCAAAGTCCCGTCTGGCCTGTTTAAAGTTTTCTTGGTGTTGTTGGAAGTCATCTCTCCCTCTAGACCTTTGGACTTTACGCCTAGCTGTTAAACACTTTGCCTTGAGTGTTTTTATTACATCGTTCCACCAGTAGCATGGGGCGCCTCTTCGATTTGCAGTTTTCCTGGGCATTGCCGCATCACAAGCCGCTACGATAGTTTCTGTAAGTTGATGCGACAAGTTTTCGGCTGATCCGCTTGTATCTGTGGTAGAGCTATTCAGCATCTGCGCGAATGTATCCTTGTCGAAAAGGCTGCCCTTCCATTGTGGGCCCCTAATTTTTTGACGCTGAGTGGTTCTTTTGGTGTTTTTGATCTTGAATATAATCGCCTGGTGGTTGCTATGGCTATACTCCTCGCCGACGCGCCAGCTCATATTGCGTAAGATAGAGTGACTCGCAAAGGATAGGTCGATGATTGATCCCTTCCCTGCTTTGCGAAACGTGTTGCTCCTTCCTTTATTTGCTAAGCCTATGTTTAGAGATGCAAATGCTTCAAGGAGTGTACGCTCATTTTCGTTGGTGAGTCTACTGCCCCATTCCGTAGCCCAAGCATTGAATTCTCGTCCAATGATCACATCAGTTAGGTCGATGATTGATCCCGTTCCTGCTTTGCGAAACGTGTTGCTCCTTCCTCTATTTGCTAAGCCTATGTTTAGAGATGCAAATGCTTCAAGGAGTGTACGCTCATTTTCCTTGGTGAGTCTACTGCCCCATTCCGTAGCCCAAGCATTGAATTCTCGTCCAATGATCACATCAGTTTTGTGTTGTGCATTGTTCATCAATTTGTCCAACTTTGCTTGGCATTGGTTAAGTGTCCAAGTGGAACCCCATGTGTGTGTGTGTGTGCTGTTTGTGTGTGTGAATGGCGGCGATGGCCAAAAAGCGCGGTAAGCGTTTTCCTAAGCAGCCGTTGTGTGGAGCTGACCAACAGCTGCTTGTAGCAATCTCCGTTGGTTTTGCGCCTTTCGTTTCATCATTCGCGCATCAACCACTACCTGCGTGGTTGCTGTTCGTTTCCATCTTGTGTAAAATTTAACTTTCTTTTAAATTTTTAAATTTTCCTCCCCCGGGATTTTGCAGTAAGGTAAGGCAAGCAATTCGCTATGAACTCGATTGTTGTGTTGCTGACCCAACCAAGTTATAGGACAGTCAGAAGTTTCCCGATCAATAGCCATACAATCTGTCAGCGCAGGTTAAATCATCAAGATGACACAGGTAAATGGTATCTGTTATACTATAAGCACTCCCTTCCAGTTTATTCTCCCATTGGATCTGATAAATACAGAGAATTTATTACATCTGATATATCTGATAAAGGATGGGATCATTAAAATTGATATCGGTGAGTTCGAAATTCAATCCTTCTCGACATCTTCGAGCACGACTGTCATTTAAGTAGCACAAGAGGACAACACTAGCATTCACTTACGAATATTCTTAGTATTTTGTTTCAATATTCTCCATCTGTCAATCTGTTGACCTTCATCAACAGTGCGAAATTGTATTTAACGTCAGCTTTGCGGCAGCATTTGCGATAAGGTTAAGGACTGCATCTACGCGTTTAAAATTCGAACTGGATGGGTTTTAATTCCGATTTCCTTCTAATTTGTGTATTACAATTCTTAAATTCTTATGCACTCTGGCTAAACAACAATAAGGATCACTTATCACCCAAGCTCCCATCAAAACCAAGACCCTACATCTTATCCTCACATCAAACTACATCGTTAAGTCTAAGCTCTTAAGCCACTACTCTTTTAACATTCTTAAACAATCCCTCGCACGTATGGTGGTTCACAAATTTCACATGAACTCAGAGGAACCGTACCTCTAAATGCAATTAACTTTCTCCATTTGTCAGTGATGTATCACTTTTGCACCACTAACCACTTAAACAAAGCACCACCAAAACGTCGGGTCTGTCAGTCGTCCTTTTTCCTGGAAAATCTTCTTCCTGAAATCCCCTTCGACAATCATCACAATGACCAAAGGTCACATTAGTAATGACTTCCACACTTTGTCTGGCATCTAGCTTACCACTTTATCCTAAGGATACCACTCATGCTAATTGCTCCATCACACATATCCACACATACACAAGCCCAACCCAAGAGGTACGGACAAAATATTTCGTCGTTTTTGTTTTATCTTCCATCGTCTGTGCTGGGTTCATTTGTCTGCAATTTTTTTCCCTTCACACTACTCGTTTGTGTGGTGGCTTTGCCTTTCAGAAACCTAAAATCCGGAAAAATCCCTGTAGGGACACCATGAATTTTTAAGTCATTTGCGGTATCCTCTCAGTATGTCGGATATGGCTAGCCACGTAAATAATTTATGATCTGCATGATTAGGGGCCATATGCAAGCTTCGTATTTTTTCTTCTCAATTTTTTTTCTCATTCGTCCGAAGGATCCAGATTATGTTTGCACATCCTTTTGCGATAGTCCTTTGAGATAATTCACCTTTAGGGTCAGATAAAGTTGTTTCAGGATGAATAGGCTGAAGGTTTACCATTTTCTTTTCTATTTTTTTTTCCCATGGATTATCTATTTTATGGAAGGCAATTCGTCAAGTTTACAAGGATATCCTTTCAGGATCAAAAGCTCATGTAATTGTCAGGAGAAGGGAACGATGGGCCCAAATGTGATTTGTAAACACATTTTTGGTTGTTAAACTCTATTCCCCAACCAACTTTTTCTACTGATAAATTCGGGCTAGAAAAGTGGAGAGAGAAACAAAAAAGTTAAACATGTCTCAAAGGCAGACTAATTTTGTCTGCGTACAAGTATCTAATGGATAAGCTGTGTAACGAAATAGTTGTCTATATAGAAACTATTCCCATTCTGGAAATAAAGTCTTAAGTCCAACTGAAAATACATACATTTCACGTGGATGCAGTGCTTTTCGGTAGAATTTTCGTAGCCATTACGAAAGTCGGATATGTGTTTTCTTTCTATTCATCCATCTGATAAAGGTGCTAAAAATGAAAACATTATTCCAGGCCATCACGGAAGAAGTGAATATATTAAGAGATTAGTGCTGGACGCTTCTTGCAGATTTAACACTTCGCTATGAGCTATCTGAATATCGATAAATGCTAATCCCTTAGTACAGGCACCACTTGGAAAAGTTTTTCAAAAGTGTGTTCACAAAGTTTTTGGACAGAATAGAAGAAAAATCAATCTTTTTTCATATACGAGTACAACAGTGATATTCTACAATATAAAAGCACAATGACGCAATTTTACCAGCTCCCTGAAGTGACCACTGATTATAAGATAGTTTGAAAAGGACTTAGGACCTAGCCAATGAGTATTCTTTCTTCTGAGCAGATTTTTCAAATGTGCTGGTTCTGGCGATTAAACTTTTATGCCGTCTTAAGCATTCGCATCTTTGCGTTGGCAAAATGGATGGGGACCATACTTGTTAGGCTTACAGGATAACTGATTGATTGACAGTTGGATCTCTTCTAAGTGTGCATAGCCATAGTAGGGATAACACGTCAGTTTGTAGACAGAGCGGACGTCTCTAATGAATCAGTGACATTTTTGCTTTCCATAGGCAGGAAGTTCTGTAGACTTTGAACAGACGTTTTGCTAAGCACCAAAATGTATCAGGCACTACTTCTTGCGATTACTGCTTTCGACAAGGTTCGAAGCCCAAACATCTACGCCATGGACCGGTCTTTCATAAACCCAGTTTGGACTTACGAGAGCGGACTCTATAACTCAATTGCCTCCCGAACCCAAACAAACAGCGATTTGCAAGAGTAATTCTTTGTCTGGCTTCTGCGCTGATGTTATTGCTGACAACAGTGTGCGTCCTTTTTTGATAACAGCATGCATTTTGGCAGCTTCCAATTCATTACTCACAGAAGCTTTATTGATACATCGCAGGGCTAGTCACATCAATGTCATCCGAGAATGCGGAATTTAAAAACATCGCGCCTCTCTTGTTGGTCACTAAGCGTTATACGATTCTTCTAGGGCGATGTTAAAAGACTCACATGACAGCGCATGGCCTTGTGTAAAAGCTTTATCGATACTGAAGGCCTTGGTTAATTCTGTATCGACCTTGGAGGACGAGCGGGAATTCTTTATAGTCATCCTGCACAACCTGATGAGTTTGGACGCGATATGGCGTTGTATAGCTCTTACCTATGCATGCAGTTATATGCGGCTTCGAAGTCGACAAATAGATAGTATCAATCTGAAATTCGTGATCCAGGACTCTGTCCACACTGATATGGACCAACCAGGCTGCCTTTAATGGGAAAGGCAGAAGAGGTCTTATATGCGATGTTTACGGGAGAAATATAAAAAGAGTACAACGTACGACAATGGAAGACTACAATTTTATCTTCTGCGTGTTGCTGGTTTTTTAAGGCGTCCGGAAATTCATGCTTGGTCTTTCAACTTTATAAGAAGTCATGCTACCTAGAGTTGCATCGATTGGAAATTCAATGGTAAACGGGTAAAAAGTCCTTAGTCGTTTTTCATTATTCACTTATGTTCTGGTTTACCCGGCAAACAGAACACCTAAAAGGGCACAGCGAAAATGGTGGAATATGAAGATAAGTTTAAAAAGGAAAGAGTTTAGGAAGTTCTATAATAGGGCGAAACTGAGTACTACGAATGTAAGAAACAATTCAAGTGTCTACTCAGAAAGTCAAAAAGGGCTTCATGGCAGAAGTACTGCGAATCTATTGCGGTAACAGACGAGGCTTCGATGTTACGCAAAATGCTCTCAAGGGAAACAAGCGTTCCTTGCTACCTCAGCAAAAATGACGGAACATGGGCTGAAAGCAGCCAAGAGGTTCTGGCAATACTGGTGGGAACCCACTTTCCTGGATCCACATTATCAGATGACTCTGTCATGCTACGGCACACTGAAAACATTAATCTCTCTCTATCTCCGAAGAGGAAATAAGTGTTTTTATTAATAGGAAAAAATTACGGTGGACAATTCAGTCCTTTAAGCCGTATAAATCACCCAGTCCGGATGGTATTCTGCGGATTATGTTACAGATAGCACTCCAAAAAATTATGGAAATTTTTAGGCAGAGTCTAAAAATAGGGTACATACCAATCGATGGAGGGAAGTTAAAGTGGTTTTTATACTTAAAGCTGGCAAACAGGGACAAAAGATTTCAGACCAATAAGTCTGTCATCATTTATGCTTAAAACCCTAGAGCACTTATTTTAGATTCATATTAGGAACAGATGCAGTAATGGCTTTTCGATTGAGTCTCAGCATGAATATATGAAAGGAAAATCCGTAGAAACCGCCCTGTACGAATTGGTGTGGAAAATAGAGATGAGTCTACACTTCAGTGAGTTAACGAAGGCGGCCTTCCTCGATATTGAAGAAGGCTTTAATAACGTGGAGTGAACGGAAATTAAAACTGCTCTAGTAGGCGCTAATATTGAACGGGTCATTACACAATGGGTTTTCAACATGCTTGCAAGTAGGAAAATAAACTGTTCCATTGAGCAAATTCCGGTTAGAATGTCTGTAACCAGGGGAACCCCTCAAGGGAGAGTCATATCGCCACTACTGTGGGTACTTGTTATCAATGACATCCTTAAAAAGCTTAGTTCAACAGGTATGGGTGCCACGGCATACGCTGATGACGTGGTCATAATAGTGTAGGGAAAATGCTTAAGTATTTCAAGCGAGATAATGGAGGTAGCGCAGAAGACGATCAGCACTTGGGCAAAAAGCTGTGGTCGCAATGCCAACCCTTCCGAAACGGAACTGGTTCTTTTTCAAACTCCCGCAGTGCAACTGTTCCTTTCGGACAGCGTGAAGTATCTGGGTGTGATTTTGGACAAAAAATGGAATAGGAATCTTAATGTAGCGAAAGAATCAAAAAGGCATATAATGCTCTTTTTATCTGCAAAAGAGCGGTAGGTAAAATTTGGGGCTTAAAACCTGCTACAGTCTACTGGTTTTATACTTACGGCGCACTAGTATGGTGGAAAGCAACAAACAAGAAAACCTTCTACGGGAAAATAGTGGCAGTTCAAACAACGGCTTCCATAGCCATTACAGGTGCGCTCCGTACCACCCCTACGGCATTACTGGACACCTTTTTGCACCTAACACCACTTGATTCACAGATCGAAAAACTTTCTGGCAACAGTGCGATACGACTCACTAATCTGGGTTACTTCCAGAGCAGTAATTTCGTACATGGCACCGTCTTGGCGGAGCTACTACCAGGCAATCCAATTCTAACGGATGAAATTCGTTCCTTGGTCGACTTCGACATCCCGTATGATATAATTTATTCGGAGATTGAGGACTGGGAAAAAAAATGCAATAAAGAGATATCGCTATCTACATCGAGAGCCAGGCCGTACTCAAGGCAATGGAAGCAACCAACGTCAACCCTGATACAGTCAGGGGCTGTCGCTCAAGGCACTATGCAGTCAGAACCGGGTAAGACTGTGCTGGGAGCCAGGACACAGCGGTATTAAAAGAAATGAACAAGCGGACGAGCTTCTTTTTTTGTTTTAAAAAAAATAACTTAATACTCAAGTGGGTATGAATACACTTATAATGCCTCAGCATGTGTTAATTTTTTTGGAAAATGGGATCAGTGGTTATTTCGCTCCATGGATGGCATCCAAGATTTAATGGGGAGACTAAATTCCTAGTGGAAGTTGGCTTGATGTTGATTCCTAATCACTCATCTTTCTTGATTTTCGTTAACTGAAAAAATGAATGAACCTTCCGATTTGGAAGCCAATTCACTACCACTTGAGCCACTGCTTGCAAGAAAAGGAGGGCTACTTGACCATAGTAATGTTGCCAATATAAAACCACCCTTTGCATAGGGAGAGGCACTGTCGAGGAAAAAGACTACCAACCCAAGGTGGTCAAGTCTTGAATGGTATCCAAAGCACTGGGATACGCTAAGGACAGTAATAGAAATACTGACAGGACACTGTTTCCTGCAGACACGCGCAAAACGACTTCAACTCTCAGACATGAATATTTGCATATTCTGCGGTGAACTGCAAGCTATTGAGGACATAATACACATTCTATGTGAATGCGAGATCATATCGCGTAGTCGAAGAAAATTCTTAGCCAAATACTTCCTCGAAAACCTTGAGGAAATGGACGGCACGAACGTTAAAGCCTTCCTGGCTTTTGCAGGGAAATTGAGTGTTTCACCAGGGAGATTGTTTAGGTTTTTGCCATTTGATGACAAATTCAACTGGTTCTACAGGGATCGCGATGTGCGCGTTTTGGTACCTGGTGCCTGTGTAATGGCATATCCATCATACCCCTGCTTAACCTAACCTAACCTATGCTCTGGCTGCTTATAGGCTTGATGAGGCGTTTCATTCTTAAACTATTTTGAAAGCACTAGCGAGATTAGTAAGGTCTTAGGTGCCACTTGACTGAATTAACATCTTAGTTTCTCATGCTCAGCATCAATGCCATATTTTTGATTTCCTGGGGTCATCCATGAAGCCTTCGTTTAAGGTTTGAATACATTGTTATTTAAATGCGCGTAGTTCAAATGACAGCAAATTAGATTATTTAAAATACTTGTTCTCTTGTTCCTGTATTGATGTTATTTGTGGCAAGTGGTACCTGATTTTTCCTAAAAGATACCAAATTTTGAAATTTTTACTAATTATAGGTTTACTGATACAAGGGGTGGCGGGGTAGTGATTTATTGTAAATCGGATCTAAAATGTAAAATTATCACTAAGTCTTCTCCCCTGTGCCCTTCTTCTAAGTGCACTCTATCACCAAATAATCATCTGAAGTGACTTTAATACCAACTTAATAAAGAATGACTCGCTTGCCTTTAGTTTCTTCAGTAGGAATGGAAATAGTAAATACTGCTTACCCTATAAGTTTTGCTGATAATTGTTTACCCAGTTTTCAAGATCTAGTTGTTGTTTCTAATCCGTCGCTTTTTCTACTGTTCGGCCAACTATCGTTTGTTGTTTCCGACCATGATCTTCTTTTCTGTACCTATGATGTGAATTTGTCTAAAACTTGATACCTTCACGTTTAAAGATTTCAATTCCATCGACTTAAATTCTCTCCAAATTGCTACTTTTTCAGCCCCTTGGGAGCTTAATGACTGATCCGATTGAAAAGTAAAATTGTTTTCAGCTATTTTAGCCGATGGCAATTGTTCGATCAATGTGTACCAACTAAAACAGTCAAAATACAAAACACAGCATGCCCATGGTTAATGTCTGAAGTGGTTTGCTCTATTAAGAGAAGAATCAAATTTTATAGTAAGTGGACGCATAGACCATCTAATGATAACTGGTCTTCGTACAAAGCGGCACGTAACTACGCCACCAGAAAGACTATTTCGCCTCTAAACTACAGGGTGAATGACTCTAACTCCAACTTTTTAAAATGCTATAATTTTTTTATTTTTTGATAAATTTTATTGTGCCAAAGTAAAAAATGTTGGAAAATACGTCAATTTTCAAATTGTATCAGAAGTACCTTTCAATATGTCCACCTTTGGCGCGAATATTGGCCTTTAGACGGCCGAAGAAAGCATCGCACGCTGCACGCAAGTGGCTCTGCGCTATTTTGGTCCATTCCCGGCGAAGTGCTTGTTTGAGGTGGTCCAAACTTTCGTATTTTTTAGTGCCAACCTTCGCCTTCAAAATACCTTAGACAGAGAAATCCAACGGATTTGCATCCGGAGAATTTGCAATCCATTGTGTCCAAGAAATGAAGTGTGGAACATTGTTTTTTATTCAATCGTCTCGTGGCGTCTCGTGAGACGGTGCCGAGTGTTGTTGAAATGTCCACGGTCTCCGACCGAAATGATTGTTTGCCCAAGGCTTCAATACTGCCTATAAGACAGTTTCACGGTATACGATCGCATTAATTTTGACGCCACGGTCCAAAAATACGAACTGAGAGCGACCATCGGCGGTTATGGCTGCCCAAACCATCACCATCGGTGCTGCCTGGTTTCTGGCGGCCGTCCGAAGGTGTAAATTTTCGAAGGACCTCTCTGGCAAGTAAACTCGGTCAATTTGTTTGTTGACATATTGCTCGATAACAAATGGCGACTCATCGGAAAAAACCAAATTCGGCAACTCACCACTTTCGTGCAAGCGTAGCAACTCCTTCGCTCTTTCGACTCTAACTTTTTTCTGTTGCGGTGTACGATCGTGTGCTTTTTGGAACTTCAATGGCTTGAGTTCAAGCTCATTTTTCAGTATGTGTTGCATCCGTTCCAACGATATGTTGAGCTCACGAGCCATTTTTCTTCCACTTCGACGCGGATTTCGCTCAATTCGAGCCTTTACTTTCCGAACCATTTCTCCCGATCTTGCTGTTTTGTTATGACCACCTCCATGGCGTTTTGCAACGCTGCCAGTATCACGGTAACGAGCTATGGTTCGAGACAAATGATTTATTCACGTTGAGGTGCTGGAGGGCTCTAACAATAGCTACTTGTGGTTTTCCAGCCAAATATAAAGCAATCACACTATCACGTTTGAATTCCATGGCGGATAAAAATTGTTCAACACAACTGAGACGCAAATCGTTTAAAAGGCTTGTAAATAATAAAATTATCTATCATGTGTCAAAATTTGAGCTCACCCTTATGAACTGTTTAGAAATTATAGCAGTCTGAAGTTGGTTGCAGTTCGAGTCATTCAGGGTGTAAATATATCCCTCCCTGTAAAGAAACTTTGGAGTAACTTGCATACAATTGGTATATCTAGTAGTAACGACAACTCTAAATATGTTCTTGATCCCAATTAACCAAATCTTGCATTTCTGGGAGATAGTCAGACTAAGGAAGTAGTGCACTCGCTGCCAAGACTGGCAGATTTTGTATTAGTCACTGAAGATAAAATTATCCAATCCGTAACAGCTATCAAATCTGACTCCATAGGTGAAGATGGCATACCAGTACGCTTTATTAAACTCATCTCACACACGTAAGCAACTGGTGTATAACAGCATCAACGTTTCCTCAGTTCTGGAAAATTGCGAGAGTTTTGCCTATCGCAAAGAAAACCTATCCAGAATCTCCTGCCGATTTTAGACCGATTAGCATTCTACCCTGCTTATCCAAGGCCTTCGAAAAAATAATAGCAAAATAAATTACGAAGCACTTGTCATTCAATAAGTTGCTGAGTGCTCGGCAATCAGGTTTTAGAGCTAACCACAGCTGTTCCACAGCCATGGTCAATTTACTTGAAGAAATAAGACAAGATTTTGACAGGGGTCATGTTTCATTTCTTTGTCTGCTGGATTTCTGGAAGGCCTTCGAGACCAATTTTGCATTTAGTGAAGCGGCAGTGAGTAGTTTTCTTTTCGGTAGGTCGCAAAGTGTTATTTCGGGTGAACGCAGTTCTTTATAAGTGGAAATCAAACAAGGTGTGGCACAGGGCTCTATACAGGGACCGGTTCTCTTCTGCATGTTCATAAATGACTTGCTATCAGTGTGCAGACACTCTTCAAAACACCTATATGCAGATGATGTTCAGCTACACCTAGCGAAACCGTACTCCAACCTTAATGAACTCGATTTCCTCATTGACGATGAATTAAAACGCATATGGTCTGTGTTAAATGGGTTACCTACTACTAAATCCTGAAAAAACTCAAGTAATTCCAATATCCAAGAAAAAGTTCAATGTAAATCTTCTACCTGACTTACATCTTAATAATAATAAAATCAAAGTCGTAGAATCAACCACTAGTCTTGGCTATAAAATAACTCGAAATCTATCTGGTCACAATCACACCAACGTGGTCATTGGTCGTATCTACGGATGCCTTCACAGGTTGTGGCTTAGCGCATATTTCACTCCGATTGAAACACGACGAAAGCTGGTAACAACGTTAATATTAACTCTCATAACATATGCTGAGGTCGTATATAATAGTCTTGACTCATTATCTCAGCGTAAATTACAAATAACTTCTAATGATGCGGTGTGTTACATTTATGACATTCATAGATATGAGCATATCTCCGAATACTCTAGGGATTTACTAGGTTGTAATTTGCAACAGTATATCAATGCTAGAAACTGTGTATTCTCACACAAAATTATTAATAATCAAAGGCTGTCTTATAGCAGGCTCAACACGTTGACTGTCGCCATATAAAAAAAAAAATATTACTAGAGTGCCGAAAGTGTTTTTTTTTTGTGTTAAAGTGATGTTTATGCGTATAATTGTTAAATTTTGTCTTTTGTTTTAAATTTGTGTTGTATTTTATGTGTTTTAAGAACGTGACCACCCGGGTGTCACATGGCAAACTAACTTTAATGGAATGCCACGTGACCCACGGGTGGTCACAAACAATTTTTATGTGTTGCATTAGTTTATATTTTTTATTTATTTTTTCATCATTGTTTTCCAGATTTTGATTATTTACGAGGGGCGATCAATATATTCTCGGTATCGATATGAAGGAAAATGCAAATTCAATTTAAATTGTTTTTATTTTTCAATATAATCTCCCCTAACATCAATGCATTTGTTACATCTTGAGATAAGCTTTTTTAAACCCTCAAAAAAAAGAAATTTCCTCTTTCTCCATTTATTGCCGACTTGAGTTCTTCATCATCCGAAAATCTTTTTCCACGAAGACATTTTTTCAAATCCGGAAACAGGAAATAATCACTAGGGGCAAGGTCTGGACTATAGGGTGGGTGTTGGATTTCTTCGAAACCACAATCTCGCGCAGCAGCCTTGGAAGCTCGCGCCGTGTGAACAGGAGCGTTGTCATGAAGAAGCAACACACCCGCTGCGAGTTTACCCCGTCTTTTCTTTTTAATTTCCTCCAGCAAATTATGCAAAGTGGAAGCGTAGGATGTGGCGCTGATGGTTTCACCTTTTTTTTTGTACTCAATGAGCAAGATTCCCTTTGAGTCCCAAAAAACTGTGGCCATGAGCTTCCCGGCAGACGGAGTGACTTTGAACTTCTTCGGGGGGTATGTTCCTTTTTTATGCCACTGCATGGACTCTTGTTTGCTTTCAGGGTCATAGTGGTGGACCCATGTTTCGTCCCCAGTAACAATTCGATCCATAACACCGTCCGCGTTCTCACTACACATCTCCAAAAGCTCTCTACAGCATGCGATTCTCACTTTTTATCTGAGGCGCTGTGAGCATTCGTGGCACCCACCTTGCACTGACCTTTGAAAGGTTAAGATGGTCATGAAGAATGGTGTGAATGGTACCAATTGAAAGCTTGGTGATCTCTGCCATAATTTTCACCTTTATTCGGGCATCCTCAAGAACAAGTTTTTCGACTTCTTTGATGCTTTCTCCCGTACAAGCAGTAGCCGGGGCGCCGGAGCGGGGGTCGTCTTCAATGCTCTCTCTGCCTCTCTTGAACTCACTTGACCACTTTTGCACAGTTGATAATGAAGGTGCGGAACCCTGGTAAACAGCCACCATCTCTTCATGAATAGTTTTTTGACTTTTTCCTTGCTTAGTGAGAAATTTAATTACAGCGCGATGCTCAATTTTCACCATCATCGTCTCAGTTACCATTATGATTCTGTTTAACTAGAGATAATCACATTTATATGAAATTTTACACGAATGCACTAAAATAATAGTATTACTTGATAAATGAGTCAATTTATATATACAACTACAGCTTCACCCCGATATCGAGAATATGTTGAACGCCCCTCGTACATTATGGATAATAATTTTGCTATAAACCCTAGCATTTTATGGACGTAAAGGATCTGGAAATGAAAATGATGATTTTAAGGCTTCAGATTCGGACGAATATGTTCCATCAGATGCTGGTTCTAGCGATTCTAATTCAGATATAATGCTGGATGGCTCTGAGTCGGAGTCTGGAAATAAACATGACCTTAAATCAACGTCTACAGCAACATTGTCACATGAATGGGTTAGTGTTACAAAAAGTTCACTAAAACAATTTATTTTTGAGCCGTCAGGCACTCCCAGTACATCTCATACAAATATTTCAACATTGAAACGTATAGATTTTTTCTCACTTATGGTAACCGAAGATGTATATGAACTAATTGTGACCCAGACCAATCTAAACGCAAACAACTTTATAGAAAATAATATTATCACCAGAAATTCATGGACAAAAACATGGTAGGACACTCGTGTCCCTGAAATGAAAAAGTTTTTAGTAAAGTACCCTTCTATATTTTTATATTGGAGTATGGACAAATTTTATAAGAACACTTTTGTCCCTGACATAATGTCCCGAAACAGATTTCAGTTCCTGTTGAAGTTCGTTTATTTTGCGGACAACTCAAGCTTAGGAACTGATCGGCTGGGCAAAATAAGCGGATTGCTCGAAATCCTCGAGCGAAATTTTGTAAAGGCTAGAACACCAGGAGAAGTATTAGCTGTGGACGAGTCCATGATTCCATGGCGAGGAAAATTACAGTCAATATAATCCGGGAAAATCACACAAATACGGGGTTAAAATCTACAAGCTTTGTGACCCTAGTGGTTACACGTATACAAGCTCTATATACGCAGGTAAGAATTACTCCCACAACCAACGCGGGAAACCAACTCCTTCAACTTTTCACAGCACCCAAATAGTAATAGATCTGGAAGAAAAATATTTGGATCGAGGTAGAACAACTGCTACAGACAACTTCTACACTTCGGTTTCGCTTGCAAAATTTCTAATTAATCATCAAACCCATCCTATCGGAACGCTTCGGAAAAACAGAACTAGGAATCCAAAAGAGGTTACTCTAGCCAAGCTCAGGAGAAATGAAATTATTGGACGCGAGTCTTCTGGTATTGTTGTCTCAAAATGGAAAGACAAGAGAGAAATATTGATGTTGAGTACAAAACATGGCCTAGAGGAAGTTTCAACAGGGAAAAAAAATCGAAATGGTGAGGAAATGAAAAAGCTTCAAGTGATCACGGAATATAACCATGCCAAGCAAGGCATTGATATTTCTGATCAAATGGCATGTTGCTTTACACCACTACGTAAAACCATCCGCTGGTACCATAAGATGGCATTTGAATATCTTCTTTCAACATCTGTTGTAAATGCGTTCCCTATTTAGAAAAAGTACAGGAATATGCCAATAGTTCAATTTAGGCAGTCAATTTGCGAGAATCTTTGTGGGCTAAATATTGATACACCATCAACCTCTAACAAGCATGAGCTAAAGGAGTTGGAAACCAGGGATACCACCAATCGAAAGACACGAAAACGTTGTAACAATTGCCACAATGAAATTTCAAAAAGCGAAGGAAGAAACGCGGCTATGAAAAAGCAAAAAAAATCTCAACTTACTGTGGTTCATGCGAGGGCAATCCCACATTTTGCTTGGAATGTTTTAATAAGAAACACAAACTTTTTCCTAATATTATTATGTTTATTTTTGAATTCATTAGTCTTTTTTTTTTATTTATTATGTATCATATAAAGCAAAATAACAAAAGTTTGTACTATCTGAAATAAAACAACAATAAAAGTAAAAGTTTTACAAATAAGTGATTTTCGATTTTTTTTTTCTGCAAAGAAGGATGTTAACTAGAGCCAAAGAAAGAAAAACAACATTTTATCAGCACGCCACTTAAAAGACTTCCTTGCAAAAATATCTAGACCGTGACCCACCGGTGGTGCACGTGGCCTCTTGTGAATGTTTTGTGTAACCCACCGGTGGGTTACATGGCAGTAAACGTGTTAATTTCACTAGCTCTTCAAGAACCATTAACCTTATACCCTACCGCTGCAATTTTCTTAACTCTTCCCGCTTATTTTTCATTCACATTGTAAGACTATAGAACTCTTTGCCCTCACATAGAAGATCAATATCAAATAAGACTAAAATGCCGAGCAGAATGTGTATCTGCAGCTGTGTCTGTGTCTGTGTTGCAAGCTGTCAAAACATTAAATGTATGGAAAGCCATAAGCCGCAACACAATGTGTGCTTGCGTCTGTGTCGTGTTTCGTGAAGTTGGATTTAGTTGAACTACAAGCTACGCTAAAAGATTGACGTTTAGGAATTTGTACACAAAAGCTTTTGTTGGTGTGAAATCGAGAAATTTATTGAAGTGGTAAGAATAAATGAAATCCTTTAGAATTTATCAAATCTAAATTACAAAAATTTAAAAAAAAAATGCTAAAATGGAAGGAATAACAAGTAAGTAAAAAAAAAGTATTTGTAAATTTTATTTCCATTTGTTGATGAGTGCAGAAAAAAATGGAAGGGTTTACGAGACTGCTACAACAGGGAGTTGTCAAAGCGGAATGTTTCTGGCTAGGGCGCAGGTGACGTGGAACCGGAGTGGAAGTAGCTAGGGTGCTTGGAGTTCTTAAAATAACATTTAAAACCAAGGCCGTAAGTAATTAAAATTTGGGTTAGTCTTTCCATTTTCGGTTCTTTATAATTTCCTTACCATTTCAGTTCCGTAAGTAACTACGTACCGCCAGACAACATAATTAATGTATTTGATTCACCTTCGAGCCTATATCACCTATCGAAGATGTGAATAATACTTCTACGCCGTTTTTTGACGACGCTGTGGAGACTCCGACCACGTCAAGAAATTAAATTTCATCACAACGAACAGGGCAGAAGAAGCAAAGAGATTTGGAATCGGATTTCGCAGGTACTATGAAGCGTGTTAAGGAATTTTTAACCAAGAGGCCACGCACAGCTACAGATGCTGACGACGAGGACGAACTTTTTTGCCCTACTATGTTGTGCAAACTAAAACACTTCCCACTTCTTACAAAAAACAACAATGCAAAATTGCAAATAATGACTCATTTAAACCAAGTAGAGGCTGAAGTAGATACGTAGAGAAACAAAATTAAAATAGTCCTTTTATTTTACTTATGTATTTTATTTGTTTTAATTAAAAAACAATTGAAACGTGGAAAGTATTTGTTTTTTTATTCATATTTAATAATTAATGTGGTTGCAAAGAAACTCTACCTTAATTCATAAAATAGTTTGTCAGCAATTTTCGAATTTCAAATGCTCTCGCTGACCTATTATTGGTCCCACATCGGCGAACTTGTGGCAGTGTTTCGACTTCTGTACGCCAAGTTCCATATATTAATTGACCACTTTCATAATTATCACAGAAGTTCTGCGGACAGTATGCGTAGATGTTGAACTTGGAATCTGTGATTTTCACAAAGTTGCGCAGGATAGTACATGCAAGTGTAAACATATCTGCGGTTTTTGAGTGAAAATCAAAGCATTTTCCGAGAATGCGCCAACGGGCTATCAAGATGCCACGACGTGCTCGGGACAGTCGCGCGTTGAACACATCTTCTGGCAGGTTTAGTAAAATTGTAGGGTATGGCCGCATTATATTATCCCTAAGGAGAAATGCGCTGTCTGCAACAAAATAATAGGGTACTTCCTTGTCCGAATTTGGTAGCTCTTCATGTGGTGGAAAACAGATGTTGTTATTTATCACTTGCAGACCGAAAGTTGAATTTTTAAATATACCACCATCACTCTGGCTTCCAAACGTCCCTACATCGACCGCAATAAAAGTATAATACGTATCACAAACTCCAAGCAAAACTACACTAAAATAGCCTTTATAGTTGTAGAACTTGGAAGCTGAGTTCGGTGGGCATTTTATTTGAACATGCTTCCCGTTTGGCATCTGCCACTTGTCATTGAAGTCCTTTGCAATATGTCTCCAGCCATCAGGTTTCAGAGCGGGCATATATACTGGACTTAATACATCCCAAAGGACTTCACAAACTTCGCGGATAATGGCGCTGACTGTTGACGATCCCATTCGGAAAGTTCAAGCCAAATAGTTTGGCGAAACTCCTTGAGACAAATACCTAAATAGACAAGAAAGGAAAACCATAATTTATATTATTATTATTATAACAATTATAACCCACATCAAGGTGACGACAAGTCTGCATTCGGCTACAATTGGCTTGCGTATAGATGTTTTTTTTTAATTTTTCATTTACCAGGCCTAGCAATAAATTGTACTGTTGCTTTCTCATCCTTGTTGCTTCAACAAAAACGTCCTCGTCGTGCTCTTTGAGGTGTTTGAAAGTTGTCTCAAAAAATCTTCTTCCTTTTCTTTCGCTATAAAGAGGACGAACCCACCATCTGTGCGGCCCCTTTTCATTAATTCATTCATTCTTCTTGTTCGTCCATATCCCCAAATAATAAAAAACTTTTTTAAGCACTAATAAAATTGAGAAGTAAAAACACAAAATGCAAATTTGACAGTCGGTTCCATTATGTTTCCTTTAACCGCAAGCCGCGCTGTGTGTAATCAAAGACAAATCTTTGCTTTTTTTGTGATTCTTTTTTAAACACAATTGAATTCATAAATAGTGGTTGACAGGAACTTTTACTATTTTATCGGCTTTGCTATACGCTATGCTTCACTGAAGTGTTCGCAGCAACCTGAACAAAATTGTCCGAATTAGATTATAGACTAAACATGATTTGACAGATTGTTCCTCAGTTTGACAACACGTATGAAAAATCGTCTTTCCTATGTCAAGCAGGTATGATTGAGTGGTCTTAAAATGATGTAGCGGTTAGATGCATAGAAAGTAATTTTGTTGAACAGACAGTCAGGTTGCTTCAAGTGAATAGTTTTCAATAGTTGAACGCAGCAAAGATATTTCAAAACAGAATCTTAGTTACACCCACAACGTTGTAGCGTTTTCATCGCGTTATTCTTGAACCGGCGAAAGTTAAAAACAAACCGAACAATCACTTTGAAATCGACTTTGAAAACCTTTGAAAAGAATAAGAGAAACAGTCTGTAACTGTATAGTCATCAACTACAGACCGAGAAAATGTATGATTTCCGTCGTTCTGCCTAAACATTTGTTGTATACATTCGTATATATTTGTAAGGCATTTGACAAAGTTTGGCATCAGACTCTTTTGTCGAAAATGCGTGCTTTTGGGATCGACGACTCTCTTCTTCAATGGATTAGAAATTACCTTTCGGAACTTTCAATTCAAGTTGTCTTGGACGGTCTGATATTCACAAAATAAATGCTGGTGCGCCCCAGGGCTCCGTTCTGTCTCCGACACTCTTTTTAATTTTCATCAACGATCTCTTGTCTGCTACTTCTAATCCAATATATTGCTTTCCTCTCTGCTTTTCATATTCGCTCCCAGACTCACGTCCCTGATCTTCGACTATAGAACGGGAACGGCAGCGTATGTTAAGCTCATTAAATTCTGATATTAACAGCATAACTAATTGGGAAACCACTAACAGGGTAGAATTTAATGCTTCCAAAATACAATACTGCCTGCTGTCGTTAAAGCGAAATTTATACACCCAGCCATTATCCATGGATGGCACTTGCATCGTCGAAACCGATAAACTTTCCATTCCTGGTATGTGTGTCAATTATAACTTATGCTGGAATGACCACATATTCGATGTCGTTAAAAATGCTGCGAAATGTCTAGGTTTCCTCAAGCGATATAAGAAATACTTTATCCCCTTTGATCTGGCCTCAATATATAAGGCGTTTATCCTCCCGAAATTGGAGTACAATGCCCACATCTGGTCGGGTGCATCACCAAAACATCTCTGCACCTGCTAGATAAGAGTCAAAACTGTGCGATAAAACTCATAGGTGATACTATGTAATATCACTCAAATAATGGACACCCTCGAACACCGACGTAAGGTCTCACGTCTCATTCTGTTTTATCGCTATTTCCACCACCTGTGCTCCATAGAAATCGCCAGTAACATTCCGCCGCTTCAAACTTTTAACAACACCCGTCCCGCTATGAATGCTCATCAGTATACCCTTAAGCCCACTTTCGGACGTACTCTGAAATATCGTGATTCGTTCCTAAGCCGTACAACTCGCTTATGGAATGCTCTACCTAGCTCTTTATTTCCTAGTCATTATAACCTTCAAACATTTAAAACCAACGTTCACCGGTACCTCTCTTTCCATCCTCCCTGATTTTTCTTCGCCCGCGCTGTGTGCAAACATTTTATCTGTACTTAATCCCTTGAGCGCGCGCAAATTATAAAAATAAAAAATATATGTAACTGGTGAGGTGAGACTGTAAATATACTTTCAAGTTTGTCCGGGTCGATACTTCCGTCAAAAATGAGTGTAGTCTTATTGATGAGACCAATATTACGCACTTGAGTCCATCAAAACCTCAAGGATCAGTTGATGCTAAATTTACTGGTGTAGAAGTTATATTGAGTCGACCGAATCAGTCTCGTCACGAGACTTCAAGATATTTTGAAGTCTCTATGGGATTCTGCGCACCTTCGTACTTTCTTGATATTCGACTCGAGGTGTGTAATCAGAAAGATCTTATTTGAGACAACTAGAGAGCAGATTAGGTTAGGTTGTAGCTTGTATTAAGCCACTTAAACTCGATAATGAATGGCGTTTGTGGAACCACAAGTCTACCACCGCTGGTACTTATGTAGATCCGTTTAAAGAACGAATGGTTGTACTTTTTTTGGCAAAACTTGAATCAAATTAGTCAGCTTCTTCTAGCAAAAATAACAAGCTCCGTTTAAAACGAACTGACTATCCATCATCTCCAAATTTTCTTGAAAAGTTCTGGGGCGATCTCCAAGCCAAGCATTCACCATCCATTCCCACGAGCCAGACCACTCTTACTTTTCCTACTTAAATATCTGCCCAAAAACAACTTTGAAATCTTTGTCTATAATTGTTGAGTAAGTTAAAGATAAAATAATGAACCTCAAAGATGATTACTCTGCGGGACCTGATGAAATTCCCCCTACATTTTTAAAGAAATGTGAAATGCACCTAGCCCAACCTCTTACAGCTCTCTGTCAGCTCTCTTTCAGCCCTCTATCTCACAAAGATTATTTCCATCAACCTGGTAAAGGAAAGACCACTCCCTTATTATTTTCCTATATAAAATGGATGGCGATTGATTAACAAAGGGCTCGTAGGAGCAGCATCTCCCGGTGGGTGTTGGTCCGCTAAATAGCAAGTAAAAGCCACTGCAGTCGACAACTTAGTAGCTCTATTAGTGCCTAAGCCCTACTCCCACCTCCTCGTGATGCCATCTGAGAATTTCTTCGGAAATTGCGAATAGGATGAGGACCAATGGCGTTTGGTCTATGGCCCATCGAAGCATAACCATTAAAAAGATAACTGTTACGAATAACTTGTTGACGACCTTTGGCTATAGAATAAGGACAACGATTAGATTCTGGAACGCTAAGACCCTCCTCGACTTACTCCAGGAAGGGCCTCATAACGCCAGATTCCTCCAACTGGAACGCAAGTTCACACGATATAATATCAACATCCTGGGACTGAGTTGCATAAGATGGTTCTATGCTGGGGTATACCAGTCCCTAACAAAAATCACTGTTCCTGCATTTGCGATCAGTGGAACATGAATTAAAGCGGAGATTTAGTGAACGGTTTATTCGCAATAGTTAATTCAAAACTAGTCTATTTAAGCTAGATCACTGACGTATACTCACCCGATGTTTCTGAACCTTTAATTTTTTCATTCAGATAAATTCCCAATACAATTCTGCTTTTGCTTGCCAACCAAAAATCTGCTCCATAGAAACGCCCGGGTAAATCAGTGTAACTTCTTCTTCAAACTGATGAGGTGCTGCATTAACTTTTCCATCAACATAATATATTTCAACGTTTCTCAGCACGCAGCACTCAGTGGTTAGCTATTATTTATTAACCAGACCAGGATAGACCGCCTTTTGAAAGGGCTGGCACGCCTTCCATCCCGTCCGCAGGAAATAATAAAACCAAAAATAAATAAATACACATACATATATAAAAATCCATCCACAAATCCAAATGGAATCACTCAATATCTAGGATTGACCCAACCACTCGAACACGTACATTGGAAAATATTTTCGGCTCATTAGATGGCAGTGCGGTAACGAGGAGGCTCTACGAGGAGGCTCTACGAGGAGTTATTACACCACTAACGTCAGCTAATGTTCAACATGACTCTCTGTGTCTGTCTGGATTTTGGTTGATCTGGTATGGTATCATCGACATCATCGTTGCCGATATCCTTTGAAACCGAAAATAAATAAAAGTCCTTGGCACATACTCATGCTGTATTGCTGCCACTGTGTAATTTGTTTAATGTGATTTTCCTGTTCTGTGGCGTGGCGTGCTTTTTGAGGTTTCCCATTCGCATCGTTGAAACTTAAATCCGGCGCACAAACACAAGAGATGTTGTAAATTCGAGGAAAAAAAAAACAGGAATCAGACTACTGCATGTGGAAAAGGCTCTGATAGTCCTGGTTCTGGTCCCGGTTTCAGTACTGATTCTGGTCACATGAATGTGGCTGTCCGTGTTTGGCCGCTGTCCTTAACAAAGCCTCTGAATGTTGGCTTGTTTTATGAGTATGGATAGTGATGTTATTATATTTTTTGGCGGTGGATGTTAGGTTAGGTAGAAATCAAATCCTGAGATTAGTAAGTGAATTGTATTAGAAGACAGATGTTCTCTAGTCCATCTACCAGTATACTCATATGTATATAACGTAATAGAGATCTGTAACGTGAATTTAGTATGTTCGTATTGCGGTTGTGGGTTTTGGTGGACAGTATGACTCTGAAGTGAGGAAGGATTCATGCTTTTGGTATTAATTACTTTTGTGCAGAAAATGAAGGAAGGCTACTATAGGCTAGTTTTATTCTCTGTCAGTAAAAGACCTACACACTGACAAACACATATTAATATGCTAAAAGTTCCGGGTATCTTTTCTATAGCAGTACACACATACGAGGGGCGTTCAAACTATTCTCGGTATCGGGGTGAAGCTGTGGTTGTATATATAAATTGACTTATTTATCAAGTAATACTATTATTTTAGTGCATTCATGTAAAATTTCATATAAATGTGATTATTAATTCGCGTTTTATCTCTAGTTAAACAGAATCATAATGGCAACTGAGACGATGATGGTGAAAATTGACCATCGCGCTGTAATTAAATTTCTGACTAAGCAAGGAAAAAGTCAAAAAACTATTCATGAAGAGATGGTGGCAGTTTACCAGGGTTCCGCACCTTCATTATCAACTGTGCAAAAGTGGTCAAGTGAGTTCAAGAGAGGCAGAGAGAGCATTGAGGACGACCCCCGCTCCGGCGCCCCGGCTACTGCTTGTACTGGAAAAAGCATCAAAGAAGTCGAAAAACTTGTTCTTGAGGATGCCCGAATAAAGGTGAAAATGATGTCAGAGATCACCAAGCTTTCAATTGGTACCATTCACACCATTCTTCATGACCATCTTAACCTTTCAAAGGTCAGTGCAAGGTGGGTGCCACGAATGCTCACAGCGCCTCAGAAAAAAGTGAGAATCGCATGCTGTAGAGAGCTTTTGGAGATGTGTAGAACGCGGACTGTGTTATGGATCGAATTGTTACTGGGGACGAAACATGGGTCCACCACTATGACCCTGAAAGCAAACAAGAGTCCATGCAGTGGCATAAAAAAGGAACAGACCCCCCGAAGAAGTTCAAAGTCACTCCGTCTGCCGGGAAGCTCATGGCCACAGTTTTTTGGGACTCAAAGGGAATCTTGCTCATTGAGTACAAAAAAAAAGGTGAAACCATCAACGCCACATCCTACGCTTCCACTTTGCATAATTTGCGGGAGGAAATTAAAAAGAAAAGACGGGGTAAACTCGCAGCGGGTGTGTTGCTTCTTCATGACAACGCTCCTGTTCACACGGCGCGAGTTTCCAAGGCTGCTGCGCGAGATTGTGGTTTCGAAGAAATCCAACACCCACCCTATAGTCCAGACCTTGCCCCTAGTGATTATTTCCTGTTTCCGGATTTGAAAAAATGTCTTCGTGGAAAAAGATTTTCGGATGATGAAGAACTCAAGTCGGCAATAAATGGAGAAAGAGGAAATTTATTTTTTTGAGGATTTAAAAAAGCTTATCTCAAGATGTAACAAATGCATTGATGTTAGGGGAGATCATATTGAAAAATAAAAACAATTTAAATTGAATTCGCATTTTCCTTCATATCGTTATATTGAACGCCCCTCGTATCAGTACCTATAGCCTCGGTCAGAAGCTGCCCTAGTACTCTTTTTTTTCCAGAAAAGCCAACGTTTGTTCCATTTCCTTTAGAGCTGCCACCATTAGGCATCCTGTTATAATGAAGAATGGACAACTTCGAGAGGTTCTAAAAGACTATCATAAAACGATGTGTAACTTTCTTGCGCTTGTGACTGACGACAATAAGTACTTCTGGGGAGTGTTAAGATCTGAGATCTGAGTTAAGATGAAAGACTTTGATATCCGAAATGGTTATGCGATCAGCGCAGAAGCAATGTTATCAATCCGTACAATTTTTGGATCAGAGCATTGTTCCTTAACTGTGGTTTCCTCTTCACTTTTCCTACCTTGGTTGTGGTTACCCTTGTGGCTGTCTGATGCTGGCGACAGGGATGACCAATGTGAAGGAAATTGTCTACATACTTCGATTTGTATTTAATTGATCACCAAAAGGGACATAAATTCGGAATCCTGCAGCCTTAAAAATGACAGGGTATTTTTATGGTAATGAGTCCAAAAAAAACTAGTCCTGTCTGCAACCGAGCGTAGAGTATTTAACTCGGAGTACATGTCAACTTTGACGTTCTATTAAAATCTGCCAGCACGGTATGTAGAGCTTACACGCTAATAAAACGACTTTTAGGTACTTTTTTCGATGAAAAGAAGTGATGTCAACAGCCTGCGAATTCTAAAGGATTGCACGCAGCGTATTCGTAGCGGGACGACGACGACGACTGAAGGTGTGAAGGGGCGGAATGCTAGTGGCAATTTCATTGTAGCACCGGTGAGGAAAGTAACGATAGAACAAGGTGGCGGAGACGACATTACATCAGAATTAAAAAGGCATCACCTATAAGTTTTATCGCACGGTTTTGAATCCTATCTAGCAGGTGCAGAGATGTTTTGGGAACACCCGACCAATTTCGGGCGGATAAATGCCTTACATATTGAAGCCAGATTAGAAGGGTTGAAGTATTTCTCACATCGCTTGAAGAAACTTAGACATTCCAACTAAAGTTGTCAATGACACACACCCAGAGAATGGAAAGTTTTTCGGTTTCGACGTTGCAAGTGCCATTCATAGATAATGGCTTGGTGTTTAAATTTCGCTTTAACGACAACAGACAGCATTGTGTTTTGGACGCATTCAATTCTACTCTGTTAGCGCTGTTAATATCCGAATTTAATAAGTGTGTCAAACACTCTGCTGTTCTCATTCTACAGCCGAAAGGTAGGGAAGTGAGTGCGGGGACGAATATGAAAAACAGAAGGCACTGTCGTCAGCAAAAAATTATACTGGATTAGAAGTGGCAGACAAGAGATGATTAATGAAAATTATAAAAAGTCTTTCGGAGACAGAACGGGGCCCTGGGGCACACCAGCATTTATTTTGTGAATATAAGATTTGAAACCATCCAAGGCAACTTGAATTGAAAGTTCCGAAAGGTAGTTTCTAGTCTATTGATGAAGAGTGCCGTCTATCCCGAATTTATGTATTTTCGACAAAACAGCCTGATGCCAAACTATGTCAAATGAAGTGTAACTATCTTGCTTTTACCAGGTTGGTATACGCTCTGGTTCCACTTCCACTTCCACTTCCACTGAGACATGCCATCAAATCATGTTTGATTTTGTGGGAGGAGAGAGAAGAAAATTCGCCTAGACAGATGCTGTTTAAGCTCACGCAGTAGTTTTGCCAGCGTCGACGAACACCTCTTCAGGAGAAGAGGAGTGGCTTTTGATCCAATAACAATTAAAATGCATTGGAGGAGGAGGAAAATCCTGCAACCTACAGAATAATAGGCATCAGTTGCTTGAGATGGCTAGTACTATGGATACACTCCAGCTCAAAGGATTTTCAATTCCAAAGCGGAGGGACAATGCATAAGTGGAAGACCGCGTCTTAAGTGACTCACGTAACATACACAAGTGGAGTGAGGCCTCAACCATCTTTTATAGCATAATCACATGCATTTGGACAAAAGTCGTGCTGATGAGGTTGATTCATTGAGGTTTACTCCGGACTGAATAGCAATTCAAGTAAGCAACTTAGTCATCAACTGCTCTATATAATATGTACAATCTTCTGTATCGAATGACACCACTGATTCGCCCGCAGTCAATTATTCTGAGAGGATTTCTAGCAGATGCTTAGACACATTAGATGGAGTTTCTCTGTATAACACAGAGCGCAGCCACCGACTGTTGTGGTACCAAGAAAAAACATTTGTCAAAGAAAGCCCTTATCACAGTGGAAGGCAGATCTAATGCGGGAAAATTAACCATTAATTTCTTCTAGAAAGTTTATCGGATATCTCATTATCTAGGACTACGGTGTGATCTGAAATTCGGATAAACTTGAGCCTACCAATCAATTTCGCAGTCAAAACACTAGATGAGGCAAAAGTCATCACGCTATTGGAAGATGCTATAATTTTTATCAATGGCGGCAAATGTCAATTCTACTTTGACATTTGTGAAATAAACAGATACAAAATATACGTCAATAAGACATGATTTGGTCTTCCGACAACAACTGTGCAAACACTACGATTTGGATATGGGACAACACGAGATGATGTCAGGTTTGTCCGGCCCCGGAGCAGCCTTTCTGCTGAGAAAATCGCAGCTGTTGTTGAAGATGTCGTACAGGACCACAGGCGGTCTTTACAGAGAATTTTGGTTAATGTTCCCTTACAAAGTGCAGACAGTGCATCAGTTGTTATCTGTTGATCGCTGGGCCCGTGCGACCTATGCTCAAGCCATGCTTAATCCCGACCACGAGGCAGACAACTTTTCATCGAAAATCATCATGAGCGATGAGCCCCCTTTTCCATCTTTGTGGACATGTGAATAAGCAAAATTATCGCTTCTGGGGCACCGAAATTCGGCGGATAACCCACGAAGAGCCATTGCAACTGCTTAAAGCTACTGCATAGTGTGCTGTTTACGCTGGAGGCGTTAGCGGGCCTTATTTTTTCGGAAACGCCGGCGACCAAACGATTACTGTTGACGACGAGCGCTACAGAGCCATGCTCAACGACTTTTTGCATTCCTGCATTGGATGAATTGGGACTGGAGAACATTTTTATTTCCAACAGGATGGAGCAACGGCGCATACTGCATGAGCCATAAAAGAATTTCTGAATGCTGCATTTCCGGGCCGCCTAATCTCTCGTTTTGGCGATTTGCACAGGCCGACAAGATCGTCTGGTTTAACGCTTCTACACTTTTTTTGGGGCTTTCCTGAGCACGAGCCTATGCCAACAAGCCTTAGGCTCTTGAAGCCCTCAAAGAAGATGTCCATGAAGTTGTGGCAAGAGTGATACAAAAACAATACACAAATCAATGATATCATTTTCTCGACTTTATGGAAAAAAATTTAAGACATGAAGTAAACATAATCCAAAACCGGAACTAAATGTCATCGGGTGACAACTTTTCCAGTTTCACATGTTCATCGCAAAATAAATCATAACAATTAAATTCGATTTCATTTCACATTGCAAGATACGAGTAGCTTGATAATTTCAGTTCCCTATCTCCGTGTTCGGCTAGACCCTTTTCTGAACTAGGCCTACTTTGTTGTCTAGTTACAGTGCAAATGATATTTTTATGTTACACCATCACAGAATCAGAGGATTTAATCCACACAAAGACGTCGAAAACACAGAGCGAATGGTAATCGCATCAACGTTTCTTCAGCCGGGAGATGGCTTTTAGTGGCATACCTAAATCTTAAAAGCTGAAGTTGATCCAAGCACCTCGACCCAATACTGAGATCTTGTAGGCCTGATGTTAAAGTGAAAGCACACAGCAAATATTCGTATCGTTTGAAATTTAGGAATGTGCCCCTCCACAGGGTATATTTTCTGCTGTCTTTGACAATATTTAGAGCATTGCCATCGCAGAGCATTTGGCGAGGCCTACATTTCCACTACCTTTAGTGGAGATAGGAGTATCGAACTGCAAGGTAAATATTTATTTGCCATCATTTTGCTCTTAGATCTCCCGAAAACCCTTCGTTGTGGTTTTGCAGTGCACAGTTGGTATTCTTAAACGAACTAGCGGTCAACTGAAACTAAATGTATCCCTTAGATATCTATTGTAGCATTTGTGGTATCCTTTTTATATTATTTCCAGCGCCTGCTGTTGAAGTCGTTGTAACATTTTGGGATACGCAATCAGCAAAGTTTACTATAGTTTTTGCGGTTGCAGCTTGTCGGTTAAAACATAAATTTTTTGCTGCATTGTTTTGAATATTTGCGTCGGAGGATTCATTCAACTGGTACACTCAAGGTGTGATTTGCATCGATCCAGCTTATACAAGTTTAGGATTTCAACAAGCCCTGGAGGTCTTCCCTCGAACGATTACGGATGATGTGTCTCTCAAAGATTCAGACAGACTAAAATAGTTTCCACTGTCTTATTTCTTTACACCCTCAACACTTTATCTTGGTGTTTTTCTAGATATAAGAGTTCACAAAAAACAAACAGAGAATATCACTTTGACAAACTGATATCACCTCTATGCAAGCACCTAAGCTACAGATGACTGCCACTCCGTCTTAGGTGTGGAACACTGGTATATCCGCTTACCCCAAATAAGCCATTCAACCATACCAAATAAAGTCGGCCTAAGGAACAACTGATTAGAAACTATAGAAGGCGTGCAATTAAATCGACTTAAGGTAGATGAGGACAGTAGAATATTATACTTCTAACCGCGTCACAGAGAAAGACTTACCAGCTGAGCAGTTAGTTTGATGACAACTTTCTAAGATAGTCTATCCTTACGAAGTTCCGAATTAAAGAGTACTTTTTGAGTACGAATATCAAGCTTTTGAACAATCCTCAACAAAATGTATATGCCTACGTATATATGTTACATCGAACAAAAAACTGATTTGTATTTGTGTTGTATTTGGTGCACCCACGTAGACTCAACATTTTCTTATCCATTCCAGCGACTGAAACCACTACCAACATGTCCTTCCTTTACAAGCTCGATAAAATAGTGAACATCGAGAACGTAATTCGAACAAGCTAAAAGGATACACACAAATAAATTCATCTTAAATTATCACTTGATAAATAACATCCTTACGCTCATAAAAGTCGTCAATGATATTGTGATCAAGTTACCCGCAACAATTTTGTTTTGTATCTGTGATCGTTGCATAAATATTATGATTGCCTTACGGAATTTGATATCCTGATCCATCCAATTGCATGAGTAGATCGCTGTAGTGAGGTTCGAACTTTCTTCCATAATTTGATTAACAAAATAACAGCAAGGTAGAACCTCTCCCATCACAGCAAAAAGATAGAAAACTAATTTCAGTAAAACTGTGATATTTTGGGTACCAATCAGAGCAGTAATTGCAGACATGCACAGCACAAACCCTGTCACAAGGAACTGGACGAAAATTGTTCCCGAAATCACCGGAGAAATTGCATTGAAGTAACTGAAAGCGATACGAGACATATAAAAAATCAATACGATATCTGAACAGATACGAGTACATATGATGAATCGTGCTGTAACTTACCCAAGTGTATTTCTGTGATCAGTGATACATCGAATCAGTTCTATGTAGTTCTGGTCCGTGGTCCGTAAGCCACCACCAATTCCGATAGATGAAATTTTCCTTGCTAGACATCGCATATGGCCCAACAGGACATACAAATACAACACCGAATAGGTATCACTTGTCACATTCATGATGACTTGATAGCAACAGTTAAAAGACTGATAACTGAAAGCTATGATATAGTGCTTTGTCGATGATTTATAGTCATATGGCCACCATGTATCGAATATCAGTGCCCGAGTTAGGATGCCTGCTATTGCGTAAAATACACTAGTTATCCAAAATAGAGCCCAAAAGATGATGACAATTTTACGGCAATTCCGAATGAGTAGTTCCATGTGTTGTCGATTTACAGAATCCTCCTCAGCTCGTCGATCCAGCTTCACCAAATACCGGTGGGCTTGAAAGAAATTGCTCCTTAATATGATTATGATAACAATCTTCAGAGAACAACAAATCAGTTCGATACTGGTTGCCAAGTTCTTCATCAAATGAGCAAAAGATTCAACCAAAAAAGCTCCCATCAGGAGTTGTAAGGGAGCCCAAAAGATTATAGTGGCCCAGGTAAATGCGGCGTACACATTGTAAAGGGTTCTATGCGTCTTGGTTGGATGGATACCAATGAATCTCCAACCACACCAAATGGATGTAAATACCTGTTTAGAATCCAATTCACCCATGATGTCGAAGAAAGAACTGCGACATATGTAAGTTGAAGGATGCGTTATTTATAGCAATTTTCGGCTACTCATGGACATTAACTATTGATATGACTAGGAAGTCTTAATTATAGAGAAGACGAACTTGTGATACATTCTCACCCAAAAGCAAACTAGCATACGTGTTTTCCATTTAACTTTTTACTCGCAATATAATTTTGACTTAACAGTGGTGGCCTCAACAGTAAAAGTTTATTAGCGTTGCTCTATAGGCCACGTCGCTACAAGAAGAAATTAATAATAAATCTTTAATTAGCATTTATAGATATATTAAAACCATGTCGCCAAGCTCGCCTTCCATTTGAAAACCGCAAAAGAAGGAGGAATTTTTCAACAACTCTAAGGATCATATTGGTTGAGTTTTAATTATTTAAAATTTGCGGTTAATAAAGTTATTAAGGTTTTAAATAGTTTTTATTGTTGCTTAAAGTGTTTTTAGCCGGTAGAGTTGTTGGACCCAACAGTGAGAAGGGTTACAGTTAACTAGAAATTTCTCAACCACTGTAGTTTGGATAGGAGCAGTCACAAATACAGGCGGACGCATCAATTTTGTGCTTTGTATCAGTTTAGTCGGTAACTAAAGTTGGTTCCTTTTATTCTTTAAACTTCATCTATCACCATGAGATTGATTTATTCCCTGCTCCATACTTCGGTAAGTAAATTCATTTCTTTTTAACATTATTAGTGAGATAAAGCTTTAAGAATGTGTTAGAAAATGTGAATAATTTAGTTATCGCTTTGAAAATATTAGTAACTTTGGCAGTATAGTCAGCCTTTTTGCGCATCATCTTCGAGGTGCAGGAAGAAGAATTTTCAAATGTCCTTTATTTCATGATTACTCCTATACGAGTACGTTGTATATGTTGAGTTAAAAAGACAAGACTCGTAATCTAGCTGCCTGCAGTTACGTACGTTGAATTAGTTGAGGTCCTTTCCTTTTGAATAGGCTGAGTCCAGGGCCCTATTTAACCAACCACTTCTCACCTTGTACTTTTCATTTTTTCAAAAAATAATTTCACCAATTAAAAAGAGAACATACGAGTATGTGTATAGTGCATTTGCTCTGTACTAATCAAGTTTCAAGTTTATTTCAAATCAGAGGATTTTAGAATTAAGAACTACACTCCCTTACATGTGTATATTTCATGATAAATTGAGGTTACGGACACCTCTACTATTGTACGAGGGTTGACTAAAAAGTGTCCGACCGAACAATGATACAAGACATTGTTTCTCAATTTTTTTTTTATTTTTCTACATAGTCTCCTTGTAACTCTACACACTTCTCTAACCCGTCCAAATAGTACTTGGCGTTTTTCTCTGCAAAATAATTGTTCACGAAGGTGATTGCCTCTTCATTAGACGAAAATCTCTATCCTCCGAGCGCAGGTTTTAGATGAGGGAACAAAAAGAACTCGTTTGGGGCTAGATCTGGTGAATAAGGCAGATGGTCAAGCAGTTCCAACCGTAATTCATGGATTTTCGCCATGGTAACCGCTGAGGTGTGAGACGGCGCGTTGTCTTGGTGAAATAGGATTTTCTTTTTCTGTAAATGTGGCCATTTTTCCGTTTTTCCGCAATTTCTGCCTTCAGCTTGGCAAGTAATGATGCGGAGTATGCTCCTATAATGGTTTTTCCTTTTTGAAGATAATCGATGAAGATAACTCCTCTACTATCCCAAAAAGTAGTCGCCATCACTTTCCCAGTAGTCCACTGTTTTACTGAATTTTTGTTTCGGGCGTATAATGGTGTATCCAAGTTTCATCTACAGTAATTAATCGGCGCCAAAACTCGGATTTATTGCGCCTAAACTGCGCCAAAAGAGCGTTGGAAATGGTCATTCGAACACGTTTTTAATCTATCGTAAGCAAGCGCGGCACCCAACACGCGGACATACTATCTCTCTCACTTTAATTCGGCGGTCGTTTAACACCATTTGGTGAACTTTAGCAATGTTATCGTCAGTGGTTGCAGTTTTTGGACGTCCCGAACGTTCATCATCTCCCAAGCTCTTACGGCCCAAAATTTCGCTGTGGTAAATGATGGTGCACAGTCTCCATACACAGAGTCCAACTCATTTTTGATTTGCGTAGGTGTATTGCCTTTCAAAAACAAGGATTTAATAACAGCTCGATACTCAATTTTTTCCATTTTCACAAAAAACACTCACTCAAACGACTGTCAACTAAAAACTGAGTGTCCAAAATGACTGAAACTTCGGTAAGTAACTGTGAAAAGATGCACAACTAGCATTCACTAGCTTTTATTAACGAGTGCCGCTATCTTTACGTTGCTGTCGGAAACTTTTCAGACAACCCTCGTATTATAAAATTGTAATGAAGTCGTGTCTTTAACACATTGGCTGAAAAGTCCGTGCCATTTTATAGTAAGACACAAAATTTTTGCAATATAGTTGCCTTCGAAGGCGATACACTGATTGAAACGATTTTTCAATCTTTCGATACCAGTTTTGTAGTACGATTTCGGTTTAGCCTCAAAATAGGCCTCTGTTTCGGCTATTCGGTCTTAAATCCCTTTCCAAATCTGTAGAATACGGTGGGTGGGGAAGCAATTCGTAGCCGACTTCATTCAATTTTGCCATCGTTTTCATCGACTTGTGACACGATGTACTATTTTTTTTTTTTGTTTTTTTGTCAATCTTTATTTCATGACAAAATATAAATAATTTTTTACAAATATAAATAATCCAGGATACAATGAATTTGTCTAAGAAATAGTTTTGCACAATCTGTTGCCATATGGCAAGTGGCGAAAGTACAAGAAAAAATTTGAAATATAATAACAAAATAAAACAATATTAATGGGGTAAAGTAGTAGGCTATTTCAAATTTAAACGCGATGTAGATAAAAAAAAAATAATAAGAAGTAAATTACAGTCAATTTATAACATTAAAATGAGAATTGAATCTATTTCATAATGGTTGAAAGTGAAAAGCCATTTTTTAACATTTTTTAAAAATACAGTTTTTGTCCTCTCACACCTAAGGTTTTCTGGCAAAGAATTAAATAATCTGGGAGCTGTAACATAGTAGAATCGACAAAAGTGTGCTTTATAAATAGGTGGAATAGTTACGAAGTTCTTTGTGTTAACACGTAAATTATAATTTTCCTGGAATCAAACATCATAGAAACCGGAATTTTCGAAAAATATCTTCAGCACTTTATAACAATATAAATGTCTTAATGGAAGAATTACTAGCCTTTTGAATAGTGCAAAACTAGGCGTTTTCCGATTTACCTTAGACATAATTCTTAAGACATGCTTTTGTTTAATTAATAAAGGTTCTATTTTATTAAAATACGCACCACCCCAGCAAGCAATACCATACTGCAGCTTAGATTTGAATAAGCCATTATATACCATTTCTAGAACTTGAATATTGCAATAGAGGCTCAGATGATACATTTGCCTGACTACCCTATTAAAATACTGTTTTAGGTATAGTGCGTGATACCTAAATACTGGAAATTATCGACACTTTCAATACGAAAACAATCTTCACTACAGTTCACATTTGCACTGAAGGTAACATGACCTCGAGCAGTTGATTCAAGTAAGCAAAAACGTAGGCAACTCGGAGAGTGATAAAGGAGGGGCAGATCTTCAATTATTAAACCTTTGAGATTAAATATCATAAACTTTGTTTTACTGCTGATTACCAGTTTATGCTTATAGAACCATCGTCGTAGTAAATCCAAGTCGTTATTAACGTCCAGATACAAATTTACGTAGTTATCGCTTGAATATGTGATACTGCCTTTAAAGGGTTGGATGAATAGCGTGTTAACATACATAAGGAACAATAAAGGACCCAAAACTGAGCCTTGCGGGACTCCAATATTCATGTATCTTATAGAACTAAAAGCATTATTAATTTTTACTAATTGATTTCGGTTTTCAAGGAAGGAAGTAAACCAATCATAAATAAAACCTCTGAGTCCAGCATTAAAAATTTTATTTAAAAGAATGGTATGGTTTACTGTATCAAAGGCCTTGGTTATGTCAATGAATAGGCAAGATGGAATTTGAGAAGTATTCAAGCTGTTATATATTTCCCCAATCAGTTTTAATAACGCACTTTCGGTAGACCTACCTCTTCTGAAGGCAAATTGAAATTCGCTAAAGAACTGAGACCTATCTAAGAAAGCAATCATTCTTGTTTTCATTCCTTTTTCAAAAACTTTGGAGAAAACCGATAACAGCGAAATGGGGCGATAATTGTTTAATGACATAGTACTGCCTTTTTTGTGAAGGGGTATTACGAGTGCAGTTTTTAGGGCATCGGGGAAAACACCATTATGCACACAAGAATTAAGGATATAGCACAGAACATCCGAGATCTGAAAAGAAATTTTTTTTAACAAAAAGCTTGATATATTATCCAATCCTGTTGAATTTGATGTTTAACTTGTAAGTGAAGATATTATTTTATGAATTTCAAGTGGAGTAAATTCGTTAAAGTAGAAGCTTTCGGGTTGAAAAGTGGCTTTCAGTATGCTATCACTATTATACAAAGTTGGATTATCAGTATTTGATACATTAAGAAATGAGCCTACTTTGGAGGAGAAGTCGTTGAATAAGTTAGCTACTTCCAAAGGGTCAGAAATCGTAGAGTTGTTACTGTTAAGTACAACATCACTGCAAGGTGTGTTTTTGTTTAAAATATCGTTAACAATTTACCATTCTTTTTTGGAGTTACCTATACTTTCAGCTAGCTTTTTGCTATAGTAGGTATTTCTATCTTTAGCTCATGACAAATTTTATAATAAAAGGTTTTTAATCTAGCATTGTTAGGGTGTTTTTGAACGAGTGAGCAAAGCTTATTTTTTGTTTTTGGATTTTCTTTAATAATGGAAAGGACATCCATTGTTTCAGAGGTTTTAATTTGTTATCAGCTCTAATTTTCTTTTGGCAACAGATCGAAACATAATATTGTAACTTACTTAGAAATATATCAAATGCTAACGAAGGATTAGAAGTTGTATAGACTTCATCCCAGAATTCATAATTAAGTTGGTTTTTTAAAGCAGTGAAATCTATTTTAGTTTTTTCCCTTACTGTAGGTTTATTTAAACGAGTAACTTTACTATCAAATTGAATGGAAGTTAAACAATGATCTGTAATTTTTAGATTGTAGACCATGGTTTTATAGTTCACTTGACTATTTCGATGTTGTCTTATAAAGATATGGTCTAAACAAGAATTAAGACGAGTAGGTCGAAATAAAACCAAACGAAGATAGGGCAGACAAAAAGCAATCTGAATCAGAAGAATCATAGAGGATATTAATGTTAAAATCACCTAGCAATACAACATTCATAGATTTCTGACGTTCTAAAAACACTGTAAATTCTTCCAAGAAGCATTTAACTGAAAACTTATGAAGTCTGTAGACGCAAATGAAACAGCACTTTCTTTTTCTTCGAATGCGGCCGTTTTTCTGCGATTTCGTCCTTCAAACGCTCCAACAACGCAATGTAATAGTCGCTGTTGATAGTCTACCCCTTATGGAGATAATCGATGAAAATTAATCCATGTGCATCCCAAAATACGGATGCCATAACCTTGCCAGCCGAGGACGAGTTTCGTCGCCTGCTCGCAACTCAGCTGACTGCCGACTTGACTCTGGTGTGAAGTGATGGAGCCAAGTTTCATCCATTGTCACATACCGACGCAAAAATTCGGCTTTATTGCGGTTGAACAGCTTTAAATACTCCTCTGAATCATCAACACGTTGTTTTTGGACGACTGTGAGCAAACGCGGCACCCACTTTGAACACAGCTTTCGCATGTCCAAATATTCGTGTATGATATATCCAACACGCTCTTTTGATATCTTCAGAGCCTCAGCTATCTCGATCAACTTCACTTTACGCTCATTCGTAATCATTTTGTGGACTTTTTTGATGTTTTCGTCTGAAACAGCCTCTTTTGGACGTCCACTGAGTGCATCATCTTCGGTGCTTGTATGACCACTTTTAAATTTTTCAATCCACTTGCGAATGGTTCGTTCGTCTGGTGCAGAGTCTGGGTAACACTTATCAAGCCATTTCTTTGCATCGGCTGCATTTTTTCCCATCAAAAAGCAATGATAAATCAACACACGAAATTGCTTCGAATCCATTTTTTTCACAATAACAAAAGTTGCTTCACTCACAACGCTATATCTCGATAACTAATCGTCCGACAGCTGTCAAATTTATAAACGTATCTTTTGAAGGTTGATACTAACTGAAAATGGTATCTAATTCAAGTGGTGCCCTTAGAAATGTCCTCTTCGAAACGGCACTGACTTTTCAGCCCATGTGTTACATTGGGGATATTTTCAAAGAAACGCTTGGATGATATCATACGGATGTGTCTGCAACCAAATAATTTTTTTTACAGAATTTCCTTCCAATTGTCTGTTTATCCGAGCATCAAAAGAAAACTACTGAGCCGATTCTATCAGAGTTTTCACTGTTCGATAGCCCATTTCTCAACTCAAGAACTGTAATATGTTTCACTACGGTCGTTGAACAGAGCCGGAGTTAAAATAAAAAAAACCTTTCAAAATAAGAATATTTTTAAATTTGAACTACTACTGCATCTGCTGTGCACATATGTATTCATGTATATTTCATACATTTTTGCGGACGCGCTACACTATAGTTAAGAACCGGAGATCACAATCGCCGAGCTAGAGAAAACACAAACCTCAAACATCATGACAACTCCCTCAAAAGAGAAACAAAAACAAAACACCAAAAGAAGTTTTTGTTTTCAATGCTCACTGGTGTAAAGTCGGTTTCAATGATCATCGCTGGATTGTAATTACATTTTTAAAGTAGGTAAGTAGGTAGGTGGCTGTTGGAAAGACTAACACACTTAGGCCTATTGGCCTATTGTATTGCCACATGGATCTGTGATCCTTCAACTCATGGAACCAGTTTGAGCTTATGATGAATCGTAGGAGACTGTTAAGGCCTGTATACTTTAGATCGTCTAGGACCTAGGTCATTGTGGGAGATAGCTCCCAATTGAAGTTTTCTTCTCTGTGAGAGGGCTGGACATGTACAGAGTCGGTGGGGGATTGTCTTCTCCTCTTTTTGGTCCATGCAGCTTCTACATAAATCGTTTGTGAAGGCGGCAAGCCTTCTTGCATGCTTGCCTATAAGGGCGGTGATGTTCAGTAATGCCACCTATGATGACGCTGACATGTTTGCTATTTAGAAAGATCAAACCCTTCGAGCGATTCAAATCCAGCTTTTGCCAGATCTATTTGGTCGCTAGATATGTTGATCCAACAGTCCACCTAAGGTCTGTTCTTTTATTAGCATCAAGCTTTAATATTGATTTGCACGTAGCGATTGGTATACCTATGCTGGCCTTTTCCTGTAGAATAGGTAGAGTGGTTCCAATTTTGGCGAGTTCATCGGCCCAACACTTCTCTGGAATGTCTCTGTGGCCCGGCACCCAGCAAAGCTGATGGTTGAACTGCTCTGCCATCTCCATAAGAGATGATCGGCCTTCAATGACGGTTTTAGAATTTAATGAGACTGAGTCTAGGGACTTGATAGCGGCTTGACTATCCGAACAGATGCGGATATCCTTTCTAGATATCACATTTTTCCTCAGCCAGGACAGAGATTCTTTAATCGCTAAATTTTTCCGCATGGAACACGCTACAGTGATTTGGAAGACGGAAAGGGAGGCTTAGATTTAGCTTCTCTGAGAAAACCCCGCCACCAACTACGCTATCAGTTTTCGATCCATCTGTATAAAAGTGGGTTGGCTTGTGCACCATGAAATGGATGTTTTTGTCAAACCAAACTTCAAATTATTTGTCCATTGTGTAGTCGCTTTAAGGCGAATAGCTGCAGTTCCAGCAACTTGCCTGCTGAAGATATTGAGAGGTGTCAAGTGAAACAGAATATCTAATGCCGCGGAGGGAGTAGAACGTAGGGCTATGCATAGACAAGCTGTTCTTTAGGCTCTGCTTAGTTTGCTGCAGTTGACTGCATTGTCCAAGGTCGTTCACCGGACAACCGCCCTGAAGGTGAGTATCGGTCTTATAAACGAGATGTATATCCAGTGGGTTATGTGAGGTAGAAGGCCCCATTTACTCCCAATGGCTTTTTTCCAAGAGAATAAAGCTACTGTAGGTTTCCTCACTCTTTTTTGAATGTTAGGTTTCCAGTTTAGTTCCCTGTCAAAAATGAAATCCAGATATTTTGCTGTATCGGATAAGACTAAACTGGTACCGTTTATTGAAGCAGGGGCTATAATTGGAATTTTGTATTTTCCGGAAAAGTGGACAAAATCTGTTTTATAGGGTCTTACTCCTAATCCACAGTGATCTGCCCAACGGGTTAATCTGTTAAGATTTAGCAGAAAGAGTCCTTTAATGGTATTAAGATGCTTACCTTAGACGGCTATAGCAACGCCATCCACATAAGCAATCACCCTGTTACCACCTCCTTTCAAGTATATCAGCAATGCATTAACCAAGGACACCGTCTTGCGGCGTAGCTCTGCTCACAGGCCTTTTAGCAGAGGCCCCACCCAGTTTGGAGTTTTTTATCCTGACTGAGTCGTCTACCTGTAGAATTGAGAGCGGAGTCGTGATTGCGGATGTGTTAACGTTGTTAAAGGCTCCCTTTATGTGCGGAAAAGCGACCATTATGTACCCCCTATATTGTAGGGATCGTTCAATGTGGCTAGTAAGTGAATGCAGAGCCCTTTCCACCGACTTCCCTTTACAGTAGGCATGTTGGGCCGTTGACAAAGTCGTGGATTAACTTTGGCTCGTATGTGGATATCAGTCAGTAGTCCTGGAGTTTTCAGAAGGAAAAATGATAGACGTATAGGTCTGAGGTCCTTTAGGTCAACATGAGAGCATTTACTGGCTTTGGGAATGAAAACTACATTGACTTCTCTCCATGACAGTGGAATGTGGATCAGTTCTATATAGCTCCTCATGATATTCTCTACCGTAGGCAGGATAATATCTGAGGACCTTTGTAGCTCCGGACCAACATACTTGTATGGTTTGAAGCTATGCAGCGTCCAGAGCACTTTGTCTCTTGTAATCAGACCATGAATTTTGGCCACGGTTGCAGTAGTCCTATTTGGGTTGCTACTGGCTACGAAGAGGGAGCAACCTGGAAAGTGAGTGCCTAGTAGTAGGTTGAGTGATTCATCACTTTAGATTATCCACGAGCCATTGGTTTTTTTTCAGTCAGCTAGGCTAGGCTAGGCAGGATTTTTGTTAGCCGCGTTGCCTCAAAGGATTCTGTAATTTTGTCACAGAATGATCTCCAGGATTTGAGCTTTGCCTTCCTCAGTTCTTTTTTATAGATTTTGAGGGATTCTTTATATGAGTTCCAGTCAGTCAATTTTCTTGTGCTTTTTTTCGAGGTTGAAGAGTTGTTTTTCTTGCCTCTAGGTTAAACAAGAGGACAGGAAGCAGCATAGCCTGATTGAGAGCCAGGGTGAATCCAGTGGCTTTCATGTCAAGCTTGTTGGTGTCAGCGGGGGACTTGAGAGCTCAGAGGATAGCGTTTCTGACAGTATTCCTCTGTATTTTGGCCAATCCGTGTTCCGATAATTCCGGAATGCTTGTTGATTGGGAGGAGCTTCATTCAGGCAGAATTGGATATATCTGTGGTCTGAAAATGAGTGTTCAGATGATACCATTCAGTTCGTTAGCATTTAATTGATGTTGTCGGAGACAAGAGTGATATTTCCGCTTCTGTCGGTTTCTTGTTATAAAAGTGGGCTAACTGTCAATGTTGAAAACAATGACTTACAACATAATCAAAATGTAACTCATCTCTATTGTTAATGTCGGTACTGATGGTCGTTAGCAACTTACCCGATGATGAGGCCAGTTTGTAGTCTTCCAGCTTCCAGTACCACCCTTTCACGATTATCACCAAGGAGAAGGCTTACATGATCATGGCCAAGATACGCCGCTGGCATCCAGTAGGAGACTTTGGCAGTCTCCAGTCTTGGCAACGGTTAAGTCGGGGTCGCTGAGGCTAGGAAGTAAAAATGCATTAAGGCTACGTTTCACTAATATACAAGTTCTAATCGTACCGTTGCCTCTTGTATAGAGCGGAGTGTATACAAGTTTCCTTTATACATTCCATGGTTTCTGGATTACGATGATGTCTTCTGCGTTTTTGGAAAGACTAGCTAATCCGGAGGACGCCAGGTATCCGGATACTCCCTTTGCGACTGAGCTATTTTTGGAGATGCTGGGCCTTTAGCTATGTCTATCCTCGGCACGGGTCGTAGGACATGTTGATCCAGCCTAGGGTAAAAAGGCTGGGGTTGGAAAGTTGTTGTGATGGGGAGGGGGGAGCATCCCTTAGGTTCAGGATTCGTCTGGAGGGCTTCTCGAGATTCATTGGCCTTACTCAACCTCTACAACTCGACAAGTTCGATGCTTAGGGTACAGGAAAATATAGTATAAAATATAAAAAATAAAAACAACAAGAATATGTGCAAAATTATACATAGCCATCAGATGGCCATCATATTTTGAGTAAATCCATCTAATCATCGTTTTGTTGATTGTTTGTGATCCTGTTTGCCTCATAGATTCTTAAAATGGTTGGAGGGGGAATATCCAAAATGTTTTGTTCCTACCATACGCCTGATTTCGTATTGCAACAAGTTCTACTCTGTAAATATTTATGACAAGGAAGAATTAAGGTACCAGTCCTGGAAGATCTAGAAAATTCCAGCTTAAGTTACTTAAAAGTGATGGGTTCTCTGATAGTGTATTAAATTTGCAAGAAATAAGCAGACGATGAGCACCTGGACACAGAAATATGATCGAAGTTCGTAATTGGAAAACATAGCTTATCATAGCGTTGAAAGTAAGCTCTAATTTTCGAAGAGAACTGTAGACTAGACAGCAGTAGCTTATTTGCGGTACTATAGTAAAGCTTTTACCAGTTTTAGCCGGATGTTTATTGGAGTATAGCAGGCAGAAGTTCACAGCATCCGCAAAGCCGTAAAAATATATCTTATAGACAGGTTTATGTGGTCACAGACTGTAAGACGGTTGTTTAATCTCCTCTCTAGATAAGTAAACATCAGAGTATTTGCTAGGACAGTCCGTGGTGTTCAATGATGGCCAAATTTCGCCAATTATATCTGGTATCCTTAGAAGCCCATCTCAATGAAGTTCTAAACAAGATTGTTTCCGACTTTTGAAAAATGGTTTTCAATATCCAATCGTTGCAATACGCCGTAATATGATCGAAATCACGCTGTAGAAGAGTATTGATGACTAAATCGTCTGCGTACGCTATGGTATGATTGAGTGAATCTACTACATCACTTGTGTAAATATTAAACAGTATCGGAGAAATCACAACTACCTGCGATGTCGTTTTAAATGTCAAAGATCTTGCTCAAAATGACGTTGTTACATTTAACAACGAACTTCTTTCCTATAAGCATGCCGTAAATCGTAAATATTTTTAGAGACTCAAAGATGGACATCGGCGATGATGGCATTCGCCGCGTTTTCTTCACTGAATACGCGATTCTCCGATTACAAATTTTGAAATTCGTAATAGTAATTTACGTAGGCCCTGTTGTCAATGTCGTGATTACGGTGAACCGGACATATAAGATATCCGCCAGGCTGACTGTTGACATTACCGTTAATTAAAATGTTGGCTTTGTCTTTTGAGTCTTCTCATCCTTCCCACCTTCTGTACGAAACTATTGCCAGGCTTAGTAAATGAAGGGAAAGTTGGTATTGCAGAAAACTAACTTCCGTTGACATTTTCGTAACGGCACGGGGATAGTTCCTGAATGGCTGTGGTATTTCCTGTTAAGATTCATACTTCTTTGGCCAGTTATGAGAGGAGGCATTTTTTGATCATCTATTTTTCGAAACTTTTGTAAATCGCTATTTAGTCTAGGAACAATTTATATTAAGAGCAATGAGCCAGTTCATACCGACTTCAGCAGAGCAAAAAGCATTCCCCATCGTTGTTCTGTACAGACATTGTCATTCAAGGAGTGACGCAAAAACTCAACACACGCTGTCAAGAGTGGCTTTAAAATGAATTCCAAAATCTGCCATACTGTAGATATTTGATCCAAGTCGGCTTTTTAGGTTAAATTCTCTGATATCGACGGGTCAGGGTATGGATCTATCATACTAGGAATTATTTAATACATACTTGACTGATTGTCTGATTATCGGTGCAGTTTAGACGGTCATTCTTCTATGGACAGAAGACGCTAAAGTTCCCTTTTTCAGGTATTTCTGACTTAATTTTCAAAAAAAATCCAATGCGGGCTCTTTACTACGTAATTTTTGACTGCTTTCAATAGTTCAGCTACATCTGGCTTACTTCATATTTCACTGTAAGTAAGGAAGTGCTGCATAGAAAGACTTGGCTTTGAGACTGTGAAGGTCAACACATTTATAAAAGGCCATTTTTATTGGGCACGAGCCGCTGGAAGGTGATCTTTTTCACTATATCTTGTTGCATTGTTAGTGTTTGGTCGATATTTTCCACCGGAAAAAAAAACCAGTGGCGTGGTGTTGTCTACATTTTGCACCGCTGACCAAACCGGTGAATTTACCCAGAGCTAAGATGGAGTTGAGAAAGTAATTGATACACCTTTCAGAAATCTATGGTTGGGTAGATGGGTGCCTTACGATTAACTAGTTACTATTCACTGATACTAGCCTACAAAGAGAACCATTCAGATAAGGATACGAATCTGAGAAGGTTATTCGGATCAATCGGGTCTAGACCAATCAATCTAATTTCCTGTTGAAAGGCACGAAGAGAATGGTTGACCTTTACGTGAGCAAAACCGCCTTTCGAATGCATTCGCTGAAGAAAATTCAAGATGCTTATTAAAATGGCTGATCCGACCCGACAATGAACTGCAAAATCTGCTGGGCAGAATTCAAGCCGCATTTGACAAGGAGTACGACAATCCAATTTGATGATGTAGTTATACTGTCTTTTTCATCGTGTCTATACGTGATCGATGGTTAGTGTACTAGAAGGTGGCGCAAAAGCTGTCATCCGATGTTCTTCGGCTGTAATTTTCCTTAAATGAAAAATTTCGATTGTGTTTACTTGATGTCTATTAAGTCAAGAAAATGATATCGGCTAAGTGGCCGCCGCGCAGCCAGAATTGAAGACCATTCGGCCCCGATTTGTGACATTTTCCATCACTCGTGCCAGAACTTCCGGCGATAGGTCCTCGGGTTCTTGACGGATATTCTCTTAGAGGTCAACAACCCCGCATAGACTCGTGACTTCAAAATACCCTACAAAAAGAAGTCTGGAATGCTTAAACCGGGCGATCGCGGCGGCCAGTCCAAATCGCAAAACGAGAGATGCATCCGTCAGAATTTCGGCTTTGGTTCATTCAGTACGCGCCGTTGCTCCATCCTGTTGGAACCACATGTGTTATCCAGTAATAATTCATCCAATTGAGGAAGGTGAGAGTCATCGAGCAGGGCTCTGTAGCGCTCACCATCCATAGTAGTCGTTTGGCCAGCGGCGTTTTCGAAAAAATAAGGCCCAAACACGCCTCCAGCGTAAACCACACACCATGCAGTAACTGGGTGTAATGGTTCTTCGTGGATTATATGCGGATTTTTGGTACCCAAGAAGCAATAATTTTTCTTATTCACATGTCCATAGAGATGGAAATGGGCCTCGTCCTCATGATGATTCTCGATGAAAAGTTGTGTCCTTCGTGATAGAGATTCAGGATGACTTGAGCGTAGGTTACACGCGTTTGGCAGTCAACAGCTAACAGCTGATGCATTATCTGCACTTTGTAAAGGAACATCTTATAGTCTTTCACCAAAATTCTCTGTAAAGACCTCCGATTGGTGCCCAATTGCGTGGCATGTCGTCTGGTCGATACTCCGGGGTCCTCTACGACATCTTCTCAGCAGAACGTTTGCTCTGAGGCCGGCCAGACCCGGCAGCATCTCGTTTTATCTCATACTCTTCTAGGCGAACGGCTAAATGTCGTAGTGTTTGCTCAGTTGATGTCGGATAGCCGAGAAATCTCTAGGAGTATAGCGATTCATGTCTTGTTGAAGTCTATTTCGTATCTGTTTACTTCACAAATGTCAAAGTAGAATTGGCATTTGCCGCCATTTGCAAAAATTATAGCATCTTCCGATAGGGTGATGACTTTTGTGCCACTTGCTGTAAATAGGCTCATTTGGACTCAACATGTCGCGTCGAAAAACCTCAAGGCGCTGCTGCCTACGTTCTGCTAGTGTAAAGAAGCTTTCGGCAAAATGTTGGGCTTGTTATCGGAAGGGTACTGTCGATCTATATGGTATGGCTATGATTAGGCCACTTGCATATATTCTATTCTTTTTATTTCAGGAAAATGCGTCCCGGCTAATTGTACCAGGCTCCAAAGATCGGCGTGCTTTGGTTGCATGAGAGCTTTCCCTTGGATGTCTGACACTACTTTAGATCGTAAGCTACACTCTCAGCCATTCTCCGTTTAAAAAGGGGTGGTTTTTAGTATGAAACGCACTAAAGTTTTGGTGATATTGCGCGTCGACTGTCTTGGTCTTGTGGGGCTGCCGATACAATGACAATAGAACTTCTGTTCCGATAAAAGTACCAAACCGACTTTCCTTATGCTCATGCGACACCAAAACCGATTTACAATAGGATGTGCGATGGTGTCCTGTTGGAAGGCGACAACTTTAAATTTTAATCACCGCGGTGGAGGTAGAAGTATCTTCCCCCGTAACTACAGCTAAGCTGCGCTTAAATCATTTCTGCACTTCCAAGCTAGTTTGAGAAAGCAAAAGTTTCAGTTAAGTCTTATCTGAGTCCCAAGTCACTGAATAGGAGAAGTATAGTAAGAACTCCAGTACACTTGCTACACAGGGCTCAGAGGGGTGGTTCTTAAGACTTCTCGGTAAGGTTCGTTAATTTGAGTTTCATGATAGTATAACTGCAGATGATATCGCGGTCCTGAATGCCGGCAATTCAAACAAATGCCTTCCGGTGTCTGTAAGCAGTCAAAACACGCTTGTTAAGAACCTTAGTATTTTATCGCATCTGGATGCAGGTGGTACTCGGCGCTGATATGGAAGGTTCCCAATCTGTAAGCACTGATGCGTTTACCTATCTTTCAGGGAAACACTAAGGAATTATAATAAAAGAAACTGGCAATAACTGCAATGGACCAGTTCTTTGCCTGAGTGCTCTGGCAAAAATCACAACATAGGATATTCTCTGACATATGGTGCAATTACAGCGATGTTATTTTTTATTTATTGTGCTCCACCAGAGTAGCAAACCATACGGAGGGATGGGTCACACAACATTCGTGCATAGCCAGTATACTGGCTTAAACTGGTGCATAACATGTTCAAGACTGCAAGTGTTACTTAAGGCGTTTCTGCATCATTCAAACATAGCAGAAAAATCTGCTCGAAAATAGGGTGCTAACGTCGAACGAATTAATGAAGTTTCGCCTTTCTTTAGTAGGTTCAATGTAAGAACAGCTCTTTTCTTAATGAAGACAACCCCATCTACCTTTGCCCGGTTGAATTCTGGACCTCGGCACTTGATCAATTCTTACAATTAGTAGTATTTGTGTAAGTGTTGTATTTGACTCGCCGCAGATTGACAACATCATCGGAATAAGGCGTCACGCAGAAGCCATTATCATCAAATGTTTTCAAAATCATATCCACCTCAAGGCCCAGCTATAAGTCAATGTTAAGTCATATTTAAGCAGTGCACAGAGGTACTGATCTGATCCACATAGACACGAACATTTAAAACTACTGAGGGTGTGCTATATAAACTTGTTATCACTGCTTATTTGTTTTTTTTTCTCCCGAGTTTAAACGGACTAGAGATGACAATGAAAATGGTCATCTTCTTCACAAACCTTTCACTTAATTTTTTTTCAGTCTCTGGCAGTTTGCATTCTTTACTGCCTTCGATTCACTTAAAAAAAATGTACGAATATTTTTAGTGAGTTATTGTACTTTATTTATTTTTTAAAGTAACGAGGTAAGCACATGAATAGTTTTAAAGTTCGTATGCGTAGATTTCTTCCAATTTTTCTCTACATGCTTGAGAGAAGAGTAAACATCGAAAAAGTAACTCGAACCAACTGAAACCAGAGATACCCTGTCATGTTACTAACTATAGATCTATGGCAAAACTTACGCTCATAAATGTTTCCAACGACACTTTGATAAGGTTTCCTGCCATGATGATATTCGGTTGCTGTGACCTTTGCATGAATATAATTACAGCCTTCCGAAACTTGATATTCTGATCCATCCAGTTGCACGAGTAAATGGCCGTAGTAAGATTCGAACTTTCGTCCATTATTTCGTTGACAAAATAACAACAGGGTAACGTCTCTCCCAAGACTGCAATCAGGTAGCAAAAAGTTGTCAATAAGAAAGTAACGTCCTGAGTGTAGATCAGGGCACAGATAGCCGTCATACACAATACAAATGCAGTGACCAAAAATTGGATGAAAATTGTCCCAGAAATCACAGAACTAAGGGCATTGAAATACCTGAAAGGAAAGCAAGATATTAGACTGACATTAAGTTAGACTCCTAACTCACCCGAGTGTATTTCTGTGATCACTCACACATCGAATCAACTCCTCGTAGTTTTCCTCTGAGCTTCGTATACCACCATCGAATCCGATAGATGATATTCTCTTTGCTAGACACTGCATATGTCCTAGCAGCACATATGAATACAGAACCGAATAGACATCGCTTGTAAGGTTCATGACACATTGATAACATGAGTTAAACCACTGGTAAGTGAAGGCCACAATGTATAGCTTCGTAGAGGACTTATAGTCAAACGGTGACCATCCATCAAATACTAATCTGCCTGTTAAGGCACCAGCAACAGCGTAAAATCCTAGAGTCAGCCAAAACAAGGTGTTGTAGACAATAAATATCCGACGGCAATTTCCTATTATTTTCTGCATCCTCCATCGGTCTGCAGGATTATCCTCAACTCTTCTATCTAGTTTTGCAAGGTATTTGTGGGTTTGCAACAGATTTTTACGAAACACAAAGATGACTACAATTTTGAGGGAACAACAAGTCAGCTCAATGCTAGTAGCTAAATTCCTCATTAAATCCGCAAAGGACTCAACAAAAAATGCTCCAAGAAGAAGCTGGGCTGGAGCCCAGAAGATGATGAAAATGCAAACGAATATGGAATACACTTTGTAAAGAGTCTTATAATTTTTGACAGGATGGATACCAATAAATCTCCAACCATACCAGACATATCGAAATGCCTCCGAGGAATCTAATTCACCCATATTATCTGAGAGGGGGCTGATGAAAAACTGTATCAGAAATAGAAGAAGGATGTGGTATTTATAGGAGTGTGTTATGGCATCGGGAATTGATGATTAGTGTTGAGTAGTATGGGGCCGTTAATGTGTTTTAATTACACTAGACGTTATGGTAAAGGTTGTGAAGAATTTAATCGATTTTTTTTTTAAATTCTTATTCTCCACATCAAGAATGCATTGACTGCATTCAATATTGACGTGGGAGTTAGCCTACGTCGTTATAATTTGCTTACATAGTAACATCATTAACAAGTCCGTTTAAACCACCATCTCACACGAAGGTACAATGTTGTACACAGTCGCATTTTCCAGTATCATAAAACTTTGGACAGTGGAGACAGAACATTTTAGGAAGACCTATTTGACGATCGGATGTTAGCGTCAAAGCCCAGGCAAATGAACTAATATTTTCTAAGATTACGGCACGATGAAGAAAACCCTTTCTTATTGAAGACTGCCTTCTAAGGGGGAACAACGAAATTCGCAATAGACGGAGAGCATTGTAGTGGGTTACATAAGGCATGTCCTGCGCGGCGATTGATCGGAAAACTGCTAACATTCCCATAACTTGAATAAGGCCAGCATCGCAGTAATCAAGTTCGAAGAGTAGCGCTTTCCTTATCATATCTGGTAACGGTGTGAGTAAACCCTTACTCCTGCGGGCCAAAATGGTAAAAGCATGCTCAGCCAGCAGCATAATGCTGGCCTACGTCATCATAGGGCTCACAACCCTATTTTGAAGAGACTAAAGATATGGTCTCGGATAAAAATGGGTTCACTGTTGACGATCACAGCATACGTTTAAAGGAGAACGGCCTTGGGATCTGCACGTGGAATGTTGTAAAGACCGTTGGATGATATCACGCAAATATCACAGCCATACAGGACGTGCGATAGAATGGGCTGGACGAAAAGAGGATGAAAAACTATGACATGAATATATGATACTGTGGTGTTCGCTACAGGGAAAATAATCAGCGCTTATTCGGATGCAAATTTGTCATATGCGGCGACTAAGGCAAGAAATCTTGAGCTTCCAACACCTTTTATGACAATCTGCATTAACGCTAAATTCCACAACATGTGCTCATGCCCCTACGGAAGAAAAGCACGACGTTACCAAAGAATGTTTTTACGTGCCTTTCGACAATACATATGAGCAATATCCTAAGTATGTACGATTTTGACGCCAGAATAGGAGATCTTTGGTAGGACAGTTGGTAAACAACGTCTGGCTTAGGCTTATTGACCTTGTGGCGGGTCGAAATATTACTACACTATGTTATATATCATTAGAGCAAGTCAAATTGATCACATTCCGATTAATGTAAAACATGTCTCCAGCATTCTGGAACTCAAAACCCTCCAGGCAGCTAACATTGACTCGAATCACTACCTTGTTGCAGCCAAGGTACGAATGCTGATTTCCCAATCGCCACAACAAAGAGGAACTACTGTTAGAAGATATAACGTAGAAAAGCTGCAATTGCAAGAGACCGCCAGAATCTTTCCCGAAATTACTAGACAAATCCTATGTCGCCAGCATCGAGTACCAAAGATCAGTGGCAACGCTGCCAACGTGCGATCAGAGACGCCGCAACTGATGTGTTGAATTTCACCCGACCACCACCAAGAAATAAATATCTAGTGTGATGAACAATCCCAGCAAGCACATGCAGCTAAATATGAAGCGTATAAACCGGCACTGCAACGAAGGCGAGAGCCGCTCGTGAGCTCTATGAACAGAGGAGACGGGAACAACGTTAGCTTCTCCATAAGAAGAAAAAGAGCTCGGGATGCGCATGATCGAAGATATTGGTAAAATGTACTCCAGGAATAATGAACGGAAGATTTTGCCAAGAGGTAAAAAGAATGTGTCAAGGCAAGAAGATCCGTACAGAAACCTATACAAATAGGGAAACACTTTTTCTGCATAGTGTAAAACGGTGGCGAAGCCCAACATCCCATAGTCATGCATCATCCACTTAGATAATGATAGCCAAAATTTCTGTCCACCTGACCAAAGTGTAGTGTGGATAGCAATATCTAAGCTGGCACCCAGGAAATCAGAGTGAACAGACGACTTACCGACCAGGATATTCAAAGCAGCTGGAAATGACTTTGTGGAGAGCTTACACTAACCCACTTCTAAGATCTGATCCGAAGAGTGGATGCCTGATGAATTAAAGACCACCTCAACTGCGCCAACTATAGTTGTATAAGTCTCCTTAATATTGCATATAAGATCTTATCTGCCATATTGTCTGAACGTTTGAAGTCGGACGCTTATCAGTACGGTTTCAGACCAGAAAGGCCCAGGATCGACCAAATTTTCACACTCCGGCAGATCCTGGAAATCGATTCTCACCATCTTTTCATCGGTTTCAGGGGCGCATATGACAGTATTTATAGAGACGAGCTACATACATATGTATGTATATCGGGCCACGTCCATTTGATCAGAGTAATCAGAACGCTCGCTGCTCCGTCAAGGTCGGTAACGACTTAACTGAGACCAGTGATGTCAAAAAAGATTTTAGACGAGGAGACGCACTGTCATTTGACTTTTTTAACATCATAGTCGAAAGAGTTGTGCGGAACATGCAAATGAACACTGGAGGCACAACTGCTTGCGTAGGCCGAATATATTGACTTAAATGGTAGAACTCAGCGGTGGTCACTGGTGCGTTTACTAGCAGTGAAGCGGAAAGGCAAAACCAAGTAGATTACGCACTCCTCTTCGATGTACGAGTATAATATGTACGAAAATGGTGATTGCTATCATGGCTCCATATTGAGCGCCATTCAACGTTCCGGTCGGCTCAGTTCTGGCAGCTCTTTGGGTTGCCTCGCATCCCAAATACGTCTATTTTCCATATTGACATAGCCATTAAGCCAGAAATGGGTCTCATCGCTGAACAAAATTTTGGTCGAAAACAACGAATCTTCTTGAAGCTTTCAAAAGCCCAACGACTGAAACGGTGACGATTCGAAGGGTCGACCAGCTTCAGTTCTTGTACGAATTGAATTTTGTATGCTTTTAAACCAAGAAATAGGCCAACTTGTTGCATACGACAAGCCAAGCTGTTGAGAATGGCGTCAAATCGAATTGTGCGTTCGGTAGGCACATGGTAGACATGTGGACCATTAGTTGCTCTAAGCGGACGAAACGTATTCCTTTTAGAAGGCTTTTATTCGTAATACAGCTGAATAATTTGTAGACATTGAGGCGGCTTAAACTTCTCCTAGATGAAATTTCAAATAATACTGAACCAAAATACCATTAAAATGACTTGGAATTTTGTTTAATAAGATAGTGCTGCCTTACCAGTTTTGGATGGGTTGTCTTCCTCAACTATACGATATCGCAAAGGTGATACAAGGAATTGCAACAACTACCGATCACTGAAATTTAGATCGAATAGAATAGAAAAATATACGACAAGGTTCAGGACAGCCGACACCACAGTCCATAATGTTGCCGTATCAGTAAAACGGAGAAACGCTAGAAATGAAGAGAACACTAGGGCTGAACTCGTACGTGAAACTACAATCAATCGATTCCGCGGCGTATTTTTTGAAAACGCTTGGCTATACGTCCGTTTGAGACCGTTTTAACCGAAGTAAATAACCATCGTTCAATTTGAACTTTCGCTGGTTGGGTTATATTTTAGATGGAACCGACTGTTGGTTGTGGTATTAATTCCGGAAGGGTCTTCTTTTTTCGAGATGATGCCGGCGATTCGGTTACTACAGTAAATGGAGACCGGTATCGCTCCATGTTAACTAATTTTTTTTTGGGATGTATTGGAACAGGGACGCTTGTTGAATATAGGTATGCTTTCAACAGAACTTGCCACTCGCTATACCCAGCGTGCTATATTCGACTTATTGATGATAAAGTTCGGTGATGGCCCTGTTAATTGACCGCCCCACTCGTACGCTTTAAAACCTCTATACTCTTTTGTTTCGGTCTACATTAAGTTTCTGTTGCATGCCATCAAGTCTGAATTTTGGACAACGTGGAGCGGAACGATCTACGTGAATTTACTTGAATATCTGCCACATTATGCGAAAAAGTCGTAAAAAATTGGGTCCAGCGCATACACTTATTCAAGCGTTTTTGAATGAAGTCACATTTCCTAATTAATGATGTCAATTATATTGGGTCTAAAAGTAAGTTTCCAGCGTTTTTTTCCAAAATTTGAAGTTTTATTATGAAAACATAGTTACAATGCTTTATTCAAAGTATCGTCCATCGGAAGTTACAACTTTCCCCCATCTTTCTGGCAATTTATGAATTCCGGACCAAAAAAATTGCTCGTCTTTCGAACCCAAGAACGTATCGAGCCAATTTTTGATTTCCTCTACTGAGCTGAAGCGTATTCCCGTAAGAGCGTTCTGCATTGAACGAAACAAGTGGTAGTCAGATGGTGCCAAGTCTGGACTGTAAGGCGGGTGAGACAGAATTTCCCATCCACTATTTTCCAAACAGTTTTTCACCGAAACCGCAGCATGTGGCCTGGACTCATGCCTGGTCTCATATTCTGGCCGTTTTTCTTTTAATGCCCGCTTCAAACGAATTAGTTGGGTTCGATATAATGGTCCTTTGATGGTTTCACCACTCGGAAGCAGTTCGTAGTATACGACACCCTTTTGATCCCACCATATGCAGAGCATGACCTTATTCACGTGAATATTTCGTTTCGGCGTCGATTGGGCGGGCTCGCCAGGCTTTGTATACGATTTTCTGCGTTTAGGATTATCATAATAAATCTATTTCTCATCACCAGAAACAATACGATGCAAAAATGATATATTTTTATACCGCTGCAGTAACATTTCGGACATGCAAAATCGCCGTTCGACGTCTCTTGGCTTCAATTCGTACGGCACCCAGTTTCCAACCTTTTGAATGAATCCCAGTGCTTTTAGGCGCAGGGAAACAGCTTGTTGCGTGACGCCCAATGATGCAGCAAGTTCTTCTTGAATCTGACACGGATCCTCATCCAGTAAAACGTCCAATTCCTCGTCTTCAAAACTTTTCGGCTTTCCGAGGCGATCTTTGTCTTCAACTCCAAAATCACCACTTTTGAACCGTTTGAACCACTCGCGGCACGTCGATTCACCAATACGTTCCGCCCCATAATTTTCCGAAAGCAAACGATAGGCCTCAGCCGCACTTTTCTTCATATGAAAGAATAAAAGCAGCGCTTCCCGCAAATGGCGTTTATTTGGCTGGAAACTTGCCATGATTTTGCTCGATAAAATGTACGACACCGATAGAACTGCTCAAATATAACGCTGCAAAGTTGTTGACTGATACAAAACCTACAAATAAAACACATGGGGTCTGACATTTCTGCCCGGGATCCACTGGTGGCGCCATCTCTGACAAACGCTGGAAACTTACTTGTAGACCCAATATTTTAATCCAAAATAAAAATTTCATTGACATCTTAAAGACACGTCTCTTCATTAAAAAAAAAAAAAACAAATTCGGCCGTATCTAATGAAAACCCTGTGGTTCCCAAAAATCCTACACGAAGGCCGCTTAACCATCAGTTTTACCCAAGACGCGATATCTACGATGATGTTAAAACGAAAGTTTAATCCACAGCCGGTATAACTAGCGAAAGTTAAAGTTGCGGTACACCAAGGCACCGTCAACAGCAGCTCTTTTTTTAAAGTCGTGAAAGTATTGCTTTTGTAGCAGAACATTGGCGCATTTCGAATAATTTATCTGCTTTTTGCTGTGTTATAAGCAATGACGTGATAGCTGCTGAATAAGAAACATTAGTTATCTCTTGATCTTACTAAGGGGGCGATTAATAGGAGCGGTCTGTAGAATGTTTTTTTTTATATATTTTCAGTCAATTGTACGCCTTTCATATTCTTCTACAATATTGGAAATTATCTTTCGTAGAAAGATGAGCAAATGCTTTAGTGATAAATTTTACTAAAGTTCCAGGATCTACTACATCAGCGCCAAGCACCGGCATCCTGGTACGAACATAGACTTAACAGTCACAGAGGAACTGCTCGGCGTAGACATTATCAGTCTCCAGATGTTTTGTCATTCGAGTACACAGTGTTTGGTAAAAGCGTTATCAAAAATCTAAAGTTCTTCAAACTTAAGGTCAGAGGCGGCTCCCTGAAATTTTTCCACGCCACATATCAAGTGCAAAGAAATTTGCTATCCAATATGACACCCAAATATTTTCTTGGCCAAATGGATCGTGGTGCCCCTTAGCACCAGATGAGCTAGTTAATTTCATCAGAACAAACTCAATTCTGACAGGATGGGCTGATAGCCCAATTTCTGGGCAAACAAGTCGAAAGAACATTATCTGTATGTGCCTGGACTTAAGCATTAGAGGTTTTAAGCGCATTGAGTACAATCGACCGAATGCACCATATTGATAGAGACAGTACGCCGTTCTGGCCGCCGTGATTACAATTTGGACGGAGACCTGCATTATACATATTGTGATAACCCTTTGATTTGAGTAGCGTCATCTATATTTGAATAGCAGAAGATTTCCATATTTGTTTAGCAGAAGACCCAACCATTGTAGAATGGAAAATGGAAACATTTATCGAGTATTCTGGTAAAATGGACAATTCTATGGAACACTGGATAGTACAGAATGTTATCGAAAGATGTCAGGGGAGAATAAATATCAGCATTCCACAAGATATGCAGGTCAGTTCTAAAGTGGAAATTGTAATGTAAATTACGAGTAGTGATAAAGCGGCTTAAGTAAAAGATAAAGTAAATGTGGTTGGGAAAAACGATTGAACTCTAAATTGTAATTGTATTCTATGTATTCTATGTATTGTATTCTATGATTTGAACCAACAAAATGATTATACATTGGTGTCAAAAGCGGGATAGGACGTATTGTGTGTAAAAAAAAAGAAGTGTTTTGTGATTGCTTTAAAAAGCAGTTGACCCTCGTCCAACTCAAATCCGTGTTGAAGAAGAGAAACCTCAGCGCCAGTGGAGGAAAAATTCTATTGACGTTGACGAGGAAGAACAAATGAGTGCCGGCAACGACATGGCTCCGATGACGAAACTCCTCGAAAATGGACGAACAGAAAAGCAGAACAAAAAATGGACCAACAAAAGAACTGCCTGCCGGACCTTCAACAGAAAATCGATGAACAAAGGAATAATCTGGAAGATCAAAAGAAGATTCTACTGCAAAAATTCGAAGAAATCGATGACAAATTTGATAGAATAGAGAAGAATGTTGATGACAGATTCGAAGAAATGGACAGCAAAGCTGAGAAACTGGCAAAAGAGCTCAACACAGTGCGAAAACAGAAACTGCGAAAATGTTCTTTAAGCGGTCCAAGGAGAAAAAAGTCGAAACCTCCCTCATTCGATAGCCAGACCTAAGAAGCAGTTGGATATGGCTGCCTGTGCGAATGACAGGGACAATGAGGAGAAGTGATTTGCCCAATGGCCTTGTACGGTCCTGCAGCAGAATTGTTGTAAACAATAGACATCGAAAAGTATTAAGATCATGTGGCTTCAGTACAGCCGCCTATCGAGAAGCGGTTTGGAGATAGCCACATGCAAGAGGTTTACAAGGTCCAAGTTTTTTTTTTTAAAGAACTCAACAGAGCATTATCACTCTTAAAATGCCGCAGCACGTGTTAAGTTTTTCGGAAAATTGGATAAAGAGGGAGAGAAAGATAAACATCTCAGTGGGCTCAGTGGTTAGACTAAATTATAAGTGTAAATTGAATTGCTGTTGTATTTAGGCAACCATTCATCTTACGAGATTTTAGTTGGCTGAAAAAAAGTCCATACACGGTGATAACCCGCATTAATGACGTTGTCTACCGGATCCAGGGTGGGACTCGAGGACAATGAAGGTGGTAAAGGTGGATATAATGCGTCGCTTCAACGGACCGATTAATGACGAAGTTGATCTGGACGAATAACTTTAGGGAGGGAGCAGTGTGATATCCGTTTCAATGTGAACAGCGTCATGCCATAGGTGCTATTCTATTTGCAAGGCGTTCGGTATGTATGCCAGTGTCCAATCAGCAGTATAGATTCTCTTCCCTAGAATCCTAGAATCATCCATCACCACTTGTTTTTTTTTTTGATAATTAGCGCGCGCTCTGGGTGTTATTATAACCTTAAAATGTTTGCACACAGCTAGGGCGAGGTAGCTGTGATACGTTGGCTCAGCAAATGACGCAGTCAACCTTTTCAGAGTGGGAAAGTACATACTTTCTTTTCTTTTCACAACGAAAAAGAGGCGTGAAACACTTTACCTTGATTGCAAGCATTCCCTGCTTAAGCTTGCTCCAACAATTAATCTCCGCAGTATTTGGACTGTGTGTCATTCAGGTTGTTGTCATTAACACTCTTCCCAACATCAGAGAGAGAAGGGACATCCTTATAGGCACGCCGATTTCCTCCCCTTTGGCATTTCGAAGTTTTAATGGAAATGTGTTGTCCTTTGGCATTCAATATCCACCCATCCAAACTACAGTCTTTGTTGGTTACAGCACCGTATTCATTCGGACTCTATGCGCGTGGAAAGCCATGACAATGATTTGTTCTCTGGGTAAATTTCACCAAGTAAATAGACTTCAATGTACCAGAGCTATGACCTTTACTGGTGGCTTAAACTCTTTCATCATGGCATCGTGCATAAGAAAAGCTATACGGAAAGAACGTTCTCCGTCCGCCCTAATAAAGAAGGAAGAAAAGGTTCAGACCGCTTAATCCGTTTTAGTGGTTTCCATATTCTGAGATTGATCATCATCGGCAGAGAAGGGCGATTGCTTTGTGGATTCGTAGTCCATCGATTTGATGCAACATATTAAGTGAAGTAAGATGTTTGGGAACTGTAAACGATATCAAACTCTACTTTATAAAACTAGCTATTATTCACGCAGCACTATTGAGGAGAGAAGAGGAATCAAGTGGCCTATAACAATTTGTTTGGAACACTAAGTCAACCTTCATTAGATGACGTAGAACTTTGAACTTCAACCCATTTCTCGGAACTTAACATTTCTGGCGAGGAGGTAGAGATGGTTAATAGTTTTCCTTATCATTTTGAGCATCTTGACTGATGGCGGCACGGTCTTTTGCAAATGACGGACTTAATAGCGACCCTAAGATCGGTATGGAGAAAGTGTTTATCGATCTGGGCTTACTCTAGGCTGTGCCTTAGTGTGAATATTCAGTCAATTGTGGATTAGGTCATTGACAAGTGACGGCAGGTTTTCACATAATAGGTCAAGATTTTGAACGCGATGTAAAGGAGACAGATGCCTCTGTAACTGGCACAGTTTAGGGGGTTCACTTTGCTATAAATCAAGCAACGATGGAGTTCCATTCATCAGGAATACTTTCTTTCACCAAATCATGAAATGAGTTTATGTCACATATGGTCTTTAGTACGTCATCTCTCACTGCCTTGAATAGATCGAAGGTAGGACGATTGGTCCCGCAGTTTAGAAAATATACTTAAGCTTAGAAATTACTGTTTTTACTTTTGGTCGACAAGACGGAAATCATGGTTTTCATCTCTTAGTCTTGATTTCGGCGGGGCTCGACGACGTCTGCAGAGGTGATTTCTCCATGTCCTCAGGACGGACTTTAACTGTAATACTATATTTCTTTGTTCATCTTTGAAGATGTCTGTATTGGTGCCTTAACACGACATTCTTGCTTTTTCTGAATAATGTTCCTCGAATGGCGCGTCTCATTCTTCAGTCGCGCGTTCTTACGCCCTTAATTTTTCGTCCTGAAAAGCTTATGTTTTTTAATCTTCTGTGATTTGAGTTGCTTTGCTACATATGCTCGCCTGCAATTTTCACCAAACCAGGGGTTTCGTGGAAATTGTCGGATGAAACTCATCACATCAATCTTCGGACGCCTACATTACGCACAGTCTTGCGTAATGTCAATTAGCTTGACAGTTATTTAAGCAGATGAACATCACATTTCTTGCAAATATTTTGGTGAGTAAGCTTCTTTTAATAGCATTTCTCAAGCTTTCGAAGAAAGACGAGTAAGCGCTTCAGTGACAAAGTGCATACAGAACCAGTACCCACAATGTCAACGCCGAATATTCACAGAGGTAATACTCCGTGGTGTCGTCATCACTTTAACAGCAATCGTCGCATCACTTATGCAAAGCACATTTAAGTGCTTAGGAAAGCGTAGTGCCCACCTACGGTCTCTTAGAGGCATCGGAAGGATTCGTTTGGTCTGCCGACAACCTGGAGACTTATGCCATTTGCAGTTGTGCTGCTATGAAACCCGCCTGTCAATAGAAGCCCTACGCTAGGACGCAGACAGACCCAACGTAGGTTAGGGTCCTGAAAAAATCACCTCTGACCTTTTCCTAGCAAGTTCATTGGCGATTTAGTCTTCCAAGAGCGTTCAGTGAAGCCTTGGAAGTTGTAAGAGCATTCAGCTAGGATCTGAGCGCAGTTTTCCCTATCGCTACAGATGCGAATGTTTCGCCCCTCCACCGATTCTTCACAATATAGTTCGCTACCACCAAGATTGCGTGTATCTCCGCTTGGAATACAGATGCATGCTTTTCTAAGGAAGAGTGAAGTCTAACGTTGTCGTCCTCCAGAAAAACATCAACACCACATCCTAGATTGGTTTTGGAGCCATACGTGAAAATCCGACTACATGCCATTTCTGGCTCAGATTCTGCCTGAAACTAATCTTGAGAATTCGCTGTTCTCGGTTTCGTATTTTTTCCGCAGCAGGAGTTTTTGTGTCATTGTATCTGACGGAATGTCCATAAGATCAGAGTCGTAAGACAGTCGACGAGCTAGGTCGTCAAAGCTCCAGTGCTTGTTGTACCAAAGACCACTTCTATATGAACGGGACGGAGATTCATCAATACGTTTAGAGCGGAGCCAGAAGTGTTAGGGAAAGCTCCCACGCAACCGAGACAAACCGTTTTTTTTAGTCTTGTGAAGGTAGCAATGACGTGTTTTCGTGAGAGCTTCCTCCACCCGACAACCAACGCATAGGATATAACTGGTCATATAATAGGCGGATAGAGCCAAAGGTTCCTTCTCGGTGATAGGCCCCATGCCTTGCCGACAGCTCTTTTGTACTGCCAAGAAGCCGAACGCGCCTTATAAGCTTTCGACATAAAATGCTCAGTCCATATAGGTGTATTATCTAAGATGATACTCAAATATCTAGATTCGTGTAGGGAGGAGGCGTGGATGGTGCCCGTAAGCTTTAGATGAATCAGACTAGTTAGCTTCCTCTTTCACGTAAAGAAAACAACCTCAGTTTTGGGGGGATTGACTGAAAGCCTATTTGTAGTGCACCAATCGTCGATCATATCTAGGGCTTCCTTGCGCTTTAGGGCAGACAGTCGATAGACATGATCCAACCGAAGGTACATCTACATCATCCGAGTATGCTTGTGAATAAATGTCAGAAGAATTGAGCGCGTTGAACGGCGAGTCGACTAACATCCATTGTAGCAGTGGAGATAGAACGCCGTCCTGCGGGCAATCTCTGTTTACCCCACCATCAGTGTCCTATTCACCAGAATTGATTTTATCCACAAAACCAGTGATTCTAAGCCGTGTTGGCAGAGGTACATATGCCGTCAAAAGTTGCCTTGCCGAAAGTCCCCTCAATGTTGATGAAAATGCCCAACGCGTATTCCTTCTTGTTGGGTGCGCCTTCAATTTAGACTACCAGATTTTGAAGCACACACTCTAGTATCTTCCGGGTTGGTAATCATGTTGCATCTTAGACAGAGGATGCATTCGCAAAGCGGTTTTACTCACATGGAACTCGACCAATCTTTCCATGCTCTTCAACATGAAGCAAATCAGACTTATTGGTCTGCAGCTTTTGACTAGCGCGATTTTCCGATTTTCGATATAAAAACTGCTCTCACCGCTCGCCAGTGTTTCAGTAAGCATTCCACTGCCAAGCCAGCAGTAAAGATTCTCTTCAGAGCTACCAGCAACTTGTCTGTGCCTTTTTGTTACAAAACTGCTTATATACCATTGGTGCCAGGCGACTTGAAGCTATCAAAAAAAGGAAGAACATGTTTGATGGCCTCATCCGCCACCAGAAACGATGAAATATATTAGCATTAGCAGCTTCATTTAAACGAGCTGGTTGTAAGTTGGTTCTAATTAGGTTAAGTGGAAAGTGAGCCTTAAGCACTTTCGATTTAATGCAAGTGGCATCAGATTTTCTGAGTGTTTCCAGCTTGGTTGGATGTTCCCCTTTTTATGACTTTGACAAGCCTACTGGTTTCACTGACAGTTTCGATCTTTCCGCAGAAGCCCATATGAGAGGTACTCGTCGAAATCCGAATTAGCTTCTTATATTCTTTTTGCGTTGATCTGTAAAGACTTCTGGTTTTTCTGGTTTCTTTACGAAGTCGTTGCCGATTTGCTTTCCACCAAGGAACGCGCGATCTGCTGGATTGCTTTGTTGCTGGACTTGGGGTTCAAAACACTTATGGAGGGCACCGTCGAAGTCCTGGAGAGCTTCCTTTAGCTTTTGTTTTATCCTGAACTTAGGCGGCGCCCTGTTGGACTTGTCGAGCTCCGTGGCTTATGCCTGTGGCAACTAAATCTTGGTTGCAAAATTGCGCAAGTTTTGATGGTGAGAGTGAGTTCGACACATAAAGACAAGTTCTCGGTTTTTCCGATCGCTCGTCATATTCCACATCCCTGGTGGAATGTTTTTGTATTTAGCACGGAAAGCCTCTTACATAGGGATGTAGTAGCAGACTTTGAATGTTGAAGCTTGATCTGAGTACACAAAATAGAAAAGTGCTGGGGTGGTCATATGTTATCTGTACTCACTTGGAAACAAAGTTGGAATTAACCCTTTCAAAGTGCAGATTGAGACGTGAGTCATATCTAGATTTAGTGGACTCCACATATGCTTCGTCTAAGCTCAGAACAAGAGAAGAGCCGTCCTTCTTTTAGAGATTTTTTTTCTCTCCTTGTGAGAGTAGATTTCCCATTTTTCAATGTCGAGTCCAGGGTTCTGGGTATAAAGACGCATCAGCACGTTCCTCGCGCCCTAGTGGAAGGCATGCGCGTCAATTTCGGTAGCCTGAAAACCTCATCAGTTTTAGTTTCCACTGTGGAATTTTTGGCATAAACCTGGTCAACCATTCAAGGTTTTGCTGTGAGCAGCTCTTCACACTAAGAGTTCCTTTTTCTATATCGTAGCCCTCAGTTGGAATGAAAACATCCACTGCTTTGGCTAGCTACCATACTTGATCGTCCCCTTTGTCGTTTCGGGGATTCCTTGCAGGTGGGTTTCCGTACTGCAACTTTTGCTGGCAGCAGCACCGACTTGAGATTGATTTTGTGCACGGTGAAAGCCATCACCAGAGTTGTTTCTTAGCGGGGATTTTACCGCATTAACCATCTTCCGTCGACCAGAACTGCGACCTTAGTCGATTGTAGAGGCCGTCTACATCGTGTAACCACCGCTGGTTCTATTTTCGTCGATGAGTTTAACTGCTCCATGAAACTACAGCCTTTATTGTGAGCGGAAAGATCTATCGATAGCAGGAGCGCCGTCAGCTTTCTTCCTGATCGCCCTGTTCGTGATAGAACGTTTTGTGTCTAACTTACACATATATCGTGGAGACTTATGTTCACGTGTTGCCTTTAAATCCATGGGGGCGAAGACATACCATATGTCTGGCGATGGTTTACCATCTTTCGGTAATACCACAGTGGGAAGCTATGTTGAAGAACAAACTGCACTCTAGGTTTGAGCCGAGGCCCCTCTAAAACCTCTTGCCGACCAACATGCACCCAGTATTTATTATATTTGCAACTCAACCAACTTGATTAAGACTCTTCCTGCGATTTAGGTTTAAACCATGACGCTCCCACTGGGGGGCCTACCTCTTCCAAGTCACGCCTCGGGTTTTTGGTCAGTTTCAGTCACTTCCGCTGACCTGTCTCTCTTCTCTGTCGCCGCTTGGGGAATGAGACTTTTGCTACTAGCGCCTTCAGCAGCACTTACCGTCTCTTTGCGTCGTACGTTTGTCCCACGTCTTCGTTTCCCCTTCATTTGCCCCTAAGGCGGCAGTCATTCGCTGACCTGATAACAAACATTCTCGTAGACTCCAACTTCGTAGTAGCTTCTTTAGCTCTTCTGAGGTGCATACGCACATCGGCCTTTAAAATTAAATCGCTTTCTCCCCACAATGCCTGCTGTTCGATTAACTATGTATGCCTGCAAGAATCGTTCGAAATAATGTAAAATCACTTTTTCTAAAGGAAGATTTAAGGCTTACAAGGAATCAGTGAAGGGCGTCCTTCATGAAATTATAATGAAGTGATTGTGAAATGTCCTAATCGTCACACGACATTAACATTAAAGTGGCATTTACCTTCACTTGAAAAATATAATTTACTGCCATGTCGGCTGCTTCTTCCACTGGGTAATCCTTGATGAAGAACTCATTAAGTCGTCACTCATTCAGCCTGGCATTTGACCAATCAACTAATTGTCGAAATCCGTTTTTTATTGGGTGCAATAATTTCGTCCACTCAGAACAGCTCTAATGTAGCCGTCGACAGACCTAGTTAGTTCCACAACTGTCCTCACTAGTCCTTCACTTTTATCTTTATGACGGTAAGCGGATTAAATCCGTTTCCTGTAAATTGGTCTCAATTAAAGCAGGAACTGGAAGAAAAAGCAAGAAAAAGGAGCAATGGAAAAAAGAAAATTAACCAACTACCTACCTCATACAATTCAAGATCTGGCTCAGTGTTGAAAAATTCAGAAAGCTTCCCTTTTCCAGGACGGGTAACCACTCATATCGTTGGAACACTCGGTAACACTCAGTCACACTCGACGGAATGCTGACCATTAGAGGAGTCTAGTGATTCCCTTGGGCGACATAGTCATTAAAGGTGGTGGTGCTCGTGGTTAGGTTTGTAGGTGGGTTTCAGGCAAAACTTTCACATGGGAAATTTATTGCCCTTTTGCTGCGAGGGATTTGCGTAAGTGCCCATCCTTACGTATCCTTCGTCTTCATCATCACCACCACTATCGACGTACACCAGCCACAGGCAAAGCCTTAGTCGTCGAGTACATTTTAATGAGCTTTCGAACAAAGCTGGCTATGCACGGCACTATGAGGTATATGGAACTATATTCTAGAACACGGCTAAGTGACATAGAACAATGGTTGGTCTAGGGGTGCTTCGCAATAAAGGACATTTGTTTGCGAGAATTGGTGATGTGGGTTTCGTCTCTCAATCTCATTTAAAACCGTCGACGACGACGACGACGACGATGACTATGACGGCGGTGATAACGTTAAGTTAAACTGTTTCTACGCACGCGATTCATTTCCTCACATGTACGGATACAAATGAATACGAAAATGAATGGATACGATGCGGTCTACTTTCCCAATGGAAAAGGTCTTTGGGAATTTATCGAGTTCGTTGTCCACAGAACAATGCGCAAGTAGGCACGCAGAGTTGTTGTGCGTTAAATAGCGAACTCAATGGAAAGGATATTGAGACGCTTTATTGCATTCGAGTTGATAAAATTAATTAATTAAGTGAACAGATAGTTGGGGTTCCTTTTTTTATGTGTTTTGTTGGACGTCGTGGGACATGTAAAGGATTGATTGGAGGCATAACTAAGTCGCTTAAGTGCTTTTTGGGAACTGTTATTTGACACCACTCAGTGGTCTTAATTGCAGCCGCCAGGTGGGAACTCAGTGTTTCAGGACATGGTCCTTTAATCCGGAAATCTAGAGAAAAAAAAAGGGAGAAGTTACTCAGGAATATGCTTAGGGCATCACATAGTGCAGTCGAACATTTTCATCAATTCGATTAAGTTGCTCTTTTTATACCATCTGTAGGTAGGTATGAGTTACTGAAATGCTTCAGTGAATAGACGATTGAAAATGATGACATGAAGCCGTCTGTCTCAACTGAATAATGGTTCACAGGGTCCTTTGTGAATCGCCATGACAGGAACTATTCTGAATGGACTTTTTGCATTGGTACGGGTCCCTTTAGCATTCGAACAATAAATTTGTGGGATCCCCTCAATCTATTCCCCTCATTCTTCCTTTCAGTTTCCAGTTTCAACCAGCGTCGAGTTGCAGGCGAAACAAAGATCTTGAGAATTCCTTATCAAAAGTTTATCCTTAGCAGTGTCCGTAGTTGAGTGCATTTTTCTTTCATCTTAATCACCACTAAAATGTCCTTATCTCCGCATTGTTTTTACCATTTCTTTATATTTATTCTCTTGTGCAACTTTTCCCATTGTTGCACGCAGACATTTCAGATTTCACCATGACTTTGCCAAAGCGTAACCACCGAGTGGAACTAGAATGAAATTATGAGTCCTTCAAGTAACGGTAAGTAGATAATAATTACCACACTACCACAAACAACAACCAACAGCCAACAACTGCATAGGTACTATAGCAGCAGTTCAGCAGTTGAAACAGCATTTCCTCTGGCTGTGATTTTGGAGAGGTGTCCTTTTATGTTCACATGAAGATAAAGAAAGAGGAAGAGAGTAAAGCGAAGGAACAAGGACATGATGACAATGGTGGAAAGTTTTACGTGAGGGGTCATTTGAAAGTGGATGAGGAAATAATGATCTCTCTGAGTTTATGGCGTAATTTTCGACGTTCAAGCTTAAGGCGGAAAGTCCTTAAAGAGAACTACTATTGTTCTCGAGCAAAATGACACTTGGAGAAGCAAGCACATCATGTGAGGGAAAGAAATCGTATTGTCCACTTAAAACTTGTCAATGACATTGTTTGTTACCAAGAAAGGAGTCAAGTTTAACGCAAAGATTAAGGACTCAATTCGTAAGCAACTTGTAAGGTTGTAAGTAAAAAGCTCTGCATCCGATCTATTTGGCCTTTTAATGGATATAATCCTGTAAATTCTTCCAGTTAGGTGCCTTCTAAATACCTCGTGGAAGTTCAGCATATTATATTCTTTGGTAGTCGCCATTCACTGGTGATTGCATGCTTACGATTCGGATAGTTACTGAGCAGCGTCAACCTCGCGACATCCAGTGCTATAAAAATTGTAGAGCTACACATCAACTGTGCTTTGTCTTCTCCTGGTAGCCACCGGAACATGACTTGCCAAACCTAATGTTGAACAGGAGAAAATAGCAACAATACTCGTACTCGTATAATGTCCAGTCAGAAATGACTGAACGTGAGAACGAGAACGTGAACAGTCAGCATGACAGATTCCTCATAAGAGCTACTTCAACCTGTGTGGAGCTAATGTCAATAAGAATTTTCCGAGACTTGTCAGGTTTGAAATAGAAATCGTGACGGACGAACCCTGAATTGATTTACTGGCCCCATAATACCCGTCCAAGCGGTTCCAATAAGGGTCTGTGCCTCTAGATTAGGAGTGGTGCCTGTGGCTAACTTACCGGCTACATTAAAGCCCGCTGCGAAGAAACCAATATCAGGAATATGGACGGACTTAATGTGCACGACCTTGCAAATCGAGAAAAGAACGACGGCATTCGGATCTGCACATGTAATGTTCTGATCTTGATTAGGACGCATGTCCGCGAACAAGCGGGGGCTCTAAACCGCTACAAAGCAGATATAATAGCAGGAAGTGCGTGGGATAAAAGTGAAATATACCACGGTGATTGCTACAGAGGACCAAAGTGGAGATTAAGACAAGAAGATATGAGCTTTCGGTAAGTGAGAAAAGGTGGAAAAGCTTGAAACAATTTGCATCAATTTTAAATTCGTCGCCAACCCTACTTATCTGCGGGAGCAGCAAGGAAGGACGACAGAGTTCGTGCGCTTTATGAGCCAAAGAAGAATGAAGCACGTGGCCGAAGAAACGGAGAAATGCTGCAATAAAAACAACGTTTGGAAGTTTTCCAAAAGGTGTATGGAATGTGCTAAGCCAATTAGATCCTAACAGAAACCTGTAGGAAAGTGAATAGCAGAATCATAGACGGGATGAGTTACTAGGAAAACCACTTCTACCCGGAGGTGTAATGCAGTAGGCGAAATTATCACTTATCTAGGCGGTGAATGTAAGTAGAAGGGTATCAGAACCTTCTTGAAGTGCATAAATAGAGGCTTACTAACTTAGGAGGCACTACAGTTTAGGGTAAACTTCACGCTTCAACCAACAAGCCTCTTCAGTTCGTACGGTCATAAGTTAATTGAATCCAGAAGTTACTTGAGCACTCCAAGTCGGTTGAGGTCCACTCCTGCTTGCGCGCGTCACCTAAGGTGAGGTCTTCCTCTACTGTGTTGTCACTGGGGGTTAGTCCGAAGACTCTGTGGGCCAATGCTCCGGTGCCATTCGCTCTATGTATATGTCGAACGAATCCAAAGCCCTTCTAGGCAAACGGGACCGAATATATTCGAAGGATTTTACTCTCGAAACGACTGAAAATATCCTCATACGCTTTCTACATTTTTCATGCTTCTTCACCATAAATTAGGACTAGAATGATTCAGGTCTTATAAAGAGCCTCCTTAGTTTTCCGGGATAGGGCCTTACTATTCTGTCTTCAGCGATTGGCAAAATGATTCTTCGTCGGATTTCTGCTGAGGTGTTGTTGCCACAATTTATAACAGTGGTCCCTTACAACTTGTAGCGTACAGTGATTTTTTTCTGTCGGAACCCACCACTCAGATTAAGAACTAGTCCATTGCACTCTTCGTAATCTTTTAAGGAAATCTTTCAGTTTTACGAAGAAAGATAAGGTGGCTACAGTACAAGCACCCACCAGGTCAACGCCGACGACCTGCAGCCTGATGAGAGCGTAAGCCGGACATTCGCAGAGATAGTGCTCCGCGGTGTCGTCATCACTTTTACAAGAAGCATCGCAGGATATTGTGTCACTTATGCCCAGCACATTCAAGTGATTTGCAAAAGTGTAGTGCCCTGTCACGACGCCACTAAGCACCCTGCAATTTTTCCTGCTGGTGGACAGCAAAAAGGCTCCTGACCTCCTAGAGATGTCGGGAAGCATTTTCTGGTCTGCCTGTATCCTGGGGAGTTATACCATCTGCAGTTGTGCTCATATGAGACCCAACTGTCAATAAAAGTCTTAACCGAGGATGCAGACAAACCCAACGTAGGTTCGGGTCCTGCGAAACTTTCCTCTGAACTTTGCCTGGGAACTTTATCGGCGATTTCATTTCGTTAATTTAGCCTTCCGATGGTGTTCAGTGATCTCTTGCATTCTTGAACTAACTTGGAAGTCGTAAGAAGATGGTTTTAAGCGCAGCTTGTCTGTCGCTACAGATGCGAATGCCTCGCCCCCTTCACCGGCTCTCCGCAATATAGTTCGCTGCCATTAAGATTGCGTAAATCTTCACTTGGAAGACAGATGCTAGCTCTCCTAACGTGAAGTGAAATCTTATGTCGTCATCCTCCAGAAAGACACCAGCGCCACATCCTATACTGGTTTTGGAGCCATCCGTGAAGACCCGACTGCATTCCTTTCCTGGCTCAGATACTGGTCTCGTATTTTTTCTGCAACAGGAGTTCTGGTGTCATTACATCGGGTGGCATGTCCATAAGACCAGAGTTATAAGACAGATTCAAAAGGTCATCAAAATTCCAGTGCGTGTTGTACCAAAGACCACTTCTTTTTAAGCGGAAGTTGGCTTTGAGAGTGCAGCTCATGAAATGAATATCAAGGGGAGGCAGATTCATCAATGCATCTAGAGCTGAGCCAGGAGTTCTGTGGAAAGCCCAATGCATCCGAGACCAACCGTTCTTTAGAGCCTGATAAAAGCAGATATCACAGTTTTTTTGAGAGCTTATTCCACCACACAACCGACGCATAGGATATACATGATTGGCCTTAACATAGCTGTGTGGATCCAAAGGTCCCTTCTCGGTGACAGGCCCCATGTCTTGCCGATAGCTCCTCTGCACTGCCAGAAGGCCAAGAGTGCCTTAGATGCTTTCGACGTAACATGTTTAGTTCAGAGAAGTTTGTTATCCAGGATGACACCGAAATACTTAGCTTCTTTGGAGAATTGGATGGTGATGCCTTTAAGCACAAGATGAGTGGGACCAGGCAGCTTCCTCCACCTCGTAAAGAGAAAAACCTTGGTTTTGAGAGAATTGATTGAAGGCTCATTACTATTGTACTAGTCGTCGATCACGTCTAGGGCTGTCTGCGCTTTAGAGTAGACAGTCGCTAGACATGATACATCATTCGCGCATGCTTGCTTATGCATAGACGATACAATGACTTACTAGCTGTCGACTGTAACGTTCTATCCAATTTGTGGTTGTTATGCGCCCCAGCAAATACTTGGCTTTATCCTCATTTACCGCTTAACCCATTTCGGTAGCTTCAGCTTCAATACTAGCAAACGCACCGGTGAAAGCCCTCTGAGTTCTCCCAATTATGTTGATCTTATAGGTGTACGCTAGTATTGTAGTTGCACAGACTTTTGAAGGATTGTGCTTCCAGTGTTCACCTGTGAGTTTTTCACAATTCTTTAGAGTAAGGTGTTAAACAAGTCATATGGCAGTCAGTCAGTCACCTTGTTTAAACCCGTTTTTAACATCAAAGACCTCTGTTACGTGGTTACCGACCTTGACGAAACGACGAGCGTTCTTAATCGGCATTCTGCACACACGGACGATTTTGGCAAGGATGACATGGCTCTATACAGCTCGTCTCTATAAATGTTGTCATATGCTGCCTTAAAATTGATGGTGGGTATCGATTTGAACTTCTTGTGTTTTTTCTAGGATCTGCTGGAGTGCGAAAATTTGGCCGATTGTAGATTTTTCTGGTTTGAAACTGAGCAGATAGGGGCCTATCAGGTTGTTGACGAATGGTTTTACTTAGTTTTTATTTCCAATCGCGTAAAAGTCATAGGTGGACCTGGGATACAATCAACAAGCCTCTGCATTCAGCTCAATGGTACGCTAGTTTGTCTCCTATGAGTTGATTTGAATAGTTTTTCCCTACTGCGTCGTCTCGCTGCTGTCCTGGGGATCGGGAACATTTGAATAAGTTCATGTTGCAGTACCTACAGTCCGTGAAGTACGTGCTGTTGAAAATTACCTGAAGAACTTTTCTCTCAAAACAGCTTCAGGCACTCTCACTCATGTTCGACAGAGTCATTTGTGCGACCGTCATGAATTATCCGTCCGATAATTGTTAGGGCCGTTGTTAGAATCAATATCGGGGCCTACCCAGGCTCTCACTTTCTAAAGTCTTATCTGTCTGAAGTGATGTTTTGTTTGAGACGACTGCTTTGAATGTCCTTTTTCGTAGACATTTCGTTTTATCCTCGCAGGTTACTAGCTCAGTTATATTAAAAGGAGAGAAATTGGAGGGGTTTATGAAAATTGTGCCTCTGTTATTGGCGTGTTTTTCGCACTTTTTTGAAGTACGATTTTAAAGAAATCACAAGGGAGCCTTGCTTAAATCCATTTCTTACAGAGAAAGTTTCTTTCGGTCTTTACTGACCAGTAACCAAAATGAGATATTGTCATCACATGCTGGTTTCTTTAATATCTGCTGTAATTTGACGTGGTTACAGTGGACGTATCTGTTCTAAAACCACACCAATATGGGACAATCGTGGCGATAAGATTTAGAGGCTCACAACTTACAACAGAAGAAACCTAAAGGCGATGTCGAAGGGACTTATAAAGGGTGATTCAACAAGAGCTATGGGATTTGCTTTTGAATGAAACTAATAATTATTGAGATATCTCTGAAGTCTTAATTGCTTTATAAAATACACACATGGGGATATTTACGGAACGTAATATCTTCCAAATAACCGGATCGTCTTTGCTTCCAGACCCTCATCCTTTTGTCAAAGTTTTCAATCACTCATTTACAGATTTGGAGCTTTATCTCGGCGATGGCGGCTTCAATACTCCCTTTCAGAGTTGGAATTATTTACGGATGGTTGACGTAGACATAGCCCCGACGAATGAAATCTTACGGTGTTAAGTGGTACGATCTTGGTGGCCAATGGGTGTCTCCGAAACGCAAAGTTAGGGGTCCAGGAGACATCGTGCGTAATAACTCGATTGTTTCGCAACTTATATGACACGTAGCTCCATCCTGTTGAAAGTAGAAGTCGTCCATATCTATATCCTCGAACTCCGGCTGCAAAAATATTGTTTGTCATATCCTGGTAGTACGTTGCAATGACCATAATGGCTTTTCCGGCCCAATTTTTGAAAAAAGTACGGCCCTATGACACCATCGGTCCATAAACCGCATCAAACAGTTACAGTGTGCATTTGCATCTCCTGAATAACTCGTGAATTTTCAGGTCCCCAGATGTTGCAATTTTGGTTTCTAACGCAGCCGCCAGTATGGAAATGGGACTGTCAGAATGTAAGGCCCATGCATGGAAAGCCAAATCATTCGTCAATATTTCTTAAGGGAACAGTCAACAGTATTGAGGGTCTATTTAACGGCGATACTTTCGTCCGATTGTATTTTCTAGATGAGTTCATGTGTGCTCTTAAGTAAACAACCATATTTTGCTGCTCTGCTACACTTAAATTCCTCTACCTGAGCATTGAACTTGTCAAGTTGTAGAGGCTGAGTAAGGTCGATGAATTTGGAGAAAATCTCAACGTGAGTCCCGAAATTAAAGGATGCCCCCCCCCCTCCCCGCCATCCTTTATTCGTCATCCCTTCCACTTCCTTTTTCCCCTGGGCTTGATTAAGGAGGATTAAGTGTAGAGGATCATCTTGGCTGAGGGCCCGGTATGTCCCAAAAAAGGTCAGTCGTGAACAGAGTTTTCACATTCTTGGCGTCCTCCGGATTAGGTGGCCTTATCTGTGTAGAGCGGATCTCCGTACAGATGGACCAACCTTTCTCCGCTACTCTTTTAATACCGGGCGGTGAACGGTGACCGACTATCTGCAAGGGTTCTGCATTATCGACCTGAGGTAAAACTGTGGTAGGCCGTGGTGCACTAAAAGGCAAACGCAACGAGCCAAAATCCAAATCTTCAACGAGTGGTTCTATCACCTCCTCCACTAGCAGCAGCAAGTTTTTGGCAGGCCATGCCCTTGCTATATCTACGAAAATTCCTCTGTGAAAGGAGGAATCAGGGGCTCAGACGCGTCAGCAAGATAAACCCAAGGCACTGTATATCAGAGGCCGAAATGCTTTACGCATTATCAAAACCTTCGAATCCATTCCGGTGGTTGAGAGAACAACATCCTTAAAGATGGATTACCCACTGCTCATAAAACGCTAAAGGACTCCTCCAAGAGCTTGAGATCGTTGAAGGAAACCGTGCCGGTTCCCAGAAGGCCGAAAACTGCCCTGCCCAACATCACTTATCTTAGCGAAGTCTTAAAAGATGCAATTACGATGGCGGTAATCAACAAAAACTACACTGATAGAGCGATAACACCTGAACGGCGACAGTTGGTCCAGCCAAAACTTTCGGACAACTTCTTGGCCATCATGCGGGAAAACCCCCAGCGACCACCTAGCACAAGCTACTGGCTGGTACCCAGGCCACGTTAAACTTATCGCTTGTGCCGATCAAATGTCTCTTGATCTTTACACAGAAGCCATAGGTGGATTAAGAGGCGTTTGGCCCCGTGCAAAGCTTGAGGTTATCGTAGCAGACCTATAACCCGCACTTGGATTCCAACCGAACCTCATCCCCAGAAAATATTCTGGAGATCGTCAGGTTCAGCAACCCGACCCTTCCTACTCATGACTGGAAAGGCGCGAAACTGGAAGATCTAAGGAGCCCGTTAATTTTGATCAATAAGGAAGTAGCTCCGAGTTCAGCTATTCACCTTAAAGCGACTACACAGTAGATAAATTAATTATATGGCTACCAGAGAACATCGATTACACTATGGCCTAACATTGGTTTAATAAAAGACTCTCATGTAAGCATCCAGTTTAGATCCTTCTGTGAGGAAGATGATTCCATTGGTAACAAGTCAATCCACTTCTATACAGAAGGATCCAAGAGTGATAGTGGGGTCGGTAGCGGTGTTTTCTCAGATAAGCTTAACCTAAACTTCCCCCTCAGTTTTCCCAATCATTGTAGTGCATTCCAGGCGGAAATTTTGGCGATTAAAGAAGTGCTGTCTTGGCTGAAGAAAAACGTGATATCTGCAAGGCATATCAGCATCTTTTCGGATAGTCAGGCCGCTCTCAAGCCGATCATCTCCTAGTGAGATGGCAGAGCAGTTCACGCTTCACCTATGTTTCACCTGTTGGGCCACAGAGACATTCCAGAAAATTGTAGGACAGACGAATTCGCCCAAAATTGGGACCACTCTACCTATTCTCCCAGAATAGAGTAGCATCAATATACCAATCGTTACCTGCAAACTAATATTAAAGCTGGATGCTAACATAAGAACAAAACTTAGATGAGCATGTCTAGCGACCGAACAGATCTGGCCAAAGCAATGGTAGATCTGAATCGCTCCAAGAGCTTGATCTTTCAAAATAGAAAATACTTCCGCGTTAGAAGGCTTGGCGTTTTTACATATGATTTCTGCAGAACCTGCGTTCGCTTACTCTGTACGTGCCCAGCTCTCTTCCAAAAACGGATACTCCACTTAGGAACTTTGTTCTACAATGACTTAAGGGGTCTAGACAATATATACGCTTCATCATAAGCTCAAATGTTGACGTTTGCCTTTAAAGTCCTTCACAAATTGCTTAGAAATATATTTTTTGTGTAATGGTTCAGAATGGCGGATGTGGTATCTAATTTACGGCGCTTGAGCTCGTTTGGGAGAAGAACTTACCTCACCGGTTATTTAGGCGAAAACCTTTTAACTGCCCATGAAAGAAGTTTTAATTTATGTAGTAGAAATCCCTCCAAAATATGAATCTCTCTAACAAGCCAAACGAACAAATGCAGATAATTTAAAAATATTGGAGTACATACTTATCCCGCAAACATTGCTTGGACAAACTAAAATCAAATGAAAGCTACTGAACCATGATTCACCAGGAAACCCGTCTGGCTACTGAGTTCCAACTTCTCCAGACATTGAATTTAAAAATCTCTTCCCACTTCGAATCCATATAAATTACCCAAATTACTCTGGAAACTTTTACTCCCCAAACACCTCTGAAGCCGTCTTGATTTGGCCAATATACGAATATACCATGTTGTGAAGCCAAATAATTAATATACGAACTTCGAAAACCTTCATTCATAGGCCAAAGGGCTTACTCAAAATAACCCTTCATTAAATTCATGTTTCCGTGCCCCATTTCCTCGAAAACAATCGATGTATCATCCCCATCTAAAGTCATAGCCACCCCTATGGCTCCCTTGTGACCAAACAAGGCGCAAACAAAAGCAAGTTCTGTAGAAAAATTTAAAAACGGCTTTAAATCTACGACACCGACACAGATCACACACACAACCATAAACACTTCAGTCATTAGGACGTTATAACGACCAACCCTTATGTACGTTATATAGGCTAGACAGGTACATTCTACATACTCGTATCCTCGTACCAATTCCTATTCCCGTTAAGGTCTCGTCGTCTTCTCGTCAGTGAAATTATTTTTCCCATTTCGAGCATGCGACAGAGAAGGGTTTAGGAAGGAAAATATATTTTGGACGCATCCGCGTTCCTTCAACACCCACTAACACTAAAACAGTCGCATAGCTGAAGTGGTTTCGCTCTTACTTACGCTCCTTGACGTTGTCGAATGCCAAGTTCTACTCCCGCGAATACAACATTACCCTCTGCCCCCGCCCCAATGACTCCTTCTTGGAAATTGTGTGCTGCAATTTGGGTGAGTTATTACAGTTGCAATTAAGGCTGACTGGCTGGTTCGGTTTTGGTTTTCTCTACCCTCTGTGCTTGCGTGTGATATCAAAAATGACAAGGGAAATAAGGGTTGCAGACAGTGTTGCCATTATCTGGGGCATTCTTTTTTTGTAAATTTAAGTTTTTTTCCATTCAAGCTAATGCGTATGTACGAGTACCTTGTTGAGCGTCCTATAAGAATCATGTGTGAGTGTCCAAAATCTTAATGCAATTTGCTCATCATCGCGTACCTGATCTGCAGAGGACAATAATAAAGTTCAGAACTCTAGAATCTTTTTAAAAATGTAATGCACGTGAACAAGCAGGCAGGCATTCGTGTGAGTTTTCTACACTTGTTCTGAAGCAGATAGAGCGCAAGCAGGCGTAAACACTGATGGCCCATCTGAGAGAAATCCGCCCATTTGGTGGGACCCACGGACGATACTAACTTCGCCCACAACGTGCCATCGTGCAATTGGAAAACTGGCGAAACTTTATCGTGGTCAACGAATTTGGAAAGATACGAGTAAATCTACCTCCTGGCAAAAGGACACTATTCACAACAGCAAATTCGAAGCAGTTAAGGAGTTGTATATGACAACGTTGTACTACGACTGACAGCCTAGCTATTTGATGAAAACTACTGAGAAGCCGATTCGACAAATTTTGGCTTGAACCCTGACATCAAAACTCTTTTCTAAGAAAATAGAGTCCAAGTTGTTCACAGCACTGACTCTGCGATATGGCTTGGCGCTGAAAGAAGAGATAATGAACAAGTAAAACTGCTACTAAACTATTTTGAGCGAAAAATTCTTTGCCGAACATATGGTGGAAAAGTCTGAAAAACCTCAAGCACGTCGATCTTATTTATTGCGTCATGTCGATGGTTGACCCCCTACTTTTAAATTCTATTTCGCAAGAAAAACCTAAACTTCGTTCAAAAACAAAACTATCGCAAGTTGGATGATGTGATACGTATTTCAATTCTAGGTTTCCTTTTAAAAACTCCACTTGTCAAAAAAGGACGGTGAACATTTTACTGAAACAGTTTGAAGAATTAAAAGGCTTCCCGATCACTTCTCTCCCAAAAACTTCTAAATTAGTTCATAAATGTGAGCCATTGGGACAAGTTAGTGGTGTAAAGGACCAATATTGTGCCCGTCGTAAAAGCACAACTTGGTAAAAAGCTTTTGTTGTTTAAGCTGTGTGCAAAGTATCAGGTTTGTCGAGTCGTCCAAGTCTATCTTAAGAATTGACCATACTAGAATATAAACAGCATTCTACCGAATTGTGCCTTGGATCGTTAGGTCTATAAGGTTCAGTTGATGGAAGATTTTACGCTTGTCGGACATGAACAGTGTCGAAACTTGGCCAATGGTGTCTTGGGAATTCTTGAAATTTAGCAGGAATATGACAGAAAAATGATTCTGGTCATTGAGGCACATTTCCACCTGCAGACTTTTCTTAATAAGCAAATATAGCTGCATTTGGGACCAAGATTAATTGTCGAGAAGCCTTTCTATCCACAACGTGTTACTACTTTGTAGGATTGTTGGGCAGGTGGCATTATTGATCCTTATTTCTTCGCAAATATTATAACATCCGCTGTTGCCGTGAATAGACAGCACTGAATTCTGCACTCAAGATGCACGGGCAGTGGCTGAGTGTTGAGCGGGTTGGAAATGAGAATTTTGTTGATGCACTGGTTTCTTTTGTTATAAGGGCATAACACCTACAACAATTTGATTCGGCAAACCAATTCTGAATTTTTACTTCACAGCTGCGCTTAGTACCATCGATCGTCGGTGTCTGTATTTTTTGTGGTAGATCTTTTCTTTGTAATGAGGCGGGAATTTAGAGTGGATATATCCAATATTCGCGGGCTTAAAGGTAACCACTTTTCTGCGTACGTCCATGTCTGTAAATACTTACCAGCACTTTTGGCACTTAGTGAAACACACGTAGATACCCGCCCACACCTCCCAGATCACTCTGATCTGAAGCTACCTGGCTACGAACCAGTGCCATTATTCTTCTCTCACCGCGGTCTCGCCATCTACGTGCGTAGTGATGTAGCTTACAAACTCCACCACAATGTATTCCCTGTTCCAATCGGAAATTTAATAACATGTGGTTAAAATTCCAACTTCGTACGCAAATTATTCACTATTGCTTTATTTACAGAAATTGGATAGCAATTCGACCTTTAACGAGTTTGATGCGCTGACTGACTCTATGCAAAGAATTGTATCCCTTTATCCTCATACTGAAATCGTTATTACGGGCGATTTCAATATACACAACTCTGGGTGGCTTCGACATTCTGAACAGACAACACCCGAAGGACTGTGTATTGAGATCTTCGCTGCGGAAAACAACTTCACGCAGCTTGTAAATGAGCCCACGCGAAGTCATACCGCCAACACCCTGGACTTGTTTATAACTTCTCACACTGAAAAATACAAGATCAATGTGCTATCCCCTCTAGGCTCGTCGGACCACATTATTAAACATTTTCTGGCACACCGGCCACATAGTTGGGTCCCTAAAGAACCGTATGGCAATACGAGAAAGCCAATTGGAGCGGACTTAAAAGCTTCTTTATGAATTTTAACTGGTCGTTATGTTTCCTCGATAATGATTTGGATGCCGCTGCTGATCACAAACACCATTCTCTTTGGAATGAGATCATTTATCCCACATCGGATGAAAAGTATCAAACCAAAAGAAAAGGTATAGTTCGAATTGAGCTGTAAAGAGGCCGTCAGGGTTAGAGAAATTTCCTTCAAGACCAATCCGGAAAACCGAAAAAAGTTCAAACGAGCCAGGAATGACTGCAAAGTCATTTCCTATGCGAGCAAAAACTGAGGCAAAATATAGTACAATGTCCCAAAGGTAGTAAAAATTGTTGGTCATTCGTCAAAATTATTAGAAATTCTGTCTCATCCTTCATCCCAAGGCTCATTTACAATGACATTCCAGCTGTCAGCTCTTTAGACAAAGCCAATCTGCTTGCTGCACACTTTGCGGCCAGCTCAACACTTCCAGATTGTGCTTTGTCTCCGCCTACACTCGAGTGCGTCGAATCTTCAATGGGACAAATCCACGTTCGCACTGGTGTAGTAACAAATGTTCTTAAGGCTCTTAAGATTCACAAATCCAGTGGTCCAGATGGTATATCTCCCCTTCTTCTGAAGAGGTGTTCTTCCACGGTGGCAAAACCACTGCAAAAGCTTTTTCATCAATCATACTCTTTAGGACTCTTTCCGAGCAGATGGAAAACAGCGTTTGTCTAGCCCGTCCCTAAAAAAGGCGAATCTTCCTCCCTCTCTTCACACAGACCCATTGCACTTAGGTCCCTTCTTTCCAAGGTCATGGAAATGCTGATACACCGTCAGCTCATGAAATATTTCGAAACACGAAAAATTCTCAATGAACGGCAGTACGGTTTTCGTAGCAACAGGTCCACTGGTGATCTGATGGCATGCCTCACCGAAAAGTGAAACTGAAACGTACACCAATCTAGCGAAAGGAATGTACGAATAGGTGCACTTGATAAGGGATTTGACCGAGTTTGGCATCAGGCTGCTTCTCAACGAATCTCTTCTTCAATGGTTTAGAAACTACCTTTCGGAACGTTCAATTCAAGTTGTCTTGGATGGTTTCAAGTCTGATATTCACAAATTAAATGCTGGTGTGCCCCAGGGCTGCATTCTCTCTCCGAATGCAATGATCTCTTGTCTGCCACTTCTAATCCAAAATATTCCTTTGCTACCGACAGTCCTCTCTGCTTTTTATTTTCGTCTCATGCCTCACTTTGTTTTATCGCTATTTCCATCATCAGTGCTGCATAGAAATCGCCTGTAGCATTTTGCCCTTTCAAACTTTCAACTGTAACACCCGTCTCGCAATGAATGCTCATCAGTGTACCCTCAAGCCCACTTTAGACGTTCTGTGAAATACCGTGATGCGTTCTTAAGTCCAACAACTTGCTTGTGGAATGCCCTGCCGGGCTCACTATTTCCTAGTCATTATAACACTCAGACATTTAAAACCAAAGTACAAAGGTACCCATCTCCCTTTCCTCCCTAATTCCTGCGCCCGCGCTCTGAGCAAACATTTTAAGTGTATGAAAGGTTTCCGACCGAACAATGATACAAGACATTTTTTCTCAAATTTTTTTTTATTTTTCTACATAGTCTCCTTGTAACTCTACATACTTCTCCCAGCGATGCTCCCATTTCTTTAACCCGTTCAAATAGTACTTGGCGTTTTTCTCTGCAAAATAATTGTTCACGAAGGTGATTGCCTCCTCATTTGATGAAAATCTCTGTCCTCCGAGCGCAGGTTTTAGATGAGGGAACAAAAAGAAGTCGCTTGGGGCTAGATCTGGTGAATAAGGCGGATGGCCAAGCAGTTCCAACCGTAATTCATGGATTTTCGCCATGGCAACCGCTGAGGCGTGAGACGACGCGTTGTCTTGGTGAAACAGGATTTTCTTTTTCTGCAAATGTGGCCGTTTTTCCGGAATTTCTGCCTTCAGCTTGGCAAGTAATGATGCGTAGTATGCTCCTGTAATGTTTTTTCCTTTTTGAAGATAATCGATGAAGATAACTCCTTTACTATCCCAAAAAACAGTTGCCATCACTTTCCCAGCCGAAAAAACCGTTTTTGCCTTTTTTGCCGGCTCGCTCCAACTGACTGTTTTGACTGAATTTTTGTTTCGGGCGTATAATGGTGTATCCAAGTTTCATATACAGTAATTAATCGGCGCCAAAACAGAGCGTTGGAAATGTTCATTCGAACACGTTTTTGGTCTAACGTAAGCAAACGCAGCACCCAACGCGCGGACAGCTTTCTCATGCCTAAATCTTGATTTAATATGGAACAAATACGTTCTTTGGACATTTTCATAACCTTTACTATCTCTCCCACTTTAATTCGGCGGTCGTCTAACACCATTTGGTGAACTTTAGCAATGTTATCGTCAGTGGTTGCAGTTTTTGGACGTCCCGAACGTTCATCATCTCCCAAGCTCTTACGGCCACGTTTAAATTCAGCTGCCCAAAATTTCACTGTTATAAATGATGGTGCAGAGTCCCCATAAACAGAGTCCAACTCATTTTTGATTTGCGTAGGCGTATTGCCTTTCAAAAACAAGAATTTAATAACAGCTCGATACTCAATTTTTTCCATTTTCACAAAAAACACTCACATCGACTCACTCAAACGACCGTTAACTAAAAACTGCGTGTCCAAAATGACTGAAAATTAGGTAAGCAACTGTTAGAAGATGCACAACTAGCATTCACTAGCTTTTATTGACAAGTGCCGCTATCATTACGTTGCGGTCGGAGACTTTTCGGACAACCCTCGTACTTGAGCGTGGGCTCGTAAATCGATGAACAGTGTCTGCATCAAATTTAAAAAGAACTGGAAGATAAAAAGAAAGTTATTACTAAGAACGCAAGAAGAGATTGTCAAGCCTATTTTTATAAATCAAAGCTTATCACCCTTTAATAGATCTCTGTTTAACAAAGCGAAAGCAATTAAAGTAGAAAAAGAATTCCCATTTTTATGGGTTAGTAATCAAGTAATTTTTATGTGATAACAAGAAGGAGATAGGCTATTAGATATTGTTCATTTGAGCATCTCGATAATTTATCTTGACTTGTTTACATTGTTTCCCTACCGCCTGTACTTTATAATTAAATTACAAATATAAATATGGTATTAAGTAACTTAATCGGAGATCCTGTGAATTGTCTAAGGGAGTAACTTTTGTACATATTAAAAATCTTCTATTAAATATGTTGGGTCAGACAACACAATAATATTCATAAGAGTTACACAACATAATATTATTGTAACGAAAGTAACGAACTACGCAAATTGAATTCAAACCAATGTTCGGCATCTTTTAAAATACTCTTTGTACTAAAATGTAACACGGTATGTACTAAACAGCCCACATTATACAGGGTGTCCCAGTTTAGCAGTATAATCCTTTAAGGGCATATTCCCGAAGTTCCACCGAATAAGAAATTGTATGGCATGGTCAGAGTCCCTAGACTAGCTGTGCAGTTGGAACTACTCAGAACCAGAATTCACAGGACTCTACAGAGAAATTGATTACACCTTTTCCATTTGACACCGGTATAGGACTTACTACCAGGTAAAGCGCAAAGAAGAGTGGAATTTTGCCAATGGCTACTGCGCAAACATGCAGAAGACGGGCAATCCCTCCAGAACATTCTGTGGACTGGCGAAGCGCAGTTCACCATAATTTGCACCATTAATCAGACCTCAATCCCCATCTAATACGCACAACATCCTTTCAAAGTTAAGAATTTAATTATTGTAAACAACTTCTTCAAAATGTGTTGTTTATTTTAAAGGAGGTTTAGCGTAAATGTTTGGGCTGGATTAATAGGAAACACTTTAGTAGGTCCGCATGTTATTCCACAAACCGTTAATTTCCATTATTACCTGGAATTGCCGGAGCTCCTTGAAGATGTTCCTCTTTGTTTTGATTTTTTATTACAAGGCAATAACCGATAATAAAAACAGCAAATGTTAAAAAAAATGGATTATAAGTTACGAGTAGAGTTGTTTGTGTTGCATTTAGCATCAACGCCGGCGTTAGATTTGTGGACTGGGTAGAGCCACTTTTATGTTTACTTGAAGATCTTTCCTTGGTTGAATTTGCGACCTGCTTTGTCGGCACCAGTCCAAGTGAAATACTGTGCCACCAAATTCTTGGTCTCATCAGACATGGCATCGAGTTTCTTCCATTCGTAGCAGTCGTAATCGATTTGCCAGTCGGGGGAGAGAGTGAAGGCAAAATTCTGTCCACGCCACACCCATATACCGGAAATTGTGCTGTTGTTGTCTTCGCCAAAGAGGCTTACAGAGGCGAATGCCTGTCTGCGCATCTTATCCAGACGTTGGAACATACCTGTGATGAGGTTGCAACTCATAAACACTTTGGCCAGATCATCGTTGTACTTGTATTCGCCGAACCAGATTGAGTAATTCTCTGGGTCGAACTTCTCCCAGAAGTATGGAATCAATTTGGCTTCCTCTTCGTTGGAATAGAAGCGTTTGAAGTCGTCAAAGTCGAATGAATCTTTTGACTTGGGTTCTAGAGCAAGAGCTTCATCGGCGGTATCTAATTCTTTTTTTTCCTCAGCTCCAAAGAAGGGCTGGCTTCTTTTCTTGCTGTTTCTTCTCGTCCTTCTTCTTATCGGTCTTAGCAGAGCCGGCACCGGCACCAGCATCAGTTTTGCCCAAGAATTCGGCGTATTTCTTGGGATCGAAGGCGAGAGTCTTCTCGCACAGGACGTAGCCCTTGAGGACGGCTTGAACCTGTGGCTGATTGAGGATTGTGTTGAACCATCTATTGAGATTGCCATGGGGCGCACGTAGAGATGGCTCCAGCACATACTGGTACAAATGAAGCAAACTGGTAAATACAACGATATCGGCCAGAATGATGCGTTCACCCACTAAATAAGTGGATTCGAGCAACTTATTGTTAAGGATGGTCAAAGCAGCGCCGACATCATCCTTAGCGGTGCTGTTCTTGGCCAATGGCATAATGCCCAACAGAGGGAACACCCAAGAGCATGAGGCCGGTACAATCTCGTTCCCAGCAAAGTGGATCCACTGTTGAACTAAGGCTTGTTGGTATTCATTGGCACCACGTAATTGTTGATTGGCCAGGAAGTAAGCGGTGGCATTGCTTTCACTGAGGTACTTGCCATCAGATGTTTCGAATGCAGGCACCTTGCCATTTGGGAACTTCTTGAGGAATTCCGAAGTTTTATTTGTCTCGCCAAAAACAAAATCTTCGGCCACTTTCACTTTGGCCCCAGAGTACTGAGCAGCTATGAGTGCTTTGTATGCACGGAAGTTTTCTGGATAAGTATAAAGTGTTCCTGTCGCCATCGTTGCGGTTTGCCGGAGAGAAAGGCGATGTTCTTCCAACAAGATAGACCACCTTGTCACAGTAGCAGCGGGGTAACTTCGTTCCTCAACCACACTTTTAACGAAAGATGGATTGGTCGATTCCGCCCCAATCTACCACCCAGATCTACTGACCTAACACCCATGATTTTTTTTCTTCTGGGGTGCTATGAAGGAAAAGGTTTATTTTAGAGAAATGTCGAGTCTGGTAGAGTTCCAAGAAAATACTAGTGTCGCTTCAGAAGAGATGAAAATAATTTTGATGACCGTTAATTTGCCATTCGTATTCAAATTCAAATGGAAGGAAGGCATTTCGAACAATTGCTATTAACATTCCATAAACTGTTCCAAAAAGGTCCTTCTCTGGACCACATAAAAATATCTAAGAGATTTTATGAGTAATTCAATTGAAACACTGCTTTTTGGCCATTTTTGATTGAAGAAAAATGGCTTTTACAACAAAATTTGTTGATTGTACGTAAAAAAGTTTCTAAACATAATTTCTAGGAAATTTTGCAGAGATAAAAATTTCATAAAGTTTCAGAAAATTTATTAAGAAAAAATTTTAAGAAAAATGCATTGGAACAGCAAATTTTCATAATTTTGAGTCAAACGAGCCATAGCTTTTTTGTTACTGCACAGATGTACCAAAAGTATTTAAGATTTGTATGCATTACTAAATTATCTTTCCAAAATGTCCAAAACTATTTTTGTACCTGTACTAGTTTATAAATTATAGCGTTTAAAGTGGTGACACCTACAAATTAGAGACCACCCACTTTTATGGGCTGTAACTTGAAATTGAGTGAGAGTAGACCTCCCCCTGCCATACAATTTCTTGTTCGGCGGAACTTCGGGAATATGCCCTTAAAGGATTATGCTGCTAAACTGGGACACCCTGTACATTCATCCGAGAGAATTTCATTGCGACAAAATCCTAAGCAAATTTTTCCCAAGGACCAGTCGAAAAATCATTCGATTGTACAATATGTAAAAATGAATTGCTGTTCGTATGAACTTTATAGACTCGCGAACTACCATTCAGCCGATAATTTTTTTTTAAATTGTTTGTTATGGTTTGTGGAAGGTTTAATGTATAGTTTGGCTTGAAAATTAAATGTTCGTCGATGTAAATAATGAAACAACAATTGGCCTATGTATGAACGATGCATACAAGTGTTGCCACACAATTGTGTTCAGAAGCGGTGTTTACCAATAAACACGCGCGTCGTTTTGTACTTATTTTATTATTATTTGTATAAGGGTTTCCGGTAAGTGTACGTATCGCCAAAAATAACTGTTATCGCTCTGGTAATTTACAAATTGTTCAGAGTTCAGCGCTGGCAACTTCCGTGATATTGCGTGATATTTTGGACATTTGCGTGAGCAACTCTGCGATGTTCCGTTCACAATAGCATTTTTTTTCGTATTTTGTTTGTTTTTTTTAGGTTAGTTTAGTTTACTATTAATATTGAATTCATTGTTCACATAAGACTTGTATACAAAACACATCTTTTAAAAAATAGAACAAGCTTTTGTACATTACTTTAATTTGAATTTAGTTTAAAGATTTAAGTTTAAATAAAAAAAGAGATAAGGAAAAGATAGTATTAAGAAAAAGAAACATAAGGAAAAGAAGAGGTAGGAAAGTAGGCAAATCTATTAGGAATTATTAGCATAATGAAGAAACAATTTTTTCTTAAAGGCGGTTCTGTCCATCGTACGCTTTATATCTACGGGTAAACTATTCCAAAGGCGAATCGAGTTAACAAAATATTGTCTAGATGTATTAAGATATTTGCATCTTGGAATTATCAATTGCAACATTCTAACATTACGCGGAAAATTAATTTTTTCAAATAGATATTCCGGTTGTTTTGTTGTTAAAATTTTGTGTAGTGATAGTACAGTTCGATATTTCATCAATTCGTCGATTGACAAACCTACAATCTGATGGGAATAAAAAGAGATATGTTCATATCTTCCTATGCTGAATATGTATCTCGCACAGCTATTATAGGCAACATTCAGCTTTCGCCGAGATTCATAATCCATGTCGGAGTATATTTCACACCCATATAATAGAATAGGCAGGATGTATGATTTTGCAAGCTTTAACTTAACTTTGGTGGGAAGATAGCTGGAGGTTGGACTAAGTCCTCTAAGGGCTGCGTAAACTTTCGATGCAGTTTTTGTAATATGAATCCTCCAGGTAAATTGTTGGCTCATGTAAACCCCAAGATTTTTGAATGTTTCAACATATTCAATTGGAGTTCGACTAATATATAGAAGAGGAATGCCTACTTTAACTCGCCTAGCATTAGTGATCATTGCTTTAGTCTTTGTTGGATTAAGACTGAGTTTATTTTCAAATGACCACTTACAAATTGTTGCTAATTGGTCGTTTAGATTAATTATCGCTTGCTTAATTTGGGATTTGGGAAAAACAGAATAAATCTGCATATCATCTGCATATATATGACGTTTACAATTCACAAGACGCACGGCTAACTCGCTTATATAACATATAAAGAGTTGGGGTCCTAAAACGGATCCTTGGGGAACACCTGATGGAACAAAAAGACAAGATGAGCGCTTTTTCTCATGACACACATACTGTGACCGATTACTTAGATATGACGACACCAAATTACATAGAGACCGGTGGAACAAAAATTGGGTCCGAAGTTTCATGACTAGTATTTTATGATCAACACAATCAAATGCCTTAGAAAACTCTAAAAACACAATTAGTGCTAACATTTTGTGGTCTAAGCCCTCACGCATATCTTCGCAAACCTTAAGTAAAGCTGTGGTGCAATTATGCTTAGCACGGAAACCCGACTGACAGTTTGTAATAAGCTGTTTATCGTTTAAATAATGTTTGACTTGTTTACTAACGAATAGTCTCAAAAACTTTGCTCAGAAATGGAAGTATGGCAATGGGTCGATATTCAGTTTCTGGGTGCGATGGAGATTTCGGAATTGGCACCACTTTAGCAATTTTCCAACTTTTAGGGAAGTTGTGAGTATTGAATTAAAAATAGGGGTTATATGAGTGAGAATGACTGGAAGCAGGATTTTTATGAACTTGGGAACGATATTATCCCATCCAACTGCTTTAGATGTAATGTCAAGGATCGTTTTACCAACACTGATTTCGTCGGTACATTGTAGGGAGAAAGTGTCGTCGCTACTGCATTGCGGTTCAGACATATTTATCGGATTATGTATATCATATGTAGAAACAAATTTAGCATTAAGTTCGTCTAAATTGATGAGGCTTGGAAGGGCTGGCTTTTCCAAAAGTTGGTGTTTGAGCTAACTGCATTGAACTTGTTTGCATAAAATGACCTCTTATTAGATCTGATGGATGAGGTTACTGCATTACGAACAACTTTGAACTCTGTGTGTATTTCAGGGCATTTGTACCGTCTCCATCTCCTGTATAGGATATCCCGGGCTTTCATGAGATCAAAGACTTCTTTTGTAAGCCAAGGTAATGTGCATTTCTTAGACCTTCTTTTTACCACTGGCACATGCTTTTTAAAAAGGTATAAAATATTCTCATTGAAATATCTAATTTGAAAGCTGGTATCACTTGTTGCATATATCGGCTGCCAATTTATCGTCTGGCAGTCATGAAAGAGTACTACTAGATTAAGTTAAATATAATCAAATGACTCGAAGAAATCATTATTCGTTACTTCTGAAAGTATGTTGACTGTTAAAAGAATCATGTCGTGATGCGAAAATGCTGGAACAGGAAGTTGATCGTACCGAAGCACGAAATTTTCTTCAGACACTAACTCAATATCAATTAAAGAGGGTGTTTTGTTGGGTGCAAAATGAGTAGGATGGATACTATTTACGAAACTCAGACGAAGGTACTCAATCAGTTCTTTAAAAGCATTATTTTCCTTTCCTAAGATATTTATTTTTAACTTACCACATATAACGATTCTGGAATATAACGGAGATAATTCCTCGAGCACATCTCTTATTAACGTATGGTGTCCAACATCCGGAGCCATATATATGCACCCCAGAAGGAAGATTTCGTTAATAGTCCTAACCTCAATGAATACGTACTCCAATAAGTCGGTTGGTGATGATTTTTTAATAATATGAGACTTATGACACTTTTTTAAATAGATACCAACACCACCTCCTCCTTTGCGGAATCTGTGACCTGGAAAAAACTGCATACTGTTGCTCATTGTGACTGACTTTAGTAAATCCGCGGCTTACAAGTCATATTTACGGAGCATAGTTGCCATTAAAATACAATTACAAATGCAAGTAAACGAGTTTTCGTTATTTCAAGTGATTTGCATTACGGTTAGTGTTTTTGGTGTGTGCAGTGTGAAATGAATATTTCAGATTTTGTGTTATTACAAAATAATGTCGCCAAAATGAAACAGCCACACGGCAAGCGGTTACAAGAAGAGTAGAAAACGATGAGCAGAGTAAACAGCGAAACGAGTCGACATGACAACACAATTCAGTATCACGTTCTGCCCAAAATGAAGACGAAGGAGAAGAACTCGAGATCGATCAGATGAACTTTATTCTTAACAAAATTTAAACGGACGAATATCTACGTAGACAAACACGTGTTAGAGGAAATCTACAAAGTTCTGCATTCGCTTATAATGACACAATCGATTATAGTATATGTAAAGGGTGTTTTTCTTATAAAATAGGTTGTTTTCAAATTGGCAACACTGTTTCAACTGTCAATTTGACAGTTGAAAGTTGATTTGTGGTTGGTACGTTTTGATATTTTACGCCAGAACAACGCGTGCAAATTGTGCAAACTTATTTTGAAAGCCATGGTTCGGTTCGCCAAACTTATCACGCGCTACATCCATTTTACGGTCGACATAATCGTCCATCTGAGCAAGTTATTCGGACGACAAATAGTGCGAACAGAAGAAGTTATTGCCGTTGTGGAGCGAAGTATTGAGGAGAATCCAAATGAGTCGTTTCGCCACAGTGTACAAAAATTGGATCTATGCCTATCCGCTTTGTGGAAGATTTTACGGAAAGATCTTGGCTTAAACGCTTATAAGATCCAGCTTGACCGCGTGACCATTATAAGCGTCGTAGGTTCGGCAAATGGGCCGAGAACATGCTTCAGCTTGATCCTCATTTTCAACGCAAAATTCTGTTCTTCGATGAGGCCCATTTCTGGTTAAATGAATATGTAAACAAGCAAAATTGCCGAATTTGGAGTAAAATTCCTATATCAGTTCCTGTATGAAGCAAGCACGGTTTAGTTGGTTGCTGGGAAATTTACATGTGAATGATGGGTGTCTTGAACCAAAACGAGGTGCTCCCAATTACGATAGACGTTATAAAATTAAACCTATGCTCCAAAATGTGCAAATCCTACTCGTGAAGTAGCCATAGACGAGTCCATGATGAAATTCAAGGGTCGGAAATATATGAAACAAACCGACAAAAAGGGGGTATCAGGTGTGAATGCTTGCAGATAAAATGGGATACTGTCACAGGTTTAATATTTACACCGGAAAGTCAGTATCTGGAACTGCAGAAACCAATCTTGGAGCTAAAGTTGTAAGGAGCTGGAGGTCGGTTTCAAACACACAAATCATGTCGTGTATTTTGAGAATTATTTTACTAGTGTGGAGCTAATGGAAGATGGAATCTAAGCATGTGGAACGGGAAATGCCACGAGAAAATATCTTCCGCGATTCCCACCAGATAATCAGATGAAAAGGGGAGACTCTGAGTTTTTCTACAGTCACACAAACCTAACCACTATAAAATGGAAAGATAAGCGGCCTGTACATATTCACTCCAATTTTCACCCCGAAGAAAAATCCTGTGAAGTTTCACGTAAGAACAAGGATGGGACTGTATCAAAAGTATTGTGTCCAACTGCAGTTGTTGACTACAATAAACACATGAACTACGTAGACAAGTTTGATCAGAACTTGGCAGATTATAAATTGGACAGAAAGAGCATGAAATGGTGACATCGGATATTTTTCTTTTTTCTATATGCAACAGTAGTAAATTCCTTTGGTCAACCTTCTGCATATGGACATGAAGACATTCAGGCGCTCAGTTATAAATGGTTTATTGGCAAAAAAATCTAGTTGAAAATAAACACCCGTTGGAAAGATTTTCACCCGTTATTGCCAAAAAAGCTTGTAAGCCTTTCGTTCCCATTGTCTGCCGCTCATCAGCTGGAACGCAATAGATGTTCGAACGTCGAAGATGTTCCATCTGCAGTACGCTTAAAAACGAAGTAAGGACAAATTAGATTTGTTCCATTTGTAAAGTTAGTCTGTGTTTGGGACAAAATAAATCATGTGTCCGGAAACACCACAAAACATAAACTGATCCTTGCGGTGCACTGCTTCAAAATCTAACTTACCTGCGACGCATAGGTCGATTTTCTTTGGGAGACGATAGAGCGACGAGAACTCCTTAATTTTTTAGATTCGTTTCTGAGCCATCAGTGTATGCATGGATAAATTCTATTCCCCGCATAACGCTACCCGTCCAGTCTTCTCTGCTTGGCATTGTAGCACAGAAATTGCTTTCTAATAGAATTCGTTTTTTATTATTTTTTATTCCAGGATGAATTACTTATAGTGGCCTTGCGAACTGAGTACTTTCGACTTGGAGTGTTGACTGCTTCCTACAGACGTCCAAAAGAAGAAGGTGAAGTCTGGGGGTAGCATTTGAATATCGCTGATAAACAGGGAGCTGATTTTTGCACCCGTCCTAATGTTAAACAATTGATCCTTTTGTCCAGGAAGGCCACCATAGTGCTACACTAAACATTGCTACAGGTATACCCGAAGCATAAAGTCGATAGATAATTTGGCTGTGGTCTACAATTTTTTTCTCAGTGAATAGAGCAATCCAGGATTTGTACACGCATTCCTAGATATTTGGCTTCCAATTCAATTCTAGTTCTTGATGGATTGAGTGGAGGAATTCTCTTTCGCTTTATTTAACGTTTTAGGGTCTAGCGGAAGATTATGTGTTCGTCCCTTTAGCTGACTAGAATATTCAGGTGTTTATCAGTAGTACCCACGGCAATATCATCCGCATAGTTAAACACCGTACAGCCTTCCATTTCCAGATGTAGTTTATTGATTGTCATGCTCCGTACAAAAAGAGAAAGAACATCACTCTACGTTGTACCTCGACTGACATGCCACCAGGTTAAGAGACCTCATAGTTTTGTGGTGATAATTCATTTTGTGATAAATTTATACATACCACCTTGATCAAAAAGTTCCCGACCACATCCACCGTGTGGCGCTGCTATTGTTCCAATTTGAGTTTTGTTTTTTGTGTTAAGTTGGTAAATCTGTTATTGACATTCCCTCTACATCTTAGCGTCATAGCTTGACATTTGCAAAAGTTACGTACATCTATATCTGTGTGTGTTGGCGATTTTTTACAATTTTAAAAATGGATTTCAATTTGCAACAACGAACTTGTATTAAATTTTGCGTAAAAAACGGATTTAATGGTGCGCGAACGTTGGAAATGTTGGAAAAGTGTTTCGGCAACGATTCTCTAAAGAAAACGGTCGTTTACCAGAGACCGCAAAAGAGATGATTTGCAAGGCTGAATCCGATCCCACATTAATCGAAAGAATTATTACTGGAGACGAGACGTGGGTTTATGAGTACAACACCCAATCCAAACATCAGGCAAGTGAATGGCGTTCACCAAATGAGCCGAGACCAAAAACACCACGTGTTTTTCAGTCAAAAAAGAAGGCAATGCTCACGGTTTTCATGGATTACAACGGTGTAGTGCATCATGAATTTTTGCCAGAAGGCCAGACAGTAAACAAAGAGTATTACGAGTATGTGGGAGTTATGAGACGTTTGCATGAAGCAATTCGCAGAAAGAGACCAGATTTGTGGGCAGAAAACTCGTGGATTTTGCACCATGAAAACGCACCGTCGCACAGTGCCATCATTATTCGTAATTTTTTGACGAAAAATGCTACAAATACCATCTAACAGCCACCGAATTCACCTGATTTGGCTCCCTGTGACTTCTTTCTGTTCAATCGAGTTAAAAAACCACTACGGTAGACGCGTTTCAGCAGCCTAGAGGAAGTAATGGAAAAATCGCAGAAAGCACTGATGGACATACCGAAAACCGAATATAAAAAATGTTTCGAGGATTGGATCAAGCGCTGGCATAAGTGTGTTGCAGTCGACTGGGATTACTCTGAAGGGGACCATATAGATTTAGATGAATAAACTTGTATTTGTAATTTTCTGAATACATTCCGGGAGGTATTACTGTGAACAAATATCTGGGATTAAACATACTATGGTCGGAAAAAAGTATTTTGACAAAATATTATTTACCCGAAAAAAAGCAAATAAAGGCATAACTTAATGGAAAATGAACCCTCCGCTGCCACTGATAACTCTCTGCAATCGCCTTGGCATCGAGTTCGGCAAATTTTGAAGAGTTTACAGAGAAATTTCATTCCAAAAGCCTTCGACCTCAGCGATTGTCTCTTCGCGCATTCTTGTCAAACATGGACTTCTGTTTCTCTTCACATAAGCCCACACATTCTGAAATATATTTAAATCGGGGCTTTGAGGTGGCCAGTCAAATGTATTTACTTCCACATCCCTTAGGAAATTGGTAATCATCTTGGCTTTGTGACATGGAGCATTATCTTGTTGCAAAATAAATGATTGTCCTATCAATTTGTCACCTGAAGTAAACGTGCTTTTATTTAAAATGTGAAAATATTGATCCTTGTTCATCGTTCCTTCGATTGGTACCAAATCTCTGATGCTATTAAAGCAAACACATCCCCAAAACACTACGCTCCCACCTCCGTGGGGTATACGATCACATACAGGTGCCACTTTTCTTCGAAAATTCCTTGGAATTCTGCAGAAAACTTTCTTTTTTGATGCATGGTACTGAAAAGAGCTTTCATCAGTCCACAATACTTGCTGGCAAAATGATGAAGGCTTATGTACAATTTTTTAGACGTTTTGGCTTATTTTTCTGTGAAATGTGGGGTATTGGTCTGGCTACATAAGTGGCAAAACCTGCCTCTTTTAAACGATTTCTTACCGTTCTTCCACAAATTTGAATATTATACTGGTTACTCAATTCAATTGCTGCAGTGTTGGAGTTGGAGTTTTTAGCACATTTTCCCACAATTAAACGATCCTCTCTTTTGGTTGTCTTGCGTGATCTGCTTGAATGTGGCAAGTTACTTGTGGATTTGTCTTTCTTTTGCTTATTTATTTGATAATACACAGTTTGACGAGGCACTTTGTATAGCTTGCTTAAGTATTCCACTGAAATACCCGCATCATACTTGATCACAATCTCATTTCTTATAGCCTGGCTTATTTTCGACGTTTTTCCCATATTTACCAATTAAATGCTAGTGAATGTTATTAAAATTAATAAATTATATTAAAAAAAGTCTTTGTTAATTGACTAACAGGGCCCAGCTTTCATGGCACGCGGAAGGAGAAAAACTGAAAAAATATGATGTCAAATACTTTTTTCGAGTTAGTTTTAATTCAGTTCTTACATTGCAGCTCTTAAGACTGCTATAATTTCCAAACCGTTCATGACAGTTAGCTCAAATTTTGACACATGACAGATAATTTTATTAATTACAAGTTTTTTAAACGATTTGCGCCTCAGTTGTGTTGAAAAATTTTTATCCGCGATGGAATTCAAACGTGATAGCGTGATTGCTTTATATTTGGCTGGAAAACCACAAGTAGCTATCGTTAGAGCCCTCCAGCACTACAACGTGAATAAATGATTTGTGTCTCGAACCATAGCTCGTTATCGTGATACTGTCAGCGTTGCAAAACGGTGGTCATAACAAAACAGCAAGATCGGGAGAAATGGTTCGGAAAGTAAAGGCTAGAATTGAGCGCAATCCGCGTCGAAGTGGAAGAAAAATGGCTCGTGAGCTCAACATATCGTTGGAACGGATGCAACACATACTGAAAAATGAGATTGGGCTCAAGTCATTGAAGTTCCAAAAAGCACACGATCTTACACCGCCACAGAAAAAAGTTAGAGTCGAAAGAGCGAATTAGTTGCTACGCTTGCACGAAAGTGGTGAGTTGCTGAATTTGGTTTTTCCGATGAGTCGCCATTTGTTATCGAGCAATATGTCAACAAACAAAATGACCGAGTTCACTTGCCAGAGAGGTCCTTCGAAAATTTACACCTACAGACGGCCACCAGAAAGCAGGCAGCACCGATGGTGATGGTTTGTGCCGCCATAACCGCCGATGGTCGCTCTCCGCTGGTATTTTTGGACCGTGGCGCCAAAATTAATGCGATCGTATACCGTGAAACTGTCTTAGAGTTAGTATTGAAGCCTTGGGCAAACAATCATTTCGGTCGGAGACGGTGGACATTTCAACAAGACTCGGCACCGTCTCACAAAGCGCGCGTCCACCAAGATTAGTTAAAAAACAATGTTCCACACTTCATTTCTTCGACACAATGGATTACAAATTCTCCGGAAGCAAATCCGTTGGATTTCTCCGTTTAGGGTATTTTGAAGGCGAAGGTTGGCACTAAAAAATACCAAAGTTTGGACCACCTCAAACAAGCTCTTCGCCGGGAATGGGCCAAAATACCGCAGAGCCACTTGCGTGCAGCGTGCGATGCTTTCTTCGGCCGTCTCAAGGCCATTATTCGCGCCAAAGGTGGACATATTAAAAACTACTGATACAATTTGAAAATTGGTGTATTTTCCAACATTTTTTGCATTGGTACAATAAAATTTATCAAAAAATTAAAAAATTATAGCATTTTAAAAAGTTGGAATTCGAGTCATTCACCCTGTACTTAAAAAAGAATGTAAACGAACAGGGAGCTTTAGAGCTTGTACAAAAAACTAAAAATCAAACAATGTACGAGTATTACAGCAAAACTTCAATTTCAATATGATTAAAATCAAGGAGCCATATTTTCAGTTTTTTTAAAAACGCGTTCAATGTTCTTATGCGTCATATTTCTACAGGGGGTCTATTGAACAATTTGCAAGATACTACACAGAAAAAGTTTCTAAAATGGGTGGTATGAAAAGGAGGTGTTTCGGCAACAGAACGGGGAATACTTCTTAAATTGTAAGTGTCAGAAATTGGGCTTTGCATATATCCACTTTGAAAGATCTTTGAAACTTTAAATTAGTATAAATGCCTAACATGCAGGATTTTTAAGGACCTAAACAGCACCATAGAATGGGATAAGCGGTGAGCATTACATACCCTTGCAACACAACAAGTGGTTGTAGATTGGTCATGTATGTACCCCCTCAACAGTTTATACTATATTGTAACTTCGAATGAAAAATTGCGTAGTAGACTGTTTTCAAAGTATGATTCATACAAAATTTTCTGAGTCGATAAAGACTACGAACGCAGACAGAGTTTTAAAACCGCGATATGATCACCCCAATTCAGATTTTCATCTATAACAACACCAAGGTACCTAAACTTCACTTACGACTTCAACTTTAAAACAGTTTACATTGAATTTACATTGCATGATATCGGCTAAGTGGCCGCCGCCAGAATTGATGACCATTCCGGACCGATATGTGGCATTTTCCATCACTCTTGCCAGAACTTCTGGCGATAGGTCCTCGCAATCTTGACGGATATTCTCTTTAAGGGTTTCAAGAGACTGAGGTTGGTTTACATAGACTCGTGACTTCAAAAAACCCCATAAAATGCCATTAGCCTTTTCAAAAAGTTCGCCCTTAATCTACGCCGCCAATGCTTTCCGCACATCTTTTTACACAGAATCCTGGCTTTGAGAGTGCAAATATCTATGCATGAGGCGAGACAGAGTGTTCTTTGAAATATAGTGGAAGGAGCAGTGGCATATTTTCGTGACAGTTAATCCACTCACAGAATATAATTGGTCTTATCATAGAATTGTAAATCTTGTCGACTCTTTTTGGTGACAAGCTTCTCGCCTTAAAGCCATCAGCCTCCTTATAATGCGTTTGAATAGCCGGTGTCTATTTTTTCAGCCTGCTAGTTCCTGATTCGCTTGAAGCGGTTGATATATGGTCAGCTTTAATATAATCAACACCACGAATCATCGTGAACCAAATTAGTGTTTGGGTTGCAGATTCGTATGGCAAGGATGACATGAACTTCTGTTGAGTTCGTATAATAAAGGACCTCCGCTATATTCAAAGAGTTCATTAAAGCTATTACATTTGGACAGACTCATCCTCCAGCAAGTTGGAATTTTTTCCAAAACCAAGACATCCAAATAAGCCGGCGACTTGCGGCCACCAAAAATGTAATTTTTGTATCATGGCAACACTGAACACACACAACAACTGCCACTGAGAGCACAACCACTCGAAATTTGCAATGGGGAAAAAGGATCTGCTAAAGGTAAAAGGAAGTCGTAAACGAATATTTCGCATGCCGTTCTTTAACGACATCGTCGCGTCTGGTGTGGCTCTAGGTGGTCTTAGGGATGATTTGAGAATATTGTTTATAACGAAAGAAAACCGACAGCGTTTCCACGTAGACAGACAACCGTGATGTGTGTATGCTTGATTATCCTTCTAAGCAAAGCCAAAACTGAACTTTCAGAAAAATGGTTTCCCCCCACCACGGTACACCAGACTTCTTACTACCGCCCAAGAGGGTCTATTTGGCACTTGAAATACTTATGACATTTAGGCCGTAAAACAGAGAACCGTATAGAAATGTCTATTGGATGACAGTTATACGAATGATTAGATAAACTGAAGGAGCTCATTTTCTCTATTCTCGAACACAATTCGGTTGCATGTCAAATTTGAAGTACAGCTTGCAGCTGTCTACCACTGCTGCTGCAGCTCCTACTGAAAACTTCAACATCAAAACTAACAGCAATTTCTCCATAGAATAGTTGGCAGGTGTTTTTGACAGTTTTAGGAAATCGTTGACTGACAATCCTTAAGATAATTACTTCCCTGGCAAATCCTCAATTTCTCGAACAAGTCAAACCACAAGCCAACAATCTATCAAAGACCATGAGTCCGGGGCCAACATAATAAATCAGAAGTTTGCAACCCGTCGACCCGTTTAATGAAAAGGACACTGACCGCTTAATGAAAACCAATGAATGCAAGGGTGTGGAGTGGATCCGAGCCAGGAGCGAGCGGATGGAGAGCAAGACTACCACAAAAACTTGTGGCTAACCATGTCAACATTTAGAGAGCAACTAATCAATCAAGGCATACAGCAGTTGTGGGTTTCTTTATTCTTTGGCCGTAACAATTGTTTCATTTCATTTTCATATCATACTCGTAGAGAAGCTGCTTGAGTTATGAGAGTACTCGTACTCGTACTCGTACTAGCACATCTTCCAGCAGGACGAGAGTTTGATTGTTTTTCCTAGTCCTGTCGTTGTAACTGAGAAATTACAATGTTCTCCTGCCTCGAGGCTACTATCCAGCATCCAGTATCCAGTATCCAGTATCCAGTATCCAGCATCCAGCATCCAGCATCCAGCATCCAGCATTCAACATCTAGGATTCAATTGGATTTTAGTTTGAATGCAAATTTGCCAGAGAAAGATGGAGATTTCAATTGTTTTCATTGTAAATGAAAAGGATCCTTCGAAGGCAAACAACATAAGCTCAATGGTAAGATATGGCGCATCCAATTGTTGGGTTGATAATAGGATGTGGATTAGACAAAGTCACCCGGGAGGAGACGAGGTTCTTCCTGGCCAAATACGGAATGTGAAAGTCGTGAAAATCATTTGTGTGAACATCCGCGTCAAGGAATTTTAGAAATTTCATTGCTGTTTGGGTTGATTGTGGAGTAAGAAAAGTGATTTAGATTTGTAGGTTTTGAAATTTAATTTTGGGAAAGTCCAACTTACTGGATAACCAGACAAGTACACAAATTTTATGGTTCCCATAATAATAAGTACTGATGAAAACGCCTCACCCACGGTTTAGAGTGACGTTTGATGTCAGTTAATTGGAGCTCTTTTTAAGCTGGTGATTTCCACTATAGAAGTGGTTTTTGAATGTAGAATTGTCATCAGAGGAAGACTAAAGCATTCGAAAAAGACCATTTAACTGACTTTTCCCCTTAGGGGCTTAAGCTACCAATATTCGCAGCATACGGAAACCTGGAGGCATTCAGATGGGAACTTTTGTTTAGGAGAATCAGCTCTTTAGTGTTACTTTTCCAATAATCATGCTGGATTCGAGGGATTTAATTGCTGTTGTATATGTTGTATATGACAATGTAATTCGGTATAAACCAGTCAGCGGCGTTGGGTAGCAATAACTGGTAGCAGTGACTGTGTATATTTGTACGTAGAAGTGCCAAACTGCGAAAGGTGTTGGTTTGCCGAATAACTAGAAACAGCCTCTGTATCTTTACTTGTAGGTTTCATCTGGAAACCTCTTCCGAGATTGGACAGTATACATGGCGGAGGGCGGTATACATGCTCACGTAAGGTACAATTAGATTATTTTAAGAAAAGTTGATATGGTACAAGGTCTACACCTTGGAGCAATTAAAACAAAGTGCTGGGATGCTGGATAATAATTTCTTGCACTACTCTGTCAAAAGCCAATGAAACCGCATAACATGATTATTAGCAGAAATCTAAATACGGGGCGAAGAGTGTACTTTATACAAGCTGTCAATAGACTCAGCAGACAGGAACTTGAACTTAAATCCTAGCACAGTGTAAGGAAATAGGAGGTACAGTGTAGTGTAAGATTTAATTAACTCAATAATTTAATTATAGAAGTTGAAGACGAGCCCAAATGTGAGCCAGGAGGACTTTCAATGTTCAGTTCAGCTCCTAACAACGAGCTCACTTGACAAAGCTAGTTCCTTCGAAAAGCGTAGATGGTCCTTGATGATGTTGGATGCAGATTAGCTTAGACGGTCGATCGAATCCTTCGCGATGCTAAGCATTTTCCTTTCGAAACGACTAAAGATATCCTCATCCGCTTTGGATAGGGTGCGTGTTTCAGCGCCAAAAAATAAGACTGGCATAACCAAAGTCGTATATATAGTCTCCCTAGTTTATCGAGATAGGGCTTTAATACTCAATCGCCTTCTTATCCCAGAAAAAACAGTGATTGGCAAGAGTGATTCTTCATTTTATTTCTGCTGAGGTGTAGTTGGCAGAATTTATAGCAGGGCCGATATAGACAAAGTAAGGTACTTCGAAATTATGGCTGTCGACTGTGACGTTCTGTCCAATTCGTCGACGTTGTATGTTCCTTCTTGTTAACAGCATATACTGGGTTTTCCCCTCATTTACTGCTAAAACCTCATTTACTGCTTCCAATCCAATACTCTGTAAAGAAACGGTGATAGCCCGCTGAGCTCTCCGTATTATGTAGATTTTATCGACGAGCGCTAGTAGTTGCACAGATTTTTGAAAGATTCTGCCTCAAGTGTTAGGTTGTGAATTCCGCACAATTCTTTCAAATGACAACGTCTCAACTTTTCTGTAATCTTTTTTGACATCAAAGGTCTCGGTTAAGTCGTACAGACCTTAACGCAGCGGCGAACGTTCTCAATCGCTATTCTGAACAAACAGACGAGTTTGGCATGGATGCCAAAATTAGACATGGCTCTAACGGGTGACCAACGTGAATTTCGTCGTGAGGTCGATTATCATTGTGGCTTCAGTGTGCAGTCAATTCGTCGCACCGTAGAAAAGTTTGGGCGTGGGTACACTCTTCTAGATTTTAAGCCACCAACTAGATAGAGATTGGTGCGAAATGAAGAAAGCGGCCAATATCGCAGAAGACGCAGAAACGTCGATTCGGCGTAGATCAGCTGAATTGGCTATCGCCAATCTTATGGATTTGGGCCTACATTCGTATAAGATTCTGCTAACGCAAGAATTGAAGCCAGACGATCATAGACAATGCCGTGTGTTCGCTGATTGGGAGCTGGAAATGTTGACCGGGGATCCGGATTTTGGCCAAAAAATCATCTTCTCGGATGAGACTCAGCGGTTATGCCAACAAGCAAAATTGTCGTTATTGGACCAAACGCAATCCATAAATGTTCGGCCAAGCATCAAGGCATCCACAAAGGTAGACTGTTTGGTGGGGTTTGTGGCATGGCGCCATCATCGGATCTTGTTTCTTTCGAAATGAGAAAGGAGACACAGTTACCGTCAATAGTCTCAGGTATAGAGCGATGTTAACCGATATTCTGTGGTCAGAGCCCGACAGCTGTGGTTCCCACAAGATGACGCTACATGTCATATAAGCGACGCAACGATCGAAATTGTGAAGGAGAAATTTTGCGACTGGGTCTTCTCACGGCGAATGTTCATCAATTGGCCGCCGCGATCATGCGATTTGACATCACTCGATTATTTTCTCTGGGTTTACGTCTAGTTTTTAGTGTACGCTAACAAGCCAACCACTTTGGACCGGCCGCTTAAGGCACTATTTGAATTATGTGCTATTACCCACATAATGGCATGCATGTAGCTTCAAAATAAAGCCAGAATCGATTTTATATCTCACGCCGCTGTTGTTTTATTTTACACAGTTCGTCTCTATAATTGTTGTCAAATGTGGCCTTAAGATCAGCCTGATAGGACTCTTTCAGGTTGTTGGAGAAGGATTTACCTGTTCGCACAATATGGCAGATAATATCTTGTATGCGATGTTGAGGAGACTTATGCCTCTATAGCCTGCACAGTAGAGGGGGTCTTCTTTTTTTGTAGATCGGGCAAATTGAATTTAGGTTCCATTCATCAGGCATACACTATTCTGACCAAATCTGAGAAATGAGTTGGTGTATACTCTGCGCTAAGTCGTTTCAAATACTTCTGAATGCCTCGGCCGGTAAGACATCAGGTCCAGCTGTCTTGTTGGATTTGGGCTTAGATATTGCTATCCCTAATTCATTTTGGCCAGATAGACAGAAGTTTTAACTATCATCGTCTAAGTTGAATGTTCTAATCTGCCTGGCGGCGGGATGTTGCGCTTCATCGTGCCTCCAGACGCCTCTCGAGTCCTGTAAAGCGCTGTAAAGTACTCTCTTGTGAACTACCAAAGAGTGGATATACGTTGTTCTTAAATGGCAGCCAGCGCTACTTGGTAACTCCCATCATCCATGCGGCTCACGTTTTCGGCGAAGTGGTCCACACAAGCGATATCCTCAGCAATCTTAACGTTCGCGAATGGCAAATCTTCCAGTTCCTAGAATTTGCGAATTTGTACATCAAAATCTCCTGTTCGAAGGAAAGCTCTTATGGGCCGCGACTCTGCAGTTGCTTTTCCGAACAGGATCCAAACTATCCTGGTTTTTTGAAGGACTGTATGTCAGGCAACAGAATTTCTGCGAACATGTCACTACCTAGCAATAGATCTACCTTGGTCGGCTTGCAGAATTATGGATCTGCCATCAATCTGCTTCCACTTTCCAAAAGACGGAGTACGGGCAGGGAGATCCCCAGACAGCGGCTTGAAAATGAAGGCCTGCGTCGTTGTTGCAAAAGTTGAATGCTGTGACGATATTGCAATATCGACAACTCTCTTACATGTGTCGCTGTTGACCATCTCTAACCCGGATACTTCAACGTTTGTGGATGTCGGCTTCAGGCGTAGCAGCTGTACGGTTGACTCAGTGATGAACGTCGCTTTAGAGCCCGAGTCCAGTAGAGCCCGGAGCAGAAACATCTCTCCAGATGACGCCCTTACGTTCGCTACCGCTGTTGCTAATAAAACCTGCGTGCTGGTCGTGGATATTGAGTGGAACGTATTGATGGCTGCTTTTGAAGTGGCTGAAAATTTGAAGCACTGGCGTTCATTGACGATTTGACCCCCGGTTTGGATTAAGAGGACATGATTGAGGGTTAGAAAATAGAGCGAGTGCGAAATTTGGTGTGCTATGAGGAACAGAATGAGGTTGTTGCTGTCAGTAGTGACATCTGTGACTGCTTGGGAAATGATCTGATGAATGGCTGTACGCTAAGCAATTTCTGCAGGGGCTTAACCTACCTACACACTGACACCTGTCTCTGATGATCATCTTCAAAAAACGACCGCACTTACGAATCGCGTGCTAGCTGCAAACCTTGTAGGCAATTTGATTGTCGAGTGGAACGCATGTCGTTGTGATGTGTATCTTGAACAGTCTACAGATGGTCTGGCTTGCTGACGTGTGACAGCTTCTAAAGTGCGAAACCTAGTGTCCATTGCTTGAATTCCGCAAACGTCGGCAATTCCTTGCTGTTATCCTTCGATCTCAGCTTCTCGTCCCAAAGCTGCTGCGTTTTTGATGCTTTTACAGCAGTTTTTACAGCAGTACGAAAATAAGCACCGCATCCCAGTGCTCAACAGGCACCTTCAAGTTTATCAAGCCATGGGCAACCTCTGTCGACGTGTACAGTAGCCAGATTCCGCTCGTTCCTGGGTCGCTGACAGTTGGTTGAACAGCACTTCAGCTGCGTGTTGACGAGGAAGCGTGTATGGCCGCTCTTTGCAGTTAAGATGCTCCAAGCCTCGGCGTAGTTTCCCTTGTTCAGCTTCGTCAGATATCGTTGACTTCGGATAATGTAAATTTTCAATTCCAGATAGCGCTGGGTTTTGGTTGATCAATTAGATAAATAGATCGTGATAGCCTCGTCACGTCTCATGAGTTTCCGAGAAAACTGCTAAATTGATCTTCGGCAGCTTGATGTCCGCCCTCCTGGCTGTCGTCGGCATGGTTTCAAGAGGTTTGCTGTCCTCCCTTTTTAACAGAGGCTGGATTTTATCAACAGCATCTAATAAGCTGCTACGGTAGTAGAAGTAATTCTCTTTAATTTTTTCGAAGATGTCCTCTACTTCAAGGTTTTTAGAATCATCTTCACTTAGTAGACCCTGATATTGTGTAGTGGCTGATTCCATAGTCTTTTCTAAAAGTGACAGATGACCTGCCAAGTAATTCGGGGTACGCTTACTTTGGCCCGCCCTATGAACATTATTCAATTGTGTATATATGTATACAGATTAACTCGTTTGCTTCGAGTCCAAGTCCGAGTCCGAGTCCGTGGCGAAATCTGCAACTCTGAAATTGACGTCTGGGTTAAATGGATGTTAGAAATATTCCTGTGTAATCCTCAGATCACATTAACTTTAATGTTTTTAATGTATGTACGCGCGCATACTGTGTTATATAAAAAATCCGGTTCGTTAGGACCAATGTTTGGACGTTTGTCTTGAAACATAGGAGGTTAGCCAGGTGAAGTTTTCTATACTCTCACTTCTATAAAATGTCCCTTATGTATTGGGTATATAACTTAATTCGTGGGTTTTTTTTTTCAAAATTTCAAAGTTTATTTAAGAAAAACATGTACAATAGTATTATTCAAAGTATTGCCCATCTGAAGCTATGACTTTTTCCCATCTTTCTGGCAGTTGGTGGATCCCATCCCAAAAGAACTGCGCCGGCTTGGCAGCCAAGAATGAATCAAGCCAATTTTTGATATTCTGCTCTGATGTGAACCGTATTTCAGTGAGGGCGTTCTGCATCGACCGGAACAAATTGTAGTCAGAAGGGGCAAGGTCTGGGCTATAAGGCGGGTGGGGTAAGACTTCCCATCCACTGTTTTCCAAATAGTTCTTAACCGGAATAGCAACGTGGGGCCGAGCGTTGTCATGATGGAAAATTATTGCCTCGTGTCTGGTCGCATATTCCGGGCGTTTTTCGGCCACTGCTCTCTTCAATCGGATTAATTGTGTTCGGTAGCGTTGTCCATTGATGGTTTCACCTGGTTTTAGCAGCTCATAATACAGCACACTCATCTGATCCCACCAAATACAGAGCATTACCTTCGCGCCATGGATATTCGGCTTTGCCGTTGATTTGGCTGTTTGGCCGGGTTTCACATATGATTTTTTGTGCTTGGGGTTTTGTCGTAATGGATCCATTTTTCTTCACCAGTAACAATCCGATGCAAAAATGACTTCCTTTTGTGGCATTCCAGCAGCATTTCGGACATGCAAAACCGCCTTTCGACGTCTCTCGGCTTGAGTTCATGTGGAACCCAATTTCCTTGCTTTTGAATATATCCAGCTGCTTTTAAACGTTTTGAAATGATTCTGCGAGCTCTTCTTGTGTTTGGCAACAATCTTCATTGAGTAATGCTTCCAGTTCTTCATCTTCAAACTTTTTTGGCTGCCCAGGACGTTCATCGTCTTCCAAGCCAAAATCACCACTTTTAAATCGTGCAAACTACTTTTGGCACATTCGCTCAGGTAGCGCATGTTCACCATAAGCTTCCATTAAAATACGATGACTTTTGGCCGCAGTTTTCTTCATATTAAAGTAATGAAGAAGAACTCCCCGCAAAAACACTTTTTCAGGCACAAAATTCGACATATTTGAGTGAAAAAAAATTATTGTTGTTTACGCTTCAAATGAATGACATATACTGAAATGACGTGCAATGACAGTAGCTTTCCAACGCATGTTCCAATGGAATAATAACAAAGAAAAATACAAGTTACGCCATCTCTTAGCAAACCGCACGAATAGTGCGGTATTTTTTTGTATATATTTGAAGTTAATTTGAGATTTAATGCATTACGTTGTGGGGGCGTTACTACACCCCCGCACCCCACCCTCGCTACGCCCCTAACTCTGCAGAAAAAAGCGGACATCCTACTTCCTAAGGCAAAATTAGGCCGTACTTTATGTACCCAAATAGAAATTAGATGAAATAGAACTTAGTTAGTACCCATCGGATACCGCAAAATTTTGTCATGTCCTAAGTAGCCCATAAATCAGGACATCACGGACATATGTATCTACGATTTTTTTTTAAATTAATTCCAATGAATTCAAATTGAAAACAATTTATAGTTACCCAATTTCATTAATTTGTTTTTCGACAATAAATTTCTCGTTTCCGTTCCTCACTCTCTGCGGCCTAGAATAACAAAAAATCAAGACCAACCCAAAGTAAGTTCAACAAAAAAAAATCTAACAGCAAACAACTTTCAAAAGAATACCCCCGCTCCTGATGAATGAATTTAAAAGAAAACGAAAAGAAAAACATCCACGTATTTCTCTTGCCAAAAAGAAAACTTTTTTCCTCTCCTGGAAAAGATGAAATCTAACGGATCGATGAGGATGTCGTTCAATAAATTAAAAACGATTTCTTCGTGCTGATGCTTCTCAAAGGACTTCTCTTTCTCCATGTGCTTCTTCTCATTTCACTTCAGTTGGCTACACTTTGGAATAATTTTTTCATGGTGATCGAATGAAAAGAGAATTTTCTTTCAAATTTCATGTGGCAAAGTGATTTGCCAGCTACGAATTCTTCATAAATTGGAAGCCATTTTGGTTCTGTGAAATTTGGAATTAATGCGGTCGCAAATTGGCGATGTGTTGCTCTTGCTTTGACCGAGAGGCAATTTGATATCTTTTTCCCTTTTGTGGAGCCAACTAGGTGAACCACAAGCAATGCTTGATGAATTTCACGTAAACCGTGACTCTGACTCCTGCTTGGAATTCAAGCGATCACACTGAGGAATATATTTTTTTTTTTTTGCTTTTAAAAAGATTTTTTAAAAAGAAAAACGAGCACGAGTAGAGTTGCAATGGAGGATTAACTGAGCTCGGTTAAGGGTTGCGCTTCTTTGATGTTAAAATAATTTTGTTTTTTTTTTTGGTGGGGAAAGCTCGAAAGACTTGTTCCCCCCTTTACTAATATTTTTTTTTTTTTTTGTAATTTCCTTTTTGCAATTTATTTCTTCATAAACTCAAAGAATTCTGATACTCTGATGGAATGGAGTGCACTGAGCTGATATAGTCTCATCATCTCACATTCAGATGCTTTCTCTGGCACCCCCCTGGTGATAATGGTAATGGCAGTAATGCCAGCAGCTTCAAGCTCGTAAAATATCATCGATTGCAAATGTACCATGGAAGTCTTAATTATGCTGAAATCCATATCCAGATGCCATGATGGGCGAGGTATCCAGGCTTCATTAGTGGAGTGACTATGTGCATTGGAGCGAGGTCATGCAGATGTGAGGGGACTTGTAAATTGATGCATGAGTATGCATGATATTCGTACTTTTGCATTTTATGAATGAAGATACAGTTCTGTGCTGCTGGCAAACTTGTTGAAAAAAACCTTGACAGTTGGGACAAGGTTTCAACGTATTCTACAGATGGAGGATATTTGCTATACTTTTTTTTTCTGCTCGCTTCTTCCGAAAGACTAGAGCTCACTCGTCATGTGTCACTTGTCACGAGGCGATGGAAAAAAAAGGAGGATATATGTATCGTTGGCACAGCGCCACAATTGTTTGCGCAAAGAATACCGATACATCTTGATAACTTAGATTAAAATATGGAACTCCACTTTCCGGATTATACTTCTGTGTCTTTTGTTTGCAGTGATGAGTTGGTATTATTGAGTTGTACCACATGAAAAATTTAGAAGCCAATATTATTTTTCCGCAAATTTTTATCCAATCAAAATAGGATCCATTGGCATCTATGGCATTCTTCCAACATGATACAAGGTCAAATATTCCTTTTTCGTAGAAGTGCTGACTTTTTGAGGCAATGAAATCTTCAAAGGCTGAGGACATGCTCGGTTCCCGAAGACCTTCTGCCGTCAAAATGAATCCAGATTGCGGAAAAGGTGGTAATCCATTGAGGAAATATCAGGAGAGTACGGTGGATGCGGAAGAATTTCAAATCCCAACTGCAACAGTTTTTGCGCCGTTACTTGTGAGGTATGGGGTCTAGCAATTTCATGCAAAAAGAACGGACCATGCCTATTGACCAACGCAGGTTGCTTTTCAGCCAATTTGGAGTGCAATATGTCGATTTCCTCACAGCATTTGATAGCGTTTATCGTTTCTCCTGGCTGAAGTGGGTTGGTCCTTTCGACGTCCACCAAATTGTCACCATAACCTTTTGTGGGTGAAGATCGGGCTTGGGAGTGTGTTTTGGTTTTTTATCTGCATCCAGCCACTGTTCAGATCTTTCACGATTATCATACAATATCCACTTCTCATCCAGTGCAAAAACGATTCAGTTTGGTTTCTTAATGTAAGCATTGCGCAGATTTCCAGGCGCCGTAGTTTTTGAGATTCGTTCAGTTCATGGGGTACCCACTTATCGAGTATCTTTATCTTTCCTATGAGAGAAAGGTGTCGAATTATTGTCATTGGGGATACTCCCCGCACCGATTTTGTTGGATCCGCATCCACCGTTGGCTCTTAAAACATCGCCGTCAACTAACGTTACCGGCTTCACAGGTGGTTCATTTTCGAGGCTAAAATCTCCCGAATGGAACTTTCCAAACCAACCGCGTAGAGTGCGTTCATTTACCGCTACCTCTTCAAATGCGACATTAATGTTTTTCATTGCCAATGACGCATAATGTCCATTTTAAATTCGTAAAGTAAGAGGGTTCGAATTTTAACTGCCGACAGCATGGTAAATAATTCCTAGAAAAAAAAATAACTGTGCTTGAAATGAACCCTAAAATTCTCACACGTCAAGCACACGTACCACTTTATTTTGTAAAAAAAAGAAAATTTAACGTTTTCGCACAGATGTTCACTCGAGAACTTCTTATTTCTGACTGACCGAAAATCGGACATTTCATGTGGGTGAATCCAATACAAGTTTTGGGGAAAATATCTTTGAAAATAGCTCCAGGTTTTTGAAGAGGATCCTATTTAGGGTCATTTTCAGCTCAACGTTTTGCATTTGTCAAATTTTATCACATTGTAAAAGTGATATTACAACTCCCTTTCCGCAGGGTTTAGCCGCTTACGTGACTTCGTCGCTCCGCTAAGGGTATGTCAACAACTGTCAGGCAGGCGCCTATACCTGCGATACACTCGTGAATCAAAACATCAAACGGTGGTCTGTCCACGGATGTAATTGTAACGGAAAAGCATTTGATTGTACAAATGTGACCCTCAGAGCTCGCTCTCACAGTGAATGAATGGCACTTCTTGGGAAGTCAGATCTCAGTTCAAAAAGAGGATTGCCCCTTTCATAATGGGTCCGTTTCCAGAATTGGACGTTCCGAATATCGTATCGAATACTGAAACTTTCTACAGATCAATTAGAGTCGCTAAAAGGTGGCCTCACCGTGAAATGATGGAAAACTTAAATGAGGGGATATCAAAGGACTTACATTTGGTAAAACTTAGTATTAACAAACTTGCATCTAGTTAATCCATTTAGTGCAGTTTAGAAGAGTGGTAGATTCTTTAAATATGCTCTCAATAATTAATTTTCTCTTCTCGCAAGATATACAGGCCTCATTCCAGTTGTTGTATTTGAAGAAAGGGTAAGGGTATGAGCTAAGAGTTTAACTGCCTTCTGAGTTGCTTGCCTTAAAAAAGAATATTCCGTCGAGAGACTATGATCTGGGAGTCGATTAATCTGCTCATTTGGATGCTCAGAAAATGACTTATTATACATTGACCTTTAAGTAACAAATTCAATTAGGATCCAAAAACGTGTCTGATAGTGACATTTCTACAATGTGAAAAATGTCACTGATGCAACAGCTCCCTCGCACTTAATTAAGGCGCCAACCTGACTTGCTTGGTCCTTAACCGAGCAGATCTTCTAGGAGTAACGACTATTTTAGTGTGCTTATTCCGCTTTCTAGTCTCTTATCGAGGTGATGGGTTTTCTTGAGACACCAAGGGCGAATGTACCAAATCCACCGGTTCTTGCATCTCCGGGCTCTCCATTAAGAAAGAGTCATTAGTAGAACGCTGTGAATGTGTTTGGTGATCCACTGATTCATGTAGATGGTAACGAGTTATCTAAAATGGAAAACTTACTATCGAATGCAATATTTGCCATCCCCTCAAGTGGCTGGCTTTCTAAGCGAATTGACAGCTGATTTTGGTGTCTTCTACAGTTGCTACCGTTCAATTTCATGAGGTACATCTTTCGGCAAGACTTCTTAACACCACTCCAGGCATCCACTTTTCGTTTTTCAAGTATTGATGAACAAACACCCATTGATGCGGAAAGGAAAGAATTTGGGTTTGTTCACTTCCGATTTCATTCTTCCATCAAGTTTTTCTGCTGGTAAAACTCCCGTGTTGTCTGGTGTCGATCGGTATGTAGCCAAAAATATAGCCAGAGCGTCATCACTCTGCGATGAGTCCTGAAACAACTTGGCCAGTGACGTCTGAAAAGTGCGCAAAGAGCACACGTTAGACGCTGTATTGAGTTCTTCGTACAGAACTGCTCGAACTCTTTCGAAACGAATTGAGGGCTATTGTCCGACATCAACATTTTGTAGCGCCTGAATGGTTGCCAAAGAAGTAGCCGAAAACATCTTCACAACGAACAGGAATTTCGAATTTGAATCGACAACTACCAGCCACATATTCCTCTTAAAAGGTCCGGCAAAATCGACATGTACTCGTTCCCAAACTTCTTCAGTTGTGGGCCAGCTTGAATACCCCCTCGGCGACTGATAAGCATTTAATTGAAAAGTCCTACATTCCGTCATGGTCTTGTTGAATCTGCATATCGATGCCAGGCCACCAGCAGTATAGCCGTGCAATGTGTTTTATTCTGGTCATACCCCAATGACCATGATGAATCATCAGCAAAGCCTTTGGTTGCAATGCATCAGAAATGACAACTCTACATTAACTCTCCGTCTGAAAAAGAAGAACGCACACTAAGAACGAGTTTTGGCCAAACAGACTGGACATAAGACATCACATTTCATAATGTCTGATCACACTTCGTCTCGGCTGCAATAACTTCAGTATTTACTGGATAAACCTCCATCTCATCTTCAATTAGCTTGACATTTTCTTCTTCGGCTTCATCGAACTTTTCGTCTGGTCCTATAGGCAACCGCGATAAACAGTCAACGTTTCCGTGCAGCTTCGTAGGTCGGTACTGAATTGTATACGTTTAGCTCATTAACGTTATCGCCACTTGAATGGTCATGAGCGGTAACTTCTTATTTGGACTGTAAATCGTAACTAGAGGCAGGTGATCAGCTATCAATTCGAACTGACGACTATATAAATATTTGTGGAATTTCTTTATTCCTTATGTTATAATACTTCCTTCTCGATTTGGCTATACCGCTTTTGCGCTTCAAGAGGCGAATGCGATTGGCCTTTCAAATCCGTCGGGATATGTGTGAGAGATCACAGCACCGATACCATGTGAGGATGCGTCCGTTGCCAATGAGAATTGTAATTCATTTTTAAAATGGACCAAACGGGATACTTGTACAATGGTGTCCTTAAACCTATCAAAAGCTTTCTGTTGCTGCTGACCCCACGTAAACGGCTCGATACTGCATCTTAAGTCGGTAACTGCTCAAAATTCGCTATAAAATTCGCTAATTCTTTCAGATTCTTTGGTTCGGGCAGCTCACGGATGACCTTCAACCCTTTCCGACGGCCTTATTCTATTCGCATCAATTATATGGCCCTAATATTATATTTCGCCTTGTTCAAATTGACATTTTTCCAATCGGCATTTCAATCCATAATCTTCCAAGCGTCCTCAAATTACGTAGATGCTCACTATTTGTTCGACCAGACACAATTCGACGCATTGATAATTGGGCGTCGCCCATTATCCGCCCTGCGGTCGGAACAGCGACACAGTTAGCGCACTGTTTTCTCTTCTCAATATTTAGAAAGAAACATGACGGTCGATGAACAACCATCAAGGTTGCGGGTGGCCGTGAGTCAAGTGGTAGTTATTTTTTTCAGGCAACTAAAATCACATAAGATGGGTGGTTGCCTACAATACAACAATAAGTCCAATTGCACTAATAATTTATTAAGATTAAATGTTGCATGCCACCCGTGGAGCAGAATAACCACTGAGCCTAATAGTCTTTCTTGTCATATTTTACTAAAAACTTAACACGTGCTCGGGCACTTTAAGTGTAGCCCATACACACTTGAGTGTTAAGTTCTTTAAATAAAAAAATAGTCAACCAAGTTGAGTTTATTACGATCTACGGAAGCGACTCACTCAGTATTGTACGTAGATGTCATTAGATTACGAACTACCAATGTAGACAGGATTGTATCTAGATTCAGCTTTCTCCTCTCATCTCATGTGGATCGCACAAACGATGCTGAGGTTCTATTCAACAGCAATTTAGCTTTGCTCTGACCTAAATATTCTTCGAAATGAATTGGTGTTCTCTAACAAATCATCTCCTGCTGTCTTAAATAACTCCAAAGGTAGCCTGTCCGGTTAAATACTGCATCTTTACTTTATTTTGATTGCGTAAGCGAGAATCGCTTAGGTGGTTCAATGGTTCGTCCTGACTGGTAGCAGTTTTAATCGTTCCCGTAGTTTGACAACGGAACGACTGTTACTCTGCCACAAAATTTTCTTGCTCGATTTTTGTTGACTTGACACATTCTTCTTTGATTTTTAAAAAAATCCGAAGGTTACAACTGAGAAGCACCTCTCCATTTCCTTGATCACTCGCTTCTCATATTCTTTCTATTTTCTCCAGACAAGTCCACGTTCTTCGCCTTTCATTGCAACCGTACTTCTTCTCAACGCCTCTTAATAAGCGAGATGTTTTGGAACATGCACTTTCTACACTCTTAATCAAACCATGCCAGTGGTTGAGTGTAACCCAGCACATCAGTTGCGGTATTTCTGACGGCTTCAAGATATCGATGTCACTTATATTCAGCATTGAGATATTTATAAACGTACCTTGGCTGCAACTAGCCAGTTTCCCGAGCAACTTTGCCCTCTCGGACATCTACCTATAAGAGCTTGTGCCGATCGTAACTTTTGACTGAATGCTTTATGATCCCATGACCTTTTGTGAATACTCAGGTGACAAAATAATGTGCCAGCCAATTTGTCTGAACTCTTTTCTAGAAGTGGTACCGGACTCCCAAATATGTGTGTACATATACTGTCCTTCTCTATTTTGAGGTTAAAACTGCCCTAAACGGTTTTATGATATGAAAACTGCCTTTGACCTATAACGAGTTCATTCTCCTTTATCTCTATTTCAACACCATGGCTAGTCTTAAAAAATCGTTTTTTTTTTCAACTTATAATACATTAAAGTAGCTCATAAAAGGAATCTGTTAGGCACATAGCTGAAGCCACCTATTCGCCGTATCTCCGCTTCCTGAGATTTATTGCTGCTCAACATTTGCGCTTACTAGTTTGGCGAGTCGAGCCTGGTTGGGCGAGGTCAGTACCCCGTGACTATCACGAAGTGGAAAAATAATGAGTGTGTTGCAATAGTTACTGTGCTCTGTACTGGAAGTTTGACAGACCTCTGTACCCCAATCGTGTAACACTAACGCAGTTTCTCAGGTTTGAGAGAAACGTTAGCAATAATTTTTCTCGAAAAGGCCGAAAACTGGATTCACTTAAATTTTCTGTCATGAACCGCCACACAGGTGGAAATCAAAACAACGTTGACTACTCATTTTGCACTAGACAAGTCTCTTGGAGAGATCTGCTTCGAAATATTTGGTCAGGAATTATTAAGAACTCAGATCTCATGCTGGGTAATGATATTTCCTTTGGCTCAAAAGGAAATCATTCCCGTTCAAAATATCTCACTATATCGATGTCACTCCACAAAGCGTCCATTGACAATACTTATGGTACTCGTATTTCCATCCGAACACAGAGCGACAGCAAAGTAAATTTGTGAAAGATCCGTATTGCCAAAAATGTTGTCAAGTTCTATTGCAAAACGGAACAGAATAGACGGTTTCCTCCTTGTACATCGCTCTACTAACATCATTATCCACAATGACCACTTCGGGCAACAGATCGACAGGTTCTCTAGATGGGTTTAGGCCATAATCCTTAGATAACTTCATGTTCATAGGTCTTATCAACTACTGATTTATTTACAGAAGCAATAACTGGACCGCAATTTAACCTTTAACGAGTTTGTTGCACTGTCCATTCAAACAATTGCATCCCCGTATCCTCGGTTCTACGGGTGATTTCAACATGCATAATTCTGACAGACAACACCCGAATGACGGTATGTTGAGATCTTCGCTGCGGAAAATACCTTAACCCAGCTTGTAAATGAGCCCCCGACATTGATAGTCATACCGCCAGTACTTTGGACTTGTTTTAAACGTCTCACCCTGACAAGTACAAAGTCGATGTGTTCGATGCTAGAGGAATGACTCAAGCGTGACCAAAAACTCAGGCAAAAAAATACTACAAAACTTTTGGCCGATCGTCAAAAATTTTAATAATTTTGCCTCATCCTAAATGAGGACCCCATTTATTTGGCTTAAAAACTAACAGAAGACTTAAGAGCTAGGAGTCAAGGGAATGGTGGAGGAGATCCCATTTGAGACTAGGAGTGCTCAGGTTGAAATCAGGTTCGGAGCATACGGGATATCGATTCGTTTGAACCATAAGAGCGCTGTCGATGGAACCTGAGAGCAGTGCATGAATGAAATGAATGTCGGCTATATTCCTACATTCTTCCAAGGAATTCAAATTGATAAGTTTGAGTAGGTTCTGATAGGGAAGTAAGACTAAAGGGTCGTTCCAGGGCAGACCTCGAATAGCAAATCGGGGGTATCGACGTTGAATACCCTCTGTTCGGAAACATGTACTCTGTCAAAGGGGGTCCAAGCTCGACTGGCATACTCAAGCAGGTGGCGAGCAAAGGTAACATAGGGAGATCTGGTTACGTACTGGTTGGAAAATTTCTTGGACGGTTAATAAAGGGAAGTTGGCTATACGGTTCATCTTATCGATATACGATCAGAAATTAAGCTCATTGTCGAATAATATGGAAGGTCTTGAAAAGATTGAGAAAGGGTAATAGATTTACCGCAGAGAAAATCGGGGAGGAGGCGGGTTGCATTTATGTGGGAATGTTGAATATTGAAAACCGATCAAGGTCTTTTTAAGGAAGTGTGATGCCATGGGGAGAAGAGTTTTAACAAATTTTGTGTCGTTAGCGTAAAGGGAGAGGGAGAAGTATGTAATGAACCTCTTCAATAGTAAGAATGAAATGAAGGGGACAAAGATGGGTGCCTTGTGGAACCCCAGGAAAGGCACTGAAAAGGCCGAACTAAACCGAACACTATAGTATGAGTTTACCAGGTAAGTTTCAGCGTGAGCTGAAGACACGAATTCAACTAGGTGTGTGGTAGTTGATCTGCTTTTCAAAAGACCGTGTTGTCTAGGCGAAACAAAATACCCCCTTGAAGCTTAAGACTTCGTATAAAATGTTTTCAAAGAGTTTTGGTAGGCATATGAGGGAGTTTAGGAATGGGACTCTAATTCATAGTTTCATTTCTTGATTCGTCTTGTGTATTGGGATTATAAATGAGGACTTCCAAATCTGGGGACATTCTCTCTATGAAAGTGAAAAACACAATAGGTAGAAAAAGAGGAGAGAAGGTTTGTAAGAATATTTTTTTAAGAAAAACTGCGGGGAGATCATCTGTCCCGGGTAGAAATTAATCTTTGCGTTTTTCTAACTTTTCTTTAATAATAGCAGGGTCAAAATTTAGAGAGAAAAAGGGACTAACGGAGAAATATGGTAAGTCATTACTTAAGAGTGTGAAATTTCAATACGACCAAAAACTGAGGCAAAAGATGCTACAATGTCCCAAAGGCAGTAAAAGCTTTTGGTCATTTGTCAAAAACATCAGAAACTCTGCCTCATCTTCCATCCAAACGCTCATTCACAATGGCATTTCAGCTGTCAGTTCTTTAGATAAGGCCAATCCGCTTGCTGCACACTTTGCGGCCAGTTCGACAAGTCCACCTACACTTGGGGGCGACGAATCCATTTTCGCACTCGTGTAATAGCAAGAGTAAGTAAAGATCTTAATATACACAAATCCGCTGGTTCAGATGGTATATTTTCCATTCTTCTCAACAAGTGTTCTTCCACGTTAGGCAAAACCACAGCGTAATTTTTTTCCGAACAGATGGAAAACAGTATTTGTCCAGCCCGTCTTTCCAAGGTCATGGAAACGCTGATTAACCCTCAGCTCATGAAACACGAAAATTTCTCAATGACTGGCAATACGGTCAATGGTGATTTGATGTTACTCACCGAAAAGTGGAACCAATCTGGCGAAAGCAAAATAGTTCATTACTGATCTTTTGTCTGCTACTTCTAATCCAATAAATTCCTTTGCTGGTTTCGTTCCCGGACTCACGTCCCTAGTCTTCGACTGTAGAACAAGAAGGGCCTCAGTTTTAAGCTCATTAAATTCCGATATTAACAGTATAACCAATTGAGGAACTATCTACAGAGTGGAATTTTATGCTTCAAAAACACAATGCAGTCTGCTGTCGTTAAAGCAAAATTTAAACACTCAACCATTATCCAGGAATGGCGCTTGCATCATCGAGACCTAAAAGCTTTCCTTTTTCGGTATGTGCGTCAATGCAACTTACGTTGGAATGATCACATATTCGATGTCGCCAAAAATTGTGCGGAATGTCTAGGTTTCCTCAAACAATGGAAGAAATAGTTCTCCCCTTCTGATCTATCCTCAATATACAAGGCATTTTTCCGCCCAAAATTGGAGCACAATGTACACATTTGGTCACATGCGCCTAAAACATTTCTACACCTGCTAGATAGGACTCAAAACCGTGCGGTAGAACTCGTAGGTGATGCTAATATCACCCAGTCAATGGACATCCTCGAACACCGACGAAATGTCTCCTTTCTCACTTCGTATTATCGTCATTTCTACCATCAGTGCTGCATATAAATCGCCAGTAGCTTTCCGCCCCTTCAAACCTTCAACCATAACACCCGTCTCCCTATGAATGCTCATCAGTTTGGAAGTACCCTAAAATATCGTGATCTGTTCCTAAGCCGAACAACGCGATTGTGGAATGCCCTGCTGAGCTTTCTACGTACTCTCTACAACGTACATCGGTACCTATCTTTCCTTCCTCCCTAATTTTCCTTCGCACGCGCTGTGCGCAACCTTTTAAGGGTACCTTAACCCCTTGAACCCGCGCTACTTAAAAAAAGAAAAAAAAAGAGGGATCTGTTACGAAGGAGTTGGTGACAAATGATTTGAAAAATGTAGCAAAGAAGTTGGCGATGGTAGGAGGATTACTTGAACGTCTTCTTCAAAGAGACAAGGAGGGAAGATAACCGTCGGTCTTACTTTGTCTCTTCATTCCAAGATCATGGAAACGATGATTGACCGTCAACTCACGAAGTAGAAATTCCTCAATGACCGGTAGAACGGTTTTCGTGGAAACAAGTCCACCGTTGATTTTAACAGAGTTTGGCATCAGGCTTTTTTGTTGAATAAAAGTCAATATACTAGGCACTCATCCTCCCATCTGGTTAGGTGCTCAAAAGACCTCCCTGCAGCCGTTAGATATGGTCCACAGCACAGAGCATTAACACCCAACGTAGTGTCTACTATCGTATCTTGTTCTTTTTCTACCAACGGTGCTCCAATGATGTTGCGGCCCTTCAAACCTTGAGCGGCAACTTCTGTCACCCTATAAATGCATATCAGTGGCCTTAAGGGTAACTTTCTGACATACTGTGAAATATTGTGATTCCTTCCTAAGCCGTACAATTCGCTTATAGAATATCATTGCGAGCTCTATATTTCCTGGTCATTATAACTTGCAAGCATTTAAGACCACCGTATATCGTTATTTTTGTTTCTTTTCCCACAACGAAGTGTGTAAATATTTTAAGAATACGGAAAATCCCTTAAGCGCGTGCCAATTATAGAAAGGTCGCTTGTGAACAAATGTGATTTAAGACGACAATCTGATTCCATTTTATAGTAGGAGCGTGCTAAGACCTCGGTATTACTTATTTAAGCCAGGCCAACGGAGTGGCTGAAGACAGATGATGAAGTTCAATGTTTGTTTGTTGGTCTCTTGGGCTTTACTTAGTTGTTAAGTCATTGTTTTAATTTCCCTTTTTATCTTAAAGCTCAGCTGTCATATATAAATTGCCTTCCATTTCATTTCCTCTTTTCTACCAAGTTGAACTTAACAAAATGATTTTTTGATCAATTACGCTATTCAACTTCACTGATGGATATAAGATGTCAACCAGCATGGACAAAAAGAGGAAAACGTAAAAACAAACATCCACCTACGGTTGCTGGCCACCCCTTTTATAATCCATTCACTCGATAAAGGGTAATTCCGGTATGTTGCTACAGAGATTTCTGTTCGGAATCCTCTCGACACGGCTGCTCCTGGTGTTTTTCTTCCAACAACCTGCGAATATGCAGACAAAGAACTCCTCCACCAGTATTAGAAGAAAGGACTAAATATCACCACCATTGCCATATATGAACTTTAAATATGTTTGCTTTGTGTACAATGAAGATGTGGAAATAACAACCCCTTGGTCGTTAAGCTTTATCTGCTACTTCTTGTACTATACCCCCTCGGTGAAATGACATTCTCGTCTGTAATTCTGAGAAGCACAAGTGCGAGTAGTGTACAATCCGAGTGGAGGAAGGACTATTGGCACTTCCCACACTATCCTGCTGGATTTTGCAATTTTCGTCACTCAATCCGGGAAATTTTATATTTTCAGTCTAGAGATGGGGATCAAAAATAGGGAGAAAAAAAAATAGAACTTTACCCCGTAGGGTTGAAAAAAATAACACGTCACCATGCGAGATGGAAAGAAGAAGGGAAATATCTCTTCAAGTTTTTTCCTTTTATATTGATGCAACGAAAAATTATGAATTTTCTCTCCTACAGCAAGGATAAGAGATTACCACGGGGAAGGATGGCTGGAAAAAAGAAAACAAAAGCAAAAAAGCCAACCTTCTCTTACAAATGAGCAATGGATTACAGGAGGGCACTAGCACTAGCACCGGCACTGGCTGCCACCTTCAGCGTTTGGAGCTACTTCCACATTCAAAGTGACGACCGCAAACAGATGGTGTCATTGTTGCGCCGCCACCGCCATTTTTGATTTCGTTCGTCGGCAACAGTTTAAAGTATTTTCAGCTTTTTGTTGCTGCTGCGTCGTTGTTTTTAATCAACTTTTACCCCCATACCTGTCTTATAAGGGGTAGAGGCGAAATGCGGCTGGCTGCTTTAACTTTTAGGGGTTAAGCAGGCATATTGCAACCCTCCATAAAAGAGAGAGCGAAATTGTTGAGTTGGGAAAATTAAAAGGCATCCTGGCAACATTACCCGAAACCAAGTCTTCAGACTTTCGCCATGTTTGTGCGGTTGCCAAGGATATTATTTCGAAATCAAGTGCGCGTACAGTACAGCGGTTCCAAGTGTCGCAGAATGGAAAAGGTGTCACGCGCGTTATAAATTTGCATACAACAGAACGTTAATTACAAGCACCCATGGGACGGATTTGAATGGGAATGTTGAAATGCTCCTTTGAGTATTTTTCAGTCGTTTTGGCATTAATTTAGTCATACGATTTGACATTCGTCTATCAGCTGTTGTGTATTAATTGGAATGCTTGTGAATGAAGGGTGAGTTGGGGCCGAATTGTAATATTAAATTTCTTTACATTGAACTTATTAAAGAAGTGGATTAGCGGCATATGGCGTCCTTTCTTGATTTTTTGTTTTTAATTGTAATTAACGACAACGATTTAGAAGGTGTGTGGAAGACGTATCAATACCGAATAATTGTCAAATATGACTGTTCAATTCCAACAGATTCTCAAGAACAGAGCGTGATTGAATTCATACTTCTAGCTGGGACTTATTGATTTATAATCCTCGTGTCAACCTAAAGCCCATTTTTGTAACATGTGGAGGAGTCCAAGTTGGTTGAGGAATGTTGAAAACTTTGACAAATCTGACAATCAATAGTTGAAGAGTATGACATGCAATTCAAGATACATGCTTGTAAGGTTAGATGGTCATGTCTTTTGAATATATCATACTGCTCTTGAAGTGGTATTTTTAAAATTCACTTTTGGATATCAAAGTCAAATTCTGAAGCCAGATCATACTTATAGGTGGCCACAAACGAATGTTCTGTCTTCTTTTATACATATATCGATATCAACAGCACCAATATTGTGGTCATGTATATGAATAAATAACGAAGAAACCTATGCAAGAGCATCAGATTACCGACAGTAGGTAGGGTTGAATGAAAAGGTTGCAGTGCTCTCAAGAAAAGAAATTAGTTGAACTCTTTTTAGCAGCACTTCGATGAATTAATTTTCAAAGAGCCTTGGTTCCAGGAACAACAAGTTCAAATTGGTCATCAAGTCGTCGATCCTGTGGCCTCATTCTGTATTGCTACTCTAAAGTCAAATCATTCAAATTCGCAGAATTGGCAATCTGTAATTCGAATCGCAAAATCCAAATTTACGAAAATCAAACAAAATTTCGTTGACAACTTCAATGTCAATTTCTTTATCGCAAATCCGACACTCTGTATTGCTAAATAAAATATCAAAGTAATTCGAATTCGCATCATTTTTCTCTATTGCTATTTGATTTGCGGATGTTGAGGTAAGCAATTGTATTTTTTTTTAAATGTAAGTATTTTAATATAGAGCAAAATATTTTTAGCTTTAAGTTAAAATACCTGTGGATTATATGATTTAGTTTCAAGTGGCTATTTAAAGGCCGCCGAAGCCAGGAGAAAATCTGCAAATATTTGGGAAAATTTAGTCCAAGAGTTAAATGCTGAAGGAATCCCTATTCTTCTTAACGGGTTCTCGACCCGTGGAGAGTCTCTGCCTGAGACACTTCAGCCTTCCATCCTCTACGATCCCGGGCACGCTGCTTCCAGTTATCCAGACCAAGCGCTCTGGCATCCGCGATAGCTTGGTCTTTGAAACGTAGGTTCGGTCTTCCTTGTCGTCTCGAACCTGAGGGCTGAGATTCGAAGATTCTCTTAGCTGGAGCATTGTTGTCCATTCGCGAGATGTGGCCGAGCCAATGTAGTCGACGTATTTTGGCTTTTTGGCTTACATCCACATCTTGGTATAGCTCATAGAGTTCGCGGTTGTGTATTCTCCTCCATTCGCCCATCTCGCACACAGGACCAAAAATCCGTCGAAGAATTTTTCTTTCGAAGGAGCCCAGAATTAGCTCTCCCTTCCTGCTTATCGTCCAGCACTCGGCGCCATACAGTAGAACTGGCAGGATAAGGAGTAAGGAGCTTTGAACCCAATTGCTTTGCCAAACCGAAGTGGCAGCGGTTTCCTATGGTAATTCTTCGTCGGATCTCCACTAGGGTGTCATTCGTGGAGTTCATGTTTACTCCGAGGCAGATGAACTCCTTAACTACCTCGAAATTGTTGCTATCAATAATGACGTTTTGTCCTAGGCGATATACAGATGATTCTTTGTTTGCTGATAGCATGTACTTGGTCTTGTCCTCGTTTACTTCCAGGCCATCGAATTTCGCCTGTTCTTCAATCGCCGTGAAAGCATCTATCACCGAACGCTGCGAGTGCCCGGTGATATCAATATCGTCCGCATATCCCAGGGGCTGGACGAGCTTGTTGAAGATAGTGCCTTCCGTGTTGACACCTGCCCTGCGCACTATCTGCTCTAGGACGAGATTGAAGAAATCACATGATAGCGCATCACCTTGCCGAAATCCGGAGTATGTTTGAAATAGTTCGGAGGAGCTACTTCCAAACTGCATGTTGCAGTGCGTGTTTTCCAGTGTCACGCGACACAACTGGATCAGTTTTGCCAGAATCCCGAATTCGGCCATCGCCGAATTAATGCTATCATACGCGGCCTTAAAGTCGATGAAAAGGTGGTGAGTCTCGACTTGAAATTCGTTGGTCTTTTCCAGGATTTGTCTCAGTGTGAAAATTTGGTCTATAGTCGATCTGCCGGGCCGGAAGCCACACTGGTACGTTCCGATTAGTGTGTTGCAGAACGGTTTGAGACGTTCACACGGTATGTTGGATAGCATCTTATATGCGACATTAAGCAGGGATATGCCACGATAGTTCTTGCAAGACATAGGATCGCCTTTTTTGTAGATGGGGCATATGGAGCTGATAGTCCAGTCGTCGGGCATGCTTTCTTCCACCCATACTTGGATGATGATTTGGTGTATGCGCCCTACCAAAACATTGCCACCGTATTTGAAGAGCTAGGCTGGTAAACCATCAGAGCCTGCAGCCTTGTTGTTCTTAAGCTTTTTTATAGCTTCTTATATACTGGGTGGTGGAACTGGTTCTTCATTGACTGAACGTGGGTTCTCTTCTTGCCCTATCACTCTCTCTACATGATGCCAATTTAGCAGCTGCTGGAAATGCTGCTCAAACCCATCTACTATTCCCTGTGCTTCGGTGACTAGGTTTTCTTCGGTGTTTCGAAGAGCTTGTGTTCCGGTTTTGCAGCCAGCAGCCAGTTGCTTGGCTTTCTTATAAAACCTCCGGCTGTTGTTTCGATCACGAGACTCTTCGATCTCCCTGAGCTGGGATGCTGCGTAGGCCCTCCTTTTTCTACGCAGGATCTTCTTCTCTACCCTCCTCCTAGCTCGATACTCTTCCCTTGCTGCCCTTGTTTTGCGGAATCCCTATGCGCAACGAAATCGGATGGAAGAAGGTGAGAAAGATCAAACAGTTGAAATGAAGTAATGTGATAATCAGTTTTTGTACTATTCGGTATGGGCCGACTTCAAGATTAATACCAAGACTAAAATGCGAAAAAACAAAATAAGCATATCTGGAACTGATGGTGGTCCCAGTAAATATTCCAACTTAACTTCTCTTGAGGAGAAAGTAATTAATTTACTGGATCTTAACGTAGCAATTGATGGGATGAATAATATTCTCAGTTTCGGGTTGAAGTAACCATCGACTTCGAAGAATATTTCTGATATTTCACCTCAACCTGTAAACTGCGAGTCCAATGAGAAAGAACCACCCCCATCTCCTGAAATAACATGAGAGGTTGATGAAAACAGCCTGTCTTTGCCTTCACCACGTCTAACACCAAGAAATCGAAGATGTCTGCTTCAAAAACAAGTGGACAATCAAATAACTTATCAAACTAACTCCTATAAAATGCTACAACAAATTAACCAAAATTTAAAATTAATTTTAAAATACGAAAAAAGAAGCTGTGAAATAAGAGAGAAGCAGTACAAGCTTGATAAAGAAAAATTCTAGTTCAAAAAAGAAAATGAAATCGCAATTGAATTGCAAAACTGGAATTGAAAAGGGAGATTTTAAAATTTAAAACTGTGCCATATATTGAGACTGAGACTAGTGAGTAGACTGATTTTTATGCTAATTAACCCCTTACAGCATACGAAGCCATATTTGGACTCCGAAGTTTATGATCTTTTTATAGGCTTGCTACGTACATCATCACAAAAAAGAAAATTACGTCAAAACCAGAGTTTCATCGTAAAACGGACCGTGAACAATTTGTATGTACATTGCAATTGTCTGCTGTCAAATATTTTGAAGGTTATGTTCACCGCGTGCGATGGGCCGAGTGCATTGAAAAAAGTGTGAGTAGTAATTAAAAAATAAATATCAAAAAGGTGAGTAAAGTGGTGAAAAAAAAAATAAAACTACATTCTCTGGACTTTCTTAAATACAGGAAATCATTAATTTTAGCTTTTTTTGCCTTTTTTGTGTTTTTTTTCTCACTTTTCCAAATGTGGCTTGATATGCATTTAAGGTTACCTTTATTATATACACTTATTCCAGAAATGCAACCAGCATGCTTCTACGGCTCTGCTAAGTATATTAATACTATTCCTGCTGATGGAAACGTGAGTGATGATGACATTGATTCCGATTGTGATGATGATCTTAGTTCATTTTTCTGAAGAAGGCGACGTACCTTTGATAAATTTACAGTCAGCAACAACATCCAAATCCAGAGGAAAAACGGCTAAAAGGGTTATTTGGAAAAAGGGGAAAATGCCAGCTTACGATGTTAACAATTCCCAACTCTTGGTAACACAGATTTACCGGATACTATAAAACAACTGAATTCTCCTACAGACGTTTTCAAGTTCTTGTTTATAGCTGACACGATTAATTTTATTACTGAGCAATCTAACCTCAAATCTGTTCAAGACAATATCAACAATCCAGCAATGATCACGAAAGACGAAATGGAAAAATTTATAGAAATTGTCATCTGTATGTCCTGTGAGAAGTTACCGGCATCGAGGAAGTATTGGTCAAAAGAAATAGGGGTGTCGCAAGTTTATGAAATAATAACGTGTAACAGATTCGAAGCAACCAAAAGAGTTTTACATTTTAATAATAATGAGACTTTTGTACCCCGTGGAGAAGATGGCCATGACAAATTATTTAAAATTCGTCCTTTATTGGATATGATTGGTGAGCGTTAGATGTTAGTCCCTAAAGAAGAATATTTAGATGTAGACTAACAAATAATCCCTACCAAATGTCGTCATGAATTAAAACAATGTAACCCAGCTAAACCTCACAAATGGGGTTGCAAAAACCAAATCCTGAGCGGCGTTTGTGGCTTTAGCTATGACTTCGATATCATTGCTGGAGACCAGAGTAATTCGTACCCTTCAGATGCATCAGATTTTGGCGTAAGCTCAAATGTGGTCACTAGATTGACATCCACAGTTCCACGACATAACTGATAACTGGTTCAACGGCCCAAGTTTGCTTCCCTTAGGAACTGTGCGACTCAATCGTGTATCAAACTCAAATATTCCTACAGAAAAGGAACTGAAGAAGCGAGGTCGCGGAAGTATGGAAGAAAAGGTAGCAGTCATAAATGAAGTAAAGTTAAGCCTGGTTTGATAACAAGAATGCGGACCTTCTTTCAGCCTACGTTGGAAGCGAGCCAACGACAACAAAACGACGTTATGTTCGACAGGATAAAAAATATGTTTGCATACCTTCTCCGCAAGGTTTATAACCAGCGAATGGGAGGAGCCGATTTATTTAACCCCATTTGCGGTCTCGTCAGTGGTACAAAAGGATTTTTTTTCACATGGTGGACATGTCCCTTGTAAATGCTTGGTTGTTAGATACGTACATGTTTTTGTATGATCTTAAGCTGGCTGTTTCCGAGCATATGCGAAAGTCAGCGAAACCTGTTATCACAAAAAAACGTGGCCCTCCATCAAGTAGTCTCGCAACACCGACATCCAGACGGAGCGGCACTCCCTCCGGGTTGCCTGACTCTCCAGTAAATCCAAACATCCACGACAAACTGCTGCTAGACATCAAGGTATGCTTTTGGATTAGGTACTTTCTGATGGGATTAGCCATTATCTGATTTGCAAGAAGAACGCCCGACAACTATTCGTTAATTTTTTCCTGCTTTGCCCAATCGGTTCCATATACCTTCCGAAAGGACTGCATGGTACAACAAGGAGTTGCGCTCTCTCCGTAATTACAGAAACAAGTTGTGGCATAAATTCTTAAGGACTCGATCTGACTCCGACTGCAGTAATTATCGATTGGTATATAATCGTTTTTCTGAACTTTGTGGGTCCCTTAACCTTGAGTACCTCTACCGCATGCAATCTAACTTAATCTCAGACCCTAAACGCTTCTACCAGTTTGTAAATACCAAAAGAAAGTCAGACGGCTACCCATCTACTCTCAAATTTCTTAGTGAATCTTCTGCCGACCCTAAAACCATTGCAAATTTATTTGCCTGTCATTTTAATAAATCCTTTTCTAAGAAAACAGCTGAACCCAATCCTAGCTACTTTAGCTATATGAGAAACCATCCTGGGACATCATCCATTTCTCTAAATATAACAACATCTTTGGTATCTGATAACATTACCAAACTTAAAGATGATTTTTCGTCCGGCCCTGATAGCCTTCCGGCTATTGCAATAAAAGAGTGTGTTAACCATCTCGGTCCTCCCCTTGCTACCCTATTTAACTTGTCTGTCTCAACAGGTACTTTCCCCTTCCTATGGAAGGAATCTTACATCATCCCTATTCATAAAAAAAGGAAGTAAGGCCGAAGTCGATAATTATAGGCCCATAGCAAAACTCTCTTGCATACCCAAACTTTTTGAAAGCATAGTCTATCAACAACTGCTTCCGTACTGTAGGCCAACTATCTGTACAAATCAGCACGGTTTCATGAAAGGTAAATCAACGACCACTAACCTAACAGAGTTCGTCTCTAGGACGTTTCATGCTTTAGAAGACGGTGATGAAGTCGATTCAATTTCCACTGATTTCAACAAGGCATTCGATAAAATTTCTCACCGAGTTATCATTTTTAAACTAAAAAAACTTGGCTTTTCCCCTCATTTTGTGGCATGGACCGACCAAATCCTATTTAGAAGACCGAGAATACAGGGTCATCTTCAGATCTTCAATATCCGACCCAATTAAAGCAACATCTGGTGTCCCTCAAGGTAGTCACCTTGAGCCAATCGTCTTTATCCTAACGATTAACAACATAAATCTCATTTTAAAGAATTGTAATCTTTCTATTTTCGCTGATGACATGAGAATTTCTAAAGTCATTTCATTGCCTTCTGACTCCCATTACCGACAAGATGACTTAAATAAGCTTTCAGTATGGTGCAAGCAAAAATTTTTGGAGTTTAATGTCAGCAAATGCCAAGCGATAACCTATTCCCGCAAAAGTCTACCTCCCCCCCAAAAAACTACTTCATCTGCGATGAGCCTATTCCTTCCACTACCCAAGTACGGGATCTAGGAATAATTTATGACAGAGAATTGAATTTCGACTCAGCATTATAAATAAAGCTAGCTCTGCACTTGGTTTTATCCGTAGACTAACTATACCTAGATATCAAACTTTCCAGATATTGGAAAATCAAAACCGGTTTTCTACTGATCGCCCCTATCCGTGTGATCCTGTCTGTGAATATGTGTAAATTGTCATCAATGGCAATTTCCCTCTCCTTGTATACAAACCACTCCCACGAGAAGTGTACATTAAGGAGTGCCTAAAAAAACGGTTGATTCCTTTCTTAAACAAACACGAGGGTTCAACATTATTTTGGGCAGATTTAGCTTCAGCTCACTATGCTCATGCGACGTTGAGCTTTCTTGTTGCTAAAAATGTCGACTTTGTCCCAAAAGACATGAATCCACCCAATGTTCCATAGTGCCGTCCCATTGAAAGGTATTGGGCTTTGGTTAAAGCTAAATTGAGGAAAAGTGAGCAGTGAGCAGTGTGTAAAGAACGTAAAAGATTTTAGTGCTAAACGGAAAAGAGCGTCCAAAAAGATCTCGGATGTAACTGTCACCAACCTTATGAAGGACATTCGAAAGAAGTTGAACCCAAATAATTTTTTTTATTTTTTGTAATTGTGAATGAATTTAATAAAAACAGAGTTTTAAAGCAAATAAAAAAAAATTTACATGAATTCTGAAAATATTTGTTTTTTTTTTTTACTTTGAAGTTTCCAAATTTTATTCGTGTCAGTCCATATATCCGTTTTTTACGCAAAATTTTATACAAGTTCGTTGTTGCAAATTGAAATGCATTTCTAAAATTGTAAAAAATCGCCAACACACACCGTGATAGATATACCCTTGGCTACGTAACTTTTGTAGATGTCAAGCTATGACGCTAAGATTTAGAGGGAATGTCAACAACAGATTTACCAACTTAACACAAAAAACAGAACTCAAATCGGAATAATGGGAGCGCCACACGGTGGGTGTGGCCGAGAACCTTTTGATCAAGGTGGTATGAATATAATTGTTTCTTTTTTACTCTAAAATAGTCGAAAGCCGTTGCTGCTAGCTTGCTCTATAGTTTATATAAGTAACAACTTTCAATTGTATACTGATATCCTAATAAATAAATAAATATATAAAATAATTTTTGAAAAGTTTACGGGAAATGCATTTACGTTAAAATAGGAAATGAAACTGGCAGGCGGAGATTCGGAATTCAAGTGCACTTCGTCTAGACTTTTGTGTGCAAAATGGCTAGACACAAAAGAAGTTTTGGTACTAATAAATTGCCTTTATCCAATAAATTCGACCGTGGTAGGAAGATTGAAGTAGGTACCTTGTCCAGAAGCTATCATGTTTTATCGAGAAATTAGATTCGGCAGGCCAGATGTGCGGGCTCTATGTGTTTGATGGGAAATCTGATAAGTGGTGGAAAAAGTCTTCTATGGCCTATACTGTTAACGCATGGGTAATCCACAGTGATCTCATCCGAAAAAAGATATCATTCAAAAAGTCCCTAGTAACATTGGCTGAGCTCCTTGTAGAAGAAGGTCTGAAATCGGTTACTGTTCGTAGGTCCTTGAGGCCTGGACGTAGGCCACGGGAGGTTAGTGGCATCAAGCATTTACCAATAGATGGAACGACTAGACGTGCGTCGGTGCGTGAGTTTCAATCAAGAAAAAAAATAATCGCTCACTAAAATACTATGCAAAAAATGTTTCACTCCCTATCATACAAAAATATTTATTCACTTTCCTTATTTTTTTCTTTATTGCCTTTTTGCTGATGAAATTTCTTTTGTTCAATATTGTTTGTGTTCTTTTTTTAAGTTTTCTGTTGAAATAAATGAACTTCTAAAATGTATTATTCAATATGCAAGCCTGAAGAATACGGTTGGTACAATATTGTACGACATAACATCCCGGATGGTACATTTTTGTACCACCGGCCAGCCCTCTAACCTACTGGAATTTTTTTGTGCTGGATCATTTCTCTTGAAGGTTTTGATTGGATGTACAATCGACCCCCGAAAGCCGGGTCGAAAGGGTTAAACAACTTTTCGCTTGGTCTGGACGCACCTTAAGAAATTGTATTTGAAAAATATTGCCTGTTGTAAGGCGTTAAAATTTGGAAAAATATTTAACATACTTTTAGACTCATCTAAACTTGGCTGGAAATCCTATTGCATTTGTACCTACGTATGATGTCATTAATCTTGGCCGCTAAAATGGCAAGGGGATGGTCAGCCAATAGTAAAATATTAGCCTACGCCGTCATAGGGCTCAGAACCCTATACGTAAGAGATTAAAAAACTAATGGCCTCGAATAAAAATAGATTCACTGCTGACAACCATTGCACATGTTTAAAGGATAACGATTTTTGGATCTGCATGAGGAATATTCGGACTCTTTACAGGCTACGTGCAGTCGAACAATTAACAAAAGCTCTTGACTCCTATCATGCAGATACCACCGACATCCGGGAAATACGATGAGACGTACCGGACTAAAATAGAATGAAAAACTACGATGTATGCTATGGTTATCTGTGCTATGGTGATTGCTATAAGGAAAAGGATCACCGATTACTCAAAAACGGATTTTTCGTTGGCGGCAGACTAAGGCAAAAAGTCTTGAGCTTCCGACACGTAAGTGAACGTGTTATGGCAATCCGCAGTAAGGCTAAATCCGCTAGCATAAGCCTAACATGCGCCCATGCCTCTGCGATGCTACCAAAGAATGTTTATACTAGCTCTTCGAAAAGATGTATGAGCTATAGTATATCTGAAGTAAGTAAGATTTTAATGCCAGAATAGGAAAAGAAGACATCTTTGGTAGGACAGTTGGTAATCATAGCTTACACGACACCACGCTTGGCAACGGATTTGGGCTTATTGACTTTGCCTTGGGAACAAATCTCACTTTAGCAAGCACACGGCTTCCTCATCTCGATATATGTACACAAGGGGATATGGTGTTCATCGGATTATGGAATGCTAAGCTATATTGATCATTCTGCGATTGTTCTAAGACATGCGAGTACCTTCATCATTCTGGACAAGTCTTAACCTTCCGGGCAGCCGAGATTGCCTCGGATCCTTGTTGCTGTCAAATGATGAGTGGGGATCTATCAAGGGCAACAACAAAAAGGAACCAGTAACAACTGTGAGAAGATGTAATGTATTGTAGAAAGCTGTAATCGCAAGGGACCGCCAAAACCTTCTCAGGACGCGTATTCCGAAATCTCTCGACAACTACTATGCCGCCAGCATCAAGTACCGAGGACCAGTGGCAACACTGCCAATGTGCCATCAGAGTCGCCGTTTGATAAAAAATGCCAGCAAATGCGTGCAGTTAAACAATTTCGTACAAAGTGGCGCTGCGAAGAAGGACGACAGCCGACCATGACGTCTACGAGCGGAAGAGTAGCTATCTAAGAACATCGGCTCGTGCAGAACGAGAAGCGCGCGATCAAAGAAATTCAGGAGTTTGTATTCCAGGAATAATGTACGGAAGTCTTACCGACAGGTAAAAAGAACGTATCAAGGCAAGATGTAGTAGTATAGTCACAGTCGGTGCTGAGAATGTGGAAAAGCTATTCTGCAGACTATGTAACCACGAAGAAGCTCAACATTCCGCAGTCAGACAGAATAGAGCATACAACTTAGTCGCTGATAGTCTAAACTTCCGTCCACCTGACTAAACTGAAGCAAGGATAACAATACCTAAACTGAAACCGGCGGAGGTATTTAGAGCTGCTGGAAATGACTTTGTGAAGAACATACCATACACCAACTTACTTCTCGGACCTGATCAGAAGAGACTATGCCTGATGAATGGAAACTTAGAATCGTTTGCCCGATCCACAAAGTAGAAGACCTTCTCAACTAGGTACAAGTCAACTCAACATTGCGTACAAGGTCTTATCTGCTATAATGTGTGAATGTCTGAAACACTTCGCCAACAACCTAATTGGTCCCTATATACACTTCGGCAGATCCAAGTCGACACCCTCCATCTTTTTAGCGATGGTAAGGCCTCATATGAGAGCATTTATAGGGACGGCTATAGTATAAAGCCATATCTAATTTTGGCATCCCTGCCAAATTCATCCGTTTATGCAGGGTGACGACTGAGAACGCTCGCTGCTCAAACTTAACCGAGACCTTTGATGTCAGTAAAGGTGACGCGCTGTCATGTGACTTCGTTAACATCATACTTGAAAGATTTTTGCGGAGTTAACGAGCGAATAATATCCGATTTCGACATGATTGGGAGAACAAGCCGGGCGTTCGCTAGAGTTGACACGAAAGCTGCCAAAATCGATTTAGCAGTAATTTAGGCCAAAACCAAGTATAGTATATCCTATCAATGAGAATAGACATACAGCATCGGCGGATCGAAAAGAATGTCACAATAGACAATTTTAACTTTGCGGTAGTGTTTGACTTTGTATACCTCAACTAAACTCTTAATTTTAAAAATGGCACCTCATCCGAAATCAAACGAAGAGCTACTCTTACCAATCGCTGTTCCTTCGGCTTAGAAAGGTTAATAAATATAAGGTCTTGCCCAGAAACATTATATAATACCTTCATCATTCTAGTCCAGCTGTATGGTGCAGAAGCATGGACGTTAGTGAAGGTGAATGAAGATACCCTTGACCATTTCGAAAGCAAAATTCTTCGAGGGACTTTTGTCCTTGCGTTTGGAGGAGGAGATTTCATAATGAGCTCTACGTGCTTTACAGTGACATTTATTTTGTCAGAAAACTGCAGATTAGTCGGCTAATATGGCTGGAATATGTAGATCGAATGAACATCCACGCTCCAGCCCGAAGAGTGTTTGATTCCAGAGGGGCAACTCTATAGATGAAGACCACGTCTTAAATGGTGTGCGCAAGTGAAAAGCGAGCTGAACTAACTTGAAGTGCGCAAATGGAAATGTCCACCCCGAACTGTAACGCTGTCTTAAGTAAAGCAAGTAAAATTACTCATAAACCTGTGCAAAAGCCAATATAATGCTGGTTTCCCTGGAAGGGAAAACATCTTTCACGGTTTACCTCAATATGCTTTAAGTATGATTACTCGTGAAGGCTCGCGCTTTTTCATTGAAGATTTCGAGCTTCACTAGGACAATGCTCTGCCACATCAAGCCAATATTGTTATTGAGTACTTAACTCAGGAAGCTACATATGTAATTAATACAGTCGCCACCACAAAGCTCTGATCTTTCTCCAACTGCTGAATATATTGCCTTCACTCAAAGTTACGATTTCAGAGGGAAACCCAAAAACATCAAGATTCTCAAGGGGTTCATTCCCAAGCTATAGTCCCAAATTCGCCTCTGACATACCACCTTGATCAAAAAGTTTATTCAGAAAATTAAAAATACAAGTTTATTCATCTAAATCTATATTGTCCCCTTCAAAGTAATCCCCATCGACTGCAACACACTTATGCCAGCGCTTGATCCAATCCTCGAAACACTCGAAACATTTTTTATATTCGGTTTTCGGTATGTTCATCAGTGCTTCCTGCGATTTTTCCATTCCTTCCTCTCGGCTGCTGAAACGCGTTCCCCGTTGTGGTTTTTTAGCTGAACACAAAGAAGTCACAGGGAATCAAATCAGATGAATTCGGTGGCTGTTGGATGGTATTTGTTGCATTTTTCGTCAAAAAATTACGAATAATGATGGCACTGTGCGACGGTGCGTTATCATGGTGCAAAATCCACGAGTCTTCTGCCCACAATTCTGGTCTCTTTCGGCGAATTGCTTCACGCAAATGTCTCATAACGCCCAAATACTCGTAATACTCTTTGTTTACTGTCTGGCCTTCTGGCAAAAATTCATGATGCACTATACCGTTGTAATCCATGAAAGCCGTGAGCATCGCCTTCTTTTTTGACTGAAAACGACGTGTTTTTTTTTGGTCTCGGCTAATTCGGTGAACGCCATTCACTTGCCTGATGTCTGGATTGCGTGTCGTACTCATAAACCCACATCTCGTCTCCAGTTATGATCCCTTTGATGAATGTGAGATCGGATTCAGCCTCGCAAATCATCTCTTTTGCGACGTCAACACGGTCTCTTTTTCCCATGAAATTTAGGTCTTTTGGCACCAACTTTGCTGCTACACGACGGAAACCCAAATCATTAACCAAAATGTCTTGGACGGATCCATAAGCAACGTTCAAGTCCTCCGCTATTTCTCTGATGGTTAATTTGCGGTTATTGACTAACATTTGTTTTACTTCATCAATGCTTTCGTCGGTTTCCGATGTCGATGGTCTGCCACTGTGTTCATCATCATCGATTGACTCACGATCACTTTTGAACCGCTCGTGCCACTTGTAAATGACCGTTTTCTTTGGAGAATAGTTGCCGAAACACTTTTCCAACAATTCCAACGTTCGCGCACCATTAAATCTGTTTTTACGCAAAATTTAATACAAGTTCGTTGTTGCAAATTTAAATCCATTTCTAAAATTGTAAAAAATCGCCAACACACATTGAGATAGATGTACTCTTGGCTATGCAACTTTTGCAAGTGTCAAGCTATGATGCTAAGATTTAGATTGAATGTCAACAACGGATTTACCAACTTAACAAAAAAAAGGGAACTCAAATCTGAACAATGGGAGCGCCACACATTGGTGTCCCCCGGGAACTTTTTGATCAAGGTGGTAGGCTACAAAAATGTGGCGTTTTACGTGCCCCCATATTAGTCAGATTTACTAATATGATGCTGGAAAACACACAAGCGACAACATCATATTTGTAACACAAAAATTCATTTAAGAACGACTTACCTTTCTTCCTGCCCCTTTCAATTGCTAACCAAAATGTCAACATTTCTACATCCACTCCAGATTTCTATGTTTTGAAGATGATTCTGAATTTATTTAAAATCAATTCGCCTCTCGTTGTAACTTAAGTTCTTTTATCTTTCACAGGATTTGGAAAAAAAAATTATTTAAGCCCACACATCCCAGTCGCGAACAGATTGGCTTTGAGATAGCCATTGTTGTTCAACCCCATTGGGCTAATAGATACAAACTGACTCGTTCATCACAAAATGTAACTTCCTGAAATATCAATTATTAACTTAAATGACGACACTGATATTAATTTCCTTCACTGCTGCGATGATTTTAATTACTTAATTGTTAGAGTGTAATTATAACATTTTTCCTTAATTATGAATACATGTGTTTAAGACCTACGGATGTCCTACAATTCCCCACACATGATTTCAGTCGTGGATTTGGACGTATCTTGATTAGTTAAACTCAAATAAATTTTAAATTATTGAGTAAAGAATATTAACTACAAAATACTAAATGAAATGAGGATTTAAGGATTCGGGTAAGTTTTTTTACTGCGAAGGGATGTTGATTTTTATGGTGGAATACACATTATAGAGACTCTTATACCTGAAACACATGTGCAGCAAACTTATAGAACGTTGTTTTCTTTACATACAAACACACGTGTTTACTGCACCCCATTGCTACTATACGAGTAGATAACAAATTGTAATCTTACTGCAAGCCCGATTTGATAGAATTGCACCAGTCGGTATCTTAGGTCTTAGCGATGATGCAGACAGGTGTCTTGCTTATCTACTAGCCTCTTCATATTCAATGATCCTGCAACCTAGAACCCACCATGGTTGTTGCTCTTGCATCGAAGTAATCTGGCCAAGTTTTTGAGTTTATGCAAAGAAAACTCAGCACCGTGTGGGTTGCTTGATAAACGGTGAGTATATTTATGAATGCAACCCCTAAGCTTGTTTTCGGATTGATCTTCAGTGTCCCAGTCTACAAGATTTACGATATAAGTATTAAATTTTTTACCAACGTATAGTAAGAGGGACATGCAATCGGTTACCACGTGGATCATTATTAGCTCAAGAGGATTCAATGAATGTGATTGTCTACTCTGCCCCCATCTCGCAGCATATCGCAGTGCTAATTTTTGTTAGATTAGATTTGCGATTCTACGTCGATCTCAGGAATTGGGATATCACAAATAATTTGAATGAAAACTTGGAACATATAGCCCACATGGTTCAATTCAATTCAATTAACGCAAGAACTTAAGCCTGCCGACAATCAGCAGAGTCAAAGCTTTGCCAGTCGAGTGTTGGCAATGCATGAAATTGATAAAAAAATCAACCAACAAATCATTTTGGACTATAAGATACATTTCCATCTTCAGAGCTTTATTAATAGAAGAAATGCCGTATTATATACAATTCAATGATTGCCGAGAACCGTTTTTATGCGCAACGTGTTGCTGATTGGTGCAATCTATGGGTAGATTGGACCTTATTTCTACGAAAATGAATCTTATGTAGGCGTGAATATGTAGATTGCGCTATCTAATATAATTATGATCAATTAATTCTTATTGCATGAATTTTAGTTTGAGTGCTACGTGTTGCATAAGCCAGCAGCGAAACCATTACTTTTTGCGGCCAAGCCATTTTTCGAAATAGTGATTAAAATTGGCTACCGCTATCGTGGGACTTAACACTGTACTACAGTTTTTTGGAGTCATGTAAAGGAGACGTTCCTCAATCAATTAAAATGCTCAAAGCTGATGCCCGTGTTGTTTTCGATGAAATACGGCCGCAAATGTGCGAAAATGTGATGAGCGGTGTTACCGAAAGAGCCTGGATATAAGACAGGGGTCATATAGGTTATTTAGCTGATATTGCTTTCCATTGCTATCACTACCAATTAAAATAAAAACCAAAAATACGTATTTACTCGAAAAATTAAAAGGGCCTTAAGGGACGATAGAGCACACTTTTATTGATATCACAAAGATCTCTGCTATGGCGGCTACGGTTCGTTGACTAAAAAGTATCACCCTACACCACGTGATAATGCTTTGGTAGATTTAAGAAGATCTGTCATTATCGACTGCAAATTCTGATATTTTTTTTGCTTTACTGGTCAGATGGTGAACAGCACCTTTGGTTCTCGTACGCATATTCATTAGAATGAAACGGCGTATTCATTCAAGAATATCTCCAATTTGAATGTCTAGTAAGTAACTCAATTTATTACTTGGAGTTTCCTGGCGCTCGGGACCAACTTGGCAATTGATCGGGAAACTGCTGACTGTCCTATAACAATAAAGTTCGTAGAAAAATGTTTGCCTTACCTTCCAGTAGTGGTTCTGTAAAAAACAAGACATATTAGCAATGCCCAAGTATGATGTTAAAATCGTAATAGGCGATCTTAACGCCAGGATAGGAAAGAAGGACATCTTTGGTATGGCATTTGGCATGCAAAGCCTACACGATACCACACCCCGCAGCGGACGTAGGCTTATTGGCTTTGCGGCGGGATGAAATACTACTACAACAGCAAGGACAGGTTTTCTTCTCTCAATATACACAAGAGGACATGGAGACTTCCGGAACATGAAATACTATTGTAATTCAAATTGATCTTGCGATCACTGTAAGAAATGCTTCCAATGTTCTAAACATCCAATCCTTCCGCGTAGTCAACATAGAGTCGGATCACCACCTTGTTGCAGCCAAGGTACGAATGCGGATTTCCCAAGCTGCAATCGCAAGAGATCGCCAGAATCTTCGCCGAATACGTGTTCCATAATCTCTCAACAACTCCTATGCCGCCTGTAACAAGTGCCGAAGACCAGTGGCAATGCTGCCAACGTGATATGAGAGACACCGCAATCGATGCGCTGGGCTTCACTTGACCACCACCAATAAAGCCCTGTTTTGATGAAAAATTTCGGCCAGCACATGCAGCTAAACAAGAAGCCTACAAAACGGGGTTACAACGAAAGACGAAAAGCGGAAGTGAGGTCTGCGAGCAGAAAAGACAGGAAAAACATCGGCTTCTTCAGAAGAAGAAAAAAGAGCACGAGAAGTGCGAAATCGAAGATATTGGCAGATTGTACTTCAGGACTAACATATAACTCTTACCTTGACCATGTCAAGGCAACAAGACCCGTATAGAAACTTGTAGAGGTGAAGAAGGACACCGTGTAATAGAATCACAGTCTGTGCAAAGGATATGGAAAAACCTTTTCTCCAGATTGTATGTATATAGAGTAGAACATTCAACTTAGACGATGATAGCCAAAACTTCCGTCCACCTGACCAAAACGAAGTAAGGGTAGTATCTAAGCTGAAAAACAACAAAGTAGCTGGACTTGAGGGCTTACCGGCCGAGGCATTCAAAGCTGCTGTAAATGATTTTGTGGAGAGCACACACCAACGCATTTCTCGGATCTGGTCAGAAGAGTGTACGCCTGTCCACAAAAACGGAGGTATAAGTCCCGTCAACATCGCATACAAGATCATACGAGGTTATGCCATATTGTGTGAACATGTAAAACCCTTCGCCGATAACCTTTAGGCAAAGAAAGTCCACAATAAACTAACTATTCACACTTCTGCCGATCGATACACACTTTCTTTTCACTGATTTTAAGGCCATGACAGCATTTATAGACTCATGTGCATGCTATATAGACTCATGTTTAGTTTTGGCATCCTTATCAAACTCATCACTTTGTCCAGAATGGCGAGTGGAAAAGCTCGGTGCTCCGTTAAAGTAATTACCGAAATGACTTAACCGAGACCGTTGATGCCGAAAAATGTTTTTGTGAGTTCTTTAACATCAAACTTGAAAGAACTGTGCGAAACCCTCAAACGAGCACTTAAGGCAAAATCTTTGAAAAGTCTGTGCAACTATGATATTAGCGTACGCCGATGATATCAACACACGTTCGTTAGTATTGAAACGGAAGTGGCGAAAATGGCTTTGAAGGAAAAAGAGGGCAAAACCTTGTACTTATATGCTGTCAATAAGAAAGGACACACAACATTGACAAATTGAACAAAACATCACAGTCGTTGTAATTTCGAGGTTGTAAAGGACTTGGTCTATATCGGCTCTGCTATAAATTCTGCCAACAAAACCTGAAGAGAAATAAAACGAAGAATCATCTTTCCAACCGCTTTTTTTCTTTTGAGGCAATTGAGACCTTGATCATCCTAGTCCTACTTTATAGAGCTGAAGCATGGACTTTGGGGAAAGCCGATGAAGATATCCTCGAGTCGTTTCGAGAAAAAAATCCTTCGAAAAATATTCGGTCCCGTTTACGCCGACGGACTTTGTAGGAGAAGATTCAACGATGAGCTATACGAGGTGCGCAGCGGCATATATTAAGTCAGAAAACTGCGCATCAGCCGCTTAAGATTACTAGGACAGGTAGAGTGATTGGACACCAATACTCCGGCCCGCATAGTCATCGAATCTAACCCGGAGGGAGAGCTCTACACCTCACCTTGCGTGAAAGGGACCGCAACCAACTTGGAGTGTGGGACTGGAGGTAGTTAGCTAAAAACCGCGGTAACTGGAGAAGCTTGTTAGCTGAGGCCCAGGTTCACCCCGAACAGTAGCGCCACCTAAGTAAGTAGTTAAGTAAATAGGTTTCCTGGTGCTAGATCGTAAATTTACAAACTGACTTTTTTAAAGCAGACCGAGGTCGATTGAGTGTTTGTTTTTGAGAACAGCTTTATTGATAAGGCCTGTGCACATTAGGCAATCAACGTTCTCACAATTTCTCTTTCCAGGAGTTAATATTAGAACTCATCAAACATTCAACTCTAGTAGACTTTACATGAGCGTTCCCTACCATTCCAATGGCTGCACTGCTTACATTTCTGCATTAGGCGCCGTTCGTCTTACAGCTGAAACAACTATTGGGCAACTGTCACATAATTGGGCTTTGATTTACCACCTGGCGATCTAATTCTCACGGAAGAGATTGCTCCCTCAGTTTGCTTCGAAATTATTTCCGGAAAATTGCAAATGACAAAGAAACACAATAGCAAAAGCAAAACAGCGGAAGCAATCGATCCCGTCATCCTATTCGCAGGCTCTAGCCTGAATTAGTCCATGGAATCCCGGACGGAAAGAGAGTTTTTCAATCGTAAGTTTCAGCTGATTTTAGGGCGGCAGTGGTTATACGAATGGGATCGAAATCAGACCGTCTACATTAATAGTCAGTCTGTTCTCAAGGCACTGGAATCCACTTTTATCGATTCTGATGTAAAGGGTGATCAGATAAGAACGATAGGAAAACAAATTTAAATAAAACAACAACAGTGTAAAATATAACATTGAAATTGATTTACTTTAAAGCTACGTTCATGCCATTATGTATGGAATAGCACCTCATTCCAATGGCAGCCTAGGCTTCGTTGGCGATGCTTCAAGCGGTTGGTTCATTTTTTGAAGACTCGGTCCAATATGTGCGGCGTTATCCCGGCAATAGCGTGTCGAATGTTCGTCTTAAGCTCCTTTAAAGTGGTTGGCTTGTTAGCGTAGAGTAAGGACTTGACGTTGCCCCAGAGAAAATAATCGAGTCACCAAATTTCTCCTTAACAACTTCGAGCGTTTCGTAGCTTGTATGGCATGTAGCACCGTCTTTTTGGAACCACAACTCGGATATATCGATGTTGTCGAGCTCTGACTACAGTTAACATCATTCTATACTTGGGAACATTGACGTTAACAGTGTCTCCTTCCTCGTTTTGAAAGAAATAAGGTTCGACCATGCCGCCATGCCATTAAGGCATGATTAAGCGCACCAAACAGTCAATCTTTGTAGATGCATTGATGATTCGCCGAAAACTTGTGGATTATGTTGGCTCCAATAACGGCAACTTTGCTTGTTGACATTGGCACCGGCCTCGTCCGAGAAGATGAATTTTTGGCCAAAATCCGGATCTCCGGCAAATATTTTCAGCTCCCAATTAGCAAACACACGGCGTTATCTATAGTCGTTTGGCTTCAATTCTTGCGTCAGCACAATCAAGATCAGAAAAGGTCTCCCTCTAAATGGGCGAGATCGGGTTTCCCCGGAAGAAGTCGATGGCCTATCCCTAAAGCAGCGTAAAACCTTTCTACACGCATGTGTTCTTTCTAGATGGGATGCTAAAGAAAATGTTAGGGTTACTTACGGCTTCCTAAGGGATTTGTTAACCAGGAGAGTATTTCCTGAACGGAATTTTACCCTCAGCCTGGGCTTTTTGTTGACCGGGCATGGCTCTCTTAATGCATTCTTGCATAAGAGAGGGCTTAGCGGGGTTGCGAGCTGCTCATGTGGAGCCACCTATGAGGACTGGCTTCATGTCCTATGTGAGTGTCCCAAATACGCTGACATTAGGGACTTGCAGGCTATAGGCATCATCTTTAATGGTGAGGCCTACGATGTCAGTGGAATTATCACTGATACCAGACGGTTCGAAAGAACTCGTTGTTTTGCAAAAGAGGTATTTAATAGAAGACGCAGTAGGCAGCTAGCGGGTGGAACATAGGAAATTTTAAATGTGTTGAAAGGCCGCCAGTCCTGGGCAGTGAGGTGCCCAACTGGAAGTGACCGCAAGGTTGCGGAGCTCTGGTACCACGGGAGGTCAGGAGCCCCCGGAACTATGGTTCCGGCCTGATGTAGGAGTTGACCCCCTTGTATCGTGGAGTATCGTGGTGGCTGTAGGTTTGTACCCAAAATCGCGGGGAGAGTAGACCTAATGGTACTTGGACATCTCATGGCTTAGCATATGTGTAGTGTACTACGACCTGTGCTAAACCATGGGCTTGCTATAGAACCAATAGGTCTGCTCGATGTGGAGTTGCATTGCAACCGGGTGCCATGACCTACAGAATGGCTGAGGTATTAGATAGGCCTCGACCCTTCACCAAAGGGGAAGTTCGTGCCTTACACACGACTTCGAATCTGGTACTGGTGGTAGTACTTGCCCTACCCGAAGGGCGCTTATCAGGGCATTGTTTTCATATCTTGTGCGAAGACGTACCGTAGGCTTAAGCCTTCACGGCAGGTACTAACGTAAAAGACAAGAGACATCTGTCAGCGCAATCTTATACGGATGTGTGCCCAAATCCAACAGCAAAATAAGCCGGGTCGACTCTCTGGCGATACCCAATTCAGCTGATCGGCGCCGAATCAACATTTCTAGGTCTTCTTCGATACTGGCCGCTATGGCGGCTATGTTTTCTTCATTTTGCATCAGTCGTTGTCTGGTTGGTGGCTTAAGATCCAAAAGAGTGTACTCGCGCTCAAACTTTTCAACGGTGCAACGAATTGCCTGCACACTGAATTCATGATGACGACCGAACTCACGACGAAATTCACGTTGCGTATTTACAACTGAGCCGGAATTTCGATAATACTCGTATGAAATGGCAAACCTAACTAAATATTTTGATAGCTTAATGTCATTGTAACTTTGACAGCGGCTGAAACATAATAATTGGGAAAGCTATCATTGCAACGAGTGCCTGGTCACCCTTTAGTTAGGAGCTGTCCAGAAGCGCTTAGGGCATTATGCAACCAAAGTCAAGTGATACTGTGCTGGGCACCAGAACACTGCCCTGCGGGAGAAAATAAGCTAGCAGATGAGTTAGAGAATACCAGTATAGAGCAGCTCAAGCCTTCAGATCCTATATAGACATTGTGTCATAAGGAAACGTCCCAGAAGGCTCGCATTCTCAGAATCGGACACCTGCAGATTCTGTCGAGACCTGCAAGCCGGGATCGAGATAGAACATTTCCTATGTGGATGTGAATGTGTATGTGAAAACGAAAAACATTTCTAGAAAAATATTTCTTCGAGCATTTGGGGAAATAAATTAGAAGAACCACGTGGGGTAATTATTCATTTAAAAAGAATTTTAATTTTGGTGGGGGCTGAGGCCCCCATTTATTGGCTTAATACAAGCTTTATCTAACTTAAAAACTAACTGAAAGACTTAAGAGCTAGTGACCAAGGAAGTGATGGAGGAGATCTTGTTTAAGACGAGGAGTGCTCCGGTGGAAATGAAAAAGGGAGAGGTTTGAGTTGACCTTTCGGAGCATTCGGGAGATAGGTTCGTTGGAGCCATAAGAGGTGCGGTGGACCGGTAGATAGAAGAGACGAGGACAACGTAGATTGCGGGGGTTGGTATTGAAGGAAATGGAGTTCAAAATGGATGCACAGTCGATGGAACCTGAGAGAAGACGATGAATGAAAAGAACGTCAGCAATATTCCTACGTTCTTCTAACGAACTCATATTTAGAAGTTTGAGGCGGTCTTGATAGGGAGGTAAGATTAAAGGGTCGTTCCATGGCAGGCCACGGAGGGTAAATCGGAGGAATCGACGTTGAATACCCTCGATTCGGGAAACATGAACCCGGTGAAAGGGGGAACAAGCTTGACTGGCATACTCAAGCAGGGGGCGAACAAAGGTAATATAGAGAGATCTGGTTACATACGGGTAGGAAAATTTCTTGGACCACCGTTTAATAAAGCCAAGTGATGAGTTGGCTTTGAGGATCATCTTATCGATATGCGAACGGAAATTAAGCTCACTGTCGAATAATATGCCAAGGTCTTGGAAAGACTGAACCCGTGGAATTGGTTGACCATGGAGAAAATAAAGTCGGGGAGGAGACGGGTTGCATTTACGTGAGAAGGTTATAAATTGACATTTGGCTATATTAAGTTCTAGGCAGTTTTTGAGACACCAGATTGAAAACCGATCAAGGTCTTCTTGAAGAAGGGCAGAGTCCTGGGGAGAGGAAATAGATTTAAAAAATTTTGTGTCGTCAGCGTAAAGGGAGAGGGAGGAGTGCTTAATGACACTCTCAACATCGTTGATAGTAAGAATGAAGAGAAGAGGGCCAAGATGACTGCCTTGTGGAACTCCAGATGAGGCCAGGAATGGAATAGAAAGGGCGGATCTAAACCGAACACTATAATATCGGTTTACCAGGTAAGAAGAAATCCATTTTAAAAAGAGAGGCCCAAAGCCGAGAGCAGACAATTTGAAAAGGATCAATTGATGGGATATCTTATCAAACGCATTAGTGAAATCAGTTACAATAACATCGATTTCTTTGCCATTTTCTAAGGCTGAGAGAGCAAAAGACACGAATTCAAATAGATTTGTGGTAGTTGATCTACCTTTTAGAAAACCATGTTGTCGGGGTGAAATAAAAGGCTTGCATTTGAAGCTTAACGCTTCGTATAAAATGCTTTCAAAGAGTTTGGGTATATGAGAGAGTTTAGCAATGGGACGATAATTGGTAACTTCATGCTTAGATCCCTTTTTGTGTATCGGGATTATAAAAGAGGTCTTCCAAATCTGGGGAAATTCACCCTGTGTAAGCGATAGACGAAAAAGGTAGGAAAGGGGTAGAGACAGGTTGGAAGAACATTTCTTAAGAAACATGGCGGGGAGTCCGTCTGGGCCAGGTACAAATTCATCTTTAAGATTTAGTAACTTTTCTTCAATACTCGTAACTGCAGGATCGAAATTTTGAGTGAGAAAGGGACCAATAGAGAAATTTGGTAGATCATTGAAGTAAGAGGGATCTGGTACGAAGGAGTTGTTGGCAAATGATTGCTTGAAAAATGTAGCAAAAAAGTTGGCGATGGTAGGAGGTTCACATGAAGTTTTGGTTTCGAAAGCAAGAGAGGAAGGATAACCATCAGTCGTACTTTTGCAATTGACAAATTGAAAAAAGGACTTGGGGTCATTTATGAGATTGGTTTGCGCACTATTCAGGTAGCGCTGATAGAGAGAGTTATAGAGTTCAATGATATGAAGATATATACCTAGATAATTTGAATAGTCGGAAGAAGAGTGGGTGCGAAGGAATACTGCCCATAACTTGTTTCTTTTGTTTCGTAGAGAGCGAAGTTTACGATTATACCAAGGGGGGGATGTAGAAGAGATGAATTTGAATATTTCTCTGTAAAAAAATGGAGAGGGCATCAACCAGAGATACTCGTAGATTGGTAAACTGAAAAGAAGCACTGCTTAGATAGGTATTAATTTTACGGAAATTAGCTTTGTGAAAATTGTAAGAAAATATAACTGCGGGGGAGGCGACTGAAGGGGAGAGTTGTGGAAAAATGAGAGAAGAAGTGGAGGATGAAAGTTATCAATAGCTGAAAGAGATAGGGGACAACTCGATACTGAGGAGTTGATGGGATCAGTTGTGAAGATAAGGTCTAATTGCCTTTCCATATAGTTGGAAACGCCACTGACTTGGCATAGACTAGAGTCTGTTAGCCTATCTAAGAAGAGGCATTCTTTAGTAGAAATGGGATTGGAAGCGATGAAAAAAGATATGTCTTCAGATGGAGTCCACTTCAGCTGAAGCAGATTAAAATCGCCGAAGATAATGATATCATCAAGCGAGTCTGATAAGTCGATCAAATTGTCAATTGCTGCGATAGCAAATTGGTAGAATTCGATAGGTTGCGCCGGAAGAATGTAACAACACATAACGTACAAGCATCTACGAGTGAGGGTTATTTTAACCGACACAAAGTCGAGCTTAGGAGAGGATGATGTTGCAACGAGAGAGGAGTCCAAGCTGTTGTGAATAGCCAGTAGGACACCTCAACAAGGGGATTCAATGAAGGAGGGTGCGCGATCATCATCCCGAAAAACATTAAAAGAAGGAGGGAATAACTCCTGGTTTTTTATGTTGGGGATAAGATTAGTTTCGGTCAGAGCATAGATATCAAATGGGAGAGCATGAGATTGGCGGAAAACAGCGTGGGTTTTAGAACGGAGTCCTCTTACGTTCTGGTAGTAGAAGGTGAGATAGAGGTTTTTGCATGACTTTTTAGGGTCGAAAAAATTTATCATGGTCAAGGCGACTGCGTTGAAGGTTTGAGACTCTTTTAGAGTGTACATAGTGGCGAAGAGCGGCAAGATCGTCTGCAACTTTTTGGGGGGCGTATTGAAAATCTCGTGATACTTTATATAAAGTTTCCTGAGACTGGTAACGTCTGTAGGGAGGCCTTCCTGCTGGATAGAAACCATGACGCTTGTTTTTGTTTTAGCCTCGTAGCGCACCGAGTCGGATTTATCGTGCAGATAAGCGAGATATAGACGTATATTCTCATATATCTTTTTATCTTTAAGCCTAGAGAGCGCATAGCGACATTCGGTGGTATCGTTAGTTTGCTGCGTTAATTTAACAGTGTATGTCGAAAGGGGGTCAATAGAAGAGGAAGTGGTTAATGAGTTTGGTGTCGCAACGGCTGGTTTTTCTGAAATAGGGTTTAAAATGTGAGAACTGATGAAATTGGGATACTTAGCTCCAGTTCTGAGGTCGAAATTAGGGAAAGGCGTGTGTGTTTTGGGGGTTGAGTGGTGGGAGTTTGAGTGGCAGGAGTTTGAGTTGTAGGGGTTAAGTCGAAAGAGACACGTTGACGTTGGGGTTTGGTTTGGGGTGGAATAGAAGGTATACGGGTCGAAATCTGTCTATCAGTAGTGACACACAAAGTGTGCTTAAAACCTAAATAAATTCAATCTAAACGCCGTATACACTAAGATTTGCTTATGCCTAAAGTCACATTAGAACGGCAATAAATGACGCTGATCTAAGTTTGTAAGACAAGACAAAGCTTGGAAGAACGCTGCCTAATATTGGAACTGCGTCAGTTGTCAGGCTTATTATTAACAGTTACGTTTCTCTTCAGTACAAATGATAGTAACGTCATGCTCCAAAATGTAGATACCCGTAGACTAATCGGATACTTCCTTACGCCTCAGCATTCCCGCTGTCATTCATCAGACCTAAGAGCCGCAAAGTAATACCCAAATCTCTTATCGCGTTCAAATTGAGGTCTTTGCTAAATTTTGACTTCGGCCGACTAGTAGTAGATGGACAGCAATCAGAAGCTATGTCTTCATATTTGTACCTCTAAAGTCTCATGCGAATTTTATTAAGAACTCTTTTTAAAATAGTTTTCTTCAAACGAGAACATTGAGAGTGCCATAGGCCGTGTCATACCAAAAATAAAAAAAAAATATCTGCACCTACCAAGTAATGAGATAACGCTTTGAATTTATCTTCTACTGAAAGGGGTGGCAAAATGCTTGTGTCACATTAAAATTTGCATATTTAATAAAAAAAAGGATTCGGCTCGTCCTTTCCTCGTTCGTTTATCTTAAACGACTTTAATGTACGATTATACTTAAATATCACGTTCACGTATAAAGCGAAACAAGATGTCGATGCATAAAACATGAACCGAAACAATTATTTCCCAAATACGCACGTAATTCCCTCATTTTGCAAAATTCCATCAACTTAATTCCCATTAACGGTCTCGCGTGCTTGGTAGGGAGTCGTTTTTTTTTTGTGTTTTTGTTTTTTCTTCGGTCTAACTACGCCTTGTTACTAGTACTTTCTCCTACTGCTTAGAGGAGGCACATCCGCGGAATGAGCGCTTTGCCTTTTGCGAAAACGAAACCATCTTGTCAATGGCCGTATAATGTCATGCACCCCTTTTGGTCGTTTAAGCTCTGAAACCTCCCCATACCATTTACAAGTAATAAAACTTTTAATGGCGAATAATTTAGCCCCGCATAAGTCTCAATCAAAAAGGAGTCTTTTACATTTACACTGGTAAATGAGGCACCACAGTGCTATTGGCATAGTACTCGTATCTGGTCTTCGGTTTTATGCCTCCTTTATAGAAGGTTCCTAGTAGATCCGAACTGGTATTATACGAGTACGTATACTTTCACACATTCGCACAGAAGGTTCAGAAACACTTTAAAGCCTAAATTATGGTCTCATTGCCCCCTACGCTGACGACGACGATGTGGAGGACAACTGTGCTTAACGAGCATTTGCATTCACAGATTACATGCAGCGCGAAGGATACGTTCCCTTACAGCTCGGGCTATAGCAAGAGCGCAACCCTTCAGTGAGGCATAAAAAAGACGGGACTTATCCTTTTTATTGTAGAATGGGGTAGGATTGTCTCACTTTTCAGCCACCCTTCTGTTGAAATGGCTAAATAATTGCCACAGCATTTTCTTTCGATTATGGATTAACATTATTCACGTGCTACAGTTTAATTTACGTCTACCTAGGAATCTAAGGGTAGACCTAGAGCTTTAGACGAAATGTGTAGTTATTTCCATCTAGGAATACTATGATACTCATGCCAACAAGGGTGGAGTAGTCAATGGGTGGCTCCTTGTTACAATGACACAGCAGCTGAAGACTTCTGTGTACTTTTCGATTGTGTGTGGGTGTCGTTAAAATTGTTTTTTTTTTTATGTTTTTATTTTTTCCAAGCACCGCATAGAGAGAGTCCTGTTCACACAGATGACGCCATTAATTAAAACCGACTATCAAAACAGAATCCCTTTTCAAAAGGATGAGAGCGGCAGGGGGATGATGATGATTTTTTTTACGTTTGTAGATTTTATTCGCACCGGCATTAGCACTGGAATTGATAATTAAAGTTTGAGGGATTTGTATGTATAGCGCGATTGGGCGTACGTTGGTTATTTTAACGCCTTCACTCACTCTAGGGGCGTTAAATGTCAGCGCTGTTCATGTGGCAATGGGTAATTCAATTGAGGGTTAACACATGTACATACGAGTATTCGTTTATCGAAGCGAGGATAGAGGTTTTACTCAGTAATACAAGGTGGATGATTAACAGCCTTACATTCTCACATCAGATAACTTGCGTTTAAATGACAGAAAATCATGTAAGGGATGTTATATAAGCGAGGTATGAAAAGTAGGAGCAAACGATAAGCGATTTATGTAGCTATTTCGGTTAAAAGCATTTCGAAACTATCAATACCATATTATAATCGACAGGATACACTCTATTCATACAACATAGTCACACCTCACATGATGAGCCATGGTGCGTAGCATCCACGGAAGCCGCCGGCTTGGACCTGCATATTGACAGCTTTCAAAAGAGGGAAAAAGTGTATATCATACACAAAGTCCTCCTCCTTGAATCAGGGAATTTCATATCAAACTCTTCAATAGGATTCAAATGTCTAATCGGCTGTCACATTGAACTGCGAATCTTCACATATTTTCAGTACACTTTGCCACGTCATCATGAAGAGACTAACGCCATAACAACGATTTCAAATCTGTTCGCGAATGTTATAGAGCACTTTGGGAAATTTACAATTCACGCTATTGGATACTCACATACCAACAAGGACGAGAACAGTGCGTTCAGAAGAAAATATCACGGCTGTGTAAGCTTATGTTGAAGAGACCCCAATTTATCGATTCGTCGTCGTTTGCAGCAACTTGGCTTTGTCCATCCACTATCTGGAAAATTCTGCATACAGATCCTATTCTGAAGGCAATTGCACCAAATGGATTTTATAATTGGTGCCAGAGCTGAAACCACGTGACCATTTATTGTGTCGGGAGCTGAGTGATTGGGCCTTAAATGAACTGGAAGCTGACTCTGTTTTTTATCGCAAAACTTCATTCAGTGATGAGGCTAATTTCTGGTTAAACGAGTACATAAAAGAGCAGAATTGCAGAAGTTCACCATACGCCATGTATTCAGAAAAAAGTATCGAATGGTGCGGATTGTACGACAGTGGCATCAGCGGTCGTTATTTCTTTAAAAATGAGGCCGGAGCACAAGTTACTGTCAATAGACATCGGCGATACGATAATCAACGATTATTTGATCCCAAATTTGCGTGACATCAAAGTGGGAGAATTATGTTTCAACAGGACACTAGCCTATAATTAAGGTGGCTAAGGCCGAAGATCTGGCCCAGTTAAAGGAAAATTGCGCGATGGGGCAACTACTCATCTGTAAGAAAAAAACACATAAGAAGGCCAGAAGCAGACTCCCACAAATTAATTGGAAAATAAGCTAATGGCTCATCAATCTGTGGGGTAATGACGTCGGAAATTTTTTTTCTCTTTTTTAGTCTATTGTCCAAATCTATATCCTCATTGCATAAAGATGCGTAACAGCGATTGTAGATAAATAAGGCTATTCAGCTGCGACAGATAAAGGAAAAGGCTTCAAATGTCCTGTCGCAGATTCATCATTATGATATATGTAGGCCATGATCCAGAGTTTTGGATTTTGATTGCCTGGAAGGAGGTAGGTAGGTAGGCAAAAGTGGCTGTTGGAAAGACTAACCCACTTAGGCCTATTGGCCAATTGAGATGCCACGTGGATCTATGATCCTCTTACTCATGGAACCAGTTTGAGTTTACGATGAAGCGTAGGAGACTGTTTACGTTTATATTCTTTAGATCGTTGAGGTCATTGTAGAAGAAAGCTCCTAAGTCAAGTTTTCTTCTTTGGAAGAGAGCTGGGCATGTACAGAGTAAGTGGAGGATTGCTTCCTCTTCTCCTCGTCCATGTGGCTTCTACAGAAATCGTTTGCAAAAGCGCCAAGCCCTCTTGCATGCTTGCATATGAGGCAGTATCCAGTGCTGACACCTATGATGGTGCCGAAATATATCCTATTTAGGAGGATCAGACTCTTAGAGCGATTCAGATCAGCTTTGGCCAGATCTGTTTGGTCAATAGACATGTTGGTCCAACAGTCCACCTAAGGTCTGTTCTTTTATTAGCATCCAGCTTTAATATTGATTTGCACGTAGCCATTGGTATATGGTATGCTGCCCTTTTTCTGTAGAATAGGTAGAGTGGTTCCAATTTTGGCGAGTTCATCGGCCCGACACTTCCCTGGAATGCCTCTGTGGGCCGGCACCCAGCAAATCTGATGGCTGAACTACTCTGCTATATCCCTAAGATATGATCGGCATTCAAGGGCGGTTTATCCGAAAAGATGCGGATATCCTTTGCAGATATCACGTTTTTCTTCAGTCAGGACAGAGCTTCTTTAATCGCCAAATTTCCGTCTCGAACACGCTACAGTGATTTGGAAGTCGGAAAATGAGGCATAGATTTAACTTATTTGAGAAAACACTGCCACCAACCCCGCTATCGATTTTAGATCCATCTGTGTAGAAATAGGTTGACTTGTCCTCCATGAAAGCATCTCCCTCCCAGAAGGATCTAGAGGGGAAGCTTACATGGAAGTCTTGTCAAACCAAAGTTCAGGTTTGGTGTAATCGATGTTCTCTGTGAGGATTCCTAATGTATTAAGAATGTTAGCGTGGCCACATGAATTACTTGTCCACTGTGTAGTCGCTTTAAGGCGAATAGCTGCAGTCGCAGCTACTTGCCTGCTGAAAATATCGAGGGGTCTCAAATGAAACAGAATGTCTAATGCCGCAGGGGGAGTAGACAGTAAGCCTCCACTTATGCATTGACATGCTCTTCTTTGGACTCTGCTGAGTTTACTGTAATTGACTGCATTGTCTAAGGCCGTCCACCAGACGACGACTTCGTAGATGAGTATCGGTTTTATGACCGAGATGCATAGCCAATGGGTTATGCGAGGTTGAAGGCCCTATTTACTCTCATGGCTTTTTGCAAGAGACTTGACTTGAGCTTTCTTGACTCTTTCTTGAATGTTAGCTTTCCAGTTTAGGTTCCTGTCAAAAATGCGACGCAGATATTTTGCTGTATCGAAAAAGACTAAGCTGGTACCGTTTATTGAGGTGGGGTCTACAACTGAAATTTTGTATTTCCTGGAAAAGAGGACAAGATCAGTTTTATGGGGGTTTATTCTCAATCCACAGCGATCTGCCCAATGGGTTTATCTATTAAGATTTAGTTGAAGGAGTTCTTTAATAGCATTAAGATGCTTACCTAAGACGGTTATAGCAACGTCATCCGCATAGGTAATCACCCTGATACCACCCGCTTCCAGGTATATCAGCAGTTTATTGACCACTAAATGAAGAGGAGAGAGGACACCGCCTTGCGGTGTACCTCTACTCACACATCTTTTAGCAGGAGCTCCACACAGCTTGGAGTTGATATTCCTATTATCCTCATAAGACCGATCAACTCCCCAAGTGAGTTGTCTACCTGCAGAGTTGACAGCGCAGTCGTGATTGCGGATGTGTTGCCGTTGTTAAAGGCATCCTCTATATCCAGGAAATCGACCATTGAGTACTCTCTATCTTGTACGGATCGTTCCATGTGGCTAGCGAGTTTGAGTAGAGCTCTTTCCACCGACTTTCCTTTACATTAGGCGTGTTGAGCCATTGACAAAAGCCTTGGATCAATTTTAGCTCGTATATGGATATCAGTCAGTCGTTCTAGAGTTGTCAGAAGGAAACATGAGAGCATTTTCCGGCTTTGGGAATGAAAACAACATTGACTTCTCTCCGTGACAGTGGAATGTGGATCAGTTCTACACAGTTCCTCATGATTTTCTCTAGCGTAGGCAGGATAATATCTGACCTTTGTAGCTCGATAGATATTATATTGTCCGGAGCAGCAGACTTGTATGGTTTGAAGCTATGCAATGCCCAGATCAGTTTGCCTCTTGTAATCAGACCATAAATTTTGGTCACGGTTACAGTGGGTCGCTACTGGCTGCGAATTGGGAGCTACTTGGAAAGTGGGTGTCCAGTAGCAGGTTGAGTGATTCATCACTTGAGGTTGTCCAAGAGCCATAGGTTTTTCTCAAACGGCTCGGCATCAAAGGATTTGTAGAGAGGCATTTTCTTAGCAGCGATTTCTGTGATTTTGTCACAGAATGATCTCCAGGATAATCGCTTTGCCTTCCTCAGTTCTTTTTTGTATTTTTTGAGGGATCCTTTGTATGAGTCCCAGTCACTCACTCTTCTTATGCTTTTTGTTATGTTGAAATTTGGACGAAAGTGGCAGGGAATTCGTACAGACAGAAGCAACGACAATAAATATTACGTGATGGGGTTGAAAGAAAAAAGGTACACGTTTATCTTGATTACAAGTTTTGGGATACCGTAGAAGCGGTCGAAACCAAATCTTGAGATTTTATAGAAAAGCGAAACAGTGATACCTTTGGTTATAAGTCTGGAATCCAAACTATTCGAAATAATGAGTGGAAACCTGTTCTCGGTACACAGAGCAATAGGCAGTTCAACTGATTAAAAATGACCGGATGAAACCCGGCTCTAGTTATAAATGATGACATTCCCCTTCAAGTATAAAAGTTGTAAGTTACGATTGGACTCTTGCGTGATTTCAACGTCAACACATGGAAAATACTTTATTCACGGTGGCTTAAAATTTACGCCAATGAAGAAAAGTTTAAATATTTGCTCTTCCAATTTCCACTCACAAAACCAATGACTTGTTTCAACGAACACCGCTAGGATAAAATGTTGGTATCGACCGCTAGAAATCGAAGAATTTATCAAACTTGGAGCATACGAGTACATAGACTTCATTGCTGACATCGTAATAGAAATCCGGTGAAGAATAATCAAAGTTGATGTGGATAAGTTCAAGGCTCATACTCGAGGACCCTGCTGAAGAACGCTGCTACTGACAGTCCTACTGCAATTATGTGGTGCTCAGTGCAGAGAAATAGGTAGAAAATCAGTACATAGGAATTCTGAAACAACATAGTACATAGTAGCCCGCTTGGGGTAAACCGAGTGAATAACGCCTTTGAGCCACATTTTCAGCAATTCTACCAATCGAAAGCCATAATGGTAGTTTCTTGAGAGTTGTACGTAGAAATTTCCTCAACACGTATTTTAGACATGCTTTATAACCACATTCAAGGCATGTGTACAAATAAGGATATAGAGCAGAATGGTGAAGAAGATCAACATGCCAAAGGCATGTCTGATCCATATGGCTTTTATTTTAACGATTTCGAAACAGTCGGGTTTCTCTCTGAGCTTCGAGGTGTCACAAACAACCGCTGATCAAATTGATGTTTAGTCCCGCTTAATGGTTTAATGGTTTGTTTTCGTTTTTGTATTGTTATACAGACATCGATCTGTGATCATTGTACCCCAAAGAAACTTTTTTCCTTTCCGACTCATATCAGAGTTATGTTTCAAAATTTTGACTTTACGCAAATTATGAACTTCACAGTAGATAATATTTTTTTCTATCTTGGGACGCCGTTTAATTTGACTTTCTAAAGGGCTAAGACTCCTGGATCTTCTTTTATTAAACGACAGGTGCTGACCGCTAACAAATCTTCAAATCTATCCAAATCTCCTTCTAAATTAGATCAAAAGAAAGTAATATTCGTAGGAGGAAGTCGAAAATTTGGGTGTCATCCTGAACAAAATTCTTCGGACTCGATTGTCTGGTGGAATAGGCTTTCACTAAAATGACTGCTGCTTTTACCAGACTACAAAGAATGGCCTGTTTCAGCTTCTTGGGGACTTTTCATAGCACGCCCGGTTCTGTTCTAGACGCATTGATGAATCTGCCTCTCCTTGATATTAATATCATGGGCTGCAACCTCAAAACCATCTTTGGCTTAAAGGGAGGTAGTCTTTGGTACAACAGTCATCGGAATTTTGAGGACCTTGCTCGAACTATCTATTGACTCTGATCTTGAGGACATACCATCTGAAGTAATGTCACTTGAACTCTAGTTGCTGCCAAATAGTCACAATCTGTGCCAGAAAGTGGGGTCTTCACGGATCGTTCTAAGACCGATATAAGTTACGGCGCCGCTGGTGTCTTTTCTGAAGACGACAACTTTATAGTTCAATCCTCGTTAGGACAATTGCCGTCTATTTTCCAAGCGGAGATATACGCAATACTGATGGTAATAAACTATTTTGTGAGGAATTGGTGGAGGAGCGAAGGATCTCCATCTATAGCGACTGCCAAGCTGGAACTTCGTACAACCTCCAAACCAGATGAAGAATGTATGGCTTCTCTGAACTCTGTCAGAAGGCTGAATTCACCAAGCTTTATTTAGGACTCTGGCCACAATGGGATCACGTGATCTGATATCAACGATGAAGTGCGAGGCAAAGCTCTGAAAATAGCATCTCAGGATCCGAACCATTTTAGGACTGTCTGCATCCTCGGTTAAGGCTGCCATTGATAGTTGGGTTTTATGTGAGGATAGTACAGATAGCATGATCCTCCAGTAAGCTTCTAAGGAGATCTGTGGGCTGTCTTATACCGAGATTTAACTAACGGTAAGGGATTTGAATACCAAAAATATAAGTTGATTTTTTAGAAAAAATCTCTCATCCAACCCTTTACTAATGGTGCTGCCTGCACTGGAATCACTCTGCAAAACTTCAGCAATGTATCTATAAGACACGTACGCGTATGTGAGAAGAATGCTATATGTAATATTGGAGTTGAAAACGGCAACAGGAACTGAAATATGTATAACCGGATGGGAACTTTTTGTTTTGATTTTGACAGTGAAGCGTTGTGGATAGAGTTTAATCTTCGGATGAATCATGCAACACTGGCACTGCGGTAATGATTGAAGACCTCAAGTGTAGGTTTTGCAATGCTCCTATCTAGCGTACACTACAACAAAAATATTCGTGGATGCACAACAGATGCTTAATGGTCAAAAGAAGAATGGATTACTTCAATTTTTGGCCAAAGGTATTTGGAATCCTTAATTAAGAAGGGAGAGACCGCAGTAGAAGGAATTGTTAAAGATTTGGAGTCCCGAAAGAGCTAGATTTAACCAAACCAAGACACCGAATTGAAAGTGTTTCCGGAGATCCACTTATATAGTAATGACTTAATAGGAACTTAATTGTACGTCTGTCTAAGGGCAACGTTAATGGATCACCAAATGAAACTCACCGTTCGATAGAACATACTATACACCAAATAGGTTCCTATTTGGCCACACATTTCAGCAACCAAGAGAAGTAATCAAGTAGTATCCTCAACCACAGGGAAGTGTGGCTTCTGCAACGATATCAAGAAGTGTCTGAAAGGCATAAAACTGTCGACCGATCTCAAAAACTACAGGTACATTGTCAGGGAAATATCTTCCGACATCAATGAAGGAGACCTCGAGAAAGAAGAATCTAGCCCACCATATCCAGCTGGCCATATCGATCAAATGAATTGTTTCAACGAAGAGAAGTTTTTTTGGAATGAACAACTCGAACTGAGGAGTTGTGTATGTTATATCGGGTTTTTCAATGAGGACATAACAATTTTGTATTTAAATACAGTAAAATACAGAATAATTGAGATATCGGGCAGAAATTTATTCCAGGTGTAGTACATATGTCATGGAATTCAACGTCGTTCAAGTGACCAACGCGAGCATGTTTGTAGCGAGCGATTCTTTGGAGCCAATTTTCCACCACTCTTCCACATAAATCGACCGGAACGTTGGCAATTTCACGTTCGATAGTGTTCCTGAGCTGCTCTACCGTTATTAACTTGTTGGCATAAAACGACGACTTAACGTAACCCCACAAAAAGGAATCCAATGACGTTAAATAACATGAGCGAGGTGGCCATTTGACCGGACCAGTTCTCCAGATTACACGACTACCGAACTTTCCCTTCAATAGATCAATTTTTCAACACCCCCTTCGGGTTAGGGGTTAGAATATACCCAAGGTAAGGCATGCCTGTCGTAAGAGGCGACTAAAATCCACTGGGCCGGATTAAGGTGTTAAGCTACCCGTTCCAGAATCTACCAGGTTGGGGGCCCAGTATAAAAATAGCTCAATCTCTAACGGAGCATCCGGATACTTGGCGACCTCCGGATCAGCCAGCCTTATCTGTCTAATGCGGATCTCTGGACAGACGGACTACCCTTTCTCCGCTTCTCGTGGGAACTAAAATGAGTTCAAATAATATTCAAAATAATACAAATATAAACCAGGACCCCTTTAAAAAAGCAAAGACCAAGCACAGTCGGTAGTTCAGGGCAATAGCATTACACCGATTAAGCTACAAAATCTCGAACGCGAAAATTCTGATCTCCGCGCCACACTCCAAAATATGGAATTGTTCTGTGCAGAACTAAAAAATCAACTAGATGCCATTAAGCTGCAATCTAAATCTAAGTCTGAGTCTGTTTCGCTACTTGACCGCCCCGAAAACTCGAGTTTTCACACGGACGAAGAAGAGCTAGTCCGCGAAACGGACTGGATACTTAAGAAAAAGCCAGGTAAGAAGCGCAAAGCTACTTCCCCGCCTGATATCGAACAAACAAAGAAGCAAGCCAGCTTTAACCCGGCTGAGGTCGATAAGGCAACAAAGCAACCCAAACAAAGACCGCCGCCGCCAATAAACGTTTTTGGAATCTCGGACTAAAACAAGTTGCACATAATCTTGAAATCATTGTGCTCAACCGATTATAAAGTAAGATCTCGTAATAATGATACATGGACTATTAATGTCCTTAATCCAGACAACTACCGTTCGCTTTCGCAAAAATTAAATGCCGAGAAGATTCAATGGCATACGTACGAAAATAAAACGGAAAGACCCATACGCGTCGTAGCTAGAAGATTGCATCCCTCTTGCCTTAAAGAAAACATCGTAAATGACCGTAAAAACAAAGTCTTTAAGATAATCGACGCAGTTAATATACTTGCGCAAAAACAGCGCAATATTGAAAGCGAGAGGACGACCCCAAGACGCGGTCTTCCTCTCTTTAGGCTTACTTTCGACAAAACCGAAAGCCTAGAAATAATTTATGCCATAAATTCAATTTTGGGACTTGTTGTCAAAATTTAACCTCCGCGGAAGAACTCTAGGCTGATTCCACAATGTACACGTTGCCAGGGATTCAGCCATACTCAGGCCTACTGCCAGAAGGAACCTCGCTGTGTAAAATGCGCTGGCAAACATCTGACTCGAGAGTGCAATGCCGCGAAAGAGTCCCCAGCCATATGCATTAACTGCAAGGGAAAACATCCAGCTAATTATCGAGGCTGCGAAGTCGCGAAGGAGTTGCAAAAGCTACGAGATCAATCAAAAACGAAGCCTTTGAAAAACGCAGGGGCAGATAGAATGAGAAGTAACAACAGCGGTCCTACTCCAAAGCCTTTAAAGAAGGTAATGATGACAAACGCTAAAATCACCAATAACAACAACGTCAAAAATAACAATGCGCAAGTGGAAAGTGGAAAAACTTACGCGCAAATAGCGGCGCGAGTAAACATGACTAACTGTACATCACCTGATCCTGCCTCAAATGTGCTCTCAGTAATTCTCGAGAGACTAGAAGAACAGACTAAAATAAATAAGATAATAGTCGAACGGCTTCTTAGTTCGAAGCCAATTTCTGCAACTAATTATGGCAAAGAAGCTCAATATATTGTATTTGCTTGTAATGCCAACGGGCTACAGAAAAGGCTTGATGAACTAAATATTTTCATGCAGGAAAAAGTAATTGACACAGGTTACCGCGACTACCACGCTCATCATCCATCGGGAAACGCAAGAGGCGGGTCATCCCTATTCATAAAAGACTGCTTTGAACATACTCTGGAAGCAATAATTGAACTTGACAAATTTCAAATGACCGTGGTGCGCGCTAAAAATAAAAATTACTCTTTTAATACATCCTCAATCTATTACCAATCGCGCTGCAAAATAGAAAAACACGAATTTATTGACCTATTCAACTCTCTTGGACCAATCTTCATTATTGGTGGCGACTTTAACGCGAAGCACACCTTTTGGGGCTCAAGATGTATCTCTCAAAAAGCCAAAACTCTTTACAGGGCTGGTATGGAATGTGGTTGCTATTTTTACTCAACAGGCAAGCCGACATACTAGCCCTCGGATGTCGCCAAAACACCCGATCTAATAGACTTCTTTATCGGAAAAGGAGTAAACGCTAGTTACGTCAAAGTTGAAGAGGGCTTCGATCTTTCCTCCGATCATTCTCCAGTTATCCTCTCATTGTGCGAATCCTTGGTTAAGAAACAAAGACCACCCAGATTAACTAACAGCAAAACTCACTGGGAAGATTTCCGAATAGACGTTGTAGACAATACTGAGTTGAAAGTAGCACTTAGAACGCCGTATCAACTTGAAAAAGAAGTTGAACGTTTTGTTGAAGTCATACAGCAAGCGGCCTGGAAGAACACTACTCGCGAATGGAACAAAGTTCCCAAAGTCGGCATAAGATACCCACCGGAAATCAGAGAAATGATAAGGAAGAAACGAAGAGCGCGGAAAAAGTGGCATGAAACCCGGGCACCACAAGATAAAACGTCCTTCAATAGGCTCTGCAACTTGTTGAAAAATCGATCAAGGACTTCAATAATCAAGGTATTAATAACTAGCTTGAAAGACTCACAGCGACAAAGGATACCAACTACTCCATATGGAGAGCCGTTAAAAGTTTTCGAAAGCCCCAAATACACGTGGCGTCAATGAGAAGAAACCAGGATGACTGGGCGAAGGAGGATAAGGAAAAACCAAATGTTTTCGCCGACCATCTTGCAGAAACATTTAAACCATTCGACGAGGAAGTGCTTCCAGAGAATGTCAATACGCTAGATGTGACTACAAACTTTCCAGTAGAAGAGGCTACACTTAGGGAACTTAGACAAGTTATAGACACGCTTAAGCCCAATAAAGCCCCGGGATATGACTTAATAACGGGAGAGATACTCAAAGCGTTGCCGAAAAAAGGTTTGCTAAAGCTGCTCTATCTTATAAATGCCAGCATTAGACTAGAGTATGTACCGCACCAGTGGAAAGTAGCCGAAGTTATTATGGTTCCGAAACCCGGTAAACCGCTGACTGAAGTCAAGTCATATAGACCAATATCGCTTCTCCCGATTACATCGAAGGTCTTCGAGCGAATCCTTCTTAATCGTCTTAAACCAATTACCGACACAAATTCCCTCTTGCCTGATCATAAATTTAGCTTTAGAAGCCAACACTCTACAGTTGACCAAGTGCATCGAATAACCGATGTAATTGAACGAGCAATCGAGTGTAAGTTAGTCTGTTCAAGCGCATTCCTTGACGTTTCGCAAGCTTTTGATAAGGTATGGCACGAAGGCCTAAAATATAAACTTCGACAAGCCCCACCCCAGCAATTGTCTTGTATTTTAGGTTCATACCTGGAAGACCGACTCTTCCGTGTGAGACACGAAAACGAATATTCCACTCTTAAGACAATAAAGGCGGGGGTGCCGCAAGGAAGTGTACTTGGCCCTCTGCTATATTTACTTTTTACCCGCGGAACACCGCAAACGGACGATACTGTGCCAGCCACAGTTGCTGATGACACTGCCATTTTGGCAACGGCTAAAACAGTCGAAGAAGCAACTGCCAAGTTGCAACGTGCCCTTACACGGATTAACAATTGGACAAAGACTTGGCGAATCGCGCTTAATGAAAACAAGTCTGTCCTTGTCTGTGAACTTCACTCGCAAGAAAATTGAGAATCCACCAGTGTTTATCAACGCAGTACGAATTCCTTACGCGAACGAGGCCAAATATCTCGGTATGACAGTCGACGTTAAACTAAAATGGAGAGCACACGTCAAGAAAAAACGTGAAGAGCTTGAAATCAAATATAGAGATATTTACTGGTTTATTGGAAAGTATTTCAAGCTTAGCTTAGAGAACAAACTGCTGTTATACAAGCAAGTGCTAAAACCGATCTGGACATATGGTGTACAACTTTGGGGTTATACTAAAAATAGTAACATTAATGTAATACAGACATTCCAAAACAAAGTTCTTCGAGGAATTGTTAATGCGCCGTGGTACATTAGAAACGATGATATCCACAGAGACTTAGGAGTCGAAACGTTCAGAACGAAATTAAAATGTTTGCGCGAAAACACAAAAATCGACTACAAGGACATGCAAATATTTCTGTTCAACAGATCCTCGACGAGACAAATTTATTTCGTCGTCTGAAAAGGACTAAGCCTTTCGATCTAGCGCGGTGAATAGCAGCGCGTAATTTTTCTAAAGTACACAGGAATTTTCAATGGAAAATCGCCTGTAGCATATAAAAAAAACAAAATAAAATGCGATAGAAGAACTGATTGTTGAGTGTAAACTCAGTCGTGGTTTGCAGAAGGGAGGTGTTTTTTAGTGAGTAAGAATCTCACACTACTATAGGTTCCGGGCCTATAGTGTCTATAAAAATTGTCAACCGACTGTGTAGCATGTGGCACTATCTTGTTGAAACTACGTATCACTGATATCAAGTCCACCCAATTCTGGCCAAAAATAGTCTTCCAACATGGCACGACAGCGAACTCCATTGACCGCAAGATGGCGATCATTTTCATCGACGAAAAATTACGGTCCAATCACACCTCCTCCGGCATGAAATCCGATCACTTTTTGTGGATGTAATGGAAGCCAAAGATGAGCTTCATCGCTGAAGATGATTTTTCGATGAAAGTCAGGGTGTTTTCAAATTTTTGCAGAGCCCAATTGGAGAAGTTTCGGCGCTTTAAATGATCAAGAGGCTTTAGTTCTTGAGTTAACTTGATATTATAAGGGTACAGGCTAAGATCTTTACGCAAAATTCGTCACAATGTGGGCTGAGAGATTCCCAATTCCTGTGAACGGCGTGGAATCGACTGATTTGGCTCATTTTTAATTGAAGCACTTACGACTGCGATATTTTCGCTACTTCAACCCGTGCGTTATCTTACTGATACAGGAGCATTCAATTGTGAATATGTTGACTCGAATTTTATCACAGCCTGTCTGGTGGCATGATTATTACGACTGAAAATTGATGTAAGCGTTCTTAAAGTTACGACCACCGACTGAGAATTTCCAAACTTTGCTCGATCGTGAACTTCACCATGATAAAAGCGTAAACCTTGACCGAAGTTTTGAAATTGACAGATTATTAAAAACGCTAAAACTTTCGTTTTTTTTTTAAATACAGGATTGTTATGTTCCTATTGAAAAACTATTGAAAAACCCTTTATCATCTTTCACCTAACCATAATTTCTCGAACAAAAGTTGCAAAAGTTTTCATTGTTCTTGACGAAATTGTAAGCAGAAATCGCTATGAGAAGTTGGTGACTGACATTTCTTTGAAGACCGCGCACCATATTCTTAGGTCAGTTTTCTCTCGAAAACTACTCTGGAACAAGATGACTTAAACGGCTAATAATTAAGGACTTTGAGAATCGGTGAGCTGCTTAAGTAACTACAAATTCCGTATAGAGTTCTGCTGGCTTATTTACTGGAGAGGGACTATAGCAGCTATTTTTTCATGGCTACCGATACTTCTCAGTGCTAAGACACAAAATGAATTGCTAAATTCGTATTGCACATATATTTTCTGGATCAGGATCATAACCACCGTTAAAATATAATATACAATTGCCTTCTGGAAAACATCATTTTCGTAGAGTTCGACTTGTAATAAAGCATCTAACTTTGTATGTTACCTCTTATTGAAATTGACCTCATCAACATATTACTCATGGACGCCATTGCTTCCTTAAAAATTTCGGATTTAACAACCGTCTAACAGCTTAGCTTACCATGTTTGTATCTCTATCTATTTTTTCAAGGCAATATTTTATGACTAAACAACTACAGCTATAAAACTAAAAAGGCTACTACTTCTGGCCAATCCCCTAGTAGCAGCAACTTACTGGCTTTGTACTGTTTTAATCACGTAGGAAGTTGTTACACATTTTGTAGCTCCAAATACATTTCGTCGCCCAGTGGATGAATAAGTGCACAGATGGACGTGGCGACGTACGGACGGTAGGACACTTGTGTACACGAATCTTAACGCAGAATTTACGATCCATGAAAATGTTAACACTGCCAATCGTAAGAAGCCTTAATGGCCTTTTTATCTGCAAAGGCGCTATCAACAAAACTAGCTACAAGCTCCACCAACCAAGTATAGAAGACATCCACGAAGTGGCCACTATCCAGCTGACGGACGACAAGGGAATAGTTTGGTTTGGCTGCCTCTTGTAAGACCCACTCAAAACGAGGTTACATGCCAAAACTATCCCAAATCGCCGCCAAGTATTTTGCTAATCCAATGGGTTCCCATGATAAAATAAAAATAACGTAATTTACATACACCGTCGGCCACGGGACCCTACGCACTTTTGGGAGCTCTTGAAAGTGGGAGGGAATAGGCACCCTCTGCTCGCGAAAGTGTGAGGTGCGTAATAACCATAAACGTAAAAGGAAATGTTGCATCTCTAATACGAATAGTGTTCGGAATGGTATAGTGGAGAACCTTAGTGTATGGCCCAAACACTCCAGCCTTAACGCTCTGGATAAGGCGACCTATTGAATTTTCGCGTGAATTTGGAGCGACGTGCAGATAAAAAGTTACGACTGTCGTAACGTTTTGCTTTCATAGTTTCAATTTAATAACTTGAAAAGGGGATAGTATACATTTTTTCCGTTGGTTCCAAGTTGTTAAACATAATTGCAGATACAAGGAATTTTTCCATTTTTTTCGCTTATTGTTGTTGTTTTGGTATGTACTTTAGTTTTGATTAGGTTGGGCTGTGCGGTAGTGGAACAGTGTGAGCTGTGCTATAAAAACTAAATGAAAAGGTCCCTAGAGTGTGAAATGAAATGAGGATGTCGGGTCAGTTTTTACAGGGTAATTAGGTGTAATTCTTGGGTACTTTAATTTTGCTTACACCTCCACGCCTACTTTTATGACAATTTTTTTTGCGTCCGGCATAAGAAAAAACTTGTTCACTGCTGTGATTTTTATAGATTTTTAAGTACAGGGTTTAATATTACACACTCACACCTTTTAACTGTATTCGTATAAAGTTTTAGTGTTAAATAAATAATGTTACTGGACACAATTTTGAAGCTGGTCCTATAAATTCGACTAAGTGCATTAATAAGTGGTGGGATTCTTACGAGTATATTAATCGGCTGATTTGGGTTGAGTGAGAGGAAGCTGTGCCAATGTGTTGCCACATGATGACGATCAAAATCGCAGCAAGTGCTTGCAGTCTAAAATTTCAAGTGCGAGTTAGGACACAATGTATGGTATTCTATGTATTCTTCACATCGAGCCTCAGGGTCTGGTGATCACCTTGTAGGACTACTTTGCCATATGCAAAGCTCAGGTCTGATAGAGGCTTCGAAACCAACAGTCAGGGTTTCTAAAATGGAGGTGTGTGGAATAACTTAAAATTGCGTTAACAGTAGTACTCACAACAACTAGTAGTTGTTCATAGGGTTTAGCACTTTGTGGTTTAGCCGAGTGTGGTTACGGATAGGAATGATAAGAATGTTGACGGGCGATACTACTCGAACAAGACAAACGACTTTCGATACATCACGTAAAATGTTTGGACTCTTAACAGACACCGTGCAGACGAATTAATCTCGGAGACCGTAAACTATTGAAGTGTGCCAGAATGGACAGGGTGGAAGAAGTATGAAGAACTGTGGAATCGTCGCAGTATGATATGTATAAATAAGGTGATTTCTATTTGTGTCTATTGGATGCGGGTTAGTCGTAAGCGCAAACTTAGGCAAGAAGTCTTGAGTTCCATTCATGTGGATGATTGCCTCACGACAGTCCCAATCAACGCCCAACCGTTCAAAGCCATTTGATACCGACACTTTTTTCGGCAGCAGGTTAAGACTTTTCGAATTCTTTCTAAGGTGAAATCTTATCATAGCAAGCACGTAGTTCCCGCATCTAGACATTAATAGTGGGGCTTAGGGACTTCTTCATCAACCTAAAACCATCCAGACTATTCATATTGCAATCAACGTAAGTCGATCCTTCTGTATGTCCGAACGTCTCGTGGGGTCAACATTGACTCAAACTACTACTTCCTTGCTGTGGATAAGGTGCGCGGCATTCTTAACGCAACTAACAAGAGGGTTTTTGAAGTCGGAAGGCTATCAGGGACAATGCAGACAACCCGACAGAGGAAAACCGAAAAAAGTTCAAACGAAACAGAACTGACTGCAACATCTTTCTCAAGCGTGTGAAATTCCAATACCACCAAAAACTAAGGCAAAAAATACTGCAATGTCCCAAAGGCAGTAAAAATTGTTGGCCGTTCGCCAAAAACTAAATTCTGCCTCATCCTCCATCCCAACGGTCATTTACAATGACATTCCAGCTGTCAGCTCTTTGGACAAGGCCAATCTGCTTGCCAAATTTTGCGGCTAGCTCAACACTCCAAGATTGTGCTTTGTCCCCGCCTACACTTGAGTGTAGTCAACTCTTCAATGGGACGAATCCACTTTCGCATTCGTGTAGTTGCAAGAGTACCTAAAGACCTCAACATACATAAATCCGCTGGTACAGGTGGTATATCTCAACTTCTTCTGAAGAGGTGTTCTTCCACGCTGGCAAAACCAAAGCGTAAGCTTTTTCATCAATCCTACTCTTTAGGACTCTTTCCGAGCAGATAGAAAAGCGGAATTTGTCCAGCCCGTCCCTAAAAAAGGCGAATCTTATTCTCTCTCCTCTTACAGACCCATTGCACTTACGTCCCTTGCTACCAAGGTCATGGAAACTCTGATAAACCGTCAGCTCATGAAATATCTCGAAACCCGAAAACTTCTCAATGACCGGCAATATGGATTTCATAGCAACAGGTTCACTGGTGGTTTGATGGCATGTCTCAACGAAAAGTGGAAGCAAAGCGTACATTAATCTGGTGAAAGCAAGATACTCGTAGTTGCACTTGATATTTCTAAGTCATTTGACAGAGTTTAGAATCAGGCTCTTTTGTCGAAAATGCGTGCTTTTGGGATCGATGACTGTCTTCATCAATGGATTAGAAATTATCATTCGGAACGTTCAATTCAAGTTGTCTTGGACGGTTTCAAGTCTGATATTCGCAAAATAAATGCTGATGTGCCCCAGGGCTCATTTCTGTCTCCGACACTATTTTTAATTTCTATCAATGATTTCTTTTCTGATACTTCTAATCCAATGCATATATTCCTTTGCGGATGACAGTACTCTCTGCTTTTCATATTCGTTTCCGAACTCACGTCCCTGCTCTTCGGCTGTAGAATGGGAACGGCAGCGTATGTTGAGCTCATTCAATTTCGATATCAACAGAATAACCAATTGGGAAGCTATCAACAGAGTGGAATTTAATGCTTCCAAACACAATGCTGTCTGCTGTCGTTAAAACGAAATTTAAATACCCAGCCATTATCCATGAATGGCACTTGCATCGTCGCAACCGATAAACTTTCCATTCTCGGTATGTGTGCCAGTGACAACTTACGTTGGAATGACCACATATTCGGTGTCGCCAAAAATGCTGCGAAATGTCTAGGTTTCCTCGAGCGATGTAAGAAATATTTTATCAGCTCTGATCTGGCCACAATATATAAGGCATTCATCCGCCCAAAATTGTAGTACAAAGCTCACATCTGGTCAGGTGCGCCTAAAACATCTCTGCAACTGTTAGACCGGATTCAAAACCGTGCGATAAAACTCATAGCTGATGCCAATATCACTCAGACAATGGACACCCTCGAACACCGACGTAGTGTCTCATGTCTCACTGTATTTTATCGCTATTTCCACCACCAGTGCTCCATTGAAATCGCCAGTAGCATTCCGCCTATTCAAACTTTCAACCATAACGCCCGTCTCGCTATGAATGCTCATCAGTATACCCTCAAGCTCATTTTCAGACGTACTCTAAAATATAGTGATTCTTTTCTAAGCCGCACAACTCGCTTATGGAATGTCCTGCCCATCTCTGCGTTTCCTGGTCGTTATAACTTACAAACATTTAAAAACAATTTACATCGGTACTTGTCGTTTCTTCCTGAATTTCCTTCGCCCGTGCTGTGTGCGGGTACAAAAGGGTACAAAAACCCCTTGAGCGCGCGCTGATTATAATATAAAAAAAAAAAAAAAAAAAAAGTCAGTTTTAATTTCGCTTAGAGTTCTGCGCCGCCAGAATCCTGATCCAAGACCAAGTGACAAAGCTGTTTTGTCTGAATATTACTGCGAAACCGGCGGCGGTTTAATGATGAATGCCAGCGGGTGTATTCAAAGAAACAGAAAACATAAGAAACCACACTGTAGAAGAAGATAAATGCTGCATGTGAGCTCTACGACTACAGACGGAGGGTTGGGAACCGCTTTCTCAGAAGAAAAAAAGAAGAGCACTAGAAGCGTGAGGTCTACAATATTGCGAGAGGTTACAACAGTAAATAAAATAGAAAATTTAACAAGAAGATAAAAAGAACATGCTAGATCAACGAGGAGCCAACGGAGACTTGCAAGGACGAACAAGAAAATCTATTGGTAGCTTTGAAGTAAGTGCGGAGTACATGGAAAACCGTCAAGCATCACGAACAAATCAACTTAGTTCGACGATAGGCAACATTTCCGTTCACAAGACCCCGACGAAGTGAGAAAAGCCACATATAAACCTATGTTTAACAAGGCTTTCGCTACTGATAGTCTAGATGAGAGATGAATTTGTTAAGAGCATAAACAAATCCTCACAAAATTATGATCGAACGAAAGTGTGCCAGACCAAAGAAATCTTACCATTGATGCCTAAAAAGGCATCCGTCTTCTCAACATCTCCTATTAGATCTTCCCTTAGGTACCTGTAATCGCTTAAAACCATCGTAAACCTTCTGATTAGTCGTTGTCAGTATGGCTTCGTATCTGGAAGGTCCACCATCATCCAGATTTTACATTACGGCAAATCCTGAAAAGATCTTCGAAATCAACGCTTGCCTTACTTTTTGGCGATTTTAGGACCGCCGGCGTATATCGGAAAAAAAATATACGAAGCCAAGGCCGATTTTAGCATAGCTGATAAACTTGTCCGACTGAACACTATACCCATGGAGGAGACTTAATGCTTCGTGAAGGTCGGTAACGATTTTATCGAGAGCTTTGATGTCAAAAAAGGCTTCCGACCAAACAACCTACTGTCATATGATTTCTTTAACATTGTGTTTGTGATTATGATGACATTATTTGCAGAATAAAGGCGGCCTGTCTGTAAGATATTTGAAAGTTGTGAAGCATAAGTAGCGAAGACGGGTCTGCGGGTAAACGATTGAACAACGAATAATATGCCGTCATCTAGAAGGAATACAAATATCGACGACTCGAGCAAAATGTGACAGTGAATAGGTAGTACTTCGGGAGGTTCGAGAACTCTGTATAGCTATGTATGTTCCGCAGTAAACAAAGACACGAAATTAGAAATTATTCGAAGAGTATTGCCAATCGCTGTTTTTGCTCAGAAGGAAACTGAATAGAAGAGTCCTCTCTCGGACTACTATTGATCGTCTCAGTCCTCCCCTATGGCGCAGAAGCATGAACTTTATCAAGAGAATGCTTCGAGTGATCAATGGTCCTGTCTATATCGATGGAAATTGAAGAAGATACCAAAACACTGTACGGGTTGTACATGGCTATAGACTTAGATAAAAGAGACAGAAAGCTTCGGCTTAAATGAATGAGGTAGGTAAAACTTTAGACCAACTTTCCGAGCCAAACAGTCTTCCAATCCATCACCAGGAGGAAACGCAGCTGAGTCTTCCCCTTACCTCAGGTGGCACGTGCATGTGGTGACGGACCTCTACAAATTGGTGATAGAAGATGCATATTGGTTGAGTCCAAGGTCCAGCCTGCACTGTAGTACCGCATGTATAAGGAAGTAAGTATGAGAAGTGCCTTTAAAACTTCTAATTCCTTTGGCATATTTAATTCTGGGATTATAACGGCGATCCAGGGCATCCAGTTACCTTGATGGGCTCCAGGTTGGACATAGGCTTCCATAATCAGTTAGGTAAAATTATCTTTCATGTAACTGCACATTCTAAGTCTTCGCCTTCATCTACCAGATCTACGAGTAACAAATCTTATGAAGCTATTTTCGTTCAGAAACACGATTTTTTACGCTTCTGGTTTATTTCCAGATCGTTGAGTTATGTTACAGATGGTGGTGTTCCCAGAGAAAGCAATCATTTAGAGCAGGCCTGATTGTAGCCGTTAATAACCGAAAAGTACATTTGAGATCTAATTTTTGTAGACTCCAATATAATGAGTACCAGCGGCACCAATAAACAGGACCACATGGGACTATAAAATCCGGCTCTGAAATAGAGTTTTAAGTCTCAGGTATAGACAGATATTTTACTGATGATGATCGCATACAAACAACTTTCGTATTATGGACTTTTAAATCTCGTTTCGACTCATGACGAGAAGATACTCGTATTTCGAACTTCAACTTTCCTCTCCTTGATTGAGAATTTAGACCCACTCCTTTGATGGTGCGAGTACCTCGTCAATCATCATTTGCTAACTTTAATGCAAAATTACAATTGCGTCAAGCATCTGCACTGCTTTCGTATAAGGCGCTGCACCAGGTGATACGTTCGAAGCACTCTCTCCAAGAGCTGGACAAGTAATGTTTTAAGCATCAAGGGCCAGCTGCGAGTAAGCACTGTTATTTGAGTCCAGTTTAAGAAAAATTACCGCCACACTAACCTGAAAGTTGCTGATCAAACTGTTTCAAAATGAATAACTAGACTATGACAGATATCACACAACAAGTGAGAGCAGATCCATAAGGCTGTTCTATTATGGAGTTCGCCATGCATTATAAAATCCAGAAAACTTAAAATGAGTCGGAGAGATCTAAGAAGTGCAGTAGGAAACAAAGCAAGATGACGTGCAGGTATTGCTAATAGCACACGTCTTATAAGAAGGCAGAGGACTAGAAAAATACTGTACTTAAGCTCGTTACCATTGCTATAGAAGACATAACCATAAGGCGCATTGATGTCGTACTTTATTTCCTTGACGAGGCATCACATTGAGGCGAAGATGAGTAGAGCAATGTATGCAGGGGAACTCCACGATCATTCGTTGACCCTCTGCGTTTGGAAACAGACACATGATAATGTGAACCAATGCAGAAACTATGCGTGTATACAAAATAAAAATAAATTTGTATGTAGCAATCCGAGATTCGACAAGATTCAGAGCACTTCACGAGCTCGTTTGGACTGTCTGCAACACTGTCTATGCTCATAACAGAAACTTTCCATCACCGAACTAACTTGAAGTGCAGTAAAATCTTGAGCGGAGCTTAACCGTTGCTGCAGGCGCAGAAACTTCACACCCTAAACCTGTTCTTCACAATATACCATATCAAGTTCTTTGATATCACGATCGCGTACAATTATGTCTCTGCTTGAAAGACAGACGAAACTTTGCTTAATTGCTAGTGAAGTATTAGACTGTCATCCTTCATTAGCTAGATCGATTCTGCAGTCATCAGAGAAGGTCCGACTTCATTCCTGCGTTGCCTCGACTCCTGGCCAAAATTAATTCTGAGTAGAGGGAAAATGGACTTTGTATTTCCGTTGTGGCCGCACTTCCGGGACATGTCGTCAAACAGAGATCAGAATCAAAATGACAATCGGCGCGAAATATTAATTAAATTGTGGTGCAAATTGTTCTAAATACAATTTTGTAAACAAAAGAAGGTCCAGAGAGTGCAGAATATGGTATGAATACCAACGGGAAATAAATTCATCTGTGCGGTGTAGAAAATGAAAGTGAGGTCTCTTATCATTGCATGAGTCACTTAGAGCAAACGGTTATTATCTGCCTATGTCTTAGCCGACAGAAGTTAACTAGGAGTTACCATTGTTAATATCCAAGTCAGATAAAATTATGTAAATTGTATTATCATTGTAGTACCATCTTTCTAGCATCACAATATTCAATGAATTTGGCTAGACTCTTCGGTATTGCCGTAGTACCAAAATACAGGAGAAGCAAGCTCAAGCAAAGATGAATTCATGCCAGATCTTCATAACAAAACTGTTCAAGTGTCGATGTAGTGTATAAGTTCTGAACAATATGACAAGCTCTTGTTCTTTCAGACTGCTGCTCATCATATAACCAATAACAACGAACTTTTCCACACTCATAGTTCCTGTTTGGATACTACTGAAGGTCCTATTTTCAATGCGGAAAGCTCCCTATTTAGGTATGTAGTAATAGACTTTGAATGTTGGGGATTAGTCAGCGTAAATATTATAAACAAATAGTGGGAGAATTCCACACTTTGAAACGATACGGAAATTAACCAAAGCAAGGAGCAGATATGTATACACGTAAGTCACACTTCGGCTTAATAGACTAGGCAGAATCTTTGTCTTGGCCTGGTTTCCAGCAATTTAAAGTTTGCTTTGAGGAGCACTTCACTCTGAGAATTCCATATCCCAGTTATCCACTTGAGAGCAAACATTCTATGGAGTTACAGTTTTATCCGCATAATTTACATTATGCGTCGACCGATAGGTCCTGCAATTGCCATCACAACTGTAATATTGTAATATTTCTACGGCTGCCTTACCGACCATCTGAAAAGGTGATTGACCTGAAGTCTCCAAATCTGATGTAACGGTGTATAAATACGACCGCCACCAGCAGCGGTAGTCAGTTAGCAGTACATCAATAAAAGAAATCGCTACATCTCTTAGTACTCGTGGTTTTCATGGAAATGAATTGTTCCGCGACATCTGATTTTCATTCATACGAACAGCAGCTATTGTTGGTTACAGCACCGGTTTTATTTGTTCCTTGTACGCAGAAAAAGTCATTACCAAAGTTAATTCTCTGGATAGATTTGACCGTATTCATGGATGTCCGTCCACTAGAACGAAGACCCTTGCTGAATGCAGCATCTGTTTCAACCAGGGATCATGAGCGGAAAAAGTAACCAACTGAGTGAGTGACTGCGCTTTGCGGAAGAAATGGGCTTCAGTCCCGCATGATCTACCTATTTTAGATGCTGTTATCTCGGCCGACTTGTTTTCTTTAGCCGTGGCTGCAGGAAGAGTCTTCCAATCAGGGTTCTTGTTTGAGAAAGAAATCTCATTTCCCAGTGTCCCAGTTTAGCAGTATAATACTTTAAGGACATATTCCCGAAGTTCCGCCGAACAAGAAGTTGTATGGCATGATCAGTCTAGCTGTGCAGTTAGAACTTGCCAGAACCAGAATTCACAGGGCTCTACAGAGAAATTCATTACACCCTTTCCATCTGACACCGGTACAGGATTCACTACCAGGTGATGAGCAAAGAAAAGTGGAATTTTGGCTACAGCGCAAGCATGCAGAAGACGGACAATTCCTCAAGAACATTCTGTGGACTGACGAAGCGCAGTTCACAAGAGATGGGGATACAAACCACCATTACTTGCACCATTGGTCAGACTCCAATCCCCATCTACAGGGTGAATGACTCGAACCCCAACTTTTTAAAATGCTATAATATAATATAATTTTTTTATTTTTTGATAAATTTTATTGTGCCAAAGCAAAAAATGTTGGAAAATACATCAATTTTCAAATAGTATCAGTAGTTTTCAATATGTACACCTTTGGCGCGAATAATGGCCTTGAGACGGCCGAAGAACGCATCGCACGCTGCACGCAAGTGGCTCTGCGGTATTTTTCCCCATTCCCGGCGAAGTGCTTGTTTGAGGTGGTCCAAACTTTGGTATTTTTTAGTGCCAACCTTCGCCTTCAAAATACCCCAGACAGAGAAATCCAACGGATTTGCTTTCGGAGAATTTGTAATCCATTGTGTCGAAGAAATGAAGTGTGGAACATTATTTTTTAACTAATCTTGGTGGACGCGCGCTTTGTGAGACGGTGCCGAGTCTTGTTGAAATGTCCACGGTCTCCGACCGAAATGATTGTTTGCCCAAGGCTTCAATACTGCCTCTAAGATAGTTTCACGGTATACGATCGCATTAACTTTGACGCCACGGCCCAAAAATACGAGCGGAGAGTGACCATCGGCGGTTGTGGCATCCCTTACCATTACCATCGGTGCTGCCTGCTTTCTGGTGGCCGTCCGAAGGTGTAAATTTTCGAAGGACCTCTCTGGCAAGTGAACTCGGTCATTTTGTTTGTTGACATATTGCTCGATAACAAATGGCGACTCATCGGAAAAAACCAAATTCGGCAACTCACCACTTTCGTGCAAGCGTAGTAACTCCTTCGCTCTTTCGACTCTAACTTTTTTCTGTTGCGGTGTAAGATCGTGTGCTTTTTCGGCTTGAACCCAAGCTCATTTTTCAGTATGTGTTGCAGGGCCCTCGCCCAATTATCAAGGCTTCGCCCATCAATGACGTTGTCTAATAAAAAGCGGGGGCAGAGCATATTACTGGTCTTATCGTAAACATCTTCATATAACGCCTCTGAAGGTTGCTACGATTTGACCAGTTACAAGTTGCCGATCATAGGTCTTGTTAGCAGCAGGACCACCGGTAGTACCTACCAGGACTTAAATCACGATTAAATCTGCCGATGTTGCTGTTTTTTTATGACCACCTCCATGGCGTTTTGCAACGCTGCCAGTATCACGGCAACGAGCTATAGTTCGAGACACAAATGATTTATTCACGCTGGAGGACTCTAACGATAGCTACCAAATATAAAGCAATCACACTATTACGGTTGAATTCCACCGCGGATAAAAAGCTGCGTACCAGTTGTGAATAATAAAATTATCTGTCATGTGTTAAGATTTGAGCTCACTGTCATGAACGGTTTGGAAATTATAGCAATCTGAAGTTGGTTGCAGTTCGAGTCATTCACGATGTGATACGTACAACATCCTTTCAAAGGTAAGCATTTAAATATTGTAAACAACTTCTTCAAAATGTGTTGTTTATTTTAAAGGGGGTGTAGCGTAAATGTTTGGGCTGGATTAATAAGAAACACTTTAGTAGGCTCGCACGTTATTCTACAAACAGTTAATTCCTATTACTATCTGGAATTTCTTAGAGAACGATTGCCGGAGCTCCTTGAAGACGTTCATCTTGTTCAGAGAAGGGCGATGTTTTTCCAACAAGATAGACCACCTTGTCACAGTAGCAGCGGGGTAACTTCGTTGCTCAACCACACTTTTAACGAACGATGGATTGGTCGATTCCGCCCCAATCTACCACCCAGATCTACTGACCTAACACCCATGGATTTTTTTCTTCTGGGATGCTATGAAGGAAAAGGTTTATTTTAGAGAAATATCGAGTCTGGTAGAGCTCCAAGAAAATACTAGTGTCGCTTCAGAAGAGATGAAAATAATTTTGATGACCGTTAATTTGCCATCTGAATTCAAATTCAAATGGAAGGAAGGCATTTCGAACAATTGCTATAAGCATTCCATAAACTGTTCCAAAAAGGTCCTTCTCAGGATTTAAGACATCTAAGAGATTTTATGAGTAATTCAATTGGTACACTTCTTTTTGGCCATTTTTGCTTGACGAAAAATGGCTTTTACTACAAAATCTGTTGATCGTACGTAAAAAAGTTTCAAAACATAATTTTTAGGAAATTTTGCAAGGATAAAAATTTCATAAAATTTCAGAAAATTTATTAAGTAAAAATTTTAAGAAAAATGCATTTTAAGTAAAAAAAAAATGGAACAGCAAATTTTCATAATTTTGAGTTTAACGAGCCCTAACTTTTTTGTTGTTGCACAGATGTACCTTAAGTATTTAAGACTTGTATGTACTACTAAATTATCTTTCCAAAATGTCCAAAACTATTTTTGTACCTGTACTAGTTTAGAAATTAAAGCGTTGAAAGTGGTTACATCTCCAAATTAAAGGTCACCCACTTTGATGGGCTGTAACTTGAAATGGAGTTCCGGCGGAACTTCGAGAATATGCCCTTAAAGGATTATACTGCTAAAGTGGGACACTCTGTATGTATGTATGTGGATGTGCATTGCAAATTTTCGCAGACATCATCTGCTTTATTTAGACTCAGACGATGTTCTACGAAAACGAAAACGAAACCGAAAACCCTACTCCGAAAAGTCATATTTATCCCCCCAATAAACCATTTGAGTGATGCCGTCGTTAAAAAGGACCTTAAATTAAATTTGCTACTACAACACCCCCAAAGTTAAATCCAAAACCATTGCTCTTGCCACTACCACCACCCAGGTCGGAAATCAAAATGTCATCCAATTTATTTTCTCGAAACCATCCAAAGCCAGCTGTTAAAACGACCCATGTAGCTATTTTCGTAGAACAGAGCAAAGCACAGATCCTAGAGCAAAGCAACAAAAAAAAAAAAAAAAAAAAAACTGTGCAAACAAATTTCAGCAATTCATCACTGAGAATTCCCAGAACGAAAATAAAATACGAAAAAGTGTTCGCAAAAACGATTTCGTCCTGATTGATTTGATTTATTTAAATGTAACTGTTCTCTGTTTCCTCCGTTAAGGTGAACATATCGATTTCAATTTCCGGCTGAAGACATTTTCAGGTAAAAAGACTGACAGGCACCGGCGATTGGTATTGTTTCGCATTCTACTCAATCGTTTCGATGAAAAAAGGAGAAAATATCCTTGGCAATTCGTACGAAGTCATACATTTTGAATTCCTTGTTTGATAGATGGATGGGTGTACGGTAGATTTTAGACTATCTTGTTAATTAAAATAAATTAACAGACGGAACTTACCTTCTTCTTCTTCTTTTATTAACCGTTGAGGCTTGTAATGCCTTTAATTACAACTAATTCTACCTATTTCTTCCACGAATCTACGTTACCCCTACGCTTCTGTTGGAATTGACTAAATACGAGTATATGCACCTACAGCCCACACTGTTTTAGATCTCCTCATTAGTGAGTGTTGCAGATTTTTTTGTTCGGGCGGAACCTTAGCCTCTACTGTCTTTTGAACTGGATTTTTCGAATCCATCCTTCGTTGAATATACCCGAACGAATTGAATTGCTAAACTTGAAGTTTTTCCACCATCGGTTACTCAGTGTGGAAACTTTTCTGAATGCGGAAACTTCTTATTACATTACGTTATGTCACAACCGCTGGCAGTTGTATATTCCAACATTGCTCTGCGTATATTGATGCTCGACGAACGACTTTCGAATATATCAAACCTGTAAGCTTGTCGGGCATTTGTCAAATACAAAATATTGCGGAGAATTGCCCGCGTTGTGTTAGCGGTTGCTCTATCCTATTGGAACCAACAATGCTCGAGGCCAAATTCAGCAACTTGCGACAACATAAAACTCTTTTAACATCTGTCTGTAGCGCTCACCAGTTACACCAAAAAAACAAAGGCCAATCATTTTTTCACTGCAAATGACGCACCAGACAGTCACTTTTAGGGGATGGAATAGCTCTTCCTGCATTTCATGTGGATTCTTTGTGCCCCAAAAATGCAAATTTTTTTATTCACATAACCACTTAAGTAGAAATGGGCTTCGTCGCTCATTATGACTTTGAACATGACATCATCCTCTTCTTCTTGCACCAGGTCAGTCAGCAAGCAGCAAGTGGTGAACGGTTTGTACTTTATTAGGGAATATCTTCGGGTCTTTCACGAAAATGTGTGAAAGAACGTCTGCTGTTGCCAAATCGTGTGTTGGCAACGTTGTCTCGTCGATGTTTGCGGATTCTCTCGGAAGTCCTCCGCCACAGAAGTTATATTCTCGGTCGAATGAGCAATACGGGACCGACCACTTCTTGCGACATCTCTAGTGGACCCAGTTTGAACGAGACGCTCAGGAAGTGCTTAATTTTTCGTGCACATGTTGCAGGACAACGAGGAAAACGGCGACGAAATTCACGCTGCGTTAAAACAACAGACAGGAAATTGGTCAAATAAGCAGTAGGAATCACACTAATTCCGCGTTCTTCAAGTGTGTATCGCTCCATTACTTGTGGTCAACTAATTTTCTATCTGTCTACAACATAAATGTCAAAGCACTATGACACTTGACGCCATTTGCAAAAATTATGATACATTCAAATTATGACATTAATTTTAACCCACATTGTGCGGAAAACCGGCAAGGCAGATTCAGTCTAGTACGACTGCTTCGCAAGCTGCTTTCTCTAGCATGTTTATTCGATTATTAAGGATTACCTGAGAGTCAGTCAAATCCATGCTTAAATAGAACTTTCATTAGAGAAAAAAAATTAAAGTCGTTCTAGACTCGTGAATGTTCTTTATCAATAGAAATCCTCCACGGACCTTGTACACTGCCTTGATGTACTCAAGCGTTAACTTCAAATCATCCTGTAGTCTCCGCTATGCATTTTATTTTTAACATTAAACGTCACCTTACACATCGCGTATAATTCTTACATACATCTCGACTACACTTTGAAATCTAAGTGCCTTCCAAGAAGAGCCCTGACGACATTTTGAAATTGACTTTTTGACGAAGTTTGTTTAAGAGGCAAATTAACCTAGTAGAAGTCATTATCAATTGGCAAACTAAGTGATCCCAGTTTTCGATTCCTCGCCGATGAATTTCACTTCTTCTTTCTGTTTTTGTTTGTTAAGTAGTAACTTAAAAATCTGAAGTACGTGCGTAATAACAGTTAAATATGTACTATTCATTAAGCGTTGGAGAAACGGGAGCGGGACTAGTGTATGAATTGAAAAAAATCAGCCGATGGGGCAATAATGTCGGGCCATACAGCCACATCAGAGACTGGAGGGATCACTAAATAGGTATGGGCATGAAGCGTTGAATTGCTAAATGCAACCTCGATGTGTTAAATGCGGAAAAAACCACAAGTCCAAGAAATATGCTCTGGGTAGCGATAGAGCATTTGACAAAAGTCACCTTTCTTGTACCAATACATAAAGGGAGTAAATCTGGCTCGGCAGTAAAAGGTGAGAGTGAAAGTTCTCCACTCCTAAGCATGGTACAAAAAGCGAAATTTTTTTTCAGGCTCCACCACCAAGTGCACCGGAAGCTACAGGTGCCATGCTGGCTATCTTACTTTCTATCCAGGGGCAGACGTCTCAGCTACAACGTCAAATTCATGAGCAGGCTATGACGCAGCGAACCCTAAAAGTCCCCGCGCTGAATGTAAATTGACTGATCAACGGAAGAGCCACATTACAAAGCTGCCGACTTGCTTTTGGTTAGCGAAATTACCAAAAAAACACAAAATGAGTCGCAAAAAAATAAAAAATTGTAAAAAGAAACCAACTCAACTCCATTCAAGACGGCGGTGTCGGGATCTTTATAACAAAAGGCTTGCATTTAAAAATAGTGTACAGCCGAGTTGTACGAACGTTCCAGGTACTGGAGGCATTCATCGTTTACATCCCTCTCCGTAGTAGAAAGCGGATGTAGATGGTCTCATTTCTCTGCACCAGAAGCTACTCAATACATCTTATTTATCTATAAAAGAACTCGAGACTGAGAATTATTTCATGAGCTGGCGAATGATTTTCCCTAAATCACTTCCAGCAGCTTTGAACCCCTCGGTCAGATCCAGTTTCTTTATTGGAGTTCAGCACAGACATTGCTGTCCTAACTTCGGCTAAATTGAGTGGTCTATTCTGCCCAACGCGAGATATTGGGCTTCTTCGCAGTTGTACACTCTGGAGAACAATTTTTTCTGTATTGTCACCAACGACTGTGACTCTACTATATAAAACGTTTACTTCTTCATCTCTACAGGTTTCTGGACGAATCTCCCTGCCTTCATGCGTTCCTTTTACCAGTTGGCAGAGTTTCCGTATGTTATTCTTTGAACGTGCTCCCAATATCTGAGGTTATGTTAGGTTACAGTGGTTGTTGGAAAGACCCATTATGATTCCACGCGGATCTATGATCCTCCTACACTCGGAAGCAATTTGAGCTTATGGTGACGCGTAGGACACGTCTATATTCTTTAGATCGCTGCTTAAAATGTTGTAGAAGAAAGCTCTTTGGTTAAGTTTTCTTCTTTGGGAGAGAGCTGGGCATGTACAGAGTAGGTGGAGGATTGTCTCTTCCTCCTCCCTGTCCAAGTAGTTTCTACATAAATCGTTTGTGAAGGCGGCAAGCCTTCTTGCATGCTTGCCTATAACGCCGTGATGTCCAGTGATGCCACCTATGATGGCTCTGACATATTTGCTATTTAGAAAGATCAAACCCTTCGAGCGATTCAAATCCAGCTTTTGCCAGATTTATTTGGTCTCAAGACATGTTGATCCAACAGCCCACCTAAGGTCTGTTCTTTTGTTAACATTAAGCTTCAATATTAATTTGCATATAACGATTGGTATACCGATATTACCCTGTTTCGGTAGAATAGGTAGAGTGGTTCCAATTTTGGCGAGTTCGTCGGTCCTATAATTCTCTGTGCCCCGGCATTCAACAAAGGTGAAAGTTGAACTGCTCTGTCATCTCCCGAAGAGATGATGGGCATTCAAAGGCGGTTTTAGAATTTAATGAGACTGAGTCCAGAGATTTGATAGCGGCCTGACTATCCGAAAAGATGCGGATATCCGTCGCAGACACCACGTTTTTCTTTAATCAGGACAGAGCATGTTCAATCGCAAAAATTTCCGCCTGAAACATGCTATAGTAATTTGGAAGACAGAAGGAGAGGACACAGATCCATCTATGTAAAAGTAGATTGACTTGTCCTCGATGAAAGCATCATCCTCCCAGAAGGATCTAGAGGCGAAGCTTACATGAAAGTCACTGTCAAACCAAATTTCGGGTATAGTGTAATCGATGTTTTCTGTGGGGATTCCTAGTATATTAAGAATATTAACATGGCCAAATAAATTATTTATCCTCTGTGTGGTTGCTTTAAGGCGAATAGCTGCCGTCGCAGCTACATGCCTGCTGAAGATATCGGGGGGTGTCAAGTGAAACAGAATATCCAGTGCCCCGACCGCGCTCTTCTGGAGAAGCCGATGGTCTGTCTCTTCTGCTCCTAGGGCTCACTAATGGCTCTCGTCAGTTTTACGCTTCCTGGTTTGCTGCATGTGCTTGCCGGTATTTTTAATCTAAATTGTTTGGCTGTGAGCGGGTGAAAGCCAGCACACCAGTTACGGCGTCTCTTATGGCATATTGGCAGTGCTGCCACTGGTTTTCAGTATTTGATGCTGGCAGCATAAGAGCTGTTGAGGAATTTCGGGATTCGGATTCGGATTCGGCAAATATTCTGGCGGTTTTTTGTGATTGAAAGCTGCAATATACGAGTATCTTCTCACAGTCGTTCTTCTTTGTTATAGAGCTTGGGAAATCTGCATTCATACCTTGGCTGCAAAAATTGGTAGTTCGAATTAATGTTGACTGCCCGGAAGGTTCGGATGACCAGAATAATTAAGGTATGCCATACGTCGATCACAAAATTATCAATATGGCTTAGCGTTTCAAAACCTGATGACCGCAATATCCTCTTGTGTATATTGGGATAAGAAAACCTTGTGCTTGCTGCAGTGATATTTCGTACCGCCACAAAGTCCGTTGCCAGACGTGTTGTCGTGTAGGGTATGCTTACCATCTGTCCTACCAAAGAAAACCTCTTTTCGCCTAGCACGATTTTAACGCCGTATTTACAACATACGCCTTTTCGAGGAGCTCGTACAAACGTTCTTTGGTGGCATCGTCTATACGATGGTTGTCTGAAAATTTTCCGGCATAAAGGCTAGTGAAGGCTACTTGTGCATCTTTTGACAGTTACTTACCGAAGTTTCAGTCATTTTGGAGGCTCAGTTTTTAGTTGACAGTCGTTTGAATGAGTCGATGTGAGTGTTTTTTGTGAAAATGGAAAAAATTGAGTATCGAGCTCTTATTAAATTCTTGTTTTTGAAAGGCAATACGCCTACGCAAATCAAAAATAAGTTGGACTCTGTCTATGGGGACTCTGCACCATCATTTACCCAAGTGAAATTTTGTGCCGTAAGAGCTTGGGAGATGATGAACGTTCGGGACGTCAAAAAACTGCAAATGGTGTTAGACGACCGCCGAATTCAAGTGAGAGAGGTAGTATAGAGGTTATGAAAATGTCCAAAGAACGTGTTTGTTACATATTAAATCAAGATTTAGGCATGAGAAAGCTGTCCGTGCGTTGGGTTCAGCGTTTGCTTACGTTAGACCAAAAACGTGTTCGAATGAACATTTCCAACGCTCTGTTGGCGCAGTTTAGGCGCAATAAATTCAAGTTTTGGCGCCGATTAATTACTGTAGATGAAACTTGGATACACCATTATACGCCCAAACAAAAATTCAGTCAAAACAATGGACTGCAAAGGGCGAGCCGGCTCCAAAAAAGCAAAAACTATTTTTTCGGCTGGGAAAGTGATGGCGACTGTGTTTTGGGATAGTAAAAGAGTTATCTTAATCGATTATCTTCAAAAAGGAAAAACCATTACAGGAGCATACTACGCATCATTACTTGCCAAGCTGAAGGCAGAAATTGCGGAAAAACTGCCACATTTGCAGAAAAAGAAAATCCTTTTTCACCAAGACAACGCGCCGTCTCACACCTCAGCGGTTGCCATGGCGAAAATCCATGAATTACGGTTTGAACTGCTTGACCATCCACCTTATTCACCAGATCTAGCCCCAAGCGACTTCGTTTTGTTACCTCATCTAAAAACTGCGCTCGGAGGACAGAGATTTTCGTCAAATGAGGAGGCAATCACCTTCGTGAACAATTATTTTGCAGAGCAAAACGCCAAGTACAATTTGGACGGGTTAGAGAGATGGGAGCATTGCTGGGAGAAGTATTTAGAGTTACAAGGAGACTGTGTAGAAAATTAAAAAAAAAATTTTGAAAAAAAATGTCTTGCATCATTGTTCGGTCGGAAACTTTTCAGGCAACCCTCGTATCTTCCGTAAGGGCTTGGGCGCGTATTAGGCCTATGTCATCGATTTAGCCTTGATGCGAATTGTCATAATATATTCGCTCACGTGGGAGCTCAAGACTTTTTAGTCGGCCGCATATGACAAATTCGTTTCCGAATAAGCGCTGATCATTTTACCTATATGTCCCATATGTCACAGCTTCTATCATCTGTTTGTCCGGTCCATCCCATCGCACTTCCTAAATGATTGTGATATCTGTGTGATAGCAGTCAGAGCACTCTGCTAATTGTTTGGCTTTTTAAGGGTCCACGTGCAGATCCGAAGGTCGATGTCCTTCAAACGTTTGAAAAGGTTGTCAACATCGAATTCATTTTTATCCAAGGCCATAAGTTGGTTCGGCACATCTTTTTCCTTTTTCCTTATAGAGTTGTGAGCCCTATCATGGCCAGAAATATGGGCGAGCGTACACTTGCCATTTTAGTCATGCATTTACCGGTGACCGTCATTAATAAATAAGGCAAGCACTGCCCTATGAACTTGATTGTTACACTGCTGACCCCAGTTAAAGAACAGTTAGCAGTTTCCCAATCAATCGTCCCACAGTTTCCTCACTTCTTCGATAGGAACTAAAATTTCTTGGAACTTGCACAGGTATGCGTGTCGCCTGGTAGTCATCCCGTGATTAAATGGTTGGACAAAGGGGTTGTCGTCTAAAAAAACTGCAAAATTATTGCCATCTTGAAGAAATGCTGTATAAAACGCGCCTTGAAATTGCACACATCATGTCAAGGATTATTGGGGACTATTTGCTTAAAAGCTGCGTTTTGATGTCTTTGCAGCTTCTAGATGTGGGTTTTCTTTACATCGGCCCATGCAAGTACAACATACCGGAGATTAGCCTTTACCAAAGCCCAGTATACACGCTTCTAATTTTTCTCTCCTACTTTCCTCGCAATTTCATCTATCCGTCACACGAGGGATTTGAAAGACCTGTTTCATAATTCCGCGTTACCATCTCATTGCTAAGGTTTCTCGCATACCCAATATGTTCGAAAGTATTTTATATGAACCGCGAAGCTTTGAGTGCAAGTTTCTTATATCCCCCAGTCAGCATTGGGTTTGTGAAAGGTGTATGTAAGCGTATTCGGATTCACATTCTTTCCTTTTCAGCCGCAGAAAATGGAAACAAAATCTGTTAGTGGTACAGATCTTTTCAATTGTCCACCTTCGGCTTTGACCCCATATTTTTAAAATAGATGTCGGCTTATCTGATTAACCTTTATTATAGCATTCGTTTTAGGACAGCCCTCCCAAATCATTTGGGAGCCATTTAGGGCTCGTTCTACCCATGTTAACTACAAGCGATCTTGGGGGAATCATTAAACACTGTCTCCTATTGATTTACACGGACTATTTATTCTATTTCTTCACCCCAAGACTCTATTCTACATAAAGAAGACCTTGATATGTTTTCCATTTGCTTATATCTTAATATTGTCAAATGGCAATCTATGACTTTTTTGCTTAAATGCTATCAATTTTCACTTCGACTTAATCTTCTTCAGTTCAATTGATTCGCGACCTTGGAATACTGTATGGTAGAAGGTTCCGCTCGTATACCGATGAAATAATCCTTAAAACCGATTCATTACTTAGTTTTATCAAACGAGATTCCAAAGAAGTTCGCAACCCCTATAATGTACGGTCACATTAGATTCGTCCAGCTACTATTCGGATATGCCAGCCAAGTGTGGTCCACCTTGCAGGGAGGGATCCCGAATAGAGAACATTCCACGCGATTTCTTTCGACTACCCTGGCCCGACCCTTTAAGCTTACCGTTACCCAGTCGAACATATTAATTTGAATACCTTCAAAAAAAGCAGAGTCGTTGCTGACATTCTCCTCATCGAGTGCTCTCTGGTTATACGGATTGTGCTTCCTATTACAGTTTTCTTTTCTTCAACGCTAACTCTCGAAACATACAATATCCTTGTCCCTTCTTTATACTATTCTATTGCGATACCTGCGGTTCCAACAATCCGCTTTACCATATGGTCTCCGCTTTTGATTTCAACCGAACTACTCCTCGTTTAAAACTCGGTCTCCTCCACCATTCTCTTGATTCCTAGTTTTTCCTAACTATTTGTTAGTTTTTAAGATAGATAAGCTTGCACGAAACAAAATAAATGGGGTCTTAAGCCCAAAATTAAATTAAAATTCAGCGCTGGGACCGTGGCGTGGTACCTCAGATGGACTAGGGAATACAACGCCTTTTTCAGATTTACCAGCTTGATCAAAAATTTTTCGGAATTTATTCAGAAAATTAAAAATACAAGTTTATTCATCTAAATATATACACATTGTCCCCTTCAAAGTAACCCCCTCGACTGCAACACACTTATGTCAGCGCTTGATCCTATCCTCCAAACACTTTTTATATTCGGTTTTCGCTATGTCAATCAGTGCTTCCCGCGATTTTTCCATTACTTCCTCTCGGCCGCTGAAACGCGGCGAAACGAATAATGATGGCACTGTGCGACGGTGAATTATCATGGTTTTCTGCCCACAATTCTGGTCTCTTTCGGCGAATTGCTTCACGCAAACGTCTCATAACGCCCAAATACTCGTAATACTCTTTGTTTACTGTCTGGCCTTCTGGCAAAAATTCATGATGCACTACACCGTTGTAATCCATGAAAATCGTGAGCATAGCCCCGATTTTTTTACTGAAAACGATGTGGTCTCGGCTCATTTGGTGAACGTCTCGTCTCCAGCAATGATCCTTTTGATGAATGTGGGATCGGATTCAGTCTCGCAAATCATCTCTTTTGCGACGTCAGCACGGTCTCTTTTTTGTATGAAATTGAGGTCTTTTGGCACCAACTTTGCTGCTACACAACGGAAACCCAAATCATTAACCAAAATGTCTTGGACGGATCCATAGGCAATATCCAAGTCCTCCGCTATCTCTCTGATGGTTAATTTGCGGTTATTGACTAACATTTCTTTTACTTCATCAATGCTTTCGTCGGTTTTCGATGTCGATGGTCTGCCACTGTGTTCATCATCTTCGATTGACTCACGATCACTTTTGAACCGCTCGTGCCACTTGTAAATGACCGCTTTCTTTGGAGAATAGTTGCCGAAACACTTTTCCAACATTTCCAACGTTCGCGCACCATTAAATCCGTTTTTTACGCAAAATTTAATACAAGTTCGTTGTTGCAAATTGAAATCCATTTCTAAAATTGTAAAAAATCACCAACTCACACTGAGATAGATGTACTCTTGGCTACGTAACTTTTGCAAATGTCAAGCTATGATGCTAGGATGTAGAGGGAATGTCAACAACAGATTTACAAACTTAACAAAAGAAACAGAACTCAAATCGGAACAATGGGAGCGCCACAGGGTGGTATTCTCCGGGAACTTTTTGATCAAGGTGGTATGTGTAATTCGCCGATGTGTTTGTCTCGGAGAAAATAAGAAGTAACTGTAACTGTCTACAAGTTTTGGGGTTGCGTTTACGCTAATATGGCAGTCATCGTTTCTAAGTTTTATTGGTACGAGTATATCGTTTAAAAACTTCGGTTTCGTATGTGCATGACTTTTGTTTTACTACCACTACAATCGCTGTCATTCGTGTAGGGGATGAGGAAATTGGACACAGTCTTCATCCCTGAGGGACTGCATATTCAACTTCGTTTATTTCACTCAACATGTCCTTAATAATCACAAAAAAAAAAAAAACAGTTTTCAAATCATGGGAGCCAACCCCCATCATTTGAAATAATGTTCACAAATCGAACTCTTTTATTGATTTGTCTGTTAAAGCATAGCGGTAAAAATGTCACCAAATTTAATTGTTCCCTCCCGTTGGGCCGCTTTAGTGGAGGTTTACTTACCCTTCGATGGTTATTTGGCTTGGGACAACAAACGGAAGTTTCAAACTCGCAAAACGGGATGCGCCTTTAGTCTATTAAAATAAAAGCACGTTTAGTTCATTGGGCTGGTCACATCAAGTGAAAGAAAGATCGAACCAAAGAACGCCTCAGGTGGAGTTTTTCCGAGGTTCGTGCTTCTTTAACATGCAAGTAACACATTTCTGCCAACAAAATCATCATCAGCAATCAAGTTTGTATCTTTTTATATAACAAAAAAATCCAACAAATATTTTTCTGTAAAATTTTTCGTTTATTATTTATTTTATTGCGATTTTAATAAAATTTATTTCTCAATTACAATGTATTTTGTTTTATATTTTTTATTCGCTATATAAATGGCATTTTATTTCGTAGTCTAATTAAATAAAAATTATACAGTCTGCAATATATGATTTCCATATTTGTTCTTAATTTTCGAATAACTAATTTTATTTTATTTTACTTTTCGTTCTTTTAAATTACATTACAGTTATATGAATTTAGTTTTTCTTGTTAATTTATAGTACCAAATACTCTACTCACAATTACCTTAAAATTTAATGATTTCTTGTATTTATTTTCAAAATTGTTTTGTTAATTTATTTAGATTATTATTTTTATGTTTTTTTTTTTTTTTTGGGGGGGGGGGGGGGGGTTAATACCAGATACGTATAAATTCCTACAACATTACGTGAATTGTTTTCGTTTTATTGCTATTCTATATATAATATTCAACGATTCAATTGAAGTAGTTCATTTTATTTACAACATTGTTTAATTATACTTTTTTTTTTTAATAATTTTAAGTTGTAATTTTTGTTTAACATATAAAATACCTGTTAATATTATTTACACGAAGAAATATTTAATTTTTTTATTCTTAAAAAAAATTCTAAATATTATTTATCTATGTTTAAAAGAGAATTTATTTATTTTATCTTCTTATTGAGATAAATGATGACAGTAATGTTTTGTAAATACTATGCAACAAATGATTTATTTTTATATTCTTAAACGAAAAACAAGTTTGCTTTGCTCTAATTCTGCAATTAATTAGAAAATGAAATAGAACGTTTCAAGCAAAATTATAAATATTGATGGCTAATTATTTTAGTAATTTATTTACTCCTATCACAATAAAACAAATGAAATTGTTTCTTAAAGTGTAAGTTAATAAATTTAAAATCTTTTAATCATTTTAAATTTATTTTAGATTTTTTGCTTTTGTTTTTGTGACAATAATGTTAAATATAAATGAAGTATGTAATATCACAGGTACATTATAGTTTTAATGTTCTTAGAAGTAGGATTTTTTTTTTATTAATTTTTTTCTTAAAAACAAAAAGTCACATAAAAATGAAATTTTTAACAGAAAAGATTTCTACACTGGGAACTTACACTTGGATAAAATTTGTTTTTAAATTAATAGGTTAGCTTACAGTGTTTATTTAATCGTTGTGTAATGATATTGAATTTTGTTACAATTTTGTTTTTTTGTTTTTTTTTTTTTAATTGTAGTATGGCATTGTTTGTTCGAATTTATTTATTTCGTAATGCAAAGTTATATAAAGTAGAAAGTTTGGGATCGCTTTCAAAATTCACAAAATCGTTTATTTATAAATTTACAGGGGTCTTTTTTATTTTTTAGATACATGTTTTATAGTACAAGTTAGGGGATAATATTTGTTTTTTTTTTTTAACAAAATTAAAATTCCAACACTAACCGTTATTTTATTTAAAATTACTTTACATAGTTCATTGCCATATACGAGTACATTATGCCTGCGTAGTTTAAGTGAGAGTGATTGATAAATGCCTTACAATGGTTTTTTTTCTACTTTCTTTAATGTTTTTTTTTTTTTTTTTGTTATATAACAAGTATATATATTTTTTTTCATTACGATACATTAATGTCTTTAGTTCTATTTCTAAACCACTTTAGTACGTATTTTGTGATTTGTTTGCTTAGAAAATTTATAAAAAACTTTTTTTCATTATTTTTTTTCAATGTTAAGTGTTAAATGAAAAAAAAAATTAAAAAAATGTATACCCTGTTTTCGTTTTTGAAAATATTTCAAACTAAATTTAATTTGTGTATATTTTATTTCCGTTTCGTAAATGGCAGTTTTTTCTTTTGTATTTGGTTAGTTTGTTAAATAAAATTTGTGTTTTAGAACAAAAAAGGAAAAAATTCTTACAAGGTCACAACCTGTGATTGGAAATATTCTACAGAGTGTCAAGCTGGGGTTGTGTTTTTTTTTCTTTAGCAGGGCAAGCTTTGGCTAAAATATTTTACAAATCCCACAATGATTGCTTGTCTGCCGGATGGTAATCAAAAAAGGATTTGCTGAGAGGTAGGGCTTTAAAATAATGGACCGCCAATATCATTATCGGAAAAGACAAGTGTCGTTATTTATGACTTGACCAGCCATTGAAATAAAATAAGTACATTTATAGATTATACGACTTTTGCACTCAAGTTCCAACTAGTGTTCTGATTTTTGTTTATGGAGGATAGATGGAGGAGAATATTGTCTTTGCCGTCGAACTATCTAACTTATCAACAAGACACAAATATATTTAAAAACTCAGTGGATAGCCACAAAGTCCGGTTCTAGACCCGATATTGGCGAATTTCATGAAAAACTGAGTGACGTCCACTTACATAAAGGTAGCGTTATCTAGACTTTCAACAGATTATATGTTTGGCAAGTATATGAATTGCTTTCTTAAGGACGAGTTGAAAGCGCCGCTGGTATGGTTTCTGCTAACATTTCTGGTTCAAACCGTGCCATGGCTTCTAGTGAACACCCCAGTTAGTATGGGAATAGTAAATCTATTTAGTGCTATCGTTTTTCTACGTTTAATTTGCATATCGAAAACATAGAATTCATTACTTTTGTTATTATCCTTTAAGCTTTACTTGTATGGCATTGTTCTAATTTAATAGATCATAAATTAAACTAGTCCTGTGCTGGATTCTTGATATTTATGGCTTGTTGGACAAACGCTGACTGCCCGAAGAAAACCCGTTTTTATAATTTTTGGAAAACATTTAAATATTTTAAAAACCTGTTCATGTCTTAATCTGTTTTTTGGGATGCTAACTACTTCGATCGGAGAACACCATCGGGAACTTCATATTGAAGTCAAGATATGGAGTTATATTAGGAGAGTTTCCGTGTGGATTTTTCGTGTACTTATGCCTGCTTCTTTCAAACTGCCAAGATTTATACAGGCCTTTTTATAAGCGATACAAGGTCGTGAACATTTTTTAAATTCAAAGTTCTCCGCGTACTTATCGGCCCCGTTTCCATCAATGGGGAATGGAAGATACGTTTCAACAGGAAACTGTACAGGCTGTACAGCAGTGGCATCCTCGTCAGGAAAACTCGGTTAAACCGGCTTTGATGGCTAGGAACACACGAACACCAACGTTTTCGACAGTTGAGTATGACTTGATCTAAGGTCGTACACACGAATGTATATGTAACTGGAGGCATTTGGCAGAAGACAATGTTACCTAAAGAGGCATGCTAACTGAGGCCCTGATCTACCCCGGACTGAAGTAAGTAAGAATGATCTTTATCAAAAAAGAAAAACAGCTTCGTATGCTGATAGTACTGACACGAGAGCAAGAATAAAATGGACTGATAGTGGAAAATGGAAAAATCAGAGAAAACCAGCTAAGACGGTATCGGCCGGGATGATTATTAAACCAAGGACCTGCTACCTACAAAAAAAAAATACATCCATATGTATCTGTAATAACATCTCCAAACTCAACTTAGAAGTTAAAAAAGTCGGGACAGTTCGCAGTTAATTATGGCAACAGTACCATACGGAAATTCTCTTACCCATCACTTAATACCTTAATCCAGTAGAGAGCAGTCGGAGTGCCTCTGTATTTTCATCCTAGTCCTTCTTTATAGTCCAGAAGCATGATCTTTTGCCAAAGGGAAAAGAACTATGCTCGGCTATACGATCACATTAACGCAGCCAACTTAAGTCAGCAGTAAAAGGCCGCATATTAGTGTGCATGCAGATGAAAGACAATCTGCACCAACTATGCCGACAGAAATTCTCATTACGGATGCTGGACGAAAATCGGTTTAGTGTTTCAGAATTCCAAATGGCTTTGTCAAACTGAACGATTTTTAATTATCAATTTCTCCATAAAAGCCAATGACGACATTGTCGTATCTCTTTTTTAAAAAATCCTCATATCAGAAAAAGTAATGACAGTTAAATAAGGTACTGTCTGCACTTCACTTTTTCCTGTTTGTTTTGATTCGTCGAAATGCCACTTAAAAAAAAATACTAAAAAAAGAGCTCATCTGAAGAGAATATTGCAGGATGAGATTTCTTAAATAGTTCCAGCAAACCAAGGGGGAGTACCCAAACAGGGATTTCGAAAAAAAAACAAAAAACTCAACCTTGTTCAATGTTTTCCGGTTTTAGCTTTACTCAAGTCGAGTACTTTTTAATGACATTTTCCAACAAACAAAAGAAAAAAGTATACGAAGGACGATGAAGAAGACTAGTCCATTTGATGTGTACGTGCTATTTTTCGTTTTTACTTGATCTGTATTCAAGTTCCAACTCATAGAACTTGACAGCAAAAAAATAAGAGGAGAGAACCCAGCCCACTCCTTTGGAGGATAGGCAAAAAGAAACCATTCAATCGGAATCACAAAGAAAAAGATGGCAAATTACAACAGGGACACGTTCTGTCGTTAAATCCAAACAATGCAAGGATAATCACCATAGCCAGTAACGGACTAAATAAAAAATACAAGTTAACTTGAAAAATGAGTGAACAAATTACACCCTTATCACGCAGTTAAGTAACAACCGTTCCAGACTATCGATTGTGTTGTGTCTGGTCTCCGGCCGCGACTCTGATGTTCCTATGCACTGTCTGTTCGAGTGGACATACGAGTTTACATACAAGTTTATTGGTGCTCCTCGCTCTCAACCGTATGCTTTGTTTTTACTATTTTCGAAGCAATTAGGGGATAAATGGTTGACGTTTGATTGTTGGAAAAAAAAGTGTCAAAAGTACATACCGCTCGGTCTACCCTCTTAGTCCACCTACTTCAATCCAACCACTCACTCCACACACCCACTCGCAGAGTGCAAATTAGTTGGCATGCATTTTTTTTTTCAAAAAACCGGAGGGTATTTTCAGGATTTTTATTTTTTTTTTTATAAAACTCAAGGGCTGGAGGCAACGAAAAAAGTTAACAACACTTTGACAGTTAATTGGAAAACAATATCAAGAGAGAGAAAATTCAAAAAAAGTAAATAAATAAACAGAAACACACGCATGTCGGGTGAAATTAACACCCCTAAGGGCCAAGGCTAGCTCTTTGGCTAAGGGTAAGGCTAGAGCTGGTTTTCACACTATAGTACTCTATGGCACAGCATACAACGAAGGCACAGTTCAAAGTTGTAAGTAATAAAAAACAAAAAAAAAAAAAACCTCGCAACCTGGACTAATGAGGTGAACAAATGCACGAAACTGTTGCTAAACATTGCGGGGGTGGTTTTTCTTTATGGAAGGGTTAAGAATGTCCACTAATTGCATAGTGAATTCGGTTACTATCAACAATTCCAAAGAGGGTGAACAAGTAAGAAAATATTAAATGAACGAATGGTTGTAATTACGAGTTAAACAATTTTTTTTCCCCCTCATGTTGATGATTTAAGGACAGTATTTCATTAAAGAAAGGCAACCCTTATTCCTTTAGGGTGTTTATATTGCCAACCCTTTTACAATACATAGGCGTTTATGAAACATTCAATTTGTTTCTGTTTTACAAGAAAATCAAACAAAAGCAATAGGCAAGAGTCTCTTCCTTTGAAGACTGTTTGCCGATGAGAATTCTTGGAAGTTGCACGCGTAAATTTAATTGGGGTACTTCAAAGTAGGAAATTTATTTCTATTTCTAATGAAAAACGGTTTTATCGACTGTCTTGCATTGTATTGATCAAAGATTTCTAAGTGTAGATACGAGGACGTTAGACTTTCAAAGTTAGTTAGATAAAATTCAATAAATGAGTCTTAAGCGCTCTAAGCCAAATTTTTCAGGACACAGCCGGAAGGGATTGAAAAAAGTTTAATTACTTATGTTGTCTCTGGAAATAAATGCCGAATCTGATGTTATGAACCCGATCTCATTCAATAATGTCAACCGAAATATCCAATTCTCTGAAATCTGTTCTAGGAAATCCGTATTTCTTGAAAATAGTCAAATATTTCAGAATCTTCAAGATTGTGTCCCCATGATCACCTTTCACTGAACCATTTCATGACTGTGGCCCTGACTTTTACAACAGGTTAAACTCCTTTCTATCACAATTTACTTGACGGCCATTTAGTAAAAGTGTCATGAATTTTATTAACATTACCTTGAAGAAGCATTAGACATTTAACATTTTAATTGTAACTGAGAACACAACCAGTAAGAGTGAAAAGTTGCAAGAAATAACTAAGCGTATCAGTTTACCAAAGAGACCCTAAATCATATGTAGTTCAGTTAGAAAGATACAAAGAAAAGGCCATTGAACTGGCCTATAAAATGCCATTTGTTAAAATGCCACACATGTATATCTGCTGAACCTATTTCCGAAGGTCTTCTTCACAGAAGATAACCCATTTTCCAACTTTGTGTCGTCTGATTCATTGCTCAAAGCTTTACAGAATGAAGATAGTACTATCACATCTTTACTGAATGATATTTATTGTATGACATACATCCTTCAAACAGTTCTCATTTCATTTCGTTCCGAAGAAACTTTTCAAGAGGTAGCGAAATTTCTGGTCAGCTTCTCCTGCAAGGAGGATGGCGCAAGCGGCCGAGTAAATAATCAAAAGTAGAACTGTAGCAAGGGATATATCTGAGCACTACTTTTAATTTCAGTATCGTCACTCCAATTTTATCCCAGATTGACTTTGTAGCATCCAGTTTTAATCTCAACTCACGGATCAATATATTTTTAAAGTATGGTTTCTGTAACAGAGTGACCATCCGTCCTGAATAAGGTGTTCAAGCAGTAAAATTAAGAGTCACTTATACTACAGGGTCTGAAAATAGGGACTTCCAAACTTTGACATATAGTTGAAACTACATCTGTCAAATCGGCTGTCATGTAATCAGTCTGTTTTGTCAAATCACCATGGAGGGTTATAGTATTGAACAACACGTGCAAATGATAAAATTGTTTTTTTCAAAATGGGTGCTCTGTTCGGGCAACGTTCCGCGAGCTTCGCCCATTTTACGGCAGCCATGATCGCCTACCGAGAGGACTATTCGCAGTAAATTTAAGTCCACTGGTTCAGTAAACGCTAAACCAACACTCGTACGTCGATGGAACGCAAGATCTGTCGAAAACATCGGCGCTCTCCGTGACAGTGTGCAGGAAAATCGGAGGCAGTCGATTTCGCGTCGCTCACAAGAACTCGGCCTTGCGTCATGACTTGTGCCTGCAATCGTACAAAATTCAACTGACCCAGGGGCTGGAGGTAAACGACCATAGACAACGACGTATGTTCGCTGAATTGGCTCTGGAGTAGTTGGAAACTGACCCTAATTTTCATCGAAAAATTATATTCAGCGATGACGCCCATTTCTGAATGAATGGGTACGTCAACAAACAAAATTGTCAAATTTTGGACCAATCCACATGAGATCTAATAGCGTACAATGCATCCCGAAAAAGTTACTGTTTGATGTGGATTTTGGGTTGACGGCGTCATCGGTCCATATTTCTTTGAGAACGACGTTTGCCAGCCCATCACCGTCAACGGCGAGCGCTATAGATCTATGATTACCAGCTTCTTTTAGCCTGAATTGGATGATATGAACACCAACGTCATGTGATTTCAACAGGACGGCTCTACGTGCCGCACGAGCGATTCGAGGGCATGGTCATATCAGGTGATGTGAACCGGCCACCGAGATCGTGCGATTTGACCACGTTAGACTTTTTCTTGTGGGGTTTTCTGAAGTCGCAGGTCTATGCGAATAAGCTACAAACCACGGCCGTCCTCAAAGCCAATATAACCCATGCCATCCATCAAATTCAGCCTGATTTATGCACCAGAGACATGGAAAATTGGACATTTTAGATGCGCACCACCCAGAAAAGCCGCGGCGGACATTTGAACGGTGTTATATTCCATACATAATGGCGTCGATAGGCCTTTCAAACGAATGAAAAATTTCGATGATATCTCTCACACACTTTATTTTATTTAAATTTAAAGATAGGAAGCGCTTATTGAAAGACCCTTTACTACTACTAGTTGTAACTTTAAGAAAAAAATCTGCTAAGTCTTTACTTTCATACAGCGGATTTGAAAAGACCGTATACTGACGGTTTTCTCGAGCAGACATAAGCATTATCCTGTGGTATATTGTACTTGTTGAGCGAATAGGTCTCGTCACAGAACTAACAATTTGTTTAAGTGAAAATAACCACTTTGAGTTTTTTGTGATTTCCTTGAATCATTAGACCGCTCTTTTTATCTATGCCACTTAGAGTCTTATTGTAGAACTGACAATGTTGAGAATTAAGCTCTCCCTACATTAACAGGAAATAGGAGTAATAATAGATTTCTGAAGCCTTATACCGAGTTTTTAATGCCAACATTGTTGAAAAAAAGCTTATAGTCTTAAATCTATCTTTGAGTTTATACACATCACGAACTTTAAATCTAACGAAATTCAAACTTGCCCAAATACCTAAGAATACATTCAATTGACAAACTTCAGTGGCGTGAAATTTTTCAGGAAAAATTGTGGTTTATTCACTCATTGCTTAGGCTGCATGAAGTCAGATCTGTAAAAATCCGGACAGTTATCGAGGTTTTCCAATTCATCAATAGTCCTAATTTAAGATTCAATAGCCGGCCGGTTTTCTTCTTGGCTTTCGAACCAACCACACAGTTAATATCGAGTAATAATAGTTCCTCCTAGTTTGTTTTCCGAAATAATAGAAAAAAGACTAAGAAGGTTATGAGTCGAAACATATTTCCAGCTTCAACTATATATGATGGAAATTCTATAGAAATCATGCCAAAAGAGCTGCGATTGCCTAGAAAAACAAGAACCATCTCAGAAAACACGGCGAATGATTTTTCCCGCCTGAAACGATATTACCGCGAAATCCTCGGAAACCTATAGTCTCCTAAAAGAAAATGGGCAGCAGGGAATTCTTCTCTACACAAACCTCCAGGACATAATGGCATAATTCCAAAGAGGTTTCCAAACACGAAAAAACAATATGGATGCCATTCTCTCTACCTGAATGAAAGCAGAGGTTATTAAGAGGATTAAGAGGCAAAGTTGTGCCTACCTCAAAGGCTTTAAGGGCGGTTTTAAAATACGAAACACTGATGAGTAGAATTATCCATGCTACGCAGAAGCAGCAAAGGCAGCAGGTCTGAATGATTTTGAAAAATAACATACTCAAAACTCTCAACGAAGAAGGTACCAATTTGTGTGTTTGACAAGCAATAGCAGTTTCGTGCGAACTAACCACATGCGCAGAGATAAAATCTTATGAGAAATCTAGAAAAACACAGAGCTGGCACGCTTCACTTGAAAATACTCAGATTTACAAAGAATTGACGGTACTTTGCGCAACACAATTCAGCATATGTTGATCTTCTAATATTCAGCAGATGAACTACATGCAGGTACCATACTCCAAAATGAATGAGCATTCTGTTCAGTCACTTCTGTTCAAACCGCTAAAAGATGAATCTAAGAAGCATACTTCCACCGAGGTGTAAACAAACACAGAAGATATCAATAGACTTAGATATCCTCGAGGAAATAACCGGAGATTAGACAAAAAGTTAGAAAAGCAGATAACTTCATTCCAAGTCGCGCCACGAAACTTGCGATCAGAAGAACGTATTGAACGAGGGTGATAGTTCAAACGAAATTCGGAATGTATTAAGGCAACCAGGAAAAGGTTAAACGGAGTAAAACACATCCTAAATAGCCATAAATCATGGCATATAAGCACTGCAGAAGCCAACAACTCGACGAGGAGACGAGGAGGAGAAAACCTTGTATTTACCAACCGAAGATACAAAGATAAAGAGTTTGTCGACAAAATCTGAACTACTTACAGCCTATATCCAAAGAAATAGACCATCGACCTTCTTTCCATAAAGAGTATGGTATAGCCCTCAGAGATGTACCCAGAGATTCGGAAAAATTTGGCTACGCTAACATTCTTAATTCATTAGGAATCCTCACAGAGAACATCGATTACACCATACCTGAACTTCAGTTTGACAAAGACTTCCGTGTAAGCTTCCATTCTAGATCATTCTGGGAGGAAGATACTCTCATAGAGGGCAAGTCAATCCATTTCTATACAGATAAGCTAGATCTGAGCCTCTCCATCCGTCTTCCAAATCACTGTAGCATGTTCCAGGTGGAAATTTTGACGATTAAAGAAGTCCTGGGTGAAGAAAAACGTGATATATAGTATGCAAAGGATATCCGCATCTTTTTGAGTAGTCAGGCAGCTATCTAGTCCCTGGAGTCAGTCTCACTAAATTCGAAAACCGCCCTTGAATGTCGATCATCTTTTATTGACATGGCAGAGCAGTTCAACCTTCACCTTTGCTAGGTGCCGGGCCATAGAGACATTCCAGGGAACTGTAGGGCCGATGAAGTCGCCAAATTGGAACCACTCTACCTATTCTACCGAAAAATCATTACATGCAAACTAATATTGAAGCTGGATGCCAATAAAAAACAGACCTTAGGTGCACTGTTGGACCAACATGTCTAGCGACTAAACAGATCTGGCTAAAGCTAGATCCGAATCGCTCTAAGAGTCTGTTCCTTCTAAATAGGAAACACCTCAGTGCCATCATAGGTGTCATCACTGGACACTGCCTCATAGGCAAGCACGCAAGACGGCTTGGCGCCTTTACAAATGATTTCTGTAGAAGCTGCATAGACGAGGTGGAAGAAGAAACAATCCTCCACCTTCCCTGTAGGTGTCAAGCTCTCTCCAAGAGAAGAACACTTCACATAGGAGCTTTCTTCTACAATGACTTAAGCGATCTGAAAAATATAGACGTAAACAGTCTCCTACGCTTCATCGTAGGTTTACCCTCTCACTGATCCAATCATTTCTGCTATCAATGCAAATAAGTTCTGTTCGTACATTCGAATGAAAAAGTACAGCAACTCGCTTAAATAGACAAGCCTTGGGAACCAACAACCAGGATATTCATGAAAGTAAAACGTTAAATCAATCTTGGAAGTGTTATGGCATTCATACATTTTCCGGGCAATGATCCTTTAAATCTATCTATTAGGGAAGATTTACTACTCTTTGTTTGATATTCAATGCTTTGATTAGTATCATGCAACAACCCATAAAGAGTTGCCTTCATACTACTGCAGGATTCAGATTGTTTTAGATATTTTCAAATAACTTCGCCCTCTTTCCATATTCATGGCTCATCGTAACTCTTGTGAAATAAAATAATACAAAGGACAGTCTAGCGTGTTATTTCTAGGAACATAAGTACAACCATCAACCTTAGCTCATCATAAAAAATATGTACGTAAACAGCTCGCTGTCAGAATTGCCTTCTGTCGTGATAACAGACTGTATGGCTCGATTTGTTCACTCAATTTTGCAGTTGCAATATTTCAAACATTTTTCAAACACGTTTTTGTTTTTTCTTCAATCCCTGTAGTTCGTACCTCCACGATATCACCTGCAGCTGAAAGTACTGATGTTTGCTTTATCCGCCCCAATCTGCTCTATTTCATTTTTATGAGTTTTTCCCTCGATGATTTTTTGTATTTCGAATGAATTTTTATGATCCTTCGACACGAAATCGATAAATCGACATAACGTGCGAAACAGAATCTACCGCTTGCACAGGCTAGGACTTCAAAAAAATAAAAAATAAAAAAAAAATCCTATCAATTGGCCACTCAACAGGATTTTTATACGAGTGTATGCGTTTAGTTCTCGACAACTGATGGCAAACGTTGGAAGAAGAAATTGCGTTTTTAGTTTTTAGCTATCATCGGGACGACCTAAATTGGTTGCGCCTGAGTTTGGAGTGCTAGTATTCCTTTTGGAAAAAAAAGAGGGATTCGAGCAATCAAGCAAAGGAGTACTCTAACCTCCAACCAGACAATGCAACACCAAAGCAATCTTCAACGATTCGCACACGAATGAAAAATGACTCAGCACTCAGGGCAATAACGTGGAAACGTAATGGCTTTTGGTCGGGCTTAGGGGTGGACTTTACGTTTTGATATCTAATAGTCTGCATATACGCTCTTTTGGTGGGATGGGGTTGTCCTCCGAAAACTACACAGTGCCGGAAATGGGCAGTGAGGCATGCGATTGCTTCGCCTTTTCCGTTGGGCGATCCATCATCCCTTGGCTTTGCAATATTTCGTCGAAATTGAAATGAAATAAATTTTTATTATTTACGGTATCTCTAGTTTATGAAGGGGTGGATTCAAAGGAGGGCCGGCGATATATGGAATAGACTGTGACCTAATTTTATTCTGTTTTGTTACGATTGGGTTTATTGGAGGGGTAACCATCATCGAATGTCGTAATTGTGGAAAATATTCGATTAACATTTGTTTTATCACTTCGCTTAGTTATGAGGGATGCATCCGATGAACCGGATGAATTGATATCAAATTGGGGCTAATTTTATCGCCAATTGGTTATGGACAATCAACATGTTTAGACCTATAATTTGGATATTTTTATTATGTTTTTCTGATTTACAAGCATGAAATCAATTCTAACTGGAGTATCGAATTGGTTGGCAGGATGATTTCTATTTGAGTTTTTTTCTCCTCGAAAGGATATATAAGAGAACAAATTCTAAAGAACGAACTCATGACAAGTGACTGATAAAGGTTTTTGTAAAAACAGTGATTTACATGTGTCGCTTCAGGTCACTAGAATTGTGATTTGTATCATACCCCAAGCGATGCTGTTAAGTCTTGGTTGTTCAGTAGGTCTAAGTGCTCCAAACTTTTTTTTTTTTGGGAGCGAAGACCCCTATCTTGGAAAGGGGCAACAATTTACTTAAAACATTTGTCCAAATTGGCTTCTTAATCTTGTAAAACTGCTCGGGACGGAGAAGATAATTGCGAACGAATCCTTATACATAATCAAAAATTTTCTGTACGCTCGCGCCGCTAAGCTCGACACTTAACTTTTCAAATTGGCAGCTTATGGCGTCAGAGAATCTTTCGTGACACGCAAAAATAAGTCTCCCATCGAGATCGATACTCCTGATATTTGGTGATAACCCAGACCTCCGATGAGTTGTAACTATTCACCTGAAATGAGTTAATATAAAATAGGCCTTGTGCTTCATAAGGATCCGCATGGAAGAAAAATCAGAAATTAATAATAAAGCAGAAAGACACTCCTGAAATGACGTAAAATGCTCGACACTCTGCTGATTTGTCCAGATTTGCGGTTGATGGCCGTGGTTTTACCCAGATGCCAATTTGCCAGTAAGCACAGCCAGCCCGACATGAAAATAGGCAAGCTTTCAAAGTTTTTCAACTTTATCAACCAAATCCACAGGAAAGGATTGAAGTATGAGTTCAGTATCGGCGATCCAGACCAATACAGAGGTTGACCATCAATGAATGCTCTAAGGGAATCAGCGAAATGAGGTCAATCCTCTTCGAAGTGACAACATGTGAAGGAGCACTCAAAGTGTGAAAGATGCTAGGTACGCGACAGAATTAAACAACGGTGCTACGAGTATTAAACAACCGTTTTTTGCTGATTTGTTGCAAAGCTTATTCCACTAATTACCCAGGAGGAGTTGCTATAGGCATGCAACAAGATAGGCAACAACAAGGCGCCCGGACCCGACGGCATCTCGAACAAGGCTAGATGAGTTTGGGTAATTGGATTCGCCGATGAAATTGCCATCGTGACGCCATGTAAACAGATTCATACACTTCAATCCGCTACAAACGAAGCAATTGTCCGGATAAAAGATTTACTGGCAGCCGCCAGCCTAATACTAGCCGACCATAAAACAGAAGTTGTCCTCATAACCAGTCGAAAAACTGTAGAGTTCGCCAACTTTCAGGTTGGTAACTAAATAATCAGGTCCAAACGAGCGGTTAAATATCTTGGAGTAAGGCTGGACAACAGATTACCGTTCAGAGCACAGGGACTTTTCTCCTGTATACTGCCTAACATTGGTAGACCTGGATACGCTAAAGGGATTGTACTCTCCAGAGTTATCACATCAGCTCTGTAGTAAGAGGCCCCAGTCTGGGCACAGGTACAAAGGATGACGGAGACCAAACGGCGACTATCGTCAACATACACACTCTGCGCGTTACAGACAACCAGCGGCTTCCAAACCATATCGGACGAGGCCACCTTTGTTATAGCTGGAATGGTTTCCGTCGACATTCTTGCAGAAATGTTGGGGATGTATAATAGAAGAAGAGAAGAAAAGGCAGTGTCAATTGCAATGTAGCGAGATCGCTGGGATAATACAACGAAAGGCAGATGGACATACAAACTTATACCGACAATCCATGGCTGGATAGAATGTAAACATGGAGACTGAAAATATAACCTTACGCAGTCCATGTCTGGCCACGCCGATTATCGCAAATATCTCAACCGTTTTGGCCATGACAGCTCACCATCTTGTACCGAATGCCCAAATGAAAATGAAGTCACGAAACACGCAGTATTTCATTGCCCGCGCTTCATGACATGGAGAACTGCTCCATCACATGTTGCAGTCGGAGGAGAATTAAGCGGAAATATATATTTTTATAACAAGTCTACAAAATGAGCTACAGAGAATATATAGGCTAAGAAAAGCCTCAGAAGCAGGTGACACAACACGAATAGCTTGATTTGCTTACCAGCCCGGCGAAGTAATATGTAACGACAGTCCCGCGGGGAGAGTGGTTGAAGTGTGTACTGTGTAGGGTGTAAGGTTTAGTAACGTATGCGGGCTAGTGGTATCTATGACTACACATCCTTTGGTGCAACCAAAAAAAATTGTATCTAACATATATCATATATCGGCGACATCGTCGCGGTAATGGGTACAGAACTTGCCGTGGTTACTCTAGCAAAAATTCCAGAAAAATTTGACTTTCAATGTAAGGAAGCAATCGTAACTGCAAGTCGTGGACTACTAAGCTTTGGGATTCAACCCACTGATTTTGAAGAGAAACGATAACGCTTGGAGTAGAGGGCTAGTGCTTCAATTGTTATTTTGGAATGGTGCATAATATCTCTCAAATCTATACCCATGGGTCAAACACTACGAAACGTAAAGCAAGTCAAATTCTTTCAGGCCATATTGACAATCTGATTGTGGTAAAAATTGGTACTTCCAATCGACAACATACCTCTGGTGGCTTGTGCAAAACTTCCAGCTTCCTACAAGAAGGCATTTAAGAAAGAACTGGTCCAGCACTGTTGCTTCTTCTAGAAAACGTGCACTGCGATCGCAAACACCTTTTTTGAGTTATTTCGAACCTGTTCCTATAATCCCCTACAAATTCTTCTAGCTGCTGAGTTATGCAGGTAACATCATTATCTGCGGTTGCATTCAAAGGACAAACAGAGATTAATTTGTCAGGTATTAAATAAGCATCGGTTTATCGGTCAATCTATTTCAGAATAAACGTCAGTTGCACTTGCGGAAACGAAAAAGGACAGATGGAATCATACAATTCAGATAGGGGTAAAGAATTACAATCAAGGAGTTGGTTAAGTTACAAGTATTCACAAACTAATATGGAAAATACAGCCAAAAGGGAATATGCTTGATGAGTGGGATTTCAGGATCGTTTGCACGGTCCTCAAGAAGGAAGGCCTATCAAAACTGCACTAACTGCAAACAGATCAACTTATTCAAAATTTTCGAGAACTCTAAAACGTTTTGGCGATAGGTCCGTATAAATATAGTTTTGGTGCTCGATGTCCTTATTCGATGAGTTTCCAAATTCATTCCGGAGGTGTATGACACTAAAGTGGAAAGCGGCCCACGTGAAAAGCACTTAATCGAAAGAATGTTGTAGGCTACTTAAAGTATAGCAGCGTAAGATACATACTCGTAGATTCAATGTAAAATTAGTTACAAATATCGTAAACTTAAAAAAAGTTAACGGTCATACGAGTATGGTATATCTTGAGAATAATGCATAAGAAATACTGAAAATACAAAATATTGCCAACTCAGTCGTCTTAAATAGTATGCAGTGAAAGGAAAACAAAGAGTTCAACGTCACGTGTAACTTCCAAATGAAGTAGCAACGAATTATTCTGGTATTCTAATACAAGAAACTGATCAGTCGATCATGAGATTTAAAATGACAAACAAATATTTTAAGGATTCGGATACAAAATTAATATACCATAACAATCCGAACAGAATTATAGCTCGAGATATTCTTTTTCCTATAAATCGATCTGCGATTAACAACGCCGATTATCCTTCCTGCCAAGCAATTACGTTTATTTTTTCTCGTTAATTCACATTTGATTGGCCAATTTCAACAATATTTGATATGGAGTCCCTTAAACCGGTACTAATGTCCAACCACAGCACCCTTTTCTGGTCATTAATCTTCCCTTACGGCCGGTTAAGAGCTATTTAATATGTATGTATTGTACCCTGTCTGAGTGTAAATATTTGCCATACCACACTTAAGGACGTCCGTTTAATCGACTTCTTCGAATTGCACATTTCGAAAAAAAAGAATTCCTTCTTGATGGGTATAAAAATATTTATCATGTCACCTGTTGTTTTCCTTGAGCAAGGAGCACTTACCTTCTAAGGAAACCTCGTAAAAAGACCTTCGCAAGAGCGCAACTCCTTCGTCGCATAAACCCATGCTTATCCGCTGTCATTATCAACTCTAAACTGTTTACAAAGCTACTAAAAGTTTTACGATAATCCAGAGCGCAGTGCCATCGGGTATTGTGGGGCACCACCATCAGGCAAACAAAATGTGAATGTGTCACGCGAATTTGAAGCATCCACTTCAGGCAGCCATTTTACGTGTGGTCAGAGGGAAGCAGGAGCTCATTTTGAATTCATTTAATGAACAAAAGGCCGCAGGATAAAGACTTTTTGCGCCAATAAATTATGAATGGGGCCGAAGGTGGTGGTTTGTACCCATAGTACTCCGATTTGCCAAAGCGTTTGCCCTGTGTGTGATTGTAACCGGTGTGGTCATTTGTCATTTTTGAAAAGCGGAAATGAAGAAATTATTTCCACTCTGATTGTGCTAGTGTGTGTAGTTATGTATATTTGTTTGTATGTGAGTAGTCATTGTTCTGAATAAAACTTACATCTAAATGCTTACCTACACGTTAAGTCTCTCGTTTTACTCATTTTAGGGGGCAGAGTGTATGGCTTCAGCTGCCTACTTGGCCATGGCCGTTGGTTGCACTGGTGGGGGTCCTGGTTCACCAGCCTCTGCGTATAAGCAGGAACCTTCACTACATGAACAGGTATCACCCTCTCTAGAGCTACTACAACAGTCACTGCAGTTCCGATGTTCAATGTCGGTGCCATCGTAGGAGCACTGCTTCAGCATGCGATCTCGTTCAGATTCTTCAGTCTCGGGAAAGGCTGCCTGACATCGCGTTATCATGTAGGCCTTCCCAGCGGCAGTGTTTTCTTGACTACTACTGTCCGACCGCATAGTGTCGTTTTGATGGTCGCGATGATTCGACGAATGATGACTGTGATGGCTAGTATGACTGTGTGTCATCGGTTGATGTTGGGAGTGATGTGACGAGTGCATCAGATGATGCCCATTATGATGGGAGTGCCGGTCATTGCGGGATGAATGATCGGAACACTCCGAGGAACATGTATAAATGGGCGTTTGATGTGGATTCGAATTGGAATTATGCAGGGGTTGATACCATTCCGTAGACGATGGCGGTGGTAGAGGTTGTCCTGGGGATGTTAGGGCGTCACAGCTATTACAGGATCTATATAAACGAGAAATCATTTGATTTGCATTAGACGGATAATGAATTATCCATGGAAATGTACGTGACAATGGACATGTAAATCAGTTAAAAGAAAAAAAAATCCCAACTCACCTTCCATTGGAACATCGAGAATTTTGTGTCCCCGTCGGTTGGTAATCGGAGACAGCATGGCGTGGTGGTGGATAGTGGATATGTATATTTCTTGTTGGGATTCCCGCTGGCACTTGTCCGGGTGGATAATATGGCGGAAGTGGTGGTGGATGCTGTCCTGTGGGTGTTATTTGATATCGACTTTGTCCATTCGAATGGGTAATTGGCCCGCATGGTAGGGGATTATTATAGTAGTTCTCCTGACGACCCATTCCACTGCCAGTGCCGGCAACACCACCACCACCACCAATATTACAATGCTGACTTTGTGGTGCTACACCCCATGTGGAGAAGCCACCCGATGAACTGCTGTGAATTGATGAATTGAGAGCACTGCTTAAGGAACAATACAAAACAAGATTTTCAACACAAAATGCTCTCCGTTAAGATAAAGCACCGGGACTTACCTCTGATGTGTGGACATGCCAGATCCACCGGATTTAGAGCTTTTACGACTCGATTGGGGACTGCCTGGTTGATAGCAAATGTTTTGCGGTACCGGTGGTGGATGATCCGGTGGGGGTAGGGAGAATTCTGTAAAAGTCAAAAAGTAAAAATATCCTTTCAGATAATGGAATCTACTTTGTGGGTTAGAATTTGTAGAGAGAACTCTCATAGACAAGTTACATGGGCAGTGTGACCAGGGTTTTTGAAGGAAGAATGTTCCCCACAATTTTCAGTTACTCTATGCAATAGTTTGAGGGCGAAGGTCTAAAGACGAATTGTGTAAATATAAATCCACTTACCGCTACCAGACAAGAATCTCTAGTAAAAGCTTCTTGGGATGATTAATGACACAAAGAAGGAGTAAATGGAACAAAATGGAGTAGATTTTGTTGGCAAGGTGGCAAGGTTACCACCAGACTGGCTTTTTGTCATCTGAACGGAAAAGGTATTGTCCATCCCAAATATTATAAGAACAAGTGGATCGGAATGATCTTATGAAAACAAGAGAAATTAGAAACCCATAAGACCATATAGCTCTGGCTTTAATTGTCGTCGTAATCAATGAATATGGTGTTGTTTCAAGGACCCACATACTGCTTTATGGCATCGCCGCTGTGAAACTGCTAACAGATTGAAGTTGTAAACAGCGATCCCTTCGTATTGTTCGGATCCTACCAAAAGACGTTCGCATGTTGCTCCCCCTCAACTTAGCTACAAAGGTTGCCATATTGTACCAAGATAAACCTGCCCTTCATCATCTCTGAAGTACGCGGAAAATATATTGGATCGGGTTTCCCAAACACGGACTAGAACAAGCGCTAAAATTTACAAAATATGGAGGCGTAGGTAATATCAGAATGAATGAGTGACATCAGATCTCTTGTTTCATTGTGGTTTGCTAAGGAGAAAAAGGACTGCCCCAAATACTATTATGTCTCGATGAAGCCTTCCCAGAAAAGTCCGTTACAGAGCTATGTTCGAGGAAAGATTGCAGGGTCACAATCGCCTGACAAATTACTTAATTAATTGTTAAGAATGGAATTTTGCAGCAAGAAGTGTACTGAGGAGATGGACGTTAAATTAACTACAACTATCCTGTTTAGTCACCCTTCTTTTTCAAGATATAATACCATATATCGACTTTCAACCTGAGTGGCTCAAATATAAGTAAAGTACCCATTACAGATGGTTCGACTATGATTCGAAGACCAATCATTAGGGCCCAACACTATCAATCTGAACTGCTCGCTAAGTGTTCACCCCTCAACTAGACGTAAGTAAATGACTTTTAAAAATGAAACCAATGAAATGGTGGGCGGGGGAGGACCATAAAAATGAATGACGTGTAGTAAATGATGCACCAACGCCTTAATGCCTGCTGCCTTAAATTCCCGGGCTATTGCTGGTTTCCGCACACTAGCTATTAACGCTTCCCGGGTAGAATGTCTCAGTAAGGAGAGAGGACAAAGTAATAGTGTTTTCTTTCGACCTATATATACGAGTATGTCCTTTTTAACTGCATAGGAATATCATGATGCTCAACAACCCTAACTCATAAGCTTCGAATAGCAATTCAAATAATTTCTTGAAGAAAATTGCATCAAATATTTGGATGAGTTGGCAGATATCTTTAGCAAAAGTATGTACAACGAAACTGTTTCCGATCGAATTAAGATTGCTGATAACTTTAACTCAAAAGGCAAAGATCAACCAGGGTGGAACCACTCAGAAAATCGAATGGTACCTATACTCAGTCGAAAGCAGATACTCTCCATCTCATGCTTGAGTCTCACTTCCCAGATTACCTAATCGGAATCAGTTCACAACTAGCTCCTATCAACGAAGCTGGTAGTGAGCTAAACAATACAACACGCTGTAGCTGGTATGTCTCATCAGTTGTGGTGACGAATGAGGCCATTAAATATGCTGTTGCTTCCTTTGATGGCTTCAAGTCGCCTGGCACCGATGGCATATACCCAGGTATATTACAAAAAGGTATAGACCAGCTGCTGACAACCGAAAATCGGAAAAGAGGACTCACTCGCCAAGAGTTTCAGACCTATAAGTCTGACTTCCTTCATGGTGAAAAGCACCGAGAGAATGGTCAAGATCCACGTGCGCAAAACTCCCTTGCGAATGCAGCCTATGTACTGTCTGTTGCATCGTGCCTATCGTGCGCTTGTCTGCCCTAAAGAGCGGACAGCCCTAGACGTGACCGAAGATTGGTGCACTAGTAATGGACAAAGAAGCTAAGTATTTGGGTGTCATCCTGGATAACAAACTTCTCTGGCCTAAACATGTTACGTCGAAAGCATCTAAGACGCTGTCGGCCTGCAGGCAGTGCAGAAGAGCTATCGTCAAGCCTTGGGGCCTGTCACCGAGAAGGGTCTTTGGATTTACACGGCTATGATAAGGCCAATGACATTCTATGAGTTAATTCGTGGGTGGAATAAGCTCTCGCGAAAATGCATGATTAGTGGACCCCAAAGAACGACTTGTTTCGGATGCATGGGGGCTTTTCCCAGCATTCCTGGCTTTGCTCTAGACGCATTGATGATTCTGCCTCCCCTTGATATTCATATTATGGGCTGCACTCTGAATGCCATCTTCCGTTTAAGAGGAAGTGTTCTTTGGTACAACACGCACTGGAACTTTGATGACCTTGCGCGCCGGCTGTCTTATGGGCATGTCGTCCGATGCAATGAAAGCAGAACTCCTTTTGCGGAAATTGCTTTTCCTTGTAGCCAGGTGCCTTTCTGGAGGACGACATCGTTAGATTTCACTTCACGTTAGGAAAGCTTGTATCTGTCTTCCAAGCGGAGATTTACGCAATCCTGAGGGGGCGAAGCATTTGCATCTGTAGCAACAGGCAAGCTGCGCTCAGAGCCTTGCTGAACCCTTTTACGACTTCCTAGCTAGTTCAAGAATGCAAGAGATAACTGAATGCAGTCGGAAGGCTAAATTCAGAGACCCTTGTCTGGGTCCCAGGTCACAACGGGATCACGGAAAATGAAATCGCCGATGAACTTGCCAGACAAGGTTCAGAGGAGAGTTTTTTAGGACCCGAACCCACGTTGCGTCCTCGGTTAAGGCTTCCCTTGACAGTTGGGTCTCTTATGAGCATAGCAGCAGATGGCACAACCACCCGGGATGCTTGCAGACCAAACCTCCCTAGGAGGTCAGCTGCATTTCTGCTGTACCTCAGCAGGAGAAAAAGAAAAAAAAAATACATCGACATAACCAATATCTTCGATACCGTTGACAATGAGCTTCTATTAGTCAAATTAGAAAAGGCTGACTTTAGGGGCTTTATGCTTGGTTGGTTTGCCTCTTGTCGTAAAGACGGGGAACAAATGTTCAAGACGGATAAGTAGGATGTTCCGTGAGTGTCTTATTAGAATAGGTGTCCCACAGGGATCCGTATTGGGTCCTGTTTGATTTATAATTTTTATTAGCTCAATATTTAGCCTGCATTTAGAAAGTATGAAAACTGGATTTGCTAATGTTACAGGTTGTTCATTTTTCTGCAACACAATTCTCTACTAATTTACAGATATTAAGCACGATTTGGAGGTCTTGAGTCATTGGTTTTGCACCCACAATCTGATCGTCAGGAGGAAAACAAAAATTATGTTTTTTTAAACTATCCACACCGGATCTTTATGTGCTTAATTTCTGTTTTCATAGTGCCGATTGTAAAAGTTTATATGTTGGTTCCAATACTTGTAGTGCTATGAGAAACATGGTAATTTATGATGCGATCAAGAGCTTTGTTATTGGAAACATTTCGAAACTGTGTACTATGGTTTAGTGCAATTGAAGTTGCAGTATGGACTGGCGTGTTGGGGTAGCACTTGTTCCAGTAAACTACAACTCATGATTGTAACTCCGAAGCACATTCTTAGCATAATATGCAAAAAACACCGTCGTGCACATAGCTCTTGTCTTATCTATTACTCAAAGATACTTCGATTAATACTACTACTCAAAAATACTTCGAGTGTTACACAGTCCTGACAACTTTTTTCTTTAGAAGTGGTAATTTACTTAATCAGAACTTTACGGCCCATGAAATTCGTACTAATGATAGTTTTCTATCTACAAGTTGAGGCAAAAGTTGTCACCCGAAGTTCTTTGGCTGTAATTTTTTTTATGAATGAAAAACTTTGGTTCTGCTTTGGGATTCTGTTTATATGATGCCTTAAATTCTTTTACATTGAGTCGAGATAATTTTATCGACTAAGTGGCCGCCGCGAGAATTGATGACCATTCGGGCCCGATTTGTGGTATTTTCCATCACCCTTCCCAGAATTTCCGGCGATAGGTCCTCGCATTCTTGACGGATATTCTTTATGAGGGCCTGTTAACATAGACTCGTGACTTCAAAAAACTCCACAAAAAGAAGTCTACAACACGGTTAAAACGCGGTAATTTGCCGGCCAGTACAAATTGCCAAAACGGAACATACAGAGAGGAAATGCAGCCCTCAGAATTTCGGTTGTGGCTCGTACAGTACGCGCCGTGGCTCCGTCTTGTTGGAAGCACATGTTCTCCAGTCTCAATTTATCCAATTGAGGAAAGAGAAAGTCATTGAGCATAGCTCTGTAGCGCTCGTCGTCCACAGTAGTCGTTTTTTGGAAAAAATAAGGCCCAATGACTCCTTCAACGTAAACAGAACACCATGCAGTAACTTTGAGCAGTTGTAATGGCTCTTCGTGGGTTATACGCCGACTTTCGGTGCCACAGAAGCGATAATTTTGCTTATTCACATGTCCACAGAGATGGAAATAGAAAATGATTTTCGATGAAAAGTTGTTTCCCTCGTGGTTCGGATTCAGGATTCCGCATTATTTAGGACTATAGCGGTTTCTGTCTCATTGACGAGTATTTTGTATCTGTTTATTTCACAAATATCAAAGTAGAATTGACATTTGCGGCCATTTGCAAAAATTCTAGCATCTTGCGATAGGGTGATGACTTTCGCGTCATCTTGCACTATTCCACCAGATAATGCTCATATTTTCTGCCGCAGTGGCAAGCAGACAATTTAATAGTTTGTCGATTGAATTGCGGAGTATTCGAAAACCATTTATATTAAACGGAGAGTTTACAAAAAATGGCTGTTTAATTTCGATTTCGATGAAGTCAATAATACGTATAATCAAAATACCTATGATCGTTTGTTGTATTATTTTTGTTTATTCAATTCGATGCATCCGCCGCTAGTTTCTGAAACGGATGTATCTTCTATTCCTCAATGAAACTCCATGCATTGTGTTAAACTTAGCTCTAAACTATTTGTGGATCTTTAGCAGATTGTAAACCTTCATTTCATTTCTTCTTCATACAGTAGCCACCTACAGCTTCTGCCTTCCTTATATAGTAATATGCCTTCCTTAGTCTTAAGAAATCCTCAAAATCAAGACACTTTTTTTTAGCAAATATGTACTCTGGCCACACTGTTAATAATCTCGCTCCATAAAACAAAAGCAAATCTAGGGACTCAAGAGAATCTATGAATTAACCGCAGAAAAATGCTTTGCTTCACAGAATTCCGTAGACTCCAAACAATGGGAATGAATAAAAAGAGAGAAAGCAAAAAACAAGAAACCAAAAGAGGATAGATTTCGATATCCATTTTGTTACTGAAACCCTTCCCACATACCTGGTGGATACTGGTGATAGTTATGCTTGTTCTGTGCCGCATAACATTGTGGTGGAGCAGCATCCGAATGCGGACTATGTGTTCCCGAGTCCTGGTCATTGCTCGATGACGAAGTCTTCAGACATGTCTCCGTCGATGATGTTCCAATGATCATTGTTGTCGCATATGGCGTTGGATTTTCAGGACTCTACACAAAATCGAAAAAAGAAAAAAAAATGAAACACAGAAAGAAAACCACAAATTATTTCCAACGAAACGAACATTGAAATGAGAGCAGAATCGGACAGAATTCCAGATTCAAATACAAAGAAACAACCACATCAATTCCAGAGCAGTTTCTGCGTCTGTTCCGCTTAACTAACCTTGCGACAATTGTAGAATGTACTCATGTTGCGCGTGTCCACCTCCGCATAGTCCGTACCACCGTCTGATGTATAGTTGGACTGACTGTTCGGATTCGATAGCAATTTGGTTTCACTCAAACCGGAATCCTTATCCGTGTCAGCACTGCGCCAACCCCTATCAATCCACAGACTGTCCTTGCCATTGATATTCAGGGCAGTGATTTCGTTGGCACTCACAACTGCAGAAGAGTAGAGGGAAGAGAGAAAGAACACACAAAATATAGAATGAAACACTCAAAGAAGGACAACATCAGAAAGGAAACAAAACAAAAACGATTTCCGGCTGGAACAATTCTTACCGCTCAAGTGGCCCAATTCCTTTGTCAACTGATGGCGACGCTTGAAAAAAAGCATTGCAGCTGCCGCCGAGATGAGTATGGCCACCAGCATTGTGATCACAAGCGCCATGAACCAAGTCTCATGGACGACATTCGTTGATTTCCGGTGGGTGGTAGCTGCCGTATCGTCAAGTGGATCCATGCCATGGCCATTAGTACCGCCACCAACACCAGAAACGCCACCGGGACCAGTGATTCCATTCATAGAACCACTCGGATGGGCACGTGGTGGTGAGATTAGATGAGCTGGGTCCATCACCAAGGATTTCTGTGAATCAAATGGATTTTTGCATTATTTCAAGTTTTCCCAGTACGGAATATGAGGTTGTTGGACTATGGAAGTGTAGGCGTGCAAGAGGATGAGTTAAAGAACCACTTACCGGCTGTGAGTATGGACCCTCTCCAGCTTTTGTATATGCAACCACGCGTACGTTGTAAGTGGCGCCCGTTGTGAGGCTGTTTAACATGACTGATGTGGTGGTAGCATTCAGTGTCATATTGGCAAGGACTTTTGCTGTATTTCCGGCTGTTACCTAGGGATGAATTGGAAAAATTTGTTTTAACGTTTTTTTTGTTTTCCGCTTTGGTTTTGCATTTTACAGGAATTTTTAATGAGCAAAGGGGAGTGTGAAAACTGACCCTTAACAACACAGCCATGGTGGCTTTTAGGAAATGTTAACAGTTAAAAAAATGTTTATTTTTTTTTTTGTTACAATACATACCTGAATTTTATAGCCCAGTAAAATTCCGTTGTGATGTTGTGGTGGCGGCGGTGACCAACGTACCCAGCCAGCTGTTAAGTTTAACATCCCGGTAAGGACAGAGTCCGGTGGAGCCGAGGGTACTACGGAGTAAACAAGAGTCGAAGTACATCATTAAATATTGTTGAAATAGTTTTTGAAATGTTCGTATGTATTTTGCTAAGTGGAATTGTTTTGAGAGTGGTGGTACCATATTGCAGTTAGGGTATTGATGCAGAGTAAAAATGAGAGGTTTCATTGGGAATTTGGTTAGCGACATCTTCTATTTTCAATTGGAAGTGGCACTAACCTCATCTTCTTTTTATTGAAATTCGATTTTTGTGGCTATTTGTTTTGTAGTCGGTTTTCTGCCGCTAGAGCAAAGGATCGTCTAGTTGAATAGAGTGGAAATGCGGTTACAAATTTCAGTAGAGCTGGAAGGAGTGATGAATGGCAGCTATTGTGTCAAATGTGCACTTTCAATAGTCCGCCTGACCCACAGTTTCACACAATGATTTTGACTGCTAGGTGCACATCTAAATCTGGCAGGGTTTTCATTTTAAGGATGACCCTCTTCCTGACTGAATAGGGAAAAACATCACTTTGGTTGGGACACATCTGGTAAAAATCTTAACACCAACATATGCCACCCTTGAGGAAGTAATTCCGAGGGCTCGGAATAAACTACAAAAGCATGTTAGATGGGAGCTATATATACTTTCAACTGAGGTGGCATCTAGCTTATGAAATAAGTTCAAATTTTTGATAAAACTTCAATCTGTTGTGCTATTCTTAGAGGACATCTCTCGCAAGGAGGATCATTAACAAGTCTATGAACAACAAATCTATTTACGACACACTACCATTGAGATTCTGGCAACCTCACACTTATAACATATTGATGACTTCAACAATCTCTTTTTCTTTTCATGCTTGTCTAAGGAGTAGAACATATGCCGAGACATTGGCTAAAAATAACGCCTCCTGTATGCTAAGAACTACATATAGACGCATTAAGTTGATATTGGTTCTGTTTTGGCATAAAAGAATCAATGAGAAGCAAAATTTCCTTAATTAGAGGCCCCTCCGATGAAAACAAGAATATAAAGCGCACCCGATGTTGCCAAAAACCATGTTAAAAATATATTGTCCTACCTAAGATCTGGTAAAAAATCCTTCTACGTGGAATTAGACAACGACATGATAATATTCCGTGACTCCTCAGAGAATCTTGTGACTAAGTTAAGTAAGAATGTTAGCAAAGCATCACTGAACTGAGATGTAGTCGTCATCTGTGATTGTCAATCGTCAATACCAATTCTCTTATAAGAAGAAGGACCATGTGCGAGCACCAGGGCCACCCCAAAATCAGCTGCGTATCAAGTGCGGGGAAGTAGAAAACCAGATCGATTGTCTGGCGATAAGTCTTCAATTGTACACTGATGGGGTAGAGGCGGCTATTTCATTGGAGCCAATTTTAAATTTCGTTCACAATCTGTTCAAGGATTGTACAGCAATATTAGATTACCCAAGAACAACATTGCCCGACTGGAGAATACCTAGGTACGCCAGCAATTAAAGGAAAATCTCCCAGTGGGTAGCCGTGGCTCAAGTGGTAGTGCATTGGCTTCCAAACCAGACGGTTCGGGCTCCAATAACAATACCGCGCCCGAAAAACAGTCATACATTCACATAAGATGGGTCTCCACGAATTTAGTCTCCCCATTAAATGTTGGATCCCACCCATGGAGCAAAATAACCCATAGAGCCCAAAAGAAAAGCCGATTGCTTGCACACCAACAAAGTAAAAAAAGGCTTTACTACTGGGCTAAAAGTTAATATGAGGATGTGACAAAGAATATAGAACACGTGGGTTTTCGAAGACTCCTGGAGACTGGAGACTGATGGGAAGCGAAAGGCTTCTGAGAGTTCAAATTGCATCACCTTCAGCAGCAGTTAGGAATGCGTCACTATATCAAATAAATTTGTGTGAAAAATATTTTGGCCGTAGATGAAGAAAACGCAGCAATAAGGTTCGAAACAGAACCATCTACGCGATCAAGAAACATCTGACATGCGGTTGAAAAATTTACGATCATGAAGGACAATCTTGCTTCAGTTAAATCAAAATAAGTTGTCCGAAGAAGTGATTTGCCTTGATATCTATTTTTGCATCAAACTCTCTTAGCAACGAAGACATATTAGCAAGGTTGTGTTGATGAATCATGTGTTTCACACTATTCCATCGACGGGAAAGACCTTTGTCTTTGTGGGCTTCAACAAAGTCAAACATTTGAACTGGGTAATCATTGTTAGAAACTGCCTTCTATGGCGTGGAGTTTGAAGTGGGGAAGCCCTTGGAAGAAATCATTTGTGGCTCCAAAAAAGGGGCTTCTCATGAAGGCGATAGAAGACATAAACATGCCAAGGGAGTAATAATTTTTTTGCAAAAGTTCAAGGATTATGAAAAATCTGAAGAACTTAACTTCTCATCGGTCACTTATCTTGAATAATTTTATGAATAAATTTATCTGGTACAGACGCGAAGAGTCAAAAGCTAAGAAATGGCTGTCGGCTTTTTTGGACTTTGAAAATCACGTCGGGTTTCTATCAAAAACGGATTTACATCCTAATAAGCATCGGTTTGGTAGACTGTATGGAATGTAGATAAACCTTCTTGTAGACTCCACTCTGATAGCGACAATTGTCCTCTTGACTTCTGAAATGATGGTACCATCGACTATGTCTTTCGGCTCTTTAGGTATGGAAGAGGGAAATGGGTACAAACTGGTAAACCTTCGCTTTTTCCGCTCCAAAATGCTGCGAAATCGTTGATGAGCTACGGATTCCTGTAATGTCGCTTGCAGTTAAGTGACTGCAGAAGAAGACACAAAAGTGAAGCTCAAGACGTTTTGACGATAACAACTGGGAGACTAGTTAAGACTCCTACGTCTGTAAAATATTGTAGACATGGAGAATTCCAAAAGCAGATGGATTAGAGTATCAAAAAGAAAGTTAGAACCGTAGGGACTTTAATGATGGTTATCTCTGCTCCCAGATGAAGATCAACCCGTCAGATGAAAGAAAGAATTCGTGACAGCTGCGATTTTCTGACACAACAGCATTTTGCTAACGAGCTTCAGTGGCATTCAGGATATACTACCAAAAACAAAAAACCACGCAATAACTATTGAGAAAGGTAATAGCTTGGAATTCGGCCACCTCTGATATTCCACAAGGTAGTCACCTAAGTCTCCTTATAAACGATGTTGGGAAGCACTCATTCTTCTCCCTCTCTCTACGTTGTAGAAGCAAATTTCGGAGAGCTATTTCCTCACTCCCAGACCCAAGTCTCCTTCGGGACGAATTTTATAGGTTTTTTTATGATGACTCCAATATTGCTTGGAGCTAAACATCGGGTAGTATCAATCTACGCGCTTATCTAGTCACTGAAACCAGTATACTCACCGACTTTATCTTCTTCACAGTCTACGTGTAGCTGTTGTTCAATTTCTTCACGAACTCGACATATTCTCCTTTTATAGTACGTTCAACTTACGCTCACATATTAAGAACCGTTGAAACTAAATCATTTCATGGCTGTATCGGGCGATGGCTCAAAGAATTTTGCGACCCTCTGCATAGCCTCTGTAAGCTGCTACTTAAGTACGGCAGTCAAGCTTGATCCCCTTTTAGTGAGTTCATGTGACCAGATTTGAGAACATTCAATTTGGTTTACTTTGATTTAGCCCTCAAGATCCTCAATTTACCTCACTATACACACCGCCTCGACCTTATTAACTTGAATAGTCTTGGAGAAGGCAGGGACATATACTAAAAGACATACTTTTTATGCAACGAATCGTCTCAATTTCTGTCGAGGGCGTATCTATTTATAACTCAATATTTCTCACCAACACTGAAGCTTAAAGGTTTTCGATTTCAATTGCAGAACTCCTCTTTTTAAGACCGATTTCCTTTACCATTTTCCCTAATTTTAATGGCAAGCTGTCCGCACACTTTGATATACCTCAAGGTTGTATTTTATCACCGCTACTTTTACAGTGGTCGGCACCTATATATAGCTATAAAAGTCGGGAATAAAGGCCTGTTGATTGAACGACTACAAATGAATTTCTATCAAAAATTTAGAATGTAAAAAATCAAACAAAATTGTGCCTAAAAATCAGCACGGGTCTATAAATTGCAAGACAGCAGATCTAGAGAAATACCCTTAACGGTGTAGTAATATTTGCAACACCGAATCTCAAAAAGTCGCATGATAAACGCCTAAGGACCTATGAAAATCACTATTATTTCAAGTGCGATGGAAAAGAGATCTACGTACATCATTTTGTGCTACCTTGACTAGTACAAACAGACTCTGTTGATTTATTGTGGCCGCTTTGTACTGCAAACTAGAAAGTATAAAGAGAAAATTATGACTACAGATCCTTTGATGGTACTGCTGCGAATTTGGAGCTATGGTAGCACGATAATTGGAAAACGGCTGAATGTTCCCTTTTTCCAGTTCAGTTTACAAGTTCAAGAACAGGTCTCTTTGTGAGTCCGGCTTACACCTCTCACTGCCATTTGAAGTTTTCATCAAATTCATAATTACTCTGAAATAAGGCCAATCAAAGAGGAAATCTTTTACCTCTGCAAACTTAACTACCACACCTCACTAAAGTACATCTAATTACGTTTTACAAATGTTTATCTTCGGGGGAACCTCATACTCACCGTCCTCGTAAGTCTGCACCAATTTTGAATTGCTCGGTTGGCCTTCCAGACTTTGATAGAATGGTGCCAGGAAAAACTCGTACTTGGTATACTTCTTTAGATTACCGACCACATGTGATTCAATCGATGGATTCAATACAGTCATAATGTTGTACTTCTGGGAACTGCCACTTATGTCACGAAACCGTACGTACAGCCCCTATAGCAATGAAACGAAAAGTTAATTAATTGTCGGTCCTGTCGGCCGACAGTGTTGATGGTGGTGGTGGCGATAGTAGTGGTGGTCTCTATTTCACTCCAATTTGCCAGAAGCGTATGTTCAATCAACCAACCAACCAACCAACAACTACATCAACAACATCGACTCAATGGAATACGTACCTCAACATATTTCTCCGTCACACTGACATGCATCACCCAGTCAAGGCGGACCGCAGTTGAATTAATCGCTGCTGCATCGATGAGCTCTACCACCTGAAACCATGAAAGAAATAGAAAAAATTACAAATTTAAAAAAAAAAAAACACCATCAGAACAGCGGTAGACTGGACAGGATGACTACGTGTAGACACACAGATACTCCCGGTTGGGTAAACTAAATGTTGATGCAAGTCATTTCACCCTCTGATTGAATGTGGGTTAATAATGAGCATACTACGTTTGGTTACACAGTTATCTGGACAAAATCTCGCCGGTTAATTTACGTCCAGGGTTGCCATAATGCCCACCAACAAAAGCTATGGTAAGGGTTGAGATTCCATTCGATCATGATGACTATGCAAATAACCAACTTGCCTCAGCAATTCCATCTCTCTGTTTTGACATATGACAATGGCAACTCTACTAGACTGCGTTTGTTTACAGAACAAATTTTATAATAATAAACTGCACCACCAATACATGCACGGCATAGTGCAATTACAAATTGATTTGGGATTTCAAGTCGCCACCACCGCCCCGGGCGGGTTAGTAATGAATAATTCATAGGAAACCAAACCAAAGTTGCTCCTGAGCTGAGTAGCTAGTGGCAGAAGATTACGCGCTTCAGCACAACACGGTAAAACTTTCAAAGGCAGCGATGTAGTAAATTGTTTTCAACGACTAATTATTCAATATTCACCCCGTGTACTGCCCCATAGCCACTATGCGCTAAGCCACCCATTGCCACCCCGCGGATGCATCTAATTCCGTAATTTATTCAAAATGAAAAGTTTCGGTCTTGTCTTGAGGGGATTTGATTTATGTGGCGCACCCGACGAGAGTCTTGCAAAGCCCGCTGGTAATTGTTTTGCTTTTGCAGAGCATTAAAATGAAAGAGACGACAAGGCAAATGCTTTAATTTAAAATTAAAATGTCTGGAGTGGCTGACTGAGTATCTGGCTGAGTGTCTGTCAGTGTCTGTCAGTGTCTGTTAAGTTTTCTGAAAGTCAGGGCCAAGGGGAATGTTAGTTTTGAAAGCTAGTTTGGCTGTTACAACTTGGGAATTGTGCAAATTGCCAGTTGATGACTGCTGCAACTTCTGAGTAAGAAAGTTCATATGTCTCTATATGAACATTGAAATCCATGTGAAACAATTAATTGCACTGCCAATATGGATACTTCTATCAGCAGTACATCGTAGATGTAAGTACGCGGTCAAGATATGTGATCCAATCGGCATGAATGGCGATTTTCGCATTAGATGTAATCACGGGCTAAACGCCGACATTGACTTTATTAGATTTCACAGCAAAAGTCATCCTTGTATACGTAGAAAGGTGATTGATTCTCATCAACTTTATCCTAAAAGCTTTTTCCTTGTTTTGTCTGGGGATGCTTAGGTAAAATATTACAAATGTTTGGATATGTCATCGTATGCCGCACAAACAACAATAGATTAAAAATAGATTAACAGGTGGAACACGTGGTAGTGGAACGTGGTAAAACAATCGACGTCGGATGTCATTAATATCAATACGATAAGCAATTGACTTACTAAGTATGATCCGCAACCTAGAAGCCTTAAATGCACACTCTACTAATGAAGATGAGGAATCTAGCAAAAACGTTTTCTACGACTTCTTGGCCAGAGCCTTCGCAGCCTGTTCGTGTGGACGTATAGCACAGTCTACACGAGATACTAAAACAGAAGCCGACTTCGGACTTAATCACTTTGCTGACGACAGTACTGTCTGCTTTTCATATTCCTTTCCGGACTCACGTCTTTGTTCTTCGGCTGTAGAACGGGAACGGCAGCGTATGTTAAGTTCATTAAATTCCAATCCAAAACACAATGCTGTCTGCTGTCGTTAAAGCGAAATTTAAATACCCAGCCATTCTCCATGAATGGCACTTGCATCGTCGAAACCAATGAACTTTCCATTCTCGGTACATGTGTCAATGACAACTTACGTTGGAATGACCACATATTCGATGTCGCCAAAGATGCTGCGAAATATCTAGGCTTTCTCAAATGATGCAAGAAATACTTTTCCCCTTCTGATCTGGCCTCAATATATAAGGCATTCATCCGCCCAAAATTGGAGTACAATGCTCACATCAGATCATGTGCGCCTAACACATATCTGCATCTGCTAGACCAGATTCAAAACCATGCGATAAAACTCATAGCTGATACCAATATCACTCAGGCAATGGACACCCTCGAACACCGACGAAATTTCTCGTGTCTCACTTTGTTTTATCGCTATTTCCACCACCAGTGCTCCATAGAAATCGCAAGTAGCATTCCGCTCCTTCAAACCTTTAACCGTAACACACCTCTCGCTATGAATGCTCATAAGTATACCCTCAAGCCCATTTTCAGACGTGCTCTGAAATATCGTGATTCCTTCCTAAGCCCAACAACTCGCTTGTGGAATGCCCTGCCGAGCTCTCTATTTCCTAGTCATTATAACATTCAAACATTTAAAACCAACGAACATCGGTACCTATCTTTCTTTCCTCCCTAAACTTGCCTTAAAATGTGCAAACATTTTAAGGGTACCTTAACCCCTTGAGTGCTAGTTTATTAAAAAAAAAACGGAACTCTATTTTTCCCACACAGCAGCCTCTCTAACTCCCAACGGTCGAAACATCGATCAAATCATTTAGTCACAGCTCAACTCCAACTAATGGAAAGGAGATCCGACACTGAGACCAACTGAGTGACAGACTCCGTAACATAACATTTCCTACCAACCACCTCCAAAAAGAAATCCGTGGTAAGATGAAGAGTCAATAAATGAGGCGAACAACAACTTCGGTAGCTTCGTATCCAGGCAGGAGAACGGAGGACAAAAAGATGCTGCGTGAAAATAAAAGTTATCTTGAACAGTCAAAAGTGCTGTAACCTTCAGACGGAGAAGGCAGACCCAAAACAATGCTGCCAATCTGGCTACAGGGAATTGTGAAAAGCATTTTCAATAGTTGCTTTTTGTGGATAAGATTATCTCCAAAGTCTAGGACGAAACCATTCCCGATTATTAGAATATCGGCTCATCTTCAAGAAAAGTGATCCTGTGTCCCGCAAGTGCTTTTGTAGCATATCTCTGTTTAATGTTGCTTGCAAAAACCTTATCAGTATGTGTATGTGAACGACGAAAGTCGTCTTAAATTACTCATCAGACACTTGGATACGGGTTTCCGGCATAGAAGATCATCACTAGATCAAATCTTCACAATGCGGCAAAATCCTGGAAAAGACAACAAGTTCCGAAATGATAATCACCACCTCTTTATTGACTTCAGAGACGTATACAATAACGTTCATCGGATCAAGGTATAAAATGCAGTAGCTGAATCTCAGATGCCGAAAAAACTGGTATGATGTTTTGCACGACAATCGGGAATTAGGAATACACCCTGGACCTCGGAAGCAGGACTTCCAAAGAATTCTAAACACGCATCGGATTTCAGCAAGGAGATTCGTTGTCGCGTATTTTTTCCAATCCTGTGGTGAATCAGAGCATGAAGTGCAAAGGCATCCATAACACAGAAGCCACTATAATATTAAACAGATCAATCCTACTACAATAGTTCGGTAAGTAGGTAACATCGACATAACCGCTCGTTCTCAGTGTACCACTACTTAAGATTTTAAGTGATGAATAAGGAGAAGAAAAAGATATACAGGGTGTCCCAGTTTAGGTTTTCGTCCTGATACCTGAAGATTCCTGAAGTTATTGCGAATATAAAATTATATTGCGTGGAGGGGAGGGGGTCTATTTTCACCACCCACCAAGTTATAGGCCGTTAAAGTGTGGAACCTCTGATTTCGAGGTAAAACTTCTGAAAAGGCCGTAGCTTTCTAACGGATTCAGCTTAAGAAACCTTTGTGCACATTTTTGAAACAGAATTTCAGTCTGCATAAAATACATCGTCGAGTTCGATGAACGCTAGCCAAATTTATGGAATTTTAAAGCTAACATTTTGAAAAACCGTTGGATCAATTTCATCAGAAGGATGTGTTTATCCCGAAATTTTCAACTTTTGAGTTTGCTTTTTTTATCAAAACTTTTGTCTTCCCTTCATTATCTACGATTTTTATGTATGACTCTTCCACCTACGAACAACGGAAGTTATTGCAAACCACTATTTTATTGAGGCAAATGGGTCACAAAATAAATAGTGTGTTTAAAAACACAAAAAATTGACTAAAAGCTGTCAGTTAACAAGTAAAATAAAGTTGGAGAATTAAGCCAACAGTAAATTTTCTGCTATTTTGTGGAATGTTTTTATTTAATTCGGTGACAACTTTTGAATTGTGCCGATGTTGCTTTATTTACTGATTAAGAGTAAACGAGTAAAGTGTTTGCCAAATGTTTAAGAAAAAATGTTTTCGATTCGCGAATACGCCGATATAATTTTCGTTTACGGTTTCTATAATGGGGATGCAGCGTTAGCTAGATTAGAGTACAAACGGCGATATTCTAGACGGAGGATCCCTTCTAGGCCAACTTTTATCAATGTTTTTCACAGCATATGGGTTAAGAAGAGAAAGATCGTCTAACATAACAGCAACAGAAGAGGAAAAAGAATTTTAAATGCTGTAAGAATGCAACCATCTATTAGCACCAGAATACTTGCAGCACTCCAAGAACTACAATCCATAGAGTTCTTCAAGCCAACCGCGTTTACCCATTTCATTATACGCCCGTACAGGAACTTCCAAAAAAGGGTTGAATTTTTCCAATGGCTGCTGCATCAACAAGATGAGAATGAGCAGTTTATTTAAAAAGTTTGATGGACTGACGAATCCCAGTTTACGAGAATGGGCGTTATCAACCAACGAAATTCTCTTTATTGGGCTAGAGACTGCCTCACTTAACACGAACAACATCTTCTCAAGGGTAAAGATTCAGTTGAAATGCAGATGTTTTTCTTAACTGTATACCATTTTACAGAAGGTTCAGCGGGCCATTCATACATGTCCTAAATTCAACATTCTATTTAGAATTTTTGAGACACCAGTTGCAGGAACTCCTGGAAAATGTTCCTCTTGCTCAGAGGCAAAGAATGGTTTTCTAACACGATGGAGCTTCTTACTATTGTAGCAATAATGTAACGTTTTTAAATCAAAAATTTAATGGACAGTGTATTGGCCAATTTGGTCCTTTTCCTTGGCCACCTAGATCTCCTGATTTTTTTTTCTGGGGAGCCAAAAAAGAAAGGGTTTATCTGACTGAGATTTCAAGTCGGGAAGTGCTCCAAGAGAGAATAAATACAGTGGCAGAGGATCTAAAAGGGATTTTACCAAACATTAATTTGCAGTCTGAAATCATCAAACGCGCTAGAACGTGCATCCAAGGGCACGGGCAACATTTCGAAGATTTACCATAAAAGCGTTTTGAAATCTTCAAGCGTAACGGTCCTTTGTAGGACCACAAAAACTATTTAAAGGGATATTCAATTTATTTTGTGACCCATTTGCCTGAATAAATTAGTGCTAAAAGTTGAAAATTTCGAATCCGTTAGAAAGCTACAGCTTTTAAGAAGTTTTACCTCGAAACCAGAGGCTCTTCACTTTATCGGTCTATAACTTGGAGGGGGGTGAAAATAGACCGACCCCCTTGCAATACAATATTTTGTTTGCCATAACTTCAGGAATATTCAGCTATCAGGACGAAAACCTAAACGGGGACACTGTGCATAATGTCAACAAAAATCTGTTTCATAGGACACGGTCTAGGATATAATGTGATATTGAAGTAAATAATTATAGGGTAAACGAAATGAGTGACACCTTGGTTAAGATTCGACGAATGACAACCGTAGTTACGAGCAGTTCGGTTTGCCGAAACAACTGCGATTAGAGCTACCAACTCTATGAGCTAAAATTCGTAATTTATGAAACCCTTAATAGCCCTCTGAACCATGAATAAGACAGTAGAGAAGATCGTGGAACACTTTGAAGGAATAATTCTTCGTGAAATATTTGGTCCTCGATCTCTACGAACTGCATAACAATGTGGATGTTATCCAAAAAGCAATAATCCGTCTATAACACTGGCTCGGCTACAACGAACGAATGGTCGAGAGTTGCACCTGGTTGCTGAAGAACCGAGAAACCGAAGTAACTTCCAATATCGACATTTTTGAAATCAGACAAATTCAGAAACTGCCAAAGTTGTAGCGATAATTTTTTGTCTTGGTCAGTGTCACTACTGTCGCTCCGATTTTTAAATGTCACTGTCATGTTTATATTATTTCAGCCAATAGTGCCCTTGATAATTTACTCGTATTACCGGCCCCAAACTTAATCTACCCCAACTTTAAAAGATTTGCCCAAAAAAGAAGAGAAAGAAAAATTCGTAAATGATTACCTCATTCAGGATGCTCACCTCCCATGTGCTCGTATGAACATCTCGTATATGAACGAATTACAATTCTGATTCTTGTTCTTCTTGTATAGCCCCGAGCAAAGCGGCAATAACTCATTCTCATAAATCAAAAAAGACAGCACATATATTAGCAATTTGGTTTTTTTTTTTTTATTTTTACCTTGTATAGCATTTCATTATTAAAATCGAATTGCACCTTAAGGAGCCTCACATCAGAGACCATATTCAGTGCTTGCCTTCTACATCACCACCATTATTGGCTGAATCACCTCATTTCCATAACAATCTCATCAACATAATAGGGTAATAAAAATCGCCCCCAAAACTTACGATATCATGTATGAGTACGACTAGCAGATATTCACTTTCACCATTCTAACAAGGATTTCTCGATTCGAACTTTGTGTCCTGCAGACTGAGTCGACAATTCATGGAAAAGTTCTTTCTCTCGTAGAATTTCAGACACAAGAAGGTGGAGAAATTTTTTGGTGGCGTGAAACGTCTACTTGTCTCGGTACATCAAACAGGCGAACATATCCTGGTCTTGGTCCTGGACATGTTAGAGCTATGAGGCTCTCTTTATTTTGCCATTGCCTTGCTTTTTGGGGTAATAAATAATGGCTCAGTGCATACGACACATCAACGGGCAATAAATTTTCATATAGCGATCGCTTTGCATATGCGATGATTGAGTATGGCTACTGCTGCTGCTTCATGCATGGCTGGTTAGTTCCACAGGCAATGGAACTTTGTAGCTACCTGACAGTGTGGCCGTTTAGCTATTAAAGTCAATTTTTAAGTGTCTGAAATGGGTTAAACATGTTTACAATTCATCAACTTATTGAGGCTAGTTATGGGCCAGTTATAGAACCATAGCCAGAACCAGAGGCAGAGCCAGAGCCAGAGCCAGAGCCAGAGCCAGAGCCAGAGCCAGAGCCAGAGCCAGAGCTAGAGCCAGAGCCAGAGCCAGAGCCAGAGTCAGAGGCAGAGCTAGAGTCAGAGTCAGAGTCAGAGTCAGAGTCAGAGTCAGAGTCAGAGTCAGAGTCAGAGTCAGAGTCAGAGCCAGAGCCAGAGGTAGAGGCGGAGCCAGAGCCAGAGCCAGAGCCAGAGCCAGAGCCAGAGCCAGAGCCAGAGCCAGAGCCAGAGCCAGAGCCAGAGCCAGAGCCAGAGCCAGAGCCAGAGCCAGAGCCAGAGCCAGAGCCAGAGCCAGAGCCAGAGCCAGAGCCAGAGCCAGAGCCAGAGCCAGAGCCAGAGCCAGAGCCAGAGCCAGAGCCAGAGCCAGAGCCAGAGCCAGAGCCAGAGCCAGAGCCAGAGCCAGAGCCAGAGCCAGAGCCAGAGCCAGAGCCAGAGCCAGAGCCAGAGCCAGAGCCAGAGCCAGAGCCAGAGCCAGAGCCAGAGCCAGAGCCAGAGCCAGAGCCAGAGCCAGAGCCAGAGCCAGAGCCAGAGCCAGAGCCAGAGCCAGAGCCAGAGCCAGAGCCAGAGCCAGAGCCAGAGCCAGAGCCAGAGCCAGAGCCAGAGCCAGAGCCAGAGCCAGAGCCAGAGCCAGAGGTAGAGGCGCAGCCAGAGCTATTGCCAATGCCAGAGCCGGGCCATAACCAAAGCCAGAGCCCGAGCTAGACCTAAAGCTAAAGCTGGAAGCAGAGCTAAAATCAATTGTACGAGGGCGGGTCAATAAGTCCGTGACTTTTGGATTAAAACAGATTTTTTGATAAAAAAATAATTTTATTTTTCAACGTAGTCTCAGTTGAGCTCTATACACTTTGTCCAACGCTTCTCCAATTTTTTTATCCCTTCCAAAAAAAATGATTTGTCGAGGTCCTCAAAATGACGAGATGACTTCATCATTGGAGTCAAATGTTTTTCCACCAAGCCATTTCTTCAGGTTTGGGAACAAGAAGTAGTCGCTCGGAGCCAAATCTGGAGAATAGGGTGGATGAGGGAGCAATTCATAGCCCAATTCATGGATTTTTGCCATGGCAACTGCACATGTGTGCACCCTTGCATTGCCTTGGTGGAAAAGAACTTTTTTCTTGGCCAAATGAGGTCGTTTTTTTTTCAAATCGTCATTGAATCGGTCCAATAAGTTGGCATAATATTCCCCATTGATTGTTCTTCCCTTTTGAAGGTAGTCAATGTGGATTATCCCGCGTGCATCCCAAAAAACAGTCGCCATAACTTAATTGGCTGACAAACCCACCTTGGCCTTCTTTGGCGCCGATTCACCCTTAGAAACCCACTATTTTGACTGTTGTTTGTTCTCTGGTGTGTTGTGATGGATCCATGTTTCGTCCACGGTTACAAAACGGCGCAAAAACTCCTCCATATTGCGATTAAACAACGCCAAACCTTCCTGTGAAGTTGTTAGACGATTGCGTTTGTGGTCGACTGTGAGCAAACGCGGCACCCATCTTGCGGAAAGCTTTCTCATGCCCAAGTGATCATTCAAAATTGAAACCACTGAGCCATGCGAGATCCCTACGGCTTCCACAATCTCTCGCACTTTCAATCTTCGGTCGGCCAACACCATATCGTGAATTTTTTCGATTGTTTCGGGTGTAGAGACCTCAACTGGGCGTCCAGGAGGTTCGGCATCTTCAGTGCTTGTACGGCCACAACGAAATTCAGTAAACCACTTTTTTACCATTGAAATCGATGGTGCAGAGTCCCCATAGTATTTATCAAGCTTAGCCTTGGTCTCGGTAATGGTTTTTTTTCGCAAGAAATAATGCTTAATAAGCACACGAAATTCACTTTTTTCCATTTTCTTCTCAAATTAGTGAGTAGTCTGATAAAAATAGCTGTCAAACACAAACTAACTGACGCAGCAAGTTTAAATTTTGACAGGAGTCACCTGACAGATGCCTGTTGACAGAAGAAGTGTTGCTGTTTCAGTAAAGAGGTCAGAAATTCAAAAAGTCATGTACTTATTGACCCGCCCTCGTATGTGCTGCGTGCTCAACTCACGTAGAATATAATTACCCAATTGTCTTTATGGTCACCTTCCATTTCAATGGCAACACCATTCCTAGCACTGCTCTTGCCCTGCTTCTAAGGATAGCTATGGCATTGAATATCGTCTGGAATAAATCATGATAGTGAGCTCAATACTGTCAGCACATGTATCTTGGCACACCTGAGTTAAAGCAGACGTTTTAGTTTATTCTTGCCTCTTTTGCATAGACCTTTTCGCTTCAGGTAGTTGGATGAAGGAAAAAAAAAAAAAACAATACCACCTAGCGCCAGTATTGGTTTCCTACTAATTCAGCTGACTTCCGCCATCTGATATTCAACACATCTGATTTCTACCATCAAATGCAAAAGATACACATTGGGTAACCCCAAAGATACACATATTAGACTTGCAGATACTTTGAGGCGAAACTCTCTGCATCTGCAGTCGGTTGCCTCCGACAGATCCGTGTCGTTATCGAGCGATCTGCGTGGCATATAATTTGCGATACAATATGAGCAGGCATCTCGATGTACAGCTTCCACTCTATTCTATGTGTGCACTGTACCGCTGACGTTGCACTCTATTGCAATGACAAAAGTCAGGCTGCTGCTGGTGCATTATTATGATTCAGTATGCTATGAAGCTGAAGCTGCAGCTAAAGTCTCTCGTTTACAACTCTGCGGTGAATTAATTTAAATAAATGAAGGTGCGATGCCTCCCAACGATATGCGACGGAAATGTACGGTCTTCAGTTTCCACGAGGGTGCTGTAACATGATGTGCTCAACGCGATATGGCATACTACAATGGTGTCAAAAACATGACGTGTAATGTGGGTAAGTGTGGTTTTTACGATACACGAGAGCGAGAGTCGCAGAGTCGTCAGTTGGCGACTACAAGTATTACTTTGACTATAACTATGGCCGTGCCACCGTGAATCCTGCGTTGTGGGCTGCACCAGGAGTCTATAGTTGCAATAAGTTCGTGGCAACGATGAATGATGATGATGGGCCTGGCTGGTGGGCAGGAAGCACCTTTGAATGTATAAGTGTGGGCTTGTGGTAATGAGAGATTCATATTTTATACGCAAGGGGTTTAAATGAATTTACAACAGAGTAGATATGCTCGTAGCTATGGATATTTATGGGTTGGTTGACAAGTCATTAGAGAGTGTATCTGAAGTTTTGATGATTCGCTTAGTTTAATTAATGGAAATCAACAGTCTATGCAGCAGTTCACAATATGCTGCGTCGAAGTTCTTAACACATAAGATGGTAACTACTTCTCTCGTCTAACGTGCGGTTTCTGGAGAAAAATAAAATGCAACCGAGACCACCAAAGCCACTTCAGCTGGTATTCTATGATATCTTCTTTTATAGTGTGCACTTGAGTGATCCCAATAATTTCTTGGTTCTCTTTTCCATTCTGGGTACTTCGGGTTTGTTGAAGAAACCTGGTTTTCTAACTTGTCAACCACTAGATCTTTAATTTTTTTCTTTAGTAAACCATGTCGTTGGAATTTGAAGATTTTCAAGGCTAGAGTTCTGACATCCAGCCATTGAAATTCATATTGTTGCGCAGTTATCAGAGTTCGTGTCATTGTCAGCACCTCCAAGATAAAAAAAAAACATTTTTCTCTCAAGCAAATAGCCAACGTTAAAAGGCATCTAGAGCGGTTTACAGAATGTATTCCAAATATGTTGGTTTAAAGTTGAGGCAACTATGAAAGATGTTCATGTTAACTGGTAGTTCCGTGCTTTCGAAAAGAATTCTGTTAAGATAAATGGTTTTTTGCAATTGCTTTTACACTGTTGTACGATATGAATGAATGGATATCATATTTAAGATCATCTTCCGGATTAAGGGAGGTGACTTTGACTACCACTTACGCTGGAGGCTGGACTCAGGTAAAATATCCTCCAGCTCCTACCTTGAAGATATGCCTTCTGACATTATGACACCTGAACTTAAGTCATCGTTCTTATAGCAAAGACTTGTAATGTGAGGAACAGATGGAGAAACACATGCGTGTATAGCGATAGCCAAGTTGCACTTTAAGTATTATTTTACCCTTTGACCACCTGAAAATCTTCTTCAGAGAAAGACCTTTTGTGACCCAAAGTGTAAATAATTGCGTCAAGGAACCAATTGTTTTTTGTTTTATGAAATACCCAGTGCCAGACATCTCTATGCGATCGTTAAGATAACTTGTGTAACTTTTCAAGTTTTGACTTCGACAGGACACATGCAGATGTGATCATTGGAGGAGACTTCAGTGCTTGGGCTACGGGATCAATCATCGACCTAACCTCTGCGAGTCACTCTATTTTACGCAACATGAGCTGGTGCGTCAGCGAGGAGTACAGCCATAGCGACCACCAGGCGATTATATTCAAGATCGAAAAAACCAAAAGAACCCCGAAGCGAAGCCTTTTCGACAAGGATACATTCGAGGAGATGCTGAATAGCTCTACCACAGATACAAGTGGATCAGCCGAAAGCTTGTCGCATCAACTTACAGAAACTATCGTAGCGACTTGTGATGCGGCAATGCCCAGGAAAACAGCAAATCGAAGAGGCGCCCCATGCTACTGGTGGAACGATGAAATAAAAACACTCAGGGCAAAGTGTTTAACAGCTAGGGGTAAAGTCCAAAGGTCTAGAGCGAGAGATGACTTCCAACAACACCTAGAAAATTTTAAACAGACAAGACGGGACTTTGCAAATGGCGATCAAAGAGAGCAAATCAAGATACTTCAAACTTATATGCGACAAAGCGGATATCAACCCATGGGGCACGGCCTACAGAATGGTTATGACCAAACTGAAATCCTGCAGGTCTCCACAAATAACGTGCCCAAAAATGCTGATAACCATAGTGGAGCACCTGTTCCCCAAAAGGTTACACAAGATGATCACAATCGCCCGGGAAACAGAAGTAGTACATATCCCACTGGAAGAACTGCAGAGAGCTCTTAATCGAACCTTTATGGACCCGATGGTATTCCGAACACAGCATTAAAGGCAGCTGCCGGAATAAAACCAGATCTTTTCATCACAACATTGCAAAAGTGTCTCGAAGAGGGAGTGTTCCCAGAACCGTAGAAGTTGCAACACTTAGTGCTGCTACCCAAAAGAAATAACCCACCAGGAGAACCATCGCCATATTGCAGAAAAAGGCTTCTATACGCAATGGGAAAGATCCTTGAGCGTATAATATACGACAGACTGCTGACTGTAGCAGAGGCGAAGGGAGCCCTCTCAAAGCACCAGTTTGGATTCCGAAAGTCACGCTCCACGGTCGATGCTATCCAAACAGTAGTCGACATTGAGTCTGCAGCCATAGAAGGACATTCTTTGAGGTGGGGCTCAAAAAAGTACTGTGCGGTGGTGATACAAGACGTCAAAAACGAGTTCAATACTGCCGACCGGTCCCAAATAAGGCGACCACTTGCAAGGATGGAAACACCCTACCACCTGCTAAAGATAATCGCCAACTATTTCACGAACAGGAAGTTACGGTATGACACGGACGAAGGGATTAAATACTACACCATCTCCGCTCGGGTACCGCAAGGATCAGTGTTAGGTCCACTCCTGTGAAACCTAATGTACGATGGAATGTTGCGACTAAGGCTGCCCGAAGGAGTCAATATCATCGGATTCGCAGACGACATAACAATCGTGGTCGTCGCAAAACACACCCATGAAGTCGAGTCTACCAAAAACGCAGCCATTCTTAAAATAAAGCAATGGCTCGAATCTCGAACTGGCGGAACAAAAAACAGAAGCCGTTCTTATTACCAGAACATCCGATCGAAGGAAGCGGTAAAGTACCTGGGAGTGATGTTAGACAACCGGCTACGGTTCAATCAACATGTGGACTACGTGAGGAAAAAAGTGCCAGCGCTACAAGTGGCACTCTCCAGAATACTGCCGAATGTTAGCGGACCTGAATACGCAAAAAGGATCCTCCTAGCTAAAGTGGTCAACTCGGTTATTCTATACGCGGCACCAGTCTGGGCAGATACGCTGAGAAGGAAAGGAACAGGCCGGAAACTGTCAGCGGAATACCGACTCGTTGCACTAAGGACAATAAGCGGCTATAGGGTGATCTCGGACGAAGCCGCATTTGTCATCGCTGGAATGATTCCCATCGACATCCTCGCGGACGAGATGAGGAGAATTTACGGCAGGAAAACCTCAATGCTAACTGATCCCAAGGCAATAAGGAGAAAGGGTACGTTCTATAACCCTATGGGATGGGATGGGATAATGCCACAAAGGGCAGACGGACTCATACCTTGATTCCAAAAATCGATGTATGGATGAACAGAGCCCACGGAAACTTCAACTATCACCTTACGCAGTTCATCTCTGGTCATGGCGGATACCGAAAGTATCTATACAGATTTGGCCATGACAACTCCGTCTTTTGTCCCGAGTGTCCAAATCAGGAGGAGGACGTGAAGCACGCAATTTTCCTTTGCGGACGCTCCGCGGAATGGAGAGAAAATCCACCAGGCCCCCCAGAGGTAAGTAAGAGAATGGTGGAGTCGGAAGAATACGGGCTAAATATCAGCGGATTTGTAAAAACTGTGCAGACCGAGCTACGGAGAATAGAAGCCGAAAGAAGAGCGCCAGAACCGGCCGAACAAATAGAAACACCGGAGTAGCATGAACTGCTTGCCAGCCCCGCGAAGTAATAGTTCAACGGGGAGAGTCGTAGAAGTGTGCAGGTTGTGGTTTAGGACGTAGGTGCGAGCAAAAAGGAGAATAATATCCCGTGAATCGTTCATGCTGGTAACACGGGTTATCAGTATCTTGAAGAAGATTTCACATCCATTGGTGCAAACCATAAAAAAAAGAGGACACATGCAGAGGAATTTTAAGTTTGTTTTGCCCCCTTTCTGATTTCTGTAGCTCCCACAGAATTAACTTTAATATTCAAAGTTTGACTTTCGAAGATGACTGTCTTTCGTACAGTGTCCGGTTGGTATGATACATTTGTTACTGTTGAAATGGTTCCAAAAAACACTCATGAGAGTCCATAACAGACACAAAAGTGCACTACTTGATGTAGTCTTCACGGTGGTACTATCATTGGTCCTCGTTTTTTTTTTTCAAAAATTATGCCGGAGCTGGCATTAGAGTCAATAGCCAACGTTGCCGGGCATGGTTCTTTGGTTATTTACCCGAAAATATGACAAACAAATTGGACGATAAATGGTTCCAGATGGCGGAGATGCCACAAAATTCAACCGGCTGGATTCGTATTCGAAACCAATAGCCATGAACTAGAGTTTCACAGGTTTTTAAAGAAAATCCTTTATACAACGATATCATTCAGTATCTACCGCCAGCTCAAAGCGCTCAAGTGCCTGTCGAATAGGGATGACTAGGGCATGAAAGAAATTGGAAATTGGCCTTCAGATCTCTTAAATGGAAGTTTTTGGAGAATTTATTTAATAACGTTCGTTGTAGTAAGCATCCCATTGCATTCACTTAGTTCAGCCTGTAGCCTTTAGGGTGATGCTACTGTAACTATGGTACATATAAAGGCTCTTGGGAAGGATCTCGGTACACTAGAACCTTCTGCGTTGAGGAAGATGACAGCGGAATATGTAATCTGACAGTGTCCTGGATGTCATCTCGGTACATAGCAGATATTTGGAGCTAATGTGGTGGATAGTAGAAACTTTTATCGCCTTTTTTATCAAAACTAAACAGAAACTCGAACAGTCGGATAAAAACGAATATGAGCCAATTCTCGAATATTCGAGAGCATTTCCGCAACTGAGTCTAATTTGAAGCGCAATGACACTTCAAAATCGTGGGCCACGACGTAAGAAGGCAGTCACACCGATTGAGAAATGAAGCCTTAGACGGCTGAGGCTAGTCCTCGCGCTGCATGCAAACATCGATTTTGGTTATCCAGTCTTGTAAGCCACTAATGTAAACTTAGTAAGGGCCTTCGTGACGCCATCATGAAGCAAGAAAGTAGAATGTTTATCTTGGAATAGACAATCTATTTCAATGGCTGTAGGGTTAGGCTTAGACAATGAAAGTCTTAGATAGATAAAAGCAATACAGCCAGTGAGGAACTGATTTTTCAAGTACATCAACACAGGAGATAAGTAATGAGGATGTCATAGCTTGTTATAGGAGGCACAAGACGAACGATTTCTTGACGCACATATATGTGTTAGTCATAGCCTCCAACAACAATACCAAATTGGATTACAGATCATTGGATTCGAGCTAAATTCTTGTCCTTGTTACTATATGTACAATATATTGTACAACAAACGGGCTGGTAGTTTTCTATAGAATTTCTCCGAAGGATGCAGGCAAAATTTCTTGCTTTCATAGTTTGGGTCCTCACCAATGGTACTCCACCAAAGATTTGTCGCCGATTTGATCTTAATCTACTTGCGCCAATCCGAAGAGCTGCTACCTAGAAACTTTCTTTGTGGGAATCGACTTTCTTTAGTGAAGCGATCTTTATTATTCCAACTAGCTTTTATGGTGGAAGTTTAAGTTAAAGATGAGAGCAGACACATACTCGTACTAGGACAAGCGTATCTACTTCACTAAAACCAATTTTCTTGCCCAATTTCAAGCTCTATTTCCCCATTCTCCATTTCTAACAAAATTTAATTGAAGCAATTAAAGTCATAGCATGTTCTCACTTTCTCAACTCAATAAAAGTAAAAACTCAAATAAAAAAGAAAGAAAAACGAAAAAAAGAAGGAAAATTCAATTTCATCCGGATCTCCGGACAAACAATGCGCGTACAAGGGAAATTGCAAAAGAAAACGCGAACATAAAGTCACCCCCCGACACGTTTTAGCTGTATGGGTTCGAATATCCGCATGTATCCAGATACACCCTTGTCTGTTTGAAGAGAAGACTCCACCGATCGATATTTCTTCCTTATATCCTGCGTGCGGATATCCTTTCCCCCCCGAAAAAAAAAAACAGTAGCCATCACTTCTAGACTTTTGATTACCACTACTGATACACCATCACCACCACCACCAATAGAGAGTTGATTCCCAAAAGATGATGACAACGTCAACAACGATGACAGTCTGCAATCATCAAAATGGAAAATTGTTATGAATTCTTGACTGTTGATGTATATTTTTGCGCGCTTCCACGACAAGTCAAAAGGTTGCAAATGAATGAGACTTTAAGGGGGAGCCACATCCAAGAACATTGGGTGAAACATTACGACTTGGGGAGATGAAGAAGAAAATATCACTAAAGGTAATAAAAAGGAAAGAAAACAGGAAGACAACAGCACCAACTAAGGACCAACTGATTCCTCGCATCCCTAAAAATGTGAAAACGTGAAAATTCTACACGTTGGGCGTTTTTTCTATTTCTACTTCCCTCCTTTAAAGGTTATCTGCAATCGAAGGAACGACAGTAATGCCAGATAGTAAAATCTATTCTATTTCTGAAGTTGATTGCCATTCAAAAATGCGATCAGTCTTCTTAAGATGCATAGTTAAGTTTATCGTCGAACGAGTCAAGCCCGAACTTGTGAACTCGAAATATTTAAGACCACCGTCAATAGATATCCTAAATATGGTATGTAGAATGATATTTATTTTTTTTTATTAGAAAGATACAATTTTACAGACTATTTGCACCTGGCAACACTGCTCAGAAATAACGTGCAACCAGTTTACGCTTGTTGAGGGCTTACTCACTAACTGCAGGTGGGGATTCATATCGTAAAAAAAAAATCAAGGAAGGAGAGTGTTTTCGCCCCTATCTTTTGCAATTCTCATTTTCATAAAATAAGGATTTTGCTATGTTCCTTTGGTTGTATTTTGTTCTGCGTTCTTCCTTGTCATCTTTACTCTGCGTTTCGGTTTTGTTTTTTTTTTTTGTCTTTTCTAGATACGTTTTCCACTCCTTTCGTTGTTGTAGATAAATTTTCATTTCATGCAGAAATAAAGTGAACCGGTAAGCTTGACGCAAACGATGGAAACTGACGTAGAACATAAAAAATGCATAGCTGAAGGGATTGGACCTACATTAGAGGAGAAAAGTTTTAGTTCACTTGGTAGCAATTTTTAGTTGTCACGTCAAAATCAATCCAGGGTGATCTGTGGACCCCTAAAAGATATTGAGAGGTATGGCTGTTAGTTTGGGATAGAGATAATAGTCGGCAACTGTGTTTCAGCTATATATCAAGCCAAAGACCGATGTTAAGTCTCAGCAAAACTGCTCAATTTTGGGACAAAATCACCGTTTGTCAAATTTTAAAAAAGAATTTATTTTCGACCTTCAACCACGGTTGCTTTAGTCAATTCAATCCTCGTACGACTAATCAACTAAACACGGTACCAGGTCCTTTGTATGGCCGAAGATTTTTAGGACCAATAGAGCTTTATGATCCGAAACGACCCATGTCGTTTAGGTCGTGCTACGAAGTTCCGAAAACTAAGTGTTAGGTACGCAGGTATCTAGTCAAGGACGGTGGAACGAAATGCTTTGACTCAACATGGCGGTCCTTTAGAAGCATAATCAATGGATTAGAAATTACCTATCGGAACATTCAATTCAGGTTGTCTTGGATGGTTTCAAGTCTGGTATTCACAAAATATATGCTGATGTTCCCCAGGGTTCCGTTCTGTCTCCGACATTCTTTTTAATTTTCATTAATGATCTCTTGTCTGCTACTTCTATTTCAATATATTCCTTTGCCGATGATAGTATTCACTATATTTTGTACACGTCCCTGCTCTTCCGCCGTAGAACGGAAACGACAGCGTATGTTAGGCTCATTCAATTCCGATATTAACAGCATAACTAATTGGGGAACCACTAATAGAGTAGAATTTAATGCTTCCCAAACACAATGCTGTCGTTAAAACGAAATTCAAATACCCAGCCACATGCATCGTCGAAACTGAAAAACTTTCCATTCTCAATATGTGTGTCAATGACAACTTACGTTGGAACGACCACTAAGAAATATTTTGAAATCTGAACCCCTCGACGTTTCTTTTATGTGTTTTGGCAGTTGGCTCCATAGCCTAATGGTTCTAGTGAAGAAAAGTAGCGATGAATTGATATAATTGACGGGCTGAGTTGAAGTATTAAAAATTTTAGATGATCTGACGAATTGCAACTTTGTGAAGAAGATGCAGTAACGAATATTTAAATACTGCTGCAAGGTCAAAGCAATAAATATAGCGGAACATATTGTTAAAGGCAACTTGGAGTTTATTCCTAGATACTGAATCAAGCTGGTAATATATTCTTTCGATGTAAGGGATAACAGGTATCAGTAGTGTTTTCGTCAAATGAAGTTTTGATTTAATTGGAATGAGACGAGCACGTATAAAACTCTTCCGAAGACGTAAATACGGCTATCCGTGTAATTAACTTGGTCAGAACAAGACAGAATTTATTTTGAAACCTAGGCACGTACCTAACATTCGATACGAAAGGGATCCTTATTACCAAATATGGGACATTTTTAGTTTCATATTGATTTTTAGAAATGAATATTGTCTGGGCTTAGACTGGTTTAAGCCAAGTGCCTTTCCAGCAGTCCAAAGATAAACTGGATGCAGGTTTTCATTTACTCTAAGAAAAAGTCTTCCATTAGGCTTAGGGGCCTTGAGAAGTAGATTTTTATTGGCATAAAGATGGTAGGATGCAATTTGGCAACAACTAGAAATATAATTAATATATATGATATGCAGAAAAGAAACGGTCCTAATATAGAATAATGTAAAGTACAGTCCTTTTATTACGACCAAACAAGTAACTCGACAAGAGTCTTACCGCCTTTTGTTTTTTGCAAAGTAATCCGTGATTCACTGTATCAAAAACCTTTGAGAAGTCAATTACTCGTATTATTTATAAGACAGTCAAATATCCCCGATCAAATTCTTATCTGATCTCATCCAAAACGCCTTCACCATAGCTGTTGCACGACTATGTTGAGGTCTAAGTCCCGACTTATATGAATTTGGGCGAAGGTGATTGGCAGTCAAATTTTCAAATACCTTAGACAGGATTGGAAGTGTATAATATAAGGCGGTTCCTTTAGATTTTTTTAGCAACAGGTATAATAACCTTAGCCATTTTAAAGAATTCAGAAAAGTCGATGAGGTGATGTATAAATTGATAATATGTGTCAGTGAACCTAAGATATATTGCAAAATTATTTTAAAAGCAGAAGAGGTGTTCCATCTTCACCGATTGCGTCTGACTCAAGATTGGCTATAACTTCAAAGACGTCACTTTCCAAGACAGCTGCAAAATCTTTGTTTAAATTAGTACACAAATTATATTTAACTATAAGTGATGACTGCTTCTTTCATTCGATAAGAATGAGTTGGTTGAAACTTTCAGGATCCAATAAGCAATTAAAGTCTGGATTGCCAACATCAATACTACGCAAGTTGGAATCCAATGATATACTTCATTTAGAAAGGCAATGATAGCGTTTCTACTAACGCGTAACATTTTGTTGGACTAGTTCCTGGCCAGACGAAAATGTTACCAGTTGCCCGAAGTTGGTCTTTCTTTGCATTTGTGATACAGTTCCCTTCGCTTATTAATGGAGACAAGAACGTCAGAAGAAAACCAGTGACATTTAAGATTTAATTACAACTGCCTTTAGTGGCACAAATGAAATAAGATCATGTCAACACTACTCTGACAAATTTGGAGCTCAAGCGGACCAACGGCAGCGCTCTCATCCCCGAACGGATTACTTGCTTCGGTCTAACCGACCTCTTGTCTTACTATGCAACTGGCCCTCCTTTATTGGGGGTTGTGCCGCCGGGGTAATTGCCCGACCATGGAAAAAAAAAATTACGCAGCAATAACAAACCTCGGATACGGACGAAACAAGAACACCGAACTTCAGATATTTAGATATGCACGTGGAATATTAGGTCAGGGAATAGGGCACATGCAGCCGAATAAATAGCTTGGACAGGTGTTATCGCCATCCAAGAAATGCGATGGGATGGACCGGTCAAAAAGAGGATGAAAAACTGCGACATCTGCTACGGCGATTGTTATTGAAAAGCAGCGACTATTTGCATGCGGATTCGTTGCTAGAGACAGACTTATTCAAGAAGTCTTGTTTCTCCGGTGCTTCGTAGCAAGCAGTTTTAAGGCTAAATTTGCCAACATTCCAAAGAGAAAAAATACAGCTTCTATGACATATTGGACAAAAGCTACGAGCAGTGTCCCGGCTATGACATTGAAATCCTCGGTGACTTTAATGCAAAGCTAGAAGGAGACGGCATATTTGGTAGTACTTGCGGAAAGTATAGCCTGCACGATACCACCTTTGATAACGCATACAGGCTAAACAATCGAGGCTCCCTTAATTTCGTAATACGTCCTATTCCTCTAGCATCAAATATCAAAGACAAGTGGGAACATTGCCAAAAAGCTATTAGAGATACCGCCTCTGATGTGATGGGTTTCACTCGGCCACCACAACGAAACCCCTGGTTTGATGACGAGTGGCGGCAAGCAAATGAAGCTAAGCAAAATGCATACAAACCGACGCTGCGTCGAAGGACTAGAACTGCTCACGAGGTCCACGAATAGAAGAGGAGAGACGAACACCGGCTTTCAGGAGGAAAAAGAAGGAATATGAGAAAAGAAGAAGAGATCCTACTCCAGGAATAAGATTTGGAAACTTTACCAAGAGGTAAAAACAACATGCCACGGATACAAACCCCGAACCGAAACCTGTACAGATAAACAAGGGAAGTTTATAGCAGAGTCGCAGGCGATGCTGAGGATTTAGAAAGAGCATTTCTGTAGACTGTATAACGGCGATGACGAACGCAATACCATTATCAGGCAGAATGAACCTTTCAACCTGGACGACGTAGATCAACAATTCCGTCCTTCTGACCTAGATGAAGTAAGGATAGCCATATCTAAGCTTAAGTCCAACAAAGCTGCTGGAGCGGATGGCCTGACTGTCGAGCTCTTCAAAGTGGCAGGCGATGACTCGGTAAGAAGCATAAACCAACTCATCTGTCGGACGAAAGTACGACCGATGAATGGATTCTCAAGAAAGGAGACCCTCTTCACCGCGACAACTACAGAGGCATCAGTTTTCTTAACATCGCCTATAAGATCCTATCTACCGTGTTGTGTAAATGCCTGAAGCCGTTCATGAATAATCTGATTGGCTCACATCAGTGTGGGTTCAAGCCGCCATCGACCAAATATGCACACTACGCATGAGCTCCAAATCGATACACAACACCTATTCATCGATTTTAATCCCGCATATGACAGCACCTATAGAGACGAGCTGGTTTCGGTATCCCTGTTAAACTCGTTCGCTTGTGCAGGGTAATGATGGAAAATGGACGCTGCTCCATCAAGGTCGGTAAAGAATTCATCGAGACATTTAATGTCAAAATGCGCTGCCACAGCATTCTTGAAAGAATAGTGCAAAGCTCACGCGCCAACACAAGAGGCACAACTTTTCAAAAGTCCGTCTAATTACTCGCATACGCCGATAATATTGACATAATCGGAAGAAAGCAGCGTGATGTCAGTGGCGCTTTTGCGAGTACTGAGATGGAAGCAGCGCAGATGGATGGGTCAATGAGAGCAAGACCAAGCACATGATGTCAACAAAAAGGACACCCAAAACCGACGTCTCGGCAGGAACGTCACTCTCGACAGATATAATTTTGAGATAGTTAAGGACTGTGTCCACCTAGGCTCTAGTTAATAATTTTGACATCGACGCTGATGATTTCAAACGAAGAATAATTTTTGCCATTCGCCTCTAGCAAAAACCTCTCTCGAATAACAAAAGTGACATAGCACCTTAATACTCGTAATCGAAGTCCTGGTCTATGGCGTGGTTGCATGGACTGATTTTCAGTCCCGTCTGCATAGAAGGTGAGTAGAGGAGAAGATACATCGACGAACTGTACAGCGACCTCGCTTGCAGTCAGAAGAGTGAAGGCACATTGGCTGAGGTGACTGGGTCATGTAGAGTGGATAAATACTACTCGTAATACTCCGGTCTGAAAAGTCTTCGAATCGGCCGCCGAGGAACAGCGCAGTAGACGATGACCGCGACTCGGGTAGAGCACGCAAGTGGAAGGGGACTTAAGCCAACTTAGCGGGCAAAACTGGAGGCAACTGGCGAAAGACCAAGCTGGCTGGAGACGCTTGTTGGTTGAGCCCCAGGTCCACCTCGGACTGTAGCACCAATAAAGACAAAAAAAAAGCAAAGGACAAAACCAAGTTAACTGAGAAAGAACTTACTACCTTCTCTCAGATGCTCGAAATCGAAGAGGTTGCCAATGATAATAGTTAAAATGACGGAGCAAGCTTCTCAGTGGCAAAGCAGTTCTATGAAGAAAAGGGAATGGGGTGTCAGCAGATCAAGCCACTGCTCACATCCTTATCTTCACCCTGAGCTGAGTTATACAACCTGACGTAACTGGTATTTTACATCGATTGTTGTGACGAACTTGACCATTCAAAATTCTGTTATACTCTTCAATGTGTCCAGATCGCCTGGAAATGATACTATGTATATATTCACCTGCAGCTCCTTATTCTAGGCCGGCACTTATCTACATACCAAACCCTTGATGAACAAAGAGAGTGCAAATAAGACTAGTCACTTACCAAGGAGATTCAGAACTATTAGTTTGATATCCTTCCAGATAACGAAAATGTTCAAAAATTATCATTATAAGACCATTTCTATTCCAGGGTTGCTTGGTTTGGCTTCATTGTTCCGATCTTGTCGTTGACTTAGGTCTCGTGAACATGTCGCATGATCTTACGGCACTAGAAATATTTTGCGAAAGAAAAACATTTTTCCATCTTCGGAGCCATTTTAGAAAGGGTGAATAATTTGAGTATATAGCCGTTAAAGTTTGAATTCAGTGAATGGTGTCTGCGTTCCATATAGCAACGAGAATGCAGGAGTTGAGATAGCTGGCCTGCTTTATAAGCAAGGCTTAAAAAGTGATTTAACGCTGTTAAGGCCGCCTTGGCTACAACTTGTGCCAAACAATAGATGACACCAAAACTTACAACTCTTATTGTAAGAATGGCTGCAACAGCGATGAGTATTGTAATTGCGTTCTGGTCAGGACGATTAAGAAGATTAAAGATACAGACGCTGGAAATGATATTCACTTCTGGGCACCCATCCAGTGTTCACAAATTTTTCGCTCCCACTGTGCGAATTTATGAATTTCTTTAAGTACGTATAGAAGTACTTAAAGAATCTACAGTATATCTGTAGCCAGTTGAAACAAGTAAGGAAGAGGGATACATTAAACTTCGATCCGGTGCAAAAATGTCAGACCCACCTCATAATTCTCCCTCAGGCGAATGAGAAATGCCATCCTTTGCAGTTTGAAGCAAAGGTACCCTTCAGAAAAAATAATTCTTAAGCCCATGCAAATATTCAATATCCTCACCAACATTTATTTACAGTTGTTTTCTGGCAGTTGATTCCTTAAATTTATTTTTGAGAAAGGAAAACACGAAAGTACATCGCAAGCAAACTTCCTACACATGGGAGCCTCTATACTCGTATTTGGAAGGAGGTGATTACCAAATGATGCACAAAATTCGAAATTTGTTATCGTTCAGGCGGATCAAAAAGGATATAAAATATTCAAACACACACTCCTGCACAACACAACTATCTTAGTATTTAGAGGGATTATTGGTATCCAAAAGAACCAGTTATCCTGTATGTGACTGTGTTTAGAAGTTGAAAAGCAGCAACGACAACCAACATAAACGACTTTAAAGGACACATTTTTCAAATGTAAAAGGACGTGTGTGCAACAGCGGATGCAGTTTAAGTCTTTTAACTCGAAAGTGAATTGATTTCGTTTCACTTTGAATAGTTAACGAAGGAAATCCACTCAACCGTAGATAAGCTGAAATTCGAAAGGATTAAGGATGGAAAAGAAATACACTTGTCTGTGTGTTCTATGGACGATTACGATAACAAGGTTGGAACCAATACCCGTCTTCAGTTTTTTCTTAGTCGTTGTATAGTAAATAATTTTCTTTATACGAATAAGGATTTGCGGTAATCGAAGTGTAAAGAGCGATTTAGTTGCCAACACAAACTCAAAGCAATTTGTACTCAAACTATGTCAAGCTAACGAAGCGTGTTATGCTGGAAAAGTTACAATTGACTTAGCCTTGAGACTGATTAAAATAAGAACCCCGTCCAAATCGAAATCAAGGCTCCGAAACAAAGCAACCTAGCCAAATCAAAACAAAACAATAAAGGAATTGCTTTTAATTCGTTTCTTTTTCTTGGTTTCCCTTCCTTGGTTTTATTCGCTGCTTCTTTTTATGAGATTTTCTTAATTTTTCTTACTTCGCTACACAAAGGAAACATTAAAAAAAAATGGTGGAAATCCTTTAAATCATATAATTTTGAGTAAAAAGGACTTAAAAACAAAAACAACCGAGAGTAGTGCTTTAAGGGGCCTTTTGTCAGAACCATTCCTCCCGTATCCATCTGTACACACACACGTACATTTATTCGTATCCACACCCAAAGTATTATGTAAATTTCGAGTTCGGATGGAGTATCGCATCGATTCGGCGCTGATAGGACATTCGAGATAAGGAAAAAGTTAAAATTGAATATCCTTTCTGAATAGCAAATGTGAAGTTTTTATTTTTTTGTTTTTGCAAAGTCACTTTCTTCTTCAATGGAAGTTAAGTTTCCTTTTTTATGGAAACATAAAAATGCAAACAAGGCCCTGGCCCCAGAGTCGACGTGGGAGCGGTGGCGAATTAAATCTTCGAAATATTAATGAGGAAGAGAAAGTACGGACACTGTATAGGAATAGACAGGCAGACTGAAAAAATGAAGTAAAAGAATATCGATGTGAAGTAGCCAGGAAGGCGATTGAATTAAATATAAAAAGTTTCAAGGATAAACAACGAAATTGGTTTGAATTACGCAGTTATTTAGTAGCTCCATCTGTTGGCCATTACCATAGCCTCAGGAAGATGAATTCAGAGTTCTCGACTGACAACGTTTGGTTTTTTGAAGTCCATACCTTAGAAGTCCGAACACTGAAAGTTACTTTTGTCGATCTAACTAATCACGGCGACACTAGATTTCCTCTACATGAACAATCTGAACAACCAACATAGGTCTTAACAAATTCAAATATAGGTTTGCCCATTTGAACACTGTTTCAGTGGTATAGAAAATGCGGATAAAAGCCTTGTTTTTGACAGTTAAAGTGTTTGAAGGACTCTTAAGGGCTAGTTTATGATATAAAGGCGAGACAAAACTCAAACGATCTAGTAGTTAGTTTTAAACAACAACCTGAGTCCAAACCAAACCCTAAAAGTTGTCCTAGCTCAATAAGAGTGGATATAATCAGCAACAATAACATAGTTTGTGATGTGAGAGGCTAACCACTTTCACATCAGTGGCGATTTTTTATATGTATTCAATGATGCGACTTAAAGGACATGACTTCCTTGGCTCGGATATACAAGTATATGATTAGTTGGTGAATTTACCTGAGTGTTGTAGTACCTAAATTTGTAATTAACTTAACTTCAAATCTATAACCACTGATAAAAAACAAGCTACGCTTCGGAAAAGATATCTTGGCTATTTTACGACACATTCATAGCAATTGCGTAGGCATTTCGACTAATACCGATATCTGGAATGCGAGGATGTACCCCAATTAATGGACTACTGCTAACACCTGCATAAAGTAGGGGCCTAATTTACTCTCCGCAATAATGGAGAGTTACTTTCTGGTCTACAATGAGGAATGCCGCCATTTCCCATGATGGTTTCATGGAATATTCTACCTACACTATGGCAACCTGGGTTCCAATGACTATTGTATATATTCAAAGTCGCCAAAAATTGTGGAAGGTGTGCGAGGATTTTTTCAATTCGCGCCCTCAGTAAACAGTACCATGCCTTAACATTAATGCTGTGAAGGGGAACCTGCATTACCATAAAGACTGAAGAACATAAAAATAGGAGATATGCCGTCGTTACCTGGAATCATTAATAACAAAGTAGCCAATGACATCAAGGACTCAAACTTCTAACTACAGGGTTATCCATTTTCAGCTTAAAGATTTGCTTATTAAATAAAACAACACACAACTCTGCCAATTTTTTTTTAATCGTTATTTCAACGAAATGTTTGGACGATTTGTATGGAACACAGCACTTGTCAAATGTCCTCCTCTGGATTTCTTGGCGCACTCGATTATTTCTTCGATATCACCGTCAAACCAACGACTTTGCATGAATAATCATAAAGAAATGAGTCCAGTGACGATATGGTTTTGGTGGCAAACTGATGTTCGCTAAAACGTGAAATGATGCGACAATCAAATCACGCAAAACTGTCATTGTGCTGCAGACTGTGCGATATTCCGCATCACCTTGTTGGAAACATATAGATATACTTACATTCTATTTAAATCAAAATCATTGCAATTGTTTCATGTTTCCAAAAAAAGTAAAGACTGTTAATGCCGCCTGATCACAATGCACAGTAACTTTTTATGCAAGTAATGATCTTTCTCCAATCACTTGATCACATCTCCTCATAAAGAAGTGAAAAGTGACTCATCGCTGAAGAAGGTTTTCATTAAAAAATCAGCTTCTTTCTGGGTACTAAACACATCTGAGTATGTTTTGCACTGCCCATTCCCACTAGGCTCAAGTTCTTGAATTAATTCTACTTCGAATGAATGCAAATGCAAGTACAGATAAAAAGTTTGGCAAAGAATTTTGTATAAAATGTTGCGAATGTCTGAGAACTGACAATTCTGGCTCTTGAGTAACAGTTTCACTAAGGACGGAGATATTCTCGCCCGAACGAACGTAGCAGTGCCATGATGAATGCACTCCCACCTCGGTTTGAATTTATCTACACTTGCTTATCTAATCAGCACTTAATTACGGCGCACAACCACCACGGAATTGTTATTTAGGCAGTACAATTTAAATATTTATTTTATAAAGTGCGGACCTGGCAACTGGAATCGTAAAAAAGCTAGAGTTACAAGTTTGTGTGATTCTTAGAATTCTAAGAATTAACACCCTTATTTGACCAGACTAGTGCCTGTATTATTTGGCTTGAAACTAACAGACGAGGTTACTTCAATCAAATTGGCTTTTTAGGAATCGTCTTCTTGGCAGAACAGGCAAGGAACTATTCAGAGCTCATCGTCGCAGAATAGCATCTGCACAATAATGATTTCATAATGCCCGAATGCTGAGGTATAACATTGTCAACCAACCCTTCGCAGCGTCAACTATTAACAGCTAATTAGCCACATTTGAAATCCTGCTGCAAGACATGTTTTCACATCTGGCGCCGACATGATCGTCCAATAGCATTGTTGCGTATTTTAGTTTTTTAACAGAATCAGCAACTATTTGGAGTAATCTTGCAATAAGAGAAGGACTTAACAAATAAGATTTTTGTCTGAAAGATGAGACAGTTGTGGGACGAGAGTTCCTCGTCGTAAAGATTACTAGATTGTAGCCAAGATATGAATGCAATATAAAGTGTGGCACCAATTTGAATACATTCTGTCAAAAAGTTTGTAATGAAGAGGCAAGATATTGCCGAAAAATTTCGCCAATCACTTGTGAACCCCAATACCCGCAACATCATTCGCAGAAGATCAGTAAAAACACTAACGACAAATAATTGTCAACAGAATTGACTAATAAAGAGTACCGGCAAGTGTATTCGTCACACAGATTAGAAATACCACGCTGATCAAAAAGTTCCCGCACCACACCACCGTGTGGCGCTTCCATTGTTCCGATTTGAGTTCTGTTTGTTTTGTTAATTTGGTAAATCTGTTGTTGACATTCCCTCTAAATCTTAGCATCATAGTTTGACATTTGCAAAGGTTACGTAGCCAAGAGTACATCTATCTCTGTGAGTGTTGGTTAGTTTTTACAATTTTAGAAATGGATTTCAATTTGCAACAACGAACTTGTATTCAATTTTGCGTAAAAAACGGATTTAATGATGCGCGAACGTTGGAAATGAAAAAGTGTCTCGGCAACGATTCTCTAAAGAAAACGGTCGTTTACCAGTGGCACGATCGGTTTAAAAGTGGTCCTGAGTCAATCGAAGATGGTGAACACAGTAGCAGACCATCGACATCGAAAGTAAAAGAAATGTTGGTCAATAACCGCAAATTAACCATCATGAATCCGTCCAAGACATTTTGGTTAATGATTTGGGTTTCGGTCGTGTAGCAGCAAAGTTGGTGCCAAAAGACCTCAATTTCATTAAAAGAAGAGACCGTGTTGACATCGCAAAAGAGATGATTTGAGAGGCTGAATCCGATCCCACATTCATCAAAAGGATCATTACTGGAGGCGAGACGTGGGTTTATGAGTACGACCCGCAATCCAGACATCAGACAAGAGAATGGCGTTCACCAAATGAGACGAGATCAAAAAAACCACGTCATTTTCAGTCAAAAAAGAAGGCAATGCCCACGGTTTTCATGGATTACAATGGTGTAGTGCATCATGAATTTTTGCCAGAAGGCCAGACAGTAAACAAAGAGTATTACGAGTATTTGGGCTTTATGAGACGTTTGTGGGCAGAAAACTCATGGATTTTGCACCATGATAACGCACCGTCGCGTCGCACAGTGCCATCATTATTCGTAATTTTTTGACGAAAAATGCAACAAATACCATCCAACAGCCACCGAATTCATCTGACTTCACCTGTGACTCTTTCTGTTCAATCGAATTAAAAAACCACTACGGGGAACGCGTTTCAGCAGCCGAGAGGAAGTAGTGGAAAAATCGCAGGAAGCACTGATGGACATATCGAAAACCGAATATAAAAAATGTTTCGAGGATTGGATCAAGCGCTGGCATAAGTGTGTTGCAGTCGATGGTGATTACTTCGACGGGCACAATATAGATTTAGATGAATAAACTTGTATTTTTAATTTCCTGAATAAATTACAGGATCAAGGTGGTATCAGCTCCGAATGTAGGACTGACAAAGACTTTAACAGAAGAAAAAAAGGGATCTTGGACGTCATCTCAGAGGGTCTCAAAAACTAGAAAAATATTATGTTTTCGAACATTTGAGACAAGCATGAATTATTCTTCAATCCACCCAAACAACATGAAGTGTACAAATCCAACTAATCTACGGATTCGAATAGCCCACAGGTCGAAATATAGAAAGCGGTGAACGCTGATCCTCTCATTTAAAAAATTATGAATGCCCAATCCAAAAAATGAACTTCGCCAACTTCAGAGTCATCAGTTTCTCTATGCGATAAATTTTAAGATTTCTAATCCAACATTTTTTTGGGGATCTGCACAGCGATTGATCGGGAAACTGATTACTGTCCGATGCTTTGATTGGACCAGCAGCGCAGCCAGCAAGTTCATAGCATAGTACTTGCCTTATCCCCCACTGTTAGCCAAGCTAACTGCATAAGAAAATCCTTCCTCATGCAGCCTAAAATGAGAAGTGCATAGTCGACCAGTAGCATAAAAGGGAAGAGATTAAAAAGGTGTGACGAACCAACTAATGGCCTCGGATAAAAATAATCCGTTTTGTGAATCACAGTGTTGACGATTATGTTAAACTGTCTTCGGATCTGCACGTGGGAAGAGCCCTTAACAAGCTCTTGACTGCTATCACGCAGATACCACCGTCATTCAGTAAGTGAGATTGGACATAAATATGTAGGATGGATGACTATGATATGTACATACATATTGATATAATAATATATACGAGGATAGCCGAAATTTACATTCTTCTGAGCAAAACGAGTTAAGGATAACAATATCTAAGTTGAAATCGAACAAAGCAACTGGACCTGACGGCTTATCGGCAGAGGTATTCAAAGCTGCTGGAAATGAATTTATGAAGAACATACACCAACTCATATCTCAGATCTGGCCAGAAGATCTGATCCACATAAAAGGAGACTTCCTCAACTGTGCCAATTATGGAGGCATAAGTCTCCTCAGCAACGAATACAAGATCTTATCTGCCACATTTTGCGAACGTCTGAAACGTTTCGTCACCAAAATGATTGGCCTCTACCAGTGAGGTTTCAGACCAGGAAAGTTCACAATCGACCAAATCTTCACACTCCGGCAGATACTGGAAAAAACCCAAGAAATCCAAATCAGTACCCAGCTATATAGAGACATGTCTAATTTTGGCATCAATGACAAACTCATCCGTCCGTGAAGAATGTCGATTGGGAACACTCGCTGCTCCGTCAAGGTCGGTAACGACTCAATTGAGACATTTGATGTCGAAAAAGGTTTCAGACAAGCTGACGCTCTGAAATATGACTTCTTTAACACCATATGATGCTTGGAAGAATTGTACGGAACTCACAAGTGAACACTGTACGCACAATCTTTCAAAAGTCTGTGCAACTACTAGCGTACGTTGTTGGCTGTCACCGTTGCGTTCGCTATTATTGAAACGAAAGCAATAAATGAGGGCAAAACCAAGTATACGCTATAAACAAGGAGGAATACACAACATCGACCAATTGGATAGAAGGTCACCGTAGACAGCTATATTGTCGAGGTAGTAATGTACTTTGACTATCTCGGCTCTGCTATACGTTCTACAAATAACATCCCAGCAGACATACAACGAAGAATTACTCTTGTCAGTCTCTGTTTCTACAATTGAGTAGTAAAGCGCTATCGAGAAAAACTAAGGAGACTCTTTATAAGACCTTGATCATCTCAGTCGTTTCTAGTGAAAAATCCTTCATACGATATTCAGTCCCGTTTGCGTTGAGAGGACTTGGACATGTAGAGCTAATGGACAAGAATGCATGCTCTGACCCACGGAGTCTTCGTATCTAACCCGCAGGGACAAATTTAGGTAGCGCGGACAAACAGAAAGGGATCTCAACCGACTTGAAATACTCAACGGGAGGCAATCAGCTAAACATCGGGTTAACTGGAGAGGCTTATTAGTTGAGGCCCAGGTTCATCCCAAAAAGGTAATATGGAAAGCATTTGGTCCTTATAAGTGCGAATAAAGAAGCAAAATACTATAAAATCATCGATACACCTCTATTTATGCATAGGAACAAGCTATTTAAAGCCATATGTCAAGGTCTAGGTATTTCTGGTGATCTCACCCTGATCGAATAATTAATTCGGCAAAATTTCGTCAATTGAAGTCGGAGTCAGATTCTAATAATCACTATTGAAACCTTGATGCTGAGAAGAGTCTAGCGCCAGAATAAATTGTTAGGTACTACAGCCTCAATGCTACATGGACTGCATAGCTGTTAGAGGATAAGCGGATAATCACGTTCTTCAACCGCTGGAACTAACCAAACATTGCACACAAATCTTAGTTTAGAGGGTAACAATTTTCTTAGTTGCATTGAAAGAAATATTCTTCGTCAAATATTTGGTCCAGATCGTATTAATCAATTTGGAAGATAGGATTTTGTAATGACCTGAAGACTCAGATCTGGTGAAGAAAATTTCCCCTGCAAGGCATGGGTGTTAGAGCTATGATACATCAGGTTTGATCATTTTTGTATTAATCCGACAAGGAGATGAAAATATGTATACAAATAAAGAGCGAGCCAATAGATGGTGTGGATGTTGGCTATCAATTACAGTCATTTACTGAATTCAATGAGGTTAATCTGACAATCTTTGCCAATTTTAGTCACCCAACAATTTTTCATTTTTCTTACTCAATCTTATTACGAAAATGGGCGATTTGAAAACTAGCATTTCAACATAATCGCCCTAGTGATTCCGGAATTCGTGCAATGGTGAAGCGTATTGAAGAAACTGATTCGGTATCGGATCAAACACCATATCAGCATGATCGACCAGCACATACTCACTAAAACCAGCCAGGCACGTCAATTCGTCGCCAAAGTCAACAATTGGGCCTCACTTATAAGCTTTACGGAAAATTTTAAAAGTTCATCTTTATTTGCACGCTATAAAGTACAAATTACACAACACTTGAAGCATTTGGTCCACCTACGACGTCGCCGATTTATTAACTGGATGATAGATCGCCAGGACAATTTATCATCGAATTTGATCTTTTCCGACGAAGCCCATTTTTGACCCGGAAAACCCATACGAGATTCACAAAAAACCAATGCATTCCAAAGAAGTCACTGTATGGCGCGGATTATAGGTTAGCGGCATCATTGGCAAGTACTTTTTCGAAGATGAGGCTGGATAGACAGTTTTAGTGAACCGCAACATGTTAACCGGCTATTTTTTTTCCAGAATTGAATGAATTGGGTCCGGACGATCTCTGGTTTCAACAGGATGATGCTACCGCCCATACAAGCCATCAATCAATCATTTTATTGCTTACGAAATTTGAAGACCGCATTATTTGACACCTTTAGACTTCTTCCCGTGGGGTTATTTGAAGAGTACAGTCTATGCTAATAACCCAGTGACAATTCAGGATCTCAAACATAACATCCAAACTAAAATTGCGGCCATTGACCCACTTATTTTTTAAAAAGTCATCGATTATTTTGACCTTCGGATAGTCGCTTGCAATAGAAGCCGTGTTGGTTACATGAACGACGTTGTGTTCCATTCATAATTGCCATAGACCCGGTTTTATTAATCAATAAAATTATGCATTGATTTCGTAAGAAATCTTTACTTAATTTAATGAAAACTTCCACACTAGCTGTTGGCTCACCCTTTATGTAGCAAGAAAATGGGCCAAAACTATGCAAAATGGAAACAACTATCTATTGACCGAACTACTTGCGAAATTTTGCTCCACTACAGGCGATGGCATAGTTAAAAAAAGCTACATCTTGTAAGCGGACTGCAAACGGCGACATGCGCAATGATTTCCGAAGATCTTGCAAACGGATTGGTGGATTCAAGCACCCAAAGGTCTTTTAAAATTCACTTTGAAGGTAAGCATGTCTTAGGTCTTGCTACTAAAAAACAAAGAAAGAAAAATCAAGGCTAAGATAGAAGTTTGCAGTATTTCCGAACGACTGATTAGACTCTTTGCAGAATCTTGAAAGGAGTTTCAGATCGAAATTAAGATCAGGCAAAGCTGCAGTTCACTATCAATTGTGTCATACTCAATGTCCTCATGAATTCAATATACCAGTTTTAGTCTAACTTGAGCATTTAGATTATTAACGACATGTTTTGATCCTCCCTGGAGAAATAATAAATCTCAAGCAAAAGGATCAGCGGGAGATGGAGAATAATGTGAACTATCATCGGAGCGTTTACAGCCTTTGAAAACTGTTACTTTTCGAAAAGGTCATAGCTGGTCAAATTGGTCCTACTCATTCGAAGCTTAAACTGCAAGTTTGTATCAATATTGCTATCTGTAATTAACAGAGATTAAGTTAAGGCCAAAAGTGTAATTAGATATACAACGAACGAAATGATAGTTGATAGGTCATACTTTTGAAAAAATTGTATGCATTGTCAGTCTAAAATGTTAGTCCGCGCAAAAGTGGAGAAACAATAATATTAGAGATCACTTCCAAAATGCCAAGACAAATAGGTGAACCGGAAAACCAATGGCAGTGGAGCCGAAACTACGGCGATTTATAAAGATTTTGAGAGTAAAATATCGTTGCCTTTTCGAAATGTCAGTAAGAAGGACGAGTCAGACATTTAAGATGACTTAAATGCGAGAAACAATTTCTTCTGACTTCTGACTTCTGATAATTTCTATTTCTGTCTGATGAGATGGCACTAAGGTCAAAGGCTCTTAAAAGAACCTTCTTACGTGTAGCCTGTTACAAAGGCAATTAGGATTGTTGCCAGGAATTTTGACGTTCGAATTCATGAAGAAATTCATGAAAATATTACCCTAGACTACAACAAGAGGTTTTCGTTTTATCTTCCAAGCTCATAGAAATCTGTTTATATCATTCCACTAGAAGCTATCTTTTTCAACTGCCAGAAGTGCCTTTCATATTTATACACGAAAAATTGATTTATGTTATTCACAACACTATGTGCTGTCCCATTTCTGATGTGTTGCTTGGCATTATTTGGACACCTTTAAACACTAGTCATAGTCATAAATCATTGATGTTGCGAAAAAAATCCAACAGAATCAGTTCCATCTAACATAACGTCACGATTTTTCAATTTAAAAAAAACCTTAAATTGCCCAATGCGCTGTGAAATGTTATGTTTTTTTTTTTTTGCTACAGATAGACAAAAAAATTCGTCTACTTCACAACATTGAATTGTACTTACCTTTCCACTTAACACATCTCTAGCAGCTGACAATTCTCCTGGTGGCACCACACCCGAGTCGGTACCCAAAGTTTTTGCCACATTCGACAATCCAGATGGCACTGATAGACCGTGTGAATTTTCAGCACGAACCAGAAATATATACGAGGTGCCTGGCTTCAATCCCGATATCTACAATGAGACAAGAAAAAAGAAAAAAAAATTTTAGAAAAACTGCAATCCAAAGAATTTTTATTTTATTTCTGTTGGGCACTATACGAATGCAGTGAGGTACGAGTATTTGTAGAGAGAAAATGTACGAGTATCTAATAGATGCAAAAAAATTTATTATGTGCATATCTAAATATTTTTTGGCTTAAAATATGCCTCCAAGCATTGCCAGGCGATGCGGAAAGTAAGTCGTACCATAGTCTGTTGATGAAGGATACGAAAAGCATCTACGAGTATAAGTATGTAAGAGTATACTCGTATATATACAATACAGAACTTGGTACCCAATGCATTTTAACGAATTTTTCTATTGTAGATACACCGACCAACCAAGAGCGATCGAGGCTGACACAGAGAAGATACGCAAATGTTTCAGCAGATAGAATAATGTTATGGATAAAAACAAAACAAAACTTACCGTTATTGTTTGATCAGGAATACGATGAGCGGCAACAACCCAGCCCGTTTGAAGATCCGAACTAAAGTACTCCACGGTATATCTGTACGGAAGAAGCCACACAAAATAAATGTAGAAAATCGTTATTTCAGCTTGTATAGATACGAGTACATTTCGCATTCAATAACCTATATATGTATGTACAAATGATAAAGTATAATGACCAAGAACACAATGCTAAGAGGCTAGATAGACAGGTAAGTAGGTAGATACACGTGTGTGTGTAGGTACATACCTACCTAGAGTAGAGGTTCCACAATGGAGAATCTTTAGATGCATAAGCAATGGAGACTACAGCATTGCATGGTCCAGTGCACATTTCGAGTGAAATTACCCTAAAGGCACCAGCAACTTTAAGGGGAGAGATTCTATTACCAAGATGCTTCTGCGGCTTTTGATTAAGAGCCTGCACTATAACATGGCTGTGCTTGGATCTTGTGAAACCAAAATCTCTACGAAGCCTTGGACATGGACATGGTCAAATCTCTGCGGGACTTTGACCATGTAATCATACTCTGAGGATTGAGCCTAGTCTCATGTGTGCAGGAGGAATTTACATAATGAACGTAAGTCGACGAATTGATTAGGATGGTTGATTTTAGTTTGACAACAGATACAGTGTGTATGGCAGAGAGAGATTCTCACAGAACTGACAATCGGTCAGAACAATTTGTTTTAAGTTTTTCCAATTAATTGTTTCCTTCATGGCAAATAGATGACGGTCTTTTTAAAATGGAATTCTAGAAATAGATTATTCTGCCTAAGCCATTGGCATCAATTTTATATTGAAATAAGCAAAGAACCTGGTCACCAGAGATTTGTATTAACGAAAAGTGGCATTAGGATGCTCTAAAATATTGTAAAAAAGAAAGGTTTAAGTATAAAGATTTTATCATGGACACCAGAAAGATACAGGAAGAAAATCAAGCTCTAAAACTAAGGCAATCTTAGCTCCATGTCATTCAGAAATAGTTAAGCGGAATTATTACTATTTATTTGACCAATTTCCGGTCTGTTGTTTTAGCGCAACGTGAATTTCATCGTCGTTTTCCTCGTCGTACTGCACCATGTGTGCGAATAATAATGCGTTCGGCTGAGGTCTACTACGAACTGGGTCCACAACCGAGAATATCACTGCTGTGGCCGAGGATGTCCCAGAGCGTTCACAAATATTGACAAGACAACGATGCACACAATTTGGCAACCACAGACGTACGTTTGCGTTGAATTTTGGTGAAAGACCTTCAGATGCTCCCTTATAAAGTGCAAACCATTCACCAATTACTACCGGTTGACCGTCAAATCAGGTTAACTTACTCCCATGCTCTGTTAAACCTGGTGCAAGAAGAAAAGGATAATTTCGACTTCAAATTCATAATGAGTGACGAAGCCCATTTCCACTTAAGTGGTTATGTGAAAAAACAAAATTTGCATTTTTGGGGCACAGAGAATTGACATGAAATGCAGGAAGAGCTATTTCATCCCCTAAAAGTGACTGCGGCATTTGCAGTGAAAAAGGGATCGGCCCTTATATATTTAAGGATGCCGACGGCACCACCGTAACCGTAACTGGTGAGCGTAATAGACAGATGTTAAACGAATTGGGTCTCGAGCATTGTTGGTTCCAACAGGAAAGAGCAACCGCTCGCATAGCTCGGGTAATGATGGCCGTATTTCAGGCCGTATAATCTTCCGTTTTGGCGATTTGAACCGGCCGGCTCACGGCGTCACATTTCTTTTTTTGGGGTTTATGAGATCACGCTTTTACCACAACAAACCATAAACCTTGCAAATCTTGAAAGCCAACATTGAAGAAGAAATCACCTGATGTTTTGCTAGCTGCAATTCAAAATGCCGTAAAACGAGCATAAATGTGTGTCAACTCAACAGAGAAGATGATCGATACCATTTTTTCAACTTAATGTCATCAATTTTACACTTTCAAGTAAATTTTTCGTGAAAAGAGAGCTGAGTTTTTCTCATTTCCAAAAAAATGGCAGCCAATTCTCATTATGACATTACATTTGCCGGACCTTGGTCAGCTATGAAATATAGGGACTGTCGGACAACACGAATATCTATCTGTATTTAGATAAAGCAGTCTCATAAAGCCTCATTAGGAGTCCGAAGCTCTGCTTTATACCGTATTAGAGCATGTTGTTTCATTACTTATTCTTTCTTTGAAAGATTTAGTGCCTACGAGCAAATTAAATTTTGTGGCTTTCTCGGATGAGGATTGTAACAGTCGCAATAGTTGGATTAGTTGTTCGGACAGTTTCCAAATTCGGTCAATTTTAGCGGCATATTTGGAGCTGAAGGCTCAACTATAGAACATAACTTTGACTACGATTTTATTCTTCATACGGACGATGGTGTGACGCAGTGTCAGACCCAAAAACTTGACCAATACCGTAAAGGAGAAAATGTAATTCACTTTCTTGACGTGGTCATCGTTTCCGTTGTCGATACCAAGCTCCCGAAACTGAAATTTTCAAAATCGTACTCGGTGATTGCAATGCTAACACTAAACGAAAAACGGCGTAAAAAGCGCAAGGTTTCCCACAGAAGGATCGATTTAGCGACAAGGATAGATTTAAATGGCCGAAAAGCTACGAACAGCCGATGCTGGCAGATTTGCATGCATTGCATTGCACTTTCGTAGGTACAAATGACAAGCATTAGCAATTTCTTGTCGTCGTCCGATCCATAGAATCTTTACTGATTGCCAACACTGAGTCCCGTATCGGGACTCAGGATTACTAAGTAAAATCTAGACAACTTTGAGTCACAACCCACTCATTCATTACAACCCCAAGGGGTCAGAGGAAACTGCTGATAAACACAAAAATTTCCTGCAACAAAAAACCATAAAAGCAAAAGCAGAAAAATCCTGCCAAAAAAGAGGACAGCTCACACAGCATCCTGCCCAAGAAAATCGAAGAGTTCGGAGTTTGTATAGTGAAGTTTCATAGCTGCCACCTCAATTTGAGCCGGCGGCGTGCTCGTAGGTTTTAAAAAAATCATGTCAGTTCTTGTATCCAAAAAAAACCATGAAACCATGATGTTGTTTAAAGCTGAAGAGATATGTTACTTTGGTGTTGAATATACACAAACTAACAATCGAGAAATGGAGCATGAATTCACCGCGATGATTAAGAAACGAGTATCAGCTCTACATATTTCATCGAAAAGAATAACGACGAGTATCGACCGACATTTGAGAGGTAATTTATAAATATTTTGAATAGCAAATGACTTAGAATGGACCCTTGTGGTACATCACTTTTTTTTCTTTTTAAAGAACTTAACACTCTTTATGAATACACTTATAATGCCTCAGCATATGTTAAGTTTTTTGTAAAATGGGATAGAGCAAGAAAGAAAGATGTGGTTAATTCCACTTTATGGGTGGCATCTAACATTTAATGGGAAGACTAAATTGTTAGTGGAAGTTGACTTGATGTTGATTTCTAGTCAACTACTCGTCTTACTTGATGTTCGCTAACTGAAAAAGTGGATGATATGCCCTTCGGGGGAGGCTGGGATTCGAACACCGAACCTTCAGATTTGGAAGCGAGTCCAATATCACTTGAGCCACGGCCACCCTTAACCTAAAATCAAAGTCCGACTGCACGCCATTTACATAAACAGCTTGATTCCGACCTGAGAGGTAGGACCTTACAGGGTTTGCAGCAGAAGAAGAGCAGTCATATAGAGATTCAAATTTGTGATAAGAAGGTCATAGGTAACTGTGTCGAAGGCCTTGGAGCAGTCTAGTAGAATCAAAAATGGTTTAGGTGTACGCCAGACAAGATTACTCAGAATTTTAAAGTATTTGAAATATTCTTGAAGGCGAAAGAATTTCCACTTTCTATATGCAGTACCACGACCGTTCCTTGTAAACCAAGGCTTGTTATTATATATATGCTTTTACTGTAGTTTTCAGTGGAACGTGGATAACTCACACACTTTGGAAATATTCTTATTCTCTTGTGCATTAGGAGATGCAACACTTAATATTAGACGTCAGTCAGAATTATGTAAATCTTGCTCCAGAAGATCAGATTTTGTGATTTTAAAATCTCTATAGGAGAACGTGTTTTGTTCTCTAGATATTGCGAGTTGAAAAGAGGCAAAAAGGAGGTTGTGCCTAGAAAAAGCAGGAGCGCACTAGTTGAGCCAATAAAATGTGTAGGAACTGGAGGATTTAAAACGTTCAAGTTGAATACATTCATCGCCTCCTTTAAGGAAATATACCGTTCAAACTCCTTTTGCATCATAGGAATAGATAAACATCAGTGTGGCTACTGCTTCGGCTAATTCACTAAAAGTTTCCAAGCCAAGACATATCCTGCAAAAACCAACGGATTCCGAAGAAATAAATGCCATCGGGATCTCTACGAGGCAATGGCTGATTCGCGGACTCTGTGAAAACTTAGGCATGTCATGTAATGATGTAAAATGATCAGTGTGTTGTGCGGTTAGAAAAGTCCTTTTCAGGGTTGTCCCAGATTTGCACCAGGTTTCGAAAGTTAAGTGTTATCGTATATAGTGTCTTGAAATTGTTACTACGACAAAAATGTATGTTTACAAGGATATACTGCCAACAGTCACATCGTTAGTCGCCCTTACGTGAAGGTGTAGACGCGTTTATGGGTATTCAATGAGGACAACATGAAATATCTATACGTTATCAGCAAAAGACTATTCTGAAGCAGTTGCTTATCGATAGAAAATAAACACCTCACTATCGAACTTGGAAATAGTTGTGAATTTCAGCTTCAGCAAAGCAATAAACGATACTCGATTATTATTAAAAATCTGATAAGACTGATCCTATAACAGCATTGTTGCATTTGCTTGGCAAAATAATTTCATTTAAAATTTTTAAAAAGGATATCGAAATGACGCATAGTATATACGAGTTACAAAATAAGTGTAATAAACGTGTTGTTTACTGCGATGATTGCGTTCGATAAAAAGAATTTAACTAGCTTTCCATATCAACTTACATCAAGATTCAATTATAAATTGTGTTTATTCATTTCCAAAGGACAAAGATGATAGAACTAAAGAGGATTTGTACCAGATCTTGTATAAAATATGCGACCAAAACCACCAGCAGTTGTCAGATAAAGCAATTGTTAAGTTCGTTGGCTATTAAGGCAGAGCTGTGGGTTCAATTCCGTGACAATGCTCCGAAAAACAGAAAGTAATTTCTGACGCCAACACACATTCACTAGACAATGGCATACTCCGAAGGTGAAAACCGAAATATAAACCAGTAAGGAGAGAGACTACACCCCAATTTTGGGCCTTCAATTAAGTTACGCCCTCAGTGTTTTAATACCCTGAATATATGAACTTTCCAAACTATCAAAATTTGGTATGGACAAGAATATACTAAACGCTATGAAATGACGTACGCATTAGGTAAGTTTCATCATCCCGTGTTGACATTGTGCACAGGTTGTGCATAATGCTATTACTGTTGTCACTTATTCAAACTTCGCTAATGAGAAGATATTTCCAACGTCTTCTTCAAGGAATCCTTTCTTATGTGAATCTTAAGATGAAGAATTTAGAGTAGCTCCCATAGACATTCCAAATCTGATAACCATTTGCTTTCCTTTAATAAGGAATTCCTATTACCATTTAAAACAAAAGTAACATAATTCAGTTTCCACTAGTTCTTAAGGCAATGAAGCCGCAAGAAAATCTTGAAGGCATTTTGTTAACTACTAAGATGCAATTGACCAGACTTACAATTACCAAACATATATGTAACATATAACATGCTTTCACAGTATTCCTTGCTGCACATACTGTCGCTCATGTTAAACAAAACGGAATCTTTTGACTTCACTTACAGGAATTTCAATTTCGAATTAAGCTGCCTGCCAGTTGTCGAACAGAGACCTTGTAGTCGCTTAAAGAATTCCCAAACAACTTATTCAACAATTCCATGTGCGCAGAAGTTTTTCTTCTTCAACTCAATAACACTGACCATCTGTCTGGCAAAGTACGTATAGTATCCGTAAGTAGTACGAGCATATCCAGGAAATACGAATACCTGAAGGCAGGTCTCCCTTTGTAACAACTACTACAGCAGAGAGTTGAGAAAAATTTCTCTCGCGGTCAAGAAAATTGTTAATTGACCATGAATACTTTACTGTCACGTCTTTTTGAAAAATATTTTTCCAAAACAAAAAAAGACAAAACACAGGCAAAAAAGAGTTGAACTTACCCAATTATAGGACTGGTAGCTCCAGGCTTCTCTTGGCTCCGTGTCCATCGCAATGTTATACTCTTTTGCGTTACGTTAAGTACTTTTGGTGTTCCAGGCGGGGCAGGATATGTACTCGGATCCGGCGATCGATGGAGGATTGATGAGCTGATTTTCTCAACCTGTAACAGCAAAAAAAAAAATGAACAAAAAAAAAATAAGTAATGAAAAAATATATAAACCCATGCACGACATATGTAAGTCCTTTGATTAATGGTGATATTCAAGCGTATCTACAGGAGGATGCACAACGACATTTTGGTGCCAGGCCGACGTCACTATGAAGGACCCACGACGGGGTTATAAATTACTCAAGCGAAATTGACATAAATTGACTGACGTTGGATGCAAGTCACAGAAAAAAGATACAAAAATCGAAAAAAAGATTTAGTGACAATCGCACAACGAGAGCGTTTAACGAATAATGATGGCGCGCGGCATTAAATGCCAATTTAGGTACTCTCGATCGAAATCTCTGTCAGAAACAAACAAAAAAAAAAAAAAACCGACACAGACCCGAACACAAAAGCGCAACCGTCCGAAGGGTAAAAAATTGCCCTTAAAACGTTGCCATGGCTAAAAGGGGTAATTATTGGCATTTCAAATATCACATGTGTGGGATTGAGTAAAACTTCAAACCAACCAAGCTGGGCGATTCTGAGTTGAGACTTCGCAACCATGACCAATTAGCGGGAATTTATATGCAAAAATTTGAATTTTAAATTTTTATTCTGTCTCTTAGGAGACAGCCGCCTGGATGAAGGATGAAGGATGAAGGATGAAGGATGTGATTCATTGGGCGAATAATCGTTTACGATTATTTGAGGGCATTTTCTGTTTCTACGACAATTTACGAGCATACGTGGGTAGACCATGCAGGAGACGAGCGGGTATTCGACAATACCCTGAATGAAAAATAACTAATGACACTCTTTGGCAAATTATCACATAAATACCTTGCCCAGGTGTTTCATTGAACACACGTATATAGTTATCCACTAGCTAGTGCAAAGACTTATAATTGGGTAGTATTAAAGGGAATAGATTTATTTTCGATTACTCGGATTACAATCGATTAGAGCGCTGAACATCTGCTTTAATCATTTCAATCCAAAAGTAGAACCTCTTCAAAGAAATTCGTGGGCTACACCAAACTACCCACAACACTTAGTATAAGCTCAGAGACTCTAGTTTAGACTGCGTGAGAGCTACATTATTTTCCTGGTTAATGTTTGCATAACTAAGGAGCATAAGTGTAGATGTGTTAAGCGACATCGCTTCTAACTTTTACCTCTTCGTATAGGACTAAATGGCTTAAAGAGCCTTACCCAAATCAACGTGTCGTTACTCTCAACTTCAGTAAGAGAATTTGCGAGGCTGGATAATTTCTTTTTAGATAAGACTTCTTTACCTTAAGTACTTTACTTTAAGGGTAACCTTGACATGTTTCTTCAAATACCAGATCTAGGAATGATAAATTTTGTGAGACGTATTCGTAACGCATGTTAAAAAGTTTCCAGACAATTACAACGGGCGGAATATTCAGGGTGAACGAATCATGAATGGCATTGTAAAAGTCTTTATTAATTATTTCAGTGCAAATCGCCCGATGACTTGGGACACTATGTCAAAGCGTGAGGTCCAAAACCAGGTAAGATGAGCATTCAGTCAGATCGACTATTTTCGCTCCGAAATACAAAGTTGATACTAGAATTGCGGCCATTTTTTTATGATAGATAGCATACACCTTTGTCTCACTTGTCAATCTTTGTATGTCAATTATAAAGGTTGAGCCAACAGATGGTGTGGATGTTGGCTGTCAATTAATGTCATTTACTGAAATCAATGAGGTTAATCTTACAATCTTTGCCAATTTTAGTCACACAACAGCGCATTTTTTTTATTCAATCTTATTACAAAAATGGGCGATCTGTAAAAGTAACATTTCGTAAAATTCGTGAATTTTTCGGTCAACACAATCGCCCTAGTGGGTCCAGAATTCGGGCAATGGTGAAGCGTTTTGAAGAGACTGGTTCGGTATCGGATCAGACTCTATTTCAGAATACCCGGTCAGCACATTCACGCGAAAACATCACCACTGTTTGCGAAAATGTTCAAAACCAGCCAGGCACGTCAATTTGTCGCCGAAGCCAACAATTGGGCCTCACTTATAAACTTTACGGCAAATTTTTAAAGTTGATCTTTATTTGCACGCCTATAAAATACTAATTACATAATAATTGAAGTCCTTAGACTATCTACGACGTCACCGACTTGTTAACTGGATGTTGGATCACCAGGACAATTTGTCATCGAATTTGATCTTTTCCGATTAAGCCCATTTTTGGATGGATGGGGTACGTAAATAAACAAAATTGTCATCTCTGGGGACCGGAAAACCCATACGAGATCATTGAAAAACCAATGCATCCCAAAGAATTCACTGTATGGTGCGGGCTATGGGTTGGCGGTATCGTTGGCCCGTACTTTTTTTTTCCAAAATTGAATGAATTGGATCTGCACAATCTCTGGGTTCAAAAATATGATGTTGTCACCGACACAAGCCGCCAATCAATCAATTTATTGCTTACGAAATTTGAATAAATTGCATTATATCGGTTAGAGGAGAAGTTGATTAGCCTTCAAGATCAAGCGATTTAACAGTTTTAGACTTCTTTCTGTGTGGATATTTGAAGAGTAAGGTCTATGCTAATAACCCAGAGACAATTCAGGATCTCAAAGATAACATCCAAACTGAAAATGAGACCACTGACCCACGAATTCTTCAAAAAATCATGGTCACATGAACGATGTTGTGTTCCATTCATAATTGCCATACACAGAACTTTATTAATCAATAAAATTATACATTGATTTCACAAGGAATCTGGGCATTATTTAATGAAAACTTCCACACCCTTTACGCACTAGAGGAAGAAATAACAAATGGTTCAGTACACTGAAGACTATTCTTAAAGAGCTATGAAAAATTTTCGCAAATGCAAACGAAGCAGACATTGATATTAATAAAGGTAGAAGAGCCACATAACTCTCAATTGATTCCTGGAAATGGACGTATCAACCTTAAGACATTATCATGCTTAAATTTCCGTGGTCTCGCCTGCAAAGTAAACCAAGTATCGCATAAAGAAAAAATAAGACGGTCAACGTGGTGTCAGATGAGACGTATTATATAATGCATAAGATGCATTAACCCAGACCAACAATTAATTAATTAAACAGTAAAATCAGACCAAAACTCGAACAACGCCATTTAAAAAACTAGCTGGTGATCGGATCTAATATTAAGATTTAGTGAAAAGACTTGCATCTAACTTTGGATCAATATGTTTAAGGTACCCTCGTTCCGGCGTTCCCCTGCTTTACTGATAAATGAAGCCTGACAATAGAATGGAAAAGAGACAATGTCACCAAGTAGTCAATCCAATCCAATGGAAGGTATAAAGAAGAGAGGAATATTCGTAATAAGTGTAGAAGATATTTACAGCCAGAATTTGATTCCAAGTACCCCAGACAGGAAGGCCAATTGCGTGACTTTTTCGTCGTAATAAAACTTATACAAAAGAAAAATGCCCACAATTCAAAGTAAGGCTACTCAAGATACAGCAGAAGGCAACGTACTGGCTAGGCAAGTATATTGAGCTTAACTTTGTTACGTAGAACCACGGCGGATGGGCTTACTTATATTGACGCAATGACTTTTTGCATAACCCAATAAAATAAAAGAAACTGAATCTTATGGAAAAGTACCTACAGACTAAACGCAGTTGAAAGTCTATATAGAAGGTGTTTATCGGGAATGCAATATGTAACAAATAGGCAGCACCAACGTACCGAAGTCGCAGCACAAGGTTAGCAAGGTCTTCTAAAACTACACAACATAATTTAGATATACATAACTAGGAATTGCAAGAGGTTTTCAGTTTCACGCTCTACAAAACCTCACAAACTCGTACTACTGGAGAAAGGAATTATATCCCGGAAGCATCCCCATCAGACAACAGAATCATAGAAATCCTGACGAGAACATATGTAGTAAAAAAGCAAATGCAGGAATGCTGGACTGGCAAATGTTCTTTAGAGTTAGCAAGGAAGAATATCCGGAAGCTGCAACCATGAACACTAGATACCCCAGCATAAATCGATACAAGAGCAGAAATTTTGAAAACTCCCCATGACCATAACGAGCCATAATGAAATCTTCAAAATAGTGGTCAAAATATCTCTTTAAGAGATCATAAGGAAAACAAGACATTTTTTCAATGCAGCAAAGATAAAAAAATTCAAAACAGACTGAGACTTATGCGTGCCTAAAAAGCTAGTCAGCAGAAATTCAAGAGAGCAGTAGTGCAAAAGGTTGGAGCTTGGGTATGTATGTTCTGCAGTGATATAAAAAAATAGCACGCGTCAGCGTGACTTAGGACAATACTTTTCAAAGAACGTGCGGTACTTATTATGACTCAATTTGTAATAAGAGGTTAAAGACTATATTTAGGGTACACTGTGTTTAAAATGCATTACAAGCTTACTTTGCGGGATGAATTCTGAGTCAGAGTGGCAATCAAGTTATGTATAAGACATCAGTAATTGAACCAACAATTCTAGAAGGAACTTTGAACTTTGCAGATCATATATCTTGAATCGCCTGGAGGTGATGTGATATTCGCAATTATGCTTCAGAAAGCAAGGCTATAATCACATCGGCCATTAAACACATGTTTACACGTTTTTAAAGCGGAAAAGTCTAATCACAAAGAATTCAAACCTCTAAGTCAACATCTGTTGTGCTGAAAACTTTTGAAAAATAAAGGAATGTCTACATATATTCAATTTCGACTCAATTTTCGCCATGGCTCCAAGCCCGTAGAGTTTAAAGCCTGGACGATACTAAAAGCCAAAGAATGTACACTAACCGGGGGAACACTCAACAATGTCAGAAATTGCGCTGTAAGGATGGCACAGCATATTAGTCTAAAAGTAACTGCTTCCATTGGCACGCAACGACACGGAATTCTCCCCCATACTTTGGGTCCTCGTTATTACTGAAAAATAAAACATACGAAACTCAAAGGCAGTTAAAGTATTGCATACACAAATGTAGAATTGGTTGCGATAGGCAAAGCGAACTCCTAGAAACCGCACGACGAACATTCAAAATGTGGACAAAATAACCTGGTCTGAGGGCAAATCTCCAAAAGGCTGAACTGGCGGTATTGATTCAAAACAAAAGCTACATACCACAATTTAATCCACCAGCAATTAAGCGCATATCACTGAAGGTGGGAGAGAATACCAAATGTTTGCGAATTTTCAATAGAGATCTTTGCAGAAAAGTGGAATGAAAGCAGATAATGCATTCTGAATCTTCGACAGAAAGTGGGAACCTAACTTCAAAACATTCTTACAAACCTACTTACTTAAGTGGCGCTACAATTCGGGTTGAATCTGGGTCTCAACTAACAAGCCTCTCCAGTTAGGAAGACCTTTAGTTAACTGCGTCCAGTTGCACATAGCAGGCGGCCGAGGTGACCTTCTAATTGTGCGCGCCACATAAGGTGAGATCTTCTTTGACTACCTAGTCCCCCCGCTGTCCATTCGCACTACATGTCCTAGCGTAAATCTCTGACAAGGTCGATGTCGATGTACAACCCTGTTTCTTCGCTGAATCTTCTCCTCCGAAGCCCAATAACACAAACGCGACCGAATATTCTACGACGGATTTCTCTCTCGAAATGACTGAGTATATCTTCATCCGCTTTCGATAGAGTCCATTCTCCAGCGCAAAAATTTGGACTGGAATTATCAAGGTCTTATACAGAGTCCCCTTAATTGCTTGGGATAGTAGCCTCCTTAACCCAAAGAACAGCGATTGGCAAGAGTGATTCTTCGTTTTATTTCTGCTGAGGTGTAGTTGGCAGAATTTATAGCAGAACCGCGATAGACGTCCCTTACTACCCCGAGATTATAGAATCGATTGTCACGTCGTGTCCAATCCGTCGAAGTCGTGTTTTCCTTCTTGTGAACTTGTACTTGGTTTTACCCTCATTTACTAGAGAATGCAACGGTGACAGCCTCGCTGAGTTCTCCCTATTATGTCAATGTCAACTACTTACTCTAGTAGTTGTACAGACTTTTGAAAGATTGTGAATCCAGTGATTACTTGTGAGTTCCGCGCAATTCACATGACAGCGATTCACCTATCTATCTAAAACCTTTTTTTGACATCAAAGGTCTCGGTTAAGACATTACCGACCTTCACAGAGCAGCGAGCGTTCTCAATCGTCATTCTGCACAGAAGAACGAGTTTGACAGGGATGCCAAAACTAGGCATGGCTCCGTATGGCTCGTCTCAATAAATGCTGTCATATGCGGCCTTAAAATCGATGGAAAGATAGTGGGTATCGATTTGGACTTCTTGAGTTTTTTCCAGAATCAGCCGGAATGTGGAGATTTGGTCGATTGTGGACTTTCCTGGTCTGAAATCACGCTGATAGGCAGCAAACAGGTAGGCGAACAATTTCAGACGTTCAAACAATATGGCAGATAAGATAGAACACCCTATGTTGAAGAGAGTTATACCTCTGATGCAGTTGAGGGGGTCTACTTCTTTGTGGATTGGGCATACGGTGCTGAGATTCCATTCGTCATGTACACACTCTTCTGGCCAGATCTGGGAAATGACTCAGTGCAACTTGTCCACAAGGTCATTTAAATATTAGCTTGCTATTTTTACTTCGTTCTGGTCAGATGGGTGGAAGTTTTGGCCATCGTATGGTATATTCTGCCTGACGGCGTGATGTTGGGCTTCTTCGACGTTATACAGTCTGCAGAAAAAGTGCTTCCATATTTCTTGCACTGACTGTCACTCTCTTGCCTTGACATGTTATTTTTACCCATTGATGAAACTTCCGTACGTTATTCCTGGGGTACAAACTTTCAATATCTTCGATCTTGTTTCTCCCGCTCTTTTTTCTTCTTTTCTCTCTTCTTATTCTCTTGTTCTTCTCATCTCTTCTGGTCGTAGATCTCACGCTCAGCTCTCATTCTTCGATGCAGCGCCGTTTTGTAGGCTTCTGGTTTAGCTGCAAGTGCTTGCCGGCATTCTTCATCAAAGCAAGGATTTCTTGGTTGTGCTCGGGTGAAACCCAACACATCAGTTGCGGCGTCTCTAACGGCACGTTGGTAACGTTGCCAGTGGTCTTCGGTACTTGATGCTGGCGACATAGGAGTTATTGAGAGATTTCGTGAAACGCGTTCGGCGAAGATTCTGAGGGTCTCTTGTGATTGCAGCTTTTCTACGTTAAATCTCCTCTTCCTTGTTGTGACGCTTGGGAAATCTGGATTAGCATATTGGATCCATCAAGGTGGTGATCCGGGCTAATTTTGGTTGCCCGGAGTGTTCGGACCTCCAGAATACTGGAAGCATGCCTTACGTCTATTGCAAAATGATCAATTTAATTTAGGGTTTGATGATACGGAGACCGCCATGTCCCCTTGTGTAAATGATGAGGAAATCGATTGCTTGCTGTAGTAAAATTTCGTCTCCCCGCAAAGTCAATAAGCCAAAGTCTTTTGCCAGACGTGGTGTGGTCTGAGCTATGCTTACCTACTGTCCTACCAAATATGTCCTTCTTTCCTATCCTGGATAGGAAATTGCTCATACGTCTTGTCGAGGAGCTGGCAGAAACATTCTTTGATGTCGTCGTCCTTGCTTTCCTTAGAGGCATAGGCGCACATTAGGCTTATGTTGCGAATTTAGCCTTGTCGCGGATTGTCATAAGTCGCTCACTCACGTGTCGGAAGCTCAAGACTTCTTGCCTAAGACTGCAGTACATGGCAAATCCGCATCCGAGTAAACGGTTTTTATTTTCACTATATCAGTCACCATAGTATATGTCCGGCCCATCCCATCGTACCTCCTGGGGGCGATGATATCTGCATGATAGCAATCAAGAGCCTTTGCAAATTTCTGTTAAGGGTGCGAAGATCGTTGTGCTTTAAACGTTTATTAGGGTCGTCAACAGTGAGTCCATTGTTATCCGTGGCCTTTCGTCATATACAAGTATTTTAATCTTTTCCGTATAGGGTTGTGAGCCTTATGGCGGTGTTGGCTATTGGTCGGGGATGCCTTTGCCATTTTAGCGTAAACCCTTACTCATACAATTACGGGGGACCACCAGTGGGAGGTAAGACGATCACTTCACGGACGGTCAGCAGTTTCCCAATCAATCGCCATGCAGGCCCTAGAATATTTACATAGAAGGATTTAGTCTTTTGGAAGACCATAGACTGGGTTACCAATCAAAAACAAAGGCTAAATACAAGAATTAGCATATATGCATAATGACGACCAGTGGAATGAAAATGAGATGAACCATTGGGCTGGCGCCAAAACTAAATCTCTTGTTCCCTTATCCTTTAGTGAAAGCTTTGGCTCCCAAAAGCGCTTTGTGAACAATAAAATACATAGCTGGATCACGGTTTTCTCAGGACATGCACAGACTCTAAAGAAACACGAAGTGGACGATTGTAGCTCTAATTATTTTTCCTTTTCATTATTGTATTTATTTTATTTCCATGAGTGATTTCAGTACGCATAAATATTTTATAAATAAGGTTTGTGGAGATAAAATTGTATAAAATTATACCATATGTCTCCTGATCTGGACCTAAGCAGACCTGTTCCTTGCTCCTTTCTCAGCAAGGAAAAATGAAACACAAATGAACCAATAAAAAGAGAGTATCGATATCCCCCGACACAGATGGATGCAAAATAGATCATGGAAACGGTGCCGGTTAATCTCTAGGGAATTGAATACATACAGCTTAATCCAGCTCCTTATCTGTGTCTTCAAAGCTGCAGTTCTAGTTATTATGGAAGCCCTCCGCATACCGGTCAATGTGATGACACTACAATTTTCTTTCATAGGTAGCCTGAAACGGAATCTAAACAAATTCGAAGAACTCAACAATTTTAACTCCCAGCTAAATGATCGGGCACTTCAGTCGATCAAATCATCATTCTGTAATCTCAGAGAACAGTTGGAAATCATTGACAATTTGTGACATATCACGGACGATTTGGGCAGAACATGAGAAGAGTTGGCGCAAAAAGCTTTTACAGTATGACAGAAAGTTATTGCCCACGACAGCGGAAGGTCTAACAGCTCATAACTTCCCAAGAAACCACATAATAAGGCTTAATCTCGAAAATGGCGGCACATGTTGAAGCTGCGGTTATGAGAATACTGTAATGAAAGTTGACAGCATCAATATTAAACAAACATAAAAAGGATGACACCGTAAGATTCGGCGTAGGTTATCGCCGTCTCAACAACGTCACCAAAAACGATTCTTATCCGTTGTCCAGAATGGATGATATTCTCGGAAACTTCTTTGGTGCAAAGTGATTTCCTAGCATGGATCTACATAGCGAATATTAGTAAATGCAGATGGATGACGGCGATAAGGAAAAGACAGTTTTAAGCACTGGTACGGGATTATGGCAATTCAAAGTCGTGCATGACGTTTGGCCTATGCAACGCACCGGCATAGCGTCGAGCGGTTGATGGACCGAGTCTTCCTGGGACTCTCTTGGGACGTTTCTTTGATCTACCTAGACGACATCGTCGGTAATAGCAAATCATTCGAAGATCATCTACATAACTTGGAACTAGTATTCGCACGGCTTCGGAAAGCCAATTTGAAACTCAGTCCGCAAAAATGCTGTTTCTTCAGAGAAGATGTGCTATACCTAGGTTACATATTATCCCGAGATGGAATCAGGACTGATCCTTTGAAAATTCATGTTGTGAAAGGTTGGCCTACGCCGAGGTCGAAGCGAGATGTACGAAGTTATTTGGGACTATGCTCTTACTATCGAAAGTCCATACGAGGATTTTCCACGATCGCCGAATCCCTTTGCCTACCGCCTTCCAGAAACTCAAAGAAGAACTTACTTGTTCCCCTATCCTGGTATACCCCGAACCTGACTCGCCTTTTATCCTAGACACCGATGCTAGCAATTGCGTCTAGGCGCTGTTTTAAGTCAGGTCCGAAATGGGGTAGAAGCAGAACGGATCACGCTGCACTTCGGTGGCTCCTAAAGCAACCCGAGGGACAGATCGCCAGATGTTGGAACAATATGAGATGGGCATCCAACATCGCTTTACATAGATTACGTCATGGCAATGCAGACGCGCTCTCCAGAAGACAATGCGGAGACTGTCATAACTACCAAGCTGTAGAGTTAGGAGACACCAAAAGGACAACAAGTAGGATTGATACAGCACACATCTGCACACTGGAGATTCTTGGGGAGGACTTAAAGAAGCTGCAAGATGAAGACTCGTGCTTATCATTCGTAAAATTCTGGGTAAGAATACAAGAAAAACCTTCCAGAGAAAATATTTTAGGCTATGGACGAGATATAAAAAGCTTTTGAAGCTAGTTTGAGAGTTTGACTTTGAAGGATGAGGTGTTAATAAGACAATGGGAGCAATCTGAAAATGCCACTGTATAAGAACTAGTAGTACCACGTACATTTGTACCAAGAGTGCTAGAAAGGTCATCTGGGGCACAGTAAAACCCTTCGAAAGGTAAAAAGTAGATTTCACTGGATTGATATCTACGATTGGTGTACGAAATGTGAAACATGCATCTCTCGCAAACGAAAACGACTCTTAGTGCAGAACCTTTTGAGAGGGTTGCAATAGATGTTCTGGGACCTTTGCCCCGCACCTCAAATAAAAATCGATACATCGTCATCCTTATGGATTATTTTACTTTCTGACCAGACAGCTGAACTGATTGCGTCGACACTAACCAAAGAAGTCTTTAGCAGGTTTGCGATACATTCCGACCAAGAACGAAACTTTGAGTTTGCAGTTTTCCAGCAGACGATGGAGTTACCTGGCATCGTAAAAAGCCGGATCACGCCCTTGCACCCGGAGTGGGATGGAATGGTAGAGCGGCTCTACCGAACTTTACTGGACTATCTAGCCAAATATGTTGAAAAGAACCAAAGTGATTTGGATGAGTTTTTACCATTAGCGTTAATGTCTTATCGATCTTCGATGCACGAGGCCACCAAATATACCCCAACAAAACTCATGTTCGGGAGAGAACTAGGCTTACCTGCCGACTTAATATTTAGACCGCGACGTACTTTCAAAACTGCCAGTAACAGCGCTCGTCGACATGCTTAAACATCATTTACACCTGCTCGAGCAAACTTAAAACTGGCCGGTGAAGTAATGAAGAACAGGTATGAGTTACGTACTAGCCCTATTTGTATTTCCCCAGGTGGCAAGATCTGGCTGTATAATGCGAAAAGAAGGTTGGGACTATTTCCAAAGCTGCAGGGAAATTGGGAAGGGCCCTATGTAATCTGTAAGAAGTTGAACGATCTAGTTTACCGAATATAAGCGAGCAACAATCGCAAGCGATGAGTAATCCATGTAAATCGACTGGCAATTTCACTACAGAATACGCAACAGACGGAGCTATGGTGCTTTAAGGGGAGGGCACTGCAATGAAATTTGGCAGCATCAACAAATATAAAACCCTTCGGGTACCACTTAAAAGAAGAAGAAGAGATAGAAGTTTCTGGATTTTGCTCTTGTCTTGGCTGGTCTGCTGGGCAGTGTGCTACGTTTGTGAGTTAGAATTATTTTTGGTTGAAAATAAATCCAATCTAAGAATCCCAAAGGAATCCATACATTTTTTTTGCGTTTCCGTTGCAATACTCACGAGGATACACCTCAAGTCTTTTGAGAAACAAATAACTTCGAAGGTACGAGTACTACCCACAATTTCTTGGTATAACTTTCTGATGCCCCAAGGTTTACATGATCCCACGAACATCAGATTGGCTAGGCAGTATTAGATAATGATAGAAGGGAAGGCCGATAACCCCACTGGAGTGGATCATGATGAGTGCACAATACCCTAAGCGTGGTTTTACTTCAACAATTCATAAATTGACCATAACCAAACACCGATAATTTAAGATTGCGAACAACATTTCAGGAAGGAACCAAGAACCTTAACAGTAAGGTTAAGATTTAGAAAGAAATTCCACATAATTATAAATTGAATGATCTACAAACTACAAATCATGGTCTCGACGAGTTTCCATGACACTTTCCTAAAGGGATGTCTGGCTCTTCAGAATTAACAAAAGCGACATCCATCCTTGATTATGCCCAAATTACAGTCAAGCTATAACAATTAAAAATCGGAATGTCCTGAGAAATTTAGGAATAAGTATTTCCTTTCCAAAACAAAATAACATAAGCGGTTTTCACAAAGACGCGTGCAGGATGCTAACCATTGTCAAATGATTTTCGTAACATCACTCATCAAGTTCCATTTGAAGGGACTATTAACCATTTTGGTCAAGACATTGCAAGTAAACTGCAAGTACGGTAACTAGAACTTGTAGCAGACGTTTACACGTCTTTTATAGGTAACTTGAAATATCGTAGCCAACTATATCCTGGACTTACATTAAATATCCATTTGGTTTTCTCTTGTAGGATCTCCAAGTCATTACCCGCAAATGAGGAAGTCAACATTCAAGTTGCCAAAAACTCACAAAAAAAACATCTTCCTTCATTTCGATTCCCTCGAACTTCTTAAAGACCCAAGAGAATGAAAATAAACTTTACTATCTTTTCCCAAACGACCATTGCGAACATGGCATCAGCATTAAATATAATTTTACACCCCAAAAGTAACTTGGAGGAGTGACAGACGGAGGATCCTCTTTAGCCTACAACACGTTGGAGATGAGGACAAAATAAAAAAATAACTTGCCAAGCAAATTAACCATAAAAGTAAGCTACAAAACTGCATAGTCGTCTCTGGAGTCCGGAGACTCTCCGTTGCCGCATCAAATTAGATTTCTCCATTCAAACCTGTGGTTTTCCAACACAAACCTCTATTCTACCCCACTTGATATTCGACATCGTCATTGTCGGAGAATTTTTACGACTTACAACGCGCATTTTACGTGCTCACCACTCCAAGTCCAAATATAGTAGCCAACAGTTGCTGTCGAATGTCGACTAATGCTGACTGAATGTCATGCTGCACTTTTTTGTTGACAATTTTATGACAGATGCGTCTGTTGTACCGTCCAACTCTGCTCCTACTGCAACCCTAGTGCATCGTCTAACTATTATATATTTGTGCATAGCGCTAATTATATTCGTACAAGCGTACAATGAACGACGTGTTAACGTTAGCATTTCGCATCGTAAAAGTTTATCTGTGCATCTAGTCGCGCAATCAATTTGCTAACAGAAAAGATATGAGTACGTAGCGCTAAGGAGCAAGAGTTAGCGGCGATTTACAAAACCGTACTAAGTGGCCGAGGGTCATAAAACCACTCGTAGGCATTCAAATGAATTTGTATCTGTGATTTGGCAACAAACTGCAAATGTTACCGATGGATAGTTTCCTCTTTGTGGCGCCATTAAACTCGCCAAATGTACATATTCGTACAGCGGCAATCATCATTGTGATCATAGGCCGAAACGACCAACTACAGAGCGTTGCAGGTTTGACAAGCAGGGTTCCTGATGGAATTTAACATTTGACACCTACACTTTGGTGATTTTACTTGACGTCGAAGATGTAGGTGCTCCAAGTGCCAATTTGTGTTTGTCATAAGGCACACATGTGAGCTCTGGAAACGCACTGTTCCGTTTGGACGTTAGCGCGTCGAACGCAAGTTCCATGCCATCGCTGTGCCACTTGGTGCGCGGCATACAATAAGTTCGAATGCAAATTAAATCGCAATAAAGTTCGAGTAGGTGTAATCATAGTTTATGCCATGGGGGCGGCTCGAAGATATGTCTGAAGGCGCTATTTATGGTGATCATGTAGTGATGTTAGTGGTGGTGGACGGTCTGATGGTAATTGATGATGTACGGATACGAATGCGAGTACTTTGTGCATTTGGAAAAGTTGATAATGCATTTGTTGCTGCAATAAAAATGCAAATCGAAAGTTTGAAAAAAAAGTTGGTCCTTCAACCCGAGGGATTTATTGTTATTACCGTGGTGAAGATGGGACATTGTAATTGGTAATACAATACAAGGGCTGCTTTGGGTACCAGTAAATGGCATTGAAATCTGTGAGCATGCGTATACTGTTCCATATATTGTATCATCAAGCCTCGGATTGTTAATGGGACTAAGTATATAATATTGCATTCTAAAGTAGCGCACACAGCTACAATGTGACATCTATCAAATCCGTGTAAAAAATTGGGGCAGCTGGCTCGACATCTCCATCACGAAGGGGCAAGAGTTCGTAGTATGATTTGGGCGCGGTAACTACCTAGATAAGGGACCATATGGGAACTCGGTACACCGTGTGCTGTTGACAAAAAACGCCGCATGGGCATAGTACCCCGGCGTAAAATCCCAGACTTTACAAATTTATTTGTATCGATCCTTTGAAAAATAAAAATAAATAAATAATATATACGTCAATGATCTGACTATCAAATTTGGAAGACAGTGTTATATATCAGTACTACAGACACCGCCATTGACAGAGCCTGAACTGCTGTCTCCTATTCCGAACAATATCAAATTGTTTTCGTTTCAAAATGGTAAATGTTTTTGCGCCGGCGATAATTTGTTGGATTTGTCTTTCCATTTTTGTTATGATCTAGGTCTCTGGAATTTGAAATGCATTATCGTGTATTGGATCGATTTGTCCTAACCAGCGACGTGGTCGACAAATTTCTCTTTTACAAACTGCATCCCAAATTTGTAAAGATTGCAGAATACGCGGTTATGTTTTCTGTTTCGTGTATGCCTGAGACACAGTATCCTTACATTGCCTTTGATCATTATAGCAGTAGACAGTAGTCCAGACTAAACGATTTGGAATCCGCTTTGAATCAGTCTTTTAAACGGAGGTTCAAAGATCCCAAATAAAAACCCCAATACACAACAAGATCCGTTTATAAGGCTTAAAGTCTTCTCCAGAATTCTTTTATTTTTAAAGAGTTGGTCAACCGGTGGTTCACCAGATTCATAGAAGAGCAGAAAGGTTTAAGTCGCTTATGGAGTGCGTTGACAAAGCGAATATAAAGTAGTTTTTGCAGTCATGATACATGCGCTCATCTACTACTACTCCTTCTAAGATCTCTTGCATACAGCCCATCGACTGTTAGGCCATCGGAGACTGGCTCACTGTCTTTTAGGAGTCGGTCTTCTGTAAGTTGGAAATATTGGTTAAATACAATGTGATTCAGCGCCCCGGTATCTAATCGTACCTAATCTTTTTCCAAGAGCTTTTTATGTTGCTGGTCCGTTATTCTTTCTTCACTGACTGGACATAGTCCGATACTCTTTCTCTTCAAATATCAATTGCCTATTACTAAGCCGTAGACAGCTTCTTATTCTCGTATAGCGTAGATCTAAATTTGGGTGTTACAAGATAATTGCCAGAAAGGGTATAATTGCCCACCTGAATGTGTTTAAATCAATCAGGACGTGATCATTTGGTTCGCAAAAGGAATATGTAAGCGTGGATTGTGTATTTTTAGCCCAGGAAATCTGACACGATATTCAATGGGCTGTTAAGAAATCAATAAGCTGAAAGAAGTCTTCCGTAGTTTTGTCCGACTTGGCGATGCACTTACTAACATAGATGGCACTTGAATTGGGGATAGACCTGTCCCTCAATCAATGAAGTCCTCTTTTAGTTAATTTGATCATGTGCGAGCCACGAGGTCTTCCTCCGCTGCGTTGTTCTTTAAGGAGAAAATAATGACTCTTCGGATCGGAGCTCTACATGTCTCCATAACCTCCAGGCAACTGATGTGTACTTTTCTGACCAGGCCATTAAACATCTTGTACGGCTAATAAAAATCTCACCTCCTAAAAGCCAAAGGACCAACAACTATTCAAAGAGTTTCGCTTTCAAAATGACTAACTACTCGCCTATCTTCATCCGGCTTGACAAACATCCAATCTTCTTCGCCCTGTTCTATGGCGAGATGGTAAGGGTCTTATGTAGTATTTCTTGACAAAGCCCTATTACTGGATTGCATTCTGCGACAAGTGTAACCCCAGTTCGACATTTTTAAGGTTTCATTATTAGAGTTAAGACCCTCTAAACTGCACCAGCTATGTCTATGATGTCTCCTAAACATCGCATATAAGATCTTATCTGCCGCAATGTGCGAGCCCCTGAAACAATTGTGGTTGTAGGCCCGGTAAGTCCACAATTGACCAAATATTCACACTACGGCAGATCCTGGAGAAAACCCAAGAAGTTCAGACCGATATTCACAACCTTTTTATCGATTTTAAAGCCGCATATGATAGCATCTACAGAGACGACCTAAACAGAGTCATGTCTAGTTTTGGCATCCCTGACAAACTCGTCCGCTTGTGGAGAATGACGATGGAGAAAGCTCGCTGCTGCATCAAGGTCGGTAACGAACTAACCGAGACCTGTGACCTCTTTAACATCATACTTGAAAGAATTGTGCAAAACTCACAAGCCAATACACGAGGTACGATCTTTCAAAAGTCTGTTCAATTGCTTGCATACGCCGACGATAGTGATATTATTGGTAGAACACAGCGAGTTGTCACTGGTGCGTTGCAGGCATAAAGGTGGCCAAAACAAAGTATATGCTGTCGAAAAGAAGGGACACCCAACATCGGCGTATTGACCAGAATGTCACAATCGACAGCTATAACTTTGAGGTAGTAAGGGACTTTGTCTACCAAATTTCTGCTTTCACATCTGAAAGCGACATCTCTTCAGGAATCAAACTAAGAATAACGCTTGATAAACGCTGTTTCTTTGGGCTGAGAAGGCAACTATGTAGTAAGCCCCTCTCCCGAACAACCAAGGAAACTCTATATAAGACCCTTGTAAGCCCAATCCTGCTCTACGGTTCCAAAGCATGGACCCTTTCTAAAGCAGATGAGGAGATCCTTGTTCGTTTAGTGAGAAAAATTCTTCATAAGATATTTGTTTCCGTATGCGTTGACGGCTTCTGAAGGAGACGATTCAACGATGGATCCTACAAGCTGTACAGCGACATCGACCTGGTTAAGAAACTGCGCATTGTGCGTTTAAGATGGCTGGGGCATGTAGAGCGAATGAACATCAACGCTTCAGCCTGCAGAATCTTCGACTCCAATCCAGAGGGACAACGCAGTAGAGGAAGGCCGCGCTTTAGGTGGCGCGCTCAAGTCTAAGGGGACCTCAACCAACTTGGAGTGGCCAACTGGAGGTAGTTAGCTAAAGACCGCGCTAATTGAAGAGGGTTTCTGGTTGAGGCCCAGGTCTACCCCGGACTGTAGCGCCACCTAAGTAAGTAAGTAACGGAGACGCGTTAGATAAAATATGTAAATACCGCAAACTTATGAAAGTCTATAATAACGTCCTGTTTTTGCCTTCAACTAAATTCACTTTTGCCGTTTCTGTTTTAATACTTGCACTACACTACTTAGTGAGAGCTCGCTATAGTCTGTCTGCTAATCAGGGCTGTCATCCTATCCAAGTAGTTGCACAGATAATGTTGACTCTAGAATTGGCTTACAAGTGCCGCACTGTTTTCTAAAGCAGGGTGTAGCAGAAGACACACGTCAGTAGGTCATCTTGTCTAAGCCCTTGTTTGACCACCAATTTTTAGAAAGCAGCGAGTGTTTTCTACCGCCAGTATGTGCAAACTGATGAGAATAGATAAGATTCTGCATTGATCGTATCTACAGATTTTATCAAATGTATCCTACAAATTGATAAAAGGACCCTGAATATCGATCAGAACTACACCACATGAAGCAGCGTGTAAGCAACTTACAGGCTTTAAAACTCCGCTTATAGGAGCACTGAAAAACGGCTCAGGCAGTCACAAAATACGGCAAACAAGGTCATGTAAATGATGCATCTATAGTAACCACAGTTTTGAGGTTTTTGGTTTTTGTGGATCGGGCGAATGACGCTGGGTTTCTATTAATTGGGCATACTCCCTTTCCACCAAATCATGGAATTGAGTTGGTGCATGCTCGCTGCCAAATCATCATTCGCTGCTTTAAATAGCTCCAATGAAGGCCTTTCCGTCTGGCTTATACTAAAGTTATGATTTCGCTATCTTTATTGGATGAGCAGAAATCTTGGCTTGTATTCTTCGAGTGGAATAGTACGTCGAACCTTGGAATGGCTATAGGGATGACTTTCTGATTTTATTTGGATGAAAGCTACATACATACGAGTAGATCCGGACGTTTTAAGGTATGGGTCAGTGAAACATGTTAAGGAGGTAAGGATTTAGGATGTCAGTGCAAAGAGCGCAATGCATTGTAGTGGGCTTATCAAAGAGTGAAGAAGGGTGGTTGACCGAGAAATATATGACTCAGCAAGCCAATTGACAAAGAGTTGGAATAGAACTACAAGAACTACGATAGGAAGCAGCGCATAATATACATTTTTTTCTTAGAGAAATTACTTAGATCGTATTTTATTTTTAATAAATCATACATAAAAATTTATGTACTCGTACGACAGCGACTTTGGGACTAATTTTACTTTACTGGAAGGAATAGCCTCATTCAAACAAACAAACTTCTAGAAACAACAAAATTTATAGTCTCCCAAAAAGTTCATAATATTCTTCAGACTCCTTAGACTAATAGCAAAATATTAAAGATGAAAGCAGTCCGTAATTTTATACCCAACCATTCTATAGTCTCTTCCATCTATTTTTACATTCCTAAACAGATACAGATACTACTTTTCCCATTAAAATTGGCCAAAACTTTAAAACTCCAACACACCCAACATGTTAAAGACTCTTACAATGTTATAATCCGGGAATAAATTCCTTTTCCTGGTGTGGGATGGTAATAAAATCCGTCCGAAAGTACATTTCACTTGTGATTCCAAAATTACTAAACTCAAAAAAGTACAACAAATACAATACCACCCCAACCGAGGTATACTCGTACTTTTGCCTTCAAGTGTTTATTAAGCTCTTAACATGGCAATAAAACTGCTGCGAACTGAACAATAAATTTCGCATCCGTACGTATAGTAAAACAAATAAAAAAAAATACTTTCCAATTTCTGCGGATGGGATGTACTCGTATTCGTATCCAAAGCGAATCCACTCTACCAAGGCAGTGTATGAAAAGTGCAATAGCTCATAAAATGTGATAGCCTTACGAGTCAAGGGGTTAGACGTCTATCCATCTACTTCCTTTTGACAGAATTAATAAATTTACAAAGATGATTTTATGAGGTGATTTCGACATGGTGAGGCACGCGATGAGGCGCTTAGATATTGTATGTAGTACAATATAAAAATGAAATTGCTACAACTAAGAAAGGAAGTTTCATCTGAGAAGGAAGTGAGGATAGAAACGGACTTGGTAAGAAAAACTTGAGTGGCATTTAATCTTGTTTTTGTTCTAATGTACAAGTTCGACCATTTCTTCTCATTTCATTTAATCCTCTACAATGCTGTAGCCAAAGCCAAATACGGCTTTGCATTTGATGATGCATATTTTTCCAAGAAAAACATTTTAAAGTGACCTGATATCCTTTCATATTGAACCCGGACGACGAAAAGAATTTTGAACTTACGGGTGCTACTGAACTGCCAGAATCGGTGACTGAGTAGGAAACACCGATGGAGTATTTTTCGTTCTTTTCTTACGGAGTAATTAATTCAGTTTGTCGTCGATCATTCATATTTAAAAGCTCTTCAAGAAAACATAGCTAAGCTAGCAAACATAACAACAACCGAAATGGTGAATTACATGTCTTGTGTTCAACTGACATCTTTACGACATTTCTGGAGCAAATCTGTTGGCCAGCAAAATACTTTTGACACTAGGACATGCATCAGTGTCAAAACAACAAAAATGCTCTAACACTTCAGGGATAACTCCGATTTTAAGGTGTAAAGGAGCAGACGGATATACACTTTCAAACAAGGATGACCAAATGATATCTACTAAGTACTGTCACGAACTGAAGTTAGGGCTGGATTATAGACAAGCCTCACAAGTGAGGTTACAAAAACTGAGTTAAAAGTGGATTTTTGGATTCAGTTACGACTTCGAAATGCACCCGATTTTGGTGTCAGTGGAATCATAGTGACGATTCTATAACCGTCCCAAATTGCAAGTTTACCTGCACAAAGCACAGTTTACTTTTGGGCATTGGGTATAGTTAGAGTAAAGTCCCGAGTTACGTGTCGACCACCGCCGAGTGCACATGCCCACCAGTGAACTCGTGAATCTTTAAGAACTCGCATAGTGCAGAGAAGAAGGACACAAATATTACACAGAGCGGGTGTCCCACCACTCCCGCTCTTGGTCGTAAGTACTGTTGCTTGCACTCAGTCACTGCCACTGGCACGGGCAGTGTCTGAGTGTAGGCAATAACTGATGGATAGCGGGTTGTGTTAGTGAGAATTTTGTTGTTGCACTGTTTTCTATTGTTTTAAGGGCATAACACCTACAACAATTGGATTCGGTAAACCAACGTCATAATTTTCACTTCGCAACCTTGCTTAGCATCGTGGGTGTTTGTGTTTTTTGTGTTTGTTTTTATTTTCTTATAATGACTCGGGAATTCAGAGTGGATATTGCGAACATACGCGGGCTAAAAAGTAGTGATTTTTCTGCGTAAGTCCAAGTCTATAAATTCACACCAGCTGTTTTGGCATTTAGTGAAACACAGGCAGATCCCAGCTCACACATCTCAGATCACTCTGATCTGAAGCTACCTGGCTACGAACTAGTGCCACTATTCTTTCCTCATCGCAGTCTCGCCATTTATGTGCGTAGTGATGTAGCTTACCAAATTCCACCACAATGTAGTCCCTGTTCCAACCCGGAATTCAATTTCATGTGGTTAAAATTCCATCTCCGTAAGCAAATTATCCACTACTGCTTTATTTACAGAAGCCCCAAACTGGACAGCAACTCGACCTTCCACGGGTTTGATGCGCTGTCTGACTATATTCAAAGAATTGTATCCCTATATCCTCATACTGAAATTGTTATTACGGGCGATTTCAATATACACAATTCTGGCTGGCTTCGACAATCTGGACGGACAACACCCGAAGGACAGTGTGTTGAGACCGTCGCTGAGGAAAATAACTTAACCCAGTTTGTAAATGAGCCAGCGCGATCACCAGACGTTGATATCGTCACACCGCCAACACCCTGGACCTGTTCTTAACATCACACTCTAAATAATACAAGATCATTGTGCTATCCCCTCCACGCTCGTCGGACCACTGTGTTATATGAAGCAGTCTTAACAGCTTATTTAGGAAATTTAACTGGTCCTTCTGTTTCCTCGATAACGATGTGGATGCTGCAGCTGATATGATCACTGACACTATTCTCTTTGGAATGAGATCCTTTATCCCTCATCGGGTGAAGAGTATCATACCAAAAAAAAAAAGGCATGGTGCGACTCGAGCTGTAAAGAGGCTTTCAGGGTTAGAGAAATGTTCTTTCGGTTCTTCAAGACCAATCCGACAGAGGAAAACCAAAAAAAGTTTAAACGAGCCAGGAATGATTGCAACGTCTTCCTTAAACATGTAAAATTCCAATACGACCAAAAACTGAGGCAAAAATACTACAATGTCCCAAAGGTAGTAACAATTTTTGGTCGTTCGTCAAAAATTTTAGAAATTCTGCCTCATCTTCCATCCCAACGCTCATTCATAATGATATTCCAGCTGTCAGCTCTTTGGACAAGGCCAATCTGCTTGCTGCACACTTTGCGGACAGCTCAATCCGCCCTAATTGTGATCTGTCTTCACCTACACCTGAGTGCGTCGAATTTTCAATAGGACGAATTTACTTTCGCACTCGTGTAGTAGCAAGAGTACTTAAAGATCTCAACATATATAAATCCGCTGGTCCAGGTGGTATATATTCTCTCCTTCTGAAGAGGTGTTCTTCCTCGCTGGCAAAACCACTGCGTAAGCTTTTTCATCAATCCTACTCTTTAGGACTCTTTCCGAGCAGATGGAAGACAGCATTTGTCCAGCCCGTCCCTAAAAAAGGCGAATCTTCTTCTTTCTCCTCCTACAGACCCATTGCACTCTCGTCCCTTCTTTCCAAGGTCATGGAAACGCTGATAAACCGTCAGCTCATGAAATATCTCGAAACCCAAAAACTTCTCAATGACCGGCAACATTCCACTGGTGGTTTGATGGCATGTTTCACCGAAAAGTGTAACCAAAGCGTACATCAATCTGGAGAAAGCAAGATAATTTCACTTGATATTTCTAAGGCATTTGACAGGTTTGGCATCAGGCTCTGTTGTCGAAAATGCATGCTTTTGGGATCGACGACTGTCTTCATCAATGGATTAGAAATTACCTTTCCGAACATTAAATTCAAGTTGTCTTGAATGGTTTCAAGTCTGATATTCACGAAATAAATGCTGGTGTGCCCGAGGGCTCCGTTCTGTCTCCGACACTCTTTTTAATTTTCATCAACGTTCTCTTGTCTGCTACTTCTAGTTCAATATATCCCTTTGCTAACGACAGTACTCTCTGCTTTTCACATTCGTTCCCGGACTCACGTCCCTGCCCTTCGGCTGTAGTACGGGAACGGCAGCGTATATTAAGCTCATTAAATTCCGATATCAACAGTATAACCAATTATGGAACTATCAACTGAGTGGAATTTAATGCTTCCAAAACACAATGCTGTCTGCTGTCGTTAAAACGAAATTTAAATACACGGCCATTATCAATGAATGGCACTTACATCGTCGAAACCGAAAAACTTTCCATTCTTGATATACGAGTATGAGTCATTAGCAACTTACTTTGGAATATTACATATTCGATGTGGCCAAAAATGCTGCGAAATGTCTAGGTTTCCTCAAAGGGTGTAAGAAATACTTTTCCCCTTCTGATCTCGGCTCAATATATAAAGCATTCATCCGCCCAAAATTGGAGTACAATGCTCACATCTGGTCAGGTGTGACTAAAGCATCCCTGCATCTGCTAGACCGAATTCGCAACCGTGCGATAAAACTCATAGCTGATGCCAATATCACTTAGGCAATGGACACCCTCGAACACCGACGAAATGTCTCGTGTCTCACTTTGTTTTATCGCTATTTCCACCACCATTGCTCCATAGAAATTGCCAGTAGCATTCCGCCCCTTCAAACTTTTAACCTTAACATAGGTCTCACTATGAATGCTCATCAGTATACCCTCAAGCCCACTTTCGGACGTACTCTGAAATATCGTGATTCGTTCCTAAGCTGAACAACTCGCTTGTGGAATGTCCTGCCGGGCTCTCCATTTCCTAGTCATTATAACATTCAGACATTTAAAACCAAGGTACATCGGTACCTATTCTTCTTTCCTCCCTAAATTTCCTTCGCCCGCACTATGTGCAAACATTTTATGGGTACCTGAGCCCCATGAGCGCTCGCTAGTTTATCAAAAACAAAAAAACGAGTTTCAATCTTAAAATGCCAACAGAGAAAGAACTGAAGAAATAAGGTCGTTTGATTGAAAATGTGACTAGATTTGATGGAGTGAACTAACATACTCGTATATAGGTGCGGTTGATGCGTTGGTTTCCATGCGGTCAAAAAAGTGGGTATGCGAAAATATTAGTTCATACGATCGATTTTGGTTCAGTAAACGCCATTATATGACTGCAAACTAGCCGCCTCTAAGCATTTACGTAAAACAAACAAATCGCTTTTGAAAAAATGCGGTCGGCCTTACAGCGGATCAGTTCTAGCGACGCTTACATTGATTGCCAGTACAAAACTGCATGGAAGTCCTACAACAAGTTGCCACAACTCTAAGCGTTTTGAAAGATATCAAGACATTCCCCTTTTTCAGCCAGCCAGGATGGCTGTGTCCCTTCCCAAAATGTCAAAACAATTGCTAATTTCACTCATTTGCTTTTTGCCAAAAGTGTGATTCGTTATCTTGGGGACTTTCTTACCCAAATTACTCATAAATTAGGAGTTTTTGGCAGCTTATGTTGCCAAAATCTCACTCTTGTATAGGCTGACCAGATAGCAGAGATAATTTTTCCAATTCTTATGTTTCAGCATCTGTCAAAGTTATCAATGACATCCAGCAGTCAAAATATTCAGTAAGGTTTGCCATTTCATCATGCATTGTTTTACGCTTGGCGAATTATTAAAAATTATTAAAAACATATTATCGAAACTCCGGCTCAGCTGTAAACACGCAATGTGAAATTCGCCGTGAGGTCGATCGTTTTCATGGCTTCAGTGTGCAGGCAATTCGACGCACCGTGGAAAAGTTTGAGCGTGAGTACACTCTTTTGAATCTTAAGCCACCAACCAAACAGAGATTGGTGCGAAATGAAGAAAACATAGCGGCCGTTGCAGCCATTATCTAAGAAGATCCAGAAATGTCGATTCGGCGACGATCAGCGGAATTGGGCATCGCCAGAGAGTCAACCCGGCTTATGTTGCGGTTGGATTTGGGCATACATCCGGACGACCATAGACAGCGCCGTAAGTTCGCTAATAGGACGCTGGAAATGTTGGCCGGAGATCCGGATTTTGGCCAAAAAATCTTCTTTTTGGACGAGGTCCATTTTTGGCTTAGTGCACAAGCAAAATTGCCATTATTGGAGCGAACACAATCCACAACTGTTCGGCCAAGCAACAATGCATCCACAAAGATTGACTGTTTGCTGCGGTTTATGGCATGGCAGCATGATCGGACGTTATTTCTTTCCAAATGAGGAAGGAGATCAGTATAGATCGATGTTAACCGACTTTCTGTGGGTCCAACTAGACGGTGCTACATGCCATACAAGTGACGCAACGCTCGAAGTTGTGAATGAGAAATTTAGAGACTGGTCATTACACGGCGAGCGTTCAGCAATTCGCCGACGCGATCATGCGATTAGATACCACTCGATTATTTTCTCTGTGGTTACGTCAAATCCTTAGTCTACGAATAACAAGTCAACTACTTACAATACTTTGGGCGAACTCGAGGCCAATATTCGACACACTATTGCCAAAACAACGCCGCACATATTGGACCGAGTCTTCAAAAATCGGACTTCAAGCACTGCCAGCAAAGCCGAGGCGGCCATTTAAACGATGTGTTATTTTACACATAATGGCATGAACGTAGCTTCAATATAAAGTCAGAATCAATTTTATATCACACACCGTTGTTGTTTTATTTAAATTTGTTTTGCTGTCGTTCTTATCTGGTAACCCTGTATAAAAACATTCATATGAAAGGCTTACTAGTTACCCTTTCTTGGATTTAGACAGCGTTTTGTCCTCATTCTGTTCTTTAATGGATTCAGGGTGGCTGAAACTTCGTGACATCATATGCTTCTAAAATTGTCTTAATATATTTTGTGGTCTTGCATGCGACTTGGAGATATGGAATATTTTTTATTTTTTTTTTTAAAGAACTTAAAACTCAAGTGGGTATGAACCCACTTATAATGCCTCAGCATGTGTTAAGCTTTTTGGAAAATGGGATAGAGAGAGAAAGAAAGATGGTTAAGCAGCTGGTGTATTGTAAAGAAGACCTTAAAGAGTAGCACCGAATTGAGAAGCAGTCCCAGTCGCTTACCCTACAGCAGATGGGGCCAATAAATACTGATCTATTGATCAGATCCAGCTCGGTACAACAACCCAAAATATTAAGTGTGTGTGTCATTTTAAGAACTGTAGAAGCATGGTACACAACATAATATTTTGAATACAACTCATGCATTTTGCTTTATCGCCTATTTTTGATGCAGCGCATCCTGTCAATCAGGTCAGTCTTCGCGCACTATCTTAGCAAAAATGCGCTGAATATTGGCTTCCAAGGGCTGAATAATTTGCGACGCATTAGCATACATACATATATCGTACGCATTTTCGAAGAAATAATCAATGATTATTGTCGGGTTACGTTGGTCATTCACTGTAACATGAGCTCCGGCCTGATTTTCGAAAAATAAAGACGAATGACACCAAGCGTAAAGACTAGTGAAATTTTGTGCGTATAATTAACATACAATAAGTTTCATAAGTCTTTTCTTGACTTGCCTCACAAGCGCATTGAGTCAAAAATTACCCTCGTCCCTAAACACGATTTTTAGGTAACTGTCTCCCATTGCACTTCATGTCAGTTGAAGTCCCCTTCTACTTGTACGTGCCACCTAAGGTGAGGTTTTCCTCTACTACGTTGTAACTCCGGGTTAGATTCAATGGCTCTGTGGGCCGGAACATTGGTGCCCATTCGCTCTACTTGTCCTAGTCATCTTAGGCGGCTGATGCACAGTTGTCTGACTAGGTCCATGACGCTGTACAGCTCGTATAGTTCGTCGTTGAATCTGAATATTGTACGAAAGATTTCTTTCTATCTTCATACGCTGTCGAAAGCGTCCATGCTCCATCGCCATAAGGTGGGACTGGGATTATTGAAGTCCTTATTTGTTCGGGAAAGGGCCTTACTACTCATTTGCCATCTTATCCCAAATAAACAGCGATCAGCAAGAGTAATTCTTCGTTTTATTTCTGCTGGGTGTTGTTGACAGAATTCATAGCAGTGCCGAGATAGACATAGTCCCTTACTACCTCGAATTTATAGCTGTCAATTGTAAGTTCTGTCCAATCCATCGATTTTGTGTGTCCCTTCTTGTTGAGGGCATATACTTGGTTTTGCCCTAATTTAGCGACAAACCAGTTTTGGCGGATTCCGTTTCAATACTAGCAAACGCCCCAGTGACAGTAAGCTGAGTCCTACCAAATATGTTATATCATCTGCATAAGCTAGTAGTTTTATAGACTTTTGAAAGATTGTGCTTCCAGTGATTACTAGTGAGTTCCGCCGAAATCTTTCAAGTATAATGTTAAAGACGTCATATGACAGCGCGTCACCTTGTTTGAACCCCTTTTTGACATCAAAGGTTTCAGATAAGTCATTACCTACTTTGAAAGCAGTGAGTGTCGTCATTCTGCACAGACGGACGAGCTTGACAGGAATGCCAAAACTAGACATGGCTCTATACATCTCGTCTCTACATATAATTACTGTCATATGCGGCCTTAAAATCGATGGGCTTTTTGAGTTTTTTTTCAGGTTTGATCGTTTGTGGACTTTCCTGTTCTCAAACCGTACTGATAGGGGCCAATCAAGTTGGTGACGAAGAGTTTCAGACGTCCACACAATACGTCATTGAGTACCAGATACACGTTCTGGGATTTGGTAAAGCAAAAGATTTGGGAAGCTGGTGCGTAAAATTTCGACAAGCCAATTGAAAGCCAGATATTAACTGCCGAACTCTGGAATAGAATTAGAAGGGCCACAGTCATTAAATACGGACAAACCTCGACTGAGAAGGGTAACTTTTTGGTCAATTAATGGCGACACTAAAACTAATTTGCCTTTGAAAAGCTATCGAGGCAATCAACAAATCTTTGTACTCAACTATGGTTGGGTAATGGAGATCCGTGAAAAATGCTTCAACGAACAGCGGTGAAAGGTAGGTATGTCGGTTTTGGTAAAAATATAGAGTATGACCATCAACAGGCATCTGAATATGCAATAGATCGAGAAGCATATTTCACTCAAATTTCCAAATGCAAGAGAATCAGTAGTACAGACTACAGATATTTGAAAATGAAGCCCAATGCCACGTGGAAATCAAGGAAGTAAAAAGTACTATGAGATGGGACAAGCGCTATAGGGCCGTCTATGTCACTACCAAGGGTGCTTGTAGATGTCGAATGAAGGTCACCTCAAGAGCTAGATGCCCTTAAGCCTATTTATCTACTGCTGAACCACTTGGGCGTCGGATCCGAATTTGAACGTGTTTAAGAAACAAGTTTCTGAATGACATCACAACTTTGAGTATGTCCCAACTGTGACGTCGTTATTGTGACAAGGGACTTAAAACTCAAGGTAGCAAGTGACAAAATCGAGCTTTAAAAAATCTCAGAAATGCGATGGTCTTCGATCCATCCCTGTGGAATTTTAACAGGGAGAAGACGAATGGCAAAGCTATTTCAATATAATCGAAGTAAACCAAAACGAAAATGTTTTTTTATTTCCGAAGAATGAAATGAAAGGATGAGTGGGAAGTTTGAAAAACAGAGATCCTTGATGGAATGCGGTCACCGCTTAATCTTTTTCTGTGTTTACTTTGATGTTGTCCAAAGTCTGTAAAAACAATTCTCTCCTCTCAGCACTGGTTAACTCTAACAAGCAGTCAACGCTATTATGAAGATCTATCGGTGTAGTAAATAGACAGTAAGACTCACAGCCAATTGAAAGTTATAGACCTTCGTGACCTCTGTGTTACCTTCTTTTTCTAATAAATATTTGGCCAACTATAAATAGAACAAAATACTCAACATTGGAGCAGGTAAGAAGCTGAAAGACATAACTATTCGGTTGGTGAGACTTAAAACACGTTGCGGAGAAAGTAATGCTAATTCTTAGACTGCCCTATGTTCTACAAGTGATCAAAGGAATTGGAGACGAATAAAAGGAGTATGTTCACTTAGTTAAACATCGTTTCTTTTGACCGCGTTGCATCAGTAAATTGTATCGCAGTGCTTTTCGTTTATCTCATAATTTTAACTCTGAGGTAATAGCGTTATTGGATAGGGTACAGCTGTCATGACAGGATGGAGTATTCATGCAGCACGTGAAATGATGTAGTATTCATGTAGCAGGTTATTTGAAAAATATTGGACCTTTCTCAGATGGAGTACTCTTGCTAGGAGTGTACCAAAGCAACAAAATCCAATATTGTAGCTACAAATAAAATATTGAGTGGGGTTTGAAACTTATAGCAGAGCTAGTACTATTCCTGATGATAGCCAGCGATGTTTTTGAAAGAAAGCCAATCGATGATCACGGATTCTTAATATCGGCTAAAGTTCAAACTGAAACGTTTAGGCAACCCAAACCCTAAAGGAACACACTGTAATGTCATAAATCGAACTTCTACTCTGAACTTACCGTCAATGTAGCCGACCATGATGTCTCTCCACTTTCAGACGAGGCAGTGCATGTATACAATCCTGTATCCGCCTGTTGTAAGTCTGAAATACATTATAAAAAAAAGTTCCAAATCGTTAACACTTGTATGGAGATTTAATTGACATAGTATCAATTACAAAGGACATCGTCCAGGCAAAAAAAAAAATAAAAAATATAGAAAAGGATGCCAGAGACAGTACATAGGACTTCTACACAAAAAAAAGCACAACACTTACCATCAATTCTCAACGATCCACCCTGAACAATCATGAAACGATGTCCACTCTGCAATGGTACACCGTCCTTGTACCACTTGACACGTGGCATTGGATTCCCAGTAGCCCGACATGGCAGCATAGCAACACTACCCTTTGGCAAAGTCTGGTTGGATGGGCCTATTTGAATAATAGGCGGTGGGGTATCATCCACCGACGTCACCTGGTTATATGGAAATTTTACACATTCATTAGCATAAATGAATTTTCATATATGAGGATGCGAGTGCGGGTTTTTGTGTCCCTCACTAGCCAGTTGGATGGTTGGAGGATATCCTTTGCCATATTTTCTACCTCTCAATGTTGGATAAATAGATTCATTTCCATGTCATGGTGTAGGCACATTCATTTGAGAAATGAATTCATTTCCACTAGAGAAAGATATCCTCCTGGTCTATTGTTTTTTTTTTTCTTTTTTTTTGGGTGGGGAACAGGGGAAGAAGTTGTAGTATCTCTTACCTGTAAGAACGCACGAATTGTCGTGGAATCGACAACACTGAACGCCGAGCACACATAATAGCCGGCATCGTCCTTTTGTACGCCATTTATTTGCAGTGTACCTTCGTTGGATACATGCAAGTGGCCATAGGAATTATTAGGGAACATTAGCATGGACGAGCCCTCTTTTGTCCAGAATACGGATGGTGGTGGATTACCATCGGCGACACATTGAAAACGTGCAACACCGTTGAGACCGATTTTCTTGTCCTGCGGTTTTAACACGAACTTCGGAGCGGCTAAAGAATGAATGGGTTCAGTTGGTTGGATTTTTTTTTTCTCTACTCGTAGTTGGTAGATGCTGCTGAAGTTCTAAGTACTTACCATGGACGATCAGCTCGGCTCTTGCACTGATTTGTCCGACACTGTTTTGTGCTTCACAAATGTAAATACCTTCGTCGCCGATTGTTAAATTTGTTATTTCTAGACTGAGGTCTTCCTGGATGATGCGGGCTCTGTTGGAAGAAACAAAAATAAAGGAAAACAGGATGTTTAGCAGAAATTTATGGCGTAAGTATGTTTATGAATTACCGTGATGTTGGAATGTTACCGTCATCCTTTTTCCAGAGAATTTTCGGTTGTGGATCACCACCAACGAGGCACTGGAATTGAACGGTTTGTCCGGATAGCATAGTGCTATCTTGGGGTTCCTTCTTGAAATATGGTTTCACTGAAATGAGACAGAAAGGAAATAGTGTTAGGAAATGTTTAATAAGCACATCCGGGAAAAGTATTTCAGTGTCCAATGAACAGTATTAATAAAAGTATGCCTAGTCATACTCGTATATAAAACTCAAGAACCAACACACTGAGATTTCGAGTTGCTGTATATTATCGCAGCGTTTTTAGTGTGTTTTTGACGAATATTAATTTTTATTGGACGAACATCCAATTGAGAATAATTTTTAATTATAAATCCGTTTCTAAAATGCTGAAGGAAATTTAAATGGAAAAGAACAAAATCGGGTTCTCTGCTAATACACTAGCCCCGCTAAGGATGATGCTGGCATGTAAGACATAGTCTAGAAGTAGACGATAAGTGCTTTAACTATAACTTTCAAAATAAACGCAGCAACAGCGGTAGGGTCAACGGTAACCTTATTTGAACTACTCCAATATATTTTCGTTAAACTTTTTGATATTTTTCAGCTCTGGCCAGGAAGTTAAAGTGGAGATGGAGGCAGCTGACAGAATTCTACAAAATCTTGCAGATTGTGGGACGTGGTGTCGTGGTTAATGCCTGGCTTCATGAAACAATATTCGGTGAAGCTAGACAAATGTGCAGACTTCTAATAGACCACATGCAGACGATCTAACTTTCACAAATTGACATCACTCCAAGCATAGGGCGCAAAGTAGCTCATTCATAAACTCATTCTTCAGAGCAGAAGCAGCGATATGGGTAAAATTATTGAACGCGAACGACTGATTATAATGTAGGCCCTAACGCTTCAACAAAATAGAAGAACGTCCTTGCTTACCAAAATTGGTTATAGTAGCTGTTCGAACAATGTCTCAACACGACGATAATATAACTGCACAACACCACTTATGAAAACGAAGTTTTGTGTATTGGCGGCGGGACAAGATGTCATGAGTTTCATAATATCCAGAAAAACACCTGATAATCAATCACCTAATCAAAACCCCGCCAACCGGGGTTTTCGAGTATTCTCAATGTCTCACCAATTCGAGGTGCCAATACCACTAGTTTGTTGTAGCCAACATGCAAGTGTGGACGTCAAACAGCTGTAGGTACAAGGTCATCGTACTTTCTGATTCAGTAGATCAACCCTCTGCCATATATTTGAAGCATCAAGAGTGATTTGATCAGGAGCATACAGCAACTCCTATGCCAAATATAGTCAGTTGAAAGCATAGGCGAAGGATTGAGTCCAAGAAACATTTGCTCAGTCCTTAATAATTTATAACTTACACCTACTCGTACTATGATAAACTCCCCTTCTCAACATCTACATCCAATATACTGAATTGGGTGATCGATTGAAAGTATTATTGTGTAGCCTGATAGTTTGGTGGGAGTGTCATTTAAGATCTATTAAACCTTATACTGAAGTATACAAGGTGACTCGACATCCAGGAAATCAGCACAATATCAGTAGAGCCCTTACGCTTCCATTTCTGATTGCTAGCACACCACTCAGTTAGCGATACAAGCGCTGGGATATACAAAGAAATTGTCATTAAATTTATCGCACCTAAATAAAGTGGTCTTCAGCAACTTTGATGTATGCAACAGGATTCACTTAGGCCAAGATCACTTTAAATGGGAAAATTTCTTAACCGTAAAATGCAATCAATAACATCGGATTAAGGTGGATTCATCCTTTGGCTGCTTTATCGTGGCAGTAAGTCCTAAGAGTTAAAGATGAAAAGAACACCGGTGAGATGTCCAACTAAGCCCCAAAGACGTCCAAGCTAAACGTAAAATTGTTACGGACCCCCCAACCGACGTACTTAAAAAAGCCTCGTCAATTTATGGACAAGATTAATTGAGGAGATCGGCAGGTCCAACAGTGTTTCCCCTAAGCTAAGATAAAAAAAAAAAGGCTGTTCAGACACTGAACGGAACCATAACCAAGTGATTTGAACTGGCATGTCCTGCTAGAAAACCATCCTGCAGATCGCCCGTTCCTTGATGAAACGCAGATCTGCAGCATAAAGAAACAAGCAAAATCAGAAGAAAATTGGAGTGTTAACAGCTAACAGCAAAAAAAATATAAGAAGCTAATTCGGATTTCGAAGTGAGCCTCTTATAAAAACTTTTGCGAAAAGATCGAAATTATCGGTGTAACCAGTAAGCTGGACAAAGTCCTCAAAAAGAGAAGATCTACCAGGCTGGAACCATATAGAAGATCTGATGGCACTTACACTGAGTCGAAAGCAGATAATCTACGTCTCACGCTTGAGGTTCACTTCCCACGTAATCAGAACCAGCTAACAATCAGCTCATACTAATGAAGCTGCTAGTGGGCTAAATAACACACCATGCTGTTGCTTCAAGTCATCTGGCAAAGACGGCATATACCCAGTTATGTTACAAATAATTATAAACCACCTGCTGATAATTGTGAAGAGAATATTCTCTGCAAGCCTGGTACTTGCATGCACACCGAAACCCTGTGGAAAAGCGAAAGTAGCCTTTTTATTAAAAATCGGCAAAGAGGACTCGTCAAGAGCTTCAGATCTATAAGCCTGACTACACTTATTGTGGAAAAGCATGGAGAGGCTGGTCGAGATCCATGCAAAACTACTTTGCGAGTGCATGCTTACCAATGCTAAAGGTCCTACGAGAGTGCGCTTCAAAATCTGGTGAGACGGACTGAAGACGCACTCGATACGTCCTGGACGTTTTCATCAACATTGAGGGTGCTTTCGACAACGAAACTTTTGACGGCATTTGTAATTTGGCCTAGCAACATAGCGCAAACGAGTCACTGGTTTTGTGGATCAAAGCACTGCTGGTGAATACGGCACTGATTCCAGATGCTGACTGTGGCCAATAAGTGATGACGGGGGTAAATAGTGCTTGCCGGCAAGCCGCTGTTCTGCCTCTGCTCAACGCGTTCAATAGTTCTGACGTCTATGAACAAGCATACGTGGATGATATTGCTGTACTATCTGTTGAATCGTGCCCAGCGATTCTAGACGTAATCGACGATTGGTGTACTCGAAATGGGCTTCCCTTTAAAAACTGACGTTGTTCTGCTAACGACCACTTGAACGCGTCACTATTCAATTCTCCAAAGAATCTAAGCATTTGGGTGTTATCCTGGATAACAAACTTCTATGGACTAAACATGTTACGTCGAAAGCCTCTTAGGCGCTGCCGGCATTCTGGCTGTGCAAAGAGGCTGTCGGTAAGACATGGGGCCTGTCACCGAGGAGGCTCGTTTGGATCTACGATAAGGCGAATTTTGTCCCAAGATCCAAAGAAAGATCTGTCTCGGCTCCATATAAGCTTTTCCAAGCATACCTGGCTCTGCTCTAGTAGAACTGATGAATCTCCCTTCGTTTGATATTTATACCAAGAACTGCACTCTCAAAGGCATCATCGGTTTAAAAAGTAGTGGTCTTTGGTACAACACCCACTGTAGCCTTGATGACCTTGCGCTCAGACTGCCTTATGACTCTGGTTTTGTAGACATGCCGTCTGATGCAATGATGCGAGAACTCCTCCTGCGGACTAAAAATACGAAATCGGCTTTCCCAGTACCCAAGGCTGGTTTCGGCCAGAACCTTAGCCAGAAAAGAAATGTAGGCTAGTCTTCACGGATGCCTCCAGAATCGATTTAGCATGTGATGCTGATATCTGTCTGGAAATCCACAACGTTAGATTTCACTGCTCGTTAGGAAAACTTACATCAGTCTTCCAAGGAGATATATGCAATCCCGATGGCACCGAACTATATTGTGAATAATCGGTGGAAGGAACGAAGTGCACGAAGGTTGTGCGTTCGTGTAATTCTCCATGACTAAACCTTAATGTTCAAACATGGCAATTGTGCGACCGACAAAAAATAAAGGGACAGCCTTTACGAGGGTTGTCTGTACAGTTTCTGACCACAACGTAAAGATAACGGCACTCGTCAATAAAAGCTAGTGAATGCTAGTTGTTTAAATCATTTTGAACGCGTAGTTTTTGGTTGGCAGTTGTTTGAGTGAGTCGATGTGAGTGTTTTTTGTGAAAATGGAAAAAATTGAGTATCAAGCTGTTATTAAATTCTTCTTTTTGAAAGGCAATACGCCAACGCAAATCAAAAATGAGTTGGACTCTGTGTATGGGGACTCTGTACCATCATTTACCATAGTGACATTTTGGGCAGCTGAATTTAAACGTGGCCGTAAGAGCTTGGGAGATGATGAACGTTCGGGACGTCCAAACACTGCAGCCACTGACGATAACATTGCTAAAGTTCAGCAAATGGTGTTAGACCACCGCCGAATTAAAGTGAGGGAGATAGTAGAGGTTATGAAAATGTCCAAAGAACGTGTTTGTTACATATTAAATCAAGATTTAGGCATGAGAAAGCTGTCCGCGCGTTGGGTGCCGCGTTTGCTTACGTTTGACCAAAAACGTTTTCGAATGAACATTTCCAACGCTCTGTTGGTGCAGTTTAGGCGCAATAAATCAGAGTTTTGGCGCCGATTAATTATTGTAGATGAAACTTGGATACACCATTATAAGCCTGACACAAAAATTCTGTCAAAACAGTGGACTGCAAAGGGCGAGCCGGCTCCAAAAAAAGCAAAACCTGTTTTTTCGGCTGGGAAAGTAATGGCCACTATTTTTTTGGGATAGTAAAGGAGTTATCTTAATCGATTATCTCAAAAAGGAAAAACCATTACAGTGCTCCTGTATCCAACGCATCATTACTTGCCACGGCCACATTTGCAGAAAAAAAATCCTGTTTCACCAAGACAACGCGCTGTCTCACACCTCAGCGGTTGCCATGGCGAAAATCCATGAATTACGGTTTAAACTGCTTGACCATCCGCCTTATTCACCAGATCCAGCCCCAAGCGACTTCTTTTTGTTCCCTCATCTAAAAACTGCGCTCGGAGGACAGATATTTTCGTCAAATGAGGAAGCAATCACTTTCGTGAACAATTATTTTGCAGAGAAAAACGCCAAGTACTAGATGGGAGCATCGCTGGGAGAAATGTATAGAGTTACAAGGAGAGTATGTAGAAAAATAAAAAAAAAATTTTGAGAAAAAATATCTTGTATCATTGTTCGGTCGGTTTTCAGACAACCCTCGTATATGCAGATGGAGGTACATCAGATTGCCCCATCTACACACATTGAACCTAATGAAATGCTCTGAACTCGAATGTAACTTATTTCGAACATTCATACAAGAATAGTGAACAAGGGGTTAATCTCTGTTAACACTGTCATAGACGAATCGGGTCCTTGCCCCTTGCTTTGTCCAATTATCCATTTAAATAAGCCTTTATTTGATAATCCAAGTTAAAATTCTTCCCTTCCTATCTAAACTCAACTGGCAATTGAAGAACCAAATTCGCCTAAAGTGCTTACTAATATCTCTCATCTTGCCATCACCGAAAATTCCATTCGAATTAATGCCAATTACCAACGGCACCCATCATCCGCCCCAACAGCCACCGCAATTGATTCAAAGAGACCATAGTAGAAAATGGTATTCGGGAGACCAAAAATCCTCCACAACACGGAGCGCTGGATTCTGGATTCTAGGGACCATCATCCTCATCTGCATAAAATTCTCGTAACACCAATAAGCCTGCAGCAACCTAGTGTCCTCATATCATGTGGCGCATCACTTCTAGGTAGTCTCTGTAGGTTTGCATTCCCCCTAGTTGGGGTACTCGTATGGGTATGAGACTTAAATATCTTGATAAGTCCACGCGATCTCCATACTTACTCGTATTATATATATAAGTTCAGAGACGATAGAGGCAATCGCATCTCTGCAGGATTCTCTGAGTACGGAGAAATTGTAATTGATTTAATAGGCCCCCTCCTCTGTCCTCGAATCGAGTAAGAGAGTTTAGCAGCAAATGGATAGAAGTAGAAACTAAGGCAAGTGGAAATCATCCCGCATTCCGAGAGATAATTTAATTAGTTTTCCCACCAAATTCGATTTGGCTACGAGGTGTTGTGTATCTGAACGTGTGCATGAGGAATCACCTGGAAGTGTTACCAATTGAGTAAACAGGGGAGCATCTTCAAACTCTTGAAATATCGAATGTACGAAGTTCTTCTGCAAGTCGGTACAGTGTTATTCCACTTATTTCGTAGCCCGGCTGACATTAGCCTTTCGTGATTGTCCGCAGTTCGTGATCCTGTCAGTGCACGACAGATAAAGACTACGTTTCACTGACTAACTCAGTGCATCTACCTAAGGATTTTTTCTTTATTACACAAAATCAAGATGGATCAAAACGCTCTTCACTTGTATTTTTAACGAACAAGCTCTTCCCTGAGAAGACTAACTAGTGAATCTAGAAGACTAAAGGCGAAAAACTTATTCTCAAAACTAGCTATTTCAGATACGTTGGCAACTCTAACTATCGGTGTAACAGTCACACAGAGCCCATGTTTGAGAAGACGCCACCATGATGTGTGTACTTACTCCATCACTCAATCAGATACAGTGGACAGACGTGACACATACGGATAGACACAAAAGATACAGAAGAAACGAAGTAAGCGATCGCTCTCTGTATATACATTCGGTCTTTGGTGTTTTGCTTGGTTGAGTGGAAATTGGTAAAAAGCGTGTATACAGCCGGAACCAGTCACCCACACTCTGTGCATAAAATCTACACTATCACTCCATGCATCCCCATACTCAGCTCCCGACCTGAAACCCCTTTCTCATCATCATTCTCACATCAACCAATCCGGTGGTAAGTGATGAGAATGAGTGTCATGCATTCATGGATGTCGAGGATGGCGACATAAAGGATCCCCAATTAAAATTTCATTTTCGAATGCACTTTCCAGAGTTGTTTTGCGCTGCTGGATTCTGGATCATTTCGAGCGGGAATGCATGTTTGTTTAGATAAATTACCATGCCAGGGGGGATGTGTGCCTCGGTTTCAGTTCATTCCATTTTTATTTCTCCCTGGTGAGGGAGTGGTAGGCGCCGTTTGATGATTAAACGCGACACGGGGTGCATTTTTCATTTACGATGATGCCTTCTCGTCTTATTTTCCGGATTTCTTTTTTTTTTTTATTTAAAGTGAGGGAATCTTTTTGAGTCGTTAATTAACGTTGATTAGTTCTCGGTTCTTGATTGTTGGTTGTCGGTTTTAGGTTTGCCTTGAGGATTTGTTTATTTGAATTTTGAACTGCAACTGGGATTGGGAGTACGAGCATACTTTAGATGATCTAAGTTGCACTGGATGGTTGTAATTGAGGTGAGCCTGACTAATAAACAATGGAAGAGTAGCTTTGAAAAGAAGGATGTTGGACGGATGTTTATTTAGGTTAGGTGGGCAAGTAGTTTATGGTTGCACTTTTGATGAACTTCACCGATTGATGGACTCGACAATTGATGGGGTGTTTACAGTTTGTGGTTAAAAGAAAGACTGGCGCCAAGGTGATATTTGAATAAGTTTAGGAGTACAAGTGTAACATGGTATTTTTTTAAGGTGCTTGGATAATTAGACCACAATTCTGATCAATGGATACTCAATGCTCATTGGCAGCATGCTAGTAAGCACGATGGCAATGAATGGGCTGCTGAAATTTTTAGGAGCTTACGGAGTTTCCAAGTCAAATACATAATTCAAGCGTGATAACAAGATCTTCAAACACCAAATGGAAGTAAGGATCTTGCAGCTACTGCCTCTAGAAGCTCAAAAATGAGTAAAACGTCATTTGCTAAAGAAGTGAAGTCTTTAAGTTGCAGATTGTATTCCACTAGAAAGGTCATATAAGAAACCGATGGTGCAGATGTCTTCAAAATGTGGAACAACTACCGGTGATGAATATCCGGAAACAAAGTGGTCGGCATTTTTGGACACAAAAAGAGGTTTAACTTCAGAACTTAAAAAAAGTTTGAGTACCATGTCCCAAGTCCCAAGGAAAATGCGAATTCAATTTAAATTGTTTTTATTTTTCAATATGATCTCCCCTAACATCAATGCATTTGTTACATCTTGAGATAAGCTTTTTTAAACCCTCAAAATAATAAATTTCCTCTTTCTCTGCAAAATACCGACTTGAGTTCTTCATCATCCGAAAATCTTTTTCCACGAAGACATTTTTTCAAATCCGGAAACAGGAAATAATCACTAGGGGCAAGGTCTGGACTATAGGGTGGGTGTTGGATTTCTTCGAAACCACAATCTCGCGCAGCAGCCTTGGAAACTCGCGCCGTGTGAACAGGAGCGTTGCCATGAAGAAGCAACGCACCCGCTGCGAGTTTACCCCGTCTTTTCTTTTTAATTTCCTCCCGCAAATTATGCAAAGTGGAAGCGTAGGATGTGGCGTTGATGGTTTCACCTTTTTTTTTGTACTCAATGAGCAAGATTCCCTTTGAGTCCCAAAAAACTGTGGCCATGAGCTTTCGGGCAGACGGAGTGACTTTGAACTTCTTCGGGGGGTCTGTTCCTTTTTTATGCCACTGCATGGACTCTTGTTTGCTTTCAGGGTCATAGTGGTGGACCCATGTTTCGTCCCCAGTAACAATTCGATCCATAACACCGTCCGCGTTCTCACTACACATCTCCAAAAGCTCTCTACAGCATGCGATTCTCACTTTTTATCTGAGGCGCTGTGAGCATTCGTGGCACCCACCTTGCACTGACCTTTGAAAGGTTAAGATGGTCATGAAGAATAGTGTGAATGGTACCAATTGAAAGCTTGATGATCTCTGCCATCATTTTCACCTTTATTCGGGCATCCTCAAGAACAAGTTTTTCGACTTCTTTGATGCTTTCTCCCGTACAAGCAGTAGCCGGGGCGCCGGAGCGGGGGTCGTCCTCAATGCTCTCTCTGCCTCTCTTGAACTCACTTGACCACTTTTGCACAGTTGATAATGAAGGTGCGGAACCCTGGTAAACAGCCACCATCTCTTCATGAATAGTTTTTTGACTTTTTGCTTGCTTAGTGAGAAATTTAATTACAGCGCGATGCTCAATTTTCACCATCATCGTCTCAGTTGCCATTATGATTCTGTTTAACTAGAGATAAAACGCGAATTAATAATCACATTATGAAATTTTACATGAATGCACTAAAATAATAGTATTACTTGATAAATAAGTCAATTTATATATGCAACCACAGCTTCACCCCGATACCGAGAATATCTTGAACGCCCCTCGTATACATAGCATCTGACTTTTTTTTAATGTCGGGAAACATTCATTGAAATCAGAAGAAGTTCTCCTCTGAGTCTTGTCAGGCAAATTCAATGGGGAACTCGTGTTTCGTGATTTTATTGACACCTAGGACAACACAAGACTCAGTGAATTCAGACTTCCAACTGTGTTCGAAAATGCTTACCAGTCCTTGAGATTCAATTAGCTTGGAGGCGGGAAGTTCTTCAATTAGGCCATAAGCACAGCTCATCTGTCGCTTCAGATGCAGATACTTGGCGCTTTCCACATGCTCCTTATGTATGTATTTCACTGACATTAGTATTTCGTGTTTTAGCTTTTGCTGGATTAAGGGATAAGTTATGTTTTAAAGCCCACTTTTGAATTGTTTGAAGATCTTGATCAGATCAACACTATTCCTTATACGGTCTACCGGACAGGACAAACATAGGGTCGTCGTCTGCAAAACATATGGACCTGGCAGCTCGTTCACATATAATGAAAACAAAAACGGTCCAAGGATGGGTCCCTGTGGTACCCTGATGAAACGGAATGGAAAAATGACATGTGGTCATTAGCAAGAGTTTGACTGCGTGAGGAGAAAAACGGAAATCATTCCCAGGACTTTTCCACAGAATGAAATGATCAACCGTGTCGAATGCTTTTGAAAAGTCCAACAACGTTAAAAAGGCAGCACATTTTGTGTCCAAGTCTTGCAGATTTGCAACTGCACTTCGGTCGAAACTCAGACTGTGCAGAACATAAAATGCTGTTACTGTTAAGTTGCTCTTGCATTTGCTTTAGAATAGACTTTTCAAACACTTTCGATAGGAATGGTAAGATGGCAATAGGTATGAATTCAGGACTAGCATCGCACAATGTTGCGATTTAGGTATCGGAACTAGGAAAGTCAATATTCGAATTGTGTACTGATGGGAGAATTGAATTGAGTGTTAAGTAGGTTACAATCTATAATATTTCGGTAGGTACCTGCAACCGTTGTTTGCCTTTTTACCAGAGAGCTTTTTCAGACTGATTGTCAGGATTCAACAAATATTCAAAGTAAAATTAGTTTAGCCGTTTCGATACGGAGTACTACATAGTTGCGAAGGGAACGATAGGTGTCATAGAATTCGCCCAGCCACTTCCGACAGTAATTGGAAATTCTATGTTATTCTATAACGCGGGAAAAATCTTAAAGACGAAGTTCCGAGCGCTGATAAGGGAGTGATGTCCTCTCTTCTGTATGGCAGTTGCCGACAATTTAGGGAGCGTAACGCATGACTGGCAAGACTCCCATAAGACGAGGAATGTCCGTCACGCTTCACGTTAAAAAAGCATTCAACTCGGGAAGATGGTTCGATATCCGAGAGATCTTGAAGCGCAAAGTGTATCGAATTACCATAGAAAGATACTGGATATTTATCCCCAGGATCGTCGTGTCGTGCCGGAGAAGACGATGTCGCTCTGGTCGTCTCGGCGAGATCCTGTGAAAAGGCTGAGCGCAGGATACGATGAGCGATCGCGAGAGTTGCGGACTGGCTGCGTGGTCATAACTTTAAGCTGGTGGCCCAAAAACTGGAGATAGTTTTCCGCACTAGACAACGACGATTAGGCCGGACTTGTGTGATAACGTCGGTGGAGCGCGCAAGCCCGGTAAATTGTTAGGTCGACGAACCTATCACATTTGTAGAGCAGTGAGGCCAAGTCAAGGTTGCTCGCGTTTCTGTGATATGTTGCCGTACAGCGCCGAATAGTGGGGTCCCCGTAAGCGTCTTATCGCAGCCAAGACACAAAAAAAATCCTAACGAATGGCGAAGCCTAGATCTACTTGGAATCTTTCCTCAAGGTGGGTTTATAAAAAAGGTCTTCGGATAAATACGCTCAAAATAGAGCTTATTTTTTTATCAAAAGACCTAAGGTCACACACGTAGATCCAGTAACAATTGACTCTAAGTTGCTTGTCTAATCATCTTAGACAAAAAATTTAAGAGGCCAAAATTGGTCCTTCGAACAAGAGTTATATACTAGATTGATATGTCTGACAGCTATTGACAGACACCTTACCAAATACCACTGATTGTTGATGAAATATATGGCAAAGCGAAAAAAGTGGCATTGAGGCTGAGGGTATCGCCGCAGGTGTCGATAGAAAAAGAAAGCCAAACGCCCGGGATTCTATTTGGCAACATATGGTCCTCCACCTTGACATTCTTGCTAAATCTGAAACTCTAGAAGCACTAGCAAAAACTTTGAGGCAGTTATTATATGGTAACTCTGATAATGAGACATTTTAGAAATCAATCCAACGCTAGATCCTAGGCCTAGGCCTTAGAAGAGAATTGAGTACGGTCGACAATATCGTCCATCTGAGCAAGTTATTCGGAACACGACGAATCGTTTTCGCACCACGTACACTCTAGTGGATAATACGCATTCCTAAAGACGACAAATAGTGCGAACAGAAGAAGTTATTGCCGTTGTGGAGCGCAGTGTTGAGGAGAATCCGAATGAGTCGATCCGCCATCGTGCATAGCTCCAATATGCCCATACACTTTGTGGAAGATTATCCGGAAAGATCTTGGCTTAAAAGCTTATAAGATCCAGCTTGTGCAAGAGTTGAAACCGCGTCTCCATTATAATTTCAGTGAATGGACTGAAAATCTGACTCAGCTTGACCCTCATTTTCAACGCAAAATTTTGTTCTCCGATGAGGCCCAGTTTTGGTTAAATGGAGCAAGCAAAATTGCCGAATTGGGAGTGGAGAAAACCTAGAAGCCTTTGTCGAGACGCCATTACAATCATTAAAACTCACTGTTTGGTATACTTTATGGGCTGGTAGAATCATCGGCCCATATTTCTTTACGGACGATACCGGCCAGAATGTTACAGTCAATGGAGAGCACTATAGAAACATAATTTCTGACTTCTTCGTTCCTCAGTTGAATGGCATTGACGTGAAAGAGCCTGGGTTTCAACAAGGAGGCGCAACATACCACACGGCACGCAACACCATCAATTTTTCAATTATAGACTTATGAATTGGCCTCGACGATCCTGTTACCAAACACCTGTAGATTTCTTTCTTTGGAGGCATGTCAAGTCACTAGTCTATGCCTATAAACCAGAGGCGTTGGACGATTTGGAAGTCAACATTCGCCGTGTTATTGCTGATATACGGCCCAAATTGCTCTATAAATTTGTCCAAAATTGGACTTCACGATTGCGCTTCATTCGCTCTAGTCAAGAGGAATACTCAGAAACAATATCCTCTGACATGAAAGTTAGGGAATTCACCCTGGCTCTCAATCAGGCTATGGCCACTTCTAGCCCTCTTATTCAGCCTAGAGGCAAGAAAAAGCCGCACTGGTGGACATCAGCACTGGGACTGCTTAGAAACATTTGCAGAAAATTTTAAACTTAGCAAAAACACAAGAAAAGTGACTGGCTGGGACTCATACAAAGCGACAATCCTGGAGATCATTCTGTGACAAAATTGCAAAAACCTCTGAGACATTTCGGCTGAGAAAAATCCTCTCTACAAATCCTATGATGCCTAGCTGTTTGAAAAAAAACCGATGGCTCTTGGACAACTTCAAGTGTTGAATCACTCAATCTGCTACTGGACACCCACTTTCCAGGTAGCTCCCAATTCGCGGCCAGTAGCAACCCAAAAAGGTCAACAGCAACCGGGACCAAAATTCATGGTCTGATTACAAGAGACATACTGCTCTGGGCGCTGCATAGCTTTAAACCATACATGGTCCAGACGGTAAAATACCTGCCAAGCAAGAGAGGTCATCAGATATTATCCTGCCCACGCTAGAAAATATTATGAGGAGTTGTGAAGAATTGATCCACATTCCACTGTCATGGAGTGCAGTCAATGTAGTTTTTATTCCCAAAGCCGGAAAATGTTCTCATGTTGTCCCAAATGACCTATAAGTCTATCATCTTTCCTTCTGAAAACTTTAGAGCTATAATTGATCCAAAACTTCTGACAACGGCTCAACATGCCTGCTTTACAGGAAAGTCGGTGGAAACGACTCTGCATTCACTGGCTGGCCACATCTAACGATCCCTACAATATAGAGAGTACACAATAGTTTCTTTCCTGGACATAAAGCGTGCCTTTAACAACGTCAACACATCCGCAATCACGACTGCGCTGTCAACTCTGCAGGTAGACGATTCACTTGGGGAGTTGATCAGTCTTATGCTAAAAAGTAGGATAAACAACCCCAAACTGGGTATGTCTTCTGCTAAAAGATGTGTCAGCAGAGGTACGCCGCACGGCGGTGTCCTCTTCCCCGTTCTCTGGAACTTCGTAGTTATTGAACTGGAAGTCGGTGGTAGCAGGGTGATTGATTATGCGGATGACCTTGCTATAGCCGTCTCAGGTACGCATCTTAATACCATTAAAGAACTCCTTCAACCCGTTGGGCAGATCGGTGTGGATTAGGAGTAAGCCCCCATAAAATTGGTCTTATCCTCTTTTCCAGGAAATACAAAATTCCAGTTATAGACCCTCCCTAAATAAACGGTACCAGTTTAGTCTTTTCCGATACAGCAAACTATTTGAGTCTCATTTTTGACAGGAAACTAAACTGGAAACCTAACATTCAAGAAAGGCTCAAGAAAGCTCAAGTCAAGTCTCTTGCAAAAAGCCATGAGAATAAATGGGGCCTTCAACCTCGCATAACCCATTGGCTATGCATCTCGGTTATAAGACCGATACTCACCTACGAAGTCGTCGTCTGGTGGACGGCCTTAGACAATGCAGTCAACTACAATAAACTCAGCAGAGTCCAAAGAACAGCATGTCTATGCATAAGTGGAGGCTTACGGTCTACTCCATCTGAGGCATTAGACATTCTGTTTCATTTGACACCCCTCGATATTTTAAGCAGGCAAGTAGCTGCGACTGTAGCTATTCGCCTTAAAGCGACTACACAGTGGACAAGTAATTCATGTGGCCACGCTAACATTCTTAATACATTAGGAATCCTCACAGAGAACATCGATTACACCATACCTGAACCTTGGCTTGACAAGACTTCCATGTAAGCTTCCCCTCTAGATCCTTCTGGGAGGAAGATGCTTTCATGGATTACAAGTCAATCTATTTCTACACAGATGGATCTAAAACCGATAGCGGGGTTGGTGGCAGTGTTTTCCCAAATAAGTAAAATTTAAGCCTCACTTTCCGTCTTCCAAATTATTGGAGCTTCTTCCAGGCGGAAATTTTGGCAATTAAAGAAGCTCTGTCCTGGCTGTAGAAAAACGTGATATCTGCAAAGGATATCCGCATCTTTTCGGATAGTCAGGCCGCTATCAAGTCCCTGGACTCAGTCTCATTAAATTCAAAAACCGGGCTGATGAACTCGCCAAAATTGAAATCACTCTACCCATTTTACCGGAAGAGGGTAGCATATGTATACCAATCGCTATGTGCAAATTAATATTAAGCCTGGATGCCAATAGAAGAACAGACCTAAGGTGGACTGTTGGACCAATAGGTCTAGCGACTAAACATATCTGGTCAAAGCAACCTACATAGTTAAAAAGGACTCGTGGTTGACAACTATCCGTATTTAACCCATTTATGCACGAGTTAATTCATTTTCAATATTATATTTAAATTCATTCAATTTATGTGGAAAAAGAATTTTTCTTTCCATCGTGAAAAACTCGAGCTTTTAGTTTTTTAGAAATGTTGCATTAACGCACTAATGGGCAACAAACTGCATTAGTGAAATTTTTTTAAAAACTTTATTTCCAATTTTCAAATGTGTTTATACGATGCTAAGAATGTCTATTTTAATGAATGGAATTGCACAAAACATTTACCGTGTAATGCAATCTTGCATTGACTACAAATTTTGTTGGTCTGGGATTTGCATAACCGGCAATTTTAATGTTATCACGCAAATTAATAAACGAATTTGTATTTAGTTACCTCCTGTGACGATTAAATGTTGTCCATTGACTCTGTCTTCTCGATCATGCGTTTTCGGACTTCCACTTCGCACAGGTGAGTAACCCTATTTTTTCAAAAAGCCTTTTCCACAATGTTTGCTTAAGGACTACGCAGTAACAATGGCTAGATCAATCATCAACATAATAATGGAGGTGTACCATTTCTTTCCTCGAAAACCAATTCGGTAGCACGAAATGTGCTCATCTAGCAAATCTACACCACACATATGAGAGTTGTACTCATGACTGACGTTTGGTTGAGGGATATCTATCCTCCTTTTCTCAGCAAATGAAAACCTCTTTACACTCTTAATTGGATAAGTACCGTAGACATTGGACACCATAGTAACTACATACATCTTGTTACAATTTGGCCAGTGTGTTTATCATAGTACATGGTAAAGAAACTCCTATCTTTCTTTAAAAATTTCTTTCTAACTTCCAATTTTATATTTTTCAACTGGTTCTCACGCAAAGTGCCTGTTCCACCGAATCCCATTAGCGAAAGTTTGTATGTTATATAAGATCTGGGCTTGAGAAAAAGTTATCGAAAAATAATGAAAGTTTAAACAAGGGGAACTCGTTGGCGATCGTTTTGCTAAAGTCCAGAACGACTGATTAACCTAATCCTAAAAGAGGATCTCTATCCTGTCTCTTTCCTTGATAAATATCAAACTGAAGACAGTATCCGGACTTCAAAGCCGCTACCCACGCTTTATATCCGAATCTTACGGGCTTATGTTTTTCGAAGTATGGAATCATGGATTCGTCAATAGATATACGAGTATTGCTTTCCATCGGACAGTATTGCAAAACTTTTGTATCTAGGTGATTAAGCAGAGGTCGAATCTATTGGAAGATGGTGTGCTAATGAACAACCTTGCACATCCTGTCCGTTGAAAAGGGGAGTAGTGTTGGTTGAACAAAGTAAAAATTTAAAAAAATGTCTTCAAATTTATTTCTTTTCATAGCTCCAACAACTAAAGCGTTATGGGCGTCGTCGCGGGACTCCCAAAACATTCGCCTTCTTGGTATATGAATATATCCGCTTATTATAAGTATTCCAATAAATGTATAAATTTCATTTTTATCGACTTGAAGTATCTTATTCTTTCTTATAAGCGAATAGGCTTTCGTTTTTTCGACAATTACATTAATAATTTCTTCGTCCATAAAAAGTTCAAAGAAAGCAATAGCATGGCTCTCCGAGGATACGGCAAGAGGCTTAGGGTAAATTATATCTGAAAACTTATTGTTGTAAACCATAGTTTGCAAGGTAAGGTTTTCCTCTGTGCCACGTTTGCACTTTTGGGGAATTCCGATGTGATTGGAAGAGCGTCTGCGCTGCGGTCTCTATGAAATATCATTTCTCCACTGGACATAAGTTGCCTACTTTTCAATCGATTTGCATCTTCATTCTCCTCATCTCCCGACTCTGCATCTGTTAAGTTTCCATCTTCTGGAGGAGTTATAAAAATTGCATCTGGAACATCATCGTTTTGAGTCAAGTTTTCCAGAAACTCCAAAATTTCTCCAACAGTTAGACATTTATTCCTACTATATAGTCACAAAAAACCAACTTTTTCACACACCGAAAACTTTAAAGTAACACGAAATGCAAAGCCTACCATTTTGAATGTGTAACAGCACTTTCCAAATGCAATTTCTTGATAAATTCAAAAATTGAAAATTCGGAAAGGCTTACTCCCTTTTTTGTTGCGTTAACGCAACAGTGGGCATAAATGGGTAAATAAATTGTTGTATTAAATGTCCATTCTTAGTTTTTAGCTCATATTTCCCAATACAACCGTTTGCTCGATTTCAACATTTGAACTAAACGGTTCATCTTTTTATACAGCGCTGTGAAAAATTGTAAACCTAAACCCAAATTTAAATTTTTCTTGTAATATTACTAATTTGTTGTATTATTGGGTTTATTCGAAAATATTCCAAAAATTGCTTGTAATGGAGTGTTGATAGTGTAAAAACATTTCTTTGATGCTGGTTGCTTAAGGCCGTACCTTAAACGCCTCACATTTCATTTTTCTCGTATTTGTGAGCTCGAACGCATATAGGCTACTACGGACAAAATCTCCAACTATGCGAATTTTTAAAATGCGTCCAAACAGATACTCGTAGTTCATGACTTTTTCAATTAGCCTGTCACTTACTGCATCTATACAGTCCTATCTGTCTATACTATACTATAGAAAACAATGTTTTTATATTCTTCCTATTTTCGGGTGGATCGTTGGTAGTAGTTGTCCGTTTCCACTTGTCCTCCAATTGCAGAACCATTCTTCAGAGTTGCGTATCCGCAAGTAATTGTTCTTTGTATGTTTTGCAGGATCGAAAACAGTAGTCCTGCTGGTGGTTGATCAATTACTCGCCTATTTATGTAATGAGGCAGTTAGCCCCATGCACAAACTATGCAAATAGGTATCAGTGTCAGGGTCAGTGGTTGCGTCAGTACTTATCAACTTCAACACCCAGGTTCTCCTCTAAATAAATTGATGAGTTCTTTCCCTTTGATATTCAAACCTTTCTATGAAATTGAATTGAATTCAATTAAAGGACTGACTAAACAACATTCTCTAGAAACAGGGATTTCTGGTATAGCCAACAATGTCACCTGTTGTGTCATAGACATCGTTATTAAGTAAAACTTTCCACTACGTCTTGAACACTTCAATTAATTTTTTTCCCATTGACGGATCACTTTTTTCATTATCAAACATCAGGTATTCTTCAGGCTGCTATCTTAGCACAGAATACGAGTATTAAATTCACTTTTAAAAAAATAATTTCGTAAACTTCAGCACCCTTTTCGACCTTCGTCGGCAATCTCTTTAACTTTTCAATCAAACTTTTTAAAGTAAGAAAAACAAAGAGTAGAATAGAACCCAATCCCATTTTCAAAAGAAATCTGAGGCAGAAAAAAGAATTATTAATATTCTACGGACTTACCCTGCACGATTAATTTGGCGTAGTTGGACTCCTTGGTTCCAACTAAATTTTGGGCTATGCACTTGTAGTTACCCTCGTCAATTGGTTCGACATTGCTTATCAATAAATTGCCACCATCGACTATCCGAAGACGTGATGTGGTTCCATAAGATTTCCCCCTTAAGTCATCCAATGGTACTCCGTCCTGGTTATGGGTTTTGGTTTAACAAAGACGTCCAAGTTATCGATTATTATGATTGCCAACCGATGATGATGCCGACGACGACCATGATGATGATGATGATGACCACGACAATGATGATGTTAGGTGATGCGATGTGATGTGATGTGATCATCCAAATCAGGAGTAGCAGGCGTTTTTGGTATTTCCAGTAATAGGTGTTAAGTGGACGTGCCACCCGGCCAGACGATGACGCCACATTTGGTGAAAATAAAGAAATCGAGAAAAAAATAGAAGAAAAGGGGAAAAACAAAAAACAAAAAAGCAAAAAAAAATTATTAATAAGAATAATATCCATAATCTACGAATTGTGGTTGGGACAAAAAAGGAATTGAAAAAAGGGGAGACACAAGAATAAAGAACAAAGAACCGTACTAGGATTCCTAGAAGCGATTATTTAGTGGTGATTACCGAAAGAAATAAAGTCCTAGCACGAATCTGTACGGATGTGGTATGTGTGTGTCTGTCTAGGGGCGGTGGTGTTAGATGGTGCTGATCACATAATTCTAAGAAATTCTTTGCGTAAGTAGTTTCACTTGATTGAATACATGATTGAATCTACGATATAATGGATTTCGATTTCTGCAACCGACAAGAACTTCCTGGGCAGTGGTCAAAACTTGTTTTGGGGGGTAATGACTATAGATTCGTGACGTCATTAACACCAGAATCGATTAAAAAAGTAATTTACGCAACTGACAGAGTGAAAGGATCCACTTTCTTGAAGGGAAAAGTTATTTTAACCAGTTTACACGTGCCGAAGGTATTATGCCATGAATATCTTTTGTTCGATTTAGGAGTGCAATAGATGAGGTTTGCCCAAGACAATAACTGGTCTACCCTATTCATTTGAAGGAAGAGAGTTAAATTCTTATAGACAAACATTGACTTAATATATTCAAGTAGCAAAGTTAATAATTCGCGGTATGGAAAGATTGGAGGAACGCACTTGCATATGACTAACTTATCAATTTCAGCCTTTGGGAGACCTTGCAGCCAGAGGATGGACAGAAAGAACGCATCCGAGTCTGTGAAGACAATTTACAGAGCCACTCAATGTTGTAAAGGGCACAGTAAAGACTCGAGGACAGAGTATACTACACATATTGTTTAAGAGGTCGTACTGTATACATCCATGTTAGCTGAGTTAGTTGAGGTTGCAGTGGCATCCGCCTTTTTACCACCAATCAACAGAAACCATTCAAACTTGGCTTAAGGAACGTATCTTAGGACAGCTCAACAGAAAGAAAGGAATGTTTATTTCCAATATGCACTCAGTGCACGATTTTTCGAGAAAAATAAGAGCCTAATCTGCGAATTCCTGTTACCAGCCATGATCTCATGACTTACCATCCTACACTACTTGGATCTTGTAGGGGTGTAGGGCGCAGTCTTTTGCAAAATTTTCAACAGAGTGGATGGAATTTTCTATACGTTTTGCGAATTAAGAACCGATTTTCGAAATACGAGGGTTGTCGCAACATAAAGATGGCGTCACTCGTCAAAAAAGCGAGTGAATGCTAGTTGTGCATCTTTTGACAGTTACTTACCGAAGTTTCAATCATTTTGGACGAGCAGTTTTTAGTTGACAGTCGTTTGAGTTAGTCGATGTGAGTGTTTTTTGTGAAAATGGAAAAAAATTGAGTATATGAGTTGGACTCTGTGTATGGGGACTCTGTACCATCATTTACCACAGTGAAATTTTGGGCAGCTGAATTTAAACGTGGCCGTAAGAGCTTGGGAGATGATGAATGTTCGGGACGTCCAAAAACTGCAACCACTGATGATAACATTGCTAAAGTTCACCAAATGGTGTTAGATGACCGCCGAATTAAAGTGAGAGAGATAGCAGAAGTCATGAAAATGTCCAAAAATCGTGTTTGTTATATATTAAATCAAGATTTAGGCATAAGAAAGATGTCCGCGCGTTGGGTGCCGCGTTTGCTTACGTTAGACCAAATACGTGTTCGAATGAACATTTCCAACGCTCTGTTGGCGCAGTTTAGTAGCAATAAATCCGAGTTTTGGCACCAATTAATTACTGCAGATGAAACTTGGATACACCATTATACGCCCGAAACAAAAATTCAGTCAAAACAGTGGACTGCAAAGGGCGAGCCGGCTCCAAAAAAAGCAGAAACTGTTTTTTTCTGCTGGGAAAGTGATGGCAACTGTCTTTTGGAATAGTAAAGGAGTTATTTTAATCAATTATCTTCAAAAAGGAAAAACCATTACTGGAGCATACTACGAATCATTACTTGCCAAGCTGAAGGCAGAAATTCCGGAAAAACGGCCACTTTTGCAGAAAAAGAAAATCCTGTTTCACCAAGACAACGCGCCGTCTCACACCTCAGAGGTTGCTATGGCAAAAATTCATGAATTACGGTTTGAACTGCTTGACCACCCGCCTTATTCAGATCTAGCCCCAAGCGACTTCCATTTGTTCCCTCATCTAAAAACTACGCTCGGAGAACGGAGATTTTCGTCAAATGAGGAGGCAATCACCCTCGTGAACAATTATTTTGCAGAGAAAAACGCCAAGTACTACTTGGACGGGTTAGAGAGATGGGAGGATCGCTGGGAGAAGTGTGTAGAGTTACAAGGAGACTATGTAGAAAAATAAAAAAAAATTTGAGAAAAATGTTTTGTATCAAACTTTTCAGACAACCCTATAATGTTTGCTATAGAGCGCTGGACAACTAGACAATAAATTGCAGAATACAACCACCATAGAGCGCCCTGCAATCAGTATTTCCGCAATAATACTATCTGAAAAGGGTTAATCCACTACCGACACGCATTCACGGCATTTGTATGATTTAGCTTAGTAAAGTGAAATACCATATTTTGAACCAAAATTGCATTATGAAATACATTAAAGTGAAAGACTTTACTTATCTCCGTGGCTTAATAGAGCCCGGGGATGAAGACTATGCTAATATACTAGTTTTATACATGTAGTGTACCTAAAACCAAAAGATATATATCTCAGGAGTCGATTGGGCTATCCACTGTCTGTACATAGTAAGTGCGATAGAAAAAATTGCTGGTCACATCTTAAAAGTCTTACTCTGGCCTCTTACACTTTATTTTTTCGGTAAAATGAAAATCCAAGGGTCTTCAAACCAAAAAGTGTCGAGCTTGGCTGGACGTCAGATCGGTATCAACAAGGAATATGGGCGCTCAAAGCAGCTTCAATTTCAGGCTTCCTTCTGTGCAAATCGAAGGACAATCTTTAGGGAGAGATGTGAAAGGCAGCTCTGCATAATGGCTATCCCTGAAATCCTGAAGAACGTAATATTCAAATATATATTTTGTGAGACTAGTCTCCTGAGCCGATATATTTTTACCAACCAACTAGTCGGTAAATCGCATCTAGAAGAGATTTCTGCATTTCATCGATCTCTGTTAGGTCTTATGCCAGTAAACGGACAAAGGATACTTCCTTTGTGTTTCTGTTAAGTTACTAAAGGTTAGTGTCAGTTGTTTCGATCTGAATATACTTCACAGACAAAGTTTACAGGAGAATTTCCTATGACTTAAATATGCATAAGTGTTGCTAACGTTTATGAGTTGTTTAGTATGACTGCAATGGACTAGATGCTGCCAGACTGGTCTCGTATTCTGCTTGAGAGCATTCTAGAAGAACTTTGAGGCACCCATATATACAATATATCCTTATACTGAAAGAAAACAGAGTAAAATAAGTGTCTGGCATCTGCCAAGGAAGATTGATCCACGGTAAAATATTTCGGGATACGAATGTGGGGATCAACAAGTCCATGACCTTTAGCTATTTTGCCAAAAAAATGTTTCATTTTTCAACGTGGTCTTCGTCCAAGGATTCTCCAGTAGTCAAAGTCCTCCAAAAAAGTGTTTTGTTGAGAGATGATTTCATCATTAGAGCACTAAGCCATTGATCAGGACAAACTGGGTTTGGAACAAGCAGGAAAATAAACTGTTCCATTAAGCAAAGCTCGGTTAAAATGTCTGTAATCAGGGAAACCCCTTAGGAGGGAGTCATATCGCCAGTCCTGTGGGCGCTGATTATCAATGACATCCTCAAAAAGTTTAGTATAGTGGGTAACATATAAGTGTAAACGCAGATGACGTGGTCATAATAGTGCAGGGAAAATACTTAATTATTTTAAGCGACATTATGGTGGTTGCCCTGAAGACTGTCAGCACTTGGGCAAAACGCTGTGGTCTCAATGTCAACCCTTCCAAAACGGAACTGGTTCTTTTTACCAGAAAGTACAAAATACCGCACTTCAAACTCCCAAAACTCAACGGAGTGGAATTGCCCCCTCTCGGACAGCGCGAAGTATCTGTGTGTGATTTTGGACAAAAACCTGAATTGGAATCTTAACGTAGCAGAAAGAATCAAAAACGCATATAATGCTCTTTTTATCTGCAAAAGAACATTTTGATCTTTAAACCTGCTATGGTGTACTGGCTGTATACGGAGGTGGTAAGACCCGTACCTACATATGACGCACTAGTATGGTGGAAAGCAACAAACAAGAAAATCGTCTATGGAAAACTAGCGGAGATTCAAAGAACGGCTTCCTAGTCATTACAGGTGCACCCCGCACCACCCCTACGGCAGCATTGGACACCTTTTTGCAACTAATACCGCTTGATTTACAAATCAAAAAAACTTGCTGGCAACAGTGCGATACGACTCCCTAATCTGAGTTACTTCAAGAGCAGTAGTTTCGGACACGGCACGGTCCTAGCGGAGCTACTGCCAGGCAATCCAATTCTAACACATGGTATAATATATTCGGAATGGAAGGACTGGAAAAAAAATGCAATAATCAGGTCAAATGAGATGGCAATTTTCACAGACGGCTCGAAAACAGAGGAAGGAACCCACTTTCGTATCTTCTCAGAAGACCCAGAACTAAGAGTGTCTATAAAACTACCGGACGTAAGCAGTGTCTTCCAGTCCGAGGTTCTGGCTGTCCTGTGGTTGAGCTAATGCAGATGAAATCGGTATCCGAAAGAAATATCGCTATCTACACCGATAGCCAGGCCGCACTCAAGGCAATGGAATTAACCAACGTCAATTCTGATACAGTCAAGGGCTGTCACACAGTGCTTAAGGCACTATGCAGTCAGAACCGGGTGAGACTGTACTGTGTGCCAAGACACTGTGATATTAAAGGAAATGAACAAGCTGATGAGCTTGCAAGAAAAGCAGGGGTACTCGACAACATTTAGGTTGCCAACATCCAACAACCCCTTTGCATAGTGAGGGGCACTATCGATATCCAATGCTCTCTGGCCGCCTTTTGAGGGCAAAAGATCTAGGAAGTTAATAAAATTAAACAGGGACAAGCTTAGTACAGTAATAGGAATCCTGACAGGACACTGTCTCCTGCGAAAACACGAAAAGTGACTCAAATTGTCAGATATGGATATTTGCAGATTCTGCAAGCTGTTGAGGACATAGCACACATACTGTGTGAGCACAGCGAGGCAATATCGCGTGGTCGAAGAAAACTTTTAGGGAAATATTTATTCGAAAACCTAGGGGAAATAGACGGGGCGAACTTCAAAGGCTTTATTGGCTTTTGCAGGGAAATTGGGCATTTCACCAGGGCGATTGCTTAGGTTTTTGCCATTTGAAGACAAATCCAACTTGTTCCGCATGGATCGCGATGGCCCGATTTTATATCTGGTGCCTGTGTGATGACATATCCGTCATACCCCTGTTTAACCTAACCTAACCTAACATAAGCCATTTCTTTAGGTTTGAAAATACTAAATAGTCACTTGGCGCTGAGAATCTGGCGGGTGAGAGAACAAATCGTTGTTCAATCCATGAAACTTCGACATGACTACTTCGCTAGCCACTGGTTCAATAGCTAGGTATAATATTCGCAGTGGATTTTGTTTGCAGTCCTGAAGGCAATCGATGTGGACTACGCCGCATGTACAATACGCATCTTGAAAGTTAATGCTTCGACTCCTGTTTGGCCTTGAGGTGTATCCATCTTTCATCTATGGTTATGAATCTGTGCGAAAACTCTTTCGGATTGTGAGCGAAGAATACCAAAATCTTGTTTGACGGTGAGCTTACAAAATTCACTGTTTTCCATTTTCGCCAAAATTCACGTGCTTGCCTCCTTTCAATGGCATTGCAGACTAACAAAGGATACAACTTTTAAAAGCACAAGTCTGCTCGATGTTCTATCTTTATAAGTCTCTTGTTTACGACTTTTCTGATCTGTCTGTGTTATAATAGTCAGAGCACTACATTCTGTAATAAATTCCATAAATGGCCAATGGGAAAAAAAGCTATTTATTTACCAGAACTGACGTTACTACAAAACTTCCTTGCAATCTTTGATACCTAGAGGTTATTTAATGAGTGTAATACTCAATAGATAAAATACGTAAAACATCAACCGCTTTCCAAGTACTTTCAATTCGATTGTAGATTTCTTAAGGGAATTGGTTTTAGTCGGTTAGAGTCAAAGACTAGTTATCGAGAGACGGACCATTAGGTCTGAGGATTTACGAAGAACTAAAAAATTCAAATAATTGCAACTAACTTCTCAATAATGTACTTGGCCTTACTAAGGATAAATCACATACAATAAGTCCTGTCAACAGTTTCTGGACAGAATAAAAGTGTGCCAAACGTCTTAAAAAACTGCGTGCTACCAAGTTATCATACTTAACACAGGTTGACGTAAGGGGTGAGGCCTGACGCGTGGTGGAAAGTGGAATCGCCGTTGAACTCCTTCAGGCGTATGTGATTCAAAGCCACAACCTGGACAATGTCCTTTAAAAAAAAACGTAATTTCGGGTGTAAATTTTCGTCTATTTCGTGAATGGTACAACGTAAATTGTTTTTCTAGTAACTAAGGGGCTTATTCAAGCTAACTTCTCTCTGAGAAGTAATTCAACCCATAGATGTATTGAATCGCATATTCATAGGAGCGGTGTCGGTTAGGATAACAAGGAACTTCAAACCCTTCTCCCAAAGAGTGAGACATAGCCTTGTCACCACAATTGTGACAAGGTAGAATGAGGCTTTTCCGGTATAAATGGGCGATATTTTTTTTTAAAGCCCAAATGTCCACTATTAAGTACCTAACTTACGCTTATATTCTGAAACAACAAATCTAAAATGGAAGCTCAGTCAAAATGCTATTCAGCTGGGCCAGAAAAATCAAATCCAAGCATGCCAACAAAGAATACAAAAAAGATTTTGGTAAAACTGATTGCATCTTGAAGAAAATTGCTGTGGTCCCAGATCTGAAAGCTAAATACCTCTCGACTTCTTGCAAAGCGGAACTTCGATCCAATTCACTTAATTAAAATGAAAGACATCGGACTGTATCTCTGGTTTAAAAACCGAGTAGTCGGGAATACTGAGAAATTTGGTCTAATCAACTAGATAAAAGCCACTTTAGCAATACGATCTAACCAAGTGGTTAGTTCTTCAGAAATCTTGAGAAGAACAAAGATCGTATTATGATTAAAAACCCTCTATTCAAAGGTTCGCTTAAACCACACTCTCCAATCAATCTTGGGACAGTATGAGAAATTGTGCCTTTAGCTACATACCTTCATCTTAAGACTAATCCTCTGACACATTCTGTGTGGCCTATGCCTATCGTTGCAGCTTATCTTGATTAATTGTACTCACTTATTGTCAGTAAACAAAAGCTTCTTTGAATAGGTTGCTTTAGTATTAAAAAGATAATTCCATTGAAACGTTAAAAAAACTGACACTCTTACCCAAATGACATGATGCTGATGATGATATCCATAAAAAAAAAAAGAATGAAAACCTCCCACTATCAAGTAGTGGATGGAGCCAAGCGCACCATTATGATCGTAATTGTTGGGAATTACCATCTCAAAACAACGCTTCACGTCTACTTTACACATACACGGCAGAAAATGCAAACAACAACCGAATCAACAGAACGCAAGTAAACAAAACCTAAAGTCAAACAAACCGAGTATCCAGTAGATGGTCTCCATAAAAGCTTCTTTAGGACCACCATATTATATACAGATGCTCCTCTGCTACCTCCGACACCTGCTATACCATCAAGCCGAACAATCAACCATCGAAACGCCGAATCTACCAACAAGTCTACAACAGAGGCAACATAAATAATTCATGACGAAGCCAACAAGCAACGCTCACATAAAGTGGAATGCACTTAAGTCATAGTAGGTCTCAAAAGGTATCCATCAGATACAAACGCACACCCATACAACCGGAGAGTCGGGTAAAGGAATAAAGTTGCTCCATCTGTCTTTATGACAAACAAAACCTCCGTTGGTACTACACTAAACACACACCGGTACACGTGGATAAGTGAGCTTTAGATTTAAGGCCAAGATTCTGTACTTTGTGAGAGTTTTCTTCAAAAGGTTACAGATTGGAGCAGGTAAACCTAGAAAACGAGTAAACACACCATCCAACTTCAAGTGGCAGTCGACGAATGGTATGAGAACAGACATAGGTAAGGGTATTCCCTATTCCTTTTGTGATGTCTAAAGTAAAAGGACTTAAGGATAATAACTGAATGGGGAATTTGCTAAAGGGCAGCAGCTTCGGGTGACTTACCTTCATCCAGATGAGTGAGGGCTCTGGTATTCCTTTTGGTGGTCCACATTCTAGGAGTGCCGTTTCGCCCTTAGCAACCCGTGTATCTTTCGGTTGCACTCGAAAGTCATCACGAAGCACTGTAAAGAGAAAACAAAAGATGAAAACGTTTAAAATAAGGATCAACTGGTATTTCTCTTAATTGTTTTTATTCTTTCCACAACAAAAATATATTCTTGGGCATACGAGTGAGTACATGTGTATCTATATATGGATAATGCCAAGGCGTTAAACTGAACACTCATGGAGCATACTATATACGAGTAAGTAACCATAGCCCTTATTCGTTGGATACTATAAGTTGGGGACTGTCAACTTGCCATTTTTGGCACGCGCGGAACGTGCGTCTGCATTCATTGAAGAGTAACATTTAGCGAACGGACAAAAAAAAAAGAAAAGAAGAATAACACGTTCCACACTCGGAATTGGAATCGCATGCGACTGTCAATGTTCGACAGAACTAGGCGCTCGATTTGGTTAGAATCGTGCACGAGAATATCCGCAAATTGATGTGCGTGGATGGATATGAACGATGGTAACATTGTACACTTTGCAGTGTAGTTCGCAGCCCACTTAAGAAAATTACATTTCGCAACCATCCGTAACTAGTGAACCGAAACTCAAACTTAGTCTGAGACATAAGGAAATATTCAAATCATTAGGAACCACTGCTGCATAGTAATTTTAACAATTTCATTTTCCTGATAACTTTTCTTCGTTGTTTTGGGTTGAGTGGAAAATAATTCACTTGACGTGATTTCGATTCTGAGTCGCCACTTCGTGAGAAGTCGAAATTGGAAAAAGTTTCCCATGGTGAGATTAGGAGACATGGGTTCTTATCTTATGAAGCCACAGTTTCACTTTTAAGTGGAAGGATAAGTGTAAAGGATAATGCGAGAGGTTTATTTTGCTTGTGTCTTAGACAGATTACCTTCGTTTTTCTTCCGTCTGAACAGAGTAGTGAGACACAGAACTAGTCCATTGTACTTCTTGGAAATTCCATTTAATGGAATTTCTCAGACTTTCGAAGAAATATGAATAAGCGCTTCTGTGCCAGCACCCACCGAGTCAACGCCGAGTACCTGATGTGAGAGTAAGCTGAACATTCACAGAAGTAATGCTCCGCGGTGTCGTCATCACTTTCACAGCACTTAAGCCAACACATAATCACTTAAGCCCAACATATTTAACTACATAGCAAAAGTGTAGAGTCCAGTCACGTCGCCAACAAACAACCCACAGTTTTTCCTGCTGAGGGACCGCGTGTAAGCCGCTGACTTCTTAGAGACGTCGGTCAGCATTCGTTTGGTATGCCTGCATCCTGTGGGTCCTGCTATCTGCAGTTGTTCTCATATGAAACCCAACTGTCAATGGAAACTTTAACCGAGGACGCAGCCAGACTCAACGCAGGTTCGGGTCCTGAAAAACACTCCTCTGCACCTTGCCTGGCAAGTTCATTGGCGATTTCATTTCACGTGATCCCAGACAAGATCCAATGAATCCAGCCTTCCCACTGCGTTCAGTGATGTCTTGCATACTCGAAATAATAATTTGGAGGTCATAAGAGGGTTCAGTAAGGCTCTAAGAGCTGCTTGGCTGTATCTACAGATGCAAATACCTCGTCCCCTCCACTAGGATCGCCTAGGATTGCCTATATCTCCGCCTTCCTAAGGATATGTGAAATTTAACGTTTTCGTGCTCTGGAAAGACACCACCTATCGGTTTTGGAGACCCGACTGCAATCCTTTCTGTGCCCGAAACCGAGTTCGTATTTTTTCTGCAGCAGAAGTTCTAATGTCATTGTGTCAGATGACATGTCCATAAGACCAGAGTCACAAGACAGTCGGCGAGAAGGGTCTTCAAAGCTCCAGTGCGTGTTGTACCAAAGTCCACTTCTTTTCAAACGGAAGATGGCTTTAAAAGTGCAGTCCATGATATAAATACCAAGCAGAGCGAGATTCATCAATGTCCCTAGGGCGGCGCCAGGTGTGCTTTTGAAAGTTCATATACAGCTTTTTCCACCAGACAACGGGGCCTTATCATAGCCGCGCAGATCCCAAGGGGTCTTCTCGGTGACAGGCCCCATGTCTCACCGATAGCTCCTTTGCACTGCCAGAAGTGTCGATCGTAGAGGCTTCCGACCTAACATGTTTGGTCCATAAAAGTTTGTAATACGGAATGACACTCAATTGCTAAGTTTCTTTGGAGAATTGGATGGTGATATCTTTAAGTGCTAGATGATTCAGGTTCCGCCTTTTCGTAAAGAGAACAACCTCAGTTTTTAGGGGGTTGACTGAAAGCCAGTTTTTAGTGTACCAATCGTCGATCACGTCTACGGCTGCCTGCGCCCTAGGAGAATTATAGAGCGCGTGTACCAGTGAGTCGACTACCATGCATCATAGCAGTGGGGACAGAAAGCTGCCTTGCGGGAAACCACTGTTTACCCCAGCCATCACATATATTCATAAGCATTGTTTTGATCCACAAAACTAGTGATTCATTTAAGCCGTGTTGCCTGGCCGAGTTGGACATGCTGCCAAAAGTTCAGTTGCCGAAAGCGCCATCAATGTCAATGAAAATGCCCAGCACGTATTCCTTCTTGTTGTGTACACTCAACTAGAGGCTTCGTTAATAGGAGATGGTTGTCAACTGGTTCTGATTAGGTTAATTGGGAAGTGAGCTTCAAGCGTGAGACGGAGACTCTCAGATTGTGCATTCTTGTATTTTTTTTCTGAACGATTCCAGTCTAGTTGATTTTCCGCTTTTGAGGACTTTGACCAGCTTATGGGTTCCACCGACGGTCTCGATCTTTTCTCAAAAGTCTTTATAACAGGCATTCTTCAAAATCTGACTTACTCGCAGCTTCTTATGTTCTGTTTCCTTCGAAGTTCCTCTGGTATTTCTAGCTTCTTTAGGGAGTCGCTGGAGATCTGGGTTCCACCATGGAACGGGCGATCTGCAAGATGGCTTTCTAGCTGAGCATACCAGTTCAACACAATTGGTGATGGTTCCGTTCAGGGTCTGAACAGCTTTTTTTGTTTTCACGTGAGCTTACGGAGAACACTGTTGGACTTGCTAAATCGTGTTCAGTTGTTTTCCGCGGATTCCTGCTCTATAACAAGGTTGAAACCTCGCTTTCGGTCTGACATGGAGACCTCTGATAGTACTTTCCAGTCAGTAATCTCTTTAGTATACCTATTGGACAACGTTAAGTCGATTACTTGCTGTATTACTCTCGTTACAAAAGTTGGATGCGAGCCAACATTGTATGTTCAGATGATAGTATGAACTCGAGGATATGATTGCCTGAGTTGCATTTGCTGCTGCCCCAAAAAGTATTCTGAGCATTAGCATTGCAACATATGATAAATCCCATCTTCCTGGAATTACAGTATTTAATGAGTTCGGCTACCGTCTGCAGCAACTAAATCTTGGTTGCAAATTTGTCCAAGTTTATATGGTGAGAGTAAGTTTGGCACATTGCCCGCTTCCGAAAGCCATGAGCCCAAAAATAATCTCAAAGGGTTTGACGCATCACAAAGGATTGCTGGCTATGTTGAAGATTGTGAAAAGAAAACGAGTCCAACAAAGGTACAGTTTTGGTAGAAGTGATACAAAGCAAATGATCCAAATTGCCAACTGGGACGAAGATTCACTTTTAAAACTAAGGTAGAAGAAGCGTATGAAGCTAGCCACATTCATAACCAGAACAGGGACCAAGGAAATACTGATACCTTTCTTTTTCTGTGGGACCAGAAAATTTACACAAAGAACTTGTTCGCTGTATTCTTCATATGATTTTGTTAGTAGAATTGGATGTGGCTTTCGTAGATACAAAATAAACGACTTAGTGGTGAAGTGTCTATGGTTCCAGCACTCTCCACATTTACACAGTGATACGAATACGTGGCTTAAGATACTCTCCTCTGAGCTTTGCTTAGTAAGTTCATCTCGTTTTCTTCAAACCCTATTCCGACCCGACAGCAAAGAAGCTTATGTCAATTCAGCCTTCTGGCTTCGTCCAAAATGTCAAAATGCCCTTGCACTTTTGAACTATCTTGAAAGTCAGGTGAACACCCATCTCTTCATCGATTGTTCATAAAATTGTGCACTACCATCAGGAGTGGGTATGCCTCCGTTTACCAGATAAACGCAAGTTTTTCTAACTAGAAGTGAAATCATACCATACGCGTGATACCGCGTTGTCGTAAATCAGTTTTGGATATCTGTAAAGGCCCGATTACATACCTATTCTGGGTCAGATTCGGATCATAACTATTATTAAAAGTAAGGAAAGTAGGGATGGAAAGAACCACAGCAGCAGACATTCTGGTGTCATTGCATCAGACAGCGTTTTAGAGCTGATCGCGCTCGACAACACTTTTTCAACAGGTCTCACCTATTCAATGCTTTGAAAGTTCAGTGGGAAAATATATCCCAGGATACACTTTCAAAGTTGATTACTTCTATGCCTCGTCGTTGCGCCTCTGTTATTCAAAATAAAGGATATTACAGAAAATATTAAAAAAGTTGCTTAGGTTTTGCACAGTTCAAATTGGCTAGTTTGTCGGTTTTTGCGTTTTTTTTTTTAATCTCAAGTATTATTACTTTTATAAAAAGTTGTGAATTTCAAAATACACTCTATTACACATCATTACATATTAATCTCTTTTTATTTGGTGGAGTAGGAAGTTGAAAAGATTTACTATGAAGTGCTGACTTCAGATGGTTACTTAGGTTTTGCACAGTACTGTTTGTATGCCAGTGCCAGTAAACATTCTACCCTTTCATACCAACAGTGGCAGGCAAGCTGCACTGGGGTTGTGTTACTCAGCTCACTTACAGCTTCAGAGAAAGTAACCGTCCATCTGTGAGTATTATCAGGTTACCTGGGAATTGTGTCTCAAGCATGAGACAGACTGTGTTTCTGTTGCTTTTGACTCAGTGAATGTGCCATCAGATATACTGAGTGTTCCCAATCTGGCTAATTTGTCCTTCTGGGGGCTCTGATTATTTTGCTGTTTTCACCGGTGCTTTAATCTAAATTTGATCTCACTCTGGTCAGACCGGAAACCTGTTACTTTTGTAACAAATACTGCCTTAGCCAATATTCCTAACAACCAGTTAACAACGACGAGCTTGTGGCAATCTAATGTAAAAGTCTTGAACAGATTTGTTCAAATTAAGATAGTGATAGTGAATATGAAACAAGCAGTAAAGGTATCGATGTTTCCGATCGCTCGTCATATAGAAATGTGAAACACCTTAAACATAAAACGACAGATTAGTATATATACAAGGTGGCGCAAAATTAGTTATCCAATTTTGTTTTTGAATTACTTTTTTACTAAATAAAAACAAAATGATTTTGAGTAAGGGAAATCTTTATTTGGAGCTTTACAATGGTTTCTATTAAGTGGAAAAGATGATATCCGGCAAGTGGCTGCCGCCAGTGCCCGTTTTATCGCATTTTCTATGACTTTCCGCAAGATTTCCGGTGATAACTGTTCGTATTCCTGTCGAATATTTTCCTTAAGCGCTGCGATTGTCTGAGGCTTCTTGGCATAAACATACGACTTCAAGTAGGCTCAAAGAAAGAAGTCTGGGATGGTTAAATCGGGCGATCTTTTTGGCCATGAAAAATCGCCAAAACGGGAGATTACGCGACCATGAAACGCTTCATTCACAATAACCATTGTGGATCGTGCTGTGTGTGCAGTTGCACCGTCTTGTTGAAACCACATGTTCACCAGGCCTCGCTGATGGAATTCCAGCCGTAAGAAGTCGTTTATCATGGCCCTGTAGTATTCGCCAGTAACAGTGATCATATTGCCAATGGCGTCCTCAAAAAAATACGGCCCAATTACACCTCCCGCGTGAACGCCGCACCACACAGTGGCTTTGAGTGAATGTAATGGTTCTTCGTGCATCACACGCGCATTTGCAGTGTAACAGGAACGAAGATTTTGCTTATTGACGTAACCGCTTAAGTTTAAATGCCCCTCGTCGCTCATGATGATTTTCGACACAAAATCGTCCTCTTCATTGTTGACATTGAGGATGGCTTTACAGTAATTCAAACGCGACTGACGGTCAGGAGGAGGGAACATGTGTAAGTCTTTACTTTCCGAAGATGCTTCTTCGTTCTCAGCGACATCGGCAGCCACAGACGCCATATTCTCGGCAACGCCCTGCATGGTCTCCTGTGATTCCACTCTGTTCGAGTCGAGTAGCTAAGTGCCGGAATGTTTGCCCAGTTGGCGCGATACGATTAGGAAATCAACGTCGAAAATCACGCTGCGCTAACACCACCAACCGATTATTGGTAAAAAACATCGACACAACTATTCCACGGTCTTGCGGAGTATAGCGCTCCATTGCATGTCTGTTTGTATACTGCAGCTGTCTAGTTCACAAATGTCAAATATGATTGACGTACGATGCCATTTGCAAAAATTACACACGTATAATGTAGGACACCTTAACAAACAGACAAGGTAGAACCGAACAATAAGGAGATGCCTCTAAGGGCATTCAAACGTATTTTATCTCCATCAGGGAGCTGCAAGTTGATGACCTGAGCAAAAAGAGGAAACAGCGACTAGTACCTTGAGTACACAAATATCAAAAGTTTGTAAGGATATGGAACTCTCGCTGTAGATTTTCGGTATATAAAAATATAACAATCGCCTTATGCCACTCTTCATAGAACCTTAATTCAACAACGAAGAGAGTTATGTGCTTCATTGATGGGTGGCCTGCCAGTACTTTGATGTCTGGGCCTTTTGAACTATTACCGTAGTTAAGCTATGGATGTGGATATCCCAAACGCCACTTAAGGAGTCAAATACTGTTAAAATTTCTAGAGTTAATGGTCTACGATCGCAAGCGGTTTAAGCCAACGGACAAAAAGTCCTCATTCGTTCTACAAGTATGGGCTGGTTTTATGGATTCTCTTATCAATAGAGTCGTGTTACCATTTCCACTTTAATAGTTCGGCAAGACTCACATTTTCAAACCGCTAAATGGCAATAATATACAGAAAAATAGGAATTATTCGTCGAAGAAATGTATTGTACAATATAAGTATAGATAGGAGCGAGCGTTATACTAACAACAAGGCAACTGTCAAGGCCTTGAGCCGTTTTTCTTGAGAACTAAAGCTAATCATCACAAAGAACTAACACATGCGTTTATTTCTTAAGGAGTACGGGACATAATTGTTACACATCTTATCATCAAATTAAAGCAATTAGTCCTGCCCCACCACGTACGAGTACACAAAGTCCTCGTCAATTTTTAATATAATCACCGTAATTTTTCATTAGAAATTCGACACAAGCTTCTCCTAATTAACTCATTAAATATCTCTCACTCTTCGCACCACGCGCCCGAAAAAATATTTATTTTTAGTACATAATTGACGTTCCAGGAATACGGAATCTATTATAAATACTCCAGTCGGCTGCCAAGCAGCACAGTCAACGAGAAACCCTCGACACCGTGCCTGAATTGGATTCCAGTTAAGCCTTCCGATACATATGGTACGGATTTAGATTTCTTGGAATCTATCCGCATCCGAGTCGTAGAATTCTCTACAATCTACACTACGTTTTAATAAGTACAGCCGTGATGATTTCGGCACTCTTGGGACCTCTAGCTCAAGGTTTCGTTGTGGACTGTTATAGCAATGGGCTGCATAAAGCTCATGAATATCTAACAGAATTGGACAAGGGTACACCAGACGCAAATGGAACGCATTGTCAGAAATTTTTGCGAATATGTATATCTTTTCTACATGACAATCTACTGGATGACACAGTTCGCTTATACGATATCTTATATAATCTGATATATGGCAATCTGCGAGAAAGCTGTACATTATAGCCCTTGTATATCAGTGGTATAATTCGTCGTGCATGAAAAATCTGACATGTGATGTCTACTCGGTGGTGTATTCCTATGTGATGCTGGGTCCAACATAATGTTCTTGGCACATAGAATTTGCAGAATTGGATATGACGAAGCAGTGAGTCAGTCAGAGTAGTTTCAAGAATTGATTCGATGTAAATTGGGTGAGTTGGATGTGAGAAGTCGGTTCAAAGGAGCTTTAAATACTTGTTTCTACTTCTAGATAATTTAACTGTCTAAAACCAATAATATTGAAAGCAATTGTTATCCAATTTACTGTAACCTGTATGAATACAGCATTCTGTCCTTTTGTATATTACAATTTTACTTCTTATGTGTGGTGTTGAGCCATGTTTTGCTCGTAGGGGAAACAAATGGATTGAAAACAGTGTAAAGTAAAAAATAGTGTAAAGTTTCGCAAGACAATAATCTTATTTATGCAATTTACCCAAAGATCAAACCTAATTAAAGCCGGTAATATTCATGAGTGTAAATTGATGGTGAGTTTACATTTTCATCAAATTTTAACTCATTTTTATTTCAGCATCGCTTTTAATGTTCACTATATTGTCGAGTATCTACGGTGATAGTATGACATTAAGCAAAATGCAGTCTTAACGTAGAAAACTCTGCAACATTACCTAAGTTCTTGGAAATATTTTAGGGTAATAGACTGTCACCATATGGCATGAACGATGTCCGGATTAGAAAACAAAAATCCATGTCCAGTGGAGACACAAAAATCCATGACTGTAACGTTAGCATTGATACGACTTTTTACCAGCTAAACATAATCAATCTGTGTTGAAGAGCTCTATAGTATTTTTGAAGAATAAACCGCTCATATAAAAAAACACTATTTCACCATTCCTCATTACTTCACGTAAAAGTCTTAAAGTGAGGCCAGGAAAACTGAGAAGAAACCATCCTAGACGAAGTATTGCAACAATCTTCTATTAGCAATTCCAGATTCAATGAAATCGGTTACAAAAAACTACCAAGATGAGCTACAAAGTGTCGTAATCTCCTTCAATTAAGCGATTTTTATTTAAATTTGTCAAACGATCTCCTTTTAGTAGTACCGAGTACCATCTCTGAAGTGTAACATGTTTTTTTCTAAGAGACTTAGTCGGAAACTAGTCGAACTGGATGACCCGACTGCACCTTACATATTCACCATGCTACAAAATACCATTTTTTTTTAATACTTTCAATGATCCCTTAGGACCTCAAAAATGATATCCTAAAAGATTATGGCCGGGAAACATCTGAAAGTACTTGTTTTTCTAAGTGTAGCACAAGGCCGCTAGGTAGGCAGCGAGCATCTTATGACCGAGACGAGGGACGGTATTTTAAGGGACTAGATGGCAGATGTTTTTGAAGCTATTTGTCACGTCGGTTTCGTACAATGAAACATTCGAGAATGACGCTATTTGAGGAACGCTAGTTTTTTATCGATAATTGTGCTAACTTTATTTTTGTTTTGTGAGTGTTATTGGTTCGTTTTTATAATGAGTTACAAAGTGGTCAAAAAGGTGCAAAGAAGACGCGTACATACAGCAAGAGATCAGAAATATTTTGGAGAAGACCGCTGAATCGGCACAAGCTAGAAGCACCAAGTGAAATGAATGCTAGTACATCCGTGAAAAAGTTGAAGCAATCGGAAGATAAGTACGAAACTGAAGTGAATCCAGTTTTGGTTATCGTTTAATCAACTTTATTGCAGTTTTTTCAGCTATTTCAAACGTTGTCGTTTGTAAAGTGTGCAAATGGTAAGTGAAATTTACGGAAAGTCGTATGCGCGGTTTAGGATTGAGGATTGAATAGAAGTGTCCTGTGAAAAATGTGTTCAGACTGAGGTATCTCAGTCCATTTATTGAAAACGGCTATGAAATAAACCGTAGAATTGTAATTTCCATGCGATTATTTGGAATTGGTTTGCATGGAATAAAAAAGTTTTGTGCATTCATGGAATTACCTCGGCCCATGTTTCACTCTTTCTATGATAGGGTCGTCAAAAGAATTTCAACTGCAACTAAACTAGCTTGCAAAAACGGTATGATGAAAGCAGCGAAAGATGAGACAACTATTTCTATTGAAAAGGTGAAAATGGAATTATGGTATCAGGCGATATGGTTTGTGGGGAAAACGTTGGTTTACATCCTTGTTTGGCTTAGTGACTCGCATTGGCAATTACAGTGCAAAAATTATAGACTGCCGAGTGAAATCAAAATACTGTAAGGCGTATGAGTACTGGAAGAATAAAGAAGATACCGAAGAATACCTATAGGGAATGGGCACAAAATCATAAAGATACTAGTAAGTGCGATGTGAATCACGATACATCAGCAGGAAAAATGATGGTCGATGCAGTTGTTGAGATGCTTCAGCGATCCGAAGCTTTGCACCAGGTAAAATACATCCATTATATTGCTGACGGTGATTCTAAGGCTTTTAAAGGCATTACTGGCACTAAGCCCTATGAGAATGTCACAGCACTCAAGAACGAGTGTATACATCACGTTCAAAAGCGAATGGGTACGCGCCTACGTAATTTGAAAAAGAGTACAAAAGGTCTCGGAGGAAGGGGCAAATTGACGGGAAAACTAATAGACGAACTCTCTATTTATTATGGATTAGCCTTTCGTAGAAACTGTAATACAGTTGAGAAACAGTATTTGAGATACACTCGATCATAAATTATGTATTGATGCGAAACCACAGCATGATAAATGCCCGATCGGAGAGGATGCATGGTGCTCATGGAAAACGGCTAAAACCACAAATAGCTTGACTGAATACAAACATAAACCAGCTCTTCCAATTGAAGTGTATAAAGCTATCAAGCCAGCATACGAAGAATTGACCAGAGACGATCTTCTTACTAATGAAAGTTTTAATTCGAAACTGTGGGCATTGGCCGCAAAACTCATTTCTAGTAGTAAAACTGTGTTGGATAGAGCTACGGACATTGCAGTTTGCGTGTACAATCACGGCTTTGCTTCAATTTTGCACATAGCGAAAGGCATGGATTTAGAAATCGGCCGAACAGCTTCTAAATGTGCTTGGAGATTGCAAAGAACGCATAAAGCTTGCAGGAAGATCGCTGTCTACAGTGGAGTGGAGGATCGCTTAAAAATCCAATAGAAAGGAAATGGAAGAGCAGGACAGTAATCTAGAAGGCCAGTTACATGGTGCAGGCATCGCGGAATAAAGGTATTGCAAAAATTTTCATGAGTTTCTATAACTTCAAATTTTTGACGTGTTTATCTCAAAACTGCATTTTGCAAGTTGGCCGCATATAAAACTTGAACAATTTACAACCAATTTACTTCAAATTTTAAGTAGATCCCTAAAAAGGATTTTTTTTTATATGGCATAGTTCATTTGTTCATTTGTTATTAACAATTTTCTAGCGATTTTTTGCGAACTTTGGACTTCGGCCAAAAATCAATATACCAAAAAATCTCACGTACTGCTCTTGCTGTTTTTATGTACAACAAAAAAAAAACTAGTGACTCATCGTAATTCAAAATTTACAGGAGCTGTTGGTATGGCCGTAGACCTTCAAAAAAAGAGAGGTCATCTGAGAAACGCTGCACAGCCGCTATTTTTAAATAAATTATTCTACAAAAAATATTTTTTCAGTCAATCAGAAGTAGATACAATAAACTTCTACCTTTGTAAACTTGATTTAATTTATATTTTTCCTGAAAAAAAAAAACACAAAAAAGTCTATTTTTACGGAATCTGAGTGACCTAATCACTTAAAATTAAATTTGCATTGGAATCAGGAAAGCTGTTTGGAGAACTCTATGGAGTCATGGGACTTCAAAAAAGTAATTATTGTGAGCAACCGCTCACAAAACGCCTGAATTCACCAGTGAATAGAGGACTAAAGCAGACAAACTCGAAAGGAGTCTGCAAGACTGAATAGAAATTCAAATGATACAATCAAAGGGTCATGTAAAACATGTATTGAAACTGCGTCTACTTCGAATATAATAAAATTGAAATGTATTTCCAAACACAAACACAGTTTCAACATTATGCCCACGTTCGATTCTCCTGTCACCCTGGGCAATTTCTGTTTAATCGGAAAAGTTTCCAAAACATTGGATTAAGTGTGCACGTACTAGGTAAACAACGTCATTCTGTATCGCCACATTGATTTCTCCAAGGTGGTGTGTCAATCTTTGCTCTTTAACCCCAAAAACCATTAAACTTTTCCAATTATTAGTATTCTCACTCCTTGACTGTTTACGAATATTTATTCAAATAAACGAAACATGACTTAAGTTCGACTTTACTACATGGGTGTTATGTAGCCACAGCTGAATTCTGAAAATACGGCGATTCCATTCACTCACCCCTATACACAAAACATTCACTTATTATCCTTTACTCAAACAAAACACAAATGTAAATCTCCCCTACACAGATACCGGGTACCAGTATAATCAAGTAAGACAAACACAAAGTATGATTTCATCATGGAAACTCGCCCTAAGGCCAATCATAAAACACGTCAGATGGTGCTCCTTTCACCCCTAGTCAATTGTGTCGTACCAGTAAGCTCCTTTCAACTGCTTGACACTCTTTTAGTTCGAATTTAACATTCGTCAAGGCGTTATTTCAACGAATATCCAATCATGCGACCCCAAAGGAAGGTTTCTATTATACCCAACTGAAACCTTAAATGCTTGGGAGCTGTTTAAATGAAATGGACTCTCGGTCAGGATGGACATTCACTTTTATTTGCTAAACTTCCTTCAAAATAATTGTGAAGGGTACGAGTACCAAATAGCAGCCATCCTGTTCCTGTCATAAAAAAATCATTGCTCCACGACATTGTTGAACTTCAATTTAATGGTCGAACGAACAGCGTGCCACTGCCAGATGTAATGAGCGGCATTCCATCGTTAGATACGATTTAAAGCAGAGTTTCTTTTTTTTTTTATGACAGCGAAACAAAGTGAAGAAGGAACTTAAAATAAACATCATGGTACCGCGTTGTTGGTAAGATTAAGTGGTGAAAATGTACTCACCGAAAGATACACACATCATCCAATCTAATCATGAAGATTTTTATCTCTGGTACCGAATGTCTTCTTAAGATCAATACGACCATAGCCATTGAGTGGGTGTGTAATGTGTATCTCTTAAGTTTATTTACCCACCGACAATTATTTAAAAATGGGGAGGCGGAAAAGGGACTGATGATGAAAAAGTCAGACGAGGAAATCACTCTTACTCGTAGTTCTCGTTAAATAGCTTTAGGAGTAGGCAAACAAGTACAATAAATAGACAAACAAGAAACAACTTCATCCAGCTAACATTGCACCTGCCGCCCATTCGCTCTATTCGACAAAAAAAAAAAACCGGGCCTTACAAATCTATTAAGCTTAACACATCACCATTTCTCCCCTCTTTGGGCAACCGCAACCGAATGTGAGAATTAAACACAAACATTTGAGCACTCCGAACCCGAGTGTGTGCAACGGCAAATAAAGAATCTCACACTTTGCTATTAGCAAGTGGATTTAAGTATCTTAAAAAGTCTGGAACTGAGTGTCGGCTTTGCCTGCGACTTCATCTCCGACTTCATCTGCGACTTACATCTCCCCCCAGAGGGGTTTTGAAATTCTGGAATTCCATGTGTTTTTTCTGTTCCATATCTAAATTGAATTTCTTCGCTTGATGTGTATCTGAGACTGTGGATTACATTCTCAAATCTGTAAGATCTTCCAAGAATCCATAAAAATCGCATATAGATTGCCTCGTTTTATTTAGAAAAAAAAAAATAAAATTCTTTATGATGACAGTGGGGTCAAAAACGCGCGCAACGAATATGACATTTAGTGTCCTCATTCGCATTTACATTCACTTTTGTTATTGTCAAGTCCTTTGTGTATCTTTCAATAGCCGGCAACGAAAATAAAAGGGGAAATACAGAATAAACAAGGGACCACATCCATGGGATACTTATGGAATGGGGTATTGTCGCTGCACCATTATGGTTTCGTGTGAAGTTGTCACAGAGTTGGGCACTTTTACTCGCCAGTACTTTATTTGTTTAACATAGTTCCCTGTGAATATTGTTTTCTGTATTTTGTTTTGCATTTGTGTTTATCCTTTGCCGTGAATCATCAGTTGGAGTGCAAATATTGTTTACTCTTGCACTTTAAAGTGATTCGCAGAAATCTTTGTGAAAATAAACAAAATTTAGTGTAGGTTAACGAAGATTGATGATGGAGACCTATTAACGGTGATTGTGATGGGGGCAATAGTGACGGTGAATTTGAATTAATTTTGAAAAGACGAAGACCTTTCGAATCTGAGAAATTCGTTAAACTGCAGTAATCTCGGGATTAATACGTTACATGTACCCACTCGTAGATAACTTTAAGAAATGTGCTTTGATTAAGTTTCCGTTTGAGTTGATACAATTCAAAGGTTGTTTACATTAATCAATTATTCGAATTTTGATTAATATCTTTTCTCTCCTTAGTTTTTCCTTAAGGCGGTCATAGAACACAAATGTAGTTCCCATGGAAGGCGCTGTTAATATGCTCCTTTAGCAATCGGAGTCATATGTGCAAGTGGAATGGAAACACCATTTTTATATAGAGCTAGGATTTTCGAATTTGAAAAAGGTTTGCTAGATACAGTCTCTGCTTTATCCTAAATATGAGCTCTGCGGCTAGTAACTTTAGCGAAGTTTGAACCAAAAATACGCTGATTGCAGTTGGAAACTGTCTTAACTAGATATCTTTTCAATGTCTGATATTAAATTGAACCTTTACCTTGGCGATAAATGACTAAAAAGGCAGAAGAAACATCATCTGATTGCTATACTTTACGAGTATTAACAGCCAAAAATCTTGCAGATTTGGTAGTAAGCGATATTTTCCAATTCATCACGGTGTTATTTGGGAATATTATCCTAATTTCCCACCAGAAGAAAGTGAATAGCATGATTTTTGCCATCAATATGACTACTATCGCTGTCATCTCCATCATAATCTTCAAAACAATTCCATTGGTCGTTAAACCGAACCTTTATCTTTCTGGTCCTCAGCCGTTGAATCAAAACCATCAGGAGAAGTACTCAGACAGACCGTAGAGGGATGCCCAATTTGATCACACCATCTCAGAGGACACCTGTAAAGAAATCGCACCAAGAATAGCCATTGTACGGCACCAAAACATCACCGTGTATATCCCAATATTAAGAGATATATTATAGTCGCTGCTCACTAAAGAGTTTCTCATGTTTTCTGGGGTTACCCACTTCAAATTACAACGTAAACTTCACAAACTTAACTTTGATACTCAGTTTCCTTCTTGGCTATAGGTCTAATGCAACAAGTTAGTACGCTTTCTTCCTAATCACTAGTTTCTTTAAATATAAAAATCAAATGGATTTTAGATAGAAACGACTAATTCCATACTCTTACAATATACTCTAGATTTTTCTGATACATTTACAAAATTTACAAGATATCACATGTCTCACCGAAAAGTGGAACCAAAGCGTACATCAATCTGGCGAAAGCAAGATAGTTGCACTTGATATTTCTAAGGCATTTCACAAAGTTTGGCATCAGGCTCTTTTGTCGAAAATGCGTGCTTTTGGAATCGACGAGTCTCTTCTTCAATGGATTAGGAATTACCTTTCGGAACGTTCAATTCAAGTTGTCTTGAACGGTTTCAAGTCTGACATTCACAAAATAAATGCTGGTGTGTCCCAGGGCTCCGTTCTGTCTCTGACACTCTTTTTAATTTTCATTAATGATCTCTTGTCTGCTACTTCTAATCCAATCTACTCCTTTGCTGATGACAGCACTCTCTGCTTCTCATATTCGTTTCCGGACTCACGCCCCTGCTCTTCGGCTGTAGAATAGGAACGGTAGCGTATGCTAAGCTCCGAACTAACAACCGAGTGGAATTTAATGCTTCCAAAACTCAATGCTGTCTGCTGTCATTAAAGCGAAGGGCCCCCGCCCAATTATCAAGGCTTCGCCCATCAATGACGTTGTCTAATAAAAAGCGGTTGTAGATTATTCTATAACTGGTCTTATCGAAAACATCCAGATTTTTTGCATGAATGGATGCTACGATTTGACCAGTTACAAGTTGCCGGTCATAGGTCTTGTTGGCGGCTTGACCACCGGTAGTCCATACCAGGACTTAAATCACGGTACCATGGGAGTCAGGAGCCCCCCGGATTTCGGTCCGGGCCTGACTTGTTAGAGGTAGGCCCCCTTGTGGGAGCGTCATGGTGGCTGTGGTTTAAACTCAAATCGCGGGAACGGGTCTAACCCATTGTAGAGTTGCAAAAAAGTACTGGGTGCTGTGACCCTAAGAACAGCAAGAGGTTTTAGGTCGGCCTTGACTCATACCAAGGGTGGAACTGTGCCTCCAACACAGTTCCGAATTGGTATCAAGGGATTGACGGAGAGCGATGGCAAGGCGTATCCTTGCTTCCTATGGGTGTATGGGCACCTCGTAAACATTAAGTCTTACGGCAGGAGGTTTACGATAAAAATCCAGGTACGTTCTGTCATTAAAGCGAAATTCAAATACCCAGCCATTATCTATGAATGGCAGTTGCATCGTAGAAACTGATAAACTTTCCATTCTCGGTATGTGTATCAGCGACAACTTACGTTGGAATGACCACATATTCGATGTCGCCGTAACACCCGTCTCGCTATGAATGCTCATCAGTATACCCTCAAGCCCATTTTCGGACGTACTCTAAAATATCGTGATTCTTTCGTAAGCCGTACAACTCGCGTTTGGAATGCCTTGCCGACCTCTGTGTCTCCTGGTCGTTATAACGTGCAAACATTTAAAAACAATGTACATTGGTACCTGTCGTTTCTTCCTCCCTAAATTTCCTTCGCCTGCACTGTGTACGAGCATTTTAAGGGTACACAAACCCCTTGAGCGCGCGCTGATTATAAGAAAAAAAAATATATACAAACACGTTCAGCTTACTTCCAAGTACCATCCTGAGAGTGAATAGCTGAACGGTTGGACTTCTGTCGAATTGAAAGCCGAACAATGTTCACCCGATCATAATCCTTAGCTCAGATTTCTTAGGAAAAGCTTAAAACAGATACACCCCAGGAGTTGGGGCCACCTTTGTTGACCAAGTTCTTCAAAAGACTCCATTTCGAAACTTTAAAAGAGTCTTATATTAACACGAGCAATTTAGTATAGAATATTTTTCTATTACTAGCTTTCTGCTAAAAGCTTGAGCATTTACGGCCCTATTTCCTCAAGACTGTCTTATTCTGCTCTGAGTCATTCAGACGAAAAATTCATCGGATTGCCCGTCGTGTTCCTTTTATCATTGTCACTTGATCCCACTCGTTGAATTATACTCAAATTCCTTCTTTTAACCTTAGAATGGGAACATGGGCACTGAGTGCCCAATTCTCAATTTTGGGTGCGTATATTTTTTTGATCTGTTATCACATGTTAACTATATTGCTACTGTAGGTTCGTTGCATATTTACTTAAACATATAGCATGCACTTCCTCATATATGAACATTTTGTTATTAGTTATGCGTTTATATGCAAGTATGTCGCTATAGGGAATTTGGGTCATAGAGTGCTCATATATACACATTTTCCCATACAATTTGTATGGATAAAAAAGCTGTCATTGTTGAACCGTTATTTTTTGTAAATGTCAAAGACAAAGTTGTTCAATTGTTTTGAGTAAAATTTAGTTCGTTTTGTTATTCTATAAAAAAATTATTTTTGTGTAAAATGAATTCGAATATCTCATATTTGGCAAATTTTCGTCTTGAACTAACTGCAGAAGAGAGTGAACAACTTGCCGAGTATTTTGATGAAGATAATAGTGATTCTGAATATGGCGATATTGGCAGTCGAGATCATCCGATATCTACAGAACAAACGGAGGGCAATGATGATCAACAAGAAAGTGTTGAATATGCCGACCCAGAAGTTGAGGTTTATAGTGACGAATCTGAATTTTGTGATAGAGGCAGCACTAAAGTAATCCAAGATCCGAAACTGGTAGAACTGTTAGAAGATCTTAGAAATGATAACGAAGCCATTGCTGACGTCGTTCAAGGAGAAATAGAACCGATCGAACCAAATCGTGGATAAAGGTATGTTGGGCAAGATAAGAACGATAAAACAGTGTGGTGGTCGATGCCAGAGGAGTCTGAAATAGTCCGATCGAATAAAGCCAAAGTTGAACGTGAAATGTGGATTTTTTTTTTTGTAATGCATTTTATTTTATACTTCTTACGTTTACTATACTTACATGCTAACAGAAAAAATGCTTAAATATTAGCTTAGAATAACTTAAAGAACTTGTACTAACTTAATGGCCCTCCAAACGGGCACTCTAAGCTAAACTATATTATTGTTTTGTGTCTTTCGACGTCATTACAAATAATAATTATTATTCTTATACATCTATTTAAACTAAGAAAATAAGTATTTAGAAAAAACTTAGTGAACGAAAAATTTTTTTGTATTTATATAAAACTTATATTTTAACTTTAAACTACTTAGCCTAACTATACAATCTAACCTAGACTAATTGTTAGCAAACTTAAAGTTGCTAATCTGATCATTAGCTAACCCAAGCTTTAAACACTTAAAACTTAAAACACTTAAAACTACCCTAACCTATGTAAGTCGGCCATTCCAAAAGGAAACATAAAGAAAAAATAAATAAAAATAAAAATCAAAACAAAATGGCCCACTTTGCCTTTTAACTAGGCTAACTCGGACTTGAAGGAAACGACGCAGGAATCAGATCTTCTTCACTCAACCACCAAATATTTTGGTGCTGCAAAAAAAACATCTTTTTTGTCGCGGATTGAAACCGCCCTACTAAACCTGAGATGTTCGATACTGCCGTGTGCGACGTCTTTGTTGTAGTTGAGTCGCCCCTCACCCACTGCACGAGCTACGTGGAAGATTAGCGGCACCGCAAAGTTATCCTGTATAAGCCCTTTCATGTCAAGATAGAGGAACGCTTCAGGGAGGACGAAGCCCTCCAAGCGCACACTCTCATGATATAAGTAGTTGGGGTAGTAGGCCCCAGATATCAGGTTATTGGACGAGGTCATTGCTCTTGCAATATGCCTTCGAATCAACTTAATAGCGAAGTTGTCCACTCTATTCAGATTCGCCCTGTTGTAAAGGACCTCATTGGGATAGAATTTTATGTACTCCGATTCTAGCGTTCTGTAAAGGCGAAGGCAGACCCTAAGGCAAGCCCTCTCAAACACCCTAATCTTTTCCATTAAGCTTGCTCTCACATTAAACCACACAGGACGCCCAGTGAACCTATCAAATCACTTGTGTAAATGTTGAATAAGATCGGCGAGTTAACCGCACCTTGTTGCAGACCGTTTTTAATTTGAAATGTTCCAGCAGAAGTTGCATCGCCATTTTTCACGATGAACTGTCTGTGGTTAAGCATATTATGAAGAATATACAAAAGTGGCTTACTGATGCCCAGTCTGGTCAGCTTATAGAAAAGTCCCTCTAACCATACGGTGTCGAAGGCCTTTTCCAGGTCAACCAGACATGCTCCAGTGCACTGGTTCTTGCTTTTATTCCATTGGATATCTGACACCAGTTTAGACGCGGCATGTACAACATCATAGTTTTAAGTTTTAGTTTTAGTTTTAGTTTAAGTTTAATTTTAAGTTATAGCTTGTATTAAGCCGAATAAATGGGGGCTTTCGCCCCCACCAAAATTGAAAATCATACCCCGACTTAAAAGCGAATCGATTATCCGGAACTATATTTTTGTCCTCAACCCACTTAGTCAGGACTCTATTGATTACCCTTTCGAACACCTTACTGATATTCGGAAGGAGACTTATCGATCGGAGATTCGCCGGATTGGATGTATCTTTTCCCCTTTTAGGGATGGGATAAATCACCGCAGTTTTCCAATGCGCTGGAAAATACGCATTATTCATTGCATTGTTAAACAAGGTGGTGTGAATGTCTACCGCTTCTAGTGGGAGATGTCGAAGCACAATGTTCGGTATTCCATCAATTCCCGCTGATTTTTTACTTCTTATTGTGTCGAAGATCTCATGGAGTTCCTCCTTTGAAATGAACGGGGGTAGGTCCCCTTCATTGGCGATGACATTATTTGCCATATTCTCGTCACTGAACTGGGTGAAACCCGAGCTCTCGAATCGCCAGTTCTGTACGTGAAATGTCGATTGCTATTAGCAAATGACATTTTGCAGACAAAAAGACAGCATTTGATCGTATCATGTCGACTTCAGTTATTGAAACCATTGTTTCAATCGAAAGGCACAAAGATTTCATATCGCGAACTCGCATGCAAAAGAGCCATTGGTACGATACAAATGCCAATGAAATAATGGCTTTTATGGGATTATTGCTTTATTCTGGAGCTGAAAAATCCAATTTAGCACAGAGATTTGTTCGACAAGCAAAATATGCCATTTTATAGAGCTTGAATGTCCTATACACGATTTCAGCAACTATGCCGCTTTATACGTTTCGATGATTCACGCACTCGTCGGGACCGCTTGAAACATGATAAATTGGCTCCTTTTCGTTATGAGTGGACAATGTTTTCGATCAACATGGCAAAGCCATTCGCTGCTTCCAAAGAACTAACTATTGATGAACAGCTGCTACCAATGCGAAATCGATGCGGATTTCGACAATATATTTCTTCAAAACCGGGGAAATACGGTATAAAAATATTCTGGCTTGTTGATTCGCAAACCAACTATCCACTTGCTGGTGAAGTTTATTTAATTTTTTTACAAGAGTTAAATTTGCTAATAGCTTATTGGAAAAAAGAACAACTATAGTCGGTACGATTCAAAGCAATAAAAAAGAATTACCAAGTGTATTTGCAAAGCAAGATGAGGCAAAAAAGAGAGGTACATTTTCGTCGAAATTCTGTTTTTCAGGACCATGTCAACTTGTAAGCTACACAACAAATACAAAAAAAAATGTTTTATTGCTGTTGACCGCACATGCTCTTGAAGAGATCAATCCACTCACGAGTAAGCCAGTAGTTATCCATGACTATAACAAAAATAAAGGAGGCGTTAACACATTTGACAAAATGATACGTGGATATACGTGCAAAAGAAAATCGATGGCAATGTTTTACAACATTGTTGATGTAGCCGCACTTGCTGCTTTTCGAGTTATGTCACCCACTATGGAATATGAATAAATCTGAGAAAAGAAAGATTTTCCTGAAACAATGGGCGTTCGATTGAGCAGGGTCACATATTCAAAGCCGTTCAAAAATAAAGCAACTATCAAAAGATAGCAAAATAGCTATGGATTTAATTGGTATAACAACTGAATGCCAAACAGAGCCTTGCGTCATGCCAACTGTAAAGGTAAGAACATATTTATGTTTTGAAAACTAATTGTTTTCATTTTATGCCTCTACTATACTTCAGGTGAACAATATAAAACGTCGGTGCGAAGCATGCAAAAAAATAAAAAAAGACAACAAAACAACTGCTGTATGGGATTTATGCCAAACACCAACATATACGGTTCATTATATTCGAGTATACCAAAAATGCTACATGAAAAGACACGAAAACGAAGAATGTAATTCGGATTTTGATGACAATTATAATACACCTACATCCTCCCCTTCAATGTCGATACCAGGCACATTAAAATCAACAAAATCCACTTCCGGTGCACCGCCAGAAAAGAAATCTAGAATGTCATAGCCTGTTTGAACTATTTTTTTTGAATATTTTTGGTACCAACACTTTAACGTTTTTTTCTATTTTCTTCTTTTCTAATAATTAAAAAAAAAAATTCCTGTAATTTTAGCCATCATATTGGGTCTACAAGTAAGTTTCCAGCGTTTGTCAGAGATGGCGCCACCAGTGGATCCCGGACAGAAATGTCAGACTCCATGTGTTTTATTTGTAGGTTTTGTATCTGTCAACAACTTTGCAGCGTTATATTTGAGCAGTTCTATCGGTGTCGTACATTTTATCGAGCAAAATCATGGCAAGTTTCCAGCCAAATAAACGTCATTTGCGGGAAGCGCTGCTTTTATTCTTTAATATGAAGAAAAGTGCGGCTGAGGCGTATCGTTTGCTTTCCGAAACTTATGGGGCGGAATGTATTGGTGAATCGACATGCCGCGAGTGGTTCAAACGGTTCAAAAATGGTGATTTTGGGGTTGAAGACAAAGATCGCCCCGGAAAGCCGAAAAGTTTTGAAGACGAGGAATTGGACGCTTTACTGGATGAGGATCCGTTTCAGATTCAAGAAGAACTTGCTGCATCATTGGGCGTCACGCAAAAAGCCGTTTCCCTGCGCCTAAAAGCACTCGGATTCATTCAAAAGTTTGGAAACTGGGTGCCGTACGAATTGAAGCCAAGAGACGTCGAACGGCGATTTTGCATGTCCGAAATGTTACTGCAGCGGTATAAAAATAAATCATTTTTGCATCGTATTGCCACTGGTGATGAGAAATGGATTTATTATGATAATCCTAAACGCAGAAAATCGTATACAAAGCCCGGCGAGACCGCCCAATCGACGCCGAAACGAAATATTCACGTGAATAAGGTCATGCTCTGCATATGGTAGGACCAAAAGGTGTCGTATACTACGAACTGCTTCCGAGTGGTGAAACCATCAAAGGACCATTATACCGAACCCAATTAATTCGTTTGAAGCGGGCATTAAAAGAAAAACGGCCAGAATATGAGACCAGGCATGAGTCCGTCATTTTTCATCACGACAACGCTCGGCCACATGTTGCGGTTTCGGTGAAAAACTATTTGGAAAATAGTGGATGGGAAATTCTGCCTCACCCGCCTTACAGTCCAGACTTGGCACCATCTGACTACCACTTGTTTCGTTCGATGCAGAACGCTCTTACGGGAATACGCTTCAGCTCAGTAGAGGAAATCAAAAATTGACTCGATACGTTCTTGGGGTCGAAAGACGAGAAATTTTTTTGGTCCGGAATTCATAAATTGCCAGAAAGATGGGGGAAAGTTGTAGCTTCCGATGGACGATACTTTGAATAAAGCATTGTAACTATGTTTTCATAATAAAACTTCAAATTTTGGAAAAAAACGCTGGAAACTTACTTGTAGACCCAATATAATTGACTTTTGTTAAATAACTCACATGAACAAAACAAAAAAGAGCGAAAACAGGGATTTTTTATTTGAAATGCATTATGGGCACTGAGTGCCCTAATGTCCCAACAACGTTATAAATGTCATGTCCCCATTCTAAGGTTAAGTCAGCAGGCGAATTCAGAACATTTTATTTGCAGATCTGCTTCTTCACACAATTTAAAGGCCATGCATCTCCTTGTATTGGTTGGGCATGAGTACTTCAAGTCAGATATCTTCTCCAGAGGCATTAACATGTATTCTCCTTTCGTATTCTATGGAGTTATGTTGCAAGTAAATACACAGAAGGGAGGATATCCCAAGACCGTGTTGGCTGAGGTTAAGACCAATGTAAGTCGGCAAACTTTCTTTCCCTATTAAAAAGAATGCACTCTTTATACCATAGTCTGAAAGACCAAATGGGAGTATAGGGCTCTAGTGTTGGACACAATGCGATCGAATATTGGTGGGAAGATTTAAAGAAATCGCTATCCTCCGACAGGAAGCACTAGGCGATATCCAGAGGTAGACAATCACTGCCGGGATATTTTGCTTAAGCACAGGCAGGACTACAGGCTGGATCTCCTTTTACTGATGTCAATCAATTGGCCGTATTGACGACTTAAAAATGCGTCGAAGATATTCAGAGCAGGACGAAGCCGATATTGGAATAGCCAGCTTCTGTTATCTTCTGCCAGCCATTATAGATATTTAAAATGCAATTTAAAGACAATTAAGATTAAAAAGACACCAATGCTTCAAGGGATACATAACAACAGAAGTAGCAGCAATTGTCGTGGAAAAAAAAAACAGAAAAATAGTGTCCGATGTGACAAAAGAAGATTCAAGAACTTGTAGGCATTAGAAGACTGTAACAAGCATGGTGTGCCAACAGAATGCTGAAGATGCCGCGCTGCACCTCCTGGCATTTCAAAAAGAGCAACCGCCAGCAGATCATTCAGAAAAATTTCGAAAAACCTAACGTGAACATCATTGAGCAAATATAAGCAATATCCAGTAATGACAACATTGTTGACAGCTGGAATATTAAAATCAATTTAAAAAATCCCTAGTCATACGGCTATCAGAAATAAAACCCAAAACCGATTTTGCACTTAGTAATTACATCCGACTTGAAATGCACCTCTAAATTCGACCATGAGCTGATGTGGAGATATTTACAACCACTTCCTTTAATGGTCACAGACTCAACCGAACCTTCCTCGCTTCAAGCGGTTTAAACCACGGTTTTCAATAAAGTGTTCGTCGGTGTTGCTAATTAAAGGCTGGTTACCCTTTCCCCGAAAAAGAAAAAAAAAAAAAAAAAAATGAATCCATCTGTCTGCAGCAATTACTCGACAATCTATCTGTCAACTCAAAAAGTGCTTTTCCTTGAACTGATCATCAGTTTTCACTTTGGGCCGATAAATTATGCAAACCATTCACCTGAGGCACGCAGAATATCTGCTACACTCTTTCAATTTTCCCATAACCTCAGCATGCAACATCTCAACAGTTTGCGTTTAATAACAGGTAATGCCCCTCCAATTGATGTGATGTATCTCACGGTGCGCTTCCCATAACCGCCGCAGGCAGTTACCCTTTTATTCGCTGTTCTTCGGTGTTATTAACGCCTCCTCTTACGTTGTTTTGAATGTCGAGTATAAATAATTCCTCCTTAGCTGTTAAATGACAACACTTACAATGAAAAGCCGTTGTGCGTTGATATGCGTTTTAAGATACAAACTTATCCCTGAGTCATCTCTCAAACAATGGAAAAATTTTCGGCCAATTTTGGTTCCAAGAACCACCAAATCGCAGACTTTGCTCCTACATAAACCAGGCGACACGCCTGACGCCTCTGCAATTCCGGATGTTGAATTTTGAACCTCAAACCGGTACAAGCCACGGTACGGGTAATAATGATTCTCCGCACGTATCACGTGTCGTTTAACATGATTCGGATAAGTGCGCTGGCACATGCATCTGATGAGCTTCAGAATGATCGTAAATGAACCAGTGTCGCAATATATCTTCGTTCTAAGGCCGGGCCTATTGGACCACTTTAGAAGAACTTTTTATGCCTAGAAACTAAGTCAGGTTACCTACTTTCAATTGAGAGTATAAGTACCAGCAGCATTGCATGAAACCTGCATAAGTACTTAACGGCGTCCTTCAATCGTTGGCACGATTTTTATGTACATTGCACACAGTGAACAACAACAAAAATATCTGTTGCATTCATCTGTTCAAATGTTCGGAGTATCTGCAGTTAAATTAATTTTTTTTTTCTAGTTCTTGTTCATTTCATGGTTGGGATTGGATACTTGTGCTGTGCTCTTCTGGAAGACACCACCACACCACACGAAGAACTGTTGATATTTTAGAGTGGCCTGCAGGCAATTGCCAATGTGGCGCTAATTAATTTATGGCTTTTTAATTGGAGCCTTGGTTCAAGGCAAAGATGCCTAGAAATTAGAATCCAAGAAGATGGAAGCAAACAAAGAGATACAGATACAAATACGGATACATTTAAAAGAAGATGCAATGCTGTGTGCAATTTGGACCTTAGTGCACTTTATTGTGCAATAAAACGGAATCATGGGAACGATTTAGAGTTTGAGTGCAGTGTTAAATGAAGATGAGCAGCTGGAAGTGTGGGAAAGCCACGTCTGGGATTTATGGCCCTATCATGCTTACGAAAACGATTCCGAATCGATACTAGAGATGTTACTCTTGTTTTAATATAAATTTGAAGAAGTGATACCCTGAAAAGGCTGAGTGGTATCAAATCGAATTGAGTGTGTACATAGGGGATATCTTGATCTAGTAATTGATTCAATATATCTTGAATGAATGTGAATGCAAATTCGATTTTCTACGTTCAAGTCAGGCAATCGTAACTATATTATATGTAGACCTGGTAGCATTAAGCAAACAATTGAAATAATAGTAATCGATAGTGTAATTCGTTATTAACAGGGCTTGATAGGCATGAAGTATCTTTAAGAGTTTAACTTATTTTTCATAGAAAGTGTAAATCTGGGCTTTTGACAAAGCTTACGAAATATGAAAGAATATGAAGAAAGTGAGCTGAAATCTTCTCTGTCTGAATCCAAAGAACTTGCGTAAATGATAAAAGTTTCAGTAATTGTCATACGGGTCTCTGTGTCCCCCAAGCAACTACTCCCGACCCTTTGTTAATTTTAATATACGTAAATGATATACTCGTATGTAGAGTGGTAAAAAAAAATTATCAAATGTCTCCATTTGCCGATGATGCACTAATGTTTTTCAGTGGTAAAAATCGTAATGCTTTTGAAAATTATGTAGAACTAGATTTAAAAAAGACTTAAAATAAATGTAAAAAGGACAAAGTGTAAGATTTTAAATAGTTGTTCGATTTCGTATGAAAATAAACGGTGAAATGGTTGAACAAGTATAAGAAATGAAATATCTTTGTGTACGGCTTGACAATCAAATGAACTTTAATAGTCATATGACGTTTATATATTATAAAAGATATCCAAAAAGATATGTTTTCTCAAAAAGATTCGGAAAAATATCACTACATTGTGCGCCATAAACATATTTAATACCGTTATGAAACCCCATTTCGAATTCTCCTCAAAAATGTTGTTCATGGGCAATAACTAAAACATATTCGATGTGGTCTGTATCTACATATATACCCATTTGCACGTCCGCAATGGATGAATGTCAAGGAAAGAATTTCCTTCAATACACAACTTGGTGCCGATGTAACATACTTGTCATCGAATTTAAAATATACGAGGGACGCACAACCGTACACTTTAAGGACTAACTGTGAATGCCGTCTACAATTTCACAGAGATAACAGGGCACAGAATATGGTTATGTATAGCGGTTTGAAATTGTTTAACCAATCGCCTTTGGAAATAAAAAAATGAAACTTGTGCAAAGAGATTTAAAAAAATTGTTAATATTTTATGTGAAGGGAAATATCTCATAATTTGTTAAGACTTTTGTTGATATTATGATAATTCTTTTGTTTACAGGGCCGAATGACCAATAGGCTCACGAGGAATGTTACCACATGAACTCATCAATAGCCACATAAGGTGGCATGTGGGCCACAATTTCTGAAGAATTTTTCCGTAAGCGAAGGTCCAGGATTGGCTTTATGCGATACGCAACTGGAAACAAAACAAGAAAATAAGAAGGGTGAAATAAAAATCATAATTTTAGGAGAACAGGCTAGTAAATCTACGAGGGCGGATCAATAAGTCCGTGACTTTTTGAATTTCTGACCTCTTTACTAAAACAGCAACACTGCTCCTGTCAACAGGCATTTGTCAGTTGACTCCTGTCAAAATTTAAACTTGCTGCGTCAGTTAGTTTGTGTTTGACAGCTATTTTTATCAGACTACTCACTAATTTGAGGAGAAAATGGAAAAAAGTGAATTTCGTGTGCTTATTAAGCATTATTTCTTGCGAAAAAAAACCATTACCGAGACCAAGGCTAAGCTTGATAAATACTATGGGGACTCTGCACCATCGATTTCAATGGTAAAAAAGTGGTTTACTGAATTTCGTTGTGGCCGTACAAGCACTGAAGATGCCGAACGTCCTGGACGCCCAGTTGAGGTCTCTACACCCGAAACAATCGAAAAAATTCACGATATGGTGTTGGCCGACCGAAGATTGAAAGTGCGAGAGATTGTGGAAGCCGTAGGGATCTCGCATGGCTCAGTGGTTTCAATTTTGAATGATCACTTGGGCATGAGAAAGCTTTCCGCAAGATGGGTGCCGCGTTTGCTCACAGTCGACCACAAACGCAATCGTGTAACAACTTCACAGGAAGGTTTGGCGTTGTTTAATCGCAATATGGAGGAGTTTTTGCGCCGTTTTGTAACCGTGGACGAAACATGGATCCATCACAACACACCAGAGAACAAACAACAGTCAAAACAGTGGGTTTCTAAGGGTGAATCGGCGCCAAAGAAGGCCAAGGTGGGTTTGTCAGCCAATAAAGTTATGGCGACTGTTTTTTGGGATGCACGCGGGATAATCCACATTGACTACCTTCAAAAGGGAAGAACAATCAATGGGGAATATTATGCCAACTTATTGGACCGATTCAATGACGATTTGAAAAAAAACGACCTCATTTGGCCAAGAAAAAAGTTCTTTTCCACCAAGACAATGCAAGGGTGCACACATGTGCAGTTGCCATGGCAAAAATCCATGAATTGGGCTATGAATTGCTCCCTCATCCACCCTATTCTCCAGATTTGGCTCCGAGCGACTACTTCTTGTTCCCAAACCTGAAGAAATGGCTTGGTGGAAAAAGATTTTACTCCAATGATGAAGTCATCTCGTCATTTTGAGGACCTCGACAAATCATTTTTTTTGGAAGGGATAAAAAAATTGGAGAAGCGTTGGACAAAGTGTATAGAGCTCAACTGAGACTACGTTGAAAAATAAAATTATTTTTTTATCAAAAAAATCTGTTTTAATCCAAAAGTCACGGACTTATTGACCCGCCCTCGTACAAGTAAGCTTCGCCGACGTCATCTGTCACTTGTAATCATTAACAGTGAATACTGTCAACGATTTTGAAACGGCAAGTACGCAGTGCAGCTATTTGGCGCAGATATTTTTAATATCTAAACCACAAAGCAAATAGTTGACCATTGGAGAGTCACCGACTCTGATGGCATTGAGTCTGCTCTCCGTTACCGACCCAAAAATCAAGCCTAATCTAACGGGTGACCAGATAGCAACAATAGTATTTCCAATTGTTATATTTGAGCAGCTGCCAAAGCTACCAATGACATCCAGCTGTCAAAATATTTAGTAAGGTTTGTCATTTCATCATGCATCGTTTTACGCTTGCCGAACGTGCGGAAATTATTAAAAAATATTATCGACTTTCCGGCTCAGTTACAAATACGCAACGTGAATTTCGCCTTGAGGTCGGTCGTCATCAAGGCTTCAGTGTGGAGGCAATTCGTTGCACCGTGAAAACGTTTGAGCGTGAGCACACTCTTTTGGATTTTAAGCCACCGACTAGACAGAGGTTGGTGCGAAGTGAAGAAATCATAGCCGCCGGAGCGACTAGTATCGAAAAAGACCCAGAGAGGTCGATCCGGTGCCGATAAGCTTAATCAGGCATCGCCAGAGAGTCAACCCGACTTATTTTGCGGTTGGATTTGTGCTTGCATGGATCCAAGATAATGTTTACGCAAGAATTGAAGCCAGATGACCATAGCCAACTCCATGAGTTCGCTAATTGGCCGCTGGAAATGTTTGCCGGAGATACGAGTTTTGACCAAAAAATCATCTCCTCCAACGAAGGCTATTTTTGGCTCAGCGGCTATGTCAAAAAGCAAAATAGCCATTATTGGAGCCAAGACAATCCACAAGTGTTCGACCAAGCATCAATGTATCCAGAAAGATTGACTGTTTGATGCGGTTTATGGCATGGCTGCATCATCAGACCTTATTTATTTCGAAATGAGGAAGGAGACACTGTTACAGTCAATGGTCTCAGGTATAGAACGATATTAACCGACTTACTGTGACCAGAGCTCGACAACATCAATATATCCGAGCTGTGGTTAAAACAAGACGGCGCTACATGTCATACAAGTGACACAACGTTCGAAGTTGTGAAGAAGAAATTTGGAGATTGGGTAATCTCACGGCGAGCGTTAATAAATTGGCCCCCGGGATCATGCTATTTGACACCACTCGATTGTTTTCTCGGGGGCTATGTCAAGTCCTTAGTCTACGCTAACAAGCCAACCACTTTGGACGAATTCGAGGCCAACTTTCGACACGCTATTTTCGGAATAACGCCACACGTATTGGACCGGGTCATCAAAATAAAGCCAGAATTTTACATCTACAGCGCTGTTGTTTTAGTTAATTTTTTTTCCTTTCGTTCTTAACTGGTTCCTCTATACTTGCGTCGAATATTGTTTTCTGTCAATAAAGAGAGATTTCAGCAACTAAGCGTTATCCATGAACCGAAAACATACTATCCTCTGGCGCGTATCAGTGTCAACCACGTTGGAATACTCTTATGCTCGTTATCGACAAAAAAGTTACAAAAGGTTTTGGCTGACCTATACAAAATTGGATTACAATTTCAGATCAATGTTCCTGATAAATAGAACACCAATATTGAACAAGCTATTGACACTAACGTAAGGTATCCTTCACGTTTTACTTCTACTTGCACCATTAGAGCACCAATGAATTGGCAACTACCATTCGACTTTTAGGAACCGCTAACCTTTACATCCTATGAATGCTTATTAGTTATATGGTACTTTCGGACGTACTCTTGAATTCATTGTTACTTTCCCAAATCGTGCGACTCGCTTATGGAATAACCTGCATCGCTCTGTATTTCCCTGTTATATGTAGAAACCAGCGAACTTTCAAAACCAGTAGGAATCCGTATCTGCCTTTCATTTCTAACTAATTTTCCTCTTACTTCTGCTAGGTTCAAACACCTCAAACATGTTCACAACCCCTTGAGCGCACACTTATTATATAAAAAATCGCACATCAGCACTGTCATAACTGCCACTCGAAACCAGTAGAGTCAGGTGCATACTCATGCATGTCTTCGTGTCATCCTGAGAATTTGTTTGCCGAATCGTATGTCAAACGAATAGATTCGAATGAGATCAGGAGACTATAGAAATCCCTATAAGACGAAGGAAATGCCAGTGAATCTGTCACACCTCGAAGTATGCCGTCCGGAGAAACGGGGGTTAAGTATCCGACGCAGGAAAGCAGACATGACTCAGAACAGTTGAAAGAGATCAAGGACATTGGAAATGAAGTGAAGGATAACTGAAGGCGTAGGCATTGTTGCCGCTGGATGGCTACAGGAATCAAAAAAAGAGCAATTAGGCGCCATTAAAAATCTATCTATCTGCGTTGATGGCGTATCATATGAGTATATCCTCCGCAAAAGTTGAAAAGCTTGAGCCCTTTGAAATTCAAATCAAAGGACTTGAAATGTATTGTGCTATGAATGTTCATTCAAGCGATGTTACTATGTCAACCGTTTACTAATTATTATACGTTGTACGTTTGATAAGTCACTACATTCTTTGTAATGAACAATGTAAATGTGCCGTCTCTGTATCAAATTTTAGTCGTATACCCGAAACATGACCTGAATGACAATATAAAAAGGATTGCCTTGCAACAAACTTTTCCCACAAAAAAGATCAAATATGCAAATTTTCCTTGTTTTCCTTCCATCCTCTTCTCTGCAAAAAAAAAAACCACAAGAATCCTAATGCATCCCCAATTTGGGTTATCAACAGTATCTGGATAGAAGCAGGAACAACCGAATCTATCTCCGAAACATCTTATCCATAGATGCAAACAAAATCTTAAAATCTCATGGTGAATGCAGCAGACAATCTGGCAACACCCACATTTATCAGCAAAAAAAAAAAAAACCAAAACAAAACGAAACAACCTTCCAGCTATGTATGCACTTTACTATCAGTAACTTGCATCTTCAATGTGAAACAGAGTTTTCGTATCTGGGCAACTTCTTCCTCCTCTGCTAACGGTGCAATGGTCCAACCGGCCAACTTCTGCCCTAAATTTGTGTTTTTCCAAAACAACATCTCTCCGAATGAAACACCGATGAGAGGAGGTAAGTCCTCCTGGCAATGGGTATTTTGACTACGGCTTTTGTAAATTTTTCTACACCAGCAGAAAATTTCATATTCAGCTGACCTGTATCTAAATCAGAATCTCAATCTCAATCTGAATCTGGAAGCACATGCACAAATAAACGAAAGACGAAAAGAGAGAAGCATCATTCTCAGATTTTCACAAATTGAAATAAATTGCTGCCAACTGTGTCGAGAGTAAAAAAGAATACGAGTATCTGACAGATCCAAAGCCAGTGGCTAAGTTAGTATGAGTATCCGTATGTTGCTATTAGCAGAGCAAGACGAGAAGAATCCACAACCGTGAATCTCAAGAACACAAGAAGTCGGACAATTCGACAGAACATATCTCAGAATCCCATAACCATAAAACAAAAGTATCTCTCAATACTGGATGCATTGCAATGGAACGGATACCGATGACGGTCGGCTATATCAGTATCTGTAACCGAGTATGTATGTATATGCATTGTTATGGATACGAGTTAACACTGGGCTAGTTCAGTTCAGCATCAGCGTTTTGTTGAATTAAATTGCCGTTGATTGATGCCACCGCGGGCGGTCCACACATTTAATGCGCCCGATTGTGTCAGTCCTCCCGAGATCTCATTTTTGCTTTGCGCTGATGAAGAACTGACGCCGCAGACGGCAATGACGGCAATGACGGCAATGATAACACAATGATGGCAATGACGGCACAATGATACTCTTGCTGATGATGTTGTGCAGTTCCAGATGCTCTGTTGGTTCTGATTTCATTAACTCACAGCCAGTCTTCGCTTTTGGGTTTTGTTTGTTTGTCTTGAACTTCCTTTCCCAAGATGGTGCTGGGGAGCAGTCGGACTTGGATTCTGCAAGGAGGACCAACTCAAAATTTGTACACGAATAATTAATTTTAATTTTTGAACCAAAGTTGTTCGACTTGGTTTTGGACTGGTGATTGCCACTAATTTGTATGTCCTCCGGGGTGGCGTTCTTAGCTCACTCTTCTCAGAGTGGTAATTAATTAGGCGTGGAAAGTAAGACGAAGTGTTGCACATATGTGGGCACAGCAGGGCTTTTATGGCTACGAATATGAGTACAACAACAGCGTCCGATGTGTCGTTTGGTTGATGAATGCGAGTGTTTGCTGGCTGACAAAGTTCAATGGCGCTGAGCGAAGATTTATGAGCCGGGAAGTCGGTATTTGAGACCATATTGTGAGTCACTCTATGAGGTTTGGTTTTGTTTTGTCTTTTAATGTGGGGAAGATAGTTGTATGACGGCTTGAATGTCTGTTCAAGGTCTTGCAGATTATGTGGATAGAGTCTTGCTAATGATGTCAGGTACAGGTATACTTTGCGCCTAGACTGTCGTAATATATCCCAAATTTAGGCCGCATTACAAGAACTCGACAAGATGTGTTTTATGAAGAGCCTTTAATGAATGGAGATATTAGACGCTTGGATTCAAGCCGGTACGGCTGACGAAATTAAGAAATCACTTGTGAATTACGGTCTGGGATGGAATATTACAATAGATACGGGTACATCATTAACATGGGTCGATACGCTAAGTCTTTGTTCAAATATGATAGAAAATATCTCGCTGAGTCGGTGTTGACGCCCTGACTCGAACTGCAAAGGTTCAGAGTCAAGTCGCCACGTAACAGCGGGTGTATCAGCCGCAGCACCATACTAATTACTCGAACAGAGCCAGACCTGATACAGTGCTAGCTCTTTTGCTGATACTCCGAACGGTTTTCTATTGGAAGAGCGTTCTCTATTACTGCTCTGCCACTTTTGTCGCGGACAATGCCTATCTAAGACGAGAAAATAGTTGGTACCCACAGACGTGAACAGATAGAGGACTCTCCTACAATTGCTGCGAACGAAATCAAGACTTTCCTGTCTCCATTGTAAAGTAGACTTTTTGATTTCCGTTTTCGAAAGTCCTACTAGATTTATCGATGAAGCATATGGAAATGCTCTCGATGGACTTTCTGCCAGATAATGCCGAGCGAATATCTGCATTAAAACGCAGGCAATCTTAGTAAAATTGGTGCATTACTAATGCTGCATAAGAAGTATTTAGTACCAATGGTGTTCCATAGTCTTTTACATGGAGTTTAGTATCTGAGAAGTGTCCCTCTCTGGACTAAATGATACTAAGCCTATCAAGCCATTGTCGTATTTCGATGGTGCAATACATGGCATTAATCACATTTGGATAACGGGCTGCTTCTTCAAAACCAAGAAAGAAAATGGACAGTTGCGTTATCGGCGGACAACGCACTTAATTGTCAATGGCTCGATATTTTGTTCAATAAAATGATGACAGCGGGCCTGATGCACAAACAGTGTAGAGAGAGCTTCATTGTTTCACTATATAAGGGCAAAACCGACGTGAGAAATTGTAACAACTCCAAGCTCTGCACCTGCTAGATTCAAAACCATGCTATAAAACTCGTAGGTGATGATAACATCACTCAGTCAATGGATACCCTCGAACACCGACGAAATGTCACGTGTCTCACTTTATCGCGATTTCCACCACCGGTGCTCCATAGAAATCTCCAGTAGAATTCCTCCCCTTCAAACCTTCAACCGTAACACTTGTCTCGCTATAAAAGCTCATCAGTATACCCTAGAGCCCACTTTCGGACGTACTCTAAAATATTGTGATTCGTTTCTAAACCGTACTCGCTTATGGAATACCATGCCGAGCTCTTGATTTCGTAATCATTATAACTTGCAAAACAAAAAAGCTGGTGTCGCATACGTCACCATGAACGGGTTGCGGGAGTCAAATCAACCTGCGTTTTTAAAGTGAACGAACACTACATATTAGAGTAGTGTTGGGTAGAGTAAACTCTTGCATGAGTAATCTAAAACGGCAAGGCAAACAACCCCATGGGGAAGAGATTAAAATATGTGACGAACCAAATAATGGCCTCGGATAAAACTGAATCGACTGCTGACGACCCTAGCAAACGTCTAAATAACAACGTTCGGACCGTTAACAGACCTCCTGCAGTCGAATATTTAGCAGAGGCCGTTGACTGCTATCACGCAGATATTACCATGAAAAACCATGACATATAGTATAGTACGGTGATTACTATAGGGAAAAGATTTTCCATACGCGGCAGAACTTGGAAAGAAGTCTTCCGACACGAGCGCTGTTATGGCAATCCACATCAAGGCTAAATTCGAAAACATAAGCGATGTCCCTATGGAAGACAAGGACGATGCCGCCAAAGAATGTTTCTACGAGCTCGTTGACAAGGCATATGAGCAATGTCCGAAGAACGACATTAAAATCGCCCAGTACGAAGGGGAGACCTTTGGTGGGACAGCTGATAAGCATTGCCATAGACACAACGTCTGACAACTGACTTAGGATACGAAATATTGCTATAGAAAGCACACGGTTTCCTCTATACACAAGGGTACATGGCGGCATCCGAATCATCGAACGTTGCTCCGGGCAGCAAACATTGACTCGTTGCAGCCAAGGTGCGAATGCGGATTTCCCAAATACCTCAAAATTGAACAGCTACTCTGAGAAGATATAGCGCAGAAAAGCTGCAATTACAAGAGACCACCAGAATCTTCGCTGATCGCGTATCCCTAAATCTCTCAACAACTCCTATGCCACCAGCATCAAGTACCGAAGACCAGTATCAACTATACTAACGTGCCATCAGAGAGGTAGCACTTAATATTAATAAAGAATGCCGGCAAGCCCATGCAGCTAAACAAGAAGAAGAGAGCTCTACGAGCAGAAAATACGGGAAGAGCATCGGTATTTTCAGAAGGAAAAAAAAGAGCAATCGAAGATATTAGAGGTTGTACTCCAGGAATAATGTACGTAAGTTTTACCAACAGGTAAAAGAAATATTGACAAAGCAAGAAGGCCCGTACAGAAACCTGTAGAGACGAAGTAGGAAACCTTATAGTGGAGTCACAGTCAGTGCTGAGAATATAGAAAAACTTTTTCCGCAGACTGTATAACGGCGAAGAAGACCATAATCCTGCCGTCAGGCAGAAAAAACTATTCAGGTTAAATGATGATAGCCAAAACTTCCGTCGACCTGACCAAAACGAAGTAAAGACAGCAATATCTAATCTTTAATCCAACAAAGCTGCTGGACTTACCGCCTTACCGGCTAAAGTATTCAAAGCTGCTGAAAATCAAATGACGTTGCGTGCACCAACTCATGTCTCAGATTTGGTCAGAGTCTATGCCTGATGAATGGAATCTCAGCACCTATACCCGATCCATAAACAAGGAGACCCCATAACTGCTCCAATTATAGTGATATACTAAGTCTGCTCAACAACGGATACAAAATATTTTTGCCATACTGTATGAACGGCTGAAACCCTTCGCCAGCAACCTGATTGGTCCCTATCTGTGCGATTTCAGACCAGGAAAGTCTACAATCGACCAAATCATCACACTGCAAAAAATTCAAGAGATCCAAATCGATACCCACCGTCTTTTCAGCTATTTTAAAGCCACATATGACAGCATTTATAGAGACGACCCATATAGAGCCACGTCTAGTTTTGGCATCCTAAACTCGTTCGTCTGTGTAGAATGACGATTGAGATCATTCGCTGCTCCGTCAACGTCGGTTACGTCTTGATGACCTTTGATGTCAAAAACCGGCTAAGAGAAGGTGACGCGCTGTCATGTGACTTCATGATATGATACTTGAAAGAATTTTGCGGAACTCACAAGCGAACACTATCAAAAGTCTATGCAACTACTAGCGTACGCCGATGATGTCGACAAAATGGGTTTAATGGTAAATGAGGGCAAAACCAACTACATCCTATCAACAACATCGTCGAATTGAAGAGCCGACAGCTATAATTTCCAGGCAGTAAGGGACTTTGTCTACCTTGGCTCTGCTATAAATTCTGCCAACAACACCTTAGTAGAAATAAAACGAAGAATCACTCTTGCGAATCACTCTTTCTTTTTGGGCTAAGAAGGCAATTGAGTAATAAGGCCCTATCCGGAACAATTAAGGACACCCTATATAAGACCTCGATCATCCCAGTCCTACTTTATGGAATGTTCTGAAGCATGGACTCTATTATACATTGAGAAAAATCCTAGGCACAATATTCGGTGCCGTTCGTCTTGACAGGTTTGGAGGAGAAGATGCAACAACGAACTATAAGAGCTGTACTATATAGTACAGTGATATCAACCTAGTCAGAAAACTTCGTACGAGTCACCTAAGATGGCTAGGACATGTAGAGCGAAAGGGTTGTTTGTTGAGGCCCAGGTTCACCCCGAACTGTAGTGCCACCTACGCTAGTAAGTAAGAATAGCTTTAGGAAAAGATCGTGACGATGGTCAAGAAAAACTTTCAAGAGGGTCCATATATGAATTCAGATATGAATGAAACGCAGTATGATGAAATCAGTATCAAAATATAAAATTGAGCGTGGCAGCTAAAATGCGCCTGAAGCTTAAATTTCAGACTGTTACGAACTCCTGTAGGTCTTTGACGCAGTTCACACATTTGTATTTTGTATTTTACTATTAAAAAATCGCTTACAAAATAGGACTAAGTCCTATAAATTGTTGTAAGCCTTGTTGGTTGGGGGAAATTCAGCCTACTATGAAGGTAATCAGGTTGTTGTGTTTGAATGATTTGATGCATGTAGCTTAGGGAACGAAATTTCAATAAATTTCCTAGACTCGTACCGCAGACTTGTATCGAGAGAAAAGATACATAGTCATATCGGCGTAAATTGAATACAAAGTGGGGGATATTGTTATGTACAACATTTATGTTAGTTTGCGGCTGGTCGCATAGTCCAAATCACAGAAAACTTCGCATCCATACAGTAAAACGGGAAGTAAAAGAGTTTTTGCCAGTAATAGTTTAGTGTTTTTGGGAATGAAACTTTGAGTTACCCGAAGAAGACGAAGGCTTCCATAAACTTTTTCCGATAGCATTGTTGAAATGGTCATGCCAATTGAGGGTACTGTTGAAAATCATTCCTAGGTTTCGGGCGGAGCTGACACAGTCAATGGTTTCCTCCTCTAGCTTCAATGAGTTTAAAACGGATACACACGGACCTTTACGATAGATGGGCAGGACTTTCGACCTGACAGGATTTAGGTAGAGGTTGTTGTTTTTTGACCAGCTGGATATAAGAAATAAGTCCTAGTTCATTAAATCAACTGCTTTATTTTTTTCAGAGAAGGGTCGACTGATTAAAAGTTGTACATCATCAGCGTATAGATGAATTAGACAGTGTTTTATAACTAGCGGAAGCTCATTGATATAAAGTGAGAAGAGGATTGAGCCAAGTATAGATCCCTGTGGCACACATGTTAAAACGTCCATAAAACTGGATGAGCGACCATTTGCCACAACGCGTTGTTGTCTCCCACTAAGATACGAGAAGATCAACTTACAGGACTCGAAAGTAAACCCATAAGAGTTTTGCAGGTTTTTTCATAAAATTGAGTAGTTGCCAGTGTCGAATGCCTTGGAAAAGTTTAAGAGAGTTAAAAGCGTTATGTGATTGCTATCTATTGCAGTTCTTATTTCATCAGTTACTAGGAGTAAGGCCTGACTGGCAGGTGCTTAACAACTGCTTGATAACTGCTGTTCAAAAACGTTTGAAAGGAACGGTAGTATTGCTGCTGGTCGGAACTCTGTCTCTATGCCTGTGTTTTTTTTAGGAATAGGAATAATTTTAGCTTTCTTCCATTCCAAAGGAAACTCGGAGGTAGTCAATATACTATTAAAGATGTGTGCTACGAAGCGCAAAATGTACGGTAGTAACAGTCTTATAAATTTTGGATGTATTAAGTTAAGGCCAATAGCATTCGACTTTATTGATAGAATTGCCTCAACAGTGTCTTCCTCTTGTAATCTTATAAAGTTGAAAGTGCTACTAAAATAAGTTGATTCATCTTCAGTTAGTGAGCTATTGGCGATTGCGATACCAGAGGACTGTGACATTGAGGTGAATTGCTTGTTGAGAACATCGCAATCAATATTATCAGGTAGCACTTTAGATTGCCTCACAATACCGATTTCCTGCAGGTTTTTCCAAACTTTATTGCTAGAAACTGAAGAACCAAGTTTTTCATCAAAAAAGTGCATTTTTGCCAATCTTATCATTTGATTTCGAAGTCTACGATAAGATCGGTGAAAATGTTCCATCTCGTATTGTCTTCACTGACTGCAGCATTTCGTCGTGACATCAGAGAAGAGATGTCGCCATACAGCCAAGATGGAGCCGTATTTTTCGCCACAGATGTTTTTAAAGAAACATGCAAATCAAACAAGAAGTTGAGGTTACGGCCTAAAAAGCATATCCGCTCGTTTACATTTTGCATAAGGTACAGTGGCTTCTAGTTTAGGCTATAAAAGTCTTGAATCAGTTCATACATACGAGTATATATTTATATTTTTGAAATCACGATATTGGAAACTTTGCTGACCAACCTGGCAAGCTATATCCAAGCATGTAAGGATTAAATAGTGCTTGGAGAAATAAGATGATTGAAGCTGACTATAAAGCAAAGCTTTAACGACATCGAATCCAAGAAAATGGTCTAGTAAAGATCTGGATGAATCAGTAAAGTGAGTAAGTGAATAGTTGTTTATGGGATTGAGGGCCCCAAATGTGCTAAGAAAGTCTTTTGATAAATATTGTCCAACATCCATAAAGAGACTTGGCTATCCCCTGATCAATCACCGTAAACCAGATTGATCATATTGCGAGAGACGCCGGTCACTCCTACAACTCTGAATAAAATGAGCATGCCAGGGCTACAAAGCCAGTGTCGAAACTAGCAAAGAAAAACACGGCCAGCTAGAATCACAGGTCCTATAGTCCTATAGAATCAAAGACGGTGCTGAGAATATGTAAAGGCTACTTCTGTAGACTGTTTTCATGAAAAATAATATATTCTAGGATGAAAACCTTCCCAGTGGCCTAGACGAAGTTAAGACACCAATATCGAGGATAATGTCTAGTAAGACTGCTGCTCCGCAGCTATTTGAAACAGGTGGGGATGAGCTGGTTGTGAACATAAACCTGCTTATCTGTAAGATATGGTCTGAGGAAAGCGTATCCGAGAGTAGGAATTTCAGCATCGCTTGTCTGATCCACAAGAAAGGAGAATCTTTTGACGGCGCCAACTTTAGGGGATTAAGTCTCCTCAACATCGTCTATTAGATCTTTTCTGCGGCATTATGTGAGCACTGAACACCATTCATGAGCAATCTGGTTGGTCCATAACAGTACACTATTAGGGCAGGAAAGTCCACCATCGACCAAATATTCACACTTTGCCACAGGCCCCACTCACCATTCACCTGCCGATTGATACCATGCCTAGGAACGAACTTTACACCCCATCACTAGTTATGACATCCCTACCAAACTCGTCAAGTTGTGCGAGGTAGTTAGGTAAGGTAAGGCGACGAACTATCTGGTGATTTTTTTTACATCACCCTACGAAGAACAGTGAAGAACTAACTGTTTGGCAAAAGAAGCACGATCTTTATAAAATCCACACAATTATTTGGGTACGGGGATGATATTGATGTGATTGAACGAACACAGCGAGCCGTCAATAAAGCTTTTGTGAGTATTGAGGCCGAAGCGGCCAAATTGAGTTTGATGGTAAACAAAGTAGATACTGTCATCAGAAAAGGACGCAATACAACCGACGGCCTGACCAGAAAGTCATTATTGGCAGTTGGAAGTTATTGAAAGTTAATGGCTTCACCTATCCGCAGTAACAAGGAGCAATGACATCAGCACAGAACTCAGACGCAGCACCAATCTTGCCAATCGCTGTTTCTTTGGAGTCAAGAGCAAACGAGCAAACAGAGCCTCCTCCTCTGGCTTTACTCCAGACCCATATCATCCCGGTTTTGAATTCTATTAAAGCAGCACTTTTGGTATCTTTCATCAGAAAAGACTCGTTACTGCCGTTAAATGGTAGGCTATACGTTTGTTAATTAATTTGTATAATTAACACCAAGCAAATCTAAATAGAAGTTCTCAAAAGAACTGAGTATTTACATCTATTTCATCCATCGCTTTCATGTTAATCCCACAATGTAGTTTGGTTTTAGCATATCGTTAATACAACTCCATGAGGGTAATGAATATTTTATTTTACACCTATATGCAATAATCTGGCGAGCAATTTAAGGTACCTATTGCTTTATATTTTATTTCAATTTCATTAAAAAGAAGTTCACTATTTTTAATTTACTGCGGATACCATAATATCTAATATATAGTAACTAACCACCCAAGTGTGCCGCCCAATAACACCAGATACGACTCCTTCTGCTGCTGTACTATCCCATCCGTGAGTCTTGTTCTTCCATCTAAAATTCCTCACTTAACATTCCGCCGCTGCAAATTGAACTCGTAAATCCTCCTTATATGCCATGCTTCCAACTACCATCTCCCAGTTATCCCAAGCATATGCAAATGCAAATGCAGAAGCCACTACCACTTAAGTTTTATATTTTCCCTTATCTCCCACTAATTGCCCCCAAACTTAGGATCGCAGCTTTGCCCGATACACAAAGATCCCCCTCTTGTTCCATTACTATGGCATCAAGACCGACCGTGTGTGTCTGCCGCTGTCAGCAAACCAACTTATGCGGAACAAATTACTCTCGCAGTCGTTTTTGGCGAAGAATCGCACTCGACATCTCGTAATATACTCCAGACCTAATGCGCCGGCTAATTTTCACCTCTTAAAAGTAACCATGCAGGGTATCCAGAATCTCGACATCACAGTTTCCTAGCAGCGCAGCATTATCCCAGGCCACATGCTTTAGACTTGACTTCCTTGGAATTATTTTATGGCTGCCATCCGAATCGGTCTGAGGTTTTTCTAAAAATAAAATCCAATCGAGCTGGGAACAGGGAGGATAATTTTGGCAGCACATGGGATATTCACAATGTCTGAGATGACGATGACGATGACGACGACACAACGACCCAGCGACAGCGGTAGTGGAAAGCAATTCCAACTGAGAGCCATCAAACCGTCTAAAATCGAAAATCCACCGCAAACAGATGGAGCAGATACCAGTAACACCCAGTCGTACGATGCGAATATTACTCTGGCATTAGCTGCTGCCAATTGAATGTTCGGACAGAGAATCCGTCCTGTACAGCGCCGGAAAATCCAAAAATCCAATCTTCTGGTTATTTTTAAGCTACTTCAAGTTGGGATACCTCTAGAAGCAGCAATAGTAGATATCATCTCTTGGTAGATGAAACAAAAGCCACAGACAGATCGGTACAGAACGTGTGCGACAACGACTACACATTGCAATTGCAGCAGCACATTCCTTGTGTGTTACACCGCAGAGCGAGTGCGTGTGACAGGCGACAATATCTGACAATCTCAATGTGGTGGTGCTGCTGCGATTCAGTGACTTTGTCGAAATCGCATGTTGGGCACTCTGTCACGCGCACGTGGCCCAAACTCATCAGAAAAAGGATTCAAGATACGAGTTTGTAGTCTAGTACATCATCTAGAAATGTCTTATGACAAAAATCCCTTTCTAACTGAATCAATTGAAGTTGGAGAAATTCTGACAGATGCCAGGAATCTATTTTTGGCAGCAAAGTTGACAGCAAGTGACACAGGGTGACAGTTGTTGAAATGCTTCGATTGAGTGGTGTTCCTCGGTATACAGATACCTATTACTTCTCTTTTATCCAGCATTCCCCGTTGAATCGTTTGAAGAGATTAATCAGCAGGAAGTGCTCGCATTTCCAACTGAAAACAATCTGTGCCTTCTGGCCGCAACGCGAACATGCAGTTAAAGCAGCGCGCGCGTTAAATCTGAAAAATGCTTAATCCCATAGCGAGAACATTCAATTTACTGGGATGTCAGAGCATAGCAATTTCGCAAATAGCCCCCGTGCATGGATTTTATTCTCTCGCAGAGAACATGGAGTTCTGAATCGGAATCCGAACTGGAGTTGGAGTTGCAGTTGGAGTCAGAGTATCAGTTTTTTTCTTTTTTTGTGTATCTTTGCATCTCGGTTCGGTGTAAAGGTCTATGGTTGTTGCAAAAATTTCCTCTTTAACATTGGGTGGATAGTATTTCATAGAGCAAATACGTACTCGTACATGCAAAACACAACCACCCGCACAACAACATGGTATCATATACGAGTATACGAGGAGGCAGAGAAATCCTTCCTCCTTTGAGCGTTGGCTGTCTGTCAGAAGACAGTGCCTGGTGTTACTATGGGTATAGTGTGCTGCATCATAGATTTCAAGCCTTCAAACTGTCTTATTAGAGGTTGTTCGAATGCCATTAATTTCATCCCTAAGGGACTACTGGCACTGGGACTAGTACTGAACCTTTTTGTTCTGTTTTACAAGTTCCCTCAATGTCGGTCGGAATACTATTCCCTGTGTCTGTGATGTTGCTCTGGAATCTGACAAGTTAGTTGCACGAATAGAAGAAACACGAGTTCTTTGCTGTTGTATTGTTGCTGTTGTTTGTGTACTGCTTTGCTTTCGACTTGGATTCGGATTCCTTCTGGCATGGTAAGGCGAATTGTAAACGCGATATGGCATCTCTTCCCTAATACAAAAGGGGGGAACCGAACACAGGGTGGAATGCATTGCGGGTGAGTGAAAATAGTTTTGGTACCGTGTACTCTATGGCATGTTACAAGTCATCGGGAACGAAATGGATCAACTCCTCTTTCGAAAATGAAATGTTTTGCCAATGGCACAATGAGGTTTTTATCATGGTGTACTGGGTTTCGGAGGGTTTCTCATGATGGGAGGGCGGTTACCATGGTAAATGGGGGTGAGATTGTGTTGTGATGTCTGTGGTGGAGATTTATGATTCGCGGAAGTTTTAGATTGTTTTTCGCGAAATTAAATTATTTTTCTTTTGATGGATGGCATGAGGAATGCATGTTAAAATTCATACACACTGAATGAAAGACGAAATGAGTTGGAATTTTCAGCACAATCTGTGGGTGGAGGTATGTGCAGAGATCTTAATTCTAACACTGTACGAGGATGTTGAAATAAATTTCCACTTTTTAGAAAAGTAATGGTGACATCTATGAACTGGTATTTATACAGAAAAGAGAAGAAATTGAATAAGCTCTAAGCTTCTCGAAAAGGTATATAAGTTATGCCGAATTATAACGATATGGGATCCAGATATTACATTTGGTTCTAGTATCATTTGGAGATACAGATATGGACAATGCATTATTGGAGTAGATGGATAAGTATCAAAAATCATTTATTGAAAAGTTTACTTCGAGTATGGTTGCATAAGATGGCTGAAAGTATTTTCGGATACTGGACAAACTTATTGAAAAAGAAAAGGCAGTCTTATGCTTCGGAAGAACTACTGATATCACTGCTATATTTTGTCCTTGTCAATGTAATTTGTTGATGTCGCAAGGCTTTCTACAACACACTAATGGGCAAGCAGTAGTATGACTTTAGACCCTCCCCAGATTGACTTTAGACCAATTTTTTATACTAAGACAAATGTTGGAAATGATCCATCAAATATTAATCCGTTACTCACCACCTTCATCGACTTAATATCCAATTCGGAAATAAACTTTTCCAATTACTTCTTCAAACTGGTGTAGATAGTCCACACGCAAGTGTGAACAGAGAAGACACTGTCTTCCACAGATCTGCCTCCTGGATGTAATCCACAGAAGACATCGATATAATTAGCTGCGGCCCTTATCCGTCAAAGACACTTTTACGTCGGGATGAGTTGGTATAATCAAACAGAAATCTACCAACATAATGCCACTGTTAAAACTTCGAGGTCAAACTCGTAGTTAAGGTTGGGTATCCTTTTCAATTTTAGCATAACAAAATAATTTAAAGCCCATAATGAGGAAGACAAAATGCAAAACATTGATCTCGCTGGTCGTATTATAACAAATATCATCGAGTCTTGTATGATAACCAGGAAAACGGAAGACATTTTAAACAATTGTGGGAGAAAAGTTATCTACCTTTTGCCATGTCGACTGTGTTGCCTTGGCCACACTGAGCGAATGAACAATAATGCTCCAGTCAGGAGGTTCTTTCAATTCAAGCCCCCATGTTCGAGACGACAAGGGTTCCAACCGCAAATTAAATGTTGAAGCAATCGCGGACGACAGAAGGCTTGTTCAAGAGAGCTAGAATCAGCCGCTCAGAATCAAATAGAACGGAAGGCTGTCGTGTTTCAGGAAACCGAGATCCTATTGAATAAAGAAAGTTCATACGAGCACATACTATGAGTATCCGGATCATTGATATCTAAATACAGAGCTTTAAAGTGACCTTCTCACATCGTGGGGTACGAAATGGGTTTACACATTTATCTGTAGACCTTATATGCAGACCGGATACATGATTATTTGAAAATCGTTAAGATTGCTGCGTAAATTGAATGGTGTTGTTGTGGTAACTGAAATAACATTGAAAATTAACCTAGGAATGGAGGATATATGGAGGATAATGTAGATATCGGTTTCAGAAAAATTTATTTATATCTAAAGTACTAGCTGGTTATACTGAACGCCCTTCCAAATATACTGCGTATAAGCCTTTCCGAAATCCGTAGTATTTATATAGAAAATGTTGTATCTGTCGATTTAAATTGGTAAGAAAACGTCAGGAAGACCTTCATCTATGCTGCGGTTCCTGATTTAAGCTGCAACATTTTTCAAAATGCTCATGAGTAGGTCAAGATCTTCTAACAAAAGAAGCAACATCCATAGTAGCTTTGACATCAACTGATGGTCTAGCTGTCTTATCAATGGGCAACATGTTTGCTCGTACAAAAATTGGCTCAATATCTTGCAATTTGTGCCTTTTAAGGCTAAAGCACTTCTCATCTTTCTATAAGAATATCATAGATCATACGGAAATAATGATTGTTCTTTGGGAAAGTCCATCAGGGTTGTATCCATGAAAAGCAAGATGATGATGGTAGGTCACATGTTGTTCACCCTGAAGGCATTCGTTCAGAACGTCTCTCGAAGCGAAGTTTTCAACGCAAGCAGAACTGAGAAGATTGCTTTTGCTTTTGTGTCTCAACCTTTGGGAAAAAACCCGAATTTTTCGATTTCATCAATGAATAGGTCATACTACAGACAACGCTCTACCGAATTATGCGTAAAGACTTGGTTTATAAGCCTCAAAGATTTAATAGTGTCAACAACTTAAAACTGAGGGACGTAAAAACTTTTCCAGCAGCGTACTGCTAGTGCATGAAATTGAATCCTCAAGGTTTTCTTAATAATCAGAATTGCCACATTTAGAGATTTAAAAAATCCAAGAACGATTGTCCAAAAGCATCGCTATCTAGAACGTGTTACGTGCGGTTTTTGGGCAGAAGATGTCATTAGACTTTATTTGGCTGGTATTGGAAGCCATGAATGAGGGCAATGTTTATTTCCAAAAAGTTTTCGATACGTGCCCAACAAGTGGTGAAACGATTGCTCTTTTGTGAAAAAATGTTCATTACCGTGTCATTTGTTGATCTCAATTGTTCGTTGGGATCATGCAATTTAACACAGCGCGTCTTCTTTATGCTGGGTGCTGGGAAAGAGAAAGCTTATGGAAATGCTCCTCCGTCAATTGAGGCACTGAGATGCAATATCCGAGCTCTCACAGAAGAAAATGTAATGAACAATTTCATCAACAGAGACTGGGCGTGCCACAGGGGTGGTGGATATCATGTGACTAGTTTTGTTTATCATTATTAATGGCAGCTACTCCTCTATCAACTAAAATTAAAATCAAATCTTATTTCACAAAAAAGACCAGTTTTTTTTTATTCTAAGTAGAACCTCTTATTGGAATACCTGGGTCTTTCGTTAAGCGCTCCTATCTTTAAATTTAAATAAAACAAAGTGTGTGTGAGATATCACCGAAATTTTTTATTCCTTTAAAAGGCATATCGATGCCATTATGAATGGAATATAACATCGTTCAAATGTCCCCCGCGGCTTCTCTGGGTGGCACGCATCCGAAATATCCAATTTTCCATGACTCTGGCGCATAAATCAGGCTGAATTTGACCGATGACATGGGTTATGTTGGCTTTGAGGGCCACTGTGGTTTGTGGCTTATTAGCATAGACCTGCGACTTCAGAAAACCCCACAAGAAAAAGTCTAAAGGGGACAAATCGCATGATCTAGGTGGTCAGTTCACATGACCTCCGGTTGAGATGGCAATGTCTTCGAACCGCTCGTGCAGAATTTCCAATGTGGCCGTCCTGTTGAAACCACATGTCGTTGGTATCCATACCATCCAATTCAGGTCAAAAAATGTTGGTAATCACCGACTTATAGCGCTCGCTGTTGACGGTAAAGGCCCGGCCTGCGTCGTCCTCAAAGAAATATGGACCGATGGCTTTTTCGGGATGCATTGGACGCTCTTGGATCTCATATGGATTGGTATCAGTTTCCTACTACTCCAGAGCCCATTCAGTGAACACACGTCGTTGTCTATGGTCGTTTACCTTCAGCTCCTTGGTGAGTTGAATCTTGTACGAATGCAGGCTCACGTCACGACGCAAAATTCGCCAAGCTGTGGTCAGCGAAAGGCCGAGTTCTTGTGAGCGACGCGAAATCGACTGCCTCGGATTTTCCTGCACACTCTCACGGACAGCGGCGATGCTTTCGGCAGATCTTGAATTTCGTTAACGAACGGGTGTTGGTTTATCATTTACTGAACCAGTGGACTCAAACTTATCCACCACACTGCGAATAGTCCTCTCGTTGCCCAAACAGAACACCCAATTTGAAAAAAACAATTTTATCATTTGTTGAACGCTATGTTCCATCCACGGTGATTTGGCAAAACAGATTGAATAAATGACAGCCAATTTGACAGATGTAGGTTCAATAATGTGGCCGCTAGCAACTGTCAAAATTTGGAAATGCCTATTCTAAGACCCTGTAGCATAATAGCCGTGTGTGATACTATCGCTGAGTTACGGAAGTCTGAAGAACATCGAACAGAGTAGCAGTGCAGATCAAGTCGAAATATCGATTAAATTGTGGCTTAAACAAACGCTAACAGCTTATAGGCATTCAGCACAACATTAAATACGAATATTTCAAGACAAGAGGTTTCATACTTGAATGAGTGCGATCAGTATGCCTTAAGTTACACTAGCTTGGCCATAATGTATGACTCTATGCCGTCGAAAGTCAATTCGGTTTTGATATTTGTGAATAAGCAATGGAACGTTATGCTCCTGAAGAGCGCGGAATAATCGTCACGATGTTTTTTGATGAATAATTCGTCAGTGATTCTACCACAATATGTATTTCGTTCCCGTTTTCCTGGCCGCCCTGCTTAACCTGGTCGTTCAATGTGACATTTAGTCCGCACGACTCTTAGAGCCCGAAACAACACGGGACTGAGCAAGGCCTATCACCCCTCGTTCGGCCACGGATATCGCTGCTGTGGCTGAAGGAGTCGTAGAGGCTCCGTCGACATCGATCAGATGATGTGCCATGTAAGAGGGCATTCCACGCACGTCTCTACGGCGGATTTTTGTGAAAGATTGAAGATTTGTCCTTACAAAGTGTAGACAGTCCATCAGCTAATGGGTGTTGACTGTGAATCGCGTCTAACCTATGCTAACGCCCTCCTGAATCTCTAACAGATCCATTTCCACCTATGTATGTGAATACGTGAGCAAACAAAACTCGCGGTTTTGGGGCGCTGAAAATCTGCGAGTAATGCACGAAGAGTCATTAGATTCACTCAAAGTAACTGCATGGTGTGCTGTTACGGCGTGGGCAAAACGATTAAACATCCGTCAAGAAGTGGAGAACCTGTTGCCGGAAGTTTTGAAGAAAGCCATGGAAAATGCCATAAAAGAGCCCAGATGGTAGTCAACAATAGCGATGGCCAAGCGATATTATTTTCAAAATATGGTGGGAAAAAAACTTGGGCATTCAGCACTTATAAAAACGGATTCATATTTTTTTTTCTATTTCAAGGATATACGTAGAAATATCTGGAATATAGGCCATGATGTATGACTATGGTCCGCCTTATACTTGCAACTGTGTTTTGTTTTTAATAAAAAAATCTGTACAACTATAAGATCTGCACATGTTATACAGGATGTTGCGGATAATGTGTCGAAGACTTTAAGGAGAGATTCTTTGCCATCCCCTCCCAAATACAGAGGTTTTGACCAAACCATTGCGCTGCCATATTTTGACTCCTCTTCAAAATAATACACTTCTTTTACAACAGCCCTATAAAACTAACTATTTAACAGCTGTTTGAAATTTTTTGACGGTAACGGAGTCTCCTTCCTCATTTGGAAAGAAATAAGGTCCGATGATCCTGCCATGCCATAAAACGCAACAGTCAATCTTTATGGATGCATTGATACCTGGCCGAATACTTGTGGATTGTGATCGCTCCAATAATGGCAATTTTGCTTGGGCACTGAGCCAAAAATGGGCTTCGTCAGAAAAGATGATTTTTTAGACAAAACCCGGATTTCCGGCCATCATCTCCAGCGTCTAATTAGCGAACTCACTCAGCGTTTTCTATGGTCGTTCGGCTTCAATTCTTGCGTCAGCACAATCCTATATGGGTGTAGGCCCAAATCCAACCGCAAAATAAGCCGGGTTGACTCTCTGGCGATGAACAATTCAGCTGATCCGCACTGAATTGACATTTCTTGGTTTTCTTCGGTACCGTCGACCGCTACAGCGGCTATGTTCTCTTCACTCATTCTCTGTCTGGTTGGTGGCTTAAGACCAAAAAGAGTGTACTTACGCTCAAACTTTTCCATGGTGGGACAAATTGCCTGCTCACTGATGACCGACTTCACGACGAAATTCACATTGCTTATTTCCAACTGTGCCGGAATTTGGTAATAATTTCCACACGTTCGGCAAGCGTAAAATAATGCATGATGAAATGGCAACCGTTACTGAATATTTTGATGGTGAATTTGGCAGCTTCTTAACATAACAATTGGAAAAACTATCATTGTTATCTGGTCACCCTATAGTTTTTAACCGCCATATTGGCGTTTAATTCATAATATCCTCGATGATGGACTTTTCAACACAAGAATACTCGTACACGATGCATGTCTATGGTTTCTGCAATGGGAAAAGATAACGGATAAGATTGCAATATCTGAGGATTGTCCCAAATATCTGGGCATTTATTAGAACATTTTCCAAGTTGAGGGAGGCAGAAACAACTCGGAAATCGTCGAGAGATTCACATCTTGTTTTAACAAAAGGCGTTCACAGCTACAAACACATTTTACAGTACGTCAGACCCCATTCAAATTCCAGTCTTAGGCAACTAAGCAGATATTTTAATCTAAGCGGAGCTTATATCTGGAGAATTCTACATTCGGAAAACATGCATGAATTCCATCATATCCCATCCCTTGGAGCTACAACCCAAGGACTTAGAGAAGGCTTTGGAATTCTGTAATTACATTCTGGATAGACAATTTGTGATAGATAACCAGCGATGGAATCACTAATTTCTACAACTTACATACCTCGACAGAAAGCAACCCCCACTCCATGAAATACAGAGGTTTTGAGCATAAGTTCAATGTCAATTTGTGGGCAGGCACATTGGGTAACACGTCGATCGAACCTTATCGGCTTCCTCTTTTTAATTACCAGAGCTATTAGGCAGTAAGGGCTGGTTATATCGCGCGTATGAAAACTCGAAAATAGGGCGGGATGAATCCACTTTGCCCACTTTGAACCATTGATATGATGCAAGGTTTAATGAAAAAGAAAAATTAATTTGTATTTCCTTCTTCATGAAATGTTAAACTATTTTTAATTTATCTTGCAAACTACTTACTTGAGATGAAATGACCTAACATTTTTTTTGTTTGTAAATATCAGGCACACGTTTTAAAGTTGCAAAAAGTGGCGGTTAATAGAAAATTTTTCCGAAAAAAATTATGACAAAGTCAACATTTTAAATTAAAAACAAAAAAACCTTTTGATCTTCAATAACTTCTGACACATTCATTTCAGGACACATAATTCCACGTTCAACAATATTCCAAATGTAGATGCATAAATTTGAAGAATGTTGTTTTCAACCTGCATTTCCGGATGCATTTCTTTTTTTTTCTCAAAATATGTCAAGGAATCTTCCCTTAAAGTCTTCAACACATTATCTGGAGCACCCTGTACATTAATAACGGTTGAAAGCAGAGAGCCTAATAGGATGCGGAATTTTCGCCAGAAGTAAACCCAATAAGTCTGAAGCATCAGGCATGTAAGTGCAAGGAAATTTGGTATTGGCACACTTCTGTCATCGACACCACCGACGATATGGCCATCAAATTATCAAATTTACGGCAAACGTGAGCCTATGCGTTGGTGCAGAGAATTGCGAGGCCAGCTTGCGAAAATGACGAGTAACGAGTTCGAAAAGAATATCGACTTCATCAAAAGAAGAGAAGACCTTAGGATTCGTCATTCGATCCAGGCTATGTATACTGCAACTGTAGATATGATCTTCGAAAGTCATCCATTCAGTCCAATTTATTACCACTTCAAGTCGATAATACCCGCCGGTTTAAGAGCATAAACTATTGTTTTCAAGTAGCCCTACAAAAAATAATGGGCAGACGTCAACTAATTTTGAAAACGAATTGCATGTCTATTTCGAAATCACCTTCTCCCAAACTGCGACTTTTGAGTTGCTGTTTAAAGGACGTGACACCATCCTTAAAACCACATCTTATCCATATCAAAGTCTTTCAAATTTCGAAAGAAATTTTTGTTAACCACAGTCCGCTACTGATCTCCGTTAAACCAATTTGCGCATTCTTCTGGATGAAATGGATTTACATGTTTCAGGCTTCTGCTCACTCTGAATTTGGCAATATTGCTCATTAATATATTCGCTAAAGCAGAAATGAGCCTTGTCACTGGTTGGCTTCCAACTACCCCAAAGACCAAATAATCGAACGAATGACACATTCTATTGTATGATCATGGGGCTCTAAATTCTGCACCAAACTGGATCTTATACTGATGAATGCCAAGATCTTTACATAAGATATTCCACTTACTCCACAGGCAGGACCAAATTCATGAATTTGAGCCCTTCGTCACATTATCGCTTACAACTGCTTCGCGCGGGCGAAGGAAAATCAAGGAGGATAGAAAGAGAGGTACCAATGAACGTTGGTTTTAAATGCTTGAAGGTTATAAAGACTAGGAAATAAAGAGCTAGGCAGGGCACTCCATAAGCGAGTTGAACGGCTTAGGAACGAATCACGATATTTTAGAGTACGTTCGAAAGTGGGCTTGAGGGTATACTGATGAGCATTCATAGCGAGACAGGTGTTACGGTTAAAAGTTTGAATGGGCGGAATGCTACTGGCGATTTCAATGGAGCACTGATGGTGGAAATAGCGATAAAATAGAGTGAGACATGAGACATTATGTCGGTGTTCGAGGGTGTCAATTGTTTGAGTGATATTAGTTTCACCTATGAGTTTTATCGCACGGTTTTGAATCCGGTCTAACAGATGCAGAGATGTTTTAGGAGCACCTGACCAGATGTGAGCTTTGTGCTACAATTTTGTGGCCAGATCAGAGGGGGTAAAATATTTCTTGCATCGCTCGAGGAAACCTAGACTTTTCGCAGCATTTTTGATGAAATCGAATATGCGGGCATTCCAACGTAAGTTGTCACTGATACAAATATCGAGAATGGAAAGTTTATCGGTTTCGATGATGCAAGTGCCATTCATGGATAATGGCGGGGTGTTCAAAGTTCGCTTTAACGACATCAGGCAGCATTGAGTTTTGGACGCATTAAATTCTATGCACTCTGTTGATAGTTCCCCAATTGGTTATGCTGTTAATATCGGAATTTAATGAGCTTAACATACGCTGCCGTTCCCGTTCTAGAGCTGGAGAGCAGGGTCGTGAGTCCGGGAACGAATACGAAAAGCAGAGAGTACTGTCATCAGCAAAGGAATATACTGGATTAGAAGAAGCAGACAAGAAAATTAAAAAGAGTGTCGGAGACAGAGCGCAGCCCTGGGGTGCACCAGCATTTATTTTGTCAATATCAGGTTTGAAACCGTCCAAGACAACTTGAATTGAACGTTCCGAAAGGTCATTTCTAATCCATTGAAAAAGAGAGTCATCGATTCCAATAGCACGCATTTTCAAAAAAAGAGCCTGATTCCAAACACTGTCAAATGCCTTAGAAATATCAAGTGTAACTATCTTGCTTTCGCCAGATTGATGTACGCTTGGGTTCCATATTTTCGGTGAGACATGCCATCAGATCACCAGTGGACCTGTTGCTACGAAAACCATATTGCCGGTCATTGAGAAATTTTCGTGTTTCGAGATATTTCATGAGCTGACGGTTTATCAGCGTTTCCATGACCTTGGAGAGAAGGGACGTAAGTGCAATGGGTCTGTAGGAGGAGAGAGAAGATTCGCCTTTTTTAGGGACGGGCTGGACAAATGCTGTTTTCCATCTGCTCGAAAAGAGTCCTAAGAGTAGGATTGATGAAAAAGCTTACGCAGTGGTTTTGCCAGCGAGGAAGAACACCTCTTCAGAAGGAGGGGAGATATACCACCTGGACCAGCAGATTTATGTATATTGAGATCTTTAAGTACTCTTGCTACTACACGAGTGCGAAAGTAAATTCGTCCCATTGAAAATTCGACGCACTCAGGTGTAGGTGGAGACAAACCACAATCGGAGCGGGTTGAGCTGTCCGCAAAGTGTGCAGCAAGCAGATTGGCCTTGTCCAAAGAGCTGACAGCTGGAATATCATTGTGAATGAGCGTTGGGATGGAGGATGAGGTAGAATTTCTAATATTTTTGACGAACGACCAAAAATTTTTACTACCTTTGGGGCATTGTAGTATTTTTTGCCTCAATTTTTGGTCGTATTGGAATTTTACATGCTTAAGAAAGACGTTACAGTAATTCCTGGCTCGTTTAAACTTTTTTCGGTTTTCCTCTGTTGTGTTGGTCTTGAAGAACCGATAAAACATTTCTCTAACCCTGACAGCCTCAGGCTGGATAAAGTTTCTCATTCCAAAGAGAATGGTGTCTGCGATCATATCAGCGGTTTCATCCACGTCGTTATCGAAGAAACATAACGACCAGTTAAGTTTCCTAAAGAAACTGTTAAGACCGCTCCAGTTGGCTTTCTCGTATTGCCATACGGTTCTTTTAGGGATCTTTTCTCTAACTGTGTGGGTGTACTAGAAATTAGCTGATACGAGTATAACACAATGGTCCGACGAGCCTAGAACGGAGAGCACTCAACGATGTACTTATCAGGGTGAGAAGTTAAAACCAAGTCCAGGGTGTTGGCGGTATGACTATCAACGTCTGGTATTCGTGTGGGCTCATTTACAAGCTGCATTAGGTTGTTTTCCGCACCAAAGAACTCAACACATCGTCCTTCTGGTGTTGTCTGTTGATAATGTCGAATCCATCCACCAATTGTATATATTGAAATCGCCCGTAATAATGATTTCAGCATGAGTATACAGGGATATAATTCTTTGAATGGATTCAGAAAATGCATCGAATTCGTTAAAAGTCGAATTGCTGTCTAGTTTGGGGCTTTTGTAAATAAAGCAGTAGTGGATAATTTGCTTACGAAGATGGAATTTTAACCACATGAAATTGAATTCCGGAGTGGAACAGGGACTACATTGTGGTGGAATTTGGTAAGCTACATCACTACGCACGTAAATGGGGAGACCGCGTTGAGAGAAGAATAATAGCACTAGTTCGTAGTTAGTTTGCTTTAGATCAGAGTTATCTGAGAAGTATGAGCGGGGATCTACCTGTGTTTCACTAAGTTCCAAAACAGGTGGTCTATATTGACAGACGTGGACGTACGCAGAAAAGTGCTTTTAGCCCGCGTACGAGTATATTGGCAACATCCACTCTGAATTCCCGAATCAGTATAAAGAAAGACAAACACAAAAAACACAAGCACCAACCTTACTAAGCACAGCTGTGAAGTAAAAATTCAGAGCTGGTTTACCGAATCAAATTGTTGTAGGTGTTATGCCCTTACAACAATAGGAACCAGCACACCAACAAAATTCAAACCCACAGCCCACTATCCATCGGTTGTTACATACACTCATTCACTGCATCCGCTGTACAGTATGACAATGTAATATTTTTTCGGTGCGGACAGTTGAGGTCTTAATGAATGGGTATTATCAAGTAGCTTGTGCGTAGACAGTGGCTTATAGGTGGCTTTTCTGAGTAACAAAATATGTATAACGAACTGAACTCGAATTTTGGAGATAAATGTCCACTACTCGTGGTTTGCTGGGGTTTGAAAATAGAGCCAATATTGACCCTTTAGACTTCAAGGGACTACTTCTTAAATCAGGTTAATGGCAATGATGATCAACATCCTCCTATGTAGCAAAAAGAACAATTCAACTGATAATAAATGATAATATATGATGATAAGAAATGCGGATGGCTATAGCGAAACAAAATACGTATACGGTTGTACATATAGGTTCCCGCAATTTTTTCCAGAGGATTTTTGATTTTTTATTTTTCCTTGTTCTCATAAAAGGATTTTTCAGCATAGAAATTTTTGAGAGATTGAAAGAAATAAAACACCACGATTCACTAGCACTGTCCTGAACAGTTACATCGTTGTCACTTGCAAGCTAGAAACAGTCGCAAACAGATGCTTTTGACTTTTTTCGAGTTCTGTTGAGCTTTGCTTTCAGAGTTCAAGTTATTCTTTTTTATGTTTTTGATTTCTACCCTTGTTGACACTTTTATGTTGGTTGCTTCGCTGCAGTCAAATTAAAATTACGAATACTATATACTGAAAGACGTTTTATCTTGGGGCAGCCCCCTTTTTCTTCAGGGTATCTGGGACCTTGTATCATATGTCTGATCCTTTAGGAATGAGCATTATTCATTTCCCCATAAAAAAAAGAATATCAAAAACACATGTATAAAGATGAAACAAAAAAAAACGAGATAAATTTGTACTCACCTGCTATTTGCAAGGTAGCATTCCGGCTAACGGCTTTGCCAACAAGATTTTTCGCCACACACCAATAGACACCGCCATCTTGTTCTTTTTTACTATGTACCGTTCTGTAAAAGAACAAGGCACCATTTTCCAAAAGGACACGATGTGATTTCTTCTCGTTCGTCTTGACAGGTTCGCCATCCTAGTTATTTGTTATTTTTTTTTTTTTGTTGTTTTTATTTTTTTTAATCCGCAAATGATGATTTCCGTGCAACGCCCAGGTAGGGTGGTATAGGGCCAGCATTGTTTATACAAAGCATCATCACCAAGGCCAAAGCCAGAGCAAGACATCAAGGTAGGAGCCGAAAAGGAAAAAAATATACAGAAAAGACAGAACGGAAAAAAAATTAAAATTAACGAACTAAGGGAAAAGATTTATTAGAGTTCATTTTTTTTTCTCTCAGTTGTTCTAGGGGTAAGGGGTGGGAATAAGGGTGGGCGGTTTTGTGGTACGTTTTCTATTGGAGTTTGGTTATTTTTTCTATTTTTTTTTTGTAGAAAAGGGGGAGAAAGAAGGATGATTTCATTTGACAGGGAAAGTTGTCCTTTCTATGGCATCAAATTGAGTTTTTACAAAGCCGGTGCTTTAGTTGTTGTTTCTTTTTTTTTTGTTTTAAGTTTTCTCTGCTTCTATGGACTTTACCCTCTTTGGTCCTACCATCTATGATCCTACCTATGTATTTTATGTGGAAGGAGGAGATGTAAAGCTGGAAAACACAATTTTCCGGTTCATCGGTTTAGTGCTGTTTGTCGTCTTTTTTTCGTACGTCGCTTTTATTTGAACATTCTCTCGTTTCGATTCGGTTCGATAGTTGTTTTAGCACGACCCTTCACAAACGTGGGCCACATATCTCCTCTTCCTATCCTATTCAGTTTGGGTATGATGGTCTTTTTGGGAAATAAATAAAGGATGAGGATACGCAGACGAGTGCTGTAGGGTAGAATGAGATTTAAAGGGATAGTAATAATTTACCTTAAACCATTCGATTGTCGGTTCGGGTTTGCCCTCAACTTTGCAATTCAGTGTGGCCGGATCACTTTTTTTCACTACTAAATCACTTGGATGCTCCGTTATACGTGGTGAACGATACTGAGCTGAAATTGAAAGAAAAAGACAAAAAAATACTGTCAACTGCGAATATACAGAGAATTGTAGTTAAAAAGAAAATAAAAGTCAAGTAAGTCTTTCAAAGTTGCGACAATTTCAATTAACTTAAGTTACCATACCCTATGAATCCATAGGGAATTTTATGTCCGGATTAAAATAAGTATATCTGACTTTTACAGGTAAAATCTATTGAAAGCAATTAATTGGGATGGTCATATTAAGCCTACCGTAATAACGAATCACCCATGACTAGAATACTGAACAGGTATCGCCAGACGAATGAATATACATACATATGAGTATGTAAGTGGAAAAGGTTAGGCTCATTGCGTAGGATGTCCTTTAAAGGAGATTAAAATAAATGCGATTTGTAACTTAATATTTATTTAAATAAATTAGAAGGCAACAAGGGGAATTTAATCTTTAAAAATAATAATGTCCAAATGACGACCGTTTCTTTCAAGAAATTTTTGCAGCCGGACCCTTAGTTTCGCAAACACACGAGAGCACAGAGTGGGTGCGCAATATTGCGGCGTTGTTTTTTCTGTAGGATTTAAATTATTCGGAGATTGTTATTGTATACCACGAACTTGAAGTATCGTGTCTCCATATTTGCTAATTCATTTACTCCGAGAAAGTACCCTCAACTTCTTTATAGAAGTGTATTGTCGATCAATCGGCAATACACTTCATCAGTCACTATTTCTCCCTGGTCAAACAAAATAAGGGCCAAACTATTGTATCTCTCGAGAAGATGTCGTCCATCTACTGTGGTTTTTGGAGTATGTAAACGTTTTCGATGGCATTATCTAGGTTTGTTATAACACCAGCAATGCATGCTCCGTTTACTTACCGTACTATCGGTACGAAAATATGGTTAATCACTGAACATTGCAAGCATTCTTGATGTTCGAGCATTAGTTTTGAGTAGCTTTCTCGCAAAAGATAGTGACGTTTAACATTTAGGACCCTGCACAATTTAATTTATTTTTGAGAAAAGATGACCTTCTCAGTCCAGTAAAAGCCGCAGTTTCATCTCGAACTAGAGCCATATATTCAGGCGTTGCTTTTAATGTTGACGGTCCCGAAGGAGTTCTGTTGACCATTGTCACTTCTTGCCTGAATCTTTACCACCACGTCCAGAGCTGCTGGATGATCGGCCAGTCAACTAATTGTCATGTAACGTGATTTACCGCTTTTCAAATATTGCTCGTTCGCAACTCGCAAGTTTGATGATGGTCATCGGGAATCGGTTCCGTAAGACCCTTTAATACGTATTTAGTTCACCGGCCACCGATCTGGCTTTGTCGCCGATTGATACTTCGAGCGCTGTTTCCGGATCTCTTCACCAAGCGCTGGTATTGAAGTTCGATCTTCCTTGCCTTTTTAAGCCTAGCAGCGATTCTCTTGATTCAACATTTACTGATTATTTGTTTGATATGACCGCGTCAGTAAAGCCGACTTTTTTTTTAGCTTTTTTGACTTTTGAACGGTTGGCAAATTTGTCAAAATCCGGTACACATTTGAAATAATTCGAAAAAATTGGTTAGAAACTGCGCGCATAACTTCCAGACACATAGCTGATTAATATTAGAGTAATTCGAAGTTCGGCCTTCACCCGGTAAAGCGTAGAACGATGAGAGCTATCATACGTGGCCTTAAAGTCGTTGGATAGCTGGTCAGTTTCGACTTGAAAGTCATTGGTCTTATTCAGGATTTGCCTTAGTGTGAAAGTTTGGGCTATAATCGTTCCCTCGGATGGAAGCCACACTAATTTTGCCGATAAGTTTGTTGTAGAAAGATTTGAGACGTTCACATGTACGTTGTAGCGTGAGATCTTATGAAAATATTTCAACTATTTCAACGCATTTCGGTCTTGACGCCAGCTGTGCTAGAAGTGATGTTCCATTAGCGCAATCCTTTGATTTATTTTTTTCTGATTGTCAACTTTTGACCCGCTGTCATTGTCTTATCCCGAACGGCCTTAAGATACTCTGGTCAGAATTGACTTTTTCAATCTTAAAAGTGTCCGTATTTACAATCCATCAATTAGCACGTGTGTTGGATTAGTTTGACGCCTTGACAATCTTGAGATAGTCATTTCGAATTCGTACTCTCCGAACCTATTGTAGTAATACATTTCACCATATCACTGGCTACAGTGAATGCTTTATCTTCCAATTGATTCGCCAAAGATGTTTTCCTTACCGATCTGGGTGTCATATACCCACTTTCGGAGGTACTCTGAAAGACCGTGATTCGTTCCTAAGCCGAACAACTCGCTTGTGGAATGCCCTGGCGACCTCTCTATTTCCTAGTGATTGTAACATTCAGACACTTAAAACCAACGTACATCAGTACCTATCTTTCTTTCCTCCCTAATTTTCCATCGCCTGCGCTGTATGCAAACATTTTGAGGGTACCTTAACCCCTTGAGTGCTCGCTATTTAAAAAAATCATATGTGAGACTGATGTTATGGAATCAAGTCGATTGCTTATCACTTTACTTCGCGTCATAATTTGGTTCGGTGTATACAGTTCGAGGACACATGGGGCGTACAACGTTCGTAGACATTGATGGTAGTGATCTCATAATTATTAGCAAGAGTCCCTTTATAGAAACCAATATCTGTAACTCACCGGTACAGTCAACTAGCTCTTTGCCTAAATGGTTTGCTTCAACAAAAAAAAAAAATAATATGGGAGCGACGCCGTTCGCTAAGCATAGTCTCATTTGTCACTGTCAACTTTTCACTGTTCTGGCCTGAGCTCCGATTACGTTCAAAAAGTTCAAATGCGTAGTTGAATACGTCGCGTAGTTTTTAATATCAATGTTGACTCCAATAATAAGTTCCTTGGTTATTTTGTTAATAGTGCTGGTAAATTTAAAATTTCACTGGGACACCATAGCGGAAGGACAAGCTAAATTAAATGGTGTCTATTTACAGAGGTGAAAAGTTTTATTTCCAAGTCGATGAAGAGCATGAAGACCTATACTAGATGCCAGAAGATTCCGATTGGGGGGCTGAATGTAGATCTTATTTGCTCTCTTATCCTTCCCTCCTTAAGGCGCCGGCTGTACCAAATACATCTTCGATTTCTGTACTTCATTCGATGATCTTTTTCTGGAGTGTCATGATTTCAGCTTGTGTGCCGGCTATATTCTGCGCTAATTCCTGACTAGTCGCTGTTGACGGCCGCTCGGAATTCTAGCCTCTACCACTATCAACAAACCACAAATACTGCTGAAAAGTATTGTCTGCGCTATCTGAATTGTTTTCATTTGTGACAACCAGAGCAAGGTTCTTGGTTTTAATTAATTGGTGTCTTGATATTTTGTGACCTACAGATAGAATCATAGAGTGTTCTTACTTGCATAATTAGATGAGTCTACAGGTAAGCCAGACATTCCGCAGTAAGCCTGGTCCTTAAATTACCGCATTCAGTCTCCAACTTCAACTTATTTGTAACTTTCGACTTTTGCGCGCAACCTAAGTTGACGTCTTTCTCTCCTCTACTTCCTCGAAGATAGTGTATTACGAAGCGTTGATGTTCATTTGCTCTACATTCCCTAGCCGCCGTCGACGTACAATTTGCAATTTTTTCACGTGATCGACATATACAATTCTTCAGCGAATCTCTTCCTCCTGATACAGTCAACACAAGTAAACACCTTTAAAACAGACCGGGTCTATAGAGCCGCAGGACTTGTTCTTTTGTTCTAATTTAATTTTAATTTTGGTTAATACAAGCTATAACTTAAAATTAAACTTAAACTTAGAACTTGGTTGGAGTGGTGAAGGAGAACGGATATGGTATAGGGAGTGGTGCGGTGGAAGTCAAAGACGGTAGGGCTTGAATTGATTTTTCGTAGCATACAGAAGATAGGTTTGTTCACGCTGCCGGAGGTGTGGTGAGTTGGTTGATAGAAGAGACGAGGGGTACGTATATTTCGAGGGTTAGTGTTGAGGAAAATAGAGCTGTGAACGGACGCGCATTCAACGTGACCTAAAAGGAGTCGATGAATGAAAAGAAAATCGGCTCCATCTCTGTGTTCCTCAAGGGTGTTTAAGTTGATAAGGTTGAGACGATTTTGATAGGGGGTAGAATAAAAGAACGTTCCAGGACATACCTCGAAGAACAAATCAAAGAAAACGGCGCTGGATGCTTTCGATTCTCGAGATATGAACACAATGATATGAGGATATACTCGTAGAGTGACCTGGTTACGTATGGGTAGGTACATTCTTTGGAAGGCCGTTTTACAAAAGTTAGTGCAGAGTTGGCTTTAAGGTTGGTCCCATCGGTGTGTAAACGGAAGTTGAGCTCCTTACCACACAAAATGCCGAGGTCGCGAAAAGATTGAACGAAGGGGATAGGTTGGTTGTTGAGAAGGTAAAGTTGGGGAGGAGGTTGGTGCCGCTTATGTGATAGATTGGCATTCGGGGATATTAAGTTCCAAACAATTTTTGATGCACCAGATAAACACAACGAGTAGAGAACTATCGAAATTCAAGGAATCTATCAGTATTTTATGTTCTTCGAGGATTTTGTGTTAATTTTTTTCAGGTCTCACAGGTATGCAAAGTCATGTATTCGTAGAATGCGATACTACGCATTAGACTATAGTTGCACTTACGGGCTTAAGACTTACTCAGCCTTTTAATCATTCCCAGAGCTGTTCAAAAATGCATAAATTCGAAGTACTAAATAAAGGAAATATTGCTTGTTTCTGAGATCAAGGTTTTGGATGCAACAACCTAACAATACTCGGAAGAAAAGTAAGCTGAAACTCTAGCTACACTGCAGCTTTCCTAAATTGTACATAAAGCATTCGTATGATATTCTGTATACTATGAACTTAAAATGTAGGTCGAAAAGAAGAAGATACAATAGAAAAGAAGCCTTGACATATTCCTTGGGGATAAGATCATTACATCGGCAGTATATACTCGAACATACATATATCATATTTCAACTATCGTTTGGGTATCCCTAACTTTGGTTACAACAAGTAGAACTTCAATAGGTGCAGACAAACTAAAAGCATGCGTTCGAAAGTCTGTAAATCACCAAATAAGTGTCCCATAAATGGGGATAGGACCCACAATAACATATTTCCTATTTCTGAACATATGTTCACAAAGGACAATACATACATTACAAGATAATCTCTCACGGCTTTGAAATGAGAATATCAAGAATATGCTACGGCAACAAGGAAGCGATAGTGATGATGAAGGAGGTCAAGATGACCATTAAATCTCAATTAACCTTAGCAAATAAGCATCAAATATATGTTATGCATAGAATATGAAATAGAACGATATATCATATGTGTATCTTCTTAACATAACTTACTCCAAATCCCTGGCATGGACTATCAAAAATATTCCCACGCGCAACCACAAATTTATTTCCTCGTTAACCCTACTCCGATCAAGTATTCATACCTCCACCTAAAGCTGGTAAATTTATTCATTCGACACTGAACGTCATCACATATGGAGGTTAGATGTCATCAGTTCTTCGGCTTAGTCAATATCCGAATAATTTAATTTTTACTGAAATGGAATTGATTTTCGCTAGCAGGAGGAGAAAAACTAGACAACAAGTAGGTATCCACTTGAACATCGAACCACTAACGTACAAATTGGAAAAAAAGTACTTAATTAGCCATGTCGAAGTAGGAGTAGATACTGTCGCACGCACTTCCTCTTAGGCAGACATAATAACTATCCATAGTCAACTCGATTAGTTGGCACTTAGCCATGGTACATCCTTACATTTTAAATAGATACACGTCCCCGCACATACATACTTATAGATACATTTGCGAAATTCGAGGTGGATCTCATTTAATATGCGTGCGTGGTCTGTAATTACATAGTGTAGCTACATAGTGCTTATTACCTAGATCGTATACCTACTTGTAGTAGACGACAATTCCGACTTAAATGACATGACGCTGGGTTGTAGCCGTTGTCGTTGTTGTTGGTGCTCTTCCAGGTCTGGGTCTGGGGCGTTTAGGCTAATATATTCATGTCCTCTGCTTTACGCTTACTACACAAAGTTCATCTAGGTACTGCCTCCTGGTAATGCGGTAAACATCGCTAGCATAAGATGTACGACAAGCGACAGTCAGAATAACGTACTCGTAGACAAGCGCATTCTGATGGTACTGAAACTTTCGCATCGCAAATTGTCGACAAGAACCCGCAATGTTGCTGATGTTGCATCAATTGCATCGAGCGACAAGTTCAGCAAAGGAAGAGGAAGTGGATTCGCCTATTTGATTACCATATCTCGGCAGTAAGGATATGTTCTAGAATGGAGTACGTGTACGGATACGCTCATATGAGTCTAAGTCATATGAGAAAGGCACCGGCGGGGTGGCAAACTATGTTATGTACTGGAGTGTAATCATGCATGGCAAATTGACGGAGAATTAACTTATCCATAGGCTGTAAATTGAATTTTCTATCATTGGATGAAATTAAATGAGATTTTGCTGAAATAGGAGGCTGCGTGGCAAAGTTTGTCGATTGAGTCAAGTACATTGTCACGTGTTGAGGCACTACCACTTCAGAAAGAATGAAAGAAGTGAAGTTTTGGTATGTAGGAGAATCAGTAGAAACTTGAAAGGTAATGTAAGTTCAAAGTGTGTTATAAATTGTATGTTCATGTTGCTTACTTACTTTGTACACATAATATTCTAGACATTCCTGGAACTGATGCGGGTGGCTTACGACTTTTAGTAGCCCAGCGAGGAAACAGGTTACAAAGAGTAATTCGTTCATCTTTTTTTTTGAAAGAAACATAGAGATTAAGGGAATGTTTAATTTTTTTTACCTAATTATCAATAAACCACAGCCTGTCATACAGATTTATGTCAAAAATCAAATCTACTTTCAACTTGATTAAATGTTGAAAGCCATTCAGCAATTACTCATCCCCGTAATAAAAATCTTCCTCCACCAGGATCTAGCGCAATGATTTCATCTAAATTATCCTGATCCCCCATCCATCAAGTATCTAAAGCATTTCTGAATTTTGTATTCTCAACAAAACAGCTAAAAACCAACAATCATAAAAATATCCTGCATCGCTTCTTCCACCATGAAAACAACAAGGCCGAAATAAAAAGGATTTTCATCATAAAAATAAAATTCCAAATTATTATGCTGAAACGAAAGAAGACTCTGACATAATGGAAGACGATGCCATAAGTGCGTCACACAAAAAACTACACCTTCACCTACACAAGAAGAGTTATCTTCATTTGAGCATCAAAAAAGCATAAATCCCCTGTGCGCCGGTAGGAAGGATTCAATTCGTCAAACCAGATTCTGTTTTGCTCATTTTTATGGAAACTCAAAGAAAAAAAAAAAAGTTGAAGATTTAATTTCACAGGAAGATGACAATATGAAACGAAAATCACGTCCCTAAAAGTACTCACATCCGCATAGATAGATTAGATTGGATAGAATCCATCTAAGCAATTCAAAACCAACTCAACAGAGTACGGGATTTGTATTTCAAAAATGACAAACTCATTAATGTGTCTTCCTTCCGATAGTCAAAATGCACATCTCCTTCGGAAATTTCGTGATGAAATGTGAAAATTCCATCCAAGGAGAAAAAACATTTTTACCATCAACGAGTAAGCTCCACCAATGCAATGAGGAGAGTCGCCTACATTTTGGGTTTTATTTTTATCCAACAACATCCATCCATCCATCCATTCGATCTACGAGTAAAATGGAAATTTATTAAAGTCGTCTTATCGGTGCACAACAAATGACTACAAATGTTGTTTTTCGGTGCGTTCTAAATCTAAAATGGCATTCGGATTATCACTCAGAAACATTTCCATTGTGTAGATACAAAATACTTGTATCTCTACCGAATGACAGTGTGTTTCAATCTTTTAGCTGTCAATTGAAAGGTGGAAATACATGTACGCGTACAAATTGACATTCTCGCTCGCCATTAATGTGACACATTCGAAAATAGCATCTCACAGACAAACGACCGATGAAGTTAGAAATACCACCAACAGCAATTCGCTTCTGTCATTGATTAATTATTATCACTTTTGAATTGAGTTGTGTTGTGCTTGCTGCTGGAACGAGGACAGGCGATGGAACAGCGGAAGTTATTAGGCACTTGTAGATACATCGGTAATCCATGGACGGATCAGGGAAGCCAGTTGCTGGGCTTCGGTATCCTTATTGGTTGACTTAATTGACTTGTTACAAACACGTACAAGGGATTTCATTAAAGTGAAGCAAGAGTATAACATATATTTATCGAATCTATACCAAAAATAATGGTTTTACTGTGTAGTAATTCTGTAGGCTTCGAATATGATATGATTTTTAGATAGACATTTTATCCATTAGTCTTCGCCAGCTTTGAGGTCATGTCACTTCGTCAGAATGTACATATATATCCCTACTACATCAATAGTAATACGGTTAACGTAGCAAGGTATGGTGCTACTTTTACCCGAAAAAACTGCTTAAAACACATAAGTGATAAGAATTAAAAACAGAACATATAAAAGTCACCGAGTTGCTCCCTTCCACTCTTGACACGTCCATTTTACTCGTATATTACTGGAGTTTACTCTAACAGAAACATCGAAGGAGGTAATGATAATTATGGCGGTCATTCTTAGAAGCATAGCAACTGAGTAGTGCTGTGCTAAGACACCCATAAAAAGGTATCGAAGCACAGCAGAAGAACTGTACAATACAAAAAGTTGCTATAACTTAAAGATGCTATTAAAATAATAATTAAAAAGCTGAAATTATGAAGAAGTGCAAAAGCATCCGCTTAGACTTCCTGCAATCTGGGCGATCAGCCTACCTACGCTTGTGTTAATAAAAGATCTAACTGTCAATAGAAGACGCAAGCAATCCGTACGCGAGCTTGATTCTGAGAAATCCTCCTCTGAGCCGAGTTTAGCAAGTTCATTTGGCATCTCAATTTCAGCGATTTCATTCTGACCTACGACCCGGGCCAGACTCTATCAATCCAGCTTTTTGGACTGCGTTCAAAGAAGCCTGCCATTCTCGAACTGGCTTAGAGGTCGTAAAAGGGTTCAGTAAAACCTAAAGAGAAACTTTGTCTAGTTCACCTATTTCACCAGCTTAACCTAGCGCGTAGTAAAGTCGAAGATTGTCGTCCTCCACAAAAATGCCAGCGCCACATCAAAGATCGGTTCCGGAGCCATCAACGGAAACCTGAGAACTTTTATTTCCTGGATTAGTGGAAGGAAGTCATAAGTATAGGAAAAGTCAATCTTCGTATTTTCACAGAAACCGGGATTCCGGTGGCATTTTTTCAACCGCTATGTCCACAAGACCGGGGTCCAACGATGGTTGTACCAAAGACCGTTTTTAATTACATGGTAGATGGCATCGGAAAAACAGAAAACGGTAATATTGTCAAGGGGATTAAGGTTATTCAGTGCGTTTAGAGCACGGTCAAGACTGCTGTTCTTTGGAATCTGATGAAAGCAGGGATAATGTATTTGCAAGTAAGTTTGCTCCGCCTCACAGCTGATTGGTTTTATCACAGTCGTATGTATGTAGACGTGCGAAATGTGGGAGAGAGAAACGTCTTAGGAGAAGCATCGACAATGTAAAGCAGATCAAGCGAAGCGAAGTTAAGTTCTTTTTTTTCTTTACATTTTGTTCAACATTTTTAATTGTTCTTTTGTTCTGTTCTTAAAAATATTCAACTACTTTGTTATATTTAAAAGAAAATTATAATCAACAGAGTGTATCTCTTTAACTCTGATCCTACAATTTCCTGGGGGCTCAACGGGGATCTGTGTAAAAAAAAAACTCAGAGAAGATTAGACAACGAACACACACCAACAACTACATATACGTATTGTCACGTACTGACGACGGTTACGATTAACTGTTCTCCTCTCTGATGAAAGATACGCATCACGCGCTTACGATTAACCAGTTACGTGCATTGTGCAAGAAACGTTTTTGGGCAAGTCATTATAGACTTAAAAGTGAACTAGTGGATAGACTAGTTAAAGACAAAATTAACGAGCAGGACATAGTGGAATCAAATGACAAAGCATCTGCGAACGAAGACAGTCAAGACAGCCAAAACGAAGAACAGCAGAAACCGGAGCATAGTAGCAATACAACCTGCGTGGATTCCAACCCGTGTAAGAAACATCTCACCATGGCGAATAGTTTTAGTTTCAGGGACATAAAAGACTCATTGGAAGTCTTTGAAGGTACCGCTGCGCAGTGCATTACACAATGGGCAAAAAGTTTCGAGGATATTTCGAACGACGTTCAAAAGTTTATCTACGCTTGTAAACTAATAAAAGAAGTTCCAAAACTATTCGTCGAGCCTACACCAGAAATCAGCAGTTACAAAACATTGATCTCTCATCTCAAACCTGAATTCTCAACACCACTCTAAGTATCGAAGTGCATAATATGCTGAGGACGCGGAAAAAAACAGATCAAGAAACTTACCTAGAACATGTGTATAAAATGCAACAAATAGCAAACTAAGGAAATGTTGACGAACTGTCTTTTATCTCGTAAATCGTAGCTGGTATAAAAGATGATCCACATCGCAAGGCAATTTTATTCGAAGCAAAAACAGTGAAAGAGCTAAAAGAAAAGCTAAAAGTTTACGAGGTTATTCAGGGAAGTTCACGAATCAGCAAACCACCACCTCAGATATCAAGAAATGAGAACTGCCATCAATTGCAAAAACAACAGCAACGGTGTCAAAATTGTGATGCACGCTCACACAAGGCAGAAGCTTGTCCATATAAGGAGAAAGGTACACGCTGCATTCCATGCAACAATTTTGGAAACATCGGCAGGAATTGTCCAAACAATTTCAATTCAAGCCTACGCAAACCAATTGTATACAAGTCTCACGTGTTAAGGAATTTAAAAGCCAAGAATTGATTCGATCCCAAGATATGCACACCACAGTAAAGAACGATAACGTGGGAATAACAGCACTTCTGGACAGGGGACGTGACGTCACCATTATGAAGCACAGCGTTTATGGTCATCTTGATTCACCTTCTGAGTTACTTCAGCCCGGAATAGTTCTACGAGGATTTGGTGAGAACCCTAACTTGACTTTAGGAACCTTTTCAATGATCATATCCATAGACTGCTACAAGTTCGAAGTAAATTGCCATGTCGTACCAGATATTTGGATGACAGTGGATATAATAATCGGAAAGGACTTGCTATCTTTCGCTAAGCTTTCCGTGGATAGAGGAGTTGTTAAAATTAAGCGCATTGACAATTTCCCTATGCCAGAACTACCGTGTTATAACGAAGCCGACGTCATCAGCATCAAGTTGTCAGAACTTCAATACGACATTGATGAAAGAGTAAGTCCCAAAGCATTGAATGAAATTAACTTTTTGATTGCAAATTAGAGACCCATAAAGTCACCCACATCAGCCATAGAAATGCGCATCGATCTAATGGACGACATTCCAGTTTATCGCGAAAGACATTGCACGTAAGCAGGCAGATGAAGGGTTACGTGAACAAATAATACGTCACAGTAAGTCCGATTACGCAAGCCCAGTTGTCCTCTCCGAGAAAAAAGATGGCAATCATGGCATATGCGTCAACTATCGCAGGTTTAATGCGAAGGTTATACGAGATAGATACTCCCTCTGTCCTTAATAGAAGATGTAATAGATTCACTGAGTACTGCGAAAGTTTTCACGACTCTAGATCTACATAATGGATTTTTCCACATGGACGTTGCACCCGCCAGTCGCCGATACACGTCTTTTGTTACTCCGGATGGCCAATTTGAGTTCCTCAAAGCACCATTTGGCCTTTTGCAACTCGCCTTCAGTGTTTCAACGATACGTGAATGCAGGAGCTGATTCGGTCGAAGCTGATTATTATTTACGTAGACGATATTATTATTCCTGAAAGAAGCAACATCGCAACGATCCGCATGGTGTTTGAAATCGCAAGCAAAAACGCAATCAAATTTAAATGGAAAAAGTGTAAATTCCTGCAGAGGAGAATCAGTTATCTTGGGCATATTAGTGAAGGAAACGTAAGACCACCGGAAGAAAAAACTAACTCCATCCGAAATTTTCTAGAGCCACAAACTGCCAAAGAAGAATAAAGGCCCCTAGGGCTTACCAGTTATTTCCGTAATTAAAAATTTTTCATTAATTGCTAAACCATTGCAGGAACTTACGAGGCCAAGATACTAAATTTGAATTCGGCCTCAGACAAAGAAACGCATTTCGAAGCTTGAAAAATATTATGTGCAATGAGCCGGTACTGAAAATCTTCAACGCTACTTTTGAAACAGAGCTGCGGATGCAAGCAAACGCGGCGGAGGCGCGATTCTATTGCAAAAGTGCCCAGACGACCAGCAATCTCATCCGGTTTTCTATTTTAGTTTTCAAACCAATGATGCCGAGCAACGGTATTCTAGTTATGAGATTGACATTCTGGCAGTAGTCCGATCACTTCAGAGGCTAAGATATTATCTCTTGGGGAACAAATTTACTAACATTACGGACTGTAAAGCCTTTGAAATGACAATGTGAAAGTGGGACATCAATGCTCGGATTGCTCCTTGGGCGATGGTAATTGATGAGTTCCAGCGTCCAGTCAAGCGTCGAAGAGGTTCGGCCATGCAGCATGTCGATTCTCTTAGTCGATGCCCAGCAGTGTTCGAAGTGGAAGATGGAATTATTGCGCGGATTCCAAATACACAACGAAAGGACCGATATCCTAGCTAAAGAAGACCGTTTTCAAGATTATGTTCTGAGGACCGGCGTTTTGTACAAATATTTCGAGAGCGACTATTATCTTGTGCTTCCGAAATCAATGCAGAAAGGAATCATCAGGAAGGTTCATGTGAACGGCCACATCAGCGCTAAACAGGTGGAAAAGATAGTCAGCAGGGATTATTATATTCCAAAACTAGCAGAAAAGCCCGCCGTGCCCCTTCATATCTTTCACGTGGACCATTTGGGTCCATTACCGTCGACATCGAAGAACTAAAACTGGACGCCTTCACGAAGTTCTTGTGGATTTATCCAGTAAAAACAACCAACGCCGAGGAAGTAGTCACAAAGCTGAAGCATAACAGCGGCGAGACATTTGGTAATCCTCTGCGGATAATAAGTGATCGTGGAGCAACGTTCACCTCCAAAAAATTCATGAGTATTGTCAACAACGTCGAATTCAGCACGTGCAGATTACAACAGCTATCCCAAGATGTAATGGACAAGTCGAGAGGATGAATCGGACCATCATCTCTGTCCTCACCCGGTTGTCCGTGGATAATCCTGAACAGTGGTTTAAGCATGTCCCCAAGCTGCAAAGGACTTTAAATACGGTGGTGAATTACAAAAATAATCATACAAATAGAACAGAGTGTTTTTCTTTAATTCGGATCCTACATGTATGTATGCGGATGACCTTGATAGCGATAAGCCCTAAGTCTTGCGGCTTACACTTCCAGACACCCAACAGTGCCTTAGAAGTGTTCAGAGCTACAGGTTTAGTTTAAAGAAGTGTGATATCCAGAATAACATCCTTACACATAGCTTCGTTGGTACAATGGGTGAAGAAGCCTCTTAGCACCAGATGAGTCAATCAACCCAGCTTTCTCGCTGAAGGGAGTGCACACATCATAGTGTACAATTCGTCATCAATTTTGATGGCAAAACCCAAGGCGTACTTCTTTTTATTAAGGACTCCTGCTCAGCTGAACTCATTAAATTTTGAATCGCAGTCGTTGGAGTGCTTCAAGCTTTTACTAGGGGAAAAAACTAGACTGATAGGTACGAAGCTCGTATGAAGTGAGTCGTAATCTTTTCCAACTTAAAGTATAAAAGTTACTCTCATTGCTCACCAAGAGCTCGGTATGTAAGACAGTGCCGGGGTAGCAATTGAGGATCCATTCACAGTTAGAAGCAGCTGATTCATAACCCTTTGGAATATAATTGGAAAATGTATTCGCTGACCTCATCTGTTCCCATAACCAATGACGGAAAATGTCTACACCAGGTTGTATAATATTACATAACTCCTTTGAAGTTCCAGTGATAGGAGTTGGTTAGGAGCCGGTTCTGATCAGTTTAAGTAAGAAGTCTAATCACGATCATAAGACGGAGAGTTTCCGCTTTCGACTCAGTGTAGGAAATATCAAATTTTCTCAATGGTTCGGACCTGGTTGATTCGGCTCTTATGTAAAGGGTGAGCAGATAAGAACGATAGGTGTGAGATATAAAATTGAGTCTTGCCATTATGTATGGAGTAGTATATCATTCAAATGGCCGCCTCGGCTTTGCTGGCAGTGCTCCGAGCGGTCGGTCCAATTTTTGATGACTCGGTCCAATATGTGCGCCATTAGTCCAGCAATAGCGTGTCGAATGTTGGCCTCGAGCTCGCCCAGCTCCAGCTGGCTAGTTAGCGTAGACTTTGACGCTGTGAAAACAATTAAGAGGATTCAAATCACATGATCGCGGCGGCCAATTGATGAACGCTTCGCCGTGAAATGACCCAATCTCCAAATTCCTCGTTGTGTCACTTGTATGACACGTAGCGAAGTCTAGTTACAACCACAGCTCGGATATGTCCGTATTATCGAGCTCTGTCCACAGAAAGTCGGTTAACATTGCTTTATACCTGATACCATTGACGGTAACGAGGTCTCCTTCCTTATATCGAAAGAAATAAAGTCCGATGATGACGCCATGCCATAAACCGCACCAAACAGTTAATCATTGTGGATGCATTGATACTTGGCCGAACATTTGTTGATTGTGTTCGCTCCAATAATGGCAATTTTGCTTGTGCGCTGAGCCAAAAATGAGCTTCATCCGAGAAGATAATTTTTTAGCTAAAATCCGGATCTCCGGGCAACATTCCCAGCGCGAACTCACGGCGTTGCCTATGGTCATCTGGCTCCAATTCTTGGGTCAGCACAATCTTATACGTATATGTACAGGCCCAAATCCAACTGCAAAATAAGCCCGGTTGACTCTCCGGCGCGGCGATGGCCAACTCAGCTGATCTACGCCGAATCGATATTTCTGTGTCTTTTTCGATATTGGCCGCTTTCTTCATTTCGCACCAATCTCTATCCGGTTGGTGGCTTAAGATCCAGAAGAGTGTACCCACACTCAAACTTCTCCACGGTGGGACAAATTGCTTGCACACTGAGCCACGATGATGACCGACCGCACGACTAAATTGACATTGCATATTTAGAACTGAGCCGGAATTTCGATGATATTTTTTCAATAATATTCTCACGTTCAGCAAGCGTAAAGCGATGCCTGATGAAATGGCAAAGCAGACTGAATTTTTGTTAGATGGCTGTCATTGGTAGCATTGATAGCTGCTGAAACATAATAATTGGAAAAACTATCGTTGCTATCTGATCACGCTTTACTTATGGTCTCATATGAAAACTTTCCATAGCATCACACTCTCAAGTTAGTGATCTCCTTAGCGTAACTATGATTATGATTGCTTACTGCATTCCATCGCTGTGAGCCAACATTGTGGATAACCAAATCAGACGACAGTATGAAGTCTAAGACAGGAGGTTGTTGCATTTTGCTATTGTCCCAAAAAGTTTCGAAACATTAGCATAACAATAAAATCATGTGATAGGCCGCAACTTCCCGGTGTCACAATATTCAATGTCTTCTGCCACTTTGATGCCTATTTGCCGAATTTGTACTAACAACTCTTACCTGGGCACAGCACAATTAAGTCAACAGAATTTCGAAACAGAGACAGCAATGAAGGAATACCCGTTGAACCAAGGGCAGCACTCCTACCCCAATAGCTGAATACTGGTAGTAGTGGTGGTGTTCCCTCCGAAAAGGGACTGAAGCTAATCAGCTTTGAGCCGAGGCGAAATGCTATCTTCGTCAGTATGTGTCTCTCAAACGTCAAGGGTCTTGGCAGTCCCCTGATCATAAAACTGCAGACGTAAGACAGAGTTCCAGTAATCTGGGTGGCAGAAGCCAAGGTAGGAATGCCCGTATTTTGACAACAAAAGCACTAGAAACAGAATGCGGAAAGTAAATGAGAGTCGATATGACTAGGAACGGATTGTTAAAGTTCATTCTGATCAGGTATAATAAAATTGTGGTAGCATCAAACACAGAAGCCTAGTGGCGAAATTGTCAGGCGCTTCATTTGATGTGTTGGGTTTTATCCAGCTATCACAACGGACGACCTAGTTTTGTGAAGAACGGAAATAGGCGCATGAAGCGAAACAGAAACCTTACAAGGCGACGCTACAAGGAAGGCCGGAAGCTGTTCGCAATATCTACAAGCAAAGGAGACATAGAAAATTACAACTTCTTTACAGGAAAATAAAGGAACTGGAGAAAGGCCATGGAGTGGTCCGTATATACGAGTAACAGGGCATCCATAAAAAATAGAAGCGTGCAGAAATAAGGGAGAGCACTTGTTGTACTTACAATAGCAGTAGTAGTACTAGAATTGTGTCGCAATCATTTTTGGAACCTTGATGACATGAAATTCACAATATTCCAGTAACTTCAGCTAGCACGTCACTTTCATCCTTGTAGTCGAAGAAGGCTATAGGCGGGACAATATGCCACTACCGGCTTCAAAAATTTGCAGAATATTCACAAAAACGTGTCGTCCACAGCAGTCATAGTTTCGCGGTAGCAAAGGCCTTCATCCAAAGAAACCTGCGAAAAAAAAACAGCAAATATTCTAACAAATATCCACTGTTGGCGAAAAGCTCAACGTAGAAGGAACTCTGACTCCCAATTTGTATCAACGAAGTTGGGGAAAGACAATTCAAAGATGAACTGCGCGACTATAGTCTGCGCAGGATTTACAAAAACGCCGAACTACCCACCAGAGTCCTGTAGGTAGCTTGTCCTGTTTAGAAGGGTTAGCCCCATGTTAGCCCCATCCCAATTTTCTATTACACAAACCCCGCTCTTGGTTAATTATGTAAAATGGATTCACATGAGTCACCATAAAGATTAAATCAACACTTTAGAAAAGTAAACAACAAAGTCACCTAATAGAAACAGTGATTCCACAATACCGGAAGTGTTATAAAGGAAAGTCATTTCACTCCCTAACTATGGCACTACACCAAATCATGTAAACGTAGATCTATCAAAAGGCTTCCACAGCCTGTTCTATTTAAAAGGGTACTTAATATGTCAACTGCCAAACCAAACGACCGTATAATATCATCGTTTAATTAACTTCATTAGTTCTTCGGTTCGTTGTGCTTCTATTCCTTTTCCTTAGACTACTTCCACTTTGCTGTTGTTGTGTCGCCTATTTTTTCGCTACTCGGTCATTATACTTGTTCATCAAAAGTTATTATATAGTTTCCACGAGTAGCAGGGTTATGCGTGTTCCTTCTGCAAAATGTCACATACTCGTATGATGAGGACGACGCCAAAGAGCAGCTAAAGAAAACAAAAAATACACGAACCTTTTGGAATATGTCCTGATAACATTAAAAGCAAACTGGGATCATAAAATATTTACCACACGCCATGATGGTCGAGCAGCAGGACTCCAACACTATGATGGGACTTTGAAAGGACAAAACAAAAAGGAGAATGTTCGGGTTCAAGTCATAGTATGTGAAGTTTGACGATTCCCATTAGAATTTAACGACAAGTCATCGCGCGGGTTATGGCGTTAGAAGGCAGAGGAGATACGAGTAGAACGAGTAGACCAGAGGAAAAATGGATTAAATGAGTGTGGAACAAACGAACGCAGCAAAAAAGGTCCTCCGCTTTGACTATAAATAACTTTGTTAGTGGAAATTGGCTTTTTCGCATTCGATTGCGTTCCAGTATGCCTTGAATGTTAGGTTGCTGCGGCTGGTTGGCAGTGGCATTGGTGTGAAGGGATTCAAAACTATTTTTTCGAAAAAGTTCGCGTGCAAAAAACAAAAGGTCAACAAGCCGAGGCAAGGAAGAAGTACTGCGGCATGCTCTGTGTACACATATATAGGTATGCGGTAAGAGTGGAATAAGAGTATTTATGAGCGGTTTTTTCTTTTTTGTGCAGACGTATGCCATGGAATGCTATTTTGAGGAGGAAGGGTTGCTACCAGACTATGTGTCAGTGTTAGCTAAAAGTAAGCAGAATTTATAGAACTCAGAGGGAGTGCATGGAAAATAGCGCAAGACTCGGGGGAGGCAGATGTTATGCATGGCATTTATTAATGGATGATTGGATGGGAAAGGTCATGACTTTGCAAAACTCATACAAACCTTATGAATTGGTGGTGGAGAATTTCAGAGCAGTAAATAAAGGAAATTGAATGCAACTGACTGTAATGGTGGAATAATAGTACGAAAATAGAAGGCCCGTAGAGACGGCTTGAAAGTCTAATTCCTTTTGAAATAGACTTACCGTCGAATACTTTAAAACAACGTATACTCAGAATCATGTTGAAGTCCTTCGAACAGATATTGCCCTTTCAACACAATTGCGGATTTAATAGTCTGAAGACTTGTCTGCCAGGAACACCATACTTGGTCTCAATTAAAAATTCCACAAAAACAGTATGTCAACAGGTGGAACAAGCCTTTTCATTGCATATTTGCTGGACACAGGGCCTGAAGGGATTGAAAAGCAGTTGGAATGTCATAGTCGGAAGTAAAAATCTGAAATCTTCTGGCGACTGTCTTATTGTACATACTCGTACATATGAAGGCTGTTCGCTGTGAGGCGGAATAAAGCACTCAAAAAGCGATTCCATCCATTAGGCCGAAAAGAGACTCACATAGCAACACTGTTAGAGTCATACAAGGTTCGGCTATGTGAAACTATATTAAGCCAGACCATTGAACACTCAAGATGACACCTCTAAGATTCTTGATCTCAAGAAAAGACTTTGAAGATTTTGACTCAGGGGCATGTGAGTGATTTTGCTAATCTCAAATACAAATACTAGCACCAGTGTCATAATCTTTCAAAAATTGTTGGCGTACACTGAGGACAATCACATCAAGGCACTAGTGCATTGCCACCGGTGTATTTGGAGCTACGAAGATATACTGTCTACGAGAACAAACACTCAACATCAATAATTTAGACAATACATAGGAGCCAGCCACAACATTGAAATGGAAAAAGATTTGTTCACCTGGCCTCGTTTGGGTTCTTCAATGAAGACACTACGATACTAGGAATTTAGCAAAGAATTACTCTTGCTATTCGATGTCTTCCTGGACTCAACAATAATTTTCTTTCACGATGTCATAATGTCTTAATCCAACTTTTGAAAAGTGGTTTTTCAAGCGATAGTCAATCTAGTCTGCATGAGCGAATTTTGGAAGAGAAGGCCCAAAAAGGATCTCCACAAGAAATATGGTGTCACCGACCATTCTTTCGAAGAGTGTATTCAAGCAAATCCAAAGGGGTGGTGAGATTAAAGAATACGCGCCTTAGATACCGTGCCTTAATGAAAAGGAACCTCAATCTATTTGGTGTCTTGAATCAGAGAAAGTTAACCCAATATCTCATAACGAAAAAGAAGTTCATTGTTGAAGAAGACTCCTCTGATGAGTCTTTTCTGCAAGCATTGTTGGTTTTCTGTCAGTTCAAAGAATATTATGGACAGAGATGCGACTTGTTGTCATAGGGAATTCTGGTTCTAGATACACTGAAGAACCAGACCATTGATATTTTTTGATATAACGCAAACTAATAACTTTATTCCAGTTTAGAAGTAGCTTTTGGTGCAGGACGTGCTATAATTTCAATTCCCTGGACTACTGAAGATGATCCTAACGATTTCACTCCTCTTCGTTAAATCTGCATCCCTAACGGAGAGATTTGCAATTCCAACTGCCGGAACTACATGCCATAAAGCAATTGGAGGGAGTGAAATCTAAACTGCACTTGAGTTATACCTCATCACTTTAATCAGAAATTGAAATTTTACAATGCCGCTGTCGATGTTGAATATACAACAGGCCTTGACAGATAGAAAAGTCAAGTGGTCCTCATTGAGGGGCACTTGGATTAGTTTTAGATTAATTTTGAGACTACTGGAATCACCAGGACGATGCTTTACTTTCTCTGAGAATCAAAAAGCAGCGATCTTTTAGACCTCAAAAGAGGTAACTACATAGCGATAGTATTTTGTTCTGTGACAATGTAGGGCTGTTTGAACGGAAGTGCGTCACGATTGCTCTTCGTAACCGCCTCTATAGCTTCTTGTGAGGAATAATCAATCGCTGCGAGATGTACTTACTTACTTAAATTAGGTGGCGCTACAGTTCGGGGTGAACATGGGCCTCAACTAGCATGCCTCTCTAGATGGTTTGTTCTTTAGCTAACTGCTTCCTGTTGCGCACTTCAAGATGGTTGAGGTCCCTTTCTACTTATACCCACCAACTACGGTAGGGTCTTCATCTACTGCGTTGTCTCTGCGGGCCGGAGGATTGGTGTCCATTCGCTCTGCATATCCTAATCATTTCAGGGGATTGGATCAAAACTCAAGAAGTCCAAATCGATACCCGCCATCTTTACATCGATTTCAAGGCCGCATATGACAGCATTTCTTGAGACGAGCTACACAGAGATTTGTCTACTTTTAGCATTCCTGCCAAAGTAGCAGATGGCAAATCTAGGAGTAAGACAGACGAGAGCTCCGGTCAGCTTACTGGAGGCGAAATGTCGATGCACGAATAGAATCAATCTTGCATCACCACCTTAACTGCGCGCATATAGCGAGCTTTCGTTTTGATAGCAAGGGACATGAATATAGCCAGCTGTGACTCTAGGCAACACGCCGCATAAACTTCGCAAAATTTTTCTTTTCCTTTTAACTTTCAAGGCAAAGACAATCCCATGATCACAGAACGGTACTGATCGATTTGATAACAATATGATAGAGACATGGGCCCATTTGGCGAAAAAGAAAGGTTTAAAAGAACGGCAGGAACGTTAGGAAGGGTATGTCGTCCTAAAATGAGATTAAGTTGCAAAAAAAAAACACTTCATTGTAAAAAACTTGCGTTTTCACTCCTAACACGGGTACTTATTGCTCCACCTGAGGTTGATCAGGTCTTTTTAGCTCTTTCCATTGCTGAGTGTCTCTCAACCTTTAGACAGGGTAAAATGCAATTTGTGTGCTGAAAAAATCTTTAAATCAGAATTTGTGGAAATTCTTAATGCGCTAGTGAAGATTATGATGACATCCCCTCATGATGATGTTGGTCCGGAATCGGAAGATATCCACGCTCACCTTATTTCCATTTTAGTTAGCGCCATAGTAAGCTCGAATGGATGAAGGATTGAGCTCTTACTGATTTACTTAATGGTAACCTTCATACTTCGGGAGATATAGTTTCAGAATTTTGAGCACCTGGAGAGTCAGATTGTCACTTTGCGGCTTAATAAAATCTTCCAGCAGTCAAATGGCTTCATCGAAGATTAAAAACCAATATGGATAAGTATTCAAATACAAAGCATATACTTCTCGTAGATTGGTCATACTTTTCTAAATGGCAGGTCTACATAATGACGCCCGTAGACACAGAATAAGAACAGAGAAGGTTAAATTTATTATGATTGATTGAAATCCTGTCTGATATGGAGAGTTGATTCACTATTCACTGGTGAGGAAGAACAATTAACTCTTTAGGAATTACTATCACGGGCTGTAATCAAACGCTGTCTTTGGCACAATTCTGTGAGGAGTAAAACGGTTGTAAATACTTTCTACCGCTCAAAGAAGCAACAACGCCAATGAAAAATCCACAGGCAGATAATGAGTTGATAATGTCTACTGTTGAACTGTGATAAGAGCTGTACGGTCTTTGGCGACATTTTCTTCATAACTTTGACCTTTAGTATTTATCTTGATAAACCTGATAGAAAAAATTTATATTTAAATATTGCTTTCAACTGTATAAAAGGTCGCACTGAAGTGCAAAAAATCAATAAAACATCCCACCAGTCGCACAACTCAATAGATCGAAAAACAAAATATTAAAAAGTCAGCGAAAACTTTTAAACTTTAAAATTCGTCGGAATTTTCGTTAAAGCCGCGGAATTATTACAAAAAGTTTTTTTTTTTTTTACATTTTCCTGTTTCTAATATATTCTTCATTTTTGTTTTACGAACAAATCAACTAGAAACATTATCGTGAAGCAACAAAATTACTTTGCATTTGTTTGCTTCAAAAAAAACCTTTTTTTTTTTTAAAAAAAAAAATTACTACTAAATCTTTCGAAAACTTTGTCCAAAATTTACTTGAAACTCTTATAAGTCTTCGGGAAAAAAAATGAGAGAAAATAGAAAAAAATTATTTGAATATCTAATTAGTTCAGCTGGTTCCCTAATGACTTTCGATTTCCACCATCAGTATCCTTCATCCCCGTGGATGTACGAGTATATACATTTTTTTCCCTTTTGTGATTGGGGATGCTTTGGGTTTGGGGGAATATTGAAAAGAAAATTAAAATTTTCCACAACATTTTCTCCAGCACTCATTCTCCTCACCTTGTTCTATCGAAAATGAAAGATGGTTTCCCATTCATTGGCGGGCGTATTAAATTCCAAAATAAACCATCTTTTTCTGGGTTGGGGAGTATTTGTGGTGGTGGTATCTTCTTTTCGTTTAAAATTGCCCTTTGCAGAGTGTATTTAGAAATTTAAAGGACGCAGAGAGGACTAATTAAATTTTTGTTGTAATTGAATAAATTCCGCGTATCGTTTGGGTAAAGCCACAATATGGTTAAGGAAAAACTAAGCTCTCATGGTGGTGTATATACATAGATACGATCAAAAGGAAAGGCAAAAGCCGCGAAAAGATACAAACCCTCTTAACCAGAGGAAATTCATTTTGCATTGAAACAATGTCGTTATGTGGGTAAGCAGATATATCAAGACCCATACACCTACTACATCGTTGGTATGTGATATTGCATGTAGCGGTTTCTGGATGATTTGTTCTTTTACGCCGGAATTGGCAGGAAGAATGGATACTGGTATATTCGGTATGAAGTATTGGTTTCTAGATGTTTTATGGAATTTTCTGGATCTCAGTTTCAATTCGAATGAAAAGAAATTAAATTCGGATGCGGCGGTGATGTTTTTCAAGTGAAAAATCCAGAGGAGACGTATTGGAGGCAGACACAAGACACACATCTCTTGAGCACGTGTTCCCTGTTGAAAACACGCGCTGCCTCAATGAAAAAATAGTCCAGATTCCAGTCTTTTAAAATACCTTTCGGATGTAGATGTTTTGATGCACGTATGGCTGCCCATCGTTTATCCCTGCATCTTATGCCGAATTCCTTTTATACGAGTACCATCTTCCGTTTCGTAGTTTTATTTTTTTTATTTTTTAAAGAGCCTGAGGAGGTTTCTGCTTCAAGACGCATCCGGTATGGGAGTTCTTTTGAATTTCTCTGCTTAGAAATGTTGAAAGTTGGAAACTTAATTTTTTTTTTCCTAATCCTGAATGGATATTGTGGATGAGGATTTGAAGATTTTATTTTTTGAGAAATAGATTTCAATTGGTCTGAAGTGGTATGAAACCCATCCTTGAGAACTTTGAAGTGATGGTAGTTTCAATTGAATTATTTTTTTTTTTTTTGAAATCGTGTTAGGAATGTGTGATAGAGGAAACTTTGAGAGAGATATGTATGAACTTTTCGACAGGACATTTGGTGATTCTAATAGTGTCAGATGAAGGGAGGTTTTTGGAAGCATCTGTGAGTCAAAAAATATTCTTTGAAGGCATCTTTGCTTTAGATATATTTACAATAAAACAGGGGAACATATTGACAGACACTATAGAGTGGTATCATGGATGGCAATTTTAATTGCTCTTCAAAGCTTGAAGAGTGAGTTTGATAAAAATTTAAGTTTCCCAGAAATATATCATAATTCCCTGAAACAATGCTCGCACTTCAGAAGTCGGATGGGGGTCCTGCCATAGTGACGATTAAAGCACTTGATTTTGAAGTGGAAGTCAGAAGTCAGAATCATTTGAAAAAATTTTCGACCCCGGTTTGGGTTACAAGCTTGTTTCTATGAAGATTGAATCATTTGCTGCTGTAAAAAATAGCTCAGATGTGTATTTTAGATAACATCGAATCGGTTTGGCAGGCAATGGTCTTATAGAAACCAAGTACTCGTAGTTCTGGCTGGATATCTTTATTGACTTTCTGGAAAATAAATGTGAGTATTCTCTTGTAGCGTGGACAAATATTCTCCTCCTCTGGCTTTGTTACATCTTCTGACTTATGCTTCTGGTGGAATCCATTCCCGAATACTCAAACCTGTCCTAGCAGATCTGGGCGAATGTACCAGACCTTAGGAACAATACAAAAGTTTCGGTGAGGAAATTCCACTTGATTGGGGCACTAGTGGACAATGTTTTACAATGCAATGACATCGTGATAATGATACAAATTTGGACCGAAAAACTGGAATACTCAAAGAATTAGTTCCAATCCCTATTCTGCTGCTAGGTAGAGTGATCCATATTGAATAAATAACGATCGACAGCAATGCCACCAGCCTAAAGTATCCAAACTATGAACCAATAAGGCGGCCATGAAAGTCATATCAGAAGTATATTCTGACGGCGGTAGCAGCTATTAAAACAGAAGAAACAAAGTTGGGCTTGGCGGTGAAAGTTCAAAAATAAGTAGAAACATGTCTCCGACAAGAAAAGACACATAGTTGAGAAAAAAGAAGACAAAGAAAGCATGCTATTGGACCTTTACAGTCTCCCCGTCCGAAGACTATTTCTGGGCGAAAGAAAAGTCTTAAATATTGTACATGTACATAGTATGTACATTAGCCACCTGTCATGTATGTTTACGGGATGCCCATACATCCATGGGAACCGTGATACGCCTTGCCATCGCTCTCCACCAATACTTTGATACCAATTCGGAACTATGTTGGAGGCACAAGTTCCACCCTTGTTATGAGTCGAGTCCGATATAAAACCTCTTGCTAATCTTTGGCTCACAGCATCCAGAACTTTTTGAAACTCCTCATCGGATTGAATCCAACTGGAAGACTTTAATTTTAATTTTAAACTACAGACACCGCGACGGTCCCACAAGGGTGTCACGTCAGGCCCGGTCAGAGCTCCCATGGTACCGAGATTTAAGTCTTAGTATGGACAACCTGTGGTCCTACTATATGACCGGCAGCTTGTAACTGTTCAAATCGTAGCAGACCAGTTATTTTTTGCTCTGTTAAACGCGCTTTTTATTAGACAACGTCATTGATGGAAGAAGCCTTGATAATTCGAACCTTAACAATCCGAGTGAGAAGCGATTGCTAGTACCACTACACCACGGCCACCCCGTGATGTAGTCGTATTGACACTGAAAACAGTGTCAGAGTTCACACCCCCGGAATGCTATTACTTACTGCAAATTGGAAAGCTGAAAATTGATATAAACCCAGTAGAGAAAGTAAGAGCGGAAAGTATGTTTAACAACTTCGGTGACAAATTCAGTAGCGCAAAAACTCACCCTGGCGTTTCGAACGGTCAGCTTCACATAAATAACGAGACGTGGTGGTAGAAAGATGAGGTGAAGGACAAAACGCAAGCCTGTCAACCGTAGATTTAGACAGTATGTAGTTTAAGACACTCACGGTAGCCATAGGCGATATGTATCGAGACCTAGAAGATATTCTTCGCAACTAATAAACAGGCGACAAGCTTCGGAAGAGGTGCAATGTTTAGAAAAACGGAGTAATGTTCATAAGAATTACTACGAAGTAACAATTCCTCTGCTGTCGCTCATAAGATTTTGCGGAAGACGTAGTAAGTGAAGCTGAAAAAATAATGCATACGAGACGTGCAGCTGAATTCGATTTACCAGCGCCGATTGGATACTTAACAGTTGGAGGGGGGATTCTTGTTCCACAAAGGGACACGAGAAATTGCAACAACTATCATTCGGCAAAACTTATGAAAATATTCGAGCTGGCGATCGAAAAAGCAATATTACAAAAGAATGCGACTTTGTGGAAGGCGCGCCGACATATAACGCGATTCAAAGTGTACATCATCGGTCATATGGACGGGACAAGATCTCAATACGTACCCAAGCCGCATAGAAGAATGGTACACGATATGTACGAAAGTGCAAACTAAATACACACGGGCAATAGCTAGAGAATTTGAAGTTAGCTGGAATATACCAAGGCTGAGAACAAAGTCCATCACTTTTGACATCGTCTAAGAATTTTTTTAAAATTGAAACGAGTCCGGAACGACTTCTCTTAATTTCGCCGATTCCAGCGTTATCATAAGCGCTTGAAGTCGCTAGAATATAACTGGTTACGAATCAGTCGTACTAAGGCTGAATATCTGCATTGGCGTTTACCCAAACTTGCAATCCTGACTTTTCCCTAGAGAATGTGTATTAAGATATGTTAGTTAGGCTCTTTTCTAAGCCATCAGGCAAATCCTGCTGACGATGTTGCAGCTAGAATTACAGTGGGGTGGCTTAAATGGCGCGATATATAAAGGCAAATTAACAGGAAAGGAAAACGTAACAAATCTCAGCGGGTACAACAAGACCGGGTGTAGCAAGGGGTATGCGCATTCGCAAAAGGCGCTATACTAAGAAACCGGTACTGGAAACAGTTCAGATTGGATAAATCGGCTTGTTTTTGCCATGTTCGATGAAGACCGTCGGAAAATGCATCATCAGCAAAACTTTGGCTTAACTAACGAGGTGATCCAAAATAGAACGACCTGTGCAAAGCCACAAGGTCCCAACATTTCCGTCAATCTCTAAAACGACGAAGTTGCAATGCAGATACGTGAAAGACATACATATGTTACATATGCAGATTAGAATAGAAGTATGATAAAATTTTCAGCTGTATTCATTGTTTACTTTGTCTGTGGCAGGAGCGTGAAAATGGCCATGAAGACGTTGAAGATGACGAACGCCTCGGATGCCAGCACATCAACAACCGATGAAAACGTGGAAAAAGTGAAAGAAATGGTTATGAACGATTCCCGAATCACAATCAAAGAAGTCGGTGATGATGTTGGCATGTCGATTGGCTCATGCCATGAAATTTTGGAAGTCACTAAATGAGGTCAACGACAACGACAACTTCCATATTCGCCAGACATGGATCCTACTTCCAAAAATAAAGAGAACTTTAAAGGGCAGTCATTTTACAAGCATAGACGAAATAAAAAGTGCATCGCTGAAATAGCTAAAGGTTATCCCAAAGATCGAGTTTGAGACGTGTTTCGAGGATTGGAAGAAGCGCTGGCACAAGTGCATAATATCGAATGGAGACTATTTTGAAGGCGACAACATTAATGTAGATGAATAAATAAATATATTTTTCAAAAAACTAAAATTGCCGTTATTTACTGAACACACCTCGTATATGTTTTCGCCCTTCTTGTTTTCACTATATACCACCTGGATCAAAAAGTTCCCACAGCACTCCACCTTGTGGCGCTCCCATTATTCCGATTTGAGTTCTGTTTTTTTTTGTTAAGTTGGTAAATCTGTTGTTGACATTCCCTCTAAATCTTAGCATCACAGCTTGACATTTACAAAAGTTACGTAGCCAAGAGTACATCTATCTAATTGTGTGTTGGCGATTTTTTAAAATTTTAGAAATGGATTTCAATTTGCAACCACGAACTTGTATTAAATTTTGCGTAAAAAATGGGTTTAATGGTGCGCGAACGTTGGAAATGTTGAAAAAGTGTTTCGCCAACGATTCTCTAAAGAAAACGGTCCTTTACCAGTGGCACGAGCGGTTCAAAAGTGCTCGTGAGTCAATCGAAGATGATGAACGCAGTGGCAGTCCATCGACATCGAAAACCAACGAAAACATTGATAAAGTACGAGTAAAGGAAATGTTGGTCAATAACCGCAAATTAACCATCAGAGAGATAGCGGAGGACTTGAACATTGCCTATGGATCCGTCCAAGATATTTTGGGTTTCCGTCGTGTAGCGAGTTGGTGCCAAAAGACCTCAACTTCATGCAAAAAAGAGACCGTGTTGACGTCGCAAAAGAGATGATTTGCGAGGCTGAATCTGATCCCACATCCATCAAAAGGGTCATTACTAGAGACGAGACTTGGGTTTATGAGTACGACAGGCAATCCAGACATCAGGCAAGTGAATGGCGTTCACCAAATGAGCCGAGACCAAGAAAACCACGTCGTTTTCAGCCAAAAAAGAAGGCGATGCTCACGGTTTTCATGGATTACAACGGTGTAGTGCATCATGAATTTTTGCCAGAAGGCCAGACAGTAAACAAAGAGTATTATTTGGGCGTTATGAGACATTTGCGTGAAGCAATTCGCCGAAAGAGACCAGAATTGTGGGCAGAAAACTCGTGGATTTTGCATCATGATAACGCACCGTCGCACAATGCCATCATTATGCGTAGTTTTTTGACGAAAAATGCTACAAATACCACCCAATAGCCACCGATTTCACCTGATTTGGCTCCTTGTGACTTCTTTCTGTTCAATCGAGTTAAAAAACCACAACGGGGAACGCGTTTCAGCAGCCGAGAGAAAGTACTGGAAAAATCGTAGGAAGCACTGATGGACATACCGAAAACCGAATATAAAAAATGTTTCGAGGATTGGATCAAGCGCTGGAATAAGTGTGTTGCAGTCGATGGGGATTACTTTGAAGGGGGCAATATAGATTTAGATGAATAAACTTGTATTTTTAATTTTCTGAATAAATTCCGAAAAATTTTTGATCATGGTGGTATGTGCAATTTTTTGTTACACGCAGAATGGGATACATTCCCAAAATTTGAAATACCAGCTCTCTCTCGCATAAATTGCACAAATTGCATATTATAAGTAGGTCCTCTTCTGCGATTGTATAATTCGGCTTCAGGAGTTCTTCACGTCGTCTCAGAACCTTCGCTATTTCTTCTAATTTGTAATTGTCACCAAAGTAGTTCTTTTGCAACAGGTTGTGATTAAGCCCACTCTAAATGGTCCTGTGAAATGATCCCGTCACCTCTTCGATGTATCGAGTTCTGGCCTGTTCGCCTAGTTTCTTGATAATGTCGTACAATTCAAGTTCAAAATATCACTTTCGCTCAGTTTGACCGAGCATTAGTTCGCTAGATCCAGCCCGGTCGTTGTGTGTACAGCATTGAGAACTGCTTGCCTTGGAAGACGGTGCGAAGGCATGTCAAGAGCTATTATAGCTTAAGTGTTTTGATAAATAAGGGGGTTTTAAGCATAACCATGTAGTTAGACGTTTTTAGTGGATTCATTTAGTCTATCGTCCGACACTTGCGCCGCATATAGCAGGATCGACTCGGACATAACTTTAAAAAGCCTGTATTTGCTAGTATGCTGGATATATTCATTGTTGAAACAATTTTTTCAAGAAACATTGATAACAGTTTTAGATTTAACTAGCTGTTTTTTAAGGTACCGTTCCATGCTCATATTCCTTAAAAATCATGACTCTTGACTTGCTAAGGTTAACCTGTAGCTTCCGTAAGCTAGTGTAATCATGCAAGTGATTGATCATGAGTTTTCGGGAATCCGAGGAGTATGCCAATAGAACAACGTCGTCCGCAAACGTATATTACACGCCTTCTGGCAAAAAGTCAGCAAGATCGTCGATGAATAGAGCAAAGTGATTTAGGCTTAGCGCACATCCTTGTCTTACTCATGAGGGCGTTTGAAACTATGCAGATAATACATCTCTATCCCAAAGCATCAATTTGGTATCAGCATTCAAATTTCATATAATCCTCGCGAATTTGAGCGACAATCAGAATGCTGCTTTGAATTCAACAAAACAAGCATAGAGCTTCTTGACTTGGGAAAGAAATAATTTTGCAATGCTGCCTAGCAGAAATATGTGGTCTACAGTAGAGTACCCCGATGTAAGCTCCGCTGGAAACTCGTTCAGTAGGTAGCTAGCAGCTATCTGCGCATTTAATCTTTTTAAAGTACCGCAGTAAAAAATAGGATCTATTCAAAAACGGAACACCACAATAATGCCCTGGATCCTATGCACCAGGGCATCTTACGTTTGGGAAAAATTAGGGCCTCTGTAAATCGCTGCGGTACGAATACTGTCTCCAAAATAATATTAAATGCGCAGGTCAGACTGTGTGTAACGCATCGGTTCTATACTTATATAATTCCGAAGGGATCTGACAGTTCAACGATTGTAGAACAATTTAATAAGTATGATATTTTGGCCCAATAAATTTGTATTGTCTGCTATTCTTATTGTAACTGCTGACAAAGGTAGAGCTTTGTATTTGAGGCCATTACTTCTTTAGAAATTTTGAAAGCTATTGACAACCTTAAAAACTCTGTGGAGTTGATGGCATTTCAAATCTTACGATAAAAAAATTCATATTTCCTTGTCGTTGCCTTGGTACTCATAGATATTTTCAACAGCATCATTCTTTCGGGAGTCTTTGCAGATTAAATCAAATGTGTAGACGCTATGCCTCTCTTTAAAAAGCGATCGGTATATGAAATGAGTAACTATAGGATTATATCGCTTCGAAAGTATAGTTTGATAAGTTGTTTGGATAGATACAAAAATGTAGTAGGTACGTTTCGGGCATTACGAGCAGATTATGGTCAACATAATCGTCTATCTGGGCGTACGATAAGCAAAACTGTACAAAAATTCGTAGGGGTTAACTCTGTTACAGATGCCTTAAGGCCCAACTATCATCGAAATACATGCTCTACTGAATTTATGGCTGCCGTTAGTGGAAGTGTTAAAAAAAGGTTCAATCTATCGATTTCACGGGGAGCACAGCATTTGGGCTTGTCTTCCCGCACATTGAGGCGTATTTTGCCTTTAGATTTGCATTTACACCCTTGTAAATTTCAACTCACTTAAGAATTGAATGTGGAACAAACGCCCATTGGTTGTGCTTGAACATCAACGTTTGGATGACCAATTTTCACACAACATTTTCTTCAGCGATGAGGTTCATTTTTCACTCAATGGATACGTTAACAAACAAAATTGTTACATATGGGGTAGTGAAAATATACATGTAACTGTCGAAACACAAAAAGACACTGCATGGTGTGTAATTTGGTGTGGTGGTGTCATTTATCCACACATCTTCGAAAATGAGGAAGGTGTAACCGTCACCATCAATTCTCATCGCTATAGCCATCAAAGACATGGATGCCACATCTCACACAATACAACCCGTCTTGGCTTTATTGCAAGAAAAATGTCCTGATCGAATTATTTCGCGTTTTGGTGACGTGAACTGGTCACCAAAATCGTGTGATTTGTCGCCGTTGGATTTCTTTTTGTGAGGCCATGCAAAAGATCGTCTTTATTCACATAATTCGCAAACTACTGATGCTTTGAAAACAAATATACGTCAAGCCATGGCCGATATGTGTCGCAAAGTCATCAAAAATTACCTTGTCAGAATCAAGTCCTGCAGGAACTCCTGTGGAGGACATTTGAATGATGTTATATTCCATTCATAAATCATAAAAGTGTTTTATTTAAATTTACTTTCGGAATTACAGAATGGATTACCCGAAACCAATATTATCTGGTACGAAGCTGCTCGGCATAGAATTAGTCCTGTGAAATTGAGTTTCGGTTTACGAAATGACTGAATGACGAAACTCATATGAATTCATGTTAACTGGGGGCAAAACCTGCTATCTATATATTGTAAACCATGTCATTGAAAACAAATTGTGTTAAATGTAGTTATAAATAAGCGTCAACACTAAAAACACTGTACACATTGTACAATTCACTTCTTGTTAGGAAAATATTTCACACAATTACATAATTCTGGTATTCTATATAGCGAGTGGATATAAGCTGTTGCCGTTGGTCACCATGACTACAGCTAAGCAAAGTAGTGGGCGACCCTTACTAGACTTTATTAGGAAATATTGTGTAGAAATAAATGGTGTCCCAAAATTCATGCAAGGAGGAATTTTGATAGAAAACATTTGCTCCTTCAAAGCGTGGGTAGTCGTGGGCTTGGGCTTTCCCCAAAGGAAATAGTCCAACGGCGTAAAGTCGCACGATATGTGTGATCAATTCTAATCACCAAAATGGGAAATTACACGTCCAGGAAATGAATCATGCACTAATTGAATTGAATTGTTTCTTGGACTGATCGAAATCACATGTACTCCACATCCATATCATGCAATTTAGGCTAAAAAAAAAATGGATTATCATACCATTAAATGTTATTGTCTGACCGCATTATCAAAGAAGAATAGTCCGATGATGCCGCCAATGCAAAATCGGCACTAAACTGTGGCACGTTTTAGATGCATTGGTTTCTCAACAATCACTCGTGAATTTTCTGAACCCCAAATTGGACAATTTTGACGATTAACAAAGCCATCAAGGTGATAATGACCCTCATCGCTGAAGATGATTTTGTTTTTTTTGATGATTATTTATTTGATGGAAAACAAAATTAAATTATAACTATGTGCCTACATACATATATACACCCCTCAACAACTGGTTGAGACACACTCCTGTGTTCGACCGTACTCGATAATTTTGTTGCGTATGTGCTGCAAATGTTACCTTTTTTCCCCTTAATTTTCTTGGAATTTGCAATTTGTCCCTACTTACCCGCGACAAGTGGCAGAGACAGGATTGGGTTTTTTGAAATAAAAACAAAACTTAGAGGTGGTTTTATTTTTTTCCTCCCTCATTATTTACAAGCTCTAAAGTTCTTGATAGAAGAGATTTAAAGAGGTTTTTAATTAATTTTCGTGGGATTTCGTTCCATTCAGTTTCAATGGCGTCTTTAAAGTCTGCTACGTTATTGAATTGTCATCCTCCTTGGAAGGCAGCTCTAGAGAGATATCCCCGTACATTCTCAATTATGTTAAGGTCTGGAGACAATGCTGACCAGACAAGAAGATAAACGTTGTTACGCTCGAAGTAGTCTTTCACCTTCCGAGCTGTTAGACGAAATTTTCGCCGAATTTTTCTTGAATATGATGCACAATCTCTTCATCTGTGATCTTAAGGTAGTCGTCATAAAAACCGCTCGTCCTTACTCAAATCATGAAAATAATGATGAAATCCGTCAGGTCCATCAAGACAAAAGCGTTCCTCATCGGTGAAGATGACAGTTCTCCAACGCTTCTTCCATCTTAAACTATTTCTGACAATTGTCAAACCGGTGTTTCGATGATGTTGTAGTAAAGTGCGGTTCTCTTTTCAAACGCTTTTTTTGAAGAAGTTCCACTTCAGCTAATACACACAAGTCGTTAGTTTTCTGTCCACATTCGAAATACCTGCTGATACCGCGATTTCCCTTGTTGTTACTGTAGAATTTGACGCTTCTCTTAGTAGGGATCGTGGATCTGCTGGTGTAAAGCTATATTTTCGTCCAGTTACGAATCTTTCCTCTTAATTTTCTGGATCCTTTAAATAGTTTGAAATAAATAGTACGACTGCAATTCAAAAGTTTTGGAATTTTGTTGACTGAATATCCCTATTGGCGCATACTCTTAATGCTTTGGATCTCCGTTTGATTTAACATCTTTCCAGATACCATTTTTGACTTTTTTATTTCTAAAACCTATTTAAATACTTTCTTTTAAATCAAATCACTGAAACTGACTAACAAGTCACATTGCGAATGGAATTCGCAACTGAACTTCCAAAATATTTGGACCCTGTCTCAACCACTTATCGCGGGTAAATAGGGGACAAATTGCAAATTCCAAGAAAATTAAAGGAAAAAGCGGAATTACGGTGATTATAATTTTCTTAGAAATTGGTAATGATTATCTAAATAGTGAAACCCCGAAAACAGGCGATGTCTCAACCTGTTGTCCTTGAATGTATTTCTAATTTTATTCCGGTACAAAACTACAGAGAAGAATGATCCGAAACTAAATTATACACAAGTAGTTCACGATATGGTACGAAATGTAACAAACATCCTTCGCACCAGTTTGGTATGGAACTGTGCTTGAACAAGTAAATTTAGTTTCGTTCCGGATCACATCTCTGACAAAGATGTCCTATTGCCATTTTGTTCTCGTATCTTTTCGAATTCTGATCATAAAATGTTTACAAAAGTCTTTGAGGTTGTCAATCACCAGAATTTTTAAGAAAATTAGAAAACACTAGTTTTCGTGGCTTCATGCTTAATTGGTATAGGCATTTAGCTCTCTGATACGAGGGCGGGTCAATAATTCTGTGCATTTTTGAATTTCTGACCTCTTTACTGAAACAGCAACACTGCTCCTGTCAACAGGCATTTGTCAGTTGACTCCTGTCAAAATTTAAACTTGCTGCGTCAGTTAGTTTGTGTTTGACAGCTATTTTTATCAGACTACTCACTAATTTGAGGAGAAAATGGAAAAAAGTGAATTTCGTGTGCTTATTAAGCATTATTTCTTGCGAAAAAAAACCATTACCGAGACCAAGGCTAAGCTTGATAAATACTATGGGGACTCTGCACCATCGATTTCAATGGTAAAAAAGTGGTTTACTGAATTTCGTTGTGGCCGTACAAGCACTGAAGATGCCGAACGTCCTGGACGCCCAGTTGAGGTCTCTACACCCGAAACAATCGAAAAAATTCACGATATGGTGTTGGCCGACCGAAGATTGAAAGTGCGAGAGATTGTGGAAGCCGTAGGGATCTCGCATGGCTCAGTGGTTTCAATTTTGAATGATCACTTGGGCATGAGAAAGCTTTCCGCAAGATGGGTGCCGCGTTTGCTCACAGTCGACCACAAACGCAATCGTGTAACAACTTCACAGGAAGGTTTGGCGTTGTTTAATCGCAATATGGAGGAGTTTTTGCGCCGTTTTGTAACCGTAGACGAAATATGGATCCATCACAACAAACAACAGTCAAAACAGTGGGTTTCTAAGGGTGAATCGGCGCCAAAGAAGGCCAAGGTGTGTTTGTCAGCCAATAAAGTTATGGCGACTGTTTTTTGGGATGCACGCGGGATAATCCACATTGACTACCTTCAAAAGGGAAGAACAATCAATGGGGAATATTATGCCAACTTATTGGACCGATTCAATGACGATTTGAAAAAAAAACGACCTCATTTGGCCAAGAAAAAAGTTCTTTTCCACCAAGACAATGCAAGGGTGCACACATGTGCAGTTGCCATGGCAAAAATCCATGAATTGGGCTATGAATTGCTCCCTCATCCACCCTATTCTCCAGATTTGGCTCCGAGCGACTACTTCTTGTTCCCAAACCTGAAGAAATGGCTTGGTGGAAAAAGATTCGACTCCAATGATGAAGTCATCTCGTCATTTTGAGGACCTCGACAAATCATTTTTTTTTGGAAGGGATAAAAAAATTGGAGAAGCGTTGGACAAAGTGTATAGAGCTCAAGGGAGACTACGTTGAAAAGTAAAATTATTTTTTTATCAAAAAATCTGTTTTAATCCAAAAGTCACGGACTTATTGACCCGCCCTCGTAATCTATTCCAGGCGTAGTTTACATTTTCGTATTTAGGGGTTCCTCAGAGCTCTGTTTTAGGACCTATTCTCATTGAGATTGAGATTTAAAAGCAGAATTATTGATGACATAGGTTGTACCTACGGCACCAGTAGTATTTTAGATCTCGTTGCAGGCTAGATTTGTTGAGACAAATTGATTATTAGTCCGAAGATGAAAATTATGTTTTTTAACTTGTCATCCCCAAATTTGTTTGAAATTGATGTTCACTATCCTCCTCCTGACTATCATTTGTAGATTTCAGATAACCAGTTGTCAATGTTCATCCCCTACTTTCTATAATAGTCGTAGTTGTAGCATTAAAAGTTTTGCTATAGAGAAAGTTAATCACTTTAAGTACTTGGGACTTCGTATTGACTCAGGGCTTAACTTCGCATGTCATACGGAGTCCTTAAAAAAATATTTCAACTGGATAATTAGAAATTTTTATTATCAGAGTAATCTTTGCTCTGCAAAACTCCATACAACAATCTCCTACGGTATCTTCCATTCCGAGTTACAGTGCGGAATTGCTTCAACTGCTGCTTATACTCCAAAATTTCTTATTTAGAAAAATAGACCGTACAAATTGCAGACATCACAGTTTCGAATTATTTCGCAATTTGAAGATACTTTCTGTTCGGCATCTGTATTGCTTTCAGGCATGTAAGATATTTTTTTTTTCTAGGAATCTTAATTTTACATTAATTTCGAACTTGAGCCCTTGTGGAAATTTTTAAAAATATTGTGCTATACCTTTTCATATCGCCTTTTTAATAAACTTTCACATGTAAACAGAATTTTAACCATTTCTGCATAGACTCTAAGATGAGCAAAATACTTGCTTTTTGATTTTGACTGTGTCAGCATAGAAAATCTGTTTTGTTATAAAGCGTAAAATGATTATTTTTTGTTTACTCTTCTATCATGCTATTAAATTATAATTTCTCTGTTCTATTTGGAAAAATGTCTCTAAAATGTGTATTATGATTTCTTTTGCCTCTTAAAACTTATTTCTAAAAAAAAGTGTTGTATCCCTGATTAACCTCAAAACATATAGAATCACCCCACTCACATACTCGTACATCCTTTTAAGTTGTGTGTCCACTAAAGTGGCATTTCACACTATTTTGTCATTAATATTTTAATTGGTTTATTGATTACGTAAATATATTAGATTTAATGTACAATTAATTTAATAAGAAAGAAAAAAATTATTTTCTATCTACACTATCTATGTAAAACCATGATTTCCTGCGGTGCATCTTCTGCTCATTATTGGGTGCCAGGACAAGAGTCCTATAGAATATCTTCTCCTTTTTTAAGATTCAGGTCCTGATAGGCTGCAAGGTTTCAATTCAGAAATATCATATACGTGGGTGCTTTCTCAAATCTCCACACCAGCTTGGGTGACAACTTCATATCTCTTGAGTGGTGGTATGTAGGGAACAACAATAACAGTTGCTACTCTACACATGTGAAGTTGCCGGTGCTATCACTTAACAGGCCCATCCCAAAGGTGTCGCACAGCTCAAGTAGCATTGCGCACTAAATCCATCGATTTTTAGCTTATACCAGCCGCATTGTTAGCTGATGTATGTCCATTTCTTACACAGAAATTTTGTTGGTGCACTGTTTTTCTGTTGTTGTAAGGGCATAACACCTACAACAATTGGATTCGGTAAACCAACGTCAAAATTTTCACTTCGCAGCCTTGCTTAGCATCGTCGGTGTTTGTGTTTTTTGTGCTTGTTTTTATTTTCCTATAATGACTCGGGAATTTAGGGTGGACATTGCGAACATACGCGGGCTAAGAAGTAATCATTTTTCTGCATAAGTCCGCGTCTGTAAATTCAGGCCAACTGTTTTGGCACTTTGTGAAACTCAGGTAGATCCCCGCCCACACCTTTCCTTTTGTCATCGCGCTCTCGCTATTTACATGTGTAGTGATGTAGCTTACCAAATTCCACCACAATGTAGTCTCTGTTCCAACCTGGAATTCAATTTCATGTGGTTAAAATTCCATCTTCGTAAGCAAATTATCCACTACTGCTTTATTTACAAAAGCCCCAAACTAGACAGCGATTCGACTTTTAATGAATTCGATGCATTTTCTGAATCCATTCAAAGAATTATGTCCCTGTATACTCATGCTGAAATCATTATTACGGGCGATTTCAATATACACAATTCTGGGTGGCTTCGACATTCTGGACAGACAACACCCGAAGGACGGTGTGTTGCGATCTTCGCTGCGGAAAATAACTTAGCCCAGCTTGTAAATGAGCCCACACGCATACCAGACGTTGATAGTCGTACCGCCAACATCCTGGATTTGTTTTTAACTTTTCACCCTGATAAGTACTCCGTTGATGTGTTCTCCCCTCTAGGTTCGTCGGACCATTGTGTCATACCAGCTAATTTTTCGTACACCGACTACACAGTTAGAGTAAAGATTCCTAAGCGAACCGTATGGCAATACGAGAAAGACAATTGGAGCGGACTTAACACTTTCTTTAAGAAATTTAGCTGGTCGTTACGTTTCCACAATAACGACGTGAATGATGGGGCTGATATGATCACAGACAACATTTTCTTTGGAATGAGATCCTTTATCCCTCATCGGATGAAGAGTATCAAACCAAAAGAAAAGGCATGGTACAACTCGAGCTGTGAAGAGGCTGTCAGGGTTAAAGAAATGTTCTTCATGACCAATTTCAAGACCAACCCGGAAAACCGAAAAAAGTTCAAATGAGGCAGGAATGACTGCAACGTCTTTCTTAAGCGTGTGAAATTTCAATACGATCAAAAGTTGAGGCTAAAAATGCTACAATGTACCAAAGGTAGTAAAAGGTTTTGGTCGTTTGTCAAAAACATCAGAAATTCAGCCTCATCCTCCATCCCGACGCTCATTTACAGTGACATTCCAGCTGTCAGCTCTTTGGACAAGGCCCATCTGCTTCCTGCACACTTTGCGGCCAGCTCCACACTCCCGGATTGTGCTCTGTCTCCGCCTACACTTGAGTGCGTTGAATCTTCAATGGGACGCATCCACTTTCGCACTCGTGTAGTATCAAGAGTACTTAAAGGTCTCAACATACATAAATCCGTTGGTCCAGGTGGTACATTTCCCCTCCTTCTGAAGAGGTGCTCTTCCTCGATGGCAAAACCACTTCGTAGGGTTTTTCGTCATTTCTACTCTTTAGGACTATTTCCAAGTAGATGGAAAACAGCATTTGTCCTGCCCGTCTCTAAAAATGGCGAATCTTGTTCTCTCTCCTCTAACAGACCCATTGCACTTACGTCCATTCTCTCCAAGGTCATGGAAACGCTGATAAATCATCAGCTCATGAAATATCTCGAAACACGAAAACTTCTCTATGACCGGCAATATGGTTTTCGCAGCAGCAGGTCCACTGGTAATTTGATGGCATGTCTCACCGAAAAGTTTAACCAAAGCGTACACCAATCTGGCGAAAGTAAGATAGTTGCACTTGATATTTCTAAGGCAGAGTTTGGCATCAGGCTCTTTTGTCGAAAATGCGTGCTTTTGGGGTCGATGACTCTCTTCGTCAATGGATTAGAAATTACCTTTCGGAACGTTCAATTCAAGTTGTCTTGGGTGGTTTGGAATTTAATGCTTCCAAACACAATGCTGTCTGCTGTCGTTAAAGCTAAATTTATACACCCGGCCATTGTCCATGAATGGCACTTGAATCGTCGAAACCTAAAAACTTTCCATTCTCGGTATGTGTGTCAATGACAACTTACGTTGGGATGACCACATATTCGATGTCGCCAAAAATGCTGCGAAATGCGGAATCAAAACCGTGCGATAAAACTCACAGCTCAGCGTGTTTTCATATCAATAGAATGTTGAAGGACGTGTCAAACCTACAGCTACCTCTTGTTTTACTAGGTGGTCCGGATTCGGATATCTCCCAATATCCAATAAAAGAGTTAATGACACTACTCTCTACACTCTTATTGATGCTTGACTATCTGAAATTGTTGGTATTTGACAATTTCTACAGTCTCTGTCAAAAATGCACAATGCATGTGACCACGGTGTATATATATTCACCTGAAAAATTTTTCCATATGCTTAGAGTACCTCCGCATCTGTAACGAAACCATCTCGTTATATTCATTTTATGGCCTGTGTACCTATGGATGTGTGAATCCAGGTCATAATAAGAATCCCCACGGCTGGCAAACGATTCGAACAAATTACTCTCACTGAATGCACTTAAAAATTCAACGCAACATGTGTTCTCACCTTAACAATATCGTTCTCGTTAAATTGCTTTCCCTACACACATCTGCTCACAGCGGGATTTCAATAAATAATTCGCATTCCCTCGTACTAAGGTGAAACCGATTAAATTTACAAAAAGAACCAACACATCTCGAATCCTATGCTACTCCAATCTTGATCTTCTTCATGGCCCTCGTTTGCTATTATATTCCCTCCAATCGACTATCGTTTTACTCCGAATTGATAGTCGTTTCTTTCGCAAAATCCGAAAAGGTGAAATAGTCACTTAAATTAATTGATTAAAATAAAAATCACACAGAGTCCATCCATATGCAGAGTCTGTATCTTACATAACAAATCTCTATCGAATTTATCCATGATTCCCATGCTTTGACCTATCATTCGTCGGCAGAGGCTCCAATTCATTACTATCGACCAGAGACCAAAACAGGCGTCAAGATGAGCACAATAAAACTTCCAAATTGAATTCAACTAGAGATAAACCATTTCAATAGAAAAGATGCAGCGTCTTCCTCAAAGTATCTTCCACACGTTGCAGATCGTACTTCTTTGCGATAAAGTGGCCATCGATTCGAAGATTTTGAGGTGCAACCTCCACTTTATAAAAATAAAAATGACGCCTCTCATAATGAATTGGTTACTGATGAACGAACGGATATCGCGCACTATAATCGTGAACTTTGAATCGGAAAAAAAGATATCGACGAGCGTCTCAGAAGTGCTTATTTAGCTCACCCACTGGCGCTCACACCCAGCCAAACGCACATGGTACACATGACAAACGAGCAGCGTTCAGGCGCAACCGATCAATTACTTGAGAGCAAGTTTCCAGCTGGGAAAATCACCGATCCATTGGAGGACTGTTCTTCGATTTGACGTAGGTTTTACGTTTCAGCCCACAAATAATTTTTTTCTGCAAATCGTCCAACGCGCTATGTTGATAAAAATTCCAAAGCATCCAACGGACGGACAGACCGAGGGACATACAATTATTCAAAAAAAAAAAAAAAAACGAAATTAAAAATCATCCTTGCAAGTATCGTTGTTGGTTGCTTAGTGCCTTAGTGGTAGCTATAAATGCAGTGTGGCCAGATATGTTGAAACAATTTCAGAAGGTAATTTTGTTCTTGGACAAAGTGCATGGGCTAACCATAAGCTATCAACTACTGGAATAACTCCGTTGTGTTGCTAATTTTTCTCCCATGATATAAAGCAAAAGAAGAATGTTAGAGTAAGCCAGTGCACTTCAATAGAAGAAGGGAGAAACCAACTCGCAGAAGTCAGATAGATAAGTTATCCAATCAAGCCCATTTTTTCGATTTGGCTCAGATAGGAATATGAATACACTCATGATTCTTTTGCGCCATCACTACTTCCGCATATCTTTAAAGCAGTTTGTCGAGAAATGCCTCAACAAACTTTGTGAGAGTCATTTCTTGACAGGTATTGTTCATAAATCCGTTCCCACTACAAAAGGGTAAACATAAAATCTAAAGTTAAGGTTGGGGTTCCACAGGGCTGCATGTTAGTACCTGCTTTAATTTTTTAGTAGTTAGTCATAAAGAAACAAAGTGGATAACATATTATAGATCCAGCATGTTTTTAGACATAAAATTACGAGTAAATGTTCGATACGGGCTAAGGAAGCAGTGCCAGGATTTGTTGATTGCGTTAGTAAATTGCAGGAGTTATACCAAAGAAGAAACACCCAGTCTCGACACAAGAGAATGGTTGACTGAAAATCCTTGGACAAATCGTTATTTGAATAATAAAGTCTGAAGGGGAATTCGGATGTCTAGCTTTTTCGAAGAGGAGTAATCGTAGTTCGATTCTCTTACAAAAAAAGAATGAATCACGCCATTCGTGTCGCAGGTTGTGTGTTAGCCCCAAGTTGTTAGGTTATATTTATCTTGCGTTCGGAAAGAAAATCCGATACAGTTTATCTATAAGGATATCACGTGAATCTAGCAGATAGTTAAGTTTCAGTCTAAGTTTATTTATTTCTCGTATGACTAAATAACTCGTACGCTTTCGCCGAAGCTTTAGTCACTTTTCTGCATAAAATTCTCTTGTATAAGCGAGCAGGTTTTGACATTTGATTTTTAGTTTTTAATACAATTTGTGAAATTTTAATACATGCAATTTTGAAAAATAATAACTTTAAAATGTAATAACAATTTAAATCCAAAGCTGTAGAAACGTTATACTTTAGCTATCTTTTATCATTAGCACGTCTTCTAGTATTAAGCTCGTGGCCTATTAGGTTTTTAAAACGGATGTCATCATAGTAGGTACTCAAGAATTAGGGTCATCTTGTAGCGTCTTTTGGAGGAAGTTTTGTACTGCCGCAGCTTTTGAATCTCCATGATGTGCGTTTGCAATGAACTTCCGCAAGCAAGTTAAATTCGATCAGATCAGTGTGTTTCTTATAGACAATTATTATATGCTTCACTGTCATCTCCGACTCAACACCAGGTATCTTTCGAAGAGTTTTAGATAGCGCTTCTAATAACCTTATACCAATTTTTACCATTACTAGTTCGTGTCAAGCAACAACTCTACAGTTCTACAATGCGAAAATTTGTTGAACTTTAAGATTGTTGACATATCTAGGTGAAGATTCAATATAAGCTGACACTATGTTGAAGAGGGGAAATGGCGTTTGCCGACAATGTATTTCCCTACGATGTTCGCAACATAAGTCACTAAGGCATGCGTAGGGCTTGAAAGAAATCAGAGAAGAGTGACATTGCCTTCAATCCTGGGAATGATCAAAATAAATGCGAAAATATATCAACACACTCCACTTTGGTCACACTGACAGCCATATTCTTCAACTTAGGCGAACACCAATCTCCCATTTTCAAATTTGAGTCCTTTGACGAACGACACTGCACATATTTTTAATTATTTTCACATTAAAAATTCCATTCACGCAAGACAGTATCTACGCCCGGCTGACTGGTTAACTGCTCCAACTGGCTGCAGATACTCAGACACGGCTGACTTTCTGGTCGTTCTTTTTGGTTTTGTTTCTCTATGTAACATTGACTACACGTCTGTTGAGCGTTTAAAATGCTCGTAAATACGACAAAATAACGTTGTACTTAAGTAGAAAAATAACCTCTCAGAAATACGGTGTGCAGTAGCAGCGGTAGTGTCTGGGTCTGCGGCAATAGCAGTCTGCTGTCTGCGATATTGGCAGTCGTTGGTTGTACTCGTATAAATGAAATTTTTATGATCTACCCGCAGCCATAAATACGCTTGGAATTTGTCAAAAGTGCGTGCGCTACCACTCTGAGAAATCGTGTCCTCTTTACGGTCATCTCAACGAAGCAGGATCCATGACCAAGTATTGGCAAATTCATTGCCCGTCTTCGCCATCGGATTATGTGCTCCATCTGTGGCACCTGCGTTCAGATATAAATTTCCACACTTTACGGTTGGAGAGGAACGAAAGTATAGAGGGTGAATTACAGAAGAGGGTGGTGGGACGATATTAATTAAAAATTCTCTGTCGTTTCGGTGTAATTACATGGTAATCAAGGCATGCTAATTAAGCTCTCCAGCGAGTCAAGTAGAATGTGTCACCACCACCACCATCATCATCATCATCACCATCATCATCACCATCACCATCACCATCTCCACCACTACTACATACATATATACCTATACAAAATCGACGACAACGTGAAAAAGGATTTTACTCAACGAGTACTCGTTGATACTCAGTATCTACCTGTGCGAGTAGTGCAATGCAACAACTACTTCCCTTTTTACCGGGGCTGATTGCCTTTAGTGCTCTCCACGGCGACATGGCACGACGAGGACGTGCCTGTAGTACTTAATCAGTGGGTGATAGGTTTCAAATCAAAAGAAGGGGGTCTCTAGAAGCAGTTCCATGCCATCACACACAAATAGAGATGTACCTATTCGTACACCATGTTTCGTACGTGCACATGGACTTCAAGTTGGGGGTAAACTTCGACTAGGTGGGCTATACGGTTAGACACGGTTGAAGGAAATGAGCGACGCACCTACATACATAAGTGCTTGCTACGCTCAATTGCGGTGGTTACTAGGATCTTTGACCTTCGTGCACATTTAACTATTAGAAACGACGATAACAATTTTCCAACGACCAACGACCAACAAAGACCGACATGACGAGAGACGAGACTGCTTTAAACTCAATGCCAATTATAAGCGCACATGATGTGGGTTAGCGAATACAGATGTTAAGATACAACATTGCGATATGCCCGATACTGTTAAATGAGTTAATTGCACACGCTGTTTAGTGAAGCCAAGTCAATTGAAGAGTCAATACGGGGGAGGCGTTACGTACATATATATGTTAAGGATAAGTGGTGCTACCAATTTGATGGCAAATTGCGATAGCGACGATTTTGGTTGGATGGATTTGGGTTTTCTCAATTCAAATTGGAGATTCTATGTAAATGCGGAGTGTCGTTAGCATTCACCCTTTCATACTCAAAGGAGATGGAAGCCTTGATAAGCTTGATACAAACTGGTTCGAATCATCTAATTTTTGTCGAAAGGTACTTCGTGGTATCGTCCCTCTGCACAATGAACGCAGGCAGATATTGTATTTCATACAATGTCATTTACATGATAATTGAAGAGCGCCACTAATGACTTCGAAACAGATGTTGGAAGTTTAAAGGGGAAGTGTAGTGCTTATATCCTTAAATATATGTACTTACAACACACATTATCGAAATTAACAAAATTAAAAAAAAAAAAAAATAGAAAACGGTTTTCCAAGTTTAAAGTGTTTACAAAACGAAAAATTTGACGGGCTACTATAAGATCCGCAACCTGGAGTCAGAGAGTGAAATGTTGTAACGAAGAAACCAGGATTTGCAACAGCTATGCCGTACCATAGTATCTATAATCCTCAGTAATCTTATAAGAGTTTGAGATCAATCTATAATCAACCAGATTAATAATATTGCCTTTGACCCAGTGCGCGCCTCCTGTACAACATAAGCGTTCCGGAGAGCCAACGTATTCTGGGACCACCACCCTGTTGTAGCCGACGTACAAATATAGATACTCGCATGCTCCAGAATACCTTCAGGACCTTTGCCGATCAGGTGTCCTTTTACCTCCTTCAATGTCCTGCGCCACTAACATCTTGTACTGAAACTCAGTGGTAAGGGCTGGGACGTGCGGGAAAAAACAGAAAGCATAAGAGAATCAACACAAGTCTAGAGCTCAACGAGCAAAAAAGGAAGGATGAGCACCGGTTTCTCAGAAGGAAGAAAAAGGAGTACGAGATCAAGGAAATTGAAAGGTATTATAGAAGGTTAGATTCGCAGTCTGTGCAAAGGATATTGAAAGATTATTTCTGCGAACTGTTAAATGGAGATGACATCAACATCTTGCTGCCCGACATGACGGTCAATTCAATTTAGACACGATGGGCATCCATCGACTGGTCATCCAACCTTGACGAAGTGGAGATATTCAAGCTGGAAAAAGGCTGTCAGTACAGATGGCCAAGCTGAGAAGCTATTCAAGACGGCGATAGAAGACTTTATGAAGGTTAGCCACTGAATCATCTCTGAAATGTGGTCGGATGGAAATATGCCAGAAAAACGGAACCTTACCATTCCAAGCTCGATCCTGAACCAACTATGTATACCGACATCAGCCTTCTCGACATCATTTATAAGATCTTCTCCGTCGTACTATGAAACTGCTTTGTCCACCATCTACCACATTTTTACATTAAGGAAGATCATGAAAAGAACCTCGAATTCTAAATCGCCACCCACCATCTGTTTGTCGGTTTTAAGGCCGTCCAAGACAGCGTATATCGGCCGAAATAATAACCAACTCCTGTCCGGACTTGGCATTTCTGCTGGATGACTTAAAGAAAACTTGTATTTAAGAGCAATAAGAGATACTCGAAAGTCAACACCAGTGCCACGATTTCTCATAAGTCTGTACAAACTTCTTGCATATGCGAATGACGTATACATTATCCACATAACAAACCGAGATGTTGGTTAGACATGTATAAGTGTTGAAGCCAAACCGTAACGATGGGTCTGGCGGTAAATGAGGGAAAAACCAAGTACCTACTGAAGTCATTGGCGAGTAGCCCAAAACGTCACAATGGGCAAGTACAACTCCGAAGTCGTCAAGGGCTTTGTCTGCTTAAGCTACGCAGTTAATAAAAACAGCGACACCACTCATTCGAAGATTAACTCTTGCAAATCGCTCCTTTTTTGGGCTCGGAAGAAGCTAAGTCCTCTTTCGTGCAACCTAAATAGCGCCCTATACAACATTTATTGTCCAATGGCTTTTATCAAAAAAGTCTGGGGAGACTCTTGATGGTTTCGGAAAGGTCTTTCGAAACAAATACGTCTTCGTTTGCACCGATTGAGATAGAAGAACTAAGAACGTAGCTACTAGATGGAGTGAAAAGTGACCTCCTTGGGAATTAAAAAAATTTTTTTTTAAATGTTTTTTTATATTATTCAATATAGTCCCATTTTAGATTGATATACTTATTCCAGCGATTTTCCAAATTCTTGATCCCGTCCGAAAAGTAATTTTCCGGAAGGTCTGCAAAATACTCCTCCATGGCGTCGATGATTTCCTCACGCGAGCTGAATTTTTTATTGATGAGCCATCTTTTGAGGTTTGGGAAGAGATAATAGTCCGAGGGATCCAAATCCAGTTACCAATCGATGCCAAAAGTCCGCCCGATTCCGCATCAGCAAGTCCAAACACTCTTTCGAAGTGCTCTCATGTTCGTGTTTTTGGTCATGCGCGGCACCCAGCGGCAGGATAACTTTTTCATATGCAGAATATTGCCTAAAATATGGAGTGTGCGCTCAGTACTAATCTTTGTGGTATCTGCTAGCTGGCGCACCTTGACTTTCCGGCCAGCCAACACCATTTCATGTACTTTTTTGACATTGTCCTCTGTAACCGCATCGGAGGGCCTGCCGCTGTATACTTGATCTGGGCCCCCGCCCAATTATCAAGGCTTCGCCCATCAATGGCGTTGTCTAATAAAAAGCGGGGGTAGATTATTCTATAACTGGTCTTATCGAAAACATCCAGATATTTTGCATGAATGGATGATACGATTTGACCAGTTACAAGTTGCCGGTCATAGGTCTTGTTGGTAGGCTTGACCACCGGTAGTCCATACCAGGACTTAAATCACGGTACCATGGGAGTCAGGAGCCCCCCGGATTTCGGTCCGGGCCTGACTTGTTAGAGGTAGGCCACCTTGTGGGAGCGTCATGGTGGCTGCGGTTTAAGCCCAAATCGCGGGAACGGGTCTAACCCATTGTAGAGTTGCAAAAAAGTACTGGGTGCTGTGACCCTAATAACAGCAAGAGGTTTTAGGTCGGCCTCGACTCATACCAAGGGTGGAACTGTGCCTCCAACACAGTTCCAAATTGGTATCAAAGGATTGACGGAGAGCGATGGCAAGGCGTATCCTTGCTCCCTATGGGTGTATGGGCACCTCGTAAACATTAAGTCTACATGACAGGTGGTATACGATAAAAATCCAGGTACGTTCTGTGGACTTGATCGGTAGTGGAGTTGCGGCCACCACGAAACTCTCGAAACAAATATTTGACGGTGTAATCTGACGGAGCATTAGCCCCATAATACAATATTTATCCAAATTTTCTTTTGTTTCCTTCGCCGTTTTGCCTCTCAAAAAATAATGTTTTATGAGAGAACGAAAATCGTTTATGTCCATACTCAACATGATGCCAAACACGTCAACAACAATCAGCTGTCAAAACAAAACTAAAGACAGTATCGCATTGAAATTTGGCATGTCTGCCTAAATATGAACGGACTTCAAGGCACCATAACCTTTTTTGCAGTAGCAGTGCATTCTGGCGGTCAAGGATGTCACTTTTCACTCCATCTACTAAAAGAGCTAGAATTCATATTGACAGTCGGACAAGTAGATGTCCCAGCTCGGAAGCTAATCGCATGCATTCGGAACAAAGAAATCAGTAAGACAAATGTCACTAGTGACCTATTTAAAGGAAGATCAATTGATACATATTAAGAAAATTGGGGACTATTCTAAGCAATTTTTTTTATATTTATCGCGCTTTTACCCCTACGTACTTCCTTTTAGTACCCTTAAATTATTTGGACCCTGGCGAGGAAAATTAGGCAGGAAAAAAGGGAGGTACAGATGTACGTTGGTTTTAAAATCACAGAGGGGTTGGAAAATTCATCAAACCATCGTTTGATAAAACAACGTGATGGTCCAGCTGACTTTAAGGAATATTTCATCAATGTGCGAACGGAAGTTTAACTCCCTATCGTATAAGATTCCAAGGTCGCGAAGAAATTTAACATGGGACATAGGTGGGCCATGCAGAAAATGAAGTCGAGGAGGAGATTGATTGTACTTACATAACAAAGTCATAGATTGAGATTTGGAGACATACAGCTCTACGGAATTTTGTAGACACCAAGTGGAAAACCTTTCGAGGTCTTCTTGAGGCAATAGAGCCTTTGGGGTGAAGAAATAGAGCCCTCGTCGTAAATGGATAGGGGGCATTGTTTAATAATCCTCTCAAGATCGTTTATAGTTAAAATGAAAAGAAGGGACCTAGATGGCCGCCTTGTGAGCCACCAGAAGTGGTTAAAAACGGGGTTGAAAAGCCTGACCTAAAGTGAACGATATAATAAGGGTTCTCCAATTAGAAGATATCCATCTTAATAATGTGGGGCCAAAACTGAGGGAAGACAAATTGAAAAGGATCAATTGATGACATATTTTATCGAGGGCCTTAGAAAGATCTGTAGCAATAACATCGATTTCCTTTCATTTTTCTAGGGCTGAGAGCGCAAAGGATACGAATTCAACTGAGTGTGTAATAGCAGATTTGCCTTTCAATAAACCGCGCTGAATGGGTGATATAAGTAACGTGCACCTGTAGGACTTCATATAAAATGCTGTCGAATAGGGAGGAAAGTGGCTGCGTCACTGAGATATTGTAATTTTTTTTTAACAACTGACGGATCAAAAGGTTGAGAGAGAGAGGGGCCAATGAAAAAATTGGGAAGAAATTGTCTGCAAGTGATTCTTTAAAATCACAAGGTTTGTGGCAAGCAGATTGGCCTTGTCCAAAGAGCTGACAGTTGGAATGTCGTTTTAAATGAGCGTTGGGATGGAGGATGAGACAGAATTTCTAATTTTGTTTTTTTACGAACGATCAACAATTTTTACTACCTTTGAGACATTGTATTATTTTTTGCCTCCGTTTTTGGGCGAATTTAAGTTTCACACGCTTAAGAAAGACTTTGCAGTAATTTCTCTTTACAGCTCGAGTCGTACCATGCCTTTTCTTTTGGCTTGATACGCTTCATCCGATGATGGATAATGGACCCATTCTAAAGAGAATTGCGTCTGTAGTTATATCAGCAGCGGCATCCACGTCATTATCGTGGAAACATAACGACCAGAAACAATTCCTAAAGAAGCTATTAAGTCCGTTCCAATAGGCTTTCTCGTATTATTATAATACATTTCTTTTAGGAATCTTTTCTCTGATTATATTGTCAGTATACGAGAAACTTTTTGGTATGACACAGCGTTCCGACGAGCCTAGAAGGGATAGAACATCTACTTTGTACTTATGAGTGTTAGAAGTTAAAAACAAGTCCAAGGTGTTGGCGGTATGACTATCAACGTCAAGTGTTCACGTGGGCTCATTTATAAACTGGGGTGACCACTTGGGAACTCAGTACTCCGCGTGCTGTTGACAAAAACGCGCCACATGGGCATAGTACCCCGGCGTTAAATCCCGGACCCAACAAATTAATTTGTATCGTTCCCTTGATAATAATAATAATAATAATTATAAACTGGGTTCATTTTTTTTCGACAGCGTAGTCCTCAGCATACCGTCCTTCGGGTGTTGTCTGGCCAGAATGTCTAAGTCCGCTGCTGATATGATCACAGACACCATTTTCTTTGGAATGAGAAACTTTATCCCTCATCGGATGAAGAGTATCAAAGCAAAAGAAAAGGCGTGATACGACTCGAGCTGTAAAGAGGCTGTCAGAGTTAGAGAAAGAAAGGAAAATCGAAAAGAGTTTCAACGAGCCATGAATGACTGAAACGTCTTTCTTAAACATATGACATTTCAATACGACCAAAAACTGAGGCAAAAAATACTACAATGTCCCAAACGTATTAAAAGCTTTTGGTCGTTTGTCAAAAACTTTAAAAATTCTGCCTCATCTTCCATCCCAACGATCATTTACAATGACATTTCAGCCGTCAGCTCTTTCGACAAGGCCAATCTGCTTGCTGCGCACTTTGCGGCCAGCTCAACACTCCTGGATTGTGCTCTGTCTCCGCCTACACTTGAGTGCGTCGAATCTTCAATGGGACAAATCCACTTTCGCACTCGTGTAGTATCAAGAATACTTAAAGATCTCAATATACATAAATCCGTTGGTTCAGGTGGTATATCTTCCCTCCTTCTGAAGAGGTGTTCTTCCACGCTGGTAAAACCACTGCGTAAGCTTTTTCATCGATCCTACTCTTTAGGACTCTTTCCGAGCAGATGAAAAACAGCATTTGTCAAGCCCGTTCCTAAAAAAGACGAATATTCCTGTCTGTTGTCCTACAGACCCATTGCACTTACGGGGTTCTATCCAAGGTCATGGAAACGCTGATAAACCGTCAGCTGATGAAATATCTCGAAACACGAAAACTTCTTAATGACCGGAAATATAATTTTCGCGGCAACAGGTCCACTGGTGATTTGATGGCATGTCTCACCGAAAAGTGGAACCAAAGCGTGGCGAAAGCAAAATAGTTGCACTTGATATTTCTAAGGCATTTGACAGAGTTTGGCATCAGGCTCTTTTGTCCAAAATAAGTGCTTTTGGGATCGATGACTCTCTTCTTTAATGCACTAGAAATTACCTTTCGGAACGTTCAATTCAAGTTGTCTTGGACAATTTCAAGTATGATATCCACGAAATAAATGCTGGTGTATCCCAGGGTTCCGTTCTGTCTCCGATACTCTTTCTAATTTCCATCAATGATCCCTTGTCTGCTACTTCTAATCCAATATAGTCCTTTGCTGATGACAGTACTCTCTGTTTTTCATATTCGTTCCCGGACTCCCGCCCCTGTTCTTTGGCTGTAGAACGGGAACGGCAGGGATGTTAAGCTCATTAAATTCTGATATTAACAGCAAAACTAATTGGGGAACTATCAACAGAGTGGAATTTAATGCTTCCAAAACACAATGCTGCCTGATGTCGTTAAAGCGAAATTTGAACACCCAGCCATTATCCATGAACGCCACTTACATCGTCGAAACCGATAAACTTTCCATTCTCGGTATATGTGTCAATGAAAACTTACGTTGGAATGACCACATATTCTGTTTCGTCAAAAATTCTGCGAAATGTCTCGGTTTTCTCAAGCGATATAAGAAATATTTCATCCCCTCTGATCTGGCCTCAATATATAAGGCGTTTATCCGCCCGAAATAGGAGTACAATGCCCACAATTGGTTGGGTGCGTCCAAAACATCTCTGAACCTGCTAGATGCTATCCAAAACCGTGCGATAAAACTTATAGGTGATACTAATATCACTTAAACAATGGACACCCTCGAACACCGACGAAATGTCTCGTGTCTCACTTTGTTTTATCGCTATTTCCACCACCAGTGCTCCATAGAAAATGCCAATAGCAATCCACCCATTCAAACTTTCAACCCAACTCGCTATGAATGCCCATCAGTATAGCCTCAAGTCCATTTTCGGACGTATTCTAAAATATCGTGATTCGTTATTAAACCCTACAACTCGCTTATGGAATGCCGTGCCTATCTCCTTATTTCCTAGTCACTATAGCCTTCAAACATTTAAAACCAACGTTCACCGGTACCTCTTTTTCTATCCTCCCTCACTTTCCTTTGCCCACGCTGGGTGTAAACATTTTAAGCGTACATAAATCCCCTTTTTTTTTAAAAAAAAAAAAAAGTCACACAGACGATACAGGGATACAATTCTTTGCATGGAGCCAGACGTCGCATCAAACTCGTTAGAGGCTGTAAATAAGGACATGTAAATAAAGCAGCAGTGGATAATTTGCTTACGGAGATGGAATTTTACCATATGAAATTGTATTCCGGGATCTAACATGGATCACTTTGTTGTGGAGTCTGGTAAGCAGCATCACTACGCACGTAAATGGCAAGACTGCGGTGAGAAAAGAATAATGGCACTCGTTCGTACTTAGTTTGCTTTAGATCAGAGTTATCTGAGAAGTATGGGCGGGGATCTGCCTGTTCTTTGCTAAGTGCCAAAACAGCTGACCTACATTTGCAGACATGGGCGTATGCAGTAAAGTGATTACTTTTTAACCAGCGTGTACTGCCTACATCCACACTGAATTCCCGAACCATAATCACAAAAAAACATAAAAAACACAAACACTGACGATGCTAACCACGGCTGCGAAGTGAAAATTGTGATGTTAGCTTACCGAATCAAAGTGTTGTAGGTGTTATGCTCTTACAACAATAGTAAACAGTGATCCAAAAAAATTCACACTCACAACCCGCTATCCATCAGTTGTTACATACATCGAATCATTGCTGATGCTGTATGACGATGTAATACAGTGACCGAGTACAAGCAACAGTACTACGACCAGGAGCGGGAGCACTGTGTTTATTTATGGGATTTTGAGAAACGCTGACATGGGAGACCTTTACGAGAAGCCCGATACACTCGGTGAAACCGTCATACGAATGCAACTCATAGTTTTCCAAAAGTCCATAACAGCTACCACATAAACATTCAAAAAGTGGAATACTTGGCATACATATCGAGTCAACTTATTGGAACTTTCGGCAATGCAACGTGCTTATTACCAGGAAGGATCGTCTGGATCTAAACAGCTACGATAAGAACAACCTCCAGTTGCATGGTAAAAAAAACCTTCAACGCAAACACGTCACATCAGCAGAGTCCAAAGAACAGTTTGTCTCGGCTGCTTGGCTCCATTTGCTGACACTGATGTAAAAGCACTAATAAAATATTTCCCCCTTGAAAATTTATAGCATGGTCTATTGAAAGCCATCTTCCGTTTGAATAAAAGTGGTGTTTTGTACAAGTTCATTGTGACATTTGTCGTATTCACAGCGGAGGTCCGATTGCTGCAGGAATGTGAAGTCTACTTTCCCTGTAATCGGTCAGAAAGTAGACGGACTTCGAAGAATGATTTGGACGACTTTAAAACCGATCTAAGAAGCAGGATCATCGTGGAGGATGACAATCTGACACCAATACCGATAGCACTGAACTATATTCGGATAAATGGGTGGACAGAGCTAGAAGAGTTTGCTAGAAAAGACTCAGAGAGTAATTTCTCAGGACTTGAACCCGCCTGACTTGACTTTCACTGACCGTAGGCCTTTCACAAAGGTAGATGGCATGACCTTACAAACACGTGGTTAGTTTAAAATGTCATCACTATTCTTGCCTAGCATCAGTAAGAAAGGCTGAAGACTCACTCATGTGGCACTATTCTCACTAAACACTTAAGTGTCACCACTTTCTGTTATGCTTGATGATATCGAGGAGCATTTCCTCCACAAGTGTCCAGTTTCATCGTAGTAGGTTGCAGATGAGTGTTGGTACTGTAGGGGATTACTCGTTTGTCACTGTAAAAAGCATATAAAGCGTACAGTGGAGTATTCTGTTCCGGTAGAAACTTGGCTTACCGTTCTTATCATGTTGCCCCGAACGTTCGAGATTTACAGAAAATTAGAACAACACTTTTAGTGGGAGAAAGTGCAATTTGAAACACTTTGTCAAATCAGCAAACGAGGATAATCATGAACTACTGGTTTTAGTGAAGAAAGCCGAAACACGGCGACTGCATTGGCTTGAAAATATTGGATAATAATGCTCCAGTTTAAAATAAACTGAGCATAAGAAGTTGCTCAACTGAACTTCCTTAAATTCGATGATCTTGTAAGAGTTTAGGCAGTAACAGAAAAATTGACGTGATGTGGCATGACTTTGTTGCTTAAGGTCGTATGTGGAAATACACTCTCCAAGACAAATTCAAATCGTATTTTAGCATCTTCGTGAATTGGACTGATTCGATTTCGGTAAAATTCACTGTATAACACTACGGAATACTCCTACCAACTTGTGCAAACGAATGGTAGATTTTCAGATTAAAACTGGAAAGAAGTTGCATAATATCTGAACAATATATTAACACGATGCTGACTTTTCTGAATCCAGGTCTCCTCCACGTAACACCTTTATCCTCTACAATATAAAAGTCATGGTAATAGTCTCTCTAAAATATGAGCTAAAAATGCCATCTGCAAACCTGTTAACGAAACGGAAGGTAAAACTTTCCACATTACCGTCATACATTTGTTTTTATATAAAACAATTTGTTCAGACTCTCATTTAGATTGGCCATAAACCCCAACCCGACCTCCAGTCAGATCCGCCCACGACCTTATTTTCGCAATAAAACTTTAACAGAGTACGGTAGAGCCATTTCAAGCTAAAAAGTCATACGACCCATATCACATCGAATCACACTTGTCACCCTCACAAGTCCAATAAAAAATTAAATAAATATCACCCGAGAAGTTGGCACAACATTTCGGCAGTATTTACAAAAAAAAAAAAAAAAAGCCCACCAAGTCGGTGGGAGTGAGCTTTCAACCCCCTGAGTCAGCAATGAGTACGAAGGTCGACGACTACTGCGACATATTCGTGCTTGTACACCCTCTGTAATTCAAGTTGAATTGTGAGGAAAATTATTATCGACTTGGTCTTCAAAAAAAAAAAAAAAATAAAACACCCAACTTGATCCCCAAGTCTGTAATAATTCGACAAAAAAAAAATCCAAAAAGAAAACTGTGTAGGTAGGCATTTCTGGAGACTTTATCCTATTACGAGGGACCCAAACTTCTTAAGTATCATTTGAACCTCATACCACATCACCATCCTGTAGCATTTATTTTTTTTTATCGACTTTTCTGCCATTTGATAACGGTCCCATTCGATAACCATAAGCCCTTGGTATTTAACTCCAATAAGACGATTACACGTACCAACAACACACAGGATGGGAAGAGTCTCAGGGAGTACACCTAAATACTATGAATGGTCATCTTCTAGTAAAAAGTATCTAGATATGTACATTTAAGATTCAATTAATGTCAAAATAAAATTTACGTTTAAATCGACACGAGACGGCAATCCTAGGGATAACAATCATCGATTACGATGTTAATGTTGATATCGTTTTCCATTACATCTGTACGCCCTCTCCTTTAAAAGGAAAACTATCCGTGGACTTCGCCGTTGCAGCCTCGGTCGGGTATGGGGGATTATCGAAAACCGAAAATGAATTGTTTATGCGACATCGGGCAATTCATGCAGGCATATCATGTGAATAATAACGGTAATAAAATTAAGTATTTTATTCGAGATTAAAAGGTCACAAAATGCCAACAGCAGTCCAACAGACTAACATCGCACCAGACACTGTGAGCATCATGGTCGGAACCGACAGACAACCATCACGACAGCGCACTACTTATACAGAAAAGAGTGGGCATGGGCACAAAGTATCTCTGATTGCGCATATCGCGCACTTTCACTTAAGTTTAAGGTTTCCTCGGTAGATAACACACAGCACAGATGCAATAAACACAGCGACACGATGAGATGTTTTGATTGACTTTAATGGCTTCCACATGGGTTGCTCTTAGATTCGAAGGGGGTTATTCAGTATAGAGAGGACTTAAAGGATTGTCTCCGGGGTTTCAATTTAGTCTCCCCCTTGGCTAATGGACGGAGCGCCATTTCAAATCGACGACCATTAAGTTTTCGGTTTTGAATTTTATGATTGCTTTCTGGGTGTCGTCAATGATTCGAAGACAAGTGTATCGGTACGTGTGTATGGAGTGGATACGAAGCTACAATAAAACTGGAGGTCACCCTACAGTCACTCTGCAGTCACTCTCCAGCTCAAGCCCAATGAAAATGAATGGCACTTTGCACTTGATATTGAGAATCCAGTTGGAGTACTTAGGACGTTTGATTTTTTTTTCTATTTTAAGATTCAGATTCCAATAGCCAGAAGGGTTGCTATCTGTTGATGGGATCATCAATTTTCATTCTCTGTTTATCATTAATAAAATGTTGGACAGTTGTTGTTGTTATGGTGGTTACTGAGAGCTGCCATGGTCCCCCCTATCTACTTTTCTTCTTTTTTGTTTTTTTTTTTTTTTTCTGTGGTGGGAATTTATGGGTGTGAAATGTCGTCTGGCTTTGATGTTCAAATGGAAATTTTGAATGTCAATGCGTTCAAATGGAATGGCAGCGAAGATGGGCACTTAAAATTTGAGCTAAATTAGATAAGCGATAGAATGGATTCGAAAATTGTGGTCTGACGTCGTTAAAATCGACTAAAAAGTATGCATTAGTGGACATTTTCAAATTTATCGATAAATTTTATTTTTATTACACAATCTGTCACTATCACTATAACAATCGATGACTCTATATATATGTGCTGAGATAACCTAAGGTAATAAAACGAGAACCATTTAGTGGTGGAGTTAAGTTTTTGATAGTACTACCTCGTTTCATTAGAAATTAATGCTAGCTTTCCACTCGCAAGAAAATGGATTTTGAGAAGTGATTTTGAAAAGTACATGGCCGTCAAAAGAACGAGCACAACAAGAAGGATTTCTGCTCACACACACCTTAAAAGACTCGTTGTTGGCTAGTAGTGTCATCATGAAACCACCGAATCGAACAATTTTCGCTTTTGTCCTGATGGTTTTATGGAAAACCACTTTCTCACATTTAATTCTGTCGATTTGTAGACCATCGAAAAGATTTTTTTAGTGCAACAGATTTGTAATTTGCGATAAGCTGGAACGCGGAAGGACGGTTTACGCCAATTTACGGTTCATGAGATTCTCTCATTCCATCGGATTTAGAATCTGGTATTGGAGATGTCAGCGAGGAAGATGATCAAGATGAGGCATTGTTGACCCAAAATGTAGTTGATCTCTTAGCAGGTTCTGAATCTGATTGGAACTCTGGGGATAGAATTTCACTAGAGGTAATAAGAGTTAAGCAATCGGAGTGCTTTACATCTTGGATAAATGATAATGCACATTTACAACGTGAGGTGCAAAAGGAAAATGTTGTAGAGGAGACCGGACCAACTATTCCTTCTGATATAGTGGCATATTTCTGCAAATCTTTCGATAAGAATTCATCGATTTGATTGCGTTTCAAGCCAACTTATACGCAACTCAAAACGCGGATGGAAGCCCTGCATTTCAAACTCCTACTAACAGTCAAGAGATCAAAGTATTTCTGACCATATCGATGATAAAACGTTCTGTGAACTGATGCAAGATCAATTAGAATATTTACAGAACAACTACTCGGTTCCTCCGAGTGGCAATGACAATGACGCAAAGACTCAATCGACTACGGTTGGGTGAGGAATGGCGAACTAATAACTGCCAAACCTGATTCCAGTGGTGGTGTGAGCATATAGCAAACCGTGCCGATGGATGCAAGGTTGGGGAACAAACCAACCGCGAACGAGCTCTCTCACGCGCTTTAGCGCGGGCCGGTTACACTTAGCCCTACCCAGGTATGGCGGTGCTGCTGGGGCTGACCTTTCATTTCCGGTCCCACTCGAGGAAACTAAATTTCATTTAAATGGTAAAACAGACAAAATATTACAAAAACAGACAATCCGTCCAGAAGGAGTCACTCAGTCGAAAAATCGAAAGCTATGGTAAGGTACAGCATAGGTAGATTAATGGTTAAGCCGTCGGCCAAATGCAAGGAAGAGGAAGAACCGCCCCAAGATAATGGAAGTGATGCAGATACCTGCACTACAGTAAAACAACAATGGCCTGCCTGGAGGAGTACATCACCATACAGGACGACAAGAGCCCTGGATCAATAAGGACAACAAGATCCAGAGTCTTAGAGAAGGTAAGATAAGACCTTGCATCCTTATCAAAAACCAAATTGGGGCATTTCTTTTGAATAATTACAGGAGACCTAATGGCGACAATCTGCGAAAGGAAGTGTGGTCAGACTTTGTCTGACCCCGGACTACTTACCCTACGACTCCGAGGTAACTATCTCGGAGAAACTAAAGGAATTGCCAAGGCAGAAAGATAGGATGCTGTTGTTGGGCTGTGACGTAAACGCGCATCTTACACAAGCGGTGATGTGAAACAAGAGGTATGATTTCATTATATCTTCCAACCTCAATATGTGGAATAGAGGGAATTCACCCACTTTTGTGGTGAAAAATAGGCAGGATGTGCTAGATATCACTCTTGCTTCAAATACAGAAGAGTTAGAAATAAGGGAATAGAGAGTAGTCAACGAAGAATCAATGTCGGATCACCGATGGACACGCTTCAAGGTGAACTTTCAGAACAGGGTATGTAGTTTGCAAAGAAATCCTAGGAAGACTGATTGCGTCAAGTATTGTACAATATATAGAAGTGGTAAATATACACCTGGGTAGCCAATCAATCACTTGCCATAATATTGTTAACTTTGATAGAGTGGTAGAAAATATTATTAAGGCACTAACAATAGCGTTCGAGGAAGCTTGACCGGGTAAGAGATCACCTAAAATGGCTCAACCAAAATGGTGGAATAGGCAGATAGGCTTAAAAAGGAAGGAGGTTATGAAATTCTATAATTGGGCGCAGCTATTCAGAAGTGACAGTACGTGGAATGAGTACCACGAATGTAAGAAACAATGTAAGAAACAATACCTAGAAAGCCAAAAAGGTCTTCATGCAGAAGTACTGCGAATCTATCGAGGCTTCGAGGTTATGCAATATGCTTTCAAAGGAAGCGAGCATTCCTAGCTACCTCAGAAAAAACTACGGAACCCGGGCTGAAAGTAGCCAAGAGGTTTTGGCAACGTTGGTGGAAACCCACTTTTCTGAATCCACATTATCAGATGACCCTGGCATGCTACGGCACACTGAGAACATTGATCTCTCGCTCTCTCTCCGAAGAGGAAATTGGTGTTCTTTTTAATAGGAACAAATTACGGTGGGCAATTCAGTCCTTTAAGTCCAGGTCCAGATGTAATAACACAAAATTATGGAAATTCTTAGACACAGTCTAAAAATAGGGTACATACCAATAACTTGGATGGAAGTTAAGGTGGTTTTTATACAGCAAAAGATTTCAGACCAATAAGTCTGCCATCAATCATGCTTAAAACCTTAAACGATTATTGGAGATTCATATTAGGAATAGATGCAGTAATGGCTTTCTAATTGAGTCACAGCATGAATATATGAAAGGAAAATCTGCAGGAAACCACACTGCACGAGGTGGTGGGGAAAATAGGGAAGAGTCTAGACTGCGGCGAGTTTACTAAGGCCGGCTTCCTCGATATTGAAGGAGCTCTTAATAACGTGGAGTGCACCGCCATTAAAAATGCTCTAGTAGACGCTAATATTGAACGGGGCATTACACACTGGGTTTGCAACGTTGCAAATAAACTGTTCTATTGAGCAAAACTCGGTTAGAATGTCTGTAACCAGGGGGACCCCACAAGGGAGAGTCATATCGCCACTACTGTAGGTACTTGTTATCAAAGACATCCTTAAAAAGCTTAGTACAATGGGTACAAGTGCCACGGCGTACGCAGACTGGTCATAATAGTGCAGGGAAGATGCTTAAGTATTTCAAGCGAGATTATGGAGGTTGCCCAGAAGACGATCAGCACTTGGGCAAAAAGCTGTGGTCTCAATGCCAACCCTTCGGAAAAGGAACTGGTTCTTTTCAAATTCCCAAAACTCAACGGCGTGGAAGTGTCCCAGCGAAGTATCTGGGCGTGATTCTGGACAAAAACCTGAATTGGAATCTTAACATAGCAGAAAAAATCAAAAACGTGTATAATGCTCTTTTTCTCTGCAAAAGAACATTTGGGTCTTAAAACCTGCTATGGTGTACTGGCTGTATACGGTGGAGCACTAGTGTAGTGGACAGCAACAAACAAGAAAACGGTTTACGGGAAATTAGCGGTGGTTCAAAGAACGGCTTCCATAGCCTTTACAGGTGCGCTCCATACCACCCTCACGGCAGCATTAGACAACTTTCTGCACCTAACACCGCTTGATTTATAGATGAAAAAAGTTGCTGGTAACAGTACGATACAACTCATTAATTTGAGTTACTTCAAGAGTAGTAGTTTCGGACAAGGCACGGTCCTAGCGAAGCTACTGCCAGCCATTCAAATTTTAACGGATGAAATTCCTTCCTTGGTCGACTTCGACATTCCGTGTGACATAATATATCCCGAAAAGGAGGACTGGAAAAAAAATGCAATAATTAGGTCAAACGAAATTACAATTCCCAGAGACGATTCAAAAACAGAGGGAGGAACAGGGCTTGGTATCTTCTCAGAAGACCCAGAACTAAGTGTGTCTATAAGCCTACTGGACATAAGCAGTGTCTTCCAGTCAGAGGTTCTAGCTGTCCTCAGGGCAGTTGAGCTAATCCAGATGAGATCGGTATCCGAAAGAAATACCGCTATCTACATCGATAGCCAGGCCGCATTCAAGACGATGGGATCAACCAACGTCAACTTTGATACAGTCACGGGCTGTCGCACAGTGTTCAAGGCATTATGCAGTCAGAACCGGGTAAGACTGCGTTGGATGCCAGGAGACTGTGACATTAAAGGAAATGAACAAGTGGATGAGCTTGCAAGAAAAGGAGGGCTACTTGCCAAAGGTTGCCAAACCCCCCTATAGGAGCACTATCGATAAAAAAATCACAACCTAAGGTGGTCAAGTCTTGAAGGAAACCAGGTATCCAAGGCTCTCTGGTAATTTTTTGACGGCAAAAGATCTAGAGAGTTAAAAAAATTAAACAGCGATGAGCATAGGAGAATAATAGGACTCAAATTGTCAGATACGGATATTTTCAGATTCTGCAGTAATCTGCAAGCTTTTATGAACATAACACACATACTGTGTGAATGCGAGGAAATATCGCGTAGTCGTAGAAAATGTTTAGGGAAACACTTTTGCCATTTGAAGATAAATTCAATTGGTTCTACAGGGATCGCGAAGGGGTCGTTTTGGTGCTTTATATCTGTGTGATGGCATATCCGTCATGTTTTAACTTAACCTATCCTGAATGCTCGCTTTGGACTTTCAAACCAATTAGACAGTGACGTACTAGAAAGCTCTCCGCTATCTCGAAAAAGAAATAGTCTACACACAACAATAAGTAGGAGAGGTATATTATGTGGTGTGATATTTAAAGACGCTGGGTTGGTGTCTATAAATAGGAGAAGTAGAAGTATCAAGTATGACGCAGAAGATTGTAGTATGACAGGACATTATAAGCTTAATACTGCGCCAATGCTTGTTAAGAATAGATGGTTTAATAACGATTGTAGATTAAAGAAACGAAGTATAAAATAGAAAATGAGAATATATCGTAAAAACCCCAATAGTATAGATATAGGATCCGAATAGATCAACAACAGCAAATTATATGCATCAACAATATACCCTGCTGAAAGGCAGTACAAAGAGAACCTGTCCCAACAACTTCAAAACAAAAACAAGAGCAAGGATTTTTGGAGAGCTATCAAAACCCTATTTCAGAAGAAGTTTGGGAGAGTTATCTTCAAGAAATGTATAGCGGTAATATGGCCGAATATAGTATATTCTACGATACGTATCATGCACTTCTTAACAGAGGCATACGCCTTGAGAAATTAATAAATCTAGTACTGGGTTTACGCAACAACAAAGCTCAGGGTGCAAATGAGTTCTTAAAGCCCCTGCTAAACCCATGGCTTGGAAACCGGAAGTAGTCACTGGGTTAGTATCTATCCGGAGAGTAAGCAATGCCTTGATGAAAAAGCTCTTTCTTGTTGCAAAAGGCACTTGCTTCGTTTTTCCTTTAAATTGTCGTAGAATCGGCTCAATTAGTTGACATAGTATTCGCGGTTGATTGTTCTCCCCCTTTTTAAAGGTAATGTATGTGGATTATAGTGTGTGGGTCCCAAAGAAACGCAGTGTTTCGACGGCGCCGGTTTTGAAAGGGTACAAAATTCAGACGACTACTCTGACAAAATCTACTGATTGGGCCATGTCCGTGTGGCTCAAACCCTGACAAGACCACTTGGAAAAAGATGCTGCTACCTAGTATCCATTCCTCGATTATAGGACTGAATTCTGTAGTATATATTTGAACATCTTGCGACTATGGTCTACATTTTTTATGCTTAGCTTTAGACAGAAGCTAGTAGAATGAATTTTTACCCCACGGGACAATTTTATAATACTTCTCTTGAGATTTGTAGAGTACTACGTTAAATGAGCACAACACCATTTTTGAATTGCTAGAATAGTTCAAGATGGAGATTTGCCTTCGTCCCAAAAGCTGAGGAGGCCTTCCACAGCAATCAGAATGGCACTACAGAGGAAGGGAACAACAAGTAGAAAAGGCACTTTTCAGATCAGCGGACATTATACAATGTTTCGGGTCAGCATGTAACGCAATTCTATTTTTTTTTTCTCATCCTTATAGACGCGACCAAGTTGATAGAATTTTTGAAAGATCCGCTATACAACTGCCTCTCATATTAGGGACCCATTGCGTATTGACCACTGGAGTCCATCCAAAGGTTGAGTTTGAACACTGTCTAATCAAATCCATTGTCATGCATTTTATTCCAGTCTGGTGGATTGCATTAAAAAGGATTGTCATGTGAAAAGTTAAGAGATTTTGCAATGACAGTGAAGCATCTACAGGGCTCATTGCCATCCCCAAACCTGATATGGGGAGCTCATTGCACCTGATACTAGGTGGCATCCCCCCAAAAATTATAGCAAAAGAAGTAGCTAAGGAAAAAATCGGCGTAGAAAGCCGTGAATAAAAACAAGTCAAGTGTTCTACGATGCAATACAAAAATCCCTAATGCGATCGACTAGCTGGACCCTAAGTCGAACTTCGATTTGAATTGGCAAAATATGACAATATGCCGACAGCACCAGCATCCACCTGTCTAATTCGACTTTAAATAGGATATTACAGAAGAAGTGCTAAGCGGTGCATAGGAGGACTGCAGTGGCCCCCTTAAATGATAGTAAGCAGTTTACGGCACTCTTTCCTACAGGGGGACATTGGAAACGCATTCTGTTGTGGCGTGAGATGCAGTGAATTCATATGTTCATCTCCTTTCAAATAAGTTTTAGGCTCTCTAGCTAGTTTGGGTTTAAGCGTGGTTGGGCTATCACCCAAGACGACAATATTTTGCCCACTCCACCTGTTCCTCACGATAACATTCATTCCAGGATGTAAGGCGCCAGTTTATTTAACAAATAGTGAATTCGGCGTGGTGAAGTGGTTAAGTCTTTCGGCAACTACGCTAGATATTGATGTTTCTGTTCCCAAGTAGAAAGGAAACTTAAGTAAAGGCTTCTTTCTATGAAAATTTCTCTCCCTCTGTTGCCTTTATGAATAGGTGAGAGAGATCCCACTCTCTGTGGAAAAGCCGAAATTGCGGCAAGGCAGACCTCGATTCACATGGATTGTATGCGGCGCCATTATGTATTTAATTCTGAGGCAATGCACGAATAAAATGCCCTCAGGCTATTACGGAGACTAAGTGTACGAAAAAACCGAGCAAAATGTTGCAAGAAATTTTGCTAATAGTCACAAAATGTGGTTGTTGCGGATACCGCAATTATATGAATGCTCTAATAGCTAGCATCGCCCTACATATTTTATGTCAGGTTAATTACGAAAATTGCAGTAATCTTATAAACTGGAGTGACTTATTGTTCCACTGCGAAAAGTTTACCCACGAAGATTTTCTAAAGATATTGATGTATTTCCAATTTTACTTGAAGAATTTTTAGAAAACTCAATAGAAGCTACAAGCAAAGGATTTGGAAAGATCGGTGAGTACTTTATTTAGTCAGTTAATGTGTAGTATGCCTTCTAACAGTTAAGTATTCTAACTTTCAATATGGTGCAGTCGAATAAGTATCTCTTGCACGAGATTATAGTTGGGTATAACACCCAAATTCTGTTTATTTCCCCAACTGGCCGAGGACGGTATGTATCAAAGGCAAAGTATTGCGAGTATGGCCGGTACGTTAATCAAGACCGATTTCTGTTTACAATCATCTGTTGACTGGTTAGAATAATTAAAACTGAAATCGATTAAGTCTGTCCAAAATGTCTCTAGTTGCTCGTAGAACTTCCATCACAACCAGTATTGATCTATCTATTTTCATTGTATTGGCTGATTCTATTGTACCTCAGGTTAGCCTAAAGTAATCCCTAATATTATACAACAAGGATTGACTCCATTGATACCAAGCTTTTTTGGAAAAATTGACTTGTCTACAGTTATCTTCAGCTGTTGTTTCGATTAATGGACCGAATGGCGCTTACGTATTCTGTTTAAGTCTTAATAGTTCCCAACGCACAGTCTTACTAAACATAACAATATGTTTACATTTCCTAAACAAACAAGTTCCTATCTTCTTCTTAAAAATAATGTCAATAAGCAATGGATACAAATAATAACGAAAAAAACAAAACCTAACATCAACGATTCAAAAATAAGAAATTTCCCCCACAATGACAATACTGCATCCAATGATAAATTTCCCATTTAAGCACACACACACATGCCCAAACAATGGCTCAGGATGTCATCGTTATATTCCCATAAATTTCCGAACACAAAATTTAAGCTCCGGGCGCATATCTAATTCATGGTCATGGAGAACAACCAAGAGCCGAGACAGGCACGAGGCAAAAAAAATAAAAATAAAAATGTGCCAAAACGTGACCACCAGCTATCTGCCAAAGTGCCCCTAACCGCTTATCCTTTTTTCTTTCTGTCATGGATCCGACATAAAGGATCTGAAAATTATGTGTTTGTTATATCCATGGTACATTATCCATCCGGGATTTTGCCTTTGTCTCGTCCTCTTGTGTCACACCCTATTCATAAGTGTTTGGTTCGTTTCACCAGAGGCCTTGAGGCGCAACACTCCAGAGGATGTCCGAGTAGAGGAGGCAGCATTAGCAAAAAAGTCAACCAGAGGAGCTCCGTTTATGGTTATGAGATGATTCGGTCATTTCAGCTCATCGGGACAATTGAAATTTTCTTTGCCTTTGGCTTTGATTATGTTGAGTACCATATGAGGGCTGAGAGGGATTCATGGATTTATTCATTGAACTGACGTCTAGGCATGCAATCAGAAAGCAAATCGTTGAGGGTGGTGATACTGTCACTTCCATGTGGAGCTTCTGATAAATTGTGTCCAGCTTCAGTTGGATTAGTGTTTTGATGAGCTGACAGTTGTCTCTTGTGGTGTAGCGTAGATAAATAGGCATCGTTTGAGTGGTCTTTCAATGGTGATATGAATAGAAGTCATTATCACAGATTGGGTGGGAAGGATAGATTATCGACTTAAAAGCATCAGACGGACGGTGTTTGCGGGATTCCTTTAACAATAACAATTATTGAGCGTTTAACAAGCACTGAAGTGCCGTCTTTGAAATAGAGTAAATGGACGAATCAGGATTGTTATGTTAAGCCTTGAGGAATTTTCCTTTTTTATTGGGAGCAGTTGTTAGTTTTGTGCGGTGGTTTTTGGATCATGAATCAAAAATAAATTAAAAGACTTTTGTGGTATGCACCAAAAGGGGATTTTAAGTTTCAAACTTTGGTCTGAGTAATTTCTTTGCAAATGAAGAAATATCTAAGATGGCCCAGATTGGTTTTAAAAGAAGAATTCAACATCAATGGGTGACCGATCGAGGCGAACATAAGTAAATTCTAAGATTTCAGCTTGGAAAGGCTTCAATTATATTTGAAAAGAACTCAGGTTGCTTGGAGTGAGATGCTGCCATTTGGCAACGGCGGTATTTAGAATCGGGCTAGTTTGGAAGGCTTGTTAGTTGATGATTGGGTTTATTCCAAAGCGAAACCTCTAATAGTAATGCTCACTTGAAAGCCCAAATTCTAACGAGCATAAGATATTTGCTATCCGAATACTTAAGTGCATTTCTGATGGAGAATAGACTAGATAAACAACCGAGATTAATGCTTACACCTACTAACAAGAAATCGAAAGCTACTAAATAAGTGTCGCGGAAGTTCGATTAGATAAGGCCTGCGCTACATTTGATCAGTTATTTGGAAGGCATAAGCTACACGACATAACATGCAGAGACTACAAAAGGCACTCCAATTTTAATGCCTTAACGTTCACAAATCACTGTTACCAAAATACTGATCACACATCTACATCATATGATCAAATGATCGCTTTAAGATAAAAGGCTCAAATGGCATTGAGTGTACTACAGGTGTATATGTTACAACTACCATTCTGGGCACGGAAAAACTACTCCTCCTAAGCATTTGTGGTCAGACTGCTAACCTCAATTTTAAAAAATGTATGATAAATTTTCATCCTGAACGCTATCTCATTTCCAAGATTTGGTCCGCAAAAAGCATGCCTGAAGAATTGAATCTTAGCACCGCTAGCCAGATCCATAGGAAGGGAGAATCTTTTAACTGCCAACTATAGAGGCATCAGTCTCCTTAACATCACATATTAGAACTTACTTGCCGTTTTGTGTGAACACCTGAAAGCGTTTATCAAAAATCGGATTGGGCACTATCAGTGCAGTTTCAGACACGGTAAGTACACAAACGACCATATTCTCGCCCTATGACAATTCGCAGGTATTGGAACAGAAGGGGGAAAAACTAAGTATTGTATACACTGTCAACAAGAAGGGACACACAACATAGGCGAATGGAACAGTGCGTCACAATAGACAGCTGTAACTTTCAGGTAGTCAGGGACTTTGTTTACCTCGGCTCCGCATTTAACCTGATGTTTCTTGTTTCTTCAGTATAAGAAGGCAAATGAGTAGTAAGGCGTTGCCAAGAAACACTAAGGTGACTCTATATAAGACCCTCATCATCCCAGTTCTGCTTAATGATGCAGAAGCATGTACGTTAGCGAAGGTGTATGAAGATATCCTTGGCTATTTCGAAAGAAAAATTCTTCTTTTGCTATCGTTTGCATAGATGGCGTTTGAAGGCGGAGATTTAGCGACGAACCCCACGAACTGTTCAGTGACATTCACCTGGTTAGAAAAGTGCAGACTAGTCGCCTAAGATAGCTAGGAAATGTAGAATGAATGAACACCACCCGCAGGGACAAAGTCTTAAGTGGCGAGCTCAAGTGGAAGAGACCTTAACAAATTTGGTGAGTGCCACTCAAAGCAGTCTGCCAAAGACCGGAGAGAAGAGCAAGCTAACTGCAGGGGTGTTCTGGTTGAGTCCCGGATCCACCGTTACCATAGCACCGTCTACTCGCAAGTAACTTCATCCTGAATTGAAGTTAAAATTGTAATGCCAAGAACTAAAAGACTGAAACAGAAATTATTTTAAGTGACGATGTGTGGTAGATTTGGAAGAGACTTTGCTAATCTACAAGGTGGAAATAAGGCGACTAGGTTTATCTAGATTACTCATAGCCTACAAGAACCCATACGAAAATCTGCAGAATATTCGCTCTTATCCAAATTTAAGGAAGGTTCATGCAGAAGCAGAAGCAAGCATTGAATCTTTGAAGCATTTGAACGAAAAGATGTATTTATGTCTGTAGAATTCACCTAAAATATTTGCAGTACAAGGTATATTGTAGTTGAAGAATTAAATTGAAAGGATGCTACCACTTATTTTGTTAGAACACATTTTTGGTATGAATAGCGATAAAATGTACTGAGCGATGACATAACATTGGTTGATTTTACAATATCCCTGCTGTCTACAAACGTTATTGCATGATTTTGAATCGTCTGACCTATAAAAGAGGCGCAGAAAGACTTGGGAAGGCAGAAGACTAGAATGTTGTTTACTTCATCAAGATTGCCTGAAAAAAGAAGCAAAACAGAGAAATATGTTATAAAATCAACTCCTTCCACACAAAACTCGAAACGAATGTTTCGGCAGAGGAATTCGCCCAGGCAGTCGCAAAGGTGGACTGAGCTGTAAGTTCACTTCCTCTTTTCGATAAATTCGGAGCCCAGGTCATTTAAGTTTCTTTCGGTATCTAGACAGAATACTAAAATCGATAGGGTGATTCAGGAATTAACGGCAGAATGGCGCACCTTTTATAGCTTACCCGAAATATCCTTTGAAGTAAGGCTCTGCTTACAGACAACAAGCCAGGCGTGTACCTAGATTGCTGTAAGTGGATATCACTGAAGAAATAACCAGCGTATACTGCCTTAAGATTGAGTCGGAAAGGTTGACGTCTTTGAGGGCAACATAGGATGTTCGACACCACCTCTAAAAACAGACTCTGACCTTGCTGCGGCTCTGCAAAATTTCGCCATAGCTAACACGCTATTCTTCGACTTCAAAACTTACAAGGCACATTGCAGTCGCATGATTAAAAACCCATCACCAACATAGATCCACACAAGGCACAACTTAAATATTCTGAATGTTCGAACTTTTAGAGAGGCCAACATTGGCACAAGTCACTATCCTATTGTTCGCAGGAAACAAAAGCAGATATCCCAGGTACCAGAACGTCTACGATCAAGTCTCTCAAATTCCGAGAGAAATCTTACTGTAACAGCTATTTGCGTTTGGGGCCAGTGACATCATGCCATCAGAGACGTTCTACAGTTAAAGTACAGGGACGCTCGGAAACGAATTTTAGAAGCAGAAGGTACTGTGGCTAGCAAAGGAATATACGTAAGTAATGGGTTGAAAATGGCACACAGGGCATCATTCAAAAACAGTGTAGGGGATAGACTGCAACCCAAAGTCAACTTGAATTGGATCATCATCACCAGCCCGGACCAATGAAACTGAGGGAGTAAGAGAACAGAGGTACCGATATACATTAGTCTTGCAAAGTTTCATGACCAGGAAATAGAGGGCATTCCAAAAGCGAGTTGTGCGGCTTAGGAACGAATCACGATATTTTAGAGCACTTCCGAAAGTGGCCTTGGGGGTTTGTTGATAAGCATTCATAGCCAGACGGGTTGACAGTTTAAATGACAATTTTAGTGGAGCACTTGCGATAAAACAAGGTGAGGCAAAAGACGTTACACCGGTGTTCACGCGTGTCAATTGACTATGCAATATGGGCGTCATCTCTGAATTTTATCGCACAGTTTTGAATCTTATTTAGCAAAGATGTTTTAGCAATTTTGGGAGGAATTACGATCCGTAAAGGGACTAATCAGACATTCCCAAAATAACTTTCTTTTTTCTTCCTGAAAGCGTTCCTCAGATATTGAACTGACGAACGATGAAGTGCCCTGTTAGCATCTTCCAGCCCTGTTAGCATCTTTACAACTTAAATAGTTTATGAGGTCTAAATACGTAGAAAAAAGCATATATGTACATATATATGTATATGTACCAGTTGTCCAACGAGACTACCACAAGAACAGTATACTTCTCAGAGCGTGAAATGTATTGTATAGAATCAATACAAGTACAAGGTACCGGTGGCATGACTACCAAGGTCAGGTGTCACTATCCCCCCCCCCTCCCCCCTCCCGTGTGACGACGGAACAGAGCACTCAGACAAAGAACTAGTCCATTGTACTATTTGTAAAGTTCCTTTTAATGAAATCTTTCAGTCTTACGAAGAAAGATGAGTAAGCGCTTCAGTGATAAGATACCTACAGTACCAGCACCCACTACGTCAGCACCGAGTACCTGCAGCCTGATGCGAGTGTAAGCCGGACATTTGCAGAGATAGTGCTCAGCGGTGTCGTCGTCACTTTCATGTTGTGTCACTTATGCACCGCACTTTCCTGCTGAATAACAGCAGAAAGGCCGCTGACCTCCTAGAGACGTCGGAAAGCATTCGTTTGGTCTGCCTTTATGTTATCTACAGTTGTGCTCATATGAGACCCAATTGTCAATGGAAGCCTTAACCTAGGACGCAGGCAAACTCAACGTAGGTTCGGGCCCTGAAAAACTCTTCTCTGAACCTTGTCTGGCAAGTTCATCGGCGATTTCACTTCCCGCGATCCCAGTAATCTGGGACCCAGACAAGGGTCACAGAATTTAGCATTCCGACTGCGTTCAGTGATCTCTTGCATTTCTTTTTTGAACTAGCTGGGCAGTCGTAAGAAGCTAGGATCTCGGCGCAACTTGGTTGTCGCTATAGATGCAAACGCTTTACCCCCCCCCCCCCCCCCCCCCCAAACCACCAGTTCACCCAAATATAGTTCGCTATCATTAGGAATGCGTAAATCTCCGCTTGGAAGACAGATGCAACCTTTCCTAACGTGAAGTGAAATCTAATGTTGTCGTCCTCTAGAAAGATACCTACGCCACATCCTTTCCTAGCTCAGATTCTGGCCGAAACCAGTCCTGGTCGCAGGGAAAGCCGCTTTCGCATTTTTTTCCGCAACACGAGTTCTGGTGTCATTACATGGGACGGCATGTCATCATGTCATCTAACCTCCATGCCATCAAACCTCCAGTGCGTGTTGTACCAAAAACCACTTCTTTTTAGACTGAAGATGGCTTTGAGAGTACCATGGATATAAAGGGGAGGGAGATTCATCAATGCATCCAGAGCAGAGCCAGGAGAGCTCGGGAAAGCGTCCATGCATCCGAGACAAACAGTTCTTTGGAGTCTGGTAAAAGGAGTAAGCACGTATTTTCGCGAAAGCTTATTCCACCAGACAACCGATGCATATTATATAATTGGTCTTGTCGAGCTCTTTATTAAATCGTGTCCAGTTGGTTTTATGCGGATTGCTCCTCTTCAACAAGGTCGAGACCGCGCATCCGATTCTGAATTCGATGTATCTATGACATGCAGATCTCCGATAGTACTGTCCAGCCAGTAATCTCCTTAGCACACCTGTTGCTTGCTGTTTTACTCTCGTAACAAAAGTTGACTGAGAGCCAACATTGTTGATAGCCAGGTCAGACGTTAGTATGAAATCCAGAAGATGATTACCCCTCACGTTGCATTTGCTACTGATCCATAAAGTGTTCTGAGGATTAGCATCTCACTATATGATAAGTCCCATCTTCCTGGGGTAACAATATTCAATGATTTCTGATACCGCCTCCGATGGCGGCGGCAGTAACGAATCATAGGGAAAATAAGCAGATGCAACGACGGACGGACTTGCGCCATTCCACCTTCGCTTCGTAATTTATGTCTACAGCATCTTGGTTACAAAATTACACAAGTTTGGATGGTGGGAGTGAGTTCGGCATATAAAGACAAGCTCTCGGCCTTTCCGATCGCTCGTCATAAAGTGGTGTGAAACCCTTTAAACATCCGAAACCACAGATGCGTTTATTCTACACCTGTATGGATATTACGTGGGGTTTTACTGTTAGCAGGTTTGAATTATTTTTCACAGTATCTACATAGCTTCTTTAGAAAAAGAAACCACCATGACATACAAGAGATTGTGATCGTTGACAGAATTCGAATCGATTTTCCTTTTTTAAAAACTTATTCAAAGGGAAATTTCCGACAACGCAGTGGGAAATTTCCGCCTTGGTTACTGGCAACATTGGATACGATGTGCCTGTGAAAAGATCATCACCTCCACTGATGATGGACTCATCAGCAAGTGAAATACTCGTACTCTCACTTCGTCTGTCTTTCCATTCCGCGCTGATGAACGCGCACGCCAACGATAACCTCGTGCGTAACCCGATTCGTAATCAGCTGGGCTGTTGTCCACTTCAGCGTGATTATTATTTATGGTTGCCTCTACCCCATGCCCCGTCGTTCAGTGATGGTTCTGTATTCTGTAGTGGCAATTGAATGGCTTGGGTGTTGAGCTTAGCGTGTTTGGTGCGCTTTCCAATATTTGTTTCAATATTTACAGTGCATGTGGGAAGAGACGTTTTGTCGCTTTATCAAAATGAGGGGTGTTCGGATTCAGTTTTCTTCTCTTTTTTTTGTTGTAGAGGCGGAATAATTGATCAATCACGCATATCATGTCCATGTCCGTGGGTAATTGACTCTAAAAGTTCTCTATTTCACTTGGATTTTATTTTTTTGAATTATTTGTTTTTTAATTTTTCCTACTCGTGGATAGAGTTAATCGTCTCATTTGGGTATGTAGCAAGGGGAATTATGATTGTTGATGGATGATGGGGTATTTGTTTGATTGATGCATAATCGTTGAATGATTAATCGTGTGCCCGATGATTGTGTTATTGTTTGGGATGAGCTCGGATTCGGAGTGAATTTTTTTCCAATTTTCTTTTTTTCGAAATTTTTAATACTTTAATATTTACGATTGTAATGTGGAAATGTTTGAATCAATGGATTGGTTTGCGACGGGTTATGAAGCAACAGGGCTGTAGTTTGTTTGAGTATTCTTTTTTCTATTTACTTACGCAAACGTATTGTACATACAAACCAATGTGAGTGCCTCCTCGTCCACGATTTGGTTTGATTTGATGAGCTTTAATGCTGGGAGTCTTTGTTTGTTGAATAAGTGATCAGTGGATATTGATGAATGGCATTATATCTATTTAAGTACTGAAGGCCTACGATAAGTACAAATATTGACGGAAATTGCGTATACTAACTTGGTAGGAGTGAGATATTGTCAGGTAACTAATAAGGTTATAAGCAAAGTGCACGGTTAGGTGCGGTATAGCTTCATGGGCTTACTGACTTCAGCTTGAGCTATCGAGAAAGTGTAGCATGTGCATGTACAACAACTTTCGGCTACGCACCCTAAACAATTATCAGGCCAGGATGGAAAATTATGACATCTATGTATAAAATCTACTATGACGGCCGCTGGGTTTTTGATCAGAGGCCATTGAGATAAAAAGTCCCGAGCTTCAGTTATCTGACTGAACGCGTGGTTAAGATTCGCATCAAAGTTAGTTTCGTCAACATGAGGCCGGTATGAGATCATAGAGGATATGCCAGCACAGAGGATAAAAACACATTGTCAAAGATTCCTTTTACAAGGTCCTCGATCATGAATAATGTTCTAAGCATTACTTGAAGATTGTCCTTGTGGGTTTTAATGTCAAGTTAAGAAAGGAGAGTAATGTAAGAAATATCATCGCTTGCACACGCTTCCCAAACCTCAACATTAACAAAATAACGTGGTCATCATCAATCAGGTTTACCAAATACCAAGACACGGTTCGGGTATTCTAGATGTCTACATTTTCGAAGAGACAACATAGACTTAGACCACTGCAAAGCGTTGCAAGAATGGACAAGAGCTACTTATGAACTTTGAGAAACAAAACGAAAGAAGGCGGGAAACGCTCAATCGGGGCCATGGAAAGGTGCTTCTGTAGAAATTATGTTGAGAAGTTCCCTCAAAATGTGAAAAGAACTTTGCTAAGCACAAAAACAGCGAAAACACCGGCATTACGCTGTCGGGCAGAATGAACCATCCATCGTGGTTGATGATTGACAACCCGAGAAGAGGTCTGTATAGGGATACCTGCCGATGTTGAATTATTTATAGCAACCAAGATTAAGTGCATACACCAGATGAAACTATCAGGAATGAATGGAATTTCAGCATCGATTGCCCGATCATTAAAATCGGAAACGCTCTAAACTAGACAAATTATAGATGAATCTCCTTAATATCGTGTACAAGATATTATCTAGCATACTAGGTGAACTCTTGAAACCATATATTAACAATATTATAGGCCTAGTAACTACAGCTTTGTACATCATACTTGCAAAAATTGTGCGGAAATCACACCCGAACAAGGGAGGCACAATCTTTCAAAAGTCTGTGCAACTATTGGCGTACGCCCATGATATCGACAGAATGACAAGAAAACACCGGCCTGTCACCCGTGCATTCGCTACTATTGAAACAGAAACTGCGAAAATGTTTTTAGCGGCAAATGAGGACAAAACCTAATAGAGTGTGTTTTTTTTTAGATGTATACAAATTCAATATGAAATAAAACACTCGAAGCTAATGTTGATGTCTACGATATTGATTTTATTTAATAGATAATTTTCTGCCATTAGCGCTTAAATATGACATCAGGCATATGAGTGCCACGGCTAGCTCGAATAAATCGCAATCCTGAAGTCCAATTTTCGACAACGTTTTCGAGCATCTGGGGCCGAATATCAGCAATAATACGGCGAATGTTGACTTCCAAATCGTTCAACGTACCTGGTTTATCGGCATAGACTAGTGACTTCAAACACCCCCAAAAGAAAGTAATCTACAGGTGTGAATTCCCAGGATGGTGGAGGCCAGTTCACAGGTCCATTTCGTGAAATTATACGCTCAGCAAATGTTACCCGCAATAAATTGATGATATCGCGCGCCGTGACGGTAACATTCTGGCCGGTATCGTCCTTAAAGAAATATGGGCCGATGATTCCACCAGCCCATAAAGCACACCAAACACTGAGTTTTAATGGTTGTAAGGTCGCCTGGACAAAGGCTTCTGGGTTTCCTCCACTCTAAATTCGGCAATTTTGCTTGTTTATTATCCATTAAACCAAAAATGGGCCTCATCGGAGAACAAAATTTTGCGTTGAAAATGTGGATCAAGCTGAATCATGTTTTCGGCCCATTCACCGAACGTACGACGCGTTTAATGGTCACGCGGTGTCAACTCTTGCACAAGCTAGATTTTAAGCTAAGATCTTTACGTAAAATCTTTCACAAAGTGGATGGGTATAGTTCCAATTGCTGTGCACGATGGCGAATCGACTCATTTGGATTCTCCTCAACACTGCGCTCCACAACGACAATAACTTCTTCTGTTCGCGATGTTTGTCGTCTTTGGGGATGCGCATTATCCACTAGAGGGTACGTGGTGCGAAAACGATTCATCGTCTTCCGAATAATTTGCTCAGATGGACGATTATGTCGACCGTAAAATGGACGTAGCGCACGAAAAGTTTGGCAAACCGAATCATGGTTTTCAAAATAAGTTTGCACAATTTGCACGCGTTGTTCTGGCGTTAATCTTCGTAAAATTGCAAAACGAACTTACAACAAATCAGCTTTCAACTGTCAAATTGACAATCCGTAGAAACAGTGTTGCTAGTTTAAGGATCAAACCTCTAAAAAAAAACACTCTTTATATGTAGTCAACAAGAAGGGACACACAATATCGACGAATTGAACAGAACTTCACAATCAACAGCTATAATTTCGAGGTAATACACTTTGCCTATCTCGGGTTTGCTATAAATTCTGCTAACAACACCAGAGCAGCAATAAAACCAAGAACTACTTTTACCAACCGCTCATTCTTTGGGCTAAGAAGACAATTGGGTAGTAAGGCCCTAACCCGGAAAACTAAGGCGACCTCTAAATAAGACCTTCATCTTACGAATCCTACTTTATGGCTCTGAAACATGGACTCTATCGTAATCGGATGAAGATATCCTCAGTCGTTTTGAGAGAAAAAACCTTTGAAAAATGTTCGGTCCCGTTTGCGTCTACGGGCTTTGGAAGAGAAGATTCAACGACAAACCATACGATCTATACAGCGGCATCGACCTAGTCAGAAATTTGCGCATCAGTCGCCTGAGATGGCTAGGACACCAATACTCCGGTCCCTCGGATCTAACCCAGAGGGACAACGTAATACATAAAGACCTTACCTTAGGTGGCGCGCACAAGTGTAAGGGGACCTCAACTTACTTTAAGAATGTGTAACTTGAGGTGGTCAGCTAAAGACCGGACTAACTGGAGAGGCTTGTTAGTTAGCTCACCCCGATTTTAAGCGCCACCTAGGTAACTACAGCATCGACCAGATTTTTATTTTACGGCAGACCACAAAAAGCCAGAACTATAAAATCGATTTCCCCTATCTGGATTTTAGGGCCGCATATGACAGCATTTATAGAGACGAGCTGAATAGATCTATGTCAAGTTTTGACATCCTTACCAAACCCGTTCGTCTTTGTCGGTAAAAGTCGATTTGAACACCAAATCATTTGATATCTAAACAGGGTTTCGACTTGTGATTCCTTCAACATCATACCTAAGGGAATGGTGCAAAGCTCACAAGATACTAGCAGAAGCACAATATTTAGAAAGTCTTCATGGGCTTACATAGAATGTAGTGTAGACGGTAGAACGGCAGACAATATTTTAGACATCTGCGCATTCCAAGATGTGTACTCAGATCACTAACAATGTAACGAGTGTATAAAATCCAAGAGAGCAGAGGCGGCATTTCTGATGGCTTCCGCATGTTCCTTTGTGAATGTTGAGATAAGGAAACTGTGTGCTAGCTTCAGTGATACTCTGCACCGCAGTACAGTAAATTACTTTCTGACTTTTTTCCTAATACATTTTAAGGTGAAAATCACCTAAAGCGGAGGTGTTTTCGAGGAGCTGTAGAAGCGTAGAAATGTGGTTGGATGGGATGGTTTATAGCTTACAACAATGGGCAAAATCTGATCACTTGAATTTTGAATATGCCGATTTATACGGCAGATCAAACGTCAGAACTTCCTCAAGCTTAAAACAATAATCTTCGTTCTGGTGCATATTGCCTTGAACTCAGTTTTGAACTAAATATGGTGACCTTTGTGAACTGCCTCTACTTGGAAACATCGATTCTTTTTCCTACAGTAAGTTGACATTATTGTATCAGCAACGTATAAAGATTGGCCTTCTGAACTAAAACCAAACACGCAGTAGTAGGAATGATGCATCATTTGATTTAGATATGACCAACATTTAGGGTTGAAGACCAGTACTCCTAGAAATGGAGGAATACGACTTTATATCTTACTCCTCTGGAGTGACAGTGAGGCTGCAGAAATTCATTAGGCTGATCAAAGTCAGATTCCTTGATCTCCTTTCTTCCGTTTCTTTTTACTTTGAACAATCTACTTCAGTCCCTATCCACCAATGGATTAATTTCCTTAAAAATCGCCCACTGCCATATCACCAGTTCATTTCCACAACATTCTTGAGCACCCACTAATGCTTATTGCTCAATAAACTTAAACTAATTCGACTCATTCTCTCTAGATTAGCCAATAAAAACGAATAACTTTCATCGGTTTCCTGAGTAAACTCATAATTTCATCAGACAACTATACGTAGATATCATACCGGCTGCAGTTACTTATCTGTTCCATTAAAAATAATTTAATTCCACTTTGGAAACAATAAAAATAGAACTGACATCCACCCCCGCTAATACATGGTCCAGCACACGTTAACTATCCGAATGGTTAGCCGTAACCACTTGTTTCATCAAAAGTCCATAGTGCACCACCATTAAGTGATAGATACTTCTACCCGTAGCAACACCAACACACCACGGCTGCATGCTCAATTAAAGTGCAGTCATCTAATCTCCAAGCCCAGATTGATCTGGCGCCAACCTCAGACCCTGAAGCCATTTTACATTGGGGTCTACATATAAGATTCATAGATTTACGAGATCCATAGATCTCTTCATAGGCTGTTTAGTGCTTACACATGACTGGCTGTGCTTCGATCGTAGTAGATTATCTTTAAACGATGACTAATCACGAAGTGCGCTAATAAAAAAATAAAAAATTCATTTTGGAAGAAAACAACAAATATTGCATAAACCACGGCACGCCAAATACCTCTTGGCAGCTCTGTGTATAAAACAAAACCCAGAAGAGAGCAAGGCCCCCATAAAAACCCCCAGAGTAATAAAAATGCAAATACATTCCATCCATAGATCCATAGATACCGCCGCTTTATAATGCTCAAGTATGATATGTACGAGCATCTGCGAGCTGAGATACTGGAATTCGTCATCTCATTAACTGTTTTCCAAAGAATGTCATTCTTAACACGTAGCTTTGCCGTAGTCGCTGCCGCCACCGCAAAAGCAGATGATACTTTCAGTCTAATGGAAGGCCATTCTTATCTTTGACACAATTCGGAACTTAGAAATTCGGGGTACACTATCGTTTTTGGGATGATGCGCGCGGTAATAAAAAGAAATAAAAATCCAAATCCAGCGGGCGATGTCGTTAAACTTTTGGGAAGACCGACGAAATGAAACGAGTGCAGTTACAGAGTGGTTATGGCATGCCACATGCATATTTTGGACGAGAAAACTTACAAGAACGCCTCCACCCTTGATTTAGTGTGACCAGAGAGCTTTGAAAAATGGAGTGACCTGATGTTCTTGCAAACGTCAATCTCAAGGACTACTATATTTAATCCATATGAATTATTCTTTCATTGCTACAAGGATTATTTCAAAGGGATGGTTTTAGGACAATGTCCTTGAAATTCAGGGAAAAACCACATACATGAAAAACTGAATAAGTTTTGTAGTACCTGTAAGTATTCCTCACCAAATTTATGTTCCAAGTGACCCTAGACTGTATGTTATTGGGAATAGTAATGCCCAGTCTGGTCACACGGTCGTAGACCCATATGCACTTCAATCGCTATCTTTTGGATACCGTGTGCTCTTTTCATCGCCGACCTAAATTTTGTGTAACACTCAATTAGATTTTTTTTTTTTTTCTCACTTCGATAGAGATACTCGTGCATACTTTATCATTCTTTTTTGGTAAGGAACGTGGAGGCGGCGTTTAAACAGAGAAACATCAGGCCGCTTAGCTGCAGTACTACGACTAAGGTACGAGTACATATTTGGATAGTTGGAGTGAAGTTCGAGTTCCGTTCTAAATATGAATGTAGCGAGAGTGAAAACTCTTCACTCATTAAGAGGATCTTAATTGGAATTTATTTTCTATTCAAAGGAAAATGCTTTCGCTTGAGATTGAGATACATACATTTGGTGTCAGATGGAGGCGCTTGTCAGATACAATTAAGCAGTGGAGTTGTGTGTGTTTTTTTTTTTATTTTCCCTTTGTGGGTAGGGGGTCTGTGTATTTTTTAAAAAAAAATTTTTCCATTGGTTTATTTTGACAATCGATGAGGGGATTGATCTTTACTTTTATGGTTAGGTCTTGCTTTGTTTGGAGAAATGGATGCATTCCGGGAAGCGCCTTGTTTTGACTTAACCAGTATGAAGCAATGTTGTGCTGTCATGTGGTGTAGAAATGAGGCAACTGCGATTGGAATTTCGAAAGTTTGAACCGGAGGTTGACAAATTTATGACATCAGTGTTCTTTTTGAAAGATGATCTTGTGAGGTAGGCAAAATGTTTGCTTTTTATGACTTGCCTTGGTTTGTGACATGGAATAGATCTGTTGGCAGAAAATAGAACATTTTGGAGGAATATAAAGACTTGCCTTAATTTGGAGAATGCGTAAGCTTACATGCTTCCAGATACTTTGGAATGGACTTTGGATCACTAACTTGGGGGTGATTCGAATTTAGGAAAATTGTAAATTTACGCAGGGAACAATTTCCTGCTGTTAGGGCAATAATGACGCATTTTGGTGGTTGGAAGTAACTTGGACTTCTGTAGTTATCTAGGTAAACAGACACCAAATGGACACATCCATACCAAGGCGAGCAGCACAACAATCATGCTGACGATTATGTGGGAGTTCTAAGAAGCAGTAGTCATCTTACCAAATGGATCAGAGCTTAAAAGGTGACTACTATTTCGCTGATATAAGTCCGGTATGGAAACAATTCTCACTGCACAACCTTAGCTTACTTCGCACGCTTATGACAAACATCGACAGACTACGAGCGCCTATTGAGTGTAATTAATACAATGATCATTTGGTTACAAAGATGATAAAACGTAGCGGCAAAATATCGTTTAACTATCAAAAGAAGCATTACTACCAGCATGGCAGCTGGGATCCAAATCTATTCTTAAAAATTCATCCCTCGATGAACAAACCAACACCCTAAACCAGTTCACCAGCTCTGACCCGAAATTCATTTCAAAGAACCATCTTCAGAACTTTTTATAGACAACATCATCATACCACCACTATAAATGAAGACGCATCTTGCTAAGCCGTTAATTGGAACTATCGTTGCTAAAATGGGATTCAGGGACAAAGAAAATAAGGAGATGCAGCTTTTTAGGTAATTGGTGACAGAAACAAAACCAGGAAATTCTTTAACGGACAAGTCATCTAAATAAAGGCTTGAAAAGCCAAGACTCTTTCTGCAAAGATAAAACGAGACAAGGTGCCGAATTTCAGTGAAATTCTGACGATATGCCGACGGAGGTATCATATCTTGAATTCATTGAATGGCAACAATTCCGGCAATTGCCATTACTACTAGGTTTCACGACACCTGATTCTATTAAAATCTTGTGTGTCAACGCGGGCGAAAATAACAAAATGATTAGTTGGTATGACATGTAGGCACAGTAAAACGAAAGAAGCGAGGAGCTTAAAATGCGCAGGATTCTAAACAGTGTATCGTCGAACGAAAAGCAATACCGAAATCTGTATCAACTTTCGAGAGATATACCATCCAAGTATCGCAGATTAAATCCACTTAAGCATTTTGTACGAAAAATTTAAGTCCATCGTCAGTAAACTGATTAGAGTTTATCAGGTTGGTGTAAAACGTGGTAAGTCAAATATGGACCAGATAATGCGCTAAATTCTGGAAACGGCATCAAAAAACATCAGTTATTTGGCGATACTGTACTTAACAGTATATACGATATAACTTGTACGTTCCTATATGAATTCAGTTCCCAAACGAAAGTTGAACGACTTTGCAATGTGACACTGACCAAAGCCGCTGGTCCAGATGGTATATCTCTCTTCTTCCGAAGAAGTGGTAAAACAACTGCGTAAGCTTTTTCATCAATCCTACTCCTTAGGACTTTTTTCGAGCAGATGGAAAACAGCATTTGTCCAACTCGTCCCTAACAAAAGGCGAATCTTCTCTCTCTTCTTACAGACCCATTGCACTTTCGTCCATTCTTGCTAAGGTTACGGAAACGTTGATAAACCGTCTCCTCATAAAATATCTACAAATGCGAAAGCTTCTCAATAACCACCAGTATGGTTTTCGCAGCACAACAGGTGCACTGGTGACTTAATGGCATGTCTCACCGAAAAGTGGAATCAAAGCGTACATCATTCTGGCGAAAGCAAGATAGTTGTACTTGATATTTCTAAGGCATTTGACAGAGTTTGGCATCAGGCTCTTTTGTCGAAAATGCGTGCTTTTGGGATCAACTGCTCTCTTCTTCATTATAAATTACCTTTCGGAACGTTCAATTCAAGTTGTCTTGGATGGTTTCAAGTCTGATATTCACAAAATAAATGCTGGTGTGCCCCAGGGCTCCGTTCTGTCCCCGACACTCTTTTCAATTTTCATCAACGATCTCTTGTCTGCTACTTCTAATTCAATATATAAGGGTACAATGCCCACAGCTGGTAAGGTGCTCCTAAAACATATCTGCACCTGCTAGATAGGATTCAAAACCGTTCGATAAAACTCATAGATGATGCTAACATCACTCAGTCAATTAACACCCTCGAACACCGGCGTAATGTCTCCTGTCTCACTCTGTCTTATCGCTATTTCCACCACCAGTGCTCCACTGTAATCGCCAGTAGCATTCCGTTCCTTCAAACCTACAACCGTAACACCCGTCTCGTTATGAATGCTCTTCAGTATACCCTGAAGCCCATTTTCGGACGTACTCTAGAATATCGTGATTTGTTCCTAAGCCGTACAACTTGTTTGTGGAATGCACCCTGTCAAGCTCTCTATTTTCTAGTCGTTATAACTTGCAAACGTTTAAGGCCAATGTACATCAGTACATCTGCATGTGTACACAAATCCGGTCAGACCCTCACCATACAGGAAAGATAGTAACACAAATCAAAGGAGATTGCAATATGGTATGTGCCTTCCTAGATATCGAAGCTGCCTTTGATAATACCTGATACATATATCCATTTCGGAAGCCATGTTCATCTTTGGGTTAGAGCGATGCTCATAAACCGGGAAATCTCTTCATCTTCCAGTGAGACTAAAATCTCTGTCTCAGCCGTCAAAGGTTGTCCGCAAGGAGATGTTTTATCACCGCTCTTGTGGTCACTGGTCGTCGATGCCCTACTTGTAAATCTTAGTAATCTGGGCTATCAAGCAATAGGATATACCGACGACTTAGTCATAATAGTGAAGGGTGAACACCCTAAAGATATTTGAGATACAATGCAAACTGTTCTAAAGATAGTAAACGACTCGTGTATTGGAGAAAATCTCCCAATCAACCCCAGTAAACCTATTCTTTCTCCCATCACTCGTAACAAAAATCTAAGCCTTGACCAGATCTCACTTAATGATACAGTAATTGTGAACTCCAAGGAAGTAAAATATTTTGAAATGGTTCTCGACACAAAACTAAATTGGAATTGGTATATTAATAATAAAATTACCAAAGCCATGTGAGCTTGCTATCGTATGTAAGGTAAGACCTGGGGATTAAGCCCAAAGCTTATCCATTGCATATATACAATGATGATATAACCCATCAGTAGAGTGGTGGAACAAAACAAAAGGGAAATCTACCAAACAAAAGCTCTAGCGGTTATAAAGACTGGCATGAATCGGCATAGCTGGCTGCACAGTGACTGTAGACGCCTTCATTATTTTAACGCCACTCCATCTTTTTGTAAAAAAGCTACCAATTCGCAGTACAGTCAGGCTACTACAAACAGGAGAGATTAATCGCTCATATCACATGGATCAAATGAATCTTCTCTTCGAAATCCCCGAGCTTGACGTGATCTGTGCGGTAAACGACCGCCTATTTAAGACAGTGTGCTTCGGTAGAACGTTTAATATAGTGATCCCTTGACGAGAAGCGTGGAACTATAAAAACCCCACCTCAAATCTTAAAGGTATCAAGTGGTTTACGGATGGATCACAGATGGACACCGGGGTGGGTGCTTGTATGTTTGGTCCAAACACAAGAATTTCGAAAACAATGGGAAAAAGTCCATGCTATTCAGGTTTGCGCAAATCTCATACTCGATAAGGGAATGAAGGCCGTCTCCATCCGTATACTAACGGACAGTCAAGCAGCCATTAAGGCATTAGACTCAGTTCTCGTTGACTCCAAATCAGTCTTGCACTGCGTCAATACATTACTTTATTCAAGATCCATAAGAAAAAACTACAACTTTGGTGGGTGCCTGGTCATAAAGGTATTGTCCTAAATGAAAGAAACCAACGAAGTGCTAAGAAACGGTTCGGCTGATTCTTTCACCAACCCTAAGCCGTTCTGTAATATCCCGAATTCAGCAATAAAGGTTTGAGAGAACAAAACATGTACATCCCAGGGCTTGGCCAGGCTAAAAGAGCCATCAATCACTTTCACAAAAAGTCAAAAAAATCCATACAACTTAAAGGGGATGAGATCAGAAGACTAGTTTGATTACTAACCGGAGACTGCCACCTTCGATATCACCTACACAGAATATTATTTAGGAAACTGAACGTCGTCTTTGCATGGAAGACGACTAAACTGTGGAACACATTTTATGTAAATGCGTGGCCCTAAGTGCCTTAAGGAGACGACACTCTCTCAGAGAAATTTTAGTCCCGTGGACAATTCTCAAAATCTAAACCAGAGAGATTCTCAATTTCATCAAAAGAAAAAATGTACTGACTTTTTTGTACAAACGATCTTTTAGGTCCAAGTGCCCCCGCAATTGGCAGAACACATCCCTTAAAAAAAATAAAATAAAAAACCAAAGCCACCAGAACAGAGAGAATTGGCTACCATTGAAAAGAGTGCCATGCTTCTTAGGTGCACAATCAGCAGAAAATTCAAGATTTTGCAGATTGAAAAAAAATGCGTCTAGCGATGAATGACGACAAACGAAATATTGCTTGGCAAGGAACTAAGAGTCAAGATATCTTGTCCAACACCTATTTGATCTTCCTTGGAAAAATGTCGTTCAGAAAATACCGTCATGAATAAAACTATTAACAAATGCTACTTCCGGCCTTACTTATCGATTGTCTAATAAGTACAGGCCTTCCTCGATCTACAAAAATGACGGTCTACAAATAACTCACGACTCCTGTTGCAAGGCTTTGGGTTGTGGTTGTGGTCGTTGGCAATGACAAACTATGAGTATGATAAGAGAATTTTGAGAAAATTTGACAAGAAAATTCTTTCTAAGATTAGGAATCCGAACTCCTTGAGCGATGTGACAAATACGGACTTGATCTAACCACGGGTGAAGTATTAAGTGTTCTGTTTATTGCTGGAGTAAATCGTAGAAAATAAGATCCTAACTTCCGTTGGAAAGACCAACTTGATAAGGACCTCACCGGGATTAACATTTATAACTGGCGCAATTGCACACACAATAGGAGTTTTTTACCGATCTACCAGCTAAGATGGTTATCAAAGTCGCTCGCAGAAGGTAACATGCGGGTATGATATCAATCTGTATGATAGCTAAAGGATCATAGCAAACGATCAAGTAAGCAGGCCAGAAACGGCAACAATGAGTAATAATATGCAATCTGCATCAGCAAGGATGGATCTAAACAAATTACAACAGATATGAATGTGGTTAAATTTGAAAAGAAAAAAAAATAGCAATCCCTTACTCTACCCCTTCTCATCCAAATGGACTGACGTTTGTGGCTGCTACTCCAAAGCTAATGACCAGCTTCCAAGATATACAAGACTTCATGTTTTTTTTTTTTTTTACCTAAACTGGAATTTAAATTTATTACCTCATTTGTTGCCTTTCAACTCATTCATGTTGACAGCCGACATTTACAACCATGTAAGCTGCCTGTCTATCAGTCTCTATGTCTGTCAGTTTCATTTGCCAAAATATTGTTTCTGATACCTTAAACAACAAAACATAAAACTTAATCAAGTTTCCAAAATTCACATATTTGACTTCTTCCATTCAACAATCGACCCCCTTTCAGAGGCTATTAAACTTTCAATCCATACGTCCAACTTATGATGCATTTCAGGAAAACAAACTGAACAAACAGCCAATGCATTCGTGTATCGTATAGTTTCTATTTCCTTCATCCCAATCTGACAGATTTATGGGCGTCGTTTTTTTTTTTTTCTCATTCTCCAAAATATATCCCCGAAATTCACGAGCGATTTGTCCCAATTTGAAGCATCCAAGAGTCTCCCCTTTAATATTTTTCACTGAAACGATAAATCACAGTTGCGGCAGGAAGGGACCTAAACAGAACAGAACTTCTAATCCAAATTTGAAACATAAACACCAAACACATATGCTTGCAACAAATTATGATACAGTTTCCTTCGTTCCCGCCAGCGTACTTTTTTCGTACCGCTCCGATGTGATTTTTATAATTTAATGACTTAGATTAGCTATAAAATAAATCGCCAGTACCATGGACACCACTTGGCACAGGTCCAGTTCAACCGAAGTCAAGTCATGCCAACTGCAGCGGTGAGTAGACTTTTGGCTTGTGGTGGATTTTTTTTGGCACATAGTGTAATATGGCTCACCGCTAGTTGCAAGCAGCGGGTGGAACGTTACTCTTGTCATTCGACAGAAACTCGTACACCATTTTTCGACTCTAGAAGGAGTCAGAGGTGATCAGGGTGGGTTGTCGGTAGGCCCAGAATTAAATTGGCCGCATTAAATATGTTTAATTAGCCCGTTCGGGCTTAATGGCAATTACCGTCAGTGCGGATGGAAATAGGTAGTTGGGTTTGACAGCACTTTACTTCTGCTATTTGATAGATGCAAATTGGGTAGTCGATTCAGAGTCGCTTGTGAGCACTTTGCGATGGAATGGAAATTAGATTGAGCAGCACGAGTGTTTGCCTTCATTAAAATTAAAAAAAAAAAGAAAAAATAACAAAATTTTTGGTCGAATGCAAAGGCAGCAGGTTTTGTACGGCTGAGTCATGTGTTCTATTCGTATCTGCCGGCGGTTATTTTTGTAATAGGACGGCAACTGCATTCCAACGGGCTTGCTTTGAAAAGCGATATTGAATTTGAAGTTTTGGTATGGTATTTCCGGATAGTGTGTTGGATGGTGGGAATTTATTAAGCGACAATGTTGCACAAAAGCAAGTTGGAAAGATTTATTACTTAAATTTGTTGTATATGATAACAATGGTAGTAGTTAGTGATCTGTGATGTGGTTTATAGCAGTTAGTTTCATTTAACTCTCCGATCTTCAGATTGCTCGTGGATACTTGTGACCATATGGCCGAGTAACAAGCATTATATTATAGCTCGTGCCGTGTGCGGAGCTATACTAGATGGAGTGAAAAGTGACATCCTTGACCGCCAGAATGCGTTGCTACTGCAAAAAAGGTTATGGTGCCTTGAAGTCCGTTCATATTTAGGCAGACATGCCAAATTTCAGTGCGATACTGTCTTTAGTTTTGTTTTGACAGCTGATTTTTGTTGACGTGTTTGGCATCCTGTTGAGTATGGACAAAAACGATTTTCGTTCTCTCATAAGACATTATTTTTTGAGAGGCAAAACGGCAAAGGAAACAAAAGAACATTTGGATAAATATTGTATTATGGGGCTAATGCTCCGTCAGATTACAAATATTTGTTTCCAGAGTTTCGTGGTGGCCGCAACTCCACTACCGATCAAATCCACAGCGGCAGGCCCTCCGATGCGGTTACAGAGGACAATGTCAAAAAAGTACAAGAAATGGTGTTGGCTGGCCGGAAAGTCAAGGTGCGCCAGCTAGCAGATACCACAAAGATTAGTACTGAGCGCACACGCCATATTTTGGGCAATATTCTGCATATAAAAAAGTCATCCTGCAGCTGGGTGCCGCGAATGACCAAAAACACGAACGTGACAGCGCTTCGAAAGAGTGTTTGGACTTGCTGATGCGGAATCGGGCGGACCTTCGGCGTCGATTGGTAACTGGATTTGGATCTTTCGCACTATTATCTCTTCCCAAACCTCAAAAGATGGCTCATCAATAAAAAGTTCAGCTCACGTGGGGCAATCATCGACGCCATGGAGGAATATTTTGCAGACCTTCCGGAAAATTACTTTTCGGGCGGGATCAAGAAGTTGGAAAATCGCTGGAATAAGTGTATCAAACAAAAAGGGGACTATATTGAATAATATAAAAAAACATTTTAAAAAAAAAATTTTTAATTCCCAAGGAGGTCACTCCATCGTATTAATGAATTTAAGAACCTTGCATACCTGTATTTAAACAATAATCGCACTTACTTTGGTACAGGAGGATTGTATAGGCAATAGCCTAATTGCTACAATACATCAAAGGCTTTTTGTACATACCTGCAAAGAGAAATAAGAAGAGATAAGTGATTTTCAATAATCTGGAAAATATTTTCATACACATAGATGGTAATCAGATACCGAAAATAAAAAAAAATGTATCAATAAATCAAATAGGATTAATCATAGCCTTTGCAAAGTAGGACCTGTATTAGATACATTGGTATTGATACATATATAAATCTGCAGATTAGCCTAGTTTTTACCAGTAGAAATCGCTTCCAAAGTGCCTTTACCATTACCTTTGATCACGTACACATACTGAAATGGAGGTTTTTGTATTATTACAATCCTTCATAACTTGCTTGACAAAAACTGAGCTAAATATAGCATGAAGACTCTTTTATTCAATACAGCCTAAATGAAGTTATCTATGTATCTAAGATAGAACATGCACACCAGTGCGAGATTGAGCTTCAAAATCAAGTGAGGAGAATCGATTGTGCACTCTACAGGGTGACTTACTCGAACTCCAACTTTTTAACATGCTATAATTTTTTTATTTTTTGATAAATTTTATTGTGCCAAAGCAAAAAATGTTGGAAAATACATCGATTTTCAAATTGTATCAGTAGTTTTCAATATGTCCACCTTTGGCGCGAATAATGGCCTTGAGACGGCCGAAGAAAACATCGCACGCTGCACGCAAGTGGCTCTGCGGTATTTTGGACCACTCCCGGCGAAGTGCTTGTTTGAGGTGGTCCAAACTTTGGTATTTTTTAGTGCCAACCTTCGCCTTCAAAATACCCCAGACAGAGAAATCCAACGGATTTGCATCCGGAGAATTTGCAATCCATTGTGTCGAAAAAATGAAGTGTGGAACATTGTTTTTTAACCAATTTTGGTTGACTCGTGCTTTGTGAGACGGTGGCGAGTCTTGTTGAAATGTCCACGGTCTCCGACTGAAATGATTGTTTGCCCAAGGCTTCAATACTGCCTCTAAGACAGTTTCATGGTATACGATCGCATTAATTTTGATGCCACGGTCCAAAAATACGAGCGGAGAGCGCCCATCGGCGGTTATGGCGGCCCAAACCATCACCATCGGTGCTGCCTGCTTTCTGGTGACCGTCCGAAGGTGTAAATTTTCGAAGGACCTCTCTGGCAAGTAAACTCGGTCATTTTGTTTGTTGACATATTGCTCGATAACAAATGGCGACTCATCGGAAAAAACCAAATTCGGCAACTCACCACTTTCGTGCAAGCGTAGCAACTCCTTCGCTCTTTCGACTCTAACTTTTTTCCGTTGAGGTGTAAGATCGTGTGCTTTTTGGAACTTCAATGGCTTGAGACTAAGCTCATTTTCCAGTATGTGTTGCATGCGTTCCAACAATATGTTGAGTTCACGAGCCAGTTTTCTTCCACTTCCACGCGGATTTCGCTCAATTCGAGCCTTCACTTTCCGAACCATTTCAGCGTTTTGCAACGCTGGCAGTATCACGGTAACGAGCTAGGGTTCGAGACACAAATGATTTATTCACGTTGAGGTGCTGGAAGGCTCTAACGATAGCTACTTTTGGTTTTCCAGCCAAATATAAAGCAATCACACTATCCCGTTTGAATTCCATCACGGATAAACATTTTTCAACACAACTGAGACGCAAATCGTTTAAAAGGCTTGTAAATAATAAAATTATCTGTCATGTGTCAAAATTTGAGCTCACTGTCATGAATGGTTTGGAAATTATAGCAGTCTGAAATTTGTTGCAGTTCGAGTCATTCAGGGTGTACAAGTAGATTCCGCGCTGGGTATTCTCATCGACTAGTGGCTACTTTTGAGAATGCACCTAATGAGGTAATGTATAACTCAGACAGGTAGCATGTGGATTAAGGCAATACTAGTTAGAAGAATATTGGCCGTGGTTGCTGATTGCGATAAATATGTGAATTCAGGAGTAAGCAGGGGTTGCCATGATTCTTTTCTGTTCAATTCACTCTACAGTTTCAATATTTACGCTGCATCAGGTCTAGCGACTGGAATTGACTTTCAGTGAATCCTTTCACGACTGAGGTGGTTCTCTTCAAAGGAAAACGGCAGCATCTAGTCCTAAAAGGCATCACTATTACATAATTTTTCCAACAAAGCTTAGTATTTGGGTATCGTTTGGAGATCGAACTATATTAAATTATACCAGCAAGGCGCAGTAAGTTTGTCTTACAGTATAGGTCAGCTTTAAGTAAGACATGAGACTTATCACCTAGGAGCGTCCTTTGGATCTAAACGCCTATGTAGGTACCAATTCTGTCTCATGCATCAAAAATGCCCCACTGATCTGTCTCATGCATCAGACCCCAAACTGTCTCTGCTCCAGACGCACTAATGAACCACCCTTCCTTAATATTTATATCAGTCTTAAGACCATGTTCTGTTTAGAGAAAGTAGTTTTTGGCACAAGTCGCACTGGAATTTGATTGCGACCTTATGGACAGTTGTTACGGGAATAAGAAATCAACTTCTCTGTTGTCAGGATTGACTCCGGCCTTAATCTCACCCAAGAAAAAAATTTTATCGAACGGATCTAGAATGAAGCGCTGGTTTCCTCGTGAAGGATGACAACCTACTACTCATTAGATAAACTGCATCTACTTTCAAAGCGGACACATACCCATAGTATGGGGAGTAGGCCAATTTACCGAAGTATTTGTGTTTGCAGAGACAACCAAGTTGCACTTAAAGTCTTACTACCCTCTAGCCACCTGGTCCAAGAATGAAAGACTTCTTCCGCAGTTAGAAAGCTGAATTCACTGAGGCCTATGTGATTGCGGATCTGAATTTACGTTCGAACTGGCTGCGTCTTCTATTTGGATTTTCACTGATAAGCGAATACAGAATGCTTCTCAAAAGCAAGCACCCTTTTTCTGCTCCTCGGTAGGAAAACCTCCTGACTTCTTACAGTTGTTTTTATTAGCTCTACGATCTTTCGGAGCTCCTTAGTCCGCAAGGCTTAAATAACATCTCCTGCAGAGTTTGCTGTGTAGATACTAGGAACTGATAATTTAGGTGGTGTTTACTCTTTCGGCACTTCAACCACTGGAGCAATTAATCATCTTTTTTCAAAAGACTAACAAACTTCAGGACCGTGCTCTGTACCTACAGGGACAAATTCCTAATAACAACGCTTTATTTGATGAGCTTTCTATAGCCTGCATTAATTTCTATTTTCGTTTCCAGAAAGGCCACCTTCCGTTACTTTAAGGGGTTAGGCCACTCTAGGATTTTCAAAAAATCAATTTTTTTTTTATTGCTTTCAATGTCCCCTAGGACCTCAAAAATGATATCCCAAAAGATTATAACCAGCAAATACTCGTATCTTGAAGTACTTGTTTTTCAAAGTATAGTACAAGGCCGCCAGGTAGGCTTTCTATAAATTAAAATTTGAAACACGTTTACCTCAAAACTGCATTTTTCAAGTTGGCCGCACCCATAACTTGAACAATTTTCAACAAATTCACTTCAAAGTTTAACTAGATTTTTAAAAATATACTGTCTAAATAATTTTTTTTTGTTTTATATGGCATAGTTCATTTGTTATTAACAGTTTTCTGGCGATCTTACAAGACAATGAAAGTGCGCTATTCGCCCAAAGATCAATATATCAAAAAAAATCCGTACGTACTTCTCTAGCTGTTGTTATGTACAATAAAAATCTTGTGGCTCATCATAATTCAAAATTTACAGCAGCTGTTGGTACGGCCGTAGACCCTTCCAAAAAAGAGAGTTCATCTCAAAAACTCTGCACAGCACCATTTTTAAATAAATTATTTTATAAAAATTACATTTTACAGTCAATCATATGTACAATCAACTTCTACCTTTGTAAGCTTCGTTTATCTTATATTTTTCCTGCAAAAAAAAAACACAAAAAAGCCTATTTTTACGGCCTCTAGTGTGGTCTAACCCCTTAAATAACTCGGAAACCAGGCGATTTGCATCGACAGCCTTGTAGAATCTTAGTACGGCTACGATTATCTTCACATTGTGTTGGTGGGTGGCAAAAGTCATCGTGTTTAATGCTGGCTTTCATCTCCGTTTAGAAGCCCATTGAAATATTATTGATAGATTCTTAGTTACAATGTTTATGGGCTCACAACTGTAAGCTTCGTTCGTTTACTCTTTGACTGCAGCACTTTTTGATATATTTGACCTTCTGTGCTATTGAAGAGGTTTCGACCCGAAGTTCAGAAAAGTTGAGAAAATGAGGTAACTAATGTTACTGACAGTCTCTTGCAATTATGATCTTTTTACGTTAATTCTTTCTGTTCGAAATGGTGAAGTTGTTCAAGCTTTTATTGACTTTTTATTGATCAGAGTTCCTTCAATAAAAATGCAACCTATTGCTCAGAAGACCGTTCCATACTATGGAACTAATCAAGCAAACTGGCTTGACCAAATAGAAACGCTGACTTTGATTTTTTTTGGTAGGGTGGATACACCAAATCATTAACATGGTATGCGCGAATAAAACTATAGAATAACAGGACAATCACCTTCATATTGCCCATATTGTACAAAACAGATGATAAAAAGCACTACAGAGACATGCCTCTCCGTAATGTCGCGTATAAGGTCCTAGCCAACGTACGATGTGAACATCTTAAACCTTTCTACAGCAAGTTAATAAGCAAGTTCCAGTGTGCTTTTTCTCTCGCTAGATCGACTGTAGGCCAAATTTTCACGAGAGATGTAGACGAAATGCAATGTGCAGTTTGTACATAATTCTTCTTAACTACATAAAAGTTGTACCGGAACAGATAGTGCGCTGGTTAGGCGTTTAAGTCTACCGCGCAATTAAAAAACAGGCAGCAAAGTGGTTTTAAAGTACAGCAATGATACCTAAGTCCAGTACATGCTCTGAAGCATCAAAGAAACATCTGCCCATCAACTCTACATGGCCGTTAAATAAGTGAACTCTTCTTTATATTCCGAATTTCATTGTAGAGAGTGGTTGGGTGTTCCTGGATCAGTAGTTTTTATCAACATCCGAGAAGGCCCTTGAAAGCGTGAATGGAAAAGTCAATACGCTCTGCACAGAATAACTTTCTCAACAACACACAAGTATGTAGCACTAAGACTAAGCACAAAGATATTGTTTATTTTTGTACAACAAATTTCAAAAATATCTCCACGCATTGAAGGGAATACGTGAGCCATATCAGCTCTCAAAATCCTAATTCTAGTTTAATAACTCACACAATTTGTATAGAAATCTCCGAAAATCATATAAGCCTCGATTATATACTTGTATGTACATCACACATATCCCTCTTAAGATGTCACAATACTTAGCACGTGTCCCTACTTAGCACCTACAGGCACAAACTCAATACTTTTTGGTGAAAATTCTTCCTCGGAAGTTATCTTCAACCACACTTCCCTACTTAACTCCTTAAGACAATAAATCTCTGCCTCAAATTAATCATTAAACTTGCGGAAAAGTTTCTTATCTCTCCATTCGAAACATACTCAGCTATAAGGCTCCTATTTGCAAAAAAAAAAAAAACAACACAGAAGATCCACATTTTTATAACTTTTTTTTGCATGTTAAATGTTTGCCAACTTTCCGAAATTGTTTAGAGCCTCATGTACCCCCTCCGTTTATATGTGTGAAATCCTTAAAAACTTTTCACCTTCGCCGGCATAAACCCAAGTCATTTTGAGGAAATTTTATACCCGCAGACGTAAAACATAAAACACCAAAACGCACATGATGATAAAGTAGCTAACAAAATATTTATCCTTGATAATTCGTTCTTATTTGCTTGTGTCATCTGGTTCTGTATCTGTCTCCCCTGCCATCCATTGAAAGCAGCTTAATTAGAATCCCTAAATAAATACAAATATTCCCCGCCTTCCACTTTGTGTCTAAACAACACAAATTTACACAAAGAGATACGGAAACGGATATACAGATACACAAGTATGGCGATGAGATGAGATGAATTCATATCTCAAACAAGTGAAAACAAAATTTCGAATACGGACACGGACACGAACGGATGAATACGAGAATATACGAGTATTCACCACTCGGAGGGTGGGTTTTCCTGTGCAAAGCCGGTGGGATAAATCAAGATTTTAATTTACCGCCCTCTGTTAGTAAGGATTTTCAAAGGATCACGCATTATAACCAGAGTGAGAGCAGGAAACGGAAGAACCAACGGAAGAAAGTAATTAATCGTACATCCCAGGTGAGCTTGACAGGTCATTACTTTTGGTGGCTACTACGAGTATATGTGTATCTACATGGAGATGGGGGGAGAGCAAAAAAAAAATAAAAAATAATAATAATAATAAAACTCCCTCTTAACAGGTAACAAATTAAATTCGCGCTTCTGATGACTTGTCTCAAGGACCAAAGCAAAAAGAAATGACAAGATAAGCATCAAGGAGATGAGGAAAAGAAAATCTCCCTAATGAAGCCCAGATAAAAAGGAAAATCCGTTCCAGATTTTTTTTGTCGCCACACATCTCATTCCAAGTTCATTAAACTGACATTCCTTCACCCACCACAGTCCTTACACAAGGGTTTACTTTGATCATGAAGAAGAAGAAATAATCAAGGCGGCCCCAGATGATAAATGACAAACCAACGTTAAGATGGGTTGGCTAGTACACGGAGATAGGTAGAGCATGCGGCAACAAAGCCACAAAAACAGACACAGTAAGGATGATGGTAGGTAGGCCCTTCGTTATCTGTCCGAATAACTACCAAACGGAAAAAAATAAAAATCATTTCTCAAATAGGACTTATCTGACCACCGATTTATCTTTCTGTCAGATTTCAAAGCCCCCAAGTCCGAAGTCAGTACAATCAACTGAAGGTGGAACTTCGAAGGGGGTGTTATATCCACCCGAAGTGGCCAATAATTTCAATAAAATCAATACAGAAAAAACCGCCTGTTCCAGTGGATTGAGTGGATTGAGTAAACGTTTTTCTATTTGAACAACATCAATCTTTATTTTCTATTATCTACCTCCCCCAATCAATTTTTTCCCCGATGAAGGGGGTGTTCTAGAGAATAACTAGGCCAGAAGGTACTCCAAAGCCTAATGAACGATTGCTTTCACCTCAGAGATCGACCAGATACCAGATACGAAGTGGACATAGTATTTAATTCGATTTTAATTTAATTGATTTAGTTTTTCGTTGCCGCTCGCGGGAGATACGGGTCCGAATTTAATGTCCACAGATACGACTTGGTTTCAAAGTATGGCATAGTTGGTGCTCTCTTTTAAGTAGTTCTATCTACTGCGTGTGGTGTTACTGTGTCGTCTGGAATGAAAATTCATTCAATCAACTCCTGGGTCAAGCCTGGTATCATAAAATTAATTACTCAACGGTGACTGATTATTACATACACTATGATTTTGCAAAAGAAATAAGAACTCATTATGGCTGAAGGGCAAAGAGACAAGTCTCCCGTTGATCCAAAGTACTAAGGCCACATGTAACCGGGAAAAATTATGTCATCGTGATGGTCAAGATATTTTTTTTTAATAATTACACTAGAAAGTATCTCTGTCACCTGTAGATTGCATGATCCACATTTTCACGTGCCCTGAAATTTGGTATAATTAGTTTGATGTAGTCGAGTGACTGAATTCAGCGCACATGTGCCAATGATTCATCGTTGTGGTATCCGAAACTTAATCGTTTTTAGTCGAGCCTTGTAGTTACCATAGTGACGATTTTACATTTGTTTAAATGATTTTTTTTTCTTTACAATAGGTTGGGCCAAACTCATGTCAGGGTTGATCACTAGAGCACGTTTTAGGGACTTGAAGGCATTTTTGATTTCATCTGGAATAGCAAAAGGAAGCGGATATAGATCCTATATTTACTTTAGAACTGTCAGTGCTCGGAAAATGCTCAGCTTATTGTGCCCCTCAAGACAAACTTCAAAATATTGGTGCGAAGGTAAAACACGTTATATGAATGCCAGTCATATGGTATGTTAGTAGTGATTTTCTAACGTTAAAATGAAGTAGTTCGAGCTCGTTTTTATACTCATATAGAAACATAAGCATATGTAAAAATGGATTCCTCCTTTGAGCTGAAAAAACTTTCAAAAAAAGAAAAAGTAAAGTCAGAAGCTGTGATAAGTTTTCAAACTTGTGGGTCGTACAGACACAATTACGCCAGATAACATAAAAAAAAAAACGGAAAATAGTTCTGAACAACCGTAAAGCGAAAGTGCGTGCAATAGTGCAAAAGTGCGTAAAGATATCAAGACCGTGTAAATCACATTTTGCACGAGTATTTGGGTATGTGAATGCTCTGTTCGAAGTGGGTACCGCGTTTACTCACAGTTGACCAAAAACAACAACGTGTTGATGATTCAGAGCGCCGTTTGGAGCTGTTTAAGCGGATCAGCTCAAGTGTTGGAAGCTGCATTTTGCTACGGCCTTATCTCGCCAGCAATGTGCACCCAAATCAAACTGGGCCGCCCGAAAAGCTACAATTTCCCGAATTCGCACTTTCACTTCCAGTACAGAGATCTCAACCTCGATCAACGTGCTGAAGAACAATAAGGCAGCAGGACTAGATGATATTCCCGCAGAGCTTTTGTGAGTTAATCCAACAACATCAGCAAAGCTTTTACATATCCTTGTTGACAGACCTTGGTCAGCTACTGCGTGCGATGCATCAATGCCCAGAAGAACGGGTACTAGAGGAGGAACACCATGCTACTGGTGGAATGAGGAAATAAAAAAGCTTAGAGCAAAGTGCTTAAAAACCCGACGCAAAGTCCAAAGATCTAGGGGAAGAGATCGCTTTGAAGAACACCTTATTGGTTTTAAAAGAGCTAGACGCGACCAAAAAAGGCAATCAAGGAGAGCAAGACAAGATGCTTTAAAAAACTTTGTGAAGAAGCCGACATAAACCCTTGGGGTACAGCATACAGGATCGTTATGACTAAGATAAAGGGCATCAGGTCGCCGCAAATAACATGTCCAGCAATCCTAAGCTCCATAGTAGAACACCTTTTCCCCCGAAGTACATCTACTATGTACCATATCATTAGGGGGACCAACACGGATGACATCCCAATAGTCACAGCGGATGAACTCATAAACGCATGCAGGAAGATAGGCGACAGTAAAGCTCCCGGACCTGATGGCATACCAAATAAGGCACTAAAAGCAGCTATTCATAAGCGGCCAGACATGTTTATGGAAACAATTCAAAAATGTCTTGAAGAAGGAGTTTTCCCGGATGCTTGGAAACTACAACACCTAGTCCTGCTTCCAAAGGGAAACAACCGTCCTCGTATCGCCCTTCTAGACACAATGGGGAAGATACTGGAACGGATAATATATGCTAGACTACTCGTGGTAGCAGAAGAGAGAGGAGCACTATCAGACTTTCAGTTTGGGTTCAGAAAATCGCGGTCTACTGTTCAAGCCGTAAAAACTGTGGTCGACATTGCGGCCGAAGCAATACAAGGAGAAAGATGGCGGTATGGTACAAAAAAATACTGTGTAGTGGTGACTTTGGTCATCAAAAATGCCTTGAACTCGGCAAACTGAGCGTTCATCAGAAAATCACTAGCCAGTATGAATACGCCATATTACTTGCTGAGGATAGTAGAAAACTACTTTACCAACAGAAAACTGAGGTACGAAACTGATGAAGGGTTGAAATACTACAGCGTTTCAGCTGGGGTTCCACAAGGATCAGTACTCGGCCCACTCCTATGGAACATTATGTATGACGGAGTGCTAAGGCTTATGTTGCCGAGAAGATTATTCGCATCAAAGACTGGCTAGTATCCGCCGATCTAGAATTAGCGGACCATAAAACGGAAGCCGTCTTAATTACCAGTAGAAAAATTGTAGAATACGCCAATATACGGGTGGGATATCAAATAATCCGATCGAAAGAATCAATCAAATACCTGGGAGTAATACTTGATAACAGATTACAGTTCAAAGCACATGTAGAGTACTCCAGTAACAAGGCTTTACTGCTGCAAGGAGCACTTTCTAGAATACTACCAAACATTGGTGGACCTGGATATGCTAGGAGGATTCTCCTATCTAGAGTAGTCAGCTCAGTCCTCTTATACGCTGCTTCGGTCTGGGCGGGGGCACTCGCCATAAAAGCAAACAAGAGAAATGCGCTGTCCGCATACAGGCTCAGTGCATTAAGAGCGATCTGTGGATTTCGAACAATCTCGGATGAAGCAGCCTTCGTGATAGCAGGAATGGTTTCGATCGACATTCTCGCGGACGAGATGTTGAGAATTTATAATAGAAGAACCCCAGGGCGACAAGATGCAGGTAAAATTGCAAGAATAAAATGAGAAGAGCGAGCGGCTTCAGCAGCCCTCTGGCAAGCCAGGTGGGATAATAGTACAAAAGGCAGATGCACCTACAAGTTGATCCCGAACATCGAGACCTGGACAAAACGAGCACATGGGGATAACAACTACCACCTTACGCAGTTCCTACCTAGTCACGGCGGCTATCGCAAATATTTACACCGATTCGGACACAATAGCTCTCCTTTGTGCCCAGAATGCTCAAACGATTAGGAAGATACGGAGCACGCCATATTTCATTGCCGGCGTTTTTCGCAGTGGAGAATTAATCTGCCCAGTCCAATACTACTCATAGACCAAATGTTGCAGTCGGAGGAAAATTGGATGGAAATCGGCACATTTATGATAATTGTGCAAAACGAGCAAAGAAGGATAGAAAAAATTAGAAGAGCTGAAGAAGCAAATGCAAGAAGAATAGCATGATCTGCTAACCGGCCCCGCGAAGTAATACCTAACGGCAGTCCCGCGGGGAGAGTGGTTGAAGGACGTAGGGGCGTGGATTAGTAGGTAGGCGCACTCCTGGCATCGAATATTCGGGTGTTGCGAATCGTGCATGTTGGTGGAACGGGCTACCGCATCTTTAGAAGATTACCTTATCCATTGGGGCAACCAAAAAAAAAAAAAAAAGACCTTGGGCGGCAGAAAGTTTTCCCGATGAGTGGAAGAAGGGAATGATTGTCAAGCTCCCGACACAAGATAGTGTTATGGAGCGTGAAAACTGGAGAGGTATTTGCGTATTTCCCGAAATTCCTAAGGTTATAGCCAAAGTAGTTCTTGAGCAAATAAAGAAACATCTGGAAGATACACTCGAGGCTTCCGCTCTGGATTCTCCTGTGTTGACCACATTAACATCCTGCGGATCATTATTGAATAGTGCGCTGAATACCGGTCACTTCGCATGCTGTTCACTGATTTTGAGAAGCCGTTTGATAGTTTTAACAGGAAGTTTATCTGGAGGTGTACCCGACAAACTAACGGCTATTATCAAAGCAACCTATAATGAATGTAAATGTCATATCCTGCATAGAGGAAAGTTGTCAGAGGAATTCGAGAACCTAAGTGGAGTCCGACAAGGTTGCATTCTACAGCATTCTATTGGTGATTAGCGATGTGTTTCTACTGAAAACGGAGGAATTCGTTGGACTCTTACATTTCAACTCCAACTCTGTGACAGGATTATGGATCTGCACCAAATGACAGCAAGAGTGGAGAAGGAGGCAAATGTCGTGGATTTGAAGATTAACACTGCCAAAACCAAAATCATCAGCCTCGGTACTAACTCATCAACTGTCGTTTGGATTGCTGAATAACCAGTAGAGAGAGAAGGTAAAGAATTTCCAATATCTTGGTGGCATCCTTTGGACCCGACCAGGATATTGTCAACCGAATCGACAAAGCAAAGTCTGCTATTGAAATCTACATATTACATGTCTTGCACTGTATTTTGACACTATCTTCGGGGCATTAACTTCGATTGCACAGGAAATCAGTCTGTGATGATCTTTTATGTGACGGGGTTATTCTGAACGTTACAAACTTTCCCTAGTATTTGATTGGAATTTCTGTATTTTGTACAGGTCTGTCCTTCGGTTTTTCCCAGATCTCTTTAACACATCGAAAGAAATTCTCGAATCTTTGTAAATAACTTTGGAAAATACTTTCTTTTTTTTTGTCAGAACAAAGTACACAGGAAAAGAACCAGTCCATTGTACTCTTTGTATGTTCCTTTCATTGAAATTTCTCAGTCTCTCGAAGTTCAGTGAAGCCTTTTGTTCTCAAATTAGTTTGGAAGTCGTGAAAGGGTTCAGCATGGTTGTAAATGCAGTTTGGCTGTCACTATAGATGCAAATGCTTCACCGCCTCCACTAATTCTTTACAATGTATAATAGTTCGTTGTCCATCAGGACTGAGTATAAAGTACAGAGTAAAATCGAATATTGTTATCCTCCAGAAAGACACCAGAGCCGAACTCTAAATCGTTTCTGTAGCCATCCGTGAAGACCCAACCACATTCCTTTTCTAAATCAGATTTTGGCCGACGCTGGTCTTGGGTAAAGGGAAAGTCGATTTCGTAATTTCTCCTCAACAGGAGCTTTGGGATCATTGCATTAGACGGCATGTCTATAAGAACAGAGTTAAAAGAGAGTCGGGGCGCAAGTTCATCAACACACCAGTGCGTCTTGTACCAAAGATCACTTTTCTTTAAACGGAAGTTAGATTTGAGACTGCAGGTTATGATATCAATGTAAAGAGGAGCAAGATTCGCCAGTGGGTCCAGAGCGGTGCCAGACGTGGTAGCGGTATCCCTATGAAGCCGAAATAGACCGTAAAAGCAGCAGTGACGAATTTTCGTGAAAGCTTGTTCCACCAGACAAACGACACATAGCATATAATTAGCCTTATCATAGCCGTATATGGCAATACCCACATCTTGTCGAAAGGTTCTTTGCACTGACAGAAGGCCGAAGGAAAGCTATAGAGATTTTTGAAGTAACATGTGTAGTCCAAAGAAATTTCTTATCCAAGATGACACCCAAATAATTAGTTTCTAGTGTATCAATTATCTATCATGTCTAGGACTTTAGCCTCTAAATATCTAAAGATTCGTTCCTAAACCGTACCTCTCGCTTATGGAATGCCATGCCTGACTCTCTATTTCCTTGCAAACACTCAAGACCAATGCACATCGGTACCTCAGTTTTCCCTAAGTTACCTTCGCCGCACTGTGTGCGTATAATAACCCCATTAAGCGAGTGCTAAGTATTAAAAAAAAAGGATTGCATGCGCTTTAGTGTAGACTGTCCAAAGGCCAAAGGACAGTACAGCTATTGTAGATCATGGACACAATATGCTTAATCATAGACGTCAAACTTATTGAGAGCATTAAGTGACCGGCACACACCATAGAAGTGGAGACAGAACGTTGCCTTGCAGGCAATACCTGTTTACCCCCGCCATCAGAAATTGACCACTGTCAGCATCCGTAATAAGTGTCCTATTCATCAGTATTGAGTTTATCCACAAAACTTGTGATTCTTCTATACTGCTTTGTCGAAAGCGACCTCAAAGTCGATGAAAATGTCCAGCGCGTATTCTTTTTCGTCGAGTGCGATTTCTATTTTGCTTACCAGATTTTGAAGCGCACTCTAGTAGGATATTCCACTTGTATAGCTATATTGCATTTTAGGTAGCATTCGCCAGGTTTACACACGTAGAGGTCAACTGTTGTCTCGATGTTCTATGAATGAAGTGGGTGGCCGTGGCTCAAGTGGTAGTGGATTGGCTTCCAAATCGGAAGGTTCGGTTTTCGAATCCCAACCGCGCCCGAAAGACACAAATTTTTTTCAGTTAACAAAAATCAAATAAGGTGAGTAGTTGACTAAAAATTTATTGGATGTCACGCATGGAGCAAAATAACCACTTAGCTCACACATCTTTCTTTCTCTCTATATCACATTTTACAAGAAACTTGAGACATGCTGAGGTATTAGAAGTGTATTCATACCCTCTTGAGGGCTAAGTTCTTTTTTTTTTTTTAAATAAAAATAAACTAATAGGTCTGAGGCTCTTGACGGACGTTTAGTCCTATTTTCCGATTTTCGATATAAAGGCTTTTATCACTATTCGTCAGGGTTGTAGTAGGTATGCCCGGCTAGAAGTGAGATTGTCTTCCGAGCTGTCAGCAGCTGGTCTATAGTCTTTCGTAGTAAAGGGTGTTTCAAAAGTAGCTCCTAGATGTTTTCTTGAAATAAAATAATGTAAATAATCAGATTTTTTCTGATATTTTAATTTTTATAAAAATATAGCTCTTAACAATTATGTGTAAAAAATAACATCATTTTAATGTATACCACTTGTACGTCTACAGGCTCTCATACGAACTTCAAAATTTTCAAGGATTCATTCACACATTGCCGCATTAAGTTCATCAATTTGGGTGCGAATGTTTTTTTCCAGCTGTGCAATTGTTGTTGGCTTACCCACATAGATTTTACTTTTAAAAAAACCCAAAGAAAGTAATCTAACTGTGTTAAATCGTACGAGTATAATCTAGGTGACAAAGGACTGAAACGAATAAAATCTGTAAAGTTTAATACGGGCTATACTTCCAATGCGTAAAAATTGCAATCCCATTTTGTACCCAAATTAGCCTGTATATTCTCTAGTTTTAGTTTGTTATTGATTTTAGTTCAGTGCGGTTTAAAATATTTATAAAATATGAGTCAAGAGGAACGCCGTAAAAAGATCATCGACAAATGGCTCGAAAATACTTCGCGTCCAAAACGTTTCATCGCAAAAAATTTAAACATAACACGCAGTACAGTGGATTCTGTTATTAAACGATATTTGGAGACGTTGACAGTTGAGCGAAAACAGAAAAGTAGGGCACATGATACAAATTTGGACAGGAAAATAGTGGGTACCATCGTAAGAAACTACTCGTATGTCATCCAGAGATGTTGCTCGGAAATTTAATACCAACCAAACAATGGTACAAAGATCTAAAAACCGTAACGGTCTAAAAACACGAAAAAAACAAAAAATACCAAAAGTTACTGAAAAGCAAAAAAAGCCATAAAAACACGACCCCGAAAGCTATACGAATTGATCGGCAACAAGAAAGCGTGCTTGGTTTTGGATGACGAAACTTATGTCAAAGCCGACTTTACTACTCTTTCAGGTGCGCAGTTTTACAACTCGTTTGAAGCTGAGGTTCTTCCGCATTCAACAACATCGATTGGAATGGGAAAATTCGGGTCAAAATATCTCGTTTGGCAGGCCATTTGCCAATGTGGACACAGAAGCTCATCGTTTATTACAACGGGAACAATTAATGGAGAAGTGTACATTAACGAGTGGCTAAAAAAACGGTTGATTCCTTTCTTAAACAAACACGAGGGTTCAACATTATTTTGGCCAGATTTAGCTTCAGCTCACTATGCCCATGTGACGTTCAGCTTTCTTTTCCACATGTGCCGTCCCATTGAAAGGTATTGGGCTTTGGTCAAAGCTAAATTGAGGAAAAGTGAAAATGACGTAAAAGATTTTAGTGCTAAATGGAAAAGAGCGCCCAAAAAGATCACGGATGTAACTGTCACCAACCTTATGAAGGACATTCGAAAGAAGTTGAGGAAAGAATGGGAACCCAAATAATTTTTTTTATTTTTTGTAATTGTGAATAAATTTAATAAAAACAGAGTTTTAAAGCAAATAAAAAAAATTTACATGAATTGTGAAAATATATTTTTTTTTTGTGCTTTGAAGTTTCCAAATTTCATTCGTTTCAGTCCTTAGTATACGTCACCATTACGTAGAATTAATCGACCTGGCACCACAGTCGACGGACAGCACCACAACTTTTTTCAAAATTTAAGCGGTACAACCTGAAGTTGTTCTGAGGAGGCTTCTGCTGAGTCTTCTGATAACTGCCAGATCGGCAACAGATCGTTTTCCATCATAGTTCCTCCATGAACCAAAGTTGATGTCATAGGATGCCATGAGTATAATTACATGTGCAGTTTAGCAGAATCTAATGCGAAAATAGCAAATTTCGAAGTATCGACTGGACATTGGCTAGAAAGTACATTCAGTATGACTTTCAACCCATAAAAAAATTGCGGATCAACACCTCTTGTTTCAGCAGCAAGTTGTGGATTATTAAAAAAATCTTCGACTTGTATTGCCGTCGACACGGCTACTTGCAATTCCGTATTTTTTTTTCACAATATCTTTGTCTACCAGTGTTCGAAGTTGCCATTTCTTTAATGGACTTATCTTGACTTTGCAAAATCATTAAACCCTTTCGATATTGCTCCACATACAATGTATGTACTTATATAGCACTTTAAGGTTGATGTTGTTTCGGTTGCAGTGCTGCAAACCTTTCCATCAACCATGGTAAACGTATGCTTAACTTCAATACATATTGTAGAATAACTTCAATTATTGTTTTTAATAGAAAATTGATCTTCGATTCTACGAGTATATATTTTTTTTCACTTTGCGTAATGTCCGTGGATTATTTTGTAAAAGGGATTCTTATCGGTCGACAATACTGTGGTGAAGATGGATGGATCGCAGAACAGGCAAATCGGAACGGTTTTCGAGCTTTCGTTTGTACTGGGTTTGTTATAATTTAATATAAGCTCTAAGGAAATGAGTTCATTTTCACTTAAATTTTCCTAAATCCCATATATATACAACAGTAACCGTTTGGCGGTATGATCTATCTATAGCAAGTCTTGCAAGTTTACCTCAGCCAAGTATACCTCACAGTGGATGACTACGGAGCAGCCTTTAAGTGCTGTAGCTAGAAAACAGATTTTTATCACTTGTGGTTTCTATCTCATACTGGTTGCTCGATAAGCCTGTTTCAACGAAAATTGAAAGCGCTTTAAGGGCTGATAGTTTTTCTCGTTTTACGCAATATTTCTTTTGCTTTTTCAGGATATTGTATTATTTCCTTGAAGAATCTGTCTTTCCAGATTCATTTGAGCTGCAAACATAAGCTCTTACGTTTTATAGCTGCTAGGTAAGACTTCAGTTCGTCTGCTTTTGCTACGAACGCAAAGCTCTTTAAATGATTCCGTTGGCCGGCTTTGTCTGTGTGGAATGTTCATTAGATCAAATCTTCCTTTGAGCCAAGTCTAATTTTTTTTTGTAAATCCTTTATCATTTCTCTTAGCATTTAGCCACCTGCTTTTCAACTCAAACCTTAAACGTGATATTTTAAGTTTAAAATCATGTAATTGATCCTGCTCACAACAAGCCCTCCTTAGCAAATATTTTTCCAAATAATTCAACTTTGCCTTGAAATCAGTTTCTTGTATTTTAGTTAAAACTTTCAAACCAGAGGATACTTTAAGCGAAAGAAAATTTCTTTGTTAGCCACAGGCTAAAATATGTATATGACTTCACATAACAAATAAGTTGCAAAAAGAAAGCAGCCAAATTTTCTTCCAATCAAAGCCTGAAAATTCGAGTTATGGTATTATATACAAATTATTACCGAACAACACCGAATACTACAACAAATTGACTTGTGAATGAAAAGGTATTGTAGTTGATTTGTATCCTCTCTTTTTAAAATTAATCCGCATAAATACAATATTAAAATAGCAGAATTCAACATGAAAATCACTTTAAGTAACAGAACACACCCCCAACTGACTTTTTTTATATCAAAAATTGTATCACAAGTTACAAAACCTTTAAGAAATGATTAAATGAAATGCAACAAAGGTGGAGTCTTTTACTAATGCCATGCAAGAATGCCTTGATAAAAGAAAATATTACAGCTTATTGTTTAATGGGAATCAAACTTCACTTCTCAATTCTGCAATTTGAAAAACCGGCTTTTGCTAAATACATGCAAGTGCGATGCATAAGTAAAACCGTCAACTTTCTCCACCTTCTGCCAAGTAATACAATTATAGAGCTCCATGAAAGAATTGGAAAAGCTAACGGCCTTGGCCTGGGTACAATTATTTTAAACCCTATTTTGCTTACCTCCGCTTTTTAGTTTCAGATCATCTGCTGGGTGACCAGGACCCGTAATTATATCATAACATAAAAAACAGATACCATCCTAACAGGTCAGCATAGATAGGGTAGACAATCATTTGCAGCTCTGCTGTGATGCGATTTTAAGGCAACTGAATATCATACTTTTATGATATTGCACACCGTCGAAAGGCTTCTTGAAGTCAGTAAACAGTCGAAGAACTTGGTGTTTATACTATTATAGGTGGCGCAAAAGTCATCACCATATCGGAAGAAGCTATAATTTTTGCAAATGGCGGCAATTGTCAATTCGGCTTTGACATTTGATACACGTGAAAAGGACAGGAATCGCTATACTCGTAAAGAACGCGGAATATTTGTTACGATTGTTTTGCGGTATAATTCGTCGCCAACACGGCGCAGCATAAATTTCGGCGCAGTTTTCCCAGTTGTCCGACACCAACTGGGCAAAAACTACAACTCGGCTTCACGTGATGTTACCAGGTCTCGCCGGTCAAGGAGCACCCGTTCTGCGGAGAATATCGTAGCTTCGGTCGAAGATGTCGCAGAGGACCCCCGAGTATCGACTAGACGATATGCAATGCAATTGGGCATCAGTCAATCGGCGGTCTTTACTGAGAATTTTTGTAAAAGACTGTAAGATGTTCCCTTACAAAGTGCAGACAGTGCCTCAGCTGTTAGCTTCTGACCGCCAAGCGCGCGTAACCTACGCCCAAGCCATTCTGAATCTCGACCACGAGGGAGACAAATTTTCATCGAAAAACACTGTCGGTCAGTTCAGATCAGATCCGATCAGATCGCCTGATTTAACCCCACAAGGGTTTTTTGAAGTAAACATAATCGAAAACTGGATTAAAGCTTACAGCCGAAGAACATCAGATGACAACTTTTGCGCCACCTTGTACTTTGATGTGGGAATATTCAGGTCGAAAACCTGCTAATTCAGCATTGAAAGTAGAGCCGGGTGTTTGATCGTGCGCAAAGTTGTCTTCGATATTTTTTATTTAGCCGAAAGAACACATGGAGGTCGCCAGTTTCCGGTTTCCATAAGCTTGTCCTTTTTTGGCAACTGCATTCCATTACTCGCGCAGTACTAATTTTTCCTGGTACTTGCTAAGATTGACCCCAATTATTCAGCTTTTGGCTCTAGTGCAGCTTGAGAAAATCTTGCAAGAATGTTGTTCTTCAAACGTCCTCCAGTGTAATTGACATAACTCGAGCAGGTTCTCATCCGATATCAGCAAAGAAGAGGCTAGGCGGTTATCTTTCAGTAGGCTTCTCAGTAGTGCAATAGATAGAGCTCTTCAGAAGTCAGTTTTTTTTCTGGTTTTTGTAGAATCTCAGACGTTGTAGTCGCCGCACATTACCGCTATGTCAGGATACATTATATATAAAGATTAAAAAATTACTATTACGTAGCTTGGTTGTCTTGCAGACGTATATAGACATAACACATGTGCTGGAAAGTCCGTGCCGTTTTATAGTAAAACACAAAAGGGCGATACACTGATTGAAACGATTTTTCAATCTTTCGGTACCAGTTTTGTAGTACGATTTCGGTTTAGCCTCAAAATAGGTCTCTGTTTCGGCGATTCGGTCTTAAATCTCTTTCTGGCGAGCATTCTTTTGAGGTCTGCGAACAGGAAATGGTCGCTGAGGGCCAAATCTGGAGAATACGGTGGGTGGGGAAGCAATTCGTAGCCGAATTCATTCGATTTTGCCATCGTTTTCATCGACATGTGACACGGTGCATTGTCTTGATGAAACAGCACTTCCTTTTTCTTCAAATGCGGCCGTTTTTCTGCGATTTCGTACTTCAAACGCTCCAACAACGCAATGTGATAGTCGCTGTTGATAGTCTGCCCCTTTTAGAGATAGTCGATGAAAATTATTCCACGTGCATCCCAAAATATGGATGCCATAACCTTGCCAGCCGACTGTTGGGTTTTTGGTCGTTTTGGACGAGGTTCGTGGCCTGCTCCCCGCTCAGCTGACTGCCGACTTGACTCTGGTGTGAAGTGATGGAGCCAAGTTTCATCCATTGTCACATACCGACGCAAAAATTCGGCTTTATTGCGCTTGAACAGCTTTAAACACTCCTCTGAATCATCAACACCTTGTTGTTTTTGGTCGACTGTGAGCAAACGCGGCACCCACTTTGAACAGAGCTTTCGCATGTCCAAATATTCGTGTATGATATATCCAACACGCTCTTTTGATATCTTCAGAGCCTCAGCTATCTCGATCAAGTTCACTTTACGGTCATTCGTAATCATTTTGTGGACTATTTTGCTGTTTTCATCTGAAACAGCCTCTTTTGGACGTCCACTGCGTGCATCATCTTCGGTGCTTGTATGACCACTTTTAAATTCTTCAATCCACTTGCGAATGGTTCGTTTGGCTTGTGCAGAGTCCGGTTAACACTTGTCAAGCCATTTCTTTGCATCGGCTGCATTTTTTCCCATCAAAAAGCAATGATAAATCAACACACGAAATTGCTTTGAATCCATTTTTTTCACAATAACAAAAGTTGCTTCACTCACAAGGGTATATCTCGAGAACTAATCGACCGACAGCTGTCAAATTTGTACACGTATCTTTTGAAGGTTGGTACTAACTTAAAATGGTATGGATTTGATTCAAGTGGTGCCCTCTCTTAGAAACGGCACGGCCCATGTGTTACATTGCTCCTTATATGCCCTAATAGTTATGAACGCAAGACAGCCAGGATACCTTCCTAAATCTCCTTTAACTTCAGTCTGCAGCCCTGATTCAAGATACTTCTCTTATTCGATATAAACGAAGTGTTTGATAGTAATCATCTTATCCCTCGACTGTGAAGATCTTAGCGTATTTTAAGACCATAATCATTGCCAGTCATTTCATCAACCTATCAGCTTCCATTCCATTCAAGCCTTTGTTAAAGCAATTCGATCTTGAATTGGTTTCTTTCGGTCTGTTGAACAAAATTTTCAAAAAAAAAATTGTCTCGCTTTCACTTTCTACAAAACTCTTTCGAAAACCCTCTTTCAAAGGTAGGGGAACGACTTTTCCACTAAAAACCATAACTCGCAAAGAGCAGTGAACGTAACTCAATAGCCAAGGAGCCTAGTCATTCTAAAGCTATTATTTGAAACCGTCTCGTTTCCAACTACGTTGGTAATAACCTCTCAGCACATTCCCGAAAATCCACTTTAAGTCCTAAACACCAAGTCAATCTTCATTGCCAGCACCTGTCAAACACCTTTTCTCTGAGGGCATACGCACACCAATATACACATCTAAACTAGGAGAGAAGAATGTATCTGCTAGGCCTTACAATAATCCAATTACTTTACAGTATCCCGAAGCAAAATGTATCTGACAGGCGTTTCTTATTTATCTTCTTTTTTTTTTTAACATTCCTCCCTCTATCTACCATGTACATTGCGAAACGAAAGGTGACCAATATACCCTGAAGGCTTACAAATTTTCTCATCTTGAAATCCTCTTTCCTATAGGAAAATCCTATAGGAAAGGAAAAATTCCATATTCCATCCCCCTCTCGGTCGACAAATGTATTATATAGGTAAAGCTATGGCAGACTCGACTTGAGGCACTCAAGCCTATTGCCCATCTTTCTAATGCACCCGCACGACCCTTGCTGTCATTGTGGCTTCAAGCAGCGATAAACGCTTTTAACAGTGCTCATCTCTCATCTAGGAATATGCCGGGCCGCATCCCCCTAACCGCTAGTCGGAACTCATGATGATGTTGCGTTGGTGGTGGCAAGGATACTCGTATTGTACATGGGGAGTATCTTGGAATATTCGTACGTATTCGTTCCGTATCTAACTAACACCGTACCTTTGGTTGGGTGCTATACGAGTATGTGAGAAGATTTCGTAAGTACTCTTGTCGTAGTCCGCTACATAGTGCTTCAATCTAGCTTCGGGAAGATTGCAGGAGACACTGCTCCCTGCTGATGTGAGATGTGCCGTGCGGTTTAAACGAAGGCGCACAGGGATAAACGAAAACATATTTGAAGGATAAGACGCGCTGTGAAAATCATATTACGGCAAGGGATTTCCATTTTATATGTATCTCAAGGTTCCCAAGAGAAGGTTTTTCTGTTTTGTTTTTTTTTTTTTAAATGTCTTCATCTGCACCAACAAGAACACTGGTGGAGTGAGATGGTTGTGGATTCGTTGCGTGATTTTCCTTTGATATGCCCATCGTAACCGCAGGGTCCCTCATTGCAACTGATCGACTTGGGTTTGACAGTTGGGGTTGATAGTAACATCCACTCCGTCATCCCTTAGCCTAATTTGATTTAGTGTCTTGCATGTGTACTATGTTCGAGCAGTGCAAGCAACTTTCAATCGAAAATTCTGAAACTGATTGAATTGAGTTGCTACGTAAGAAAATTGGAAAAGGATCCTTTCCTAAGGAGTACTCTCTGTGGGTGTGTGTGTCTCTTATGGTAATCGGGCTGTGGTGACCATGATGATGAAAATGCACTACTCCTACAATATCTGTCTCTATCACCTTGTCTTCACCTGATCTCCTTACTATCAGACTTTTGGATGGGTGAAAGTGGTTTGATGATAGCAACTAAAATTTGTTTCAAGATACTTAAATGAGTCTTGTGTACTATTATCTTCTGGTTCGCTGAACCTCTCCTTTACTTCGATTAGAAAGGAATTAATTATTTAGATTTTATTTTCTCGAAAGGATTTTGAAGAATCTCTTTTTGAGATACGGTTATGGTGTGGACGTGGAGTAGGGAATACGTTTGAAGTACTATATGGTGAACATGAATGGGATTTTGGGACGATTCAATTGGATTTGTGTTTCTGGCATGCTTTGGATAGAGTGTTTTTCGAAACGAATCAAGTGAGCTTAGTGTGTGGTTACACAGATTGGAAGAGCAGTTGTCTTTGAGGGCGGTTTGGTGATAATTTATTTACGACTTTCCAAAATTCAGTTCGATGCATCTGGATAGACTATGCAGATGGTTGAGGTTTTATTTTAGATTACTGTTTAAGAGAATCAGTTCACTCAGGAGTGATTAATTTGGAAAACTTCTGAGATATGTACGACTTTTCTAGAATCCTAATTTTTAGAATTAAGTAAATGGATTTGATTAAATTGGAGTGAATGGTGCGCCCTGTGTTTAACAGAGCTTACCTTTGGATAAAAATGTGCTTAATGAAAAAACGGAAAGCAATCTAAAGGTCTTAAATAACTTATAAAAAGGTTCATGCCCATGTGAAAGATTAAAGTATCTCAGGCCATTACTAGAATTTTAAATTGTGTAGGGAGTACATTTGAAAAAGATAAGATAATTTAGGCAAGAAACGAATAATTACGGATGTTCTTCTATTCAATTAGAGGGACTTAATTTATGCAAAAGGTTTTTAATACTTTTGATGCCACATAAGCCCCCATTCAGAAATTCAGGTGCCCCCTAGGTGAGATATGTTGAAACGTAATATGTATTCACTTTATCTTGATAAAGAAATTGTCGTCTTCCCCTCTATACTCCGTATTTTCAGCACTGAATTAAAGACGATAGCTCCAAAGACAACTTTCAGATCCAGCCAGTAAGTTTTAACGCTGCAAGTAAAGTCCGTTTTATTGATTATGAGATCCCGTGAAAACCGTCATTAAAACAGAAAAGTGTTCTCAGGTAGTAACATGGATAGCTGCTCGATCGTCTGATATTCGCCAGACTGTTTGGAAACTTTGTGCTACGTAACATCCTGTTTCTTGCAGCTATGAGTATCACAAAAGTAATCCACCAAAAGTGTCTTCATTTTCAAGTATTGAAGTTCCCGAGCATGATTTTGAAGGCATACTGCAGACCCCGAAGGTTTTACACAGGGATTCGTAAAGGTTATACGATCCTTACTTTTGTTGGTCATACGTAGAGTCAGTTCTAAAAATAACAGCTTTGTGAAGATCTCATGAAGACTGTTCCTGGCAAGCCGCGTTTTATTTTGATTTGGCGTAATAGAAATATGCATTACAAAGCAGTTAGCCCAAATGGCTTTCAAATGACCCTATCACTCAAACCCTACGTTAAAATCGGTCTTTTTTTACTATTTCGCCTGATGCGAGTGCTAACCCAGGTTCGGTCCTAAGAAACTCTCGTCTGAGCCTTGCCTAGAAAATTCATTGATGACTTGATCCTATTATAACCTGCGGTCCAGACAAGACTCAGGGAATCCATATTTCCGACTGCGTTTAGTGAACTCTTGCATTCTTATACTAGCTTGGAAGCCGTGACAGAGGGCTGTAAGTCTAGTTGGCTGTCGCTATAGATGCGAATGCCCCATACCATCTACTAATCAGAGATATACGCAATTCTGGTGGCAACGAACAATATGCAAGTTTACCTAACGAGAAGTGAAATGTTACGTCATCGGATTTACATCACTTACACCAGCACTGCATCCTAAATCGGTTTTGGAGCCATCAGTGAAAAGACGACTAGGTTTTTGGCCTACTTCAGATTCTGACCCAAAACCATACCTGGGCACTGAAAAGTCGATTTCATATTTTTCCGGAAACTTGAGTTCGGTTGTCATTGCATCAGACGGCATGTCTATAAGACCAAAGTCAAAAGACAATCGACGAGCAAGGTCATCAAAACTCCAGTGCAATTTGCAACAAAGAACTTTTCTTTTGAAACGGAAGATAGCTTTGAGAGTGGAGCCCATGGTATCATATGAATATTAAAGAGAGAGAGATTCATCAGTGCGTCTAGTGCAAACCCATGCATGCACGGGAAAACACCTATACTTCCGAAACAGAAAGGTCTTTAGTATTTTCATAAAAACTTGTTCCACATGACATAGCTAATCTAATCACAGGCCAGGGTGGAATGCCCCATGTCATTCCGAAGGCGTCCTTAAACTTCCAGGAAAACTGTAGCACCTTTTAAGGTTTTTGACGTGAAATGTTTAGTCCAATTTGTACAGCGAGCTCTACCATTCTCCCTTCAATATGAATTAGTTTTGACTGATAAATTTCAAGCTCTTGGCGAGAGTGTGGTCTTCTTTTCCGTTTTTTGGTGTAATGGCTACTCTCACTGTTCGCCAGGGTTTTAGACAGAGCTTGTCTACCAGCAATGATCCTCTTCGGAGTTGCCATTATGCCATCGGTCCTAGGTGACTTGAAGCAGCAACATCATGTTTGATTGCTTTATCTGTCATCACAACTGGTGAGGGCTCAGCTCACTTACGCCTTCATTGATAGGACTTCGTTTTGAGCTAATTCTGATTAGGTTGCCTGGGATGTGAATCCCAAGCATGAGACAGAGATTCTCTCTTTTTAAAACACTATGGGTGTCATCATATTTTCTTTAAAGTCGTTGGCGGATTGGTGGATATAGAACTGTCTATCTTGAGTATTCTTCATAATTCGGAGGTTAATAAAGATTTGATCGATACAGCGCGGCTATGCCTACAGCCTATGACTCGTTGGACTGTAATTCTGAACTCCGATGAAAGGAAAAAGCAACGTTATGTGATTACGAACTGAAATGAAAAAAGCGACATGGAGTTATTCCGAATTGCGATAAAGCGGAAAAGCCACATGAAGTGATTCGGAACTCCGATGAAACGATTCTCTAGACCCTTCTGCACCCACTAGGTGGCATACTAAACCGTACGATAATACTTGTAAATGACACTATTATCCAATAAGGATGAAGTGTTGCTTGCTTCACGATGTTGTACCGATATTTTCACCAACAGTGTACCTACGTAGCCAATAAAGTTCTTCCATTGCAAACTTTCTTTAACACCCATCTCGATGTGAGTGTTAAAACCCCAATGAAACCAAAAAAACGACAGGAAGGGAGGGGGGGGGGGGGTAGCGCACGTTGTTAGGCAGCTCGGACAGAATGAGATATGGAAGAGGAATGAAAAGGCAATACCATCAGCATCGTCATTATCATTTTTACCATGGTCAAAGTACCTACCTAGACAATACTTGGTAACAACACAATCAATACGTAAATTTCAGCTTAACAACAAAATTTGGCTTGGCTTGGATTTTCTTTGTCAACTCCAAGAAGATAAGGAGCATAGAACAGCAACACAATTCCTGAAGCATCTGGATTTGCTTTTTTAACGTCTTCAAGTTCAGCTATGATATCTTCAGACTAATTTTAAGCAGGAATAGCTTATCCGCTTCCGCAACTTTCGGCGGTCGGAATTTGTTTTACTATCTTTTGCGGCGCAATCTCAATTTGAACTCATATCTCTTAGGTAGCACTAATTATCCCAAACATCAAAAACTGGCGTTGTCATGTCACACGGTCCATTCGTCTGCACGGGCCTTCGCGCACTCAACCTCGAATTATAGGATTTTTCACCAGTAGGTGTAGGTTACGATGGCGATCGTAGTTTTCATGTTGAGGTTTATGGGTTCCATGATTCTTATACAAGGAAATATCTGAAAAGGTGGTTTTTCTGTCGACGGCTACGTGGTTAGGCTTCAGTTCGTGGTACTCTAATCAATTTCCAGAGCCGTTAATTTATGAGCATTCGTTGCTTTTAAAAGGCAATACACAACGTTTATTATTTCTCCGGTGAGACGAACACCCTTTTCTTTTCAATGAACTATCCGCATTAGATATTGCGATTACGTAACTATGACTCTCAGACTTAAACACTTGACAGCAAAAACCCAATTGAGTGATGCTTTTCCATTGTTTCCAACTCCAAATTGAGATATTCAAAAAGTAAACAAGTGCCAATAAATCCTTCCAACACCCACCACCACCACAAAAATTGGAAAAACTCTAATTGAACCGAAGCCCTACCACAGCAAATAACAAATAACCAGTCGTTCGAAATTTCCCTTCGAGAGTTCCCTATCTCTCCTCTAACACCCACTAGCTGGCCTGATCCACCTACAAATGACTTCTCATCTACTCCATCCAATGCCATTTCGAATATCGTAAATCAAAATAATTTACGTACCCCCGCTATCACAGTCACCTTTGAGCGTTCCATAAACTGTTATTCTAACGGCATGCGACATGTATCCTTACACACCAATTAGCTGGGTAAAAACTCAACTCCAACAAACGAACAGACTCCAAGTTAATTCTACGACCTCGATTCGACGAGAGAACCTCACATCGAACGTAGATACAAAAATTTGCATCTGAACTGGGTTCGCGTTGGTTTTATTCATATTATGGCGACAAGTTAATAACGCTCTCCACACAAATTATGGTGGACGACAAAAATTAATAGAAAAAAGAGACAGAAACGCTCCCTCTAGTTGGGAAGCTGGTGGAAAAGTTTTCCAATTGACTAGGCTGACGCCCACTTTGCTACTCCTACTTCGATATACGACATACAACACATGACTCCGTCAACAACGACGACAGCACTGATGAAGACCCCACCATCAGCACTGTTATGGTGGGCTCAAGGAGGAATTCCAAATTCCAAGCCGAACTGGAGCAACATAAACGTATCCGTACGTACGCCCGGAGCAATTAATTGAGCTGCCACCCAATTTCCTTCTTTTTTTTTGGTCCTATTTCGACTCTCTAGCGGCATACTTGTGGATGGAAATGATCAATTTTAGTAGTAGAGACAGATGATACTCGTATCTAACTGGGCAACTGCATGGGCGCAAATGAGTTACATAATTTAATCAGCGACGTTGCTCAAGTCTGGATTGGATGGGAAGCCGATTTTATGATCTAGGAGCATCACAAGACTGTGGGCTGCAGTGGATTGTGGTTGCAAGAGGAACTTTCTTCCTTAACTCCATTGGCAACTGTAGGCGAAGTTAATTGCTGTGCAAATTCGCTTTAATGAATTGCCGATGTAAAGCCGGTGGTAAGAGTACGTGTAGTGTTGTCCTCGGTGTAGGAAATTTTGCTAGATACTCATACCCTAACCAAACAAACAACGATAGTCGAATCGAGATTAGATTTTCTTCGAATTGAACGATTGGTTATTACAAATTAATCGAATGGTGGCGTTCTCGAATTTTTGTCCATGGAATGCAGTCGAAGGTGGAAGAGCTCTCTTAGGCGTGGGCTATTTTGTATGATAAATGAGACTGAGCTAGGTATTTTCAAAATGCAGTTAAGGAAGAATTAAAGAAAATTCTTGAGCCTCCCTGTGAGCAAGTTTTTTTTCAACTCAAAATGTTTTAATTTTTTTCATATGAGTGTTATTGAGAAAAACGTGTTAATGGGAAAGATTTCAGCTCAATATTGTGTTCACTTATTACACCTAAACAAATACTTGTCAGATGATACTTTTGAGAGATACACTTTGTAATTAGAGCAATCCCCCTTGCAAGTTTAGCAATCACCGCATCTTTTGCCGAGAGATGCATTATTATACATTTTCGATAAAAAACGATTTGGGCATTTCCGGATTTTACCCAGATCAGTAGATTTCCTTACGCGTAGCTAGGATTTGAATCCTTTTCTTAATAAGTATACTCACACTTTGTCCCACAAAATCGTAACGAGTCTTATCGCCTTGTAGCCTTACTAATCAGCGACGGGCGACACATTTTTCCATCCATCAAATCTGTCAGTTGATCATGCAACAATAGGAACACTGTAAAACGCCAATTTAATACCACCGAGTTCTGCTAAAAACTCAGATAATGTGATGGATAATTGGACACCTTTGTTTGGGAAGTAAGTGCTCAAAATTTAAATATGCAGACCACCTTTCTTCTTAGTTCTTAGTAACATTCAAATAAATACACTTAAATCTTTGCTGTCATGAGAATTAAGATTCGGTGAATATACCAACAAGATTGGGGTGAGGGGGAGGAAATAGACGAAGGATATATTGGGTTTCATTTAAATCAACTTCATTAGATGACAACACTTCTTCAACGAGTTGGAAGAACGAAATCGTATGGATGGTATGAGTCTGCCGACACATCCTTTCGTACCCAAACTTGAATCTATAACCTGCCTTCCGGAATGGATATTATCGAGGAATTAACGCAGAGGTTAATTTCCAAAATCGTATTGCAACATCTGAAAACATTTATTGCACTAACAACAAAAAGATTAGTTTTCAAAATTCATGTGCGTGAAGAATAACTGCCAAAAGCTTGATATCTTGGTGCATCTTTAACGATTTCAACGACGATTTTGACAGAGTATTGGAGAACTCATGAATTTTACCGTGCGATTAACATGTTTCGCTACCGGTAACATCCACAACTGGATGTAGCGATCTACTGACAAATAAACCGGGAACTAGATTGATTACATTACGATTGGCAATCAGCATTTTGGAAGAATCAATAAACTGTATATTCAGCATTTTGATTAAATAAAGACAGAATTAATTTCAAAATCAAATTGATGTCGCGCTTATATAAATAACCGTCCCCTTACCAAAGCTAAAGTGGTTATTTATTAAAACTCCCTAACAAAGGGTTATTTCATATAACAAGTGGTCCTTCGAGTCGGATTTCAAACAGTGACCTATGTTCCTGATACCTGAGTCAGAACATGAGGAATTCAGAATCATCTGGCGCCCAAACAAAAGTGAACACCGTGAACACTTTTTGAACACCGTAGCATACGGCTGTAAAAATCCGCCAAATCCCTAAGGTAACTGCCACGTTAGAAGCTGGAAAGCTGTCTCTGACAAAATGGTCATCGAAGGAGCCAGAAGTTCTTAATAACATGAAAGACAAAAAGAAACGGAGCACATATAAAGAAGTCTCCGACCCAACCACGAAAATCTTGGGAATTAACTACAATCCAGTAGAAGATGTGTTCACTTTCCAACTCCAATCAACGGAAAATTAAGTTCACACAAAAAGGTTTATTATCTGTAGCAGCATCGCTTTACGATGGCTGCGTTGGGTTCTTTCAGTAAATCTGCTCCTCCGAATACAGATCCAAGGATTGTGGGTGATTGGGATGATCTGGTATATGTGAAAATACATACAACAAAAATTCAGCAAGATATTAGCAACAATTTCAAAACTCAATACCGTTAAAATTCCGCGATGGATTGGAGGAAATAAAAACTCGCCAATTCAGCTTATTGGATTTTGTGATACCTCCGGAAAAGGCAGCAGTAATTTACAGCCGAGTAAAAATTGGAGAGGAAATGGGGAACAGCTTACTACATTCTCCTACCAGCAGCCAGAGGTCGAGTCACTCCACTTAAGACCAGAGCAAACAGAGAAAGCAAACTATGCACGATACCTAAGATGGAGTTTGAAGGACTTAAACTGCGTTTACAGACCTTAATTTTGCCCTCGCCTACGCGAGAAATAATAAAGAGGTACATAACAAATTTGTGAAAACAAGAGTTAATCGAATTCGAAAAGCCATCAGTCCCTGGGTTAAATCTGCTGAAAATTCGGTAGACCAAGCTTCACGCGGACTAATATCTGGTCCTATAAGCTCTGGTTCACAAGCCAACTTGGTTAATAAACTAGTTAATAAACTATCAGTTACCGCTCACCTCATTCAAGGCCATTGAGTTCACTACCAGAACTGAACTAGAGGAAAACCATTTCATGAGAGGTTCTCCTGACCATTGTCTCAGGGCTGGGCTACAAAAAAGAAATATCATCTGTGCTCCAACAATTGATTCCCAAGCTCTTCTGCTAGACAGTGGAGGCTTTGTACAACAAATTACGGTTAGTTCAAACAACAAGACATTCTTTAAGCCATTTGAAACCTGGGTGACCGTATCAACCATAAAGTTAACGACAAACATTTAAATAAATGCCGGAAGGAAGTGCTCAAAATTTCTACATCCGAGTCACTTTTGATAACCTGCAATTCAACCACCGTCGACACAGAGCACGATCAGATTTATCATGTACGGAGTTATTTTGAAGTCATCTATAGATTAAGGTCCAATGAAGATAATTTGGTGTGTAACGACTTCCTAACCCCACTCATGTTTTGTAAATCTTGCACGTTTCCCAGGTTGAAGAATTTCCAGTAATTTGTTTCAAGCAGTTTCACCAATCGAGGAAATCAAGAACATAACTCCGGTCATCCACACTTCCCCAATGTTAGATAGCTTGTCGCCAGCAAAAATTAACATGAGCAGAAAACAGCCAATTGACCCATTCACTGCGTGATATTTCCGATATTTCAAATGAATTTAATCATAACGACTGGATCCCACAGGAGTATGGCAGTTGGGAAGAGCACTATACCATGTACCATATTTCTGATCTCATCAAAATCCAATCAGGAGCTACCAATATTGGTTACCTCAGCAAGGACGATAAAATACCCGGAAGCTGGATACGGGCATATGTCAATAAAAGCGATCAAGTATCGCTTAATATCACAGAAGCAGCAGCAAACAAACACCGCCAAAATGACGACTCAGCAATTGACCGGGGTCAGACCGAGACCTACTAAATAAGCAATGAAGTCGAATTCCCGCATCAGCTAAAATCGATAACACAGTTAAAGTCCTTTAAACTTAGGATAAACAATCAATAGATTGTACAAATAGCCAATCTATAAATAAAATAAAACTCCCTAACAGTGTGTTATTTCATTTTACATTCTGCAAGGGATTTCCAATTTTTCAATCGTAAGAGAATATCCCAACCCTTCTACATAGAGTCTAAAACCCCTAAAAGAGTTATCCTTTCGTTATCTAGAGCAGAAGACAAGATTGTAGGCAACCAATTAAGCAAACTATTGTACATCTGATTTACTGAGTTCACTCAACTATTATAACGCAGTGCGAATACACGTATAGAAGAAAACTAGAGGCTTACACGACCATGATGCAGAGAAAGGAGGGACTGATCAAGAAATCTACGAGCAGAGCAATCCAAACGAACGTTGTATTCAACAAGAAAAGGATCGAAAACTGAGCAGCATTCCACTACAAAACCAACACGGATTCCATCGACCTGACCAAGAAATTATTTGGATAGCCAGAGCCGAGTTATCGGAAGAAGCGAAGGTTGATTAAGTGAGGGGTGTACAACAACTCATGCGTAAAATATGATCAGATGAAATTATGATCGTTCACCCAGTCCTCAAAAAAATAGACACCCAATGAACTGCACTACAGAGATATAAGTCATCATTGCCCCCAAGATTGTCTCTGTCACTTCGTCGACAAGATGATAGGTCATTCTGGCCCTCAAGTACGAGTATATGATTCCAGATCTTGCCCATATTTAGATATTCGCCTTACGGCAGGTATACCGATTTTAGGGCCGAATATGACAGCAGATATAGAGACGAGGTATGTTGAGCCATGTCATCCATATTAAACTCGTTGGTCTAGCAAATCTAGCAATGACACCGAGATGATGTATTCGTATCGAATTCCACGAGAATGGTAATTTAGCGCGTTCAAGTGGAAATGGACTTCAATTTGTGGTATTAGTATTACTAACTTATTTAGGCGGCGCTACAGTCCGGGGTGGACCTGGGCCTCAACCAATAAGCCTCTCCAATTAACGCGATCTTTGGCTAACTGCCTCCAGTTGCGCACTCTTAGTTGATAGAGGTCCCCTTTCAATTGCGCGCGCCACCTAGGGCGAGGCCTTCCTCTACTACTCCGGATTAGAGTCGAAGATTCTGCGGGCTGGAGCGTTGGTGTTCATTCGCTTGACATGTCCCAGCCATCTCAAACGCCCAATGCGCAGTTTTTTGACCAATTCTATGTCGCTGCATAGCTCGTAGCGTTCATCGTTGAATCGTCTCCTCCAGAACCCGTCAACGCATACGGGACCAAAAATCCTATCAAAACAACCAAGGATCTCCTCATCCGCTTTAGAAAGGGTTAATGCTTCGGAATCATAGGGCAGGACTGGGATTACAAGGGTCTTATACAGACTTTTCTTGGTTATTCGGGAGAGGGCCTTACTACATAGTTGCCTTCTCAGCCCAAAGAAACAGCGATTGGCCAGCGTTATTCTTCGTTTGATTTCTGAAGAGATATCGCTTTCAGATGTGATAGCAGAGCCGAAGTAAACAAGTCCCTTACTACCACAAAGTTATAGCTGTCGATTGCGATATTCTGGTCAATTCGTCGATGTTGGGTGTCCCCCCTTTTTGACAGTATATACTTTGTTTTGCCCACGTTTACCGCTAGACTCAATTTTGCCGCTTCTGTTCCTGTGTTCTACCAATGATATCACTATCGTCGGCGTATGCAAGCAATTGAACAGAGTTTTGAAAGACCATACCTCGTGTGTTGGCTTGTGAGTTTTGCACAATTCTTTCAAGTATGATGTCAAATAAGTCCCGTGACAGAGCATAGCCTTGCATAAATCCTTTTTTGACATCAAAGGTCTCAGTCAGGTGGTTGGCGACCTTGATGCAGCAGCAAGTCTCCTCAGTTTGGTAGGAATGCCAAAGATATTATTATCCTCATTTCATTTTGGTCGGATGGACGGACTTCTTGACTTGCATCGTCAATTCTGAATGGTTCGCTTTGTCGGACAGCGGAATTTTGTCAACTTCGCCGGTTATAAATTGTTTTTCCATATCCTCAGCACTGACCGTGAATCTACTATAAGGTTTCTTTGTTCATCTCTACAGGTTTCCGTTCGGATCTTATTACCCTGACACGTTTTTTTTACCTTTTGGTAAAATTTCCGAACATTGTTCCTGGAGTAGCACCTCTCTATTTCCTCGATCACGCGCTTCTCATGCTCTTTATTTTTTCTCCGGAGAAGCCGATGTTCTTCCCTCCTCTTTTGCTAGTAGATCTCACTAGCCGCTCTCGACCTTTTCTGCGGCGCCGCATTGTAGGCATATTGTTTTGCTGCATGTGCTTGCCGCCACTCTTCATCAAATTAGGTATTTCGTGGTGTTGTGCACGTCACTTGCGCCATTTCTGATGGCTTCTCGGCAATTATGCCACTGATCTTCAGCACTTCACACTGGCTGCAAAGGACTTCTCGAGAGGTTGATGGATACGCGATCGGCAAAGTTTTTGGCGCTTGTTGCGTTTGCAACAGTTCAACGTTAAATTTGCTCATAGTATTTGCCCGTTATTGTGGCGTCTGAGATATCCGTAGGCGTACCTTGGCTGCAACTACATAGGTAGTGGTCTGAGTCTATATTGGCCCCTCGGAATGTTGGGACATCTAAAATACTTGAAGAGTGCTTTACCTCGATAGCAACATGATCAGTTTACTGATGTGGTGTCTGGCATGTTCCCTTGTGAATATTGAGGTGAGGAAACGGTATGCGTGCTATAGTAACGTTACGTTCCGCAGAGAAATCGATTAGCGGTAAGTCCCTTTCCAGACGTGGTATCGCGTAGACCATGTCTTCCGATTATGCTATCAGAGATGTCCTCCTTTCCAATTTTGGCACTAAAGTCGCCTAGGATGATTTTAACGTCATATATCGGACATTGCTCGTACGTTTTCTCGAGGAGCTCGTAGAAACTTTCTTTGGTAGCATCGTCGTTTTCCTCTGTTGGGGCATGAGCTCATTTGAGGTTGATGTTTGCGAATTCACCTTCGATACGGATTGTTACAAAGCTTTCACTCACGTGTCGAATGGTAAATCCGCATCCAAATATAAGCTGTTTGTTCCCTACAGCAACCACCACAGTAAACATCACAGTTTTTCATCTTTCTTTTGCCCGGACTATCCCACCGCACTTCCTGGATGCCGATAATATCTGCTTTATAGCTGTGTAGAGCCTCCGCTAATTGTACGGCTGCACGCGGCCTGTTCAAGGTCCAAACGTCTCACGTGCAGATCCAAAAGTCGTTGTTCGTAACAATTACATTTTTACATTGTTGGGCAGTTAACCCCACGCACAACCCCCAACCAGGAAGGCCGGTATTAGTATTAGGTCACATTTTTTTTTTGAGTCGCCTTAACCCTTGTCCGTTAGTGGTCCTTAATTTCTTTTTGAAGGAAAACTTCTGAAGTGGAAGGATTATACGGTTGCTGGCAATCATGATAGAGGATATTTTGTTCATCTGTCTATCCAAGCCAGTGCGATGTATCCAACATTTTCATATTTGGCCCGGCAGCACATGTAGAGGAAAGTGTAATATTAAGAAACTCAGTAAAGGTTGACTACCATACAGCTGAAGAAGCTTCTTAGGGAAGGCCTACGATTTCATCTGCCTAGCGCTTCAGATTAATTTTCATGAATCTCCAGACAGATGGTGCCTTTATATTTTGACAGACCCGAATGGGTTGATATAATACAGCATACGTAGTTCTATTTTTTTTTTTCTAGTAGCATATGTATGTAGTCCTCACCATGTTTCTAAGGATCTACATCTAAAGAGCTCAAACGGAATAAGGCAATTATCTACACCATCCCTTTCGATGTTTCCAACTGGGATTAAATTCATTCAATTCCTCTACTCTCAACATCTGGACACACTCATCACAAAAACAGTCATTCCATGGGCAAGAACATTTGCGAATATTGCTCGGATTCTGTAAAGAATGTTTGGCACTGCCCACAAATTGTCCTTTCCACCCTTCGATTCTCGTAATGCCTTCACCGGGAAACAACCCTCAAAAGCAAAGTCCTGGCATGAATCAGTTATTTCAACTTTTTTTTTTTTTTGTTTTGTTCTCTCCGACTTTCAATTGTTTTTTATTATTTCCTTCTATACTCGACCATCCTTTGTTATTGCGTGGAATCATCGATCTAATATCAGCAAATGATTTACGACGTGTCAATTACAACTGCGGAAAAGGACGATTGCCGACGTTAGCTGGTTTTGTAGACTCGGCCTGAACATTCATTTGCAACGGCAATGAGTTTGTGGCAAAACACCGGAAGTATATCCTGGGTATAACCCAGCATAGACTAAAACTGAAGGGCAAACCCGCCCATCAACCCCTTTTACGATGTGTCCAAATGGGCTTTTATAGCCGAACACACAGTTTTAGATAAACTGAACTAAAAGCCATGATGACGCCCCAAACTTGTACATACGGTATAAATACGTGTATGCGGCCTAGCCAAAGTCCTGAAAACCTGTACCGAAGGGTTTGACTAATTACCACTGCGTGCTGTATATAGAGAGAATGAAAAAAAAGAAGGGTGGCCAAGCCGGACCTTTATTGTTATCGGTTTCTGCACCAAAAACGGGGTGGTGAAGCACTTAATATGTGTATGTATTTCTGTGTATGGGGAAAAGGATTTTCTTCTGTTCATCTATTTGGTTCCATCCCTGAGGGTAGCCCACAAGAAACAGAATAATTAACAGGCTCACTATGGAAACGGGAAGAAAAACTAATGAAAAAAAATCGACTCCTCACTGCTAGCAACCAATAGAAACTGAAGACAGCCAAAGGAACTCGAAAGCAACTGAAGAAACTCACAAGAAACCAAGAGGAAACTAAAAATAAACTAAAAGGAAACCTACAGAAATGGAGGAAAGAACTTTATCTCGTTGTTTTTATGCTTCGGGTGAATTATTACGAAATTTTCCCCTTGATTTGTTTCGATATTAATTCGATTAATTTCGTCTTCGTCTTTCGTACTTTCGTTTTGTTTCTTTCTACTGCTCCGCTGGATTAATTTTCCATGGTAAGACGGTTCTCGGTTTTCGGAGGGGCGGAGGTGATAGATACCAAACCGAACATCTAGTATTTTATTGCCTGGAAAAGGATAAATATTCGTTTGGCCGAAGGCAAACATTAGTGAGGAGAGATAATAATTTCCCCTGTGCTGTAGCTTTCCTTCGATATCCTGGCAGGAGTACTCGTATCTATAACCATAACAGCGGTACATTCTGGCTATATCTGGGAAATTAATCGCTAACAGAGTGATGGTTTTTGGTGATGGTGGGTAGAGGTTTGCCGTTCACGGGAGAAGCTATCATTAAAATGGTTTTTAAGAGGAAGGCAAGAGAGTTATAAGGATGATTAAAAGTGAAGAAAAAAAATATAAAAAAATAAAGGAAATGAATACCGCAGGCAAGTTGTCAGATGTTCCTAAACCGATTGTGGGGAATTTTTGACATTTGCCCGGCAGAACCAAGAATGAAGATATGCTCTCAGAGGAGTTGGGGAGGTTGGTGCTTTACAAGACATAAATTGGCAAAGTTTTCATAGTTTTCTACCCTTATCGGGAGTTGTAAAGTAGTTTTTAAATAGAGGGATGACTGGAATGAGTTACAGATATCCAGGGTAATAAACACGTAGTGTAGTGGAAGGGATGGGTAATGTTTGCTTTACAATTGTATGGTTTTACAGCTTTCTCCCAGAAGGGATGTGTCAAACATAAAAGACTTTTATTCGCTGAAGCTTTTGTTGTTTGCGTTTTGATGATTTTGGCTTTGTTACAATGATTATGGAGCAATGAAGGGTTGGTTAAAGTTTTGAAATTGTTTTCAACATGTTTTAGTTGTGCTATGAATGAATTTAACTAGCCTAGAGCTAGGGAGTTCTTTAACGGTTTGGGAATTTCAGATATGTTCTCATACTCATTTTGCCTTACAAACAACAGTGGAACGTATCTACGTTACGTAGTCTCATGCAGTGACTCTTGAGAATTCCTTCAGACAATTTCAATGTTGAACTACATGAACGCATATAAGAGAGGTAAATACTTCAGGGTTCGTATACTGATTCAGAAATTAAAGATTCAACTTGCAAAATTATTTGAACTCATTCGCTGTCACTCAGCCACGGTATAAAACGATGACAAGCCTGATTCTTCGACATTTAGTTGACAATACTTCTAAACTTGTTAGATCGTGGAGAGCATCAAATGATATATTTGGTCGTGCTTACTGACATGCCCTTTCAAACAAGAAGAAATTTGACGAGGCAGGGGTAGGAGGAAAGTCGGTGACTGGGATTCAGAGAGCATACTCGTACTTTGTCAAAGAAAATAGGGATCTGAAGGAAATATATGTCAATATCATGTGAAATACAGAAAGGTGATAGGCTTCAATGAGAAACAATTAGGTTACGAAAGATATATGTACAACCCGGTTTTCAGTCAGGCATGTCTAGGCAGAAGGCACTGATGAATCTGCCAGGTCACCAAATAGCCTGTTATTATGATCTTCCATATAAAATGAGTTCTTGTTCAACATTTCCATCCCAGCATCTCACCATCATCTACGACTACCTTGTGGTAGTATAATTAGAACTTCTTTTTGTACTTCGTTCCGTTAGTAAGCAACAAAAGCCATTCCCAATGTAGGCCAAATCACAGACCAAAATGCAATAGCTAATATCCTTTATCACAAAACGGATGAAATCTGACAATCAAGGTAGCGCTACTGTCCGAGGTGGACCTGGACCTCAATTAACCATAGTCTCCAGGCAGCTTGATTTTTAGCCAGCTGCCTCCAGTTTCGCACGCTAAGCTGGTTGCGATCCCCTTCAACTTGCGTGCACCACCTGAGTCGCAGTCTTCCTCTACTGCGCTATCCCTCGGAGGCAGATTCGAAGTTTAGGCCTTCACTTTTCAGGCTAAGTCGATGTCGCTCTACAGCTTGTACAGTTCGTCGTTGTATCTCCTTCCGGGTACAGAAAATCCCCGAAGAATTTTCCGCTCAAAGCAGCCAAAAACACCCTCACCGAGTTTTGACGTTCTGACCAAGACGTCGGTGTTTTTTAGTTAACAACATTCCCATGGTCATTGCCCTCATTGACTGTTAAAACCATCTCCGCTGCTTCCGTCCCAATAATCGCGAAAGCGCCACTGACATCCTATTGCTTTCTTTCGATTATGTCAATTTCATTGGGGTGTGCGATGTGTGGCACGTCTAAATTGTCTAAATCCTTTATTGACAACAAAGATCCCGGTGAGTTCTTTACCGACCTTTCTTTACCGTTATCCTGCACAAATGGACGAGTTTGGCAGGGGTGCCAAAACTAGACATTGCTCTGCATAGCTCGTCTCTATAAATGCTGTCATACGTGGCCTTAAAATCGATAAATAGGCGGTGTGCATTGATTTAGAGCTCATGGATTTTTTTCCAAGATCTGCAGTAGTTCGAATATTTGGTCGATGATGAACTTTCCTGGGCTGAAGCCACACGGATGTAGACCAGGTTGTCCACTTGACGCACCAGGTTCTTGACGAACGGCTTCACCCATTCACACAATACGAAAAATAGGATATTGTGTGCTGCTTGATGTTAAGAAGGCCGACGACTTGGAGTTGGCTCAGTTCAGAGGGTCTTCTTCCTAGAGGATCGGACAAACAATGCTGTAGTTCAATTCATAGACCATACTTTCGTCCGACCATATTTTACAGATGAGTTGGTGTATGCTCCGTACCAAGTCATCACCTCCCGCTTTGAAGAACTAAGCCGTCAGGCTATCCGCTCCAGCAGCTTTGTTGGACTTAAGCTTAGATCTGGCTATCTTCACTTCATCTAGGTAGGGTGGACAGAATTATTGGTTTACATCATCCAGGTTGAAAGGTTCGTCATCGCAGTTATACAGTCGACAGAAATACTTTTTCCAAATCCTCAGCATCAACAGCGACTCTACTACTTGTTCGTCTCTACAGTCGGCTTGTTTTTTTTATGTTTTATTAAAACTTCCGAATCTCATTCCTGGAATAGCATCTCTCAATTTCCTCGACCGCGTGCTTCCCATATTCCTTCTTTTTCCTCCTGGAAAGACGATGTTCGTCTCTCCTCTTCTGCTCGTTGACCTTGTGAGCAGATCGTCCTTCCACACAATGTCGCTGCATGTGCTTGCCGGCACTCGTCGTCAAACCAGGGATTTCGTTGTGGTGGCCGAGTGAAACCCAGTACATCATAGGCGGCTCTGATGGCTTTTCGACAATGTTCCTACTAGTTTTCTATACTTGAATCTATTAAGGGATTAAGCTAGCCTCGATCGGAAAAGAATGGTCCGAGTGGGTTTTGGAAACATGAAACATTCCGACATCCACAATACTGGAGGAGTAGCTTGCGTCGATTACAATGTGGTTACTCTGGTTTACGGGGGATTGATCAGGAGATCTCCAGGTTCCTTTACGAACATCGAGATGTGAAAACCGGTACGCCAATGTTTCGCCCCTCTGCAAAGTCGATTAGTTTGAATCCGTGATCGGTAGTGCTCTGGCTATACTCTTTGACAGTACTAACAAAGATGCCCTCTCTTCCTAGCTTTGCATCATTCAGATCGCAGCACGGGTACAGCTCGTAGATGCTATCTTCGGTGTCGTCATCTTTCTCATGCAAATGTCCATCCAAATAAGCACCGCTGCTATAACAATAAACGTAGTAAATGTTGCAGTATTTCATCCTCTTTTGTCCGAGCCATCCCATCGCATCTTTTGGATTGTATTGGGTTAATTCGCGCGGTTTGCTAAGAGATGGTGTAACTTGTATTATTCCATTGTTATTATTCCATTGGAACATGCGTTGGAAAGCTACTGTCATTGTACGTCATTTCAGTATATGTCATTCATTTGAAGCGTAAACAACAATAATTTTTTTTCACTCAAATACGAGTATGTCGAACTTTGTGCCTGAAAAAGTGCTTTTGCGGGGAGTTCTTCTTGATTACTTTAATATGAAGAAAACTGCTGCCGAAAGTCATCGTATTTTGGTGGAAGTTTATGGTGAACATGCGCTAGCTAAGCGAACGTGCCAAAAGTATTTTGCACGATTTAAAAGTGGTGATTTTGGCTTGGAAGACGATGAACGTCCTGGGCAGCCAAAAAAGTTTGAAGATGAAGAACTGGAAGCATTACTCTATGAAGATTGTTGCCAAACACAAGAAGAGCTCGCCGAATCTTTGGGTGTCACTCAAGCAGCCATTTCAAAACGTTTAAAAGCAGCTGGATATATTCAAAAGCAAGGAAATTGGGTTCCACATGAACTCAAGCCGAGAGACGTCGAAAGGCGGTTTTGCATGTTCGAAATGCTGCTGGAATGCAACAAAAGGAAGTCATTTTTGCATCGGATTGTTACTGGTGATGAAAAATGGATTGATTACGACAACCCCAAGCGCAAAAAATCATATGTGAAACCCGGCCAACCAGCCCAATCAACGGCAAAGCCGAATATCCATGGCACGAAGGTAATGCTCTATATTTGGTGGGATCAGATGGGTGTGCTGTATTATTAGCTGCTAAAACCGGGTGAAACCATCAATGGACAACTCTACCAAACACAATTAATCCGTTTGAAGAGAGCAGTGGCCGAAAAACGCCCGGAATATGCGACCAGACACGAGGCAATAATTTTCCATCATGACAACGCTCGGTCCCACGTTGCTATTCCGGTTAAGAACTATTTGGAAAACAGTGGATGGGAAGTCTTACCCCACCCGCCTTATAGCCCAGACCTTGCCCCTTCTGACTACCATTTGTTCCGGTCGATGCAGAACGCCCTCACTGAAATACGGTTCACATCTTCACATCAGAGCAGAATATCAAAAATTGGCTTGATTCTGTATATGTCCGTATCCGAAACTGGTAGTTGCTTCGTAACTGTATATTTTTTTCATGGCCGAGCAGTTCCCCGACGGCAAAACCCCCAAGTGGCAGGCTCAGTTCAATTATAGATACCGCTAGAATGGGGGTCGGCTAGACCGAAGCCAGTAACCCGCTCGACCATGTGAGTGCTGCCGTTGGCCCATTAACTGCTCATCCGTCGCCATCTATTTTCCAAGACCCTGTCTTAGACTATGTCAGTGTAGCCCGGATAAGGTCTTATTTGATTTATTCCGAGATTTTGAGATTTTACTTCACCGTTGATTCCATCTGGAGAATTCATCCCCTGTCCCGTTTATAGTGCAACTATTTTTATTTGCACGCGCTTATAAGTTTGGCAAGTGGACTCCGGATGGACATCGACCATTGCCCCATGGTAACCAGGTAAAGTAAGCACAATTGATGTGTAGGAACAGTTGCAATACTGGGCATCGTCAATTTGAAACCTCTCAGACAAAATACTGCAGGAAATCTATGTTTCGGATGGGTAAATAGACTAAAGGCGGGTGGAGCAGATCCTTGGATGCAATGAACACATTTGCCTAAAGAACCGTATTATGCTTATTTTTCGATCTGAACAAAGCACTCAGACAAAGAAGAATTGCATTGTACTCCTTATATGTTCGTTTTACTGGAACTGTTCAGTCTCAAGTAGAACTGAACAGCTTGCTCAGCACTAAGCACCCAACAGCATTCGTTAGATCTGCCAACATCATGGAGAGTCAATTGCAGTTATACTCAAACAAAACCCAACTGCCATTCGACAACCTAATCGAGGACGCTGGAAGTTCTAACCCAGGTCCAAGTCCTGAAAGCCATGCCACAAGTTTAGAGAAGCATTGCATCCTTAGGCTGGCATGGAAGTGAAAAGAAGGATGGGTAAGGCCTATAAGCCCAGTTTAGCTATCGGTACAGAGGTAGATAGTTCGCCACTGTCATCCATTTTTGCAATATGATACACTGCCATTAGGGTTTCGTATTTTTCCCAACGAAGAATGAAATCTTAAGTTGTCGTCATCAAAAAACACAAAACAATAGTGCCGCATTCAAGATCGCTTTTGGGGAGATCCGTGAAGTCCCGACTACATTCCATTCTTGGCTCGAATTCCGGCCAAAATCATTCCAGAGCGATTTCGTACAGTCACGGCAACTGAAGTAAGGATTTGATTCTGTGAGGCGGCATGGAAATAGGACGAGAGCCAAAAAACAGTCGGGCAAAAGGTCATCATCATTTTCATTAGCAAATACCTAGCTACACGAAGAGACATAATACAAATAGCTCTGAATAGACTGAGTGTCAAGCCCGGTTTTTGTATTAAGCCATACATGCATATAAAGGGTATTAAGATGCCACTCACTACTTGTAATTTCATGTTTTAGCCAGACGCGATAGACGAGACCAATGATAGGTGGTCATTTGACTCTACCGTCAACTTAACCAAACAAATTCGCCCTAAGCAGAATCGTAGACCCGCAAGTAGTTCATTACCTGTGAAAAAGTCACATCACCACAGGACATTGCATAAGCTGATAGACTCTAACTCATTTACGATTTTGTATAAGCTCTTCGTTTTAAAGCGCAAATGAGGATTGAACCTCGGAATTTGCAACCGCTGTTGCTAAAAAGTTTCATGTAACCAACTAGAAGCGAAGCGGCCGGGATTGAGAAGTCAGAGAAACGAGAATTTCTGAGCAAAGATTTTCTATGGGTCTCCTAATCTGTTATCCATCAAATAAATAAAAATCGTGACATCGGTGTAAGTCTTATAAGTTTCATGGCTTGTACATGATTGCTGTTCTGAAAACACTTAGAATTTCTTCCTTGAATATCTACATCTTGTCGGCCTTTGAGTTCTAAGTTTTGGATGGCTCAACTTTGAAGTGAATTCTGCCGGAATGTTTAAAAATTAAGTACAACACACAGTGTTCTTATTTATTGACACCAACATGACTCTGAGATTTGAAATATACGAGGAGCGTTCAATATATTCTCGGTGTAGATATGAAGGAAAATGCGAATTCAATTTAAATTGTTTTTATTTTTCAATATAATCTCCCCTAACATCAATGCATTTGTTACATCTTGAGATAAGCTTTTTTAAACCCTCAAAAAAATAAATTTCCTAAATACCCATTTATTGCCGACTTCAGTTCTTCATCATCCGAAAATCTTTTTCCACGAAGAAATTTTTTCAAATCCGGAAACAGGAAATAATCACTAGGGGCAAGGTCTGGACTATAGGGTGGGTGTTGGATTTCTTCGAAACCACAATCTCGCGCAGCAGCCTTGGAAACTCGCGCCGTGTGAACAGGAGCGTTGTCATGAAGAAGCAACACACCCGCTGCGAGTTTACCCCGTCTTTTCTTTTTAATTTCCTCCCGCAAATTATGCAAAGTGGAAGCGTAGGATGTGGCGTTGATGGTTTCACCTTTTTTTTGTACTCAATGAGCAAGATTCCCTTTGAGTCCCAAAAAACTGTGGCCATGAGCTTCCCGGCAGACGGAGTGACTTTGAACTTCTTCGGGGGGTCTGTTCCTTTTTTATGCCACTGCATGGACTCTTGTTTGCTTTCAGGGTCATAGTGGTGGGCCCATGTTTCGTCCCCAGTAACAATTCGATCCATAACACCGTCCGCGTTCTCACTACACATCTCCAAAAGCTCTCTACAGCATGCGATTCTCACTCTTTTCTGAGGCGCTGTGAGCATTCGTGGTACCCACCTTGCACTGACCTTTGAAAGGTTAAGATGGTCATGAAGAATGGTGTGAATGGTACCAAATGAAAGCTTGGTGATCACTGCCATCATTTTCACCTTTATTCGGGCATCCTCAAGAACAAGTTTTTCGACTTCTTTGATGCTTTCCCCCGTACAAGCAGTAGCGGGGGGGCCGGAGCGGGGGTCGTCTTCAATGCTCTCTCTGCCTCTCTTGAACTCACTTGACCACTTTTGCACAGTTGATAATGAAGGTGCGGAACCCTGGTAAACAGCCACCATCTCTTCATGAATAGTTTTTTGACTTTTTCCTTGCTTAGTGAGAAATTTAATTACAGCGCGATGCTCAATTTTCACCATCATCGTCTCAGTTGCCATTATGATTCTGTTTAACTAGAGATAAAACGCCAATTAATAATCACATTTATATGAAATTTTACATGAATGCACTAAAATAATAGTATTACTTGATAAATAAGTCAATTTATATATGCAACCACAGCTTCACCCCGATACCGAGAATAGTTTGAACGCCCCTCGTAATAACAAAAATTGCAATAAAGTTGTAATAGTCCTGCATCGCCTCGGCCTGAATGGCTATTCGAGAGATCTTTTTATATAGACAGGTCAAGACATCATAACATTCTTGAAGATAATATCAAGGGATTAACAATGTATGGGAGGATCTCATCAAAAAATGGCAAACTTAAATGGAGCAGGGTGGTACGTGTGTTAGTCAAAATCCAGATGCATTCCAAAATATATGCCCACCAAAGAAGTACTCGTATGGAATCTATGTAACTGACCTCAAAATCTAAATCACCCCTTCAATTTTATTGACCGCGTTTCTCTCAGCAGCAATTGAGATGTCCGTGTAATAAATCTTTTCCAAAAATAAACCCGTCAATCTGCTTCACAAACAAGCAAAACAAAAAAAAAGTAATGACTCACGCTTCGCATCCATGAGAATGCCAAACCAAACATCAAGCATTGAGTACCGTCCAAGTTCACCAGGAAAATCTGTCTGCAACTGTCTGGGCAATAAACTTGTCACTTTGTTGTCTCAACGTGTGGCCGTAGCTGTAGCTGTGGCTGATGTATCTATGCGAACGTAACTTATTCGCTGAGCAATTGTTTGATTTTGTTACGTCGCGTCGCATCGGTTACGGTTGTCATTGTCTGTTCCCGGGAATGATCCTCCATCGGCACCAACTTTAACACATTGACGCGCGCATTTAGTAACATGAGTCGTTTGCAAAACTACATATTACTTTCGCTTTCAACGCTTTTCTGCACTTCTTTTTATTATCCGCGGGAACAATGACTTTATGGGGTTACCGCACTGAACCACTACACCACTACAACAGCAACTAACACTCGGTTTGTACAATTTTTCAATGGTGTGCAGTTTACATATTGATCTATAGAATCCATGGAGTTCTCCTTTGCTCCTATGAATGGTACTGTTAATGGTAATGGTGACCCTCAAACTTGGATTGTCCTCTAACAGCCTCCAACTCTGTTCAAAAGATTAATGGTGCCGTTCTACTCGCATACTGAAAAATGCATACACGACCCCATAACATCAATGCAACACCACATACGAGTACTACCCGGCTTATGTGTGGCATTTACAATATTTATTTTTTTTTTTCAACGCCATGCGTCATCATAAGCAAATGTGAGTCGCACAGGATATGACCGAATATCCCCGGAAGTGGCAAACAAAAGTTTAAATAAAAATTGTAAATGCATGGCGCTCTATCCTCTATCCATACCCGTGTGCGTGTAGATATGTATACGAAATCCTTTGAAAGGGTTCGGAAAATCTATAAATCCTTCCTCGCTAAATACGCTGTCATGAATAGCAAATTTTCAACGGCGTTTTGTTCCCAATTTTTTTTTTTTGTTTCCCCCTGTTTTTTTCTATCCAGCTAAAGCTTTTTTGATCCTTTTTGTAGTGCAGATTTGTTTTTACCATTTTACCACCCCTAAATCCAAAAATGTGTACGAATATTTCATCTCCTTCCCTGTTTTCTAGTTGCCATTTTTGGAACCCCCTACAGTAGTGGCGTTGGAAACGGGGGTAGTGTGAAAGTTTCTTCAACTCAATATACATTTGAATGTGGTATTCCCGTGATACAGCCGTACACCACGAAACTCTGCTCCACAATGTAGACAAGTGTTAAACTACACTCTTTAGGGGTTGCCATTACCACAGTTTCTCCCGAACTCCCTCTATCGAAATTACCTTTGAGAAAGTTTGTTAGAAAAGCGGCAACAAAAAAATTCGTGGGTTTAGTATCCCAAAAGGAGTTCGAAAAAAAGGGACGATTCTATGTCTACAGGATACAGACAGTCACCCCAAGGCAGTTGTTATGTTGTGGCCTCAGATATTCATGATTGGCAATGGGGAATCGCGTCAAAGTTTTTTTTCTTTTCCACCCGCAGACGAAACGAAGCATACCGTCGACGCTTTAAGAAATAAAGGGGGCAACACAGCCCGAAATGAGTAAACTCTAAAGAAGCGTACCAAGTCTGAAATACATTTTCTAAATTGGATTCAGCTTGTGCCTATGTATTGCGAATGCTCGCCTATCTACTCTGGAATTAGGAGACATAGGGGTGACGGAAGTAACTCCTATTTCAGGTTATACGAATAATATCCTTCTTTCTGTTGCTATATTAAAATTTTTTTTCGACCCGTCTTCATGTTTTCGCATTCTTTGTACTACACCTTCCCACCGGTGTTTAGAGAAAGCCCCAGCCCAAAGGATCCATCCCCCCTTATGGCTGAGATGTAAGAAGTAACGTCCTTTTATGAGTGCCAAGAGATTTAACCTTTTGTCGGTGTTGTACGTATTTTCCATCTATGTATCTGTATCTGTACATCTATGCATAGTGTCGGGAGTTGTGCACTTAAATGTGAACTTAAGAAAAGTTATAATCCTTAAAGAGAAGAACGAAATTGAAGCATTCTTAGCAGCCGAAGCTGGTTCGGAGGGCCACGATAAACAGTCAGGATTTGAAAAAAGGAAATGAAAAATATTCAATTTGCTTAATACCAAGTGAACAATGATAGGGGGTGTCCTACACTCCTACCTACATAAATGGGATTGCTCCTCACATTTGTTATGGATATTGTAACAGAGGAACGAAATACGAGCAAGTAATGATATTTTGAATAAAAAAATTGCTAAAATATGTATTTTCTAAAGTGCGTACAAATAAATTTGTGTCTTTGCATGACAGCGATAGGTGGATGGGGTTCAATGAAATGCCACACTTGTGTCGTTATTTGTGTCGAAAAGTTTCTGAACTGAAATGTTGTATTTATCTCTGTTTTCTTTTTTTTCTTCCACGGAAATACTACACTTTTGACGAGGTTAAATAGGTGAGACACTGTATGAGTGTCTGACTACATAATTACAAAATTTTATATTCAAATTATAAAATGGGATTCATAGCAATAGTAATAATGAATCAAACTCCTTGCCTTTCTGTACAAAATTGTATTATTTCTGAATGACGTTTAAAAACTTCTTAGGTCCAATAACGCTGGACACATGATATTCCGTACTAATAACGGCCGACCAGGAAGCTTGTTCCCATGTATTTGACACAGTTCTCAAGGCCAAATCTTAGATGAAGATGCTTTCTACCAGTCCAATCCCATCACCATCTAACGTATTAGTTGATGTTTTTTTCAATCACGATTGATTTAATTCAATCAATTTCCAAAATTTAGTCATTAATCATTCAGGCACGATTCTTTGTTTAATTATCTTTGGAGTTAATAATTATCGATTGTAATTGTTTGAAAAAAATGTCTCCAGCTTGAAAGTTTTTTTTTTCGAAACTAACGATTGAAAAATAAAAACTAATTATTTTACCACAAAGGTAATGTTATCCGTTAAAACTTAGTTTTAAGTGAAATTAATTTAATTACAATAATTATTTAGTTCTGATTGACAATTATCAGTTTAGTTGCATTTGCAATTAAATCTTTATTCCCTTTTAGATCGAAGGTTGATTGTTGGGATACACAGAGTTCTATGATAATGATTGCTGCTAGCCTTCTAGCCTTGCTAGTGTCTGTAATGAGACCCGTTAAGATAATATGTGACATTTGATCGTCGAATATTCTGTCGGTCTCCGGAGATTTGTGTGCTGATGAAAATTGTGCAGAGGTACTTATCATTTTGGCCGCTTGGAAACTTCGTATTATCTTGCATCGACCGTGAAATGACCTATTTTGTTGACTGACCGACTAGTATTGGTCTGGAGAAGCGCTGCCAATTTTTTTGACAGATAGCAAGTAAAACTTACGCCATTAATAAAAATAAAATGATACACGCTGCAACCGCGCATTGAAATTGTTAAAATACACAAAAAAGAAATGAAATAGCTCAAAAAAAGCTCCGATCCTAATCGCCCAACAATTAGGACAAGTTTGTGATGTGAGACACTAAAATCGTGCCTGTCGCTCAAGAATAACTGGGAATATTGCTTCTGCAGTTCATAGTATGGCCGAAAACCCAGGTTTCTCCATATCTGAATTGAGTATATCACAAACAACACTTTTGCATAAAGACTCGGCTCATACGACCTATGAGGCTTAATTAACACAAGAACTTCAGAAGGTCCACCACCAAAAGCTTAAATTTGTCAATTAGATGTTGGAAATTCATGGAATTCCTCAAGAATTTGACTTCGAAATTGCTGAATTTGGCGTTTAGAAAATCCAAGAATAACTATCGAAAAGGCATCATTGAGCATTATTTCTTTGAAAACAAGGGGAGTCTGGCTGTTATCTTGAATAGATTGCGTACTTGTATCAAACCATAATTAATGAATTTTTATGACCGAAACTTGTGGGTGATGTTTATTTTCAACAAGAAGTAGCTACATGATCGAAAAGTTCCCTGGCCGAATTGTTACCCGAAATGGTGCTCAAAATCGGCTGCCGAAATCATGCGGTTTAATATCGTAGAACTTATTTTTTTGGAGCAATATGACAGAGAAGGTTACTGCAAGTTAAGGCAGCTCGGTCATACAGCGTGATTAAATATAAAGAGCCTGGACATCCAACATTTGGCTTATATTGGTTTTCATTATTAATGACAACAAGAAGTAGCCATGCAATTAAAATTGAATCAAATGAAACCAGGAAATTGTGTTCTCGTTATATTAATAATTATTCGAGTGCAACATGGATCGGCCCTAAGGGAGTACCAGAAAAACGTACTCAAAACTTTAAAACAAGGAACTAAAGAATAATTTTGTAGGGAGGCAAGTTGCTTGAATTGTTTCAAACAAGATCCCAAAACGATGAGACTGTTGCAAGGATCAGGGATTGCTTTGGCACTACAAAGCTGACCACAAATCTGACGCAGTCTTAATAACCAGCCGCAAGACTGTGGAGTATGCGATCTTCCGCACTGTGAGCCAGATAACGCTCTGTGAGCCAGATAATCGGGTTAGAGGAATTCCTAAGATACCCTAAAGTGATGTTCGATAGCAGGCCTAGGTTGAGTATGTCAGGAAATAGGCAGAATAAATGAAGCCAGCATTCTCTCGTATGCTCCCTATCATCGGCGGCTTTGGATACACTCGCAGGAAATTGCCCTCCAAAGCGGTCAGATCAGAGCTCTTGCACGCTGCTCCGATATGCGCGGGTGCATTAGCTGTGAAAAAGTTAAAAAAAAGAAATCGTCGGTAATCGTCGGTGTAATGGCTCTGCGCAATCAGAGTTATCAGCGGACTTCGAACATTCTCGGACGATCCAGCATATGTATTAGTTGGGATGATTTCCGTCGACATCCTCGCGAATGAGAAGCAGAGGGAGTACTTTAGGCGACCCATGAATCAGCAGGAGGCCACAATTGTGAAAAAGGAAAAATGGGAAACATCTGTAGCGATGTGGCAAGCTAGGTGGACTTACAAGCTAATTTTCGTCATCAAATCGTGAACACCAATGCAAGAGGGAAACATAACTGCCACCTTACCCAGTTCTGTGCACAGCAGCAATCGGAAATATTTCCACAAAATTGGTCATGACAGTTCGCCCCACTGTCTAGAATCTTGAAAGGAGAGAAGTAGAATGCAGAGAATGCGGTGTTTCACGGACGATGCTTCACAGAAGACAGGGCAAATCGGCCTAATCGGGAGAAATTCATAGGTCACTGTTAATCATTTTAAGTGCTCGCACCGAAGATGCAGCAAACAGGTACGGCGCATCTGCAAAGTACATCCTGCGAGAAGTCTTAATGGTCCATTGCTGAAATCGAACGAAGATAAGCTCAGGACTTTGGATAAAAATAAATAATCTAGATGCGAAACAGAAAATTTATAAACACCTACCGACCGCCCAGCAATACAGATATTAAAACACAGATTAGATCCCTCAAGGAAAACAAAGATCAGGGTATTGCAACCCATGTCTGGAAAGGAATATTTTTCTAGCCTATGACAGAATCTACGCCAGATAGACTACAGTTATAGCGTAGATAATCTGATCAAGGATACCTAGAATCTATTCTTAATATGCTTTTCATAGGCATTTAGAAGGACTGTTTTTTTTTAATGGATAAGCTTGCTCAATTAGAGGTGGCTTAAGAAAATCATAGCCTTCTTACAGATTACAAAGGTAATCTGGCTAATCATTTTGAAATCCAAATGGTGCACCTCAGGGCTGCCGTTTCTTCAGGCTATAATTAGGATATATGTTTTTTTGGGCAACAATAGAAGGAAGAAACAAGGACATCAAATGCATAAAAATTTCTAATCTACAATATCCTAATTACGCTTAGCTATGGTATGTACTTGCGTTCACTTAGGATTAGAGGTGTTTACCAAATCATCAAAATTTTTAAAGATGAAGAAAAGAAAGACGAGCCGGTCTGTAGAGAAATACATCTAAAAATAAAATCTCTCGACTTACAAATTCCTTACAGAATTTATTATTGTCGGACAAGAGGTCGAGAAACTTGCCAATTTTCCTTACTTAGGAAGCGTCGTCTCGCCTGACAGCGGTCCTGTGTTCGGTATGCTGTCCAAGGTTTGCAAGGATAACATTCATGCACTACAATCAACCTATAACTCGTTTTCTCCAACATTGAATCAGAACTGTTATATGGGTCCAGTACGTGTTATGAAACAGCCAGTTCCTGATGAACTTCATAAGCAGATATCTCCAAATTACACTGAGAGAAAGAAGATTGGTAGCACCTAAACCCGCTAAGGCAAATCCCTTGTGATATGCTCTATATAATGGTATCCTCTTACCCATTCAGGTACAAGAGTGGCTGAGTGGCTAAGCAGACGTGGGAAAAAAAACATTGAGAAGGAATCGAGAAAACTTGGGGGGTTTGGAGAAAGCCGAAATGAGGAGCAAGAAACCGAACTAATGCACTGATGTTGATGAAGCCCTTTATTACATAGACAAAAGAAAATAGCAGGCTTGATCTTGAGTCCGTTGAGCTTCTAGACTAACATGAAAAACTGAGTTTTTTTTGGACACCTCCGGTGGGTTCTTGTTCAAATATTTCTGTTCATAACATGTGAAAGGAGCTCGAATAATTTGTTTACAAAGAAATGCTTCTTAAGATCTGGTAGAAAAACTTTCTCGTTAAGGTGTCATCATAAAAAATTTACTATGGCTATCATATTGTACATATTTAAGATTAATTTGCAGGAACAATAGGTTCCTTATAATTTTAGTATTTGACACTAGTCTACTTATATTTAGTTTTGCGGTGCTAATCTGATGTTTGGTATCAACTTGACACAAGGTTCTATAGAGCCGATTGTAGAGTCAAAAAAAAAACCTATAATATGCTGGTTTGTTGAGGAAAATTTCAATTTTTGTTATTTTTATTATGAAAAAAAAAAATAAAAGAACAGTTCAACTATAAATATAATAAGAAGAAAAAAAAAAGAAGAACAGATTGATTCGAATCGAGAATGCTGAAATTTCATTTGCGATGAAGTACTTCGCATTTCTCGCAAAGAATAAAATGATGTTCCGTACAAGTTGGTCTCAAGCATATATCACAGCGAACACTGTGAACATTTGTGTTCGGAGTTCGAGGGCACATGTGACATCTGGCCCATTTTTTTGTGGTTAGCTGACGAATCAACCGCTAGCATTTCGACCGATGCTGATGCTTGTGATGATGTTGATGGAGAATTCAAGCAAGAGGAGTACGTGAAATCGACGAACTTCGATCTCGAACACGACGGAAAACTTCTGCCACATGTACACCATGTGGTGTTCGCGTGCCCTAGCTTTGATATTGATATCGTATAAGGCCTCGCCCAAATTCAACAAAAACAATCCTCGGCGGAAACCTTTCTTACTCTTGTTCCATTCCGGGAACAATTGAGAGAAGATCAAGAAGGCATTCAAAGCCGAAATGTCAAGAATGCAGCACTAGTTTTCATTCCATGCGCTGACGGTTTCTCCTTGCGACTTTTCCTTATGGCGCCGACAATAGTAATTTGCTTCTTCTTCAGCTCGAGTGCCAAACTTTAAGATGTAAAAAAATTGTTAGAAGTGACACTGCGTCCTTTCATTCCTAAAAATGGAAAAGAATCACAGATCAGAGAAAAATAAAGGCATGTACACGAAGAAGAAGTACCTTGGCACCAATCCAGAACAACACGCTGACCTTGATTGATTTCTGCTGAATAGTTTCTGCCACTGCCAACGTTATAGGCATACAACGATTCTGCGTCGGCCAGAATCCAAAGTTTGATACTTTCCAGGTTTAGACGGAATGTACTGTCGAAAACTACATCATCCACGAAATGGGAGCAGTTGCTCATCGACGGTCAGATATTTGCCAGGAACATACATAACTTTCAAGCGCTGGACCCACAGATTAAACAAATCGCGAATAGGCGCCAGTTTATCGCGTACACTCTGCTGAACATTATGCCTAGTTTCTCGGTTATCGAATCGTATCAATTGGCTAATAGCTCGGAAGCGAACAAGTGACGTTGTCAGTGCTAAAATTAGTGGCCCATGCTTAGCAGTCCAAAGCTCATAAGCTGCTTCGCTTTTCGACCTATATGCCCCAGCCAACAACAAAAGTCCATAAAAGGCGCGCATTTCAGACACATCAACTGGCTTCCACGTGACGCCATGCTTGCGAACACCGAATAAATTGGTCATTTGCACCACAATATTCTCGACTGGCTCGATAAAAAGCAAAAATGCAGTCACTTGACTGCTGATGCGAGATTTCGTAAATGATGTTGGCCCTGCAAAAATTTCAAATGAAAGCGCCTAAACAAAATACTCAAAGCAAACCTTGACGGGAAGCGAAATCTACTGTCGAGACTGATGGGCATGGTGGCATTGGATCGAGCACATACTGAATTTTCTTGTCTTTCGATTTGAGAGCGTTGTCCGGTTCAGCAGCAATTTCCAAGCGCATTTCTTGGCCGATAAAATCAGCATCACTCTTGGCACTGTTATAATCTTCGGAATCACTTTCAGTCTCGCCTGGTGAATAATCTGTATCATCTTCCAAGAATTCAGACAGATCATCGCTGTCTTCTGTTTGCCGTACAAACTGGTTGCAGAATCGATCATAGTCAGACATTTTGTAGTAATTGTTTGAAAAAAAAAAAATCTGAAATAATTCACAGCAAAAGGTTGCACAATCGAATAATAAGAAATAACGGACGAAGTGTCACAGCACGGCGATATCAAATTGACATCAAACATCAGATATGTTATAACGCTTCCACAAGCCTTCAGAGCCCTCTGGCGACAGAAAGTAACCCGGTGAGCCGCAAGCGTTTGGCAACAGCACTACAATTATTAAGAGTTTTGCTTATTTGGAAAAAAAAGTGTATGAAATATAGACTAGTGTTAAGACTAACACTAACAGGCGGTACTTTCAATGTAACACTAGGTGGAGTGAAAAGTAACCTCCTTGACCGCCAGAATGCGCTGCTGCTGCAAGACAGGTTATGGTGCCTTGAAGTCCGTTCATATTTAAGCAGACATGACAAATTTCAGTGCAATAGTGTCTTTAGTTTTGTTTGACTGCTGATTGTTGTTGACGTGTTTGGCATCATGTTGAGTATGGACAAAAACGATTTTCGTTCTCTCATAAAACATTATTTTTTGAGAGGCAAAACGGCGAAGGAAATAAAAGAAAAGTTGGATAAATATTATGGGGCTAATGCTCCGTCAGATTACACCGTCAAATATTGGTTTCGATAGTTTCGTGGTGGCTGCAACTCCACTACCGATCAAGTCCGCAGCGGCATTCCCTCCGATGCGGTTACAGAGGACAATGTCAAAAAAATACATGAAATGGTGTTGGCTGACCGGAAAGTGAGGGTGAGCGAGCTAGCAGATACCACAAAGATTAGTACTGAGCGCACACGCCATATTTTGGGCAATACTCTGCATATGAAAAATTTATCCTGCCGCTGGGTGCCGCGAAAGCTCACTTTTAACCAAAAACACGAACGCGAGAGCACTTCGAAAGAGTGTTTGGACTGGCTGATGTGGAATCGGGCGGACTTTTTGCATCGATTGGTACCTAGATTTGGATCCCTCGGACTATTATCTCTTCCCAAACCTCAAAAGATGGCTCATCAATAAAAAATTCAGCTCACGTGAGGAAATCATCGACGCCATGGAGGAGTATTTTTCATACCTTCCGGAAAATTACTTTTCGGACGGGATCAAGAAGTTGGAAAATCGCTGGAATAAGTGTATCAAACCAAAAGGGGACAATATTGGATAAAATAAAAAAAAAAACATTTAGAAAAAAAAATGTTTTCATTCCCAAGGAGGTTACTTTTCACTCCATCTAGTACAATAATTTATTATATGGCTTCATCTATGGCTATACATATGTATGTATCTTTCGCCAAGCTAATTTCAACGTTACCGGAGACGCAACGAAGTAAAACAGTCCTAATCTTAAAATATAAAAAGCGACCTGAAATTCGTTCCAAGAACTTATAGCATAAGGCCTTCACTGCTGTTTTGTTACAGTTTTTTGACGTAACAATATACCATATGCCTCAGTTTCGAATGAATTTAAAATAAGCAGCACTGGCTTCAGATTTCTTACATTAAAAAGCATCTCCAACAAACAATGATGCAATAATCAATCTCCAAAAAAAATGAAACAAAACCTTCACCTCTACCCCAGCACACATTATGTAGACTCAAATTTGAAGTCTCCAAATCACAATTACAACAATAATACCCATATTCGAGTCTAAAAGCAAAGTTCGGTACTTAAAGGTTCAAAAGTTCAGAACAAATTACACAAAAATTCACTTCTCCGAGGTCATTATATCTACGAATGACTTTCAACAGCGATTCTTAACCCCTGAAGCCCTAGAAAAAAAAAGGGAACAAAAATCCAAAAACATTGCGTCTCCATTGTTTTTCTAAAAGGGCTTCGAGCATTAGAAATAGAACAGAGAGAAAAAAAATGATTTGAAGAACCTTCAGAGCACCCATGGAACTGCCTTCGGGACGTCAAATTTGATTGACATCCCTGCGCTGTTGAATGGAGCAAATTAAATTTCTAATTCGCCATAGCCCGAATCGTTTGTTTGACGTCCGTCAAATTTGATCTCACATACTCGCTTGCTCACTCATTCCCATTCGATACGTCAAAAAGAATTTCGATGTCGAACAGAACTTTTATTATTTTGTTGACTTTACAGAACACACGAGTACTCGTACTCCAACTTGAACTTGAGCCAATTAACCGTGAACTGTGTTCGCAGAGTGACTGGCGTATGATTTGGACTACTTCAGAGCGGAAAAAAAAGAAACCCACCGAGAATAAAAAGGGGGAAAAAATAGAAAATATAAATGGCCGACATAAATTACCGTGATGCAACTAATTGCTTCAGTAGTGGATTTTGCCTGAGGCGTGAGACAGTTAGAACGAGTGCAGCCACTGCCTTAATTCTAATCGTGGCTGTCATTTTTTTCGCTCTAACTTGACAGTTTGCTTAACAGCTTCGAAGCCACCGTTCGGACTCATTTTTTTGACGGATGATGGCATTTTGAGAAAATGGAGTGAAAAACGCATCACCTGCAGGCGGCGATATTACATTACGTATGTGCGCACAGCACCGCCCATCACATCACGTTCACCGAGGACTGACATATCACTGTCATAATTCTTCGCACTCGTTGTGCGTTTAAGTTGTCCGGCATCAGCGTCAAATTGATGCGGCGGCATTCTTGATAGTTGTGACAGGCGACTGACATATGACACATAGGTGGCAGTGGTAGGAGAGTACAGCAAAAAGGTTCTGCTGGCGTAGCTATTCGTACCACAAAAAGATTCTCGGGACCATCATCTTTTTCTACCTAGCGGCACCTTGACTTTACACTTAAAGTTGTCGCTTCTCTTTGGTTTTGGTTGTCCGTTTTGTTTTTCTGTGTTTCCTTACTCTTCACCGGGGCAAGTAGCCAACAATTTATCACCTTTTATGGAGCACAAATGAGTTTGGTCTCCATGTTGGGGTTGGGATGAACATAACCACATCGCCAGGTGTAGTGGCATGAGCAAGATCGGTGCTCGGTTTTGGGTGGAAGTTAGCTCCAAGTATGGAATGATGGCAATTGTGTCTTGTGTCTGCGGCTGGAAGTGATAAAATCACTTCATGCGTTCCTTTGAGGAATTTCACGCGACTAGAATACAAATACTCGCACATAGGTGGATGGAGTAGAGCAAGTTTTTGTTTTTTTTTGACTCAAGGGCTCAGATACGGATGCTGGTTACAGGTTAAGTGAGTGCAAGATGGATGTTGTTAGCTAAAGCGACCAAAAGGGTTCTGTTTACTCGTTTTGGGTGCTACTTGTAGCTGCTGGAGGATAATTGCATGACATGTTCAGGAAACATGTACATGTATCTACTTCATATGGCCAGTGGAATTTTCTGGTGCAGAGCAAGTTTTTTTTTCTTTCACTTTCAACGATGCTATTTAGTTCAGTGGTCGTTGATCAGTGGAGTTGTTGTTTTAAGGGTTCCGATAGTAAGTCGCCGAAGAGGCGGGAAAAAATGGATCGATAGGCTTCTGGCATGTTGGGAAGGGTGAGTTTTTGCTCATCAAAAAATGATGATGCTGTTGTTTCTAATTTGAGTCGTACATACATAGGAGCGTCTATTAGGTTAATACTTGACTTCATGTTTTTCTGTTTTACGTATGGGAACAGGTTTTTAATGAATTATTTTGTGAATATCTGTTTGACTACTTCTATTCAAGGCAAATAGCAAATTAAACTTTTTGACACCCGTTTCTCTCTATATAGTGCACTTAGATTTTGTTATCGTCAGCCTACGAGATAGTATGATTCATTATGCCGATTAAACAAGATATTCTGCAAATTTTTGATGTAAAATTCCATTCAAAATACATAATGTATTGGCACCACTTTTTTTTAGTTTATTCACAAGCTGGGCAGCTGATTTATTTCATTTATAAGGCTCCACGCTTTGACTTACTATATGTGCCAGAGACCCTGACATAATCAATCTTGTGGGACGCAGTCGTAAACCTCCAAAATTATGAACAGCACGCTGCGGAAAATTATAAACACCCTCTGCTTTTTCAGAAAAATGATAAGGCAAGCACAGCGAGTTGCAACAATAGATCCTCTAGATCCTCCAGTTCCTCTCCGGTCCGTTGCGATATCAAATAAAAAGAGAAAATGTAAGAACATTGTCCAGTTCAACCAGTACCATATTATTCCCAATCAAGTCTTCACTAATGTCCAACAGAGGGAAAGAGATGCTGATAAGTCGTCAATGCTAGGCAATATTGTAGTCTATTTGCGTCATTTTGGGATTGATGTGAACTTCTACTGATGGGATAGCAGTATGTACTTACCTCGATGGGCTTAACAAAAGTCTGATAGCAGCAAAAATTTTTCGAAAGCCGTTGTTTAACCGAATGACGAAATAGAATAACTAAACTCAAAGATCCTATTTCCCGTGATTTGTTTCGGAACTCGTTCAAGTCACAACATTTAGTAAGTGGATCGTGTTAACTGTCTTTGCCTTTAGGCTAAGGACAATGATTATATTCTGGAACGGCGAGATTTCCCACTCCGTTTTCTTTTTTTTAACTGAAAGTGCTTATGCTATTCAAAGACTAACCGCCCAGAGAGCGAAAAACACATCTTCTTTCGGTAACTAACATATTGGCCGTGCCGTTTCTAAGAGAGGGCACCACTTGAATTAAATCCATACCATTTTCAGTTAGTACCAACCTTCAAAAGATGCGTGAATAAATTTGACAGCTGTCGGACGATTAGTTCTCGAGATATACCCTTGTGAGTGAAGCAATTTCGTGTGTTGATTTATCATTGCTTTTTGATGGGAAAAAATGCAGCCGATGCAAAGAAATGGCTTGACAAGTGTTACCCGGACTCTGCACAAGCCAAACGAACCATTCGCAAGTGGATTGAAGAATTTAAAAGTGGTCATACAAGCACCGAAGATGATGCACGCAGTGGACGTCCAAAAGAGGCTGTTTCAGAAGAAAACATCAAAAAAGTCCACAAAATGATTACGAATGACCGTAAAGTGAAGTTGATCGAGATAGCTGAGGCTCTGAAAATATCAAAAGAGCGTGTTGGATATATCATACACGAATATTTGAACATGCGAAAGCTCTGTTCAAAGTGGGTGCCGCGTTTGCTCACCGTCGACCAAAAACAGCAACGTGTTGATGATTCAGAGGAGTATTTAAAGCTGTTCAACTGCAATAAAGCCGAATTTTTGCGTCGGTATGTGACAATGGATGAAACTTGGCTCCATCACTCCACACCAGAGTCAAGTCGGCAGTCAGCTGAGCGACGAGCAGGCGACGAACCTCGTCCAAAAACTCAACAGTCGACTGGCAAGGTTATGGCATCCGTATTTTGGGATGCACATGGAATAATTTTCATCGGCTATCTCCAAAAGGGGCAGACTATCAACAGCGACTATTACATTACGTTGTGGACCGTTTGAAGGACGAAATCGCAGAAAAACGGCCGCATTTGAAGAAAAAGGAAGTGCTGTTTCATCAAGACAATGCACCGTGTCACAAGTCGATGAAAACCATGGCAAAATTGAATGAATTGGGCTACGAATTGCTTCCCCACCCACCGTATTCTTCAGATTTGGCCCCCAGCGACCATTTCCTGTTCGCAGACCTCAAAATAATGCTCGCCAGAAAGAGATTTAATCGCCGAAACAGAGGCCTATTTTGAGGCTAAACCGAAATCATACTACAAAACTGGTATCGAAAGTTTGAAAAATCGTTTCAATCAGTGTATCGCCCTCGAAGGCAACTATACTGATAAATAAAGTTGAATTTTTCAAAAATTTTGTGTTTTACTATAAAACGGCACGGACTTTTCAGCCCATGGGTACTTTTAGGGGTAGCAACAGCTGTCAGATAGTTCCAGGTAATAAGTGATGGTATTCGGTAAAGGTAAGTCAGCACTATAGTTGAGAATGACACAAAATATTTCCAACTCTGCTGAAACTTGATATTTCCAGAAAGTTGCAAATTAGGAAACAAGGACCCGACTGAATTTACAAGTTTGGAAATGGAATATCTTCAACGCAAAATAGGCTGAGGTTGTTTTGCCCCAAATTCAGAACAGCACAGCTATATGTGTGAAACGTAATAAACACATGAAAATTAAAAGCCCTCCTCAACGAATTTTTGCCAAACGTTTCAAAATTGGTAGAACAATTGGCCAAAGAGAACCAACCACGGTTTGGCAAGAACCAAAGACGCAACAACTATCAGCAACAGTACACAGTATACGAGTATTGGTTAAGCAACAACAGCAAGTCGAAACTCGCAACTAACAAAGAACCATCTGTTCACCGCCGAGTGCAATATGTCCTTGTCGGCAGCATAAAGTTCGAGGTAGCTAAGAAGTTAATCTACCTCAGAGTAAGCATTAATACTCAAATGACATTTTGGTATAGACTTGACATAGACTTACTCTGGGAAACCAGTACACCGTTTGTTTACCACAATTGGCTACTAACTCGGATGATGAAATCCATGCCCTTCAAAACTCGGATCTAATCAGTCATACTTTGTGGTGATAAGCAGGAAAGTGGAGTATGCTCGAATATGGAACATTATTTAATCCCGCATTCGTTCGAGGAAAAAATATAATCATAAACTCTTTAAGATAAGGGTGCAATCCAGAAAACTATACCGTCGATAATATCGAGTGAATGCACAATGATGTTCCAAATAAAAGGATGTCCTAATCTCAGAGATGGCAAGGAAGACCGAATCTTTATTCTAAAAACCAAGCGATCGCAGATAGTCCAGAGTTTGGTCCAGAGAACCAGAAACAAGGTGGCAAAGATTGTAGGGAATGGTAGACTGCCTTTCGAAAGTAATATATGGTTATTCATGAGTCTGCTATGTCGATAGTATTTTGGCGAGAACAGTGAGAAGTAAAAAAATTGCGACAGTCACGAAGAAAATATGAAAATCGGGGAAAGTCACATTCCACAGCCGAAATGTTCCGCCTACTATATATTCCATTTTATTATTATTAGCTCGAACGTTGAGTGGTGATGTTTGTAGATAATAATAATGATTTATTGGATGAGAGGTGCCGTCTTTGAATTCACTTATCCCCCCACTAACTTTATCAAAATAGCGCAGAAACGAGCACTTTAGTACACATGACATGACTGCCCACTACGTAGTCGAGTGTAATCATCTAAACAGTGTCTTAGAATTCCTCGAAAGCCCGATCCACTCCACAGTCTGACACAAAAATAAAACTCCCATTTCTCAAGTCAGTTGTTTACGAAAAAAAATAACTAGAGCTCCAACCACTTTTACTACATCTCGGCCGCATCGCTATAATAATGTCAGAGTCCAGGGCCGTAGCTATTCATCATTTGCCCTAACCTAATTGACAGATGTCAAAACATTAATCTAAAAAAACATTCTGCCTTATCTTTTTTTTTTTTTTTCTTTTCATTTACTCCACCTCTTTTCGTTGTTCCTTTTTTTCTCTGGCTCTTAGTGAATTCGAATTCCATTTCCAATTCCAATTCGAATTCTGACTGACATGCCATCGACCATATACATACAATTGTTGATTATTTCAAAGACGCATTCTGACCCATGTAGTTCGGGCGAGCAGGGTGTGGAAGTGAAATAATTAAATCAATTCATTGGTAAGCACAAATCGCCTCTGAGATTGATAGAGAAATAATAAAACTCTACATGCAGATAGATCCAAAAAAAAAAAAAAAACAATGTTCCATAATGATAGATGGGACTGTCTTGCAGCACAAATGTATGAGTGGTCGGGTGTAGAAGTACTCCTAGGACTTTTATAGTACAAGGCGTAGTATTGAACAGAGACGCACACCAGAAACACTAATCCCCGTCCAATCGAATCCAATTAGATTGCGTGTGCGGTAGGCGTTATCAAGGCTGAAGTTGTATACAGTACTGGGCCATTCCAAGGAACTTGTGTTTACAACCCAAAGTTGTATAGCTGTCAATTTGTGAGAATCGATAAGAGCGATGTTTAGTTATAGAAAACTATATAGAAAGTGTGGATTCTGGTTTTTGTTTTCCTTGTTCAGAGAAAAATAATGCAGAAATTGTGAAGATAAGTAGAATTAAATTGTTACTTAATACAATAAACAAGAGATACAAGCGAACATACCAGGAAACCACAAGTAAACAAAGAAATAAATCAGTGAAGCAAGATAAGCAAATTTCCAGGAATCAAATTGCATCAGACATCATTCAATGAAGCACATTACTGGCCAAGAGGTTAAGGTAAGAGCCGTAATCTATGTTAAAGCAATTGATAGCGGTCTATACTAAGGTTAAAATCTGTGTCCAAAAGCAGACATACCACCTTGATCAAAAAGTTCCCGTGTGGCGCTCCCATTGTTCCGATTTCAGTTATGTTTTTTTCGTTATGTTGGTAAATCTGTTGTTAGCATTTCCTCTAATTCCTAGCATTATAGCTTGACATTTGCAAAAGTTAGGTAGCCAAGAGTACATCTATCCCTGTGTGTCATGGCGATTTTTTACAATTTTAGAAATGGATTTAAATTTGCAACAACGAACTTGTACGAGTATTACTCGTAAATTTTGAGTAAAAAACGGATTTAATGGTGCGCGAACGTTGGAAATGTTGGAAAAGTCTTTCGCCAACGATTCTCTAAAGAACACGGTCGTTTACCAGTGGCACGAGCGGTTCAAAAGTGGTCGTGAGTCAATTGAAGATGATGAACGCAGTGGCAGACTATCGACATCGAAAACCGACGAAAACATTGATGAAGTAAAAGAAATGTTGGTCAATAACCGAAAATTAACCATCAGAGAGATAGCGGAGGACTTGAACATTGCCTATGGATCCGTCCAAGACATTTTGGTTAATGATTTGGGATTCCGTCGTGTAGCAGCAAAGTTGGTGCCAAAGGACCTCAATTTCATGCAAAAAATAGACCGTGTTGACGTCGCAAAAGAGATGATTTGCGAGGCTGAATCCGATCCCACATACATCAAAAGGATCATTACTGAAGACGAGACGCAATCCAGACATCAGGCAAGTGAATGACGTTCACCGAATTAGCCGAGACCAAAAAAAAACACGTCGTTTTCAGTCAAAAAAGAAGGCAATGCTCACGGCTTTCATGGATTACAACGGTGTAGTGCATCATGAATTTTTGCCAGAAGGCCAGACAGTAAACAAAGAGTATTACGAGTATTTGGGAGTTATGAGACATTTGCGTGAAGCAATTCGCCGAAAGAGACCAGAATTGTGGGCAGAAGACTCGTGGATTTTGCACCATAATAACGCACCGTCGCACAGTGCCAAGATTATTCGTAATTTTTTGACGAAAAATGCATCTAATCCCATCCAACAGCCACCGAATTCACCTGATTTGGCTCCTTGTGACTTCTTTCTGTTCAATCGAGTTAAAAAACCACTACGGGGAACGCGTTTCAGCAGCCGAGAGGAAGTAATGGAAAAATCGCAGGAAGCACTGATGGACATACCGAAAACCAAATATAAAAAATGTTTCGAGGATTGGATCAAGCGCTGGCATAAGTGTGTTGCAGTCGATGGGGATTACTTTGACGGGCACAATATAGATTTAGATGAATAAACTTGTATTTGTAATTTTCTGAATAAATTCCGGAACTTTTTGATCAAGGTGGTACACAGACATTCATAAATCTATTTGGAGGCAACAGGGCTTAAAGTTTCATGGCTTCATATTCGTGATTGGTTTTGAAGCCGTCTGTGAAGATTCAACTTTTTCTGGCTTAAACTCCGGTCAAAGACAAATTTTGTCTGTGGACCTGTGAGCACGTACCTCATCGAGAACCTTTTTGCGATTTTCGTTTTCCCGGGTTACCTTGATTGTCTCGTTTAGGAATAGTCAAATTAACAAGGAACTCGATCTATCGCAACTGCAAGTGAGTTGAATTACACAATGCAATGACGCTGGTATATGTCTTCCGGTGTGATGAACGATGCGACTATCAAATATGCTGTTGCTTCATTTGATGGCTCCAAGTCGCCTGGTACCGAGGGCATACGAGTATATCCAGTTTTGCTACAAAAATGTACAAACCAGCTACTGGTGACTTTGAAGAAAATTTTTACTGCGATTTATACCGAAAATCGGAAAAGATAACCACACCCTCGCGAAAAGCTTCAGACGTATTAGCCTGACTGTCTTCATGCTGAGGAGAATGGTCGAGGTCCAAGGGCACAAAACTGCATTGCGAAAGCATCATGTGGCCGTGGCTCAAGTGGTCTTATATTAGCTTCCCAATCAGCCGTGACCGAGACTTTTCTCGGGCAAACAAAACCTCGTGAAATGAATTATTGCCCAAATACATCATGTCAATTTACACTAAGATTTAAGTCTCCCCATTAAATGTTGGATGCCACCCACGGAGCGGAATAGCCACTGAACTCAATCTTTCTCTCTCTTTCTGTCCCACTTTCCGAAAACTGAACACAATCTTTGGCGTCATAAGTCATACCCGCTAAGATGCATCATGTTTTCCAACGCGAAAGATCATGCGGGAGCGCACCTCAAAATCTAGTGGGCAGAATTGGAGGCGCACTCGACAAAAAGGAACACGCGCCGTGCATTTCACTTTTGAGAACGCGACTTTCGAAAGCAGGTGTTACTCGGCCAGACAACCGGCGAAGATGAACCAGTTTAGTGGACAGAGGCAATGCTGCTGAATAGGACCTTAATTGCGGATGCTGACTGCGACCAATATGTGATGGCGGTGGTAAACAGGCTTTATCTCATCTCCACTGCTATGGTGCATATTGGACGATTTACTGTTTAACGCTCTCAATAGTTCTGACGTCTATGCTGAGGCATATACAGGTGATGTAGGTACACAGTCAAATCCAGCAATTGCCCACTCTAAAGCGCATGCAGCTCTAAACGTGGTCGATGATTGGTGTACCAGAAATAGGCATTCAGTCAATCCTCTCAAAACTGAGGTTCTTCACTTTGCGAGAAGGAGGGAATTGAGTGGCCTGGCTTATCCAGTGCTTAAAGGCATTGCCATCTAATTCTCAAATGAAGCTACGTATTTGGGTGTCAGCTTGGATACCAAATTTCTTTCTTCTAAACATGTTATGTCGAAACCTCTAAGGCGCTTTTCGGGCCTTTGGCAGTGTAAAGGCCAGAGATGGAGCTTGTCACCGATGGGTGTCCTCCGCGAATACGCATGAAATGCACGAAGAGTCATTGCATCCCCTGAAAGTGGCTGTTTGGTGCGAAAAAGTGAAAAAGTGATTGGAACCACTGTAACTGTAACTGTGGCTACAGGCTGATGTTAGGTACAGCAGTTTTTTTTTTATGCTTGTTACTGAATTGGGTCTCGAACATTGCTGGTTCCAGTAGGACGGAGCAACCTCTCACACAGCTCGGACAAGGATGGAGATTTTGAATCACTAATTTTCAGGCCTTGTGATCTCCCATTTTGGCGATTTGAATTGACCGGCCAGATCACCAGATCTGACGGCGCCAGACATTTTCTTTTGGGGCTTTTTGAAATCTAGCGTTTACAGCAACAAACCACAAGCCTTGCAAGTGGTGAAAGCCAACATTGAAGAAGAAATCACCAATTTGAAGCCAGATGCCTTACGAGCACAAAAATGAATCAACTCAGGAGGTGGTCATTTGACCGATATCATTTGTTCTTCTTAATATCATCAATTCCTTCAGGTAAACTTTTCGTGAAAATGGAGCCTAATTTTTTTAATTTCTAATAAAATGGCAGCCAATTTACATCAAGACAAACCACAGTGTAAGAAGAAAGCTCTGCAAGACGATGGTCTTAAGATTGAATATACACCCCATTGTATAAGTATCTTTAAAAACAGTCATTACGTGTCCCAGGACAGATAAATATAAATTGGGAAATGCAAAAAATTATTGAAAAACCACCTTTGTTTAGATTTTGCAAGCGGTGCGTTCTGAAGCTCTGCAATAATGGACGTTAGGTACTCGTAAAATATACATTATAGTCCGTCAAAATCCGTATTTCTGTTGCATAAGACTCAAATCCTACTAATTTAACCATATGCCTCCATAACATTTATTTGTTAGACAATCATATCTGAGAAGCATATTGGTCCTTTAAAGAACACAGATACAATTTAAAGGCTCTGACACATCACATTTCCACAAGCAACACCTCGAAATTGCAATTTCAGAAACCGTATTCTCACTTGTCATTTCTGAAATTCGTTCGATTCCAAATCGCAACAAGACGTACCTATCCATTGACTGTCCCATTTCACATTCAAACTATCTCCTAAGGGTACAGGGAATTAATATTCATTGACCACTAGGCAGAACACTCATCAAGCAGACGTTTGCGGATCAAATACGAATTTGAATAACTCTCATTCCAGACAATGTTCAAAACGAAAAAAAAAAAACAAAAACATAGTCTACATACCAGATTGTAGGTACCTTGTCTGCGGCCAGGTGCATTTAAATAGATTCATCTAGAAAACCCATCTACCTGCTGTTGTGGCAGATAGTCGTCTATGTTTTTTCCTTCTCTATTCAATCAGACTATCCACCGACGTCACCGTCGACAGCCAGACATGTTTAATGGAAATTTTGCCGACGTTTCCGATATCGAAAGCCGACGAGACAAACAAAAAAGGAGAAAATTCAAATCAAACACCACTTCTAACAGAAGAACCATTACGTATCGTAAAGATAGATGAACCTTTTGAAAGAATTTATTGCAAGCGGTTATACTCGTATGATGTAGGAGATGCAGCCTACAGGACATGAATTTCTATTTTCAGTACATTCTCCCGTTCCCCAAAAAACCCAGAATTTCGATTAAACGCAAAGGAGAATTCTTCAAAGGGTCTGATGCCATTAAGAGTTGCCATTTAACATTTCATTCAAAAGCATTATGCGTGGATCTTTCTCGGATGATTCCAATATCTCTTCATTCATCCATAAAATTTTGATGAAGTGATCGCATCTGAACATTGAATTTTATAAAAAAAAACAAAAAGACTCCTTTCGTTCGACTTTGAGGTCCAAAACTTTGTGATTGTTCGCGGGCTGCTTTTATGTTAAAATACGTGTACATCAATTGGTCGTGTTAGAGGACATACATTATAAAAAATGGTTAAGTCAGTAAGAGCCGACAAAACCAGTTTTTTTTTTTTAGTAAAATGGAGAAACATTCTTAATATAGCCCGAGCACAATGTATTTGCTCAACAATCGAAATGGTAGTAAAAAGCAATACTCCGATCCGAGTGCTTCGGGTCCCCTAGGCATCACTTATGTATTGAATATATCCGTATCTGTTAGAGGTATCAGATGGTGGTACGATACAAGTTTTCTCACCAGCAATAACAGCCCAACGAAACGAGACGAGAGAAAATTGAAATGTCAACTGCGAGATTGGTATCACATCGCATCCTCCTCGTCGATTTCGTCGTCATTCTGACATTTGCGACACATCCGAATTGAAGAGGACTTATCACGTCGTTTCTGATTAGATTTTCATTGATCTCCCTCTTGGTCATCGGCGGAAATATTGATTTCGCCTTCAGTGTTAGTTACGACTGGCTGAGGGGTAGATTTTTTTCAGTTGTTTTTTGCTGTCGCAAGGATAGCCATAGAAGATATAGTCGTACACCTACTAACAAACAAATACATACAACAATCCTCTAGGCGTCCAATGAATGGGAACGCTGAAGTGGAATTCATCTCGTTATTCAGAAATAAGCTGGCATGCAATAGAGAGAGCCCTTGGACTTGGAGAATGGGAGGATTAGGTAACGCAATGGAGGATGATGAGCAATATTGATGGACGCTGATGTCCAGTGTTGGACTATCCTCTGGATTAATTGCTCTCTCTGTCATGGATATTTCAATTAATTTAATCTAATTGATAGGGATTCGTTGCTGAAGGGTGACGAGATAAATCTGTGAAGAGCTTTACCACTACTTCTTCGTTTGCCAAAGAGCATCTCTAAATTTAAATCTGCTTGTGGTACTTGGTTGTTTTCCTTCTTTTTTTTTGTGGTCAAGGAGGTTCGGTTTGTGTCGTATGGAATTGAAAGTGACGTAGATACATGTGTATGTATGCATGTATAATGAAAGAAAACCCATATATGTACTTCGATGAATGGATGTGAATGGATAGAAGATGACTAATTAAGATTGGATGACAAACGAACGTATGCGTGCCCACTAATTAATTGGAAATTTCTAGGATGATTTGTGAAAGGTAGAAGGACTCTAATGCAAGACCGAAACTAATTAGAAGGAGCTTCTCAGAAGTTATCTTCGCGTTAGCAATGAAGAGAATGAAAGATGGGAGGACAAAATAGTTTTAATTACCAATTATTCATTGACCAAAGATTTATTGATAAGCCGATATGTGATCACATTCATGTTGCTTTTGTTTATGTGCGAAGATTATTTAGCTCTTATGTTGAGAAAGGCAAAATGTTTTGCTGCCAAGTTAACAGAATCCATACATATACCCAAAATAGTCTCATATATTCTCCTCACAAGGAGAGACCGACAGGACACATACCTAGGAAGCAGAGCTGGTAAGTACAAATGACACAAATGTGGGTTTATGAAATACCTTCTCCTACCTCCTCTCGGAGATCTGTGTATCATTCAACTAAAATGAACAAACTAGACCCAACGAAATATTCAGGGGAGTAGCAAACGCTGGACATTCAGAATATCATAGGAAGACATCGATTTCCGACAAATAACGTAGCTAAGACTATAAGCAAAGCAATTCTATGATATAAATTCTTAAAAATCCGGCAATCGACGTGATTTCTGATTGCGTTTAAAGCTTCGATCAGAAGATCGAAACACCAAGATGTTTACATACTGAAATATCGGATAATCAAAGTATCCTAGGACTACAATATCAAAAGGTAGATGGAGCAGAAAATCGACGGATCAGATGATCGAAAAAGTATGTATGATCGGCAGATCAGACGAACAGTGGAACATGTGATCGACAGATCAGTTGGTCGACATAAGATCGATAGAGAAGTAGATTGAAAAGCCAGAAAATTAGATTATATGATCTCCATGTTTCCTCATCAAAAAAATGGAGACGAGAAGGTCACGAGGATCTGAAACTACAAAATAATTCATAGGACGCGAAACTGAGGAGTTTTTTGACCGTTATATCAGACAGATTTCCGAATTTATCAAAGAAGAAGTCATTCACAGGAACGAAGTAATTCCAAGCCATATGAAGAGCGATTTACGTTTCTTCTTTATCTGCGCAGGTCCTGAAGAATCAGTTGAAGCAGAATCCAAGTCAGTTGACGTGCCAGCTAATTAAGCAATGTCCTATGATGGCGCTCACAAGGATGTTGAGACATAATCCTTGTACAGGTAAGAGACCCCCAATATGATTCCGATCCAGCCTAAGCCAAATCTATCTGATCAGGTGGCAGATTGTTTTTTTTTCTGAGCAAGATATGTAGAGAGTGCCATTCCTGTGCCTTTAGAAATTAAATGGATGTCTAAGGGAGCGCTACTTTTGGCAATTTTATCCGTTTTATAGTTTACCCAAGTATCTCGATATTCAAATGACAGTTTTAACCAACCGTTGGTGTTGCTATAATCGAGTATAGCGAACTATTGGTTGCTTGGCTATCACTGAAAATGCATCACATTCCGAATGAGAGAGAGAGTACCTCGAACTGCTCCCAAACTAAGCGTATTTTAGAATAATATCATTACAATGCTTTGGGAGACGATAGAGAGACGATAACTCTTTAGATTTTTTGAGTTTCTGACCCATCAGTGTATGCATGGATATATTCTATTCCCCGCATAACGCTACCCGTCCAGTCTTCTCTGCTCGGCATTGTAGCACAGAAATTGCCTTCTAATAGAATTCGTTTTTTTATTATTTTTTATTCCAGGATAAATTACTTATAGTGGCCTTGCGAAGTGAGTACTTTCGACTAGGAGTGTTGACTGCTTCCCACAGACGTCCAAAAGAAGAAGGTGAGGGGTAGCATTTGAATATCGGTGATAAACAGGGAGCTGATTTTTGCACCCGTCCTAGTGTTAAACAACTGATCCTTTTGTCCAGGAAGGCCACCATAGTGCTACACTAAACATTATTACAGGTCTACCTGAAGCATAAAGCCGATAGATAAGGTCCGCATTTTTTCTCTCAGTGAATAGAGCAATCCAGGATTTGTTCACGTATTCTTAGATATTTGGCTTCCAATTCAATTCCAGTTATTGATGGATTGAGTGGAGATATAGATGGAATTTTATATTTTCTGAAGACGAAATTATCTGTCGCTTTGTTTAACTGCCAAGCTACGTTTTAGGGTCTAGCGGAAGATTATGTGTTGGTCTCTTTAGAATATTTAGGTGTTTCTCAGTAGTACCCACCGCAATATCGTCCGCATAGTTAAACACCGTACATCCTTCATTTTGGAAATGTCTAGGTAGTTTATTGATTGCTATGTTCCGTAGAAAACGAGGAAGAATACGACTTTGCTTTGCACCCCGACTGACATGCCTCCAGGCTGAGGGACGTCATTGATTTCGTGGTGACAATTCATCTTGTGATAAATTTATAATAAATCTACAAGCTTAAAGGGTCTTTCGAGTTGAGGCCTACTAGTGGCGCAAGCAACGCCCCTGGTTTCATTTCTTTGATTTTTGAAGACATTTTCTGTATAGAGAAAGTCCACCATAGCATATCTATTGAGACTGAAATTTATTTCAATAATTCAGGCTATTAAGCACAGAACAGTTTTTACTGATTGTAGTACGGATGTGAGGAATCGACAGTAAGTTTGAATCTATGCTCTGACGAAGATGGATACGGGTCAATCTTACCAAAATTTTTAAAAGCGACAATTACAGGCAGCAACACAGTCATGGGCATGCTTTTGGTGTGAACCACATAGACCTCCAAACATAATCTGCGGGTTTACACAAAGTCTAGACCACCTTTTAGAATGACTTGCAGCCATGGTAAGGATATGTCGGAGGTTTAATGAATTTCGAAAGAAAAGTTACCATTCAGTCCCCGAGACTTTTATGAGTCGAAAGTATTTATAGGCTAGTTGAGATTCTTCTGAGAAGAGGAATCCATGGATGATTCCATTAAGCTTGTAGTGAGAATGTTTCGAAAAATTATTCAGTTTCTGTACTGAAATTTGTCCATATCGGTTGAGGTATAATAGCTGTCTATTGGATTAGTTGTAGAAGTAGATTTAAAAGTAAAAAACGCAAGCGATGAGAGGGAAAGAATTCACTAAAACTCCGTAGAGGAGCCAGGTATATATCGTAGGAACTTCGGCAGTTAGAGACTTTTCTGATCATAATTAAACCTGATGGCAAATCGATCAAGAACAATGTCTGAGTGCTTGCATCGTAGAGATTCCAATAGTGGAAGATGGCGACCTAAAAATACCAATGCACTGCCTACAGAAGATCAAATCATCGAAACAACCAAAAGATCAAAGAAAGCAAATTCACTGAATAAGAAGCAAAAGTTCAAAGAGTATTAAAATTTATATTAAGAAGATCAGAAGATCGGACAACCGGAAAATTAGAAAATCAGTTCACATTTTTAAAGGGTTTAAAATGTTCTAATGGTAAATAGCTGCCAGACTTAATCTCTTTAAAATGAATAGTTTGAATGAAAAGTTCAGAGTATCTAAAGCTCAGATAGCCGTGACGTACATATGTTGAATTAAACACGCCCATTCCTACCCAGACGTAGCTTTAGTTCTAAGTGAGTTAGAGTTCGTCATTCTTAACTTCGTTTAAGGATAAAGAGGAACCTCTTTCTCTGAATTTTCCTGAAACCAGACGACAAACAAGCAAAATTATGTGGATGATCAGATGAATGATATACATAATGCATCATCATTTTGTTATAGGCCATAACGTCCAAGGGTGTCATATGTATATTTAGGAGCATGCAAAATGTTACACGTGGTAGAAAACGGGTACATAATAGCTTAGCTGTATAAGAAGGACACATTGAAAGACAGACAGATTCATCCCTCCACAGCAGATACGATTTTAGAGGGTCTTCGAGGAGCGCGGCTGAAATCGCTAGAGTGGCCAGCTTTATCCGTTGACTTGAATTCTAAGGAGTATGTCTGGGACATGATTGGCAGTCAGTTAAATGAGCGATATCTGAATCCAATAAATTGCGAGAAGCTAAAAAGTGTTTCGCACGAGGCAAATATGCCAAGACGACTTCTTTCGATAACGAGAGCAAAAGATGATAAAAATATAAATAGATGGGAAGTTCAAGAGTTAGGACTTTCAGAATTTATTCCCAGAAAATTCAAATCTCAGGAGAGCCGAATAAACTTCAAGTAAGAAGAAATATATATTGAAAATTGATTTTACAGAAATACGAGTATCTTGCTTAATTTCAGTCAGAATATCGGATATTTAAATTTTTCAACAATATCAATTCAAAAAGGCGGTAACAATGTATCTTTTGTAACGCAATAAAAAAAAGTAATATAAAAATTTCCTCAAACATTACCAATCAATACAATGATTCGCCTCGAAATTTTCCTATTTTCCATTTCGCCCCCATCCTTTACACCCATTCACCTATCTCAATACTCGAACTACGTTCAATTTGTAAACTCGTATTTTTTTTTCTTAAATTTATTCATCCGTACACACATGGACAATCGTGCATGAATGAAGGGAATTTCATTAATAATTCCATGCACAGAGGTACTCGTACCTTTGCGAAAGCATTTTCCCAATCGAATTTCAACTTCAAAGTGCTCTCCATGTACTCAAAAAGGACTCGTATCTCTATTTGCTTGCTATTGTATATAATTCACATTTTTATCTCTTGATGTGAAATATGAAGATACTCACGGTCGCAATACACAACAGGACACACACCGGATGGTAGGGAGTTCAAAATGGGGGGGAAAAAAAAGAAAATGGAAAAAATACAGATGCCCCTAAAAGGACGATTTTATGCTCTGTTTCACATAGGAAATACCATAAATTTGTGAATTTAACAAAGTATCCACATCTTTAACCGTCTGAAGAAGGAGGTGGACAAAGTTTTCTCACCATCAGACTAGCCATAACCAAGGGCCAATCGTCTGCACACCATTCTCGTACCCACTTTCAATTTCTCCATTCCAACTAGGACAGCGCCTCTATTCGTATGTGACCCCGTCCAGAAATGTGTACGTATGTACATAGTAACCCTCTCCACCTGCCAATTTATTAGTATATGTCTGTCCTGGGAATTTAAGGAAATATTTTCTCATTTACTACAAAACTCTAACGTCTGTTTGTGAGTATCCAGAGCACACATTTGCTGAGCATCTCGAAATAGATACTAAAATACTCGTACTTTACCAAGGACCAGAAGCAGGACTACGGATATACTCGTAGTTAAGACTAAAACCAAAACTGACTGTCGCATATGAATTGGATTCTCTGTCAAAAGTGATATATTCCCGCCGCACTCTATACCAGTGTTTGTGTTTATGGTAATTTGAAAATTATATTTCCATTAGAAAAAAAAAAATTTTTTTCGAAACTTGTATACGAGTAACTGCATCTAGGAGATACAAATACTTGTACTCGTACTCTGGCAATATTTCTTTCAATGCATTGGTCCTATTAGTTTGGTTGGAGATACTCTGTTTTTTATTCTACACGTATCTGGAGCATGTTTTATGATGCTCCACGACGTGTGATTGGCTTCGGTTGATAAGAGAAATATTACGTTCTGGATCCATGACCATGTACGAGCATCTACAAGCTAATGAACAACAAATTGTGCAACAGAACGTATCTTAAAAGAACTTCTAATATTTTTGCTTTGTGCATGGAATTAGGATTGAAGGGGAATACCTTTGGGATTTGTTAGATGTCGACTAGACAAGAAGGCTGATGGATTTATGGATTTCTGAATACTTTGAGTTTTTTGAGGGTGGACGTGTTTAATTTATGGATTACAACTTTGGTGAATTTGAGGACACTGTTAAATGAATTTCTTTGATGGCTTGGACCCGCAGAACACTGGACATGGTATTGAGAAGTTCAATGACATGAAGACGTCGTGGGCTAAAAGTGTTAAAAGAATCGATATAGTGGTCTGTTCAGAGTATTTTAGAAGCAAGAAACTCTCTTCCATATATATTACAGCATACACAGAAGTATTCATGGCGTAAAGGGTGTTTAGTCGCTAATATGCAAGCTGCGAGCACTAAGCGACCGTCTGTTGGGCACAGTGACACTTTCAAATGACAGAGAAAAGGAAGAGTTGTCATGCAAAAGAACTTTCTAGAAATATAAATCATAAGAACGTGAGCGTCTAAAAGCCCATGGCCTCAGCAAAAATCTTCATCCTCTTCGATAGAGCAAAAAGCACGGTATCAACATTCTCCCCATAATACCAAAATATTCCACCAGCAGAACATAGTTATATTCAGAATTACCTTTACTTTCATCTAGATTAGTGCAATGCATTTAGGCATCATATACAAAGTGTTATACTTTTATTAGACTAATAAATGTCAACATGATGAATGTGCTGCTCATGACTGTCATAAGTCTAGTTATCCGGAATATTAGCAACGATAACTGAGGCTTCAAACCCATACCGTCAAACAGAAATAAATATCGGCTTCGCGGAGGCTACAAATTGCTAACCTTCAACCAAGGCTGTGCCTAACTTCATAAACACTTCGCAATAAACCTATATAGAGTTTAGAAGAATGAAGCAAGCAAACACATGTTCCCATGAGAAGGCATTGGGCTACTGCTAAAGTGACAAAATTTAGACCTATAGACTTAAGACAGGAAGTACATAATATCGAAGATTAGTCAAGGTTTAGGGCCCCACAACTAAACCGATTTTAAATGACATTGAGCCTAGCTACTTACTCACACGAATGAAAGAGGTGAGTCCCTAACCAAGTAACAATTTTTGTCACTAGATATAGAGATGCGTTAGAAATACATAGGCCTAATAACTAACTGTTCCGAAATTATAGTGGAGAATTTGACAGTATTCAAAAGAGATGTCATTCCGAACCACTGTTTTAATCATTTTTAATATAAACAAGGTGATTTCACATAAAATATGTATGACACTAAAAGACTAGCAGATCGTGTTTCAACCGAAAGGAGCCCCAAGCACTAATGCAATGTTTTATTTCAAAGAGAATAAGAACAGAGGTTCCCGCCAAAGATTCTTACTTCTTCGCTCAGAAACATCAGAACACCTGACAGAAAAAAACCAGTATTCAGTTTAGAGTCTTTGAAATTTCTCCTGGATACTCCTCCTCCCACGTTACATAGCGTAGTGTGAATACCTATATATACGAGCTCCGAAGCAGCTTAGCATACCGGTTAACCCTCCTATATTCTCAATGTGTTTATTATTTATCATTTTTAGGCATTGTATAATGTAGTCTACATTTCATTCCTGCAATCAAGTTCAAAAACAATGAACTAGATGGCGTTCTCTGGTTCAAACGAAATGTAAGTGGAATTAAAATTTCCAAATACTCGTAGTTGACATGTGCTCTCTAATAAAAAATAGTTTTAATGTTATTTGCTGATAGTTTTTGGGAGAATCAATAAGGTAAGTGTTCAAAGTTTACTATGTGACTATATTTTTGAATATTTGTATTGTTATTTTTGCATGAGGTGCTGTTTTATGTTTATATCCTGTAGGCTACATTGTGCGGAGAGGGTAACTATCTTGTATGAATGCTGCGAACATTTACACTGGTTATTATTTTGTTTGAGGGTGGCTCACTAACGCAATCTTTACGAGAACGAGATCGCTTCTGCACTCCAAATGATTCTGCGATTGAAGATGGTCTCGACTTTGATGATGATAGTTTGGCAGACCCCGATTTTGACCCGGATTTTGGGAGTCGAATTTGATATGAACGGACCCTAATTCTAATTGAAGCCGTCTAGTTCAGACATTATCGACCTCAGGTTCCGCTGCAAAACGACCAAGGCCTCAAAATCATTAAGTTCTGATACCTTGGACCTTGAAACTCCTGTACAGTCTTATCTTTATCTATTTTCACCAAAACTTTTTGTGTAACTGAGACAGAAATTCGACAATTCGTAGGCCTGGTTTATATTATGTCACTGATTCAGCTCCACAGAGTAACCATCCATTGGAGTACCGTCCTTGGTACATCTCTATTTCAACAGACCATGCCTTCTAACAAATTTGAAAGGATACGACGGTACCTCCATTTCAACGACAACTCCAAATATCTTCCCAGGACTCATCCTGACGCTGATAGGATCTTCAAAATTCGCCCGGTTGTTGATACCTTGAACAAAGCATACATCGAAGTTCCATTAGAAACACGACTTTGTGTGGATGAGCAAATGTGATCCACGAAAGCGCGAAATGCTAGATGGAGTGAAAAGTGGCATCCTTGACCGCCAGAATGCGCTGTTATTGCAAAAAAAGTTATGGTGCCTTGAAGTCCGTTCATATTTAGGAAGACATGACAAATTTCAGTGCGATACTGTCTTTAGTTTTGTTTTGACAGCTGATTATTGTTGACGTGTTTGGCATCATGTTGAGTGTGGACAAAAACGATTTTCGTTCTCTCATAAAGCATTATTTTTTGAGAGGCAAAACGAAGAAGGAAACAAAAGAAAAGTTGGATAAATATTATGGGGCTAATGCTCCGTCAGATTACACCGTCAAATATTGGTTTCGAGAGTTTCGTGGCGGCCGCAACTCCACTACCGATCAAGTCCGCAGCGGCAGGCCCTCCGATGTGGTTACAGAGGACAATGTCAAAAAAATACATGAAATGGTCTTGGCTGACCGGAAAGTGAAGGTGCGCCAGCTAGCAGATACCACAAAGATTAGTACTGAGTGCACACGAAATATTTTGGGCAATATTCTGCATTTGAATAATTTATCCTGCCGCTGGGTGCCGCGAATGACCAAAAATACGAACGCGACAGCATTTCAAAAGAGTGTTTGGACTTGCTGATGCGGAATCGGGCGGACTTTTGGCGTCGATTGGTAACTGGATTTGGATCCCTCGGACTATTATCTCTTCCCAAACCTTAAGAGATGGCTCATCAATAAAAAATTCAGCCCTCGCGAGGAAATTATCGACGCCACGGAGGAGTATTTTGGAGACCTTCCGGAAAATTTCTTTTCGGACGGGATCAAGAAGTTGGAAAATCGCTGGAATAAGTGTATCAAACTAAAAGGGGACTATGTTGAATAATATAAAAAAACATTTAAAACAAAATTTTTTTAATTCCCAAGGAGGTCACTTTTCACTCCATCTAGTATGCTAAAAAGATAAAACTCCAAGAAACCCCATAAGTGGGGCTATATCTTGAATGGTGTCTTCCATTGCAGAATCTAACTCGATAATTAATTCACTTCTTTACGTATTTTGGAATATTTAGCCAACGAAAGTATTCATTGGCTTGGTACTATCAGAAGAAATAGAATTCCTCACTGCAAGCTGTCGCCAGAAAAATTATGAAGAAAGATCGAGGATATTCTGAAAAGAACGTTGCTAATATCAACGGCATCGACGTGTCAACAGTTGTATGGAAGGACAATAAATTGGTTACATTAGCTTCTACATTTATCGGCCAATATCCTATATCTGAAGTCCGGATATACGACAAAAGGAACTCGAGATACATCAGCATCCTGCGGCCTAGTGTTGTGGGCGATTATAATCGGCATATGGGCGGTGTAGACCTTATCGACAGCATAATGGGTATTTACAAGATACGACTGAGTAGCAAACGCTGGTAGATGCGCCTGTTCTATCACTTTTTGGACCTTACGATTGCTAACTGGTGGCTGCTCTACAAAAGGGTCTACAAATATAAAAATTTTCGTAAGAGAACCATCATGACATCTGCAGATTTTCGCCTGGAAATTGCAGAAACTCTATGCAAGATGGGAACAAAAATCAGTTTGACGACACGCCGATGTACGAGTGAAGTTGAAATCCTACCAAAAAACAAAAGTTACCCGCTCAGTTTATACCTCCGCAAACAGTCCGCCATGATTAAGTCAGACAATGGCATCAATGGGCGGGAAAAAAAATACGATGCACGTTCTCAAAATGTACTGGATTGACTCATACGGTCTGTGAGAAGTGCGGCGTATGAATTCAAATTCAAAATAAAAAAAAAAAACTGCTCTTTTATGATTAACATAAGTCTGTCCAATTCCTTGGAGATGAATAAGCCGATATTTGTTAAGTATCAGCTAATTTTTACATACAGCAAATAATAGACTTATCGTCATGCGATGGGTACACTAAGGAAATTATAGGCTGTAAAGTACTATCGGAGGCTTCTTAGCCAGACCACAGATTCCTCGAATTCAGATTAGGATGCGAGGTCTCAACCTTGTTAAAAATGAGGAAGCCGCCAACCAACCAGCTCGGCAAGTCCATCAATGTCCGCCTAAAGTCTGAACAAAACACGAGGTATGTAGATGGGGAGAATGATCGAAGTCAAGTTAAGAGCGCAAAACTGAAGATATTGTGAGATTGTACTTCAATATCTGGTGGGCAGAATTGAAGGCGCACGTAGTTGAAGCACCGGTCTTGTAGATAAGAGAAATGCCAGCTCATAGGAACATATGATGATGTAACATATATAGCAGCACTGTCACGTGATCAACGATTGTTGTCAATCCTCTCAAAACTAAGGTTGTTCTCTTTACGAGAAGGAGGAAGCTGACTTCTCTGATTCACCTAATCATTAAGCGCAAAACCATTTACCTTTACAACAAACCTTACTACTTGGTTGTCTACCTGTATAACAAACTTGTTTGCCAAGCTAAAGACCTCCATGACGCTGGCGGCTTTCTGTCAGTGTAAAGAAGCTATAGGCAAGAGTTGAGGCTTATCTCCGAGGAGCATCTACACATCTATGATAAGATTAATAACATCCTATGTGCCGCGCCTGTTGCCTGGTACAATAAATGTCACTCCTGCCTTTACCAGATTCCAGAGAACGACATGTCTCGGCCTCATTAAGGTTTTCCCTAGAGCGCCCAACTTTGCTTAAGGCGCACTGATGAATCTTCTTCCAGTATCTGGAGCAAAGTATCTGCGCCCGTATACACAGCCAAGTTGCGCTTAAGGCCCTCACCCATCTACACTATTTCGGGAATACAAGGCAGATGGAAGGCTAAATTCATTGAGCCGTGATTGCGTCCGCGATCGCCAATGAGCTTGTTAGACAATTATCAAAAGAAAGAGCAAAGTCTATGCTGAAACCTATTTGTCTATTTACTGTCATCTAGTGCAGTTAAGTGTGCTGGGCCTAAGTGAGATAGCATTCTGAGACCATTACTGTGAGAAATTGAATGTACAGCATGCGGTTGAATTAGCCTGCAGATACTTGGCTTTGATGTGATGGGTGGTCGCTCTACTGACACTTTATCACTGATGCGTTTACAGATTTTTCTACGAATAACTATGAAATTCCAGTAACAGAAACATACAAGGAGTACAATGGACTAGTTCTTTGTCTGAGTGTTCTCTAGCGACACAAAGGAAAGTCAAGCCACAATTGGGTGTAATCAGCTTACTTTTCTTACAACTTTGCAAGCCTTGACGGAATAATTCCAAGTCCATATGAGCACATCATATGGAACCCTGCCTGGTCAATATTCCACCTCACTTCTGCATTTTAGTTAGTTAATAATAGTTAATTTTATACCGAAATCAGGTAAAACAGCCGAACACTTCAAATGTCCATCATGTTGTCCATCAAGAATGGGAGTAGTGTAGGAAACCAAAATACTTGTACTACATACATTGGTCTGACCACATCGAACGGATGGGCCAATTTGAAGAGTCTACGATTCTATTAATTTGTCAATCAAAGATCTATCCGTTTAATAGAGTGTAAATCCGTTGCTGAACTGCTAACTTATCGTTTAGAAGATCCCATATCTTCAAAGTTCCCATGTATCTCCAAATGCGATTCATGAGTATTTTATGTAATATAATTTGGGAAAATGCTATTAATATAGCACCAATCGAACAAAAATATCTACTCACCAGACTTGTTTTTTTTTTTAAAGTTGCCAACTAAACCCACTTTTCAGAAACTTTCAACTTACAGACTGAGAAAATGATAAAAACAAATATACACACTTACCATTTACGGTCACAGTCAGGCAGCAGTAAATCCAGGATACTAATAAAATTTGCCATAGTCCAACTGCAGGACATCGTTTCGACCGGACGGCTACACTCGTTAAATCGAACCGAAATGGAGACATTTCAAAATCGTTTATCGCATTACACGTTACATTTGCTTTTTTTCGCATTTTCTATTTATTTTATTATATTTTTTTTTTTTTTTTCGTACAAAACTCCTTCAACCCGATCAAAGATATTTAACTGCGAATCGAAGGACTGCTGATTTCAGCCGCAAAAACAACCGGAAATGGCATCTTACAAAGTCAAAATTACACTCAAACTCACCACGATGGGTTATCACTAAAATTTCGGAGGAGTCAGTTTCACTGTCAGTCTCATTGATGTATCCGATCAATTATTCAGGTTACGTTCCACCAGGTTGACCGTGAAGTAAAGTACACGCGGTATGCTCTTGAGACTTTCAGAAAGTACACGGCTTCAAATACGAAAACGAATACGAATAGAGGAGTGTCCTTGCAATTTTTCAAACTCAAAAATGAAAGGGAGTGAGGTATCGGTTGAATATTTTATAAGGTCACGACGACACGGGTATAACTACATACAGTAATATCGGCGAGAGAGGTGTATTATTTTCGGTAAGAAAATAAAAAGCCAGCTCCAAAGGACTCCAAGTCTATGGTATGTACGCGGCAAGGTTCTCAGACAAAGTCTATGTTATGATAGCCGAACGAAAACGAAAAAACGGATGTGACCGACGGGCCCTATTCTATTATTTGGCTTTCTGTATTTTCCTTTGCACGTCCATGTGTAGCCGTCCTGTAACCAACAACACATTAAATAAATTCCTAGTTGAAATTTTTATGAGACTCTCAATTTATCATGTCCTTTCTCTTTCATATCGTCGTGTCGGGGCAAAAGTACATACCAACACCAGCACTCAAATGATACCCCGCCAAACGGGTGATGTTGTGCAAAGTCCACACCAGAATTCCGGATATTTATACTCATGTACGGTTACAAGGACGACAAAATTCAATTGAGAAGGATCAGTTCTTTTCTTTTTGAAATGGGAAGGTCCTGTGTGTGTGACTTTCGTTTAGAGGCACTTCTGTCGCGCTCGAAAGTGCTACTTTGCTGACTTGTAGAGTAGATGGGATGTGGGTGAGGCTTGTTCCTTTTTTTCTTCCTCTAAGATGTCCTTGTATTTTTTCTGCAAAAGAAAGAAGAAGTAAAACATGATAAATTATCGTAAACATGTCAACGGAAAATTTGTAAGAAAATTTACAGAACAAATAAAAATGTAAAATTCGGTGAGATACGACGAGGACGAGTCCTCGAGAGCCATTACCAACATGGACAAGCAATTAATCCTTTTTTTTTTTCAGAGGTCTTTCTGGGTACCTAGAACTTCGTATCCTATCCTAATCATCTCCTGACGGTTAGGATATACATAAGTTCGGGGAAAGAAAAGTTTTAATGTAATTTATTGGAGCTCTTTCGAGAGGGATAAGTAAAGGAATTGTCGGTGCGTACCGACAGGATGGTGGGTGATAGAACGATTTTTCTGTGGCCCAATGTCAAAGAATAAGTATTAAGTTGAAACAGAATTTTAGATGAGAGTCGTGATTAATTGAAGATTATTTGGTAAATGGTTATAGCAAAGAAGAGAGCTCAAATAATGAACCCGCAATGACGACCCAAAGGGTTTTTAATAGAATTCGAGACATTTGTGAGGGAGCGATCTTTTTGGTTAAATGTTTTTGAACTTTTGGTTGGTAATTGATATGTACTTTATGCGCAAGATGAACATGAATAATCAATCCGAAAATTTGTAAAAGAGATTTTGAAGTGCTTTTTAAATTAAATGAAATTAGAGTACCTACTCTCTCTCCTATAAGATCATTAGAAAAAGAAGGGTTTGGAAAACGAACTTGCAAAAGCATAAGTAAGAAGTAGAGTACGCTCTGACACTGGTTAGGATAGATTCCATTGAAGTTATTGCTAATAACAAGCAATTTTAGTGGATACTAAATTCGCTAAGAGGTTTCTTAGAAACGCTGGTGTCGTATCCTGGGTATAGTACAACCAGAATCATTTCAGTGCTCAAGGTGCGCTATTTTCAGCAAGAAGTAGATATTGGCATTGATTCACTTCTACGTTAGTTCGCCATATTATAGGCATCAACCTTGCGAAGAGTAATAGTAAAGTTCTCATATATGTATAACTTAATGTACAAACAGAGAGAACCTGTGGAAAAGATAACGAAGGCCAGCGTATTTTACCAGAACAGAAGTTCTCATTAGCCTCTAGTTACTGGGTCCTTATCAGTGTGTTGAGTGGAATCTTAACATTATCCAAAAGCCCAGCGACTGTCTATACAATCCTTTGCGACGAACAGAGAATAAATTCAAACCTACCTGAAGCCAAGTGTCACGGTCCGTCATCTTCTTGAAATATCTGTATAAGAGCAAAGGATTTCGAAATCCGAGCTCTTTCTTTGATGTCAGTCCAAAGTACAAAGGACAAAGCCACGAATATACGAGGGTTGTCTGAAAACCAACCGCAATGTAAAGATAGCGGCATTCGTCAATAAAAGCAAGTGAATGCTAGTTGCGCATCTTTTGACAGTTATTTACTGAAGTTTCAGTCATTTTGGACGCGCAGTTTTTAGTTGACAGTCGTTTGAGTGAGTCGATGTGAGTATCGAGTATCGAGCTGCTATTAAATTCTTGTTTTTGAAAGGCAATACGCCTACGCAAATCAAAAATGAATTGGGAGATGATAAACGTTTGGGACGTCCAAAAACTGCAACCACTCACGATAACATTGCTAAAGTTCACCAAATGGTGTTAGACGACCGCCGAATTAACGTGATAGAGATGGTAGAGGTTATGAAACAAAAATTCAGTCAAAACAGTGGACTGCAAAGGGCGGGCCGGCTCCAAAAAAAGTGATGGCGACTATTTTTTGGGATAGTAAAGGAGTTATCTTAATCGATTATCTTCAAAAAAGAAAAACCATTACAGGAGCATACTACGCATCATTACTCATACTTGCCAAGCTGAAGGGAGAAATTGCGGAAAAAAGGCCACATTTGCCGAAAAAGAAAATCCTGTTTCACCAAGACAATGTGCGTCTCACACCTCAGCGGTTGCCATGGCGAAAATTCATAAATTACGGTTTGAACTGCTTGACCATCCGCCTTATTCACCAGATCTAGCCCCAAGAGACTTAATTTTGTTCCCTCATCTAAAAACTGCGCTCGGAGGACAGAGATTTTCGTCAAATGAAGAGGCAATCACCTTCGTGAACAATTATTTTGCAGAGGAAAACGCCAAGTACTATCTGGACGGGTTAGAGAGATGGGAGCATCGCTGGGAGAAGTGTGTAGAGTTACAAGGAGACTATGTAGAAAAATAAAAAAAATGTTTTAAAAAAAAATGTCTTGTATCATTGTTCGGTCGGAAACTTTTCAGACACTCGTGTGTAAATATAAACGAGAATGCTACCAGATGGAAGTGTGTATGCTGGGTTCCAGGTCACTATGACACCGTAGACATGCACAAACTAGACGTGCCGACAACTTAATAGATTTCGAGACACAAAAATTCCACCCAGAGATTGCCGCATCCGGAGGAGCAACAGTTCAAGTAGCGTTTTAGATATTTAGATACCTCTGTGAAATTACGAGTGATCTAGCCCGACGTGGGTTGGAAAAGACCAACAAGACACCTTTCCAATAAGCGGAAATATATATATTATAGCTTTGCTTGAAAAAAGGATATTCCAGGAGGATGTGTGTTCTTTTTAACTCACCCATAGTGCAGGTTGTGTGTGGCCGTGGCTTAGGGGATAGTGTATTGGCTTCCAAATCAGATGATTCGAGGCTCAATATACCAGTCGTGCCGGATAAACATCCTTTCTCTCAGGCAACTGAAATGTCGTGAGATGAATGGTTGTCTATAATACAAGTTAATTTACACTAATAATTTAGTCTCCTCATTTAATGTTGGATGCCACCCATGGAGCGAAATAACCACCGAGTCCAAACATCTCTTTTTATCTCTATATTCAATTTTCCGAAAAACTTCAAAAACGCTCTTGTGGGAATCGGCACTGATGTCTATTGTTAGAGGGAAAATTAGATAATTTCTTAACCATAGGTCCAGAATCAGTTCTCAGACATAACATAAATGTATTTAGATGCTTTCAAATATAAACATGTACTACTTATCAGAATCTTCAGGATAACCGTTGGCAATAGGCCAAATCTCGGTGCTCCAAATATGTCTTTGTATTCGCGAGGACTACAGTTGCCATCAAACCTAAATAAATATGTACTCGTATATCTGCCTCCAGAAAAAAAAAATAGTAAAACGTCATGTTAATTAAGCATTTTCTGGAGAACAGTGACCTGAAAGTCGAAAATTGTCATGGGCAATGAAAATGGAACAAGCTTAGAAATCGGATATCTAAAGACTCAAACAAGATATCAACTTTATTTAAACGCCGTTAAAGGCTGGTATTCCTTCTAAAAATAAAGTCCTACACGAAGTTTTTACCATGAGTACTAACAGAGCAATTTCCGTTAACACGGGTCAGGGTACACCAAAGTAAGCATTTTCTTAAATCCTCGATAAATGATGTCAACATTGGAGATAGACCCTTACCGTAGAACGATTTTTTTCTTAGAATATGCCCAGGAATCATTTCCCAAATTATCGTCAACGAATTAGGGGACACCCTGTAGAAGGGAGTAGTCCCTTAAGTACGCGACCTGACGTATAGATGGCAGTTATTGTTTAAAAAGAATAACAATTGCAGAAAGCACCAACTTTATAAGCTTAAATTTGAAGTTTGACGACGCTATGTTGTTTATTTTAGTACTTGTTCGGCAGCCATCAATAAATTAGTCATCGTCATTTGAAAGGTCTCAACATCACAGCGTAACTGGATTCTCCTCTGGGGGAGTCTGCTCCTACCTTTAAAACAATAACATATTGGGTAGCAGAGTTTAAGCGAGGCCGCACGAGTTGCCAAGACGAACATCTCAGTGGTCGACCAAATGAGGTGAGTTCACCAGAAATGTTCAAAAAAATCCACAAAATGGTATTAGATGACCGTTGCTTGAAAGTTCTTGAACTAGCAGATATGTTAGGCATTTCAAAAAGCGCTGTACATCGCATGTTGACTAAAAAATTCTACATGAGAAATGGAACAACAACAGCGTCGCGAGGATGTTTCAAACGAGTATTTGGGTGAAGTTTCATAGCAATAAAACCAAGTTTTCACGTCGATTCATAGCCTTGGATGAAACATGGCTCCATCACTCCACAGCGGAGACAAAGGAACAGTCAAAACAATGGATTTAAAGGGGAGAATCGGCTCCAAAGAAGGCGAAGAGCATTCCATCTGCTGATCATGGCGTCAGTTTTTTTTTTGGGATGCGCGTGGGATAATTTTCATTGATTATCTTCAGAAAGGAAAAACAATCAACGCCGTGTATTGTGCAAACTTATTGCAACGTCTGAAATAAGAAATCAAGAAAAAACGGCCGCATTTGGCGGAGAAAAAAGTTTCGCGATGGGCAAAATCAATGAGTTAATATTCGAGTTGCTTTCTTATGTACCGTATTTGCCAGATTTAGCCCCCTCGGATAATTTTCTATTTCCAAATTTGAAAAAATATCTCGGTGGTAAAAGATTTGCAAACAGTAAAGAGGTGCAGTCTGCGGTGGATGGCTTTTTTAAAGGAGCTCGACGATTCTCACCATAAACAGAGTAATGAAGCTATTGAACATCGCTGGGAAAAGTGTATTGAACTAAGAGGACACTACGTAGAGAAATACATATATTTTCCCCAAATTTGTTTGTGTTTTCTTTGATAGGTTGGGTACTTCTGGGACTACCCTCATACCATACTGAAGGTTTTGCTCCAGGATCTGCTATTTCGAATTTCCTTGACCGATTGGTCGATCCTTCAAAAAATGAACTAGGTATAATATAGCAGAGAAAATCATGTTTGCGATGCTGAGGAGCCTGAGGAGGCTACTACAGTTGGAGCAGTTGATAACTCCTTCCTTATGATTATGTTAAACAGGAATATATCCATGTGTTTCAAGATATTTCCAAGATTTGAAATTAGTTAATATTTACAATTTACCAAATCACATCCCAATTATGATCGTTCAGCCCTTTGGTTCTGGTGGGTTTCATTAATAGGATGGTTAACGGTATTCTATCTACATGGTATGATGCTAGGCTAGACCATCTGAGTAATTAACATTGGATCACTGATCTTAATCAGCAGAGTTTTTTGGCTATGATTTTGCCACGGACTTCCGAAATGCGCGTATGTCAATTAAAGAATTCAAAAATAAGAGGCAAATAAGCTCTAGTGGTAATGATGGTCTTACCAATAGCGTACCAATTGAAAGAGCGTTCTTTATTGGTAAATCTTCTCAAAAGTACGCTAGTACTGATTCCTCTGAACTTAAGTATCGGGTTTTTCAATAATGACATAACAATTTTGTCTTTAAATAAAACACAGAATAATTGAAACATGGGGCTGAAATTTATTCCAAGTGTAGAATTCGATCTCGTTCATATGACCACCGCGAACATGTTTACAGCGATCTATTATTTGGAGCCGATTTTCATCCATCCTTTCACACATATTGGACGAACGGACACGTTCAATATTGTTCCTGAGCTCCTCTAATGTTGTTGACTTGTTGATATAAACCAACGACTTAAGGTAACCCCATAAAACGGAACTCAACGGCGTTAAATCGCAAGAGCGAGGTGGCCATTCGACCGGACCATTTCTCAAGATTATACGTTTACTGAACTTCCCCTTCAAGAGATCAATTTTTTGATAAGCTGTGTGGCATGTGGCACCATCTCGTTGGAACCATATATCACTGATGTCAAGCCTATCAAATTCTGGCCAAAAATAATCTTCCAACATGGCACGATAGCGAATTTCAATGATCGTAACACGGTGATCATTTTAATCGACGAAAAACACGGCCCAATCACATCTCCGGCATGAAATCCACAACATACAGTCACTTTTTATGGATTGGAGTCTCTTAAAGCACGTATATATTTGTTGCTGTGCAATGATGCATATTTTGCTTATTGACAAAGAAATTAAGTCAAAAATGAGCTTCATCGCTAAAGATAAGTTTTCGCTGAAATTCTGGATTTTCTTCAGACTTTTCCAGAGCCTAATCGGAGAAGTTTCGGCATTTCAAATGATTAAGTGGTTTCAGTTCTGAAGTTAAATTTATCTTGTAAGAGTGCAGGCTACGATCATTACACAAAATTCGTTACAATGTGGACTGAGAGATTCTCAATTCCTCTGAACGGCGTGGAATTGACTGATTTTTAGGAGGGAGACAAGGCCTCTAGTCCAATACCAATAAGATATCCGAAAAAAAAACTAGATTTACCACTTGACAGGCTTGAATAGCAGTCGTGGGAATCTCTCCTTAACGTCCAAACTGATCAGATTTTGGATACCATCTGTCTGATATGAGAGTGAACTAATAGTCCAAACACTATTGGACTTTTCATTATATATATAAATAATTGTTTTTGTTTTCTTTTAGGGGAGTCCGACTCAATAAATTTATTAAACTTAAACTTGATACAGCATATCCGCATGTTTAGTTCAATTTCAAATAAGTACCCAACATGAATCGGGATTAGGCAATGATGAGATTTTCGCCTCCAAAACCCACGATAAAAGTGGCTGGGACATATAGAGCGATCCGATGAATCTTCGAGTCCCCATGTTTAAATGTTAAAAAAGGGGGGGACCGCATTAAAAGGAGAAAACAACTGAAGGCGATAAGCCAAAGTATCAGCTGCCTCATTCACTTTTATGGATTCCGAAGTAAAAATCAGGCTTCATGTTCTGAAATTTCTTACAAGAATGCAGGTTATAAATTTTCTGTACGCTGGATTCTGTCATTTTTTGTTCAGTTTTTCTTTCCTTAGTCATATTCACAGCAAAACGGTGGTTTGCGTTAAAATAATCAAAAATGTTTCTTCGGATAAAATTGTTTTCATTCATTATTACCGCAGCATAGAGGCCATAGCAACACAGGCGCCGTTTTAGGTTTCGTCCAGGGTATTTCACTATATTAAAAATCCATTTGATGAAATCAACAACGTCTTGGTGCCATCAAGGTCTTTACAAGCTTGCCTGGTGCTTATCTTCAAATGGGAATTAAATTATTCAGTACTCCTTGTGAGTTTATCGAAAATAACTCATCTCATATTGCAGACGAGCGGAGGCTACTATTTTTGGAATATTGCAGTAGAGAATGTTCAGCACTCTCTCCAGAATTAGCATCTTGTACCTAGTCCAGCCATAAGTTCTGTTACACAGTTCCCAGCGCTTATCGTTCAAAACGGAATAGATCGGTTAACTTTTTTTTGAGAAAACATGCACTGATCAGTGAAGAATACTAGTCAACTTGGTTTCAGTTTGCAAACTCTTAACATGGAGTGGGGCGTTAAAGAGAATCGAGTCTCGATAATAGCATTGCGTAAAGGCGGAAAGGGTGTTGGCCAAATTTTCGAGTTGCTAAAACCACTCGGAATATTGAGAATATTCGTTTATCAGGCTATTGCTTGCTTCGGTGGATTGTCTGGAGTAGAGGACATGACAGTGCGTGAACGAATTCGGAGAAATCCCGATCCGGGGATCCAACTGGTGTTCGTCCTTGCGAAAATCATTGAAGTAGTAGATAAATTTCTTTTTATCTAAAAAGACAACGTAGTGCCAATCCGAATTCCATGTCATGTGCTCTTGTGCAAAATTCAAGCGCATTTCCTTTCGAGCCATGTTCAGTGGAGGTTTATTCGTCAATCTTATAGTGTCTGTAAATGTGCAGCATTCCTTATCATTCTTTGAATAGTAAATAAGCTCACTTTAACGCCAGCATTTGCCCTGATCTGCGAGTTCGATGCTCTCTTATCAGCATTGGATATCACTTTATTATTACCGCCTTTATTATTTTTACCATATCCCGATTTATTGCGCAAGAATGCGGATACAACTTTACGACTTCTACCGATTGACTCTTTGTAAGCTTCAATTTTCGATGTCTCTTCCACATATAGCGATTTTTCTTTACCCATTTAGCAACAAAAAAAAATTTGGTTGTCATACACATCCAAATGATGAAGATCTACTAAAAAGAATTTGCATGCGCTAACCTGATGAAGCAAAAATAAAGCACACTTTTCCATCGAAAATAAAAGAAAATAGCAAAAAACCGCATAACGGGATCTTTCCATCGCGTGTTCTTTTTGCCAATGAGAGTATGTACAAAAATGAGAAAAATATTGGGTCTACAAGTAAGTTTCAAGCGTTTTTTTCCAAAATTTGAAGTTTTATTATGAAAACATAGTTACAATGCTTTATTTATCGTCCATCGGGAGCTACTACTTTCCCCCATCTTTCTGGCAATTTATGAATTCCGGACCAAAAAAATTTCTCGTCTTTCGAACCCAAGAACGTATCGAGCCAATTTTTGATTTCCTCTACTGAGCTGAAGCGTATTCCCGTAAGAGCGTTCTGCATTTAACGAAACAAGTGGTAGTCAGATGATGCAAAGTCTGGACCGTAAGGCGGGTGAGGCAGAATTTCCCATCCACTATTTACCAAATAGTTTTTCACCGAAACCGCAACATGTGGCCGAGCGTTGTCGTGATGAAAAATGACGGACTCATGCCTGGTCTCATATTCTGGCCGTTTTTGTTTTAATGCCCGCTTCAAACGAATTAATTGGGTTCGATATAATGGTCCTTTGATGGTTTCACCACTCGGAAGCAGTTCGTAGTATACGACACCCTTTTGATCCCACCATATGCAGAGCATGACCTTAATTACGTGAATATTTCGTTTCGGCGTCGATTGGGCGGGCTCGCCGGGCTTTGTATACGATTTTCTGCGTTTAGGATTATCATAATAAATCTATTTCTCATCACCAGAGACAATACGATGCAAAAATGATATATTTTTATACCGCTGCAGTAACATTTCGGACATGCAAAATCGCCGTTTGACGTCTCTTGGCTTCAATTCGTGCGGCACCCAGTTTCCAACCTTTTGAATGATTCCCAGTGCTTTTAGGAGCAGGGAAACGGCTTGTTGCGTGACGCCCAATGATGCAGCAAGTTCTTCTTGAATCTAACACGGATCCTCATCCAGTAAAGCGTCCAATTCCTCGTCTTCAAAACTTTTCGGCTTTCCGGGGCGATCTTTGTCTTCAACTCCAAAATCACCACTTTTGAACCGTTTGAACCACTCGCCGCACGTCCATTCACCAATACATTCCGCCCCATAAGTTTCCGAAAGCAAACGATAGGCTTCAGCCGCACTTTTCTTCATATTAAAGAATAAAAGTAGCGCTTCGCGCAAATGACGTTTATTTGGCTGGAAACTTGCCATGATTTTGCTCGATAAAATGTACGACACCGATAGAACTGGCAACAGCAATTATATGAAGCTGATGGAGGGTGGGCTAACCTGATGACGCGCAGTGTATCAAACGCCGACTCTCCAAAGCCTCCTTCGTTTGTTACTCATTGATTTATAAGATTTATTTCCATGTTCTCGGACGGGTACTAGAAAACTGAAGGCATTGACGCTTGGATCTTGTCTTCGAAATTGAATTCTACGTATACCAATCCTTTAGTATACCGTACACTGTAGTGTATTTCAAGCCGAAGTCTCAGCTTTATATCAGCTCAATACTTGGCTCAGCCTAAATACAGCCATGTGAACAAATATCTAATTTCGAACATTATTGAAAGACTACCACGTATCTCATTACGAGATAGCTTAATAGCACAGAATTATACTCTGGATTGTCCTGATTATGAACTGGCCTATATTCTCAAGTGCTCTATAGTGCCAGTCATAGATGGACTTATCGGGACAACTGTGTTACATCTAAACTCGATTCCAAGCTCATAAATTTAATATTGAAATACGCAAAACACAATAGAGTACTACTCACGATGATTTCTGCAGAGGCTACATGAACAAAGAGGAATGTAAATCTGCTGCGTACTTCCTGTGTAATTGTCCTGCATTAGTCCACATCAAAATGCTATTTCTAGGCGGTTACCACTTCTGAGATCTGAATGATCTCTGATCTATAGTATAGTCGTCAAGAAACTTCTGATATACCCGCATTTTTAATGAATCTTTGCAAAGGAATCGGCTCTAGTTCTGTTTATGCTTGTAAGTTGTCTTTAAGCTTCCAGAGTGGCCAGACATTGCTTCGATCAAGTATCTGAGTACAGTAATTATATAGATAAACGTCGGAGTTCTAATTAAAAAGCCATGCAAAGTTTCTACCTATAGACTTTTGTAATCAATTTTCTGAAGCCTGAGCTACTACTGTCTCAACCTTGGCGGTAACTCTGAATGAGGAACCATGGCAAACGTCAATAAAACTCGTTGGATCAAAATCGGTAGCCACCATATCAACTAGTGATTTCAGGGTGTAGTAGATGGTCATTTTAATTAAACCAATTAGAAATTTGATAAACTCTTTTGTTTCAAAGGGAGATTTGAATCAGTGTGAACACAAAACCATTTACCTAGAAAGCTAACCACCAAAGAACAGAGGCGCCTCTGATGCTGATCAGGTAAATCTTGAGAAACCACTTTCAGATCAAACATCGTTTTCTTCGGCTTTAAATCCATTACTGTTATTAAAAGCGAATTCCCAGAAACAATAAATCTCCATCAAACCGATAATTTTCTCCCAAAAAAACTCATGGCCAATCTCTACACCAAGAGAGCATATTAGTAGGTAGATACCCACACGTATCCATTGTATCTGTTGGTCTCATCCCGAATGAGTTATTCTTTAGTGATTCATCCTAATTGGATTGCTGGTCTTTACCTCGACCTCATCCTCTCCATTAAATCGGTCGTTTTCGATGCACTCTATAATTTTCCAATATAAATAATGAAGAGTCACGGCTGGAGACGTTTGATGGTGTGGCGTGGTGTGGTGTGGCACGTCTCAGTGGAACGAACGACAATGTCTACTGTCTGCACAAATAAAGGATCAACTGTGGGTTCAGGAGAGCAAGCACACATCCAGACTCTTGGATACGAACCAGACTTAAACAGAATCTTTAGTGTTTGCCCAACGAATGTAATAAGAACTCGAGTATAACTATGAACTCTGGTGGAAGTGGCCTGATTTTTTGGCACAGCACCAGGAGCAATCGTAAATATAAAAGAACGAGGAGAATCCATGAAGAGGGAAAAAACAAAGTATTCCTAAGGCGCGGATATCTTTTTCATGAAAGGTAAACAAATCCCAAATCCAAATCCGAATATGGTCCTACAAATGTTTTATCTTCTTTCCTTTACCCAGGAACGATAAATGGAAATGGTGGCTCCTAAAGCGCTCACTATTACCATTGTCCTGTGGACCAAATGAGATTCTAGGGATATCACGCCCAAATTTCTCCGTCGGCCCTCAGGCAGGTTTCAACTTTTGATAAATGTGATAATTATGAGCGTTTTGGCATTCTGGACAAGTGTTTGAATTCAGTTCGCGACCAGGACAGCCAAATTAGACGCCGATGGGGACTGCCAAAGTCATAAAAAAGGATTCTCAAATCTTTTCTCGTTATTTCCTTTTTTTTTTCTGTCTCCTGTTCCTTATGGTCCTTCAGCCGCGGATTATGTGATCTGAATAATTCAATGAGTAAAGAGGTAAGAGAGTGCGATTTTGGGTCTGTCGGTCTTTTATTTTTCAGAGGAAACCTTCTGGCGCATTCAAATGAATGCAAATGTACAGAAGGGTAGAAGATTAACAGCAAAAGGATGCGAGAAATGGAAAATAAATAAACTCAGCAACAAGAATAGAATTCGATGGGATTTTCGGTGAATGGTGGTGGAGTCCCAGCCGAATTCGAGGATGGATAAATATTTGTTTTGTGTTTCACAGGCTTAAGCGAGGGACAGACAGGCTAAGTAGTGCGCGTATTGACACTTTATATTGATCGATACGGTCCCTGATGGAAAGGGTATTAAGGAGATATGCATAGTGATTTAGGATAGAGATCAAAGATCAAATAACTTACCGAAACACTTGGCATGTGTGAAAAAGAATGTTAATGTGTAGATTCGTCTTAAGTGGGATATACATCGGATAGGTGCATTTGCATTTGAGTGCGCATTTGCATTTCTAAAGCAGGCCGCTAAAAGAAAAAGACGATCTGCGACAGGAGGTATCTGAGACATGCCTTGTGCAAGGTTAGATATAAGGATCACTGCAGAGGTGTAAACATAATATCTGATTGTAATTCGTAGATCAAATACGTTTGTTAAATATTAGTTGAGTTATATTTAAACGATCCCAGAATATCAGAGCTTAAGGGGGCACACCTTTTGAATAAAACACCTTTTGATTGAGAACACGTCCAAAAATTTCAGTTAATCACAAAGAAGTTATTAATGCACACCCGCTGGCAGATTTGTGCTATTTTGAATTACGGTTTAGCAATTGGGTTTTAGTGATACTTGATGCTGAAGGCTTGTTGAGATAAGCAGAGAAAGAAGTTCAAAGGCGTTAGATACCACGCTCGGGAGGACAAATTCTGAAGGAGAGATTACACAACCATTGAATGTCTTATGCAATTATGCTAAGGTTTTACGAGATGTGTATCATCAAATTGAATCCGTACCTTTTAGAGATCCATACGATTCATTTGAGATACAAAAAACTAGGTTGTCATTCCCCAATACCATTGACCATTAACTGCAAGAGAGTTCTTCGCCGCGGTTTGAAGAAAAATAGTCAAATGATGTCTTAGCCCAAAATACATACCCAACGATGACACGTTTGGAGTGCATTTCCTTCTCATAAAATACATTGGGTTCACATCAATCTAAATGGGAGAATTTTGCTTTTAAACGTACATGTGTATGTATGTACGTACCTATCATCAAGAAAATCGGCCCCTTTGCTGAAGATTGAATTGGATGCTGGAAAATTCGCTGTTCACTTGTTGCAGTTCAATAATCCATGTACGTACGGTGTTTGCACCTTACAATACCAGAAGGAGGACTAGCATGTTGCAGTTTTAGTATACAACGAAACAGGTTTGCAATGAAAAATACAGAAACACCTTTACAGGTCGTTTTTTACTACTTATTTCAAATAGCTGCTGTCAAATAGACTCGCTTCCAAGTGCCGTCAGAGAATCCCAAAGGAAGACCATGAATGTTGCGACGTTCTTTCAATGTAAGATACATGCATTCAAAACTATGACCATTTTGTGCAAAGATAGACATTGAAAGCCTATGAGAGACATCCAAAGTACGCCGATGATATGAAGGTGAGCAGAATATGATTAAATGTAAATATGTAACGGATGCCCAGATAGCAACGACAGTTTTACTATTTGTTTCAACATCTGCCAAAGTTACATCTAGCTGTCAAAATATTCAGTAAGGTTTGCCATTTCACCATGTATAATTTCAAGCTTGCCGAATGTGCGGAAATTATTAAAAAGTGAATTTCGTCGTTAGGTCGGTCGTGTGCAGGCAATTCGTCGCACCAGGAAAACTGTATCTGTATCCTTGCCTCTGGAAGATTTCCCAGGATTTGCGTTGACATTAGTTTCCATTGTCGAAAACATTTACCACAATCATGCGTTATCTTACGCAGAAGAGGATCCAAAATTCCTGCCAAATAAGGACTAATCGCGTTGTAACTCCAGGGTGTAAAAAACGATGACAGAAATCAGCAAAAATCAGCTTGGTAATGTTGTGTTCCTTGGGTAGAATGATGTGATGTTTTGTGTCGAACGAAAGATCTGCTTTTTGGCTTCTTCCTCCTACGCGTAAAATTTGATCATCATCCAGAGAGAGAGTAAGACAAGCAAGTCTATAGGTTTTCGCAAAATGCGATAGAGTCTCCAAAACTCTGATTTTGAAGCCATTTTATTAAATATCGCTACGCATCGCTTATTTCCGTGGCTTGAAGTATTTCTGTTATTGCGTGGGACTGCTTTCGACACTTAGAGATAAAGCCGAAAATGAAAGCTGTAATTCGAATCAAACGATGCCACCGAGATACGCGAGATAATAAGGAATCAAAGATGTGATCGATATTGAAGGTTGGAAACGAAATGTTCTTCAATCTTTTTAATGACCGGCCATGAATTTTTATTTTTCCGTAACCAATGGGGTCCTGTCCACCAGATGGGGTGTTTAATCAAGACAGACGGTGCTATACCGCGCGAAGCGCAGTCGGTAGGATTTTGATCCGACCTAATGTGGAACCATCTGTTCCTTTGGATTATATTTAGGATCTCAGCTGTTCGATTTCCCACGAAAATATCCCAACGACGTGAATGAGACGAAAGCCAGGAAAGAACAACCAGCGAGTCACACCAAGCGAATACATTCGAACAGGTCATATTTACCGATTTTTCTACAGCGGTGAGCAATCGTGTGAGCAATAGTGCTCCACACAATTCCAAGCGAGGGATTGTAAGTTGTTTTATGGGAGCAACTCTAGTCCTAGCTGCAACAATATTAGTTTCAATATGTCAATTGGGAAGCACGTAAAGAGAATATATAACCGCAGCATACGCGGATGCCGAAGCATCTGAAAAACCGTGTAGTTGAAATGATTGATTTGAAATGGTGAAGCCGATAGATCGAGGAATGTTAATTTGAGTCAGCCTATAGAGCTGCTGACGACTGTTACACCATTGTGTGGCGATGGAATCTGAGAGCAGATCATCCCAGCTAAGTTTCTGATGCCAAAGTTCTTGTAGAAGTATTTTACGTTGAACGACCGACGGTGCAAGAAACCCGAGAGGAACGGAAATGCGTGAAATATCCCTTAAAATTTCACGTTTGATGTTAGATCCTTGAGGAGACAAGTTAAACCGAAACGAAAAATAATCGCACTTAGAGTTCCAGTAGAGACCGAGAACTTTCACCCACGAATCATTTTCTTCATCCATCAAAACACTGTCAATTTGCATTTGTCCTTCTTGAAGCAATTCTGTACAATTGCTTTGCCACTTGCTTAATTCTATGCCACCTTTTGAGAGAAGTTCGACGAGATGTTGCTTTTTAAATACGACATCAGGGAGTGAGTCGCCACCCGACACCACATCATCGACGTAAATGTCAGTAATTACTATCTCTGATGCAACAGGATATTCTTCACGATAACCGCGCGCCAATTGTTCAAGAGTCCGTATCGATAAATATGGAGTGCAGATATGTCATAGTGCGTAAACAAAAGTGTTCTACCGGTGCAATTGGTGATTTTCGCCACAGTATCCGCTAATAATCAACATCTTCGTCTGCTACCCAGATTTGACGGAACATCTTTATGATGTCTGCCGTATGGCGTCGAAAAAAGATTACGATGTATAGGTGGCCCAATCATGAGCGAACCGTTCAGGGAGTTCCCCTGAGTGTCCTTGACGGATCCATCGAATACTTTGCGTATATAGTATACATTTAGCTTCGATATCTCTGAGGAAGGAAGTAGGGAGGGCAAGAACAGTAATATTGCAGATATTTGACAAGAAAATCAAGATAGGATAAATGGATGATGTTTTTTAGTATATATCTTTTAAATCAGTTAAAATAGAAGATATAAAGATATTTCCAAACACCCAGAAATGTCGATTCGGCACCGATCAGCTGAACGCATCGCCAGAGAGTCAACCCGGCTTATTTTGCGGTTGCATTTGGGCCTACATCTGTGTAAGATTATGCTGATGCAAGAATGAAGCCGAACGACCATAGGCAATGCCGTGAGTTTGCTAATTCGGCGCTGGAAATGATGGCCGAAGATCCGGATTTTGCCCAAAAAATCATCTTCTCAGACGAGGCTCATTTTTGACTCAGCGGCTATGTGAGCAAGCAAAATTGCCGTTATTTGAGCGAACAAAGTCCACAAGTGTTCGGCTAAACATCAATGCGTTCACAAAAATTGACTGTTTGATGCGTTATATGGCATGGTGGCATCATCGGACCTTATTTCTTTCGAAATGAGGAAGGAGCGTTGCCGTCAACGGTCTCAGGTCTTGAGCGATGTTAACCGACTTTCTGTGTCAGAGCTCGACAACACCGATATATTCAAGCTGTTGATCCAACAAGACGGCCCTATAAGATATATAAGCGACGTAACGCTCGAAGTTGTGAAGGATAAATTTGACGACAGAGTCATCTCACGGCGAGCTCTAGTCAATTGGCCGCGATCATGCGATTTGACACCACTCCATTAATTTTCCTGTGGCTACGTCAAGTCTTTAGTCTACGCTAACAAGCCAACCACTTTGGATGAGCTCGAGGCCAATATTCGACACGCTATTGCCGGAATAACGACGCACATATTGGACCGAGTCACCAAAATTGGACCGACCGCTTGGAGCACTGCCAGCGAAGCCGAGGCTGCCATTTGAACGATGTTCTCTTCCACACATAATGGCATGAACGTAGCTTCAAAATAAAGTTGGAATCAATTTTATATCTCACATCGTTGTTGGTTCATTTCAATTTTTTTTCCTATCGCACCCTTTATAACACAAATGGTATGTACATATGCATAGGGACTGGAATCTGCGCGTGAATCAATCAATAACGAAGGCCGTGTCCTCAATCTCTGCCACTTGATTTCTAGAAACAGTATTTTGTGAGGAAGATTGAAGACCACCTAAACTGGACGGTCCTTATAGGTTTTCGACTAGGTCCCTCACGGAGCAAACATGACAGTTCATCGAATCCAGGGAAGTACCCGAAAAGAGTAAACTGATACTCACAACCATTTTGCCATTTAAAAAGTTGCATTCAATTATTTGAAGTCTATGTAAAGCTTACCCGATACTGATCAATACCACCAGAGCTGTTGTAATTGCAAGAATGTTTCATATTTGATACCAAGCAGGATTTCAGACAAGATAATTCACTATGATGAGACTTCTAGATTCTCATTTATAGGTTTTTAGAAGAAGATTTTCATATCTTCAGCACATCTTCTATAAGAATTTCGTGATTCTCCAGTACTCTGTTGTGATGATATCTAAATTTATGGCACAAAACACGGGTGAATATTTTTCAGACCAAGATGAAGTACCTCACGCTAACAAACCAAGAGCCTTACCATCTTTGTCAACGCACTTTTGTTGAGAGTTTCCACTCGATACAATACAACAATGTGAGCCTAGGGATGTAATGACGACCAACTTTAGCCTATGGGTGTTACTACAAGCCCAGGAAACTCGATAAAGTACGTTTTCTTCCCGTTTTGCTGCATAGAGGTGGATTGTAGATGATGAGTTGCAACGATGAGATGATGTTAAAAGCAGTCAAAAAGAAAACTTTTCAGAAGATTTGCTGTCCAATTAGTTAGAATGATTGATGTCGCGCTAGACGAAACGAGGAGCTACATATATGAGCTGCATGTCGACATTGACAAATTTTAGTTGGCACGTTGTTGTAATATTCTTGTGTAACGTAAGATGGTGCTTTAGATGTCAATCCTAACACCTGACAAAGTCTGGACAATGTGTGCAAGCCAATTAAGGATGTGGTTACAGGCAAATACTTATTAAATTTTCAAGTAAACCTCTCTCAGAGCTTATCCTTTCTTTGTGCTGTCTGCATGTTCGTCATCTACCGGGCTTCAGCCGCAAAAAGTATTTATTGTGGGCAAGTAAATAGCTGTTTTAGGGTATAGTCATTCCATAGGTATCTGTACTTTTATAACAGGCGGAAATTAAATTTCACCGGTGGAGATTAATTTCATGTTTTGAATACCAGATTCAAATTCCAATGCTTTAAAGCTTTTATGTGTGAGTACTTGCCGAATTTTTGATCGAGCTCAAAACCTTGGATAATTGATCGATCGACCCAAGAACTTTAAATGAATCCCGAAAGATATGGAGTGCGTTGTTGGGCCAATGGCCGCAATGAACTTATGTTATGAGCTCGCTTTCCACAATTATTAGTGGACACAGCAAAGGCTTTTAAGAAGACAAAAACCAACATATGTAGGTCCATGTGCAGTTTAAGAGGCAGTCCTTTATTCTAAATTTTCAGTGTCAGCCTGCGTAGCAAATTTGAAACATTTTATATTCATCTCATACATAAATAGCCAACGTTGTGAGCTAAACTTGAAAGAGGTTTGTATAGTTAGAAATACAGGAGCTAAAGTGCCCCTTCTTAACAACTGAAACCTTGTCGACAATTTTTAAGATTTTCTTCACGCTTTTAATGTAAAACTAAAATAAATTTTGCCTGTCATACTCTGAGGTATTAGCGGATTTATCACGTCTTGGAATCCTATGAGTGAATATTTCATTATTTCATTTTTCATATTTTCATATTTCATTAGCTGCCCCAATGAAAAACGCACACCTCAAATAAATCTCTATTTGCAAACGAACCAAATAATTCATTCCACACCTTGTGGCACACATCAAAAATTCTGTCAGCCATTATTTAAGAAAAAAAAAAAAAATGGTGTTAGTATCTAACGTTAACGGTGTTATCTTTCCAACAGGACATACAATAAATGAAATCCAAGTAAAATACCACTTACGCAGGGCCACAAAGCAATGAGAAAGCGAGAGAAAAAGAATAAGAAGCAATCGTAATAAAGGATAAATCCGAAAAACCAGAGATGAAATAAAATTATAAATGTCTTCCGAGTAGGGGATACATCCGCAGTTGTGCTCGGTACTGGCATCATCTCGTGTACTTCACGAAAACGAAATCACATCTCATATTTCCATATGACAGGACAGGATAAAGGACTTTCTTGCTACTGCGCTGCTCACCCCTACTCCTCCTCGTTTTTTTCTTTTTTTTATTGTCATATTTTCCTTCTAAGATCAAGGAGCTATTGTTAGGCAGGGATTCGAACGAAAATTGGATGAAGGTTATTTCTGAAAGCGAAAACATTTATTTATTTATTTTTTTTTTTCCCATTTCATTCGAAATCCAATTTAGAAGCACCCGGTCCATGGTCAAAATAAAAGGAAAAAGGAAGAAAAATACTCCACTCATTGCCTTCTGGAAGACGTAGTAAGCTGAAATAAAATAGAGTCGACATCTTTGGCACAACGGGAGGGAAATGGGACTTAGCAAAAACCCATCCCATGCCATACATATGTCATTTTGATGAAGAGCCTGGATAAGGCACAGGAGGCCGACAAAAACTCCTTGAGATACGCCTAATTCCGTTGCGTTGCGTACTCATGTACTGAATGGGGAACTCCTTGAGGAACCTGGCTCATTTACTAACAGGCATCACCAGCAGCTAACACCGGCATTCGCAGCAGAAGACTGCTTATCTCGTGAACGGATCTAATTCGTGTCCGAGTGTTGTTTTTTCGAGAATATGCGGCATACTATACTTACGGATACTCGCACTCGCACTCGCACTCGCACTCGCACTCTCATTTGGATTTCGTATCTTTGAGTTTTGTTTGGCCTAATGTCAGTGAAATGAATTCATTTATGGGCATTGTTATCGCATAAGTAGCTGCTGCACGACTCCTGGTGCTCGTTCTACTTTTTCCCTCCACTGTACGAATGCCCCCGGTAACTTTAAAAGCATCTTAAGAATACGAGTATAAACAAAGATGGTAGAGGAGCAGCCTCACAAATGGAGTTGCAAATGCTCGTTTTGTGTTTGTTTTTACTATTCGTTGTTGTCCTTCGTTTCCTCTCCAGCTAAGATGAAGTCACCTGGGTAAAATTTATGAGTTCAAGATAAGACGTCGGCGCAACACAGGAGCTCAAACATGGTCATGCCATTGTATTGTCTATGTAGCGACTGTTTTTTATGTTTTTTTTTTTTTTTTTTAGATCAGAAATGAGAAATTGCATGCGTAGATAGATGCACTCTATAGATACAGTATATACTCGTAACATACTTGTACTTTTGTTTAAACTCGAGATTATTCACAATTATTTAGCTGGAGCAACAACTTTCACTAAATGCAGTTGGCTCGGAGAGACTAGACGGTTAACTGAATTGAAATTTCGTATCTGCGTGTACGAGTATCTCTGACCATAAAAGGCACAATCAATTGTATGGTTCGGGAGCGGGCATGAGTACAAGTATCTCTTGTAACGCACAACCGGAAGTAGGTGACAACACCAAGATGTGTTTCCCGGATAAATGTCACTAATGCATTCGCTTTCATTCTCTCTGCGTGTGACAGGCAAACATCCTCATTTAGTTGGAGGAGTTATGTAAACGCATCACGGTCTGGTGTGGTGTGGAGTGGATCACCTTTAAATGTTATTTCGGTTCCAGATACGTGTGTATGATCTCATGGATGACTCTTTTAGAGATGCAAACATGAATTTCGATGGGATTAGCTTGTCAGACAAAGTGCCGCTCGCAACTAGAATGCATATTGCATGCGATCAATGTTGTAAGTTGATGTTCCCACTGCTTGCACACCCGGTGTGGTCACCTTCCGGCGCGTCAAACAGTGGCGACAATTTTTCTTCGTTTTTGCTTTTTTGTATCTACGATGTCGCTTGGTTCAAACGATCCCGACAGACAGATGATGAATTCATTAGAAAGACATCACTTGCAGCATGTTAATTCATTTCCAACAAATGGATATCGGATGTTATTTCTATGTGCACTAACACACGCACAAATTACAGTAGATGCGCTATCCACACCTTGGGATTTGTTGTGTTTTATTGTATTGTAGATATCAAAGACTTTGTTGTGGGTTTTTGGTTAGATCTATATGGGAGGGAGAACTGGGAAATGAGGTATATTCGTGGAAAAACCGGGAATATTTCAGTTTATGATGTTTGTTCAGTTGCATGTGTGTGAGGGGCGGAGGAGGTGGAATTAAGATAAATATTTGGGATTAACAAAAGGAGAGAGAATAGATGGAAATTTTTATTTGGTGTTGTGGAGCATGCATTATGCAGACGCTTAATTGTGTAGCCTCGTGTGATAGTTCGTTAGGGAAGAACTATTTGGTAGGGTACGCTTTGATGTACTTTACATGCATAGACCATCACTAACAAATTTGAATTACATCAGCCTACCAATGGAACTTTTGATGAAGACAAGTCAGATATAATTTAAAAAGCTGAGCTTGCATCTCTTGGTGTTCCATTGCACTCAGAATGCGTTTCGGGTAGACTTCAGGAAGCCAATCATGGGAGCAAAGAATTTTGAAGTTTTACTGGGTTCTAACTTGGTTTTTAACAACGTCCATTCCCAGTCAATATTTTCTTCGAAAAACAATGAAGTTATCGATATTACAGTCTACGTTTAGAAGAGTAGGTAAACAAGTTTCTTCAGTCACAAACATGACTTTTTATCCGACGAGGTATAATCTGAGCCTAGCTGTGAACTGCCCCGTAAATCTGGGTGAATTAGACGGTACATGGGCCGGAATCTCAGTCAATCATCTTAAAATTGAGCTTGTTCTTACCACGTACCTAATGGAAACATTTTTCACTCAATAGCGTCAAAGTGGACATGCAATAAAAGCAGAACTACTGCTGCTCCGAAAATATAAAGTCGCCTTTAGGTTAGGACTGACATTGGCTAGAGCCTGACCTGTAGGGAGAATGTAGGTGAATATATTCAGAAAATTCCAAATATTCAAGACAGTGAGGAAGTTTTAAGTTTTATTACTGCAGCTAGTATTCTTGTAAAATCAGCTGACGTAATAAACACTTAGTCTAGTCATATCTGACATTATTGGTACACGCATTCATCATGGATGTAGTGTTGAACAATTCAATTCATTTCAACAGCTGTTTGGCATGTGGCATTTATACAATGACGCCGCGTTAAAAATTATTGGCTTTCGCTGTTTACGACCATAGAATGAGGCGACATGGAAAATCGTGATGTAATTGACATTTAAAAATGTACATTAACACAGGATCATTTTAAGACTGCCAAAAACCCGGAAGGTTCACGCAGTGTACGGACTCTGAAACATCGAATCAGATAAAGACTGCTGCGAACACAGGTCCGTCATCGGGAAAGACATCAGAATCTATTTCGAGGGTCGAACGATGGCACCACCCCGCATCTTCAATTGTTTTAGAAAACGTTGTAAAGTTCTCAAATTAAGCAACGTCACGAACAAGATTCTGCTTGCTAACCAAATGAAAATCCTAATAAATAACGTTCCGAACTTCTTATCGTCGGATGATTGGCCAGATAGCAGTTCAGTTCAGACCTTAAGCCGTTAAATCACAGGCAATGGTCCATCCTAAAGGGCATCTTTAGCTTGACAAGGATTCAAGTGAGCCCCTATCCGAGCAGTAGACATACATGTTCTGAGATTGATGATGCTTGCTCGTATCGAATTTGAAATAACAATTGACCGAAAGCAGGGTTAATCTTACTCAGCGTGTTAGAGATCTTAGTGCTGTAATTTAAATGTTGGCTCCAAAGTTACTTAATATCATTGACCTTAATAGCAAATCCAATTTCACTAATTGTCCTATGTTAAACTTGGTTTACTAAGTCCTTCAGCCGAACTATACATCGTTAGGGTTTCGACCCAGCTGTCATCTTTGATGAAAATATTTTTTTAGCAAAGACGCTACGGAATGAGCTGCGGTTTATTTTGAAATTAATAAAATTCTTGAATTAGATGTAATGTCCTGCATTGCAACACAGTAACGTAAATAGGTGCAATGTTGGAAGAAATCCAAGAATTATCCTCTGTGTTTGCCCATTTGTGTTAGGAAAAGGGGATAGAAAAGTCCTGCCTTTCCCAAATCAGGACTTGTTGTGTTTTGTGACCGTTTGATTAAATTTTGTACGTTCAGAAAACGATGTCATTGCCAAAACTCACTATTCGGCATAATGGTATAAGCAAAGGATGGAATATTCGATCGTTTCTCATTGCCATGAACAGACCGGTAATCACTCAGGCCATCTAAATGTAGTAGGCTTAATTTCTCCTGTACGAATTTACAACTACTCGCTTGACTAAAGACCTTACGAGTACCATTCTTGGCATTCTAAAACGCAAATCAATTCTCCTCTTCACCTGAAGTTGAGTTACAGTTGAGTTGAGTTCACTTACGTGACTACACTATACCGTGTTCTTAAAATCAATTAGTGAATGGTTTCAGAGTGCTCAGTTAAAGGCTTTCTATACCAAAATAAATTGATTAAAATTATTTTGATGAAGGCGTTGCGCCGTGGTTAAGTTAGTCGACCATTGCGGCAAAAAGTCTGGCCATAAAAAAAAGGAAATAAGTAATTTTCAAATTTCGAAAATGAAAACTTTCTCACAAGAAAAATATTTCCAAAAGATAACAAGACGAAAAACCCAGTAAGTGAAGAATCCACCCCGTGGGTCCACTCGGAGGTTTTGTGCCATCAAACTACTTTTTTTCATATTTTAATTTTAGTCTTTTAAGACACTAAAGATATATGTATGTGCATAAACTATCTGAAATCTGATAATCCTCAAATCAGATCTCCATTCTGATTTCTGACAGAAAACATATCTGGCGAAAATTGCGCTTAACAAAGAAGTCGCCAATCGGAGGTGGTCAACACTGCAGTAGTATTCGAGTTTAGCGATAAAGCCATAGAAATGAAAACGGCGTGAGCATTGAGAGAAACATCTTGAAGTTTATGCTAAGTCATGTCAAGGGTCCCGTATAGAATAATCTTTAAGACAAGCTACCGGACAACCAAGTCTAAGATTGGTGACTGCATGAGAACTTAAACATTTTTGGTCCTATTCAGCTTGGACCTAGCTTTTAGACCCCTGGTAGCTGCTGAATGGTTATCGATGAAAACCAAAATCTTTTCTTGAAATAAGAGTCTGGCACCATAGTTGGGGATGTTAAAGTAACTTTGCAACACGTAGATAAGGCAGGAACATCTTCTAATGATTTTTTTCGTTGTTGCATCGATAGAGAGAATGTGGAAACAAGAGTCAAGGCGTTTGCTGTTGAGCAGCAGCATAGCACTGTTTTCTACAACAAAAACAAATTCTGGGAAATTATAATTCTTCCACTATCTTCAAAATGCCTCCAGGAGCAACAAGGAGAATCAGCTAAGGTTGCCCCACAGTGAGACTAAATTAATTGAAGTGAATCCTCCCGCTTACAGTGGATAACCATCCACCCCAACCGCGCTCACAAATATGTCCATATGAAGAGCGTTTAGGTTAAGCTAGGTCCCCGAGATTTGTACCAACAATCTCCATGTTTAGACGAAAGAATATGGTGAAAGCCTGATAGTATTCGGACCCAACGCCAAAAGTTGCAATATTCACCGGGAAATTACCTATCACTCTAAGAAAACAAAAATCATGTACTCTCCTAAATGCCAAGTACGTTCAAGAAAGTTATATTTTTATCTTCACGGGAAACTTGCGCCTGTCTTCCGAATGGAGAGATACGCAACCCCGACAGCGCTTAAAGTCTTGATAAAACCTATCACCTCTTCCGAGCTAGTCTTAGAAGAATATAAGGCTTCTCAGAATGCAGTCAGAAGGCTGAATTCACTACGCTTTGTTTAGGTCCCAGATTACTACAGAATCTCTAGAAAGTTTCTCATGATCTGTTCCTGCATTATGATTTCCTGCGTCCTCAGTAAGGGCTTATATTGGTAGAATTACTGCCGATCGTATGACACTTCACATTTCCGGCTGACCAAACGAATACTTCTCGGCGTCTGCCAGACATCAGCGGCTTTCTTGTTGTCAATAAGTATGTAGGACGCACCGTAGATGGCTTGCTGGCGTCCTAGCTGAAGACTTGGTTTTTGCTAAGCATATACATAAGTGCCCTAGAAATACATATATAGGTGCTTGCTGTGAGATTGATGACGACAGCGCGAAGCACTTCTTCCGTGTGTGCCCGGATAAGCTGGAATTAGGCTGAAAGTACCCGGCACTGACGCAGCGTTTACTCAAATTTCTTCAGAAGGCTGAGGCATCTCTGGAAGAAGAACATACAAGGAGGACAAAGAACTAATTCTTATTTAGGTGCTCTGTTCCTAGTTATGTCAAGGAATAAGAATGTTCTGCATCGTTGTAAGACATTATTAAATCATTATATTCGTCCACAACCCTGCCAAAATGAATGCCTTGGAAATGTTTACAATTTCAGCTTCAAATGTCTCAGGTTTAGATGGGAAAGTTTACCTCCAAAAATTTGTAATCATGGTTAGCTGTCATAAAGCAAAGTACTCAGTGATCTTTGAATTATGAATGATTAGCTCAACAAAACTCGAAATACATGCTCAACAAATTAATCAAAGCTTCCGTGTATTAGCTTTTTTTCACATTTCCGCAAAATTATGCCTCTTTCTAGATAATAACATTCGCTACATTTGCTCATGGTTTAAAGTACTAAATTCTACGACAAATTTTATCCTTAAATAAATTCCAAGCACAAAACGAAACGAACCATGTCCGTTCCAACTCATAAAATTAAAAATAAAAAAAATAAAAAAATTTTGAAAAATAAAATTTTGAGCTCTATCATGTCGTCTGACTTTAAAAATCTTTCTTCACCATAACCCCTGTGAGAAAGACAAAAAAAAATTCAAAAATTTATCTGTGTTTATTCGACTGGAATTTAACATTCCTTTCTAAAAAAAACAAAACAAAAGAACCTCCTCAACAATTTATCACAAATATTCCGGCAATAACAATGCAAAGCTATCCTGCTGCTGCGCCATAATTTCTACACTCACCCGCATAGACAGTTGGATTCGTCCTCGTATCTCTAATTCCGGTTCAGTTGAAAATTCCTGACACAGTTTTGCATGCATCAGCGAAAACTGCCATAAAAATCAAAACCAATTCCAGAACGAGATACCGGAAAGAGGATACGGATACAAATGTGAGTACGAATACAAATACGGATTCTCCCGTATCGAGCGGTTGTTAGATGTTCATACTCGTAGCTCTACCCTGTCTGATGAGGAATTGCCAAAGAGTAGAGCCATTTTCGATTTAAGTACCATCTCACTGCACAAAAATGGTTTCCTTTTGCAGCTGTATCCAGGGCATTTGAAAAAATTTAACTGCAAGCTCCTAAAATTTAAAACAATTTCAAAGCTTTAGAGGCAGCCGATCTGGGGATAATGAGATTACTCCCCTGTGGGGAATACAAACAAAAAAAAAAATCAACACACACACAATCCAATAAAATGTATCTCCAACTCAAAACGAAATCAAATCCTCCAACTCGACAAGTTGCTGGGGGAAGAGGTTGCTCTGGCTATAAATACACAAAAGCCACTCTAGCCAGAGAACCCTGAGACTTGGTTTTAGTTTAGTTGTTGGCAGATTGTATCTGCGGGTCAGAGCACCACACAGGTGGTAAGCCGGTAATTTGCCGCAAATGAATTGCTACAAGCGGTACGGAACCTCACCTCATACAGAGTTGGGCCATGCTCAAAGATACTTGTAGTACACCCAGATATACTCGTACAGATGCAAAGGCATGAGAAGGCCAAGTGCCAGGGTGAAACTCTAATCAATGTCGATTTAGTTGGCACGAAATGGGATTTGTGGGATCTTTGGTTTGTCCTTGAACTACGGCAGGCAGCATTTCCAGTTGTACTCGTATGCAAACTTCCATAGGTTGAGTAATTGCGGGGTTTTTGTACTGTACACCACCGGCAAATAGAAGACGAATTGGAACGAAGAGAAATTTGATATCCACAAAGTGGTAGAGGACAGACTTTTTGTACTACAAGAGATGGAATTTAGATGAATCTGTGGTGATTCGCATTTGACAAAGATACAAAGTTTACGATCACTTTGAGAGTTTTATGTTTCGAATTTCCCCAGAGAAATTCTCTATGCTGTCGTCGTTGGCACTGACGTTGTCGTTGAAATCATAAAGTGGAGATATTTGAGAGATCTAAAATCAGAACGTTCGTTGGAAGTGGAATTATTCGTATTTTGTGGTAAAGATTAGATACAAAGTTGAGGGAATTCATTTGTGGTTGAGGGAAAATGGAACTTTGTAATTTTGCAGAAACGACTTAAGGGGACGTGGATGTACCAATGTATTTGATTGAACTTTGTTAGAGAAAACCTATTCAAAATAAAATGTTTTTTAAGGACCTAGGTAGGTGGATCAAACGATGTTTAATTATTCATAAATCTATTTTTTTATTTACTCGTACTTAACAATTTTATTTTCAATAATGTTGTACATTTTACTCCACAAGATCGTATCTTTTTATTATGCTAGAAAAATAAGTTCAGTTTCAATTCGCGACTCAGAATTGACTTTACCCATTTTGCAAGTCCAGCAAAGAACAGAATTTTCTTATTTAATGTCTTTTTTTGGAAGGTCGATTCTGGATGACAATTAACTTCAGGAACAGACGGAGACTAAGAATGGGACCAGAAACTTATGGTAGGAAAGCAAGTTTTTTTTTTTTTTAATAATTAGCGTGCGCTCAAGGAATTTGTGTACCCTTAAAATATTTGCACACAGTGCGGGCGAAGGAAACATAGGGAGGAAGGAAAGATGTACATTGGTCTTAAATGTTTGCAAGTTATAACGACGAGAAATAGAGAGCTCGGCACGGTATTCCATAAGCGATTTGTACGGCCCAGGAAAGCATCGCTCTATTTTAAAGTACGTCCGAGAGTGGGCTTGAGGGTATACTGATGAGCATTCGTAGGGACACGGGTGATATGGTTGCAGGTTTGAAGATATTAAGTTGAAAATACGATATCGGTCAAGTGACCACCTCCCGAGTTGATACACACTTGTGCCCGTATTACGCCACTTTGAATTATTGCTCGCAAAACATCTCGCTCCAACTTGGTGATTTCTTTTTAATGTTGGCTTTCAAGTCTTTCAAGAATCCATCCTGCTGGAATCAACAATGCTCGAGACCCTGTTCAGCAATTTACGGCAATTACGGTTACGGTGGTGCCTTCGGCGTCCTCAAAAAGTAAGGGCAAATTACGTTTTCACTGCAAATGTCGCACCAAACAGTCACTTTGAGGGCTTTTCTTGCATTTCATGTGGACTTCTGTGTCCCTGAAATGCAAATTTAAGTATCATTATTATATATCATTATGATATATGGATACGACACGGATACGAAATCATCATCTTCTTGCACCAGGTTTAACAGAGCATGGGAGTAAGTTAACCTCACCGGACGGTCAGCAGGCAGCAATTGGCGGACAGTTTGCACTTTATAAAAGAACATCTTCAGGTCTTTCACCAAAATTCGACGCAACGAACGTCAGCTGATGCCATATAGTTTGTTGCCTCGTCGATGTTTGTGGACTCTCTAGGACGTCCTCGGCCACAGCAATGACATTTTCTGTCGAGCGAGGAATATGAGGCTGTCCACTTCTTGTGATATCTCTAGTGGACCCAATTTGCACGAGACGTTCTGCCAAACCCCTAATTGTTGGCGCATATGGTGAAAGAAATTTACCAAATAAGCAGAAACAATAATTCCGCGTTCTTCACGTGTGTATCGCTCCATTGCTTGTTGTCAACTAATTCCCTATTTGTCTATAACATAAATGTCAAAGCACATTGCCCTGCCCTATTTGACTCAAAACAGTCATTTTAAAGAAACCGCTTGAATGAATGAGGTTTTGGTTCGAAAAATAGTGATAAATAACTACAGCAGCTGATGATTTTGCAGCTCTACTACTTAGCCCTCCATCACGACTTCTTGCACCCCGATCGGAGCATTTCTCCGCTGAATTACGAGTTCTTTGCGCTCCAAAATTGGATAATTGATGAATATAATATTGGCATACGGGCTCCCATCGCAAAACTGTTACCATAATGGAAATAAAGTCAACTTCTTTGATTATCGATTAAAAGAACAATTTTACATTTTGAAGACCCTCTTGAAGACATAAAGAGAAGCTCCTTTTAACGCCAGATTCCTTCAACTTAAAAGAGTGTTCACGAGGTTCAAAGGGACATTATAAGAGTATGGCTGAGCGAAGAACATTCTTGGATGGTGATCAGCAGTAATTGCCAACCGGAATCACTCTACTCTTACTGGCAAGCTAGCTGAAAGTGAGCAAGAACATGGAAGTAGAAGGAGAAAAAAAAAATGTTCGGAGGTTATGTACTCAGAAGGATTATTTTTATGATCACCCGGAGGCTGCTTACAGCCTAGCGCCTTACGCTGACATCGGAATTGTGATGGGGCCAAGTTAAGAAATTTCCACAAGCTCGAATATTCTGAATGACTTACCTGGCTGTGAGTTCAAAAATCCAGAAACATTTGCCAATAGCTTTAACTTTGATCTCTATATTCACGATGTAGGCCTTGTTTAAAAATTTACTAAGATAACAGAATTGTTTACTCAAGATTTGAATATATACTAATATTAAAATGCAAAAGTAACTTCGTCTACCTGTTCCTTTTCTCGACTAAACCACTGAACCGATTTTGATAAAATTCGGTGTGGCCGTAGCCTAAACCCTAAGGAAGAATATAATTCAACTTACCTACTTATTTCAAATGGCAGCCGGCACCCGACGATGTCGCGTGTATGAAGTACATTCTGTCAAAATAGGTATAAACGAGACTGATTTACGAGACGAGATTATTTAAGCGTTGCGAAGCGTTTGAGGGAGAGAATCCGCCGAAAAAGATCGGAATTGTGGCAGAAAAACTCTTGGATTTCGCACAATGGTAATACACCATCTCACGAATATATCCTTGTGAGCGACTTTTTTACCAAAAACGCTACCAACAAACTCCGAATTCTCCAGATATGGCACCCTGTGACTTTTTCCTATTTCCGAAACTCAAATTACTACTTTGTGGAACACGAAGGAAATTCCCTGAGAGAACTGAAGGCGATCCCATAATATGCCTATAAAAAATGTATGGATGATTGGATTGTTCGTTGGAAAAAATGCACCACTTCAAAACGAGTCTATTTTGAGGGAGACTAAATAAATTTTCATGATTAATTGATATGCGTTGTTTTATTGACTCAGTCCCGATTATATTTTGACAGAATGTGCAGGGATGACCATTTTGTGCTTGCGAAAGTAAATTAAAATAAAACACATTCATGACCCAGATTTCGATCAAATTTATATTTCAATATATTGTTTGGATCTAGTCATTATAAATGGAAGACATATAATATAATTCAAATATCCTCAACGGGAGTTCTGCAGGACTTGATTCTGACAAGGTAGTTTTCGATAACTTTTCGACAAATATTGGGCAATAACTCGGCCAAAACTTGACAGCTATTCATTTTCAAGGCGTCCAGAATTTGCGGATTGTGCATATAAACACGACCTTTTACATAGCCCTATAAAAAGAAATACAACGGCGACAAATCACACGATCTTAGTGGCCAGTTCACATCACCAAAACGCGAAATAACTCGTCCAGGAAATTTTACTAGCCAAACGGGCTGTGTTGTGCGAAACGTGGCACCGTCTCGTTAAAACGACATGTTTTTCACATCTATATCTTCGATTTGAGGCCAAAAAAAAAATTGGTTAACATTTGGCTATAGTGATGAGAATTGACGGTCACGGTTAGACTTCCGTCATTTTCGAAGAAATATGGACCAATTTCCAATCACCAGAAAAAATTGCAAGCCAGAGAGTGACTTTTTGTGGATTCAATGGTCTTCGGCAGCTACGGATATTCTATCACATAGACACCAGGCACCAAAACGGGACCATCGCGTTCCCTGTGAAACCAGTTGAATTTGTCTTCAAATGGCAAAAACCTAAGCAATCGCCTTGGTGACACACCCAATTTTCTTGCAAAAGTCAAGAATGCCTTTGAACTTCCTGCCGTCTATTTCCTCTACGTTTTCGAAAAAGTATTTTCCTAAAAATTTTCTTCGACTACGCGATATTGCCACGCATTCACACAGTATGTATGTTATGTTCTCAACAGCTCCCAGATCACCGCAGAATCTGCAGATATCCGTATCTGACAATTTAAGTCTCTTTGCGTGTAGCCGCAGGAGGCAGCGTCCTGTGAGGATTCCAATTACTATCCTAAGCTTATCCCTGTTTAATTTTATTAATTTCCTAGATCTTTTGCGGTAAAGAGCAGTCAAAGAGCCTTGGATACCCTGTATTCAAGACTTGACCACCTTAGGTTAGCAGTCTTTGTAATTTTTTCCACGACATTCCCTCACTATGCAAAGAGGTGGTTTGATGTTGACAACCTCATTATTGACGAGTAGCCTTCCTTTTCGTACAAGCTCGTCCGCTTGTTAATTTCCTTAATACCGCAGTGTCGTGCGCAGCACCCAGCACAATCATACCCGGTTCTGACTGCATAGTGCCTTGAGCACTGTTGACGTTGGTTGATTCCATTGCCTTGAGTGCAATGTGCCCGGGACATGCTCTTTCGGATACCGATCTCATCTCCATTAGCTCAGCCGCCCTGAGGACATCCAGAACCTCAGACACTCTTTGCGTCCGATAGTCTTATAGACACTCTTAGTTCTGGGTTTTCTGAGAAGATCCTCTGTTTTTGAGCCATCTGTGAAAATAGCAATTTCATCCGACCTCATGATTGCATTTTTTTCCCAATCCTACCTGTACGGGATGTCGAAGTCGACCAGGGAAGGAATTTCATCCGTTAGAATTGGATTGTCTGGCAGTAGCTCTGTTCGGACCGTACTATGTCCGAGACTACTGCGCTTGAAGTAATCCAGATTAGTGAGTCTTATCGCACCGCTGCCAGAAAGTTTTTTCATCTGTAAATCAAGCGGTGTTAAGCGCAAAAGTGTGTCCAATGCTGCCGTAGGGGTGGTACCGAATGGCCACCTGCAATGGCCGTAAATCATTTTCTCGTTTGTTGCTTTCCACAATACTAGTGCGCCATAGCGCACTTCCCTGTACGCGACAATTTTGTATGTTAATGTATACTCCGAGTGAAAAATTAACCTCATCGCTGAAGAAAATGTGTGAAAATTGATCTTCCAAACGCTAATGTTCAAGCACCCAATCGGTGTATGTTCTACGCATTCCGTGGTTAGCTGGCTTCAATTCTTGGTTAAGTTGCACTGTATAAGGGTGTAGGTGCAAATGCAAACCCAAATACAAAATAGGCCATATTGTGCCTTAAGACCAAATTGATTGTTCGCTATGAAATCGATAGATTTTAATTTTAATCTTCCTCAACACTTTCACTAACGAGAGCCATATTTTCTATAGACAGCGCATTTCGATGATCTGTAACAGAGCCAGAGTCTTCGAATTTTTTCCAAGTTTTCTTATATTGTAGTATGCTCAGATGGACGATTATTTTATGCATTATCTGTTAATGTGATTAGATTTACAACAATTCATGACATTCAGTATTTTAAAGTAAAAAAAAATGGTGTAGAATCCCACTTCAATGGGCTTAAGATCATAATGATCTAATTTTGGGTGGGGTGACCCCCAAAAGAAATATAGATATAATTCCTTCAAGTACGATAAATTAAGTTTTATGTTTAAAACGAGGAAAGGAAAATAAAAACTAAATTTTATACCAAAACGTCAAAAATTAGAGCAATTATTGTATATCCAAAGAGCCAATTTTTTACTTTTGTTAAAAACACGCCCTTATTGAACGGGAGAGTTTATTAAATAGTTGAAAAGTTAAGACAGAAAAAAAGTTACGGAAGTACAGAAATTTGGTATAGGTAGAAGATAGGAAAGGTTTCCACGAAGATTATAATTGGAAATCAAACTGAAATTACAGTTACCAGACCTCATAAAGAACATTTTCAATACTTTAAAACAGTACAAATGACGAACAGGAAGAATATTTAGATTGCGGAATGTCTACGAGGTTTACGACAAATTTTTCTAAAAACATATTTTTGCAAAGTCAACAAAGATTGTACTTTATTTCGATATACACCTCCCCAACAGGCAATTCCATATTGTAGTTTAGATTGAAAAATACCATAATAAAATGGTTTTAAAAGTTTGACTGAACATACATTACTCAAATAGTAAAAGTGTCTGAGAGTGAATCGGAAATATTTTTTGAATGCCCCTATGTGACTTGTAAAAGAGCTCAAACCACTTAAAGTTGTCCACTTTCTCGACTAAAAAACATTTATTACTACAAGCTACATTACAACAAAAAGTCGGACAGGAAAAACTTGAGTTACAATTGCAGTTTCTTTGACACTCAGGCGAGTGAAAGTACACATTTGTGTCCCAATTGTAGAAGGTAGATAAGCCAAAAACCATAATTTTAGTTTCTTAGCTTATAACTAGATTGTGTTTAGTTAACCAGAGCCTTAATAAATTAAGGTCCCAATTGATATCGGAAATTAGATCCAAAGGACTGTTTAAGCCGTGAAAGAAACCAATGTCATCGGCAAATACAATAGCTGAGCCTTTAAATTGAAGAGCAAATAGTGACCTTATATACACCAAGAATAGAATCGGCCCTAAAACAGAACCTTGAGGAAAGTCCACATTGAAAAACATTTTTTCACTCCTTATTTTGTCAATTAAAACACTTTGCGGCCTTTTTTTTAGATACGATCTAAACCAATCGAGTATAAATCCTTGCTTATCTAGCAAGATATTGTGGTTGACCATATCAAAAGCTTTGGCAATGTCAATGAATAATCCCGCGGTGCATTTTTTAACATCAAGATGTGCCATAATTTGGGAACAAAAATTCAATAACGCATCTTCCGTCGATTTGCCTTTTTAAAAACCAAATTGAACGGGATTGAAAAACCCAGTTTTAGTTAAAAAAACCAGGATCGTATTTTTCACGAGTTTTTCAAAGACTTTTCCAAAAACCGGGAGAAGTGAAATGGGCCTGTAATTACCGATTTCGGTGGCAGAACATTTTTTAAGTAATGGTATGACATCAGCACATTTAAGCTTATCTGGAAAGACCCCTTCAAACTACGAGTATGAAACATGCAATTTGTTTAATTGTAAAGTTAGAAATGCCGTCAGCTCCGCATGACGACGTATTTGGTAAAATACAAACGCCATTTCGACTAGTGTGAGTGAAACAGATAGAGATGCCACCCTTGTCAAGCAGTGGCGCATAAGCACATCATGCAATACTGCAGTACGTTACGCTCCTTCGCTTACAGCGCATTATTCTGTATTCGTGTTGATTTCGTGCTTACAACTTTGGCTTTCTTTATTGGACTTCATTGCATTGCGACTTTGATTTGCTATCTAACCGTTTCTGTCGAACCTGGATTTCTTCTGGGCTATTATTGATCGTTGATCCCGTGATTGTGTAGTGTGAATGCCAACATGCCATCTCGATACACTGCTCAGGAATATGGAATGCAGGTGTAATGCTAGTGCTGCAGTCAGATTTTATCATGAGAGATACCCAAATGCTCAGCGTCAACCGACACCACTTGACTTATCACCCGTTTCCGGCTTGGCGTTGATTTTTGGGACACCCTGTATATCACGGCAAATTAGTATAAATATAAAGTCTGTTTTTTCTTAAAAATTTGTTCAGTAAGGATCTAGAGATCCAAGGCTTAAGTCTATTTACCATTCTTTTATTATACAGATATAAGGAACAAGATATTATATGAGTTTGGAGGGTGTCCATGAGCAACTTTCAAGCAGTAGAAGCATCGCTACAATTATAAGGAATTTCCCAAGACTCAAACAATAAACAGTCTTTTAGTTTAGCGTAGATAATTTTAACTTTTATTTTCGAATCAGTTAATAAGAGACCTGTCATAGCATGATCAGTAATCTTTAAATCAATGACACGTTTTTCACACTCGGACTCAATATTTCTAAAACGTGCATAGATATGGTCTAGACATCGTCCTGAGGAAGCTCTAGTGGGCACGTTAATATAAGAAGCTAGACCATGAGAGGCAAGCTATTAATGTTAAAATCACCAGTAATGATCAAGTTTTTTGATTTTTCCTTTATGAAAAGTTCTGAAAAAACATATGGAGCCTATAGACACAAAAACATACAAACTTATCACGATGTACTTCTACGCATACCTTTAAAACCTCAGCACTCAAAAAATCAACAAACGAGACATCAAGAATCTTGTAGTCTTGTTTCACAAAACAAGCAACTCATCCCGCAGCGTAATTTTCATTTGTTTTAGCAAAAAATTCAAATCCGGGTATAAAGCAATCGGTTTTTGTCAAAATCGTATATCCAAGTTTTAGACACGAAAACTAAATCAGGAATACCTACGAGTATAAGGAAAAGAATTGAAATGTGTGACAAGGACTGAGAAATTTTCTCTTAAACTTCTGACGTTTTGGTGAACAATAAACAATTTATCATTACAAAAAGAACGATTTAAAAAAATATTATCAAGGCAAGCAATATGTAAAGTAGGTGAAGAAAAGTTATCGATCAAATCATCTTGCAGCTTCATAAAAATGCAAATACGAAGTCGAGTCTACTGCACTAAATAAATGCAAAGTCCAATTGTGTTTAACGAACTCGAGGCGCTTGACGAAGAGTTTAGTTTAGTGTCATCTTAAATTCTTTGTTTATATTTCCTGAAATTACTCGTACCAACTGCATCTTATCCACGTTTTCTTTCTAAATGTGATAAATAATTAGAAGTGGATGCGAATGACCCTTTGATTTATGTGGTGCACTGCTTACATTCCACTACAATTGAACCGGACAAGTTTGACTTTTCAAATCACTTGGAAAAAATGTCCCATTAAGTAATGGTCTCTTATTAGCGGTTTCGTATTGTCTTTGGATTCATCAAGTCACGATTTCGCGCCTGCAAGCTATCAGGAGAAACAAGTAAGTTTCCTGATCGAGATCCACATTCAGATTAAGAACTACTTTCGTTTAAAATAACTGACATATTATACCAACTATAAATATTAACGGCTGCCAATTATGTAGACACGAAGGATTAATAACGCAACGCAGTAAAACGAAAAGTAGGAACAAAACTAATTTCTAAATTGAAGCCTCTTATGTACAATACGTACAACTGTATGATCGTTGAGTAGATAAGTCTCTTCACTACTCATTGTGCAGTGTTTATATTCTAACTCATGTTTTCCAAATCCTAATATACCTTGCAGTCCCCAGCAACCACAAACGGTTTCTTTAACCTTTGTATTTACAAGTATGGCAACATTAATTAATACATACAGTTTGTCAATAAAATTACACACACTATGTACGAGTATTATGTATTACTATGTAAACGTTAATTAAGCAACTTCATATCTTTACATATAAGAATAATACACAAAAATTCAATATTTTCGAATTCATTATTTTAAATTAATTCAATTCATTTATTTCAAAATAAAGAAATTTGCAAATACATTATTTGCAAATGAGCTGTTTTCAAATAAACAAAAAATTCATTTGAAAAGTTATTTACATAAAACTTATTTGCAAAAGTATTTACATAAATTTTTATTTGAAAATTGTATTTGAAAGTTATTTGAATAATTTTTTAATTGAATAATGCCCATCTCTGCCTGTGTGGTTTCAAATCGCCAGCAAATATGGGGAAAGTACAAAACTGACATAATTTACAAACAAGGATATACACAATGGTTTTATCTACAACGAAGCTCTCACAAAGGTGGAAGACAAAGTAACAATGATAACTGGAAAGTATTTATCATACTTTGGATTGAGTAGACCAATTATAAAAAGGGTAGTTTGTAGTCATTTAATACGAGAAATGAGTTATGATACACTTTCATTGTAATAGCAACTCCTTGAATAGGTTCTGCATTTAAATCCAGAAGAAAAATTGGGAATATTCTTTTTAGATTCTCCGGGAGGAGCTAGCAAGACTTTTCTTTTAAATTTGCTCTTAGCTCAAATTGGGAAGGATAAGAGGGTTGCTGTTGCGGCAGCCTCCTCTGTAATAGCTTTCACGCTACAAAATGATGGCTGAATGGCTTATTCAGTAATGAAGCTGCAATTGAACTTAGCTCATGAAGAAACATCTATATATTTGAAACAGAGTGATAGTAGCGTTGGTAGATGGATGTTGCAGCAATGTAAGCTGTTGGTTAGGGATGAATTCTGTAATATTGTTCAAAGTACTAAGGAATTGATGAACAAAGTTTCTCCAAAACTGCAAACTAGTATGGGGAATAAAGAGTGGTTGTGTGAAAGAGGAATTTTGGGGCCGACTAATGAAAATGTAAGATAGTTAGATGAAAAAATTTTGTCATAGGTACGAGGGTATTGCCAAAAGCACCCCACCTAACAAAGAAAATACGAACAAATTGGGTAAATATATGTTTATTTCTCAACGTAGTCTCCTTTCAGTTCAATACATTTTTCCCAACGATGTTCAATAGCTTCGATACCCTGTTTATAGTGAGAATAGTCAAGCTCCATAAAATAATCATCAACAACAGACTCCACTTCTTTACTGTTGGCAAATCTTTTACCACCGGGCCATTTTTTCAAATTCGACAATTAAAAATAGTCCGAAAGGGCTTAATCTGCAAATATGGTGAATAGGGAAGCTCTAACTCATCGATTTTGGCCATCACGTTGACGGATGAGTGAACTGGTGCATTACCTTGATGAAACAAACTTTTTTCTTTGCCAAATGCGGCAGTTTTTTCTTGATTTCATAATTCAAACTCTGCAATAAGGTTGGTAATATACGCCGTTGATTGTTTTTCCTTTCTGATATCTTTATATCAATGAAAATTATCCCACGCGCATACCAAAAAACCGACGCCATGACCTTGCCTGCAGATGGAACTGTCTTCGCCTTCTTTGGAGCCGATTCTCCTCTTTAAGTCCATTGTTTTCACTGTTCCTTCGTCTCGCGTGTGAAGTGATGAACCTATGTTTCATCCAAGGTTATGAAAAGGTGGCTTTATTGCTGTGAAATTTCGCCCAAATACTTGATTGAGTAATCGCGACCTGTTCAATTTTCCACAACATGCGATGTACAGCGCTTTTTGAAAAGCCTACTATATCTGTTAGTTCAATAACTTTCAATCGGCTTTCATCCAATACCGTTTGGTGGAATTTTTTTCAGCAGGAGCAGACTCCTCCAGAATAGAATCCAGTTCCGTTTTGATGTTGTTTGGATTGAGGCTTTTGAAATGAAAGTATTGTATCACATAACGATGACCAATTTTTTCCATATTTAAAAATTCATTGAGAGCGTTCACTATTGATGGCTGCCGAACAAATTCTAAACAACATAGCGTCGTCAAACTTTAAATTTAAACTTTATGGGATTGGTGCTTTCTACAATAGTTATTCACTTTAAACAACAACCGCCATCTATACGTCAGGTAGGGTACATATACTCGTATATATACAATAGAATATTTGTCTGAGGATAACATTTTGGACACTGAACACGTTACTTGTTTACTTGGTTGAATTAAGGAACAACTACAATGCGTATTTAATATAAAAAAATATTATGCAGCAGTATATTGTAAACTTTATTTTTTTAATTTCAGTTTTATTTGTTTCTTTTCTTCTTCTTTCTAAATGTCATTCCGTCGTCACACATATTTTTTCATACACTCGCTCACATAAATATTCAAAAATTATTTATTTTTTTATAAAATTCAATTTGTATTTATCATTTATATTTACTTTTATAAAAATGGAGTCGAAAAAGATAAATAACATAAGCGAATACCATGGAAAGAAACAAAAAACTTTATTCAAAAGTTAGCTTACAAAAACAAGGTTGAAAAATTGGTATCGGCAAAAAGTCTTCATTTTCAAATTTTTTTTGAAAACGGTTAAATAATGTCAAAAAACTTTCTTTGGATTGCATAGGAACTAATGTTTAAGGGTTTTAATGCAGGTTTTTCTAATTGTAGCATTTTTATGTTTCCCATCTCATACACAAAAATTCATAATTTTTATGTACTGCATTCTATACATTGCTTTGAGCGATACAAACTTTTTTGTTTTTTTTTATCTTTTTTTCTGTCACTGAAATTGCAGCAAAGATATTTTTCTAGGATGGTTGGTTGTTGATGTCCAAAATTGGCTGTTGGTTCATTCTTGTTTTCTTCGTAACGTCGTAATTTCGGCACCTGGACCCTTTTCTTCAACTGCGGCTCAACAAGGTTGAACAATAAATCGTACACGAAATACTTCCCTGAATTTTTTTGTCAGTTTCTGCAAAAGAGTGAAGTATTTAGTATGAAGTATTTGGCATTTATTCCACAATGATCCAACATTCGAAAAAAAACTCTCATAGGCCAAGGACGAGTTGCACTAGATGTACAGTAAGTATGACACAATTTGTCGAATGTGCCAGTACATCCTCTGGTGCTATTGTAGTCCAGTATCATTTGTAGTCCAAAGATTTGTGGACAGGAGCAAGACTATTTTATTTTTTTTTGTGAGAATGAAACCAAGGTCTTGTTTTCATCAAAAGCGAACTTTAAGCAACCTTCTTTACTATTAACAACAAACTTTGGTGGAATCTCCCTCTCGTCTTATTCGCAAAGTGCCAAACATGGTCAAATTATAGTCCGTTGGCATCGATTGGAGCAGCGGAACAGAAGAAAACCCCTTATTACAGATAAATTCCTTCCAGTTCCGTGCATACTTTCGGTCAACTTTCTGACATAATAGGAAGGCACTGGCTCATTTGCGTGAACGATGACTTTTCCAACATAAGGAATAGCGTTTACTATATACCGAGTTTTTTTTTTTTTTTTTAGAGCGCACTCAAGGGGTTAAGGTATCCTTAAAATGTTTGCACACAGCTCGGGCGAAGGAAATTTAGGGAGGAAAGAAGGATAGGTACCGATGTACGTTGGTTTTCTATGTCTGAATGTTATAATGACTAGGAAATAGAGAGCTCCGCAGGGCATTCCATAAGCAAGTTGAACGGCTTAGGAAAGAATCACAATATTTTAGAGTACGTCCGAAAATGAGCTTGAGGGTATAGTATACTGATGAGCATTCATAGCGAGACGGGTGTTACGGTTCAAAGTTTGAATGGGCGAAATGCTACTGGCGATTTCTACCGAGCGCTGGTGGTGGAAATAGCGATAAAACAAAGTGAGACAGGAGACATTACGTCGGTGTTCGAGGGTGTCAATTGATAGACTGATATTAGTATCACCTATGAGTTTTATCGCACGGGATTAAATCCTATCTAGCAGGTGCAGAGATGTTTTAGGAGCACCTGACCAGATGTGTTCATTGTACTCCAATATTGGGCGGATGAATGCCTTATGTATTGTGGCCAGATTAGAGGTGGTAAAATATTTCTTACATCGCTTGAGGAAACCTAGACATTTCGCAGCGTTTTTGGCGACACCGAAAATGTGATCATTCCAACGTAAGTTTTCACTGACACGCATACCGAGAATGAAAAGTTTATCGGTTCGAACAATGCAAGTGCCATTCATGGATAATGGCTGGGTGTTTATATTTCGGTTTAACGACAGCAGACAGCATTGTGTTTTGGACGCATTAAATTCCAATCTGTGGATAGTTCCCCAGTTAATATCGGAATTTAATGAGCTTAGCATACACTGCCGTTCCCGTTCTACAGCCGAAGAGCAGGGACGTGAGTCCGAGAACGAATATGAGAAGCAGAGAGTGCTGTCATCAGCAAAGAAATAAATTGGATTAGAAGTAGCAGACAAGAGATCATTAATGAAAATTAAAAAGAGTGTCGGAGACAGAACGGAGCTCTGGGGCACACCAGCATTTATTTTGTGAATGTCAGACGTGAAACCGTCCAAGACAACTTGAATTGAACGTTCCGAACGGTAATTTCTAATCTACTGAAGAAGAGAGTCATCGATCCCAAAAGCACGCATTTTCGACAAAAGAGCCTGATGCCAAACTCTATCAAATGCCTTAGAAATATCAAGCGCAACTATCTTGCTTTCGCCAGATTGATGTACGCTTTGGTTCCACTTTTCGGTGAAACATGCCATCAAACCACCAGTGGACCTGTTGCTACGAAAACCATATTGCCGGTCATTGAGGAGTGTTCGTGTTTCGAGATATTTCATGAACTGACGGTTTATCAGCGTTTCCATGACCTTGGAAAGAAGGGATGTAGGTGTAGTGGGTCAGTAGGAGGAGAAATGCTGCTTTCCATCCGCTCGGAAAGACTCCTAGAGAGTTGGATTGATGAAAAAGCTTACGCAGTGGTTTTGCCAGCGTGGAAGAACACCTCTTCAGAAAAAGGGGAGATATACCACCTGGACCAGCGGATTTATGTATATTAAGATCTTTAAGATTCGACGCACTTAAATGTAGGCGGAGACAAAGCACAATCTGGGTGCATTGAGCTGGCCGCAAAGTATGCAGGAAGCAGATTAGCCTTGTCCTAAGAGCGGACAACTGAAATGTTATTTTAAATGAGCGTTGGGATAGAGGATGAGGCAGAATTTCTAATGTTTTTGAGGAGAATTTAGTTGATATGACATAATGGTCCGACGAGCCTAGAGGGGAGAGCACATCAACGGAGTACTTGTCAGGGTGAGAAGTTAAAAACAAGTCCAGGGTGTTGGCGGTATGACTATCAACGTCTGGTATTCGTGTGGACTCATTTACAAGCTGGGTTAAATTATTTTTCGCAGCGAAGATCTCAACACACCGTCCTTCGGGTGTTATCTGTCCAGAATGTCGCCCGTAATCACGATTTCAATATGAGGATACAGGGATACAATTCTTTGAATGGAGTCAGACAGCGCATCAAACTCGTGAAAGGTCGAGTTGCTTTACAGTTTGGGGCTTCTGTAAATAAAGCAGTAGTGGATAATTTGCTTACGGAGACGGAATTTTAACCACATGAAATTGAATTCCGGATTGGAACAAGGACTACATTGTGGTGGAATTTGGTAAGCTACATCACTACTCACATAAATGGCGAGACCGCGATGGGGAAAGAATAGTGGCACTACTTCGTAGCCAGGTAGCTTCAGATCAGAGTGATCTGAGAGGTGTGGGCGGGGATCTACCTGTGTTTCACTACGCTACGGTGGCTAAATTCCCTAGTCATAATTACAAACAAACACAGTAAACACAAACACCGACGGTACTAAGCAAGGCTTAGTTGATAATATGCCGCTGTACTTTTGCAGAACTTTATTTTTTTTAGTTTGGCAGTATATTTGTGTGTCGGTTTGCATAATATGTTTCCATTTTCCTTGTGATGCGCACATCATATTGAGGAAAACCGCATCATCATAATCATTGTTTCTTACTAGACGTAAACAAGTTAAATGTTATGGGTTTATTTTAATTTGTTTATTAGTAAAAAAATATGCAAATAACGGGCGCTGGCTTTGGTTGAGGATGGAGGAAGTGTGCGGTATGCTGCTGTTATGATCAGGAAACCGGAGACGACGCTAAGAAATGCCATTAAAAGGTACAGAAAAACTAGCTCCTACACTCGACGTCAAGGCTCACGTCGCCCCAGAGCAACATCTGCAAGAGATGATCGATATTTGGTGATTCAAAGCTTTCAAGATCGTCATCAAACAGCGGTTGAGCTGCCTCACCGACTTAGGTCCGTTAGAGGGACGGATGTGGGTGCTCAAACGGTGAGGCGGTGATTAGTGGAGAGTGGTGTGAGAGCAAAAAGACCTGCTCGTGTACCGAGACTCACGGTACAGCAAAAGCGACGTCGGACGGAATTTGCTCGATGTCACCAAGATTGGACCGAGGCCGACTGGAGTAGAGTTCTTGTCTGCGCTCACCAGATGGACGTAGCAGAGTTGGAGACGTTCAGGTGAGAGATACTCTTCGGCGACAGTTGCTCAGAGGGAAGATTTCTGGTTAGGTTCCGTCATGGTGTGGGCAGGAATTTCCATGCACAGAAAAACTGAGCTATATTTACAAGAAGTAGAATCGATGTTATGGTTTGGCCTGCGATGAGCCCGGATATGAGTCCCATCGAACACGTTTGAGACCTGCTGGGAAGGATGATTAGGAAGCGACGTGCCCTTTCAGAGACACTCAGCAGGCTGATATCTGCTCTACTCGAAGAATGGGAGAATTTGAACGACAATATCGTAAGAAACCTTATCCACAGTATGCCCAGGCGGATTAAAACTTTATTAGATGTTCCGGGAGCAAATACCCACTACTAAAGGAACGAGGATTCTTTAGAAAAAAAGTAAAAATATAAATCTTAAATGTTAAGTTCTGAAGATTTTGCCATTTCCGATAGTTTATGTTTCATTTTATTATTTTTTTTACATGAATTACATATTTTTGTTTTTTTTTTCGAACTTATTTGAAATTATCGCAAAATTTCAAGGTGTTCCACTTTTTTTTTTGTAACTCAGTGTATGCACACATACATATCAGCACCCAGTTACTTATAAATTCTTATAAAATACTAACTTTCTTACACGCATCATCACTCATCATAACAAAATTTCAGATAAACGAGCGAAGCCGCGTGAAACAGCTACAATAGTTGGTTGTAACCCTGTTGATTGTTTGATTTCCTAAACATAGAATTAGCTTTCCGTTTAGGTCTTTTCAATTTTAATAACTCATTAGTACCCCATGGAGGATCAGAAAATTCTACTTTTATACGTTCGGGGAACTTGTAAATCATGAATAAAATTTCAATAAAGCGTTAGGCCACTACTGCCTAGAGCGCAGTGAAGTCAAATGAGTTTCGCACAATAAACATTGTAAATAAACCATTTCCCGACGATATGCTGTGAAAAAAATTGGAGCCCAACCAAACGTCCATAACGTCCAACTCATTAATTGGCCATTTCCTTTACCACCATATGCGGTTTAGTGGTTTCAAATTGCTTTACATTCCAGCAAAGTATCTTGTTTACAGATGAACACCAAAACACAGGAACTAAGAAGACAATGCCCTCATTCACGGAATTATCCACAAATCGGAAATCAAAAATCAGAAATCCAAAATCAGAAAAGCTATTTACCAAAGATTGTATCGTGCTATTGACAGACCAGGTGGCGCTTAGACAATCATTCTCTGATATCTACTTGGCCCAGATTTTACCCAAATTGAGTTATAATATCGCTTATTTATTTATTTATTTTTTTTTTTTTTGTCGAAAAGTGAAAAAAAAAAATCGACACACGAAAGTGATTGAATACCACTTGAGAGAGTGAGGAGACTTCTTCAACTCTTGAGTCTGGAGCCATCTCAACTGAATTGATTGAATTGAGCTGTTGATAAGGCCAACTTGAATGGAGCTCTGTACTCGTAGTCGTTTATATTTATTTTTTCAACACTCTTGACTCGATAAACAATGAGATGGCGCTATTAATCATAACTTTTGCCACACTGCACACGCCGATAGTAGCTTGGTGTCAAATGGTAGAGGTATAAGTACTAAGTACCACCAACCATCACAACAATCGAAAGTTGATAATGGGATATAAGTGTATTGAACCTTTTTTTTTTCGGCTATCATAGTTATGCACCCCCTATGGCTGGTGTCCACACCTTTATCTGAAACGAAGGGAGGTGTGTCGTGGTCTGTTTAATGGACAAATATTTACTTTCGATTCCCCTTTACCAGTGACAGTACTCCTTGCGGTTGGTGTATCTATAAATGTGTCTTTCAGTCTGTCGCTTTGAAAAAAATAAACATAGACCTAGTCGTAGAGTGCCACGAATGTGCTTTAAATCATTCAATTATCGCGATGAGGCAAATAAAAGACCACCCCCCACTGCATGTATTTAAAGATGCCTTTAAACAGAACAGAGGATGTAATGTAATATAATCCGTAGACGCGTTCTTTGATAATTTGCAGAGATGCTATGGGCTTTTGATTACACTAACGGCACAGAGAAGACCTTCGCCTTGGCATCATCTCATTGCCGACTTGCCAACACCGTGCCATCATCAACTTGATCTTCAAGCCGCGATAAAATAAACATTTGCAGTTGATTGAGCCCATAAATTTCACTCTTCTACTTCGCCGGCAGAGTTCATATGTCTTTCAATTTTGCAATACAAAAGCAGTTTACAGTACTTGCTTGCCGGAGGGTAGTTGTTGATTGAAAATGTTGCCACTTGCATTAGCGATGCAATTCGAATGTTTTTTTTTGTATCTGAGATGAGCAATATGTCAAGAAAGTTAGTATTCGTTTGACCTTAAAATCAAGTGCAGTATGATTGAAAACGATTTTTCGAAATCCTTAAGTATTTAAAGGATACTAAAAAATTTCCATAAAAAGTGCGATGGAAATATTTATCAACCTGCATAGTCATTATATCGCAGAAGACAGTTATTTCAAAAACAAAGCCGAAGCCGGAGTCACTCTTGCCGGGCAGCAGGATAATATCTAAGGACCTTTGTAGCTCGGCAGGTATCAGACGGTCCAGACCAGCAGACTTGTATGGTTTGAGGCTATGTAATCTCTTGTAATCAGACCATGAATTGTGGTCACGGTTGCAGTAGTCCTGTTTGGGTTGCTACTGGCCGCGAATAGTGAGCTACCTGGAAAGTGAGTATCCAATAGCAGGTTGAGCGATTTATTACTTGAGATTGTCCAACACCCTTCGGTTTTTTTTAAACAACTAGGCATTGTAGAGGCGAATTTTTCTTATCCACCATGTCTCAGAGTTTTTTGTAATTTTATCACAAAACGATCTCCAGGATTGTCGCTTTGCCTTCCTCAGTTCTTTTTTATATATTTTGTCGTATTCTTTGTATGAGTCACAGTCAGTCAGTTTTCTGCAAATGTTTCTATGCGGTTCCAATACTGATGTCCAAGGATGTGACATTTTCTTCCCTCTAGGTTGAATAAGAGGGTAGGAAGTAGCTATATCCAGGGTGAATTCCTTGATTTTCATGTGAAGCTCGTTGGTGTTATGCGGGAAAATTGAGAGTTCAGAGGATAGCTTTTCTATATTCGTTATTCCTCTGTATTTTAGCCAATTAGTTTTCCGATAATTCCGGAATACCGGTTGGCTGGAAAGAGCATCACTCAGGCTGAATGTATCTCTGGTCTGAAAATGACGATACCATCCAGTTTGTTTCCATTTGAGTGATGTTGTCGGAGACAAGATTTATATCTAGCACTTCTGTCGATTTCTTGTTATAAAAGTGGGCTCATTGCCAATGTTGCAAACAATAAGGTTGGTACTTATAGTATAATCATAAAGTGACTGAGCTCTATCGTTAATGTCGGTACTGCTTCATACCGTGCAATGAGCGTTAGCGTCGCACCTGATGTTGTGGCCAGTTGTTAGCCTTCCAACTTCCAGTACCACCCTTTCTACGATATCACCAGTAAAAAAGGCCCACATGATCGTGGCCAAGATATGTCGATGACAGCCAGTAGGAGCCTTTGCCAGTATCTAGTCTGGCAACGGTTAAGTCGGGGTCGCTGATATTAGGAAGTAATTGTTAGTAGGAAAGTTCAAACCCATGTTCTAAACGTCCCATTCTCTTTTATTAGATAATGGTCAAATCCGATATCAACAACGTTTTGTATCCAATTGGGTATTTTCTGTTTAGAAACAGTGGAAGATAATAAGCGAAATACTCTTCCGGCAATTTCCCTTTTGAAATTAAGGGAATCCTTATAATCCCTGTAAAAGGCTCTGCGACTTTTGACTATTTTGCTTTTTATACAATGTTAGCTGGGAGGTTAATAAGTATTTCGTTACAAAAATTCATTGATCAGTTGGACCAGCAGTGGATCTGTTGAACCCATACGATTGCTCCCTAAAACCTATGAAGAGATGCCACCAGTTTGAAACTACCTAGATAGGGATATATGTATATCTCAGGAAGCTCGTTAACTTCCCTTTAGAGTAACTAAAATTCGCATTGTTTGCTCGAAGAGACAGGATATACATACACAAGGTAACACCCTTCTCAGTCCCTGGGGATTCGCAGAAGTCATTTTGATATACACTTAAGCGCTCAACATGATCGCCAATGCCGCAATGCCATGTGATGATACCAGAGACAACTCGCTTATTCTAAAGAAAAAAATATTCTTTTTTTTCTAAGTTCAGTTAGAAGAGCGATATCTGCTTAACGTGATATACAGGGTGTCCTCTAATTCGTCAAGGATAATTTGGGAAATGGTTTTTGTGTATATTTTTAAAAACAAAATCGTTTTAGAGTAAGCGTCTATCTCCAATGTTGCCACCATTTATCAAGGATTTAAGAAAAGGCTTACTTTGGTGTAGCCTATCCCATATTAGCGGCAATTTCTCTGTTAATACTAATGGTAAGAAACTTCGTTAGGACTTTATTGTTAGAAGAAATACTAGCCTTTGTAATCTTATTTGAGTCTTCAGATATTTCTAAGTCTGTTCCATTTTTCTTACACACGTTAAATTTTGATTTTGAGGTCACTTTTCTCCAGAAAATGCGTTATAAACATTACGTTTCACTATTTTATTCTTACGAACGTAACAGTGGTAAAAAAAAACTATCAACAACTTTGCAATAAAACCCATACCAAGTATCATAATACTTGGAAAACCTTCAGCTGATATAATTTCAAAAAACTTTAAAACTTTAGCTTTAAGCTCCAATCGCTATGAATAAAAACTGATTTTTTCCAAATTATCCTTAGGGGACACCCGATATATTGGTCATATATCAAGTTATATTCTAGCTGGTGTGCAAATATCAAGTTAGATCCGAGTACAGAGTCCTAAGAGCTGCCTGACTGTTCAAGTCTCAATTGTAATTGTTGCAGTTACTTGGAAAATACTGTATCCTCCAAATTTGTGTATGCAAGAGCTGCGCTTTAGTTTCAAATCACTTGAATCCTGTCACTTCTCGGTGGGTAAGTATTAAACATTAATAAAGTCCGTTCAGAATTTGTTCGAATTTCTGAGCTCACTTGCAATGCTCTGGATTCATCTTCTTGGATCTTTGGATCTGTGCCAAATTTGCTAAGGCCACTTCAACTTTCCATCAACTTTCGTCGCAGTGGCTTTGTTAATAAACAAAATTGTGAAATTTGGAGCGAGGAAAATCTAAAAACTACCGATGAACTCCAAAAAATCCACTATGTGGGGCGGTTTATGCACTGACGGCATCTTCGCGCCACATTTCTTAAAAAATGAAGAAAATCGAAATGTCACCATCAATGGCGCACGATACAGAGCCATTATGAACGATTTTTAGTGTCCAAAAGTGCGTGAACCTATTTGGAATGAGTAGAGTATAAAAGGGTCTCCATTAGAGCGTACATCACCCTCATCACAAATACGGGCAATATCGACATCGACACTGTCAGGTATCTAAGGCTTACATTCAAACCCCAAGAGACTACAAGTTGCATCCTAAGATATCGCCATCCGTACAGCAGGAATTGCAGGAGATAGTGTCAGCTTCAGTAATCTGTATACTCGTATGTGACCATTAAAATGTCCATGTTAGTTAAGACACCAATCTTTGTGTTGCGTTGTCTGTTTAAATTTTGAGAAGTTATCATCATATTTTCAATGAATAACCTTGAATTATAAAGTTGGCGGATGTTGTGCATCATGATGGGTGGTACACGAGTTGCATTTAACGCGCTCAATTTCGGTTATCTAGTCGGAAGCGAGTGGTGGAGCCTCTGACAATTGGCATTTCTAATGACTGTTCAAGTCTTAGGCGACTATCTCCTACAACGAGCTAAATATCGCGAACAACAGGTCAGCTGAATGTACGAATCGCCTTATTCGAACGTCTTAGATATAATTACGTGTTTCATATTTCCCTGATTTATTACCGATAAGCTTGATTCCTTTTTAGCTTTCCCTCACATATGCCTAATTATCCAAAGGATTCCCTTCTTCTGTCATATCGATTCAATGGGTTCGGCTACAGTGTACTACGTTCAACAACATGCAGCTCTTTTTCTTGGAATTGACTACGGCAATAACTTTCAAAGTGTCCCTCCATACGATATTTTCAATATATCGCTGCAGCCATACAAGGTAACCTGATTTATCCGAAATTTAGTTAGCATGTCTTGCGAATACCATTTCCCAATCTCCCTTTCAGATTCAATTCAGTATCTGAACCGAAGGAAACCACAACTTTTGACGGACATAGTTGTCCGTGATACTTAAATAAGGGAATTCGTGTCTTTTAGTCCCTGCCTATACTTTAAAATTGCCAACGATGTATGTAAAAACCGCACAGTTGTCTGCTGTTAGTGGCATTCTCCAATGCTTATGAAATGTAACTTATGACTACTATAAAAAGCAATGCAGCACTTTCGTTCCCTTTTAATAAAATCATTACAACATAGTCAATATTCATCGATGAATCAAATTCCTAAAAAGAATTGGTACTCGTATATAGAAGAAAAAGAAAAAGTCCTCCACACCGACATCCTGACCTATTTCACAGCCTTTTGTGCTGCAAAATACAGTGGACTTTAAAGAATAGAATAAAAACACTTACTGCCACTGGCAAATGTACGATTGCTAACACACCCTGGGATAGGTAAATATGAAGAGACGCAGTATCTCCAGCGATGACTTCAATAGAAGCTGGAAATACAAAGACTGTAAAGAAGAGGAGACAATCTAAAACATTCTGTAAATGTATCCAGCATTAGACGACATCAGAAAGCCTACTCTTGGCTAAACATTCTTATTAATATTAGGCTGACATGAAATTTCAATAAACACGTATATCGTATATCATTTGGTTTTATAGAGGAATAGTGTGGACCCGTCTTCAGTCGCAGTACTGCAGTCCTATTAGAGTAGAAGGCTTCTCGTATTCACAATTAGTTTCTGAATTTATCTTAGTTATAACCACCATCAATAACCTTACTCATCAAATTACCCTTCTTTAGACACTTGCTGACCATAAATTTTTATTGCTTCAGATACTATTTATTATTGTAATATTGGATCAATGCAAAAATTCGTGTCCAATTTGAAAATGGAACACAAGCGGTTATAATTTAAATAAAACAATTTTATTAATTAATTATATAGTCGCCGTTATTTTCTACAATTGTCCTCCAACATTTTACAAGCTTGCGGATTCCGTTTTTATAGAAATTGTGTGGTTTTACTTCAAAAAACGCCGTAAGATAGTTTTCGAGAACTTCGGCGAAACCAAATTGCTTTCCATTCAAACAGTTCTGAAGGGACCGAAATAGATGAAAATCTGAAGGAGCAAGGTCTGGGGAATACGGTGAGTGCTGATGGATTTCCCATTCTCACTCTTTCAGCTATTTCAGCGTTTGTCGGCCGACATGTGTCCTGGCGTTATCATGATTACCCAACACTGGACGATTTTTTGGAACTTTCTCATTAAGCTTAGAGAGTTGGTCACAGGACTTAGTCGTCGTGACTCTTTCGCCAGGTAAAAGAATTATACCCCTGGTCAGGTTATTTTTTTTCCTCAAACAATGCGGCACCCAGGTGTCGAGCTTGGAAGTGAAACCAAGTTTCTTTAAATGGCGGCATGCCAACAAATGCTTCTCAGCATTCTTCTCAGTTGAAATCTTCGGGTTATTTTTCACTAAGGCTCGCACAATATCGCCATCAATCTCGGGAGGTCGGCCAGAACGAGGTTAATTGTCCAAGATCATAGAGGATGCCATATGTTGAGCATCATATTCATTGTTAAGACTCTATAGATTATGCGTTTGATAAAACTTTTTCGAGTTCCATCTGAACGATCTTATAGATACTGATGCAATATGTTTTTCCATTTATTACGACATTTATCTACAATCAGAATGTGTTAAATTTAGTTATAATAGGTTGCCATATCGGTAATATTCCAGTGCGCCATTCTGCCATGTTTTTGATGTTGCATAGTATATTCCAATAATTTCCTAGCGGGATTGGGACAAGGCAACTACTATTTAAACTGTGACATTGGCTCTTTGATCAGTCTCCAGATGCAAGTAGATTGGCTTCTTTCATGCCTTCTCTGAAACTCCTCTGTGTTGCGGTCCCCACGAGGTTCATGGTGATTAACTTTTGGCATTACTGAGTAAGTCGAAAACAAATATTGAGAGCCGAAGTTATGGCTGAATTTAAAACCAAAGGATACATACTTATACTGTGTGCTTTACGATTCAGAACGATTAATACAAAACAGAGCGTTAGGGAGCTATTTGCACGACATGACAATAAAAACCAACTTCCGAGTGGTTTTGCAGCAGCTCATAACATGATTAGTGGCACAAGTTTTCTTAGACATCCACGAAATATGCTGGCTACTTTCAGATATTCTCATTACCAATCTACGTACGGAGTTTTTCATTACTACGCAGGAATCTGTCATCCAGATTCGCAAATGTTGAGCGCAACAATTATGTTGCAGCAACCAAATTCAAAACCCAACTGTCCACTACTAAGTCCAGAAAACGAAATTCAACGAAATACGCTCTGCATTGGCAATAGTTATGAGTATATGGTAGTAAAGCTCCCCGCCATTCAAGTATGTGCCAACCATATTTACAACTCTTGTATCAAAGGCGCAAACATCCGTATATATACGGACAGGCAACCAGCTATAAACGCCCTTAGCTCGCACACCACTGACTCCAAATCAGTCATATACTGCTTCAAAACCCTCCAAAAAAATAAGTTCCAGGTGGGTTCCACGTCATGAGAGCATTGATGGGAGTGAAATGGCCGACGAACTGGCCAGAAAGGGCTCAGAAACTCCCTTTAATGCAGCTGAATCCTTCTGCTGTACTTCTAAATCAGCAGTCAATTTAGCTTTTAATAGCTGGGAGCATTCGAGATGCATCTCACATTGGGAGAATAGGTCAAACGAGCCATCCTGCCCTTCAACAAAAATGCCAATAGATGTCTACATCTAAGTCGGCACGATATCAAAAAATTAGTAGCTTATCTCATAGGACACAACGGTTTAAGATATCACCTCAACAAAATGAATCTAGTCGACTCTCCGGAGTGCCGACTTTGTCTTGAAGAAGACGAAACTGCTGAACACATTGTAAGTGAATGTTCAGCCCTCAACGGAATTAGACGACAGATTTTCTTCAAGGAACAATTCGGCTCCAATGAATTCATTCTCTGCTAGTAGCGTTATCAACTTCATTCGGAAGATAGAAAACCTGGTAGCCTAACTATAGTTCTGACTAATCGGTGCAAAAGATATTTTAGGTCAAAGAAAATTTAAAAAAAAAATATTTGGCATCAGTGTCGCATCAGAAACTATCCTGGCGAAATGATACCCACAAGCTCTGAGGAAAACAATTTGGGGCAGCGAGCGAACAACATTGTGCCAGAAGAAGAAAAAGAGAAGAGACAAAGATTCTCTTAACAATGGATGGATTGGCTTTTGAGACCGAAGATTCTAAAACGTCCTGTTGTTCAATTGACAACCTTTACTTCACGGCCTTATTAATAATAAAAGAGCTCTAGTTACCGAAGAGTCAGCTGCCGAACTATTTAAAGCAGCAGGAGGTGATTGGGTAGAGTGCATACATCGACTAATTTTCACTTTAGCCGGGGAAAGCATACCTGATGAATGGAACCTAAGCATGATGTATATCACAAACAGAACAAAATATGAGACCATCTAAACTACGAAAACTATAGGGGCATATCTAGGTCTCCTAAACACCACGTCCAAGTCTAGTTTGCGTATTGGGTAAACTCCTTAAGACATTTGCCATACTATGACTGAGAAATCCAGATCGACACATACCATATGGTACCATCTATAGAGACGAGTTATACAAAGCTCTCTCTAGTTTTGGGATATCCGTCAAAAACGTCAGATTTGCGAAATGATGATGGAGAACGTTCGCTGGTCCATAAAGCCCGAAAGCAACTTCTCCTTTGATATCAAAAAGGGTTTAGACAAGGTTATGTCATTTGACTTCTTAACATCATTCGAGAAAATTGTGTGAAATTCGCAACCCAACACCAGGGTCAGAATTTTACAAAAGGCTGTCTGACTACTTGCATATGGTGAAATGGTGAAATTGATATCATTGGCAGACCATATCGACCTTTACACCGGCCAAAGTTTACAGAACTGGCAAAAATAGGATATGCTGCGAATATTCACAAAAAGGAATTCACAACATCGTCGAACTTTATAGAACATCACAATAGATAGTTGTTACTTTGAAGTAGAAGAGCAAGGAATTTTGATTATATAGTTATGACTTCTTATCAGAAACCAAACAAACTTGATCAGTTTGTCAGTATTTTTGTGGCCACATAAATGCTAAGTAAATTCTACATAAGTCCCTTATCATTCCCGTCCTGCTCTATGCACAAAAGCATAGGACGTTTGTGAACCCAGATCAAAATATTTTTGATCGGTTTGAACGGAAGGTTGCTGGGATTATTTGACTCCTTTTGCGTTGACTAGCTTTGCATCAAATAGTTTTCAACTGGAAACTGTAACCCTGTAAAAGTCGCGCATACTGTATAGGATCAATGGTTGAGGCAAGGGGCTACTTCGGACTGTGAGTGCATCTGCATCCAGCCAATCAAGAAGCAATTTCTTCACCGAGTAAAAAAGGAGTCAGCCGGCTCGACTATCGACGTGAACAACAAGGTCAATTGAAAGACACAAACATGGATTCTATATTTTGATAGAATTCTGCCTCTATATAATTAATCAAATAAGGGTTGCGTATGATATATTTACAAAGATGACTTCTGTGTAAGACCTTTCTTAACACACTAATTAGCGGTAGAAGAAATTCTTAAACTGGAAGTAAAGCCTTGAATCGAGTATGGCTACATTTATTATACGAAGCACTTCAAAGCGAAGATTGCACTTTTATCTCGAAAAAATTTCAAGTAAACACCAGTTCACCCGTAAGAAATAAATTTCTCTATACGACATGTGTCATGTGAATATTTTTGGAGGAGAAGATACAACCGTAAACCTTATCGAAATGTGAAAAAATCTATTTTTGCCACTTCAGATGCACTAGCTGGAAATATTTTTAACTCAAAATCAGAGACCATGATGTTATTTTCCGTTACATACGAAACCAGATAGTTTTAGCCAGTAATATTATGGCACTACCAATCACGTTTCTTCGTTTGTTTTCACATAGTTCCCAAACAAACTAAACAAATTTATCATCGTACAATCGCAAGTACGCATTTTACATAGAAAACTAGTTCTTAAGACCTAAGACAAGTCTCTACACATGATAAAGTATTTACCATCCCATTCTAAGAAAGTTTATCGATGACGAGTCGAGCCAACGGATTAGGGAGGGTTTTCCAAGTCAAATGAGACATATATGAATGTACATATAGCCATCTGACGCCAACTTACCCCCAAATTGTACATTTCAATCTTCCGTTCAATTTGCTTTAATTAAATGTATCTTTCAATCTGTTACGCTTTTCTTCTTATCCTGTCGTTCCCTCATTTGTTTTATTTTTTATTTGTTTGCGAAAACTGGTTCTTACGCAAATCTTCACAGTACAATGCTTAAATTAAAAGATGAGGATAAGGCAAAACAAAGGCAAAAAAATATTACAGAAAACAAGAGAAAACAGCACGAAATAAATCGAAACAAAAGTCAAGCAGAAAATCCCTAAGAATGATGTGTCAAATGCGTTTATTTCCGCATTAACATTCCGAAAGTGAGCATTTGAAGCTTTGCCAAAAAATTAAATCTCACTTCAAAAGAAAGGAGCTACAGAAAGCAAAAAAAAAGGAGGAACAAATACGAATACACACATCATCATTTCGGCAAACAATGGGACACCAGGCATGGTCTCTTACTGCAGCACGACAAGATCCAAGATACTTGTACAAAAAGGATTCCTAAAACACCATACACAATCAAATAACATCTACTTATCCCATTACGTAATACTACGTGGTATTATTATGTATCCGCACTCGTATCCATATCCATATCCGTATCTGTATATCTTGCATTATTATCTTCATTTCGAATCCGATTCCGACTATCCAAGTCGCACTCTCCGAGCAAGGACAAAAGGACGTGCTGCAAGTGCAAACACTTGTTTTATCCTGCAATCCTTTGCACCATTCTATTAAAAAAGGAAAAAAACACAACACAAACACTGTCACAGCTATTGTAGAACCAGAGTCGGAAAGACAAAAGACACTAAATAACCATTCCAAATGGTTTTATTCTTTTGTTTTGCGTCCTTAAAAATAGCCAGAATGGATAAATGATATAAAAAGATACAACAAAAAAGCAACGACTTAAAAGATACAAAATCCAGATTGTGTGCAGAGTGAGAGAGATTCCTTTTTTACTCGGTTTCCGAGGAGGCATGCTGCAACAATTCTTTTCGTGTTTTGTTTTAGACCTTACACGTCTCGTATAAACAGCCGGCCGACGCGTAGTCATTATTTCCGTCGCCGACCGTTTCGCGGTAGAAATAAAGATACTAAAATTCTGTGAAGTCTCTGTGAAACGCATACGGCAAGTACAAGTATCTGCATGATACATTTGCGAGCAGATAATGTGAAACGTGTTGCTAATTAAGTAAATGTACAGATACTTTTGCTGGTCATCAGCATGATCGTCGTCATCATCGTCGCCGTTCCAAATCATGAACCAAACGCGAACATTGCAAACGCAAAGGAATCCACAATCTACAGTAGCACGTTGCAGAGCACCACGCCAAATTCCGATCCAACTCGGTGTAATCTCTGTCACTTTGGTGGACTTTTTTCTCTTTCTTTCTTTTTTTTTTGATCATTCAACAGTGGATGCGTAACCAAGCCGCAAGTGCTGCGAAAAGTGATGCCACTCCATTATGAGCTAGCTAGTTTGGTTCAACATATTGGAATAGCGAATCTACGAATTTTTTCGTTATCTATGAGCCCTTGTTCATGATCTTGCAAAACATGAGCAGTCTCCCCATGGGGCTGGACTAATTCCAACAGCGGAGTATGAGAACAAGACTTATCTCAAAGAAGTATATTTTAAGAAGCCTTGATCGGAGCTATGAGAAATGACTATTCGTTGTGGAGGTAAAAATTGAGAAGGTGATGAGAGTAGATGGATACTCTCTGTTTAACATGCACGACAATCTCAACCAACTACCACCATCGGTGGAAACAATACAATGGAAGACCTTATTACAAAGTTATTTAGCCAAGAAGGAAATAGCAGTAGAATCTCAAACACTTCTTAAACATAGCAATGAAAACTAGTACGTTCGCTTCGCTGGAGTAATTCTCTACTACAAGTCAACTGAGACGTCAGGAAGTGAAATTAAAAAAACCACTCACGTAAAATCTTTTGAAACTGCCCAAAGTATATCCAGTCGAGGAATTAGCAGTGGTCCTAGTTAACAACCGCCGGACCCATACAAATCTGATATTTCTGTCACCGTGGAAGAGCAACGGTATTGAATGGCCAAGCGAATAACAAAAACTCCAACATTTATAGATTTTGACAAAAAATCTTGACCAGCAGACTTGCAAGTGAATGCCTGATTAGAACCCGCCTCAAACCTGAACTCGGAAACCTTTATTGAATTGCGCTCACGCTTTCACAACGACGAGCTTGTCAACGATTGCTTTTAGGAACTTTTTTTTGATCATACGAGCAATGTCATAAGTATAGCGGTAAGAGTGCCCTTGGCTAGCAACGTCGAAATAGTAAAATAATTGGAAAAAATATCCTGCACGACCCTAATTCCAAAAATGGAAAATACGTCACCCCTACTTTTACAAAACTCAAAAGAACAGCCTGTCTGGGCTGAATGGAGACTATCTCAAGCACGATTGGCTCTCCTCTAGATGAATCTTTTTACCTTAGATATTCACAACATTATTTTAATAGCACCCACTGGAGTTCAGATGACTTACTGTCTTTTGACTCTGGTACTATACTGATCTGATGTATTGTTACAAGAATTTCTGTTGTTACGAAAACAGGTATTCGATTTACCTTGTCTGAGCACAATAGTTTCGGTCAGAATCTATTGGGTCTATAACGTGCGGTTTGCTAAGAGATGGCGTTACTTGTATTATTCCATTGTTATTATTCCCTTGGAATATGCGTTGGAAAGCTACTGTCATTGTACGTTATTTCAGTATATGTCATTCATTTGAAGCGTAAACAACAATAATTTTTTTTCCCTCAAATATGTCGAACTTTGTGACTGAAAAACTGTTTTTGCGGAGAGTTCTTCTTCATTACTTTAATATGAAGAAAACTGTCATCGTATTTTGGTGGAAGTTTATGGTGAACATGAGCTAGCTTAGCGAACGTGCCAAAAGTGGTTTGCACGATTTAAAAGAGGTGATTTTGGCTTGAAAGATGAAGAACTGGAAGCATTACTCTATGAAGATTGTTGCCAAACACAAGAAGAGCTCGCAGAATCTTTGGGTGTCACTCAAGCAGCCATCTCAAAACGTTTAAAGGCAGCTGGATATATTCAAAAGCAAGGAAATTGGGTTCCACATGAACTCCAGCCGAGAGACGTCGAAAGGCGGTTTTGCATGTTCGAAATGCTGCTGGAACGCCACAAAACGAAGTCATTTTTGCATCGGATTGTTACTGGTGATAAAAAATGGATCCATTACGACAACCCCAAGCGCAAAAAATCATATGTGAAACCCGGCCAACCAGCCAAATCAACGGCAAAGCCGAATATCCATGGCGCGACGGTAATGCTCTGTATTTGGTGGGATCAGATGGGTGTGCTGTATTATGAGCTGCTAAAACTAGGTGAAACCATCAATGGACAACGCTAGTGACCACAATTAATCCGTTTGAAGAGAGCAGTGGCCGAAAAATGCCCGGAATATGCGACCAGACACGAGGCAATAATTTTCCATCATGACAACGCTCGTTGTCGTGTCACGTTGCTATTCCGGTTAAGAACTATTTGGAAAACAGTGGATGGGAAGTCTTACCCCACCCGCCTTATAGACCAGACCTTGCCCTTTCTGACTACCATTTGTTCCGGTCGATGCAGAACGCCCTCACTGAAATACGGTTCACATCACATCAGAGCAGAATATCAAAAATTGGCTTGATTCATTCTTGGCTGCCAAGCCGGCGCAGTTCTTTTGGGATGGGATCCACAAATTGCCAGAAAGATGGGAAAAAGTCATAGCTTCAGATGGGCAATACTTTGAATAATACTATTGTACATGTTTTTCTTAAATAAACGTTCCAATTTTGAACAAAAACCGAATTAAGTTATATACCCAATAAGACAGGAAAGAAATGCATTCGGGTCTTCACGGATGTCTTCAAAACCGATTTAGGATGCCGCTCTGTAGTCTTTTTAGAGAAAGACAAAGTTAGAGTTCACTAATCGCTAGGAAAACTTGCGACGATATTCGGAATACGAGTATTGCTGTCAAATAACTATTATATTGTAGCGACACCCCAACTACACTTAGCTCGAGAATGCAAGGCAATCGGAAGGTTTAATTCGCTGAGTTTTGTCTGAACCACAGTCTACATTGGGATCGAAGGAACTTACTAGGCAAGGTTCAGAAGAGGTTTTGCCAGGACCCGAACCTGCGTTAGGACTGCCTGCGTCCTCGGTTAGGGCTTCCATTGGCAGTATTTCCAGTTGGATTTCGTGTTAGCATGACTGTCCTTGACACGATTCTGTAAGATACGGCCAGACTGAACAAATACTTCCTGACTTAAGAGATCAACGACTTTCCCGCTGTTCTTCTTAAAAAATGTATACAAATTGTTTACTGTGCACTACGTTAGGAGTGCTAGGCATAAGTGACGAAAAATTTTCAGACCCTTACTATAAAAGTGAAGATGACACCGCGGAGTACTGTCTCTATGAGTGTCCTAGAACGATCGCATCAAGTTGCAGGTATTCGGCGTTGATTTAGTGGGTGCTGGTACTGTGCCACTTTATCACTGACGTGCTTGATCATCCCTCTACGAAATACTGAGAAATTCCAGTAAAGGGAACATACAAAGTGTATAATGGACTAGTTTGTTGGAGTACTCTGTACCGACAGTGATATTGCATGTTTCTAATTCTTTAACATCCACCTGGATGTCCCTCAATCATCAAGCTGCTGAAAGGATTGATGGCATTGCGATTGACGATAGCCATGGCTCCTATCCATCAATTTAAAGGACTTAACAATGACTTGTACTAGCAAACTATTTCGGCTGAGATAGGAAGGTAACCTGGACGCTAAAACATTAAAGATGTTTCAAATTTCATAAAGAAATTTTAACTCCAACGACTGAAACAGTAAGCGACTGCCAGAAACTCTGGAAGGATATCTTCTACAGTCTGTAAAAGCGATGGCGAAAAACTTTCCACAGTCATGCGAAATAAACCATTCACCATGGACCACAATCGAAACTTATTCCATCCATCTGCTCAATAAGAGCTCTGTATCGATACTAAGGACCAATAAGTCTACATGTAGCAGATGGAATCATTGTCGAATTGTTCAGGGAGAGCATACACAAACTAATCATTTCAAAATAGATTAAGGGCTGGTTTTTGTGTATGGCTTGATGCATCTGCAAGGCATAGGTTCCAAATAGTGTTCGGGGCAGAAGTTGAGTTTGACATTTTTTATAAATTAAGCCAGACTGAGCCAAGAAAAGCCAACGAATCACATGGCATGCATCGGATACAGTATTTCGGAATTACTATACTACCGAACTTGTTCAGGCACAGAGATAAAACACTGTCACAGTAGTATTTTTAAAGTACCCCTTTACCAACAAAAGTTTTCAGTTTTGAATAAAATGATTTCAAAACACATTTCTGATTAGTAAGGAATGGAATCAAGATTTGTGTTTCCTTGAAAAAAAGGCAAAGTTATTCTGGAACATTGTTAAAATAGTGAAAAAAAAGAATTAACAGCTGGCTTCTCTGAAAGATTTTAGAACTACGTCTTTTACAGACTTTGAAAAAGCAAGCGCACTAGCGCTAAATTTTTCAAAAAATCATAGAGCTCCGTGTCATCTAGACGACATAAACATATATATTTTGGTTCAAGATGCTATTCAAAACCTTGAAAACTATTCAAGTCAAATCTCTACTTGGGATTTCGTAACATATACGAGTACATATATCCAAAAGAACAAAAAGAATCGTTCACTAGGGAGATCTACTGGAATGGTTCTTCCTTTCCACCCTATACTATATTTCTAAAATAGTTCAAAGTTTTATGGCGGCTCTGATCTATTATTATTTGATTCTGGTGTTCCACAAGGTTCAGTCCTTGGGCCAATTTTATAAACATAACAGATTGTGAATCTGCTATCTTTGCACATCCTACGGCAATTTTTCCATTCCATGCGTTCGCTGTTGACAATGAGGGGAATGATGGAAACATTACAAAATTATTAAAACAAATGGAAATTTTAGATGAATGACGGGAAAATGCAAGCCATATTTTCCAATACTTGCAAAATACTTGCAAAAAAAACTGAAAACGGCGAATCCATACACATAGGCTCTGTTAACGATATAAACAGAATCTCCATCCAACAAAAGAAACGTTGTTAGAAAATCGAAACTAAAAAAAAAGACATGATGGAAAACCAATATAATGACGATTTTAGGGTAATGGTTTTACCGGTATTGATGCAGATCTTATTAAGAATATGAATTTTTGTTGTGTATGTTTTAATATAAGGTCCATAAGGAAGAATTGGAGTGTTTTCGTAGCAGAAATAGAAGCTTTTGTTCACAACATTGATATTATTGTTTTAAATGAATATTATTCAATTAATAGATATATTCCAGAATTCAGTAATAGAAACAAACGCAAAGGTGGAGGAATTGCAGTTTATATTAAAAATAATATTCAGTATTCCAGAATTAATACAGATACTGAATACTACGAAAATGTACATCTAGAAATGGATGATACAAACGGCGATTTATAGGCCGCCTAAGGTAAACATCACACAATTTATTGAAGAACTGGACCACCATATCAAAAATGAAAGGGAATTAATCGTTTTGGGTGATGCGAATTTTAACTTAAAAAAATTAATTGACCTCCAAGTTAGTAAGTATTTAGAAATAATGGCATCAAAGGGCTTAATGAATGTTATAAATCAACCAACTCGGGTTAATATAACAGCCAATACCTCGACAATAATTGATCATATTTTTTTTAGCATTATTAAAAAAGATATTGTATCGGCCGTTATTGAAACCGACATATCAGATCACTGCGCAACACTGTATGCTACAAAAAACTATTCTGAGCGACAAATCATAGCAGAAATCCCTGTAAAAATCAACCAATTTAGAGTTAATCAACTAATTAGGGAAACAAACTGGCAAAGAAAAGTGAAGAATATGACGTTGAGCGACTATACAATATATTTGTGAACAAAACGAACGACATATACACGCAATCAACAAAAATAGCAAACACGAAAAATCGCAAACAAAAAAACATGGATGACTCCTGATGTAGCTAGAATATGCAAAAGAAGAGACGAGGTCTACAGGAAATGGAAAAACAACCCACTAAACCGAGGATACGAAACTGAGTCTAAACAATATAGAAATGTTGTGAATAAAAATATTCTAATAACTAAGACTAACTTATACAAAGAAAGATTTTCGAACCCCAAAAATGACCCGAGAAAAATATGGAATGTGCTAAATGAACTTATGGGGCAAAAAAAGGGATCGATAGTTGAGATAATTATGAAACTTAGTAGAGAAATTTGCGGAACAAATCTCTAGTTAAGCATCCAAGATAGTGCATAGATGCTGTCCTCTTTCCATGAAAATATACATCTCGCACAATCAATCTATGTTGAGGAGGCCAGCGAAGCAGAAGTTTACCGAATGTTGTGGTGTTGAAAAACCGACAAGGGACCAGGAGCAGATAATATTAGACCGATCGATCTCAAACTAAATGCTTTGTCTTTGACTTCAATAATTAGAACAAGTATCAACTAAAGTATAAGTCAATCTTGTGTTCCGAAGTTATTAAAAACGTCAATAATACAATATTTCCTATATACAAGGGGGGGAGTGAAAAACCAGATAGAGAACTATATGCCCATTGCAATTCTGCCTGTTGTAGAAAAATGCCTGGAGGAAATAATAATACGAAGACTAAAAAATTCCACAGAAAAACATAGAGTTTTACAGCCAAACCAATATGGCTTCCAAAAAAATAAGAGCACTGGGTTACTACTGGGAGATCTCGCAAATGTGATTAACGCAGGTCTAGTCATATTCTTAGAGTTCAGCAAGGCCTTTGATACATTAAGCCATGAGAATTACCTATCGGGAAGAAAAATAAGGGCAAAAGTAAGAAAAACAGTAAGCCAAGAAAAGCAGAGTCTGTATGGTGTACCACAAGGTTCAAAGCTGGGACCAATCCTCTTCATCTTGTATACTAACGAGCTTCTTCGTGTGCCTAACAAAAGTACAGTCTTTGCATACGCCGATGACTTAGCAATAATTGTTAAAAACAAGTGCATTAATACTGCGATCTCGATAATGCAAGGTGAATTTAATAGCGTCTCAAAATGGTGTCACGTTCAAGGACTTGTGATTAATGCTGTAAAAACGAAACTGATGCACATACGCATGCCACATCAGCCCGAAATTTCCATCAGCATATATCATCAAAATGAAGACTGCCCAACGACAACGAAAAGTGATGCTCTTGAAGTAGTTAAGACTATAAAGTATCTGGGAGTTGTAATTGATGATCACTTCTTATGGCATGAACAAGTCAATAAGATAGGGATGCAACTTAAAAATGCGGTTTTTGCGATGGTGTACCTCAAAAGATACACAAGCGTAGAAGTGCAGAAGCAAGTGTACCTTTCACTTGCTGTAGCGTGGGGAAATGCGTCCAAAACACATATCGATAAGATATTATATCTTTAGCATCGATTATTTAAAATCATGAATACCAATAATTTTGTTCTAAAGGTGCTCGATGAAAATGGTATATTTAACCTGACAATGCTGCTACGCTATTATGACGATCAACGCTATCAACAAAGAATACATCATAATCAGAATGAAAGAAGACGAGCTCAGGGACTTCTGCAAATTCCTGAAACTTTTAACAACTATGGGAGACAAGACATCCAAGCTACGCAATACCACAATTGATGAATAACTTACCAAAACATAATTAAATTTCAAAAAACGTAGAAAAGTATTAAAACTGTACTTCCTTAATCTGTATTCTGTAACTTAAAATACTAAAAACAAAAATTTGCTTAATCGTAATTATTTCTTTTTTTTAATTTTTTAAAACTAAAGTCAACTGAATTAAATAAGAAAATTTTAATTATTTGAATAAGTTTCACAACCGATAAATTTTTAAAAACTATTGTAAAAGATCAATCACCGGCAGATAAGCAACATGATTTGCGGGTCACTTAAATTATTGTAACGTTTTTAAAGAAAAAATAAAGAAAAATATAAATAAATATAAAAAAAAAAACTCGAAAAGGAAAGGCTTGTTATCTTCCCAGTAGGGAACTTAATTTGAATGGGGTGGGCAAAAAATTTACTTTTAGCCAACATATAAGTCGCACGCTTAAGAAAATTGCTATTGCCATTAAAATGATTTATCCATTTTCCTAGTCTATCCATAAATATTGAGACAAAGAAAAACTTATGATAAATGAAAACGCGCCGATATTTTCAAAAACAAATTTTTACTTTTTATCTGTCAAATTCCTAGCTCTAAGTTATGGAAGATTTTATTCGAAATGCCCGTCATTTGCACGACCTGAGACGTTATGGCCAATCATCACTGGCATTACGAACCTCATTCATCGGAAAGTTATCGACAGCGCGGACAAGGGCTAGCTTCAAAGACTCAATATTTCGGTGATGAGTAGAGCAGGCCATTCCCTCGAAAACCGACCACAACTTGCAAAGGGTTTTGTTCCGGACTATCAGCTGATAAATCATCCACTGATATGAAGTCGGGTTTTTTTTTTTAGCCACTCTTGAGTGGCTTTCGCCTAGTGGGCTGGGGCAGAATCTTATTGAAACGTCTTCCAAAACAGTGTTTTGGTAAACATTCGGCGAAGTCTTGACTCTCTTTCATAAAAACGGAGGTTGATCATGTTATTATAGCTCACTGCTCGCCATCCCATTACATTTTCGGGGTCGTGCCCTCTTTCAACCCTTGGAATGTGTTCTGAAGCTTCTTTTGATGTCCGAGCATACACTCGATCATTTTGCTTAATAAAAGTTTCTTCGACAGAAATTGTCTGTGGGCATTTTTAGCATAGCCTTAAGAATGTTTTTCATTTTTGCTTTCTTTTTCACTTCAAGTCACAAGTCTTCTTTGATGATGCGAGACATGGATTTTTGCGAAATGTTCATTTCCCGAGATAAGATCTTCTGCTTTCTCAGTAGTTCTCCCGGATTTCTCACAGTGCGTGGACGGCCGGATCTTTGACGGTCACGTACTCCACCAATGTCCTCCAATAATTTGATTGGAGGATAAACAAAACAGCGAGTGATTCAAAACTCAAAACTTATTTATAATAACAAATATTCCAGTAAGATGTAAATTCTATCGAATATATGTATGTAAACTGTGTCAATGAATTTTGTATACCAAATAAAAATATCTATCTATCTAGGCAGGGAGCTCAAAGGATCATGAAACCTACTGACAGGTTACTATTGGACGAAAGTGGTGATGCAAGCAACTGCTAAAAAAATTAGAAAAATTGTTCCTACGAACGACCTCATTAAACAGGAACATAAGTACGTATTCCAGGGAGTCACCAGCAGAAAATTCTATTCGATAATAGGAAGTCTGAGAACAATGATTATGAATTGGGCAACTTGGAAAATATTATTATGATAGCTTTTCAGAGATGCCGCCAGTATTCAAAGTATTTTTGAAGATTGATCACATTAATATATTTCATTATCTAAGTAAACGAATCCAAACATTGTCATTATATGGCAGACCCTGAATTGAAATGACCCTAAAAATGTTAAAAACATATTGCTGTCACTTGTCTGGGTTTAACTTGCTATATGAAATCACACATCCTATTTTCCACATCATTAGCCAGTTTATGCAAGCCGCTATAGCACAAAGCATAATAAACCTCTTTGTTTTCTCGCCTTACACATCATCCAGCGTCAAAATGATGTTCGCTTCTTCTGACACTTGCGTCAGGTCCATCATCCTAATTAACGTCAAAACGTGTTAAAATCTACTTTGAAGTACTATACCCAAATGGATTTGCTTCAATCTCGTATTTCATCCAATCCAAACCGCAGGCTCACATATGCGTGTACCGCTTACAACATGAGAGTACCGTTGTGGTACGCTTCGAGTTCCACATGCGCATCCCGCATATGGTAAATTGATACTTTGTCAGCTATTAGTCTGGTCCATCCGTCAGTATTGCCCTTGAATTGGGTGCTATGCATCCGATCCCATCTACCATCGCAACAAATCGTTCAATTACGAGTACATTTCCAATGAATTGAGTACGTTCTTGTGACTCACACATGTGGAATTCAGAGATGTAAGTGATTGGTAGTCGGCCAGTTGACTAAGGCGGGTATAACCGCTGACAGATACATTGTGCCTCCGAATAGATACAACGAACATTTTGAATCGAATTAAAGTCGGCGAAGTAAATATGATATTAATATCCTCATCACAATGATGCCCAGATACTTTGGAGGCTTACAGGCAGCTCGAGCATGCAAGTGAACTCAGTCATGAGTTTCATTTAAGCTGGTTTGAGTTGTAAGCACAGCCCAGCTAGGGAATGAGGACATGGTAAGTGCGTGCAGATGACAATTAGCTGAGATGGCGTTGATGGTGACGACAAAATGAAATGTATGTTTCTTGTTGGATTTTGATTCTAGATGGAATTGGGCCACACTCAGTCAGAAGAAGAGAAGTGTGTTGTGCTGTGTTGTATTTTGTGGTATTTTTATCCAAGGACCTAAAAATAGATATACGTATGATACGGGTAGAGAGCGTAGGGCGAGGATTTTAAACGTAAATACACATAGGGGATTATTTTGGAGAAGATCACTCATTGGGAACAACAGAAAAATATTTGTATCTCTCTTCAGAGTGTTTTTTTTTTTGTCATCACATTGGGTGTGGAGGGCTTATTTATTTCAGAATCTTCGGATGAGTGTAGTGTTTTTTATTGATATGGAGACTTTCTGTTTGTCAGAATTTAGATGTATGTTGAAATTCTTTAAGATATGGGACCCTGCTGGAGTGAGTATAGTTTTATTTCAAGCTTCTAGAGCAATAAAACAATTTACTATGATAGCCACTATAGAGAAGCCTAGCGCTTGTGGTGTGAGTGCCTCAGCCTTCAGACTTTCACAGCTCCTACTTTAAACCCGCATTCATCGCTGTGGTAAAAGGGCTGAGTAACATCAATCGCTTTCAGGGTGAACTCCTAAATAACTCTTTAAACCAAAAGTCATCCGCATTCCAATTTCCGATTTTTATATTTATTCTATCCATTAATACCACTGACATTAGTCCTAAAATGATGAGAATCCATGAGACTAAGAAACCTAGTGAAGCAGCAAAGAATTAGGAATCAACAGGACTAAGCCAAATGGTGTTTCAAATTTTGGCGCATTGTAATTTCTCGGCATCAGATTTCGAATTGGTTATTTTTGAGAAAGCGTTAGACAGGGAAAAACGAGTATTTACGAAATAATTCAGAGAACAAACAGAAATTATGTCAAAGAGAAAAAAACTTCTATCGGCGTCTACTCATGTCAGATCAGAAATTTTATGAAAAATTAGATGCAATGCTCCAATCTTAATCACAAAGCACAGTCTGTAGATGCTTTTAGGTAAACAAAACATCTTCTGAACTATGTATTGTATAATTTTCAAAGTTAAATCATAACTGCGAGTGTACTCAATTGGAGAGCACCCTGTGCATGCTTTAGGACCTCTATATGAGTACGTATGCCAGGAATCTGATTATTTCTTACTAAGAGCTGCATTAGTATACGAGTATTTTCCTTCAAAAAAAGAACATCCGAGAAAGATTGTATCCAGTAAGAATTTATACTTGTAAACGGTGTATCTGTGGTTTCTTGAATTATCAGCATTGAAATTGCGCTGCTCCAGTCAATACCACTGACAAATTTTAAGCAAGTTGCGTCATTTAATTTGAGCATGACACCGAAATTAGATAACCGCGTTTAACTTCGTTCCAGCCGAGTTTTTACGACAGTTCATAGCCGTAAAAAGCCTGAATCTACCATAATAGAAGACCAGACGTCAAGCACAAGCCGAAACGGAGAGTTACTCTGGGAAAAAGCCAAAGTGAATCAGTCGTAAAAAAAGATAATAGCACCGGTGTCTTGCGAACTTCACGCCATAATTCACATCCACCTTCAAAAGGAAAAAAAATCAACGGCGAATATTATTTCGATTTGAAAGAAAAATGAGAGCATTTGGCCAGGAAGAAAGTGCCCTTCCATCAAGACGATGCACAAGTGTATAGTCGAATGGCGAAATTTCATGGCGAAATTTCATGAACTGGGGTACGAACTGCACGCTTATCCACCATATTCTTCAGATTCAGACAATACTGATGATTTTCTGTTCCCAAACCTGAAGGAATGACTCAGCTCTAAGAAATGCCTATTTTGAAAAAAAATTATCAGGGAAGGGATCAAACGAGAAACGCTGTACGAAGAGTACGAAAGGAGAAATAAAAAAATTTTAAAAATCTATCTTGCGTTAAGGACTAACTGATCCAACCTCTTTTTTTAAGCGAGCCACATGGCTTATACATAAGTCAATTCCAAAGGAGCGTAAAAATTCTCCTCAAAACCGAAATCAATCGCAGCATAGCTGGATATCCTAAGTTAGATAGATAGCCGTTATAGGGCTAGAAAGGGATAAAAATGTTACGAACCAGTTAATAGCCTCACGGACTCACTATTGAGTTATTGCAAACGATTAAAGAACGACTATTTTCGGACCTGTACGTGGAATGTTCGGATCCTTAACAGACTGCGTGCGACCGAACAACTAGCAGAGATTTTGACTGCTACAAGGCAGACAGAAGGGCAGTTTTTTTTTTTTTTTTTAAATAGGCACACGCACCAGGGATTTTGTGTACCCTTAAAGTGGTTGTAGAGGATGAAAATATCTGATATATGTAACATTGGACAATACTACAGACAACAGCGCGATAATGGCAGGAAGCGTTTATTCGGATGCTTATTTGGTGTCAGAAGTAGAGTTAGGAAAGTTTTGAGCCTCAGATATGTAAGAGAACGCCTGATGACTCTCACAAAGACTTAATTCGCCAAGATCAAGTCTATTCAGCTACTTGCATATGCAGACGGCATTGACATAATGGGAAGAACACAGCGAGCGGCAAAGACGGGTTTAGCGGTCAACGAAGGAAAAACAAAGTATATGCTGTCAATAAAAAGGAACACACAACATTGACACCTAAGACAAAACATCACGTTGGTCAGATACAACTTTAAGGTAGTAAGCGACTTTATCTACGTCGGCTCTGCTATTAATTCCGACACGAAATCATGTTAAGAATCACTCTTGCTAATCGCTGCTTCTTTGGTAAGACCAAAACCCCCTCTCGAGTAACTAAAAAGACTTTATTTAGGACCCTGATTATTCCACTTCTGCTTTGCGGCACTCCCGAAGAAGGCTTAAAGCCTCAAGAGAAAACCACTTTGGATAAATTTTTGTACTGTTTGTATCAATGAAAAATGGAGGAGCGCATGGACATCAGTGCCACAGTCTGGAAATTTTTCCACTTTTACCCAGAGGAAGAACGCCGTAGAGGACGAACACCTCTTAGACGGCACACACAAATCGACCTCAGTCAGGAGAGACATGTTAACTGCGGCCTTGGTCCACCCTGGACTATAGCGTCATCTAAGTTATCCAGCTTCGCCTGATCCTCATAAAAAAACTCCTGTCATGGGTAATTTTAGCGGGCTGGTCATGTCCGATTTGGCGAAAAGGCTTAACCATGTTTAAAGACTCCAGTGCTCTTCGGGGCGGCTGTTCAAAATTCATCGGACACAGTCGTGTTAATACTTTAAGAGCCCCTTTACGGTCGATGTTATGTACTCGTATGAGTTGCCATCAGATACGTTTGTTGGGCCTTGTCGAAAAAATATTATGTCGTTGAATTAGTACGAGTATGATTGCGAGGAACCTGCCAGCTTGTATCTAAACTTCCTCCTGTTGCTTCTGAGACTAAATCTGCGCCAAACTTATAAAGTTCTCTCCATTCCCAACAATATAAAACTTCAAATGTCGACATAATTAAAGGAAATCGAAGCAACGTTCAATAAATAACAATCACCAAGCATCTGCATAAATTCCACAACAGACATGGAAATGTCATTTTCATTCTATTAAGACACAATGTATCCAACTACCTGACATTTGTCATAAAACTGCACATTCAAGTGCATTTTTTATTGTCCCACCGAGTCAATAAACTTCTCAGTATAATGCAACACCGATCTATTGAGTTCATGTTACGATTCCAAATAAAAAAAAAAAATAATACAGGCAACATAATAATTTACAATTACCAAGATATCAAAGTTATGACAGCTACAAGTCTCTGTTTCTAATAAGCGATATCGACTCTACATACAAATGGCTTTGACCTTTCAATCCGCACTCCCAGTTACACAGGCACGCTCTCCAAAGAACATGTTTTCCAACTCGTGCATAACTCAGATACGACTACAGTTGCTGGCCAATTTGCATAGAGCTAGATTGTTGGATAATGATATGATTTAAACCAGCTGAGGTTAAATGACTCTGGCATCAGATAATACTTGCAGTTTGCATGTTGATAAGTTTAGATACTCACAATTTATTAATAGGACAGAAGCAGTTTACTCATTCTCGTATGCCCGTACTCATGGAAATTCTCCCACAATTTACCTGTAAATGAAAAAAGAAAAGAAAATCATTAGTCACTTTGTTGTAGCTGTTGGATAGTATAATAATTTTAATAGTTAACACTTTCCCTTAACAAAGGACACAAGTTCACCCTCCTGACCCAAAGGACAAACGAGTAAAACGCCTGAAGTTAAACCTCCAACTCCTTTCTGAAGTCGAAATCTAATCATACACTTGGTGTCCCCTTATAATACTCGAACACTTGCTCCTTACGTAGCTCATATTTGGCTCATAACAAAGATATGAGTAGAGAATATCACTCCCAATCACGTCAAAAAGGGACACTTTTCCACACATTGAACTCTCCCCCATTCTATAGATACGAGTACGTCGGGCTCTATACTAGACAAAGTTGTAGGGTAAAGCTGCTTATTCCACTTGATTACTTTGCATACAGGCACGCAAGTATCCGTGTGTGTATATTTATCAATCCGGTGCAGTAGTGTACACACAGATGTGCGATATGCACCCATAAGGAGCGCCATTATTGAGCTCGACCTGCCTTGGAGATATCAATTGACTGGGAAACGAGGGTACATACGTACGAATACGAGAACTGTAGACATTTGGGCTTGACTAACTGACTGACAGGCTGTCTTCGTGCCTCCTTCTTTGATCGATTGCCTTAGGTTCAAATTTTTATTTAGAAAACGAAATGGTTAGGGTGACGATGAAAAGACGAGAATAACAATAAGGGTGAAATTGTACAACCTCCACCCCCTCCCCCTCCCCGTCACACACAGTGCAACACAAGACGGTGCCGTAATGCGCGTTCCTACAAAAATACACAATAAAATAGAACTTTGGATCAGAAAATGTATCTCGAATCAAGTCAAGCATTTCGTTTGCAAAGAAAAACACTTTACTCACTTTCTAGGTGTAGGTGGAAACATATTTACATCCAAATACCCTCATTCTATTGGAATAACCGCCAGTGTTACCACTTCAACCGAGGTATATCTACTTCGCATACTGAGAATGGAAACTCTTTAAAACGGTTGCATTCAATGAAAATATACGAAATGAAAAGTTTCTCAATGTCTATCACCAGATGAGTTGAAAGATATGAGATATGGAACAACCGGACCTGAGATGGTTCAAGTAGATGATTTGTAGTGAAATATAAGACTAAATTCGTTACTATCCAGAAAATGCAAAAGATGGGATTGGGCTGTTCGGCAAAGGTATCCTGTGCAATCTATGTGTACTACTGATGCCTTGCGGATAGACTCGAATTTGGAGCTGGATTTGCAGTGCTAGTCCTGTTGTACATAGCCGATAAATGAATGGCGACCAGACCTTTTCACATTAAAGGTGACAGTTTTCAGATGAATGTACAAACAATGACCTGAGCACAATATTGGAATCATACTAGACGACTTAAGAAAGGTGGGTTTGGAGAATCCTTTCACTCTACATGGATATTCAGACTACTCCTCTGACAAAATCTACTGATTGGGCCATGTCAGTGTGGCTCAAACGCTGACAAGACCACAATTTACTAGGAAAAAGATGCTGCTACCCATTATCCATTCCTCAATTATAGGGCTGAATTCTGTAGTATATACTTGAAAATCTTGCGACTATGGTCTACATTTTGTATGCTTACCTTTAGACAGAAACTAGTAGAATGAATTTTTACTCCACGGGACAATTTTATAATACTTCTCTTGAGATTTGTAGAGTACTACGTTAAATGAGCACAACACCATTTTTGAATTGCTAGAACAGTTCAAGATGGAGATTTGCCGTCAACCACAGCAATCAGAAAGGCATTACAGAGGGAAGTAACAACAAGTAGAAAAGGCACTTTTCAGATCAGCGGGCATTATATACGAATGCTTTTTAAATAGATAAGGCGCCTGGATTAATGTAAAGACCGAAGCCAAAAGCCAACAGTCGAATGAGAAATAGAATGGCCGTGGGGAGAAGAACTGCAGTTGTACCTGACAAATCGACTTGTATGCAGAAGCACATTGCAAGTCGAAGTACATTTACCACTGCTCAGAGTGATGGTTTTCAATAATGTTCTTAAGATTATTGACGGAACATGGTGTAAGTTCCTATCCTAAGTACTCGTGGCTGTATTGTCAGGTAAATTGTTATTAATACCCAAGACCTGGACATGACTCTGGTCTCACGAACAGATCTACCAAGAATTGGCAATGCTCGCTCCAAGAGTTGGTTAGATCTTTATTATCTCCGTTCTATGCTTAGTAGGAAACCCAATACGGTCGCAAAAAGTAAGCAATTCTACTGTAGTTTATGTGCAGGCCGATGGTTTCGAAATTAAATTTTTTGACAAGGACATATTCACAGATGTTCTCAGACCTGCCTATATCCACTATTGTTTAGCTTGGTAACTTTCACTAGAGAAGAAATGCAATATGACATTCTAAGAATAAGGATTATCGAGCATCTGTATAATAAGGTGCGCTCAGAAAAACATTCCTTCACAGCTGTTCTTTAGGAGATCCTGCACCTGATTCCTCAATACCTGTCAATATACTGGTAAAACTGTTGCTAAAAAGTATCGGAGTAGGAGAATCCTCAGTACGGAACCGGCGCCTGTTTCAACTGAATTTTCGAAAATTCATTGTTTCAAAATTAGTCATATCATGGCGCAAATTTTAAAAATGGTGTTGCACTTTGCGTATCATCTTCTTGATTCCTTAGTTTCAGAACAAAGAAACGACTATATTCCCGATATTCTGCTGCAAAGTATATGAGATAGCAAAGCAGGGCAACACACATCCTTTTCAAACCTAGGAAGGATCTACCAATACCCTGAGTACTGAGAAACAAGGCTATTTGGGAGTACTGAGCTTCTGTTTTTTGGTTCCCAAAAATCTGCCAATCAAGCGATTGATGATAATCAATCAACGTGTGGACTAAGCATGGAAAGGTTAATCGATCTCCTTTGGCTGACGGATACCGATGGGCTTCCAAATTCTACGGAATCAGGGGGTGCACTAAAAGAAATTTAAATATCTAGGCAAGAAGTACATAATCCGATATCTTCACCATTCTTATTGAATCCCGAGGTATCACTTGCAAAAAGATTTGTGACGTTTTGCAATATCCTTCCCAAGATACTTGAGGAAATCGTTGATCGGCAGCGTTAAGTGTTGCTGCCTTCAGCACAATGAGAGATTTTCTTTTTACTTGATCTTTAATTATTTGCATCATCGCAAAAGAAGGTTCATCTTATTTAGATACTAATAAGAATGTACCCCGAAGTACCCGTACTACTGCGGACTCGCGATTCTATTGACCACAGTGATCTATGTTACAATAAGCCTCCATTTGCCTATTTTAAACTGAAACCGGTTATATAAAAATACTTATGTTAAGTTGTAATATGTAAACATATATGTGCAACAGGGCAACTCCCAGTTTAATTTGAGGTTGACCAAATTGATTGCTTATGACAAGAATCATAAATTTCTCAACCTCGCACCGTGACATTGCATAAAATATCTCATCTGGAATATATTCTTTTGGACACGACTTCTCTGTTAAAACGTTTTTACAACTTCAAAAACACGATCCCCACGATTTTATGATACATTTCCGGTAGTGGTTCTGGCCAATAGTCCAGGGTAATTAAATTCATAACAAACCCTCATAAAACTATCCAACCAGTATACCATGAAAAATCTATCGCTCATCTTTGCATTAGAAAGTATTTTAATCTGAAATCATTTTTGACCCAATATTTGAGAGTCTTCCCACGTGTTGTAATGGTGCTGTGGTCCGTGTCCGTGTCCGTGTCCGTGTCACATGTCTATTAGCATACTCATAAATCGCATGATAATTCATTTATGAGCGTTTTTAACGAATTTGCCTTCCTACTCACTTATGGGAAATCTGTCAGTCACACTCTGATTGTGTGTCAATTTTCGTTTGTCGGTTCCTTTAAAAATTATCTGCATAACATGTTTCACACATACGTAAGCTGGTTTACGGAAAACAGAAAATTGCCTGCCAATTTATATTGTTTTATAGTTTTATACCCTTGTCAATTGATTTATGTCCCTGTCTGCAGATTTTTTTAACGAACTAACAACAATCTTAATTCTCTCATTCTGCCACGTCAATCACCACCACTCTCTCCAGTCATTCGAAAATTCGGTTGTCTTCCTGTTTCGAATTTTCACACTCTACCCATAATCCTCTAGTTAAACAAACACACTGTAAACTGGAAAAAAAAAAAAAAACAGAGACAGGCCAATTTAAATCTCAGAAACGGTTGTCGGCATTTTCCCACTCGTGATTGAGATTAATTCGCCGAAGAACTGTCAAAAATGGTGACAAACAAAATTGTACATTATACCCATGGCGGCTCTTGCATTTGGCAAAAACACGTTCGCTATAAAAGTAAACAAAATTATCCATCAGATATGTTACATTGACATACGAATACTCGTACGCACATGCACATGGCTGTAAAGTGTTCTCCAAATCTAGTCCAATAAGGAATTGGTGTACGACTGTACGAGTGGTACGAGTATCTTTGCCGTGTTATATCCCTAACGAACAAAAAAGTTGGGGGACAATAAAATTGTCGCCGTCATCAAAAAAAAAAGAAAGCAAAAAAATAAACCAGAGCAGTCTCTCGAACATTAGAAAAATAAAAAGTTAAACGAAAGACAACAATCCTGGAAGTAGAGCTGGGCCTGGAGATTTACCATTCAGCATTCAACATCCACGATCTTGTATACACCCACCCATCCGGTGGCACACCCACTTGAACGCGGCGGCGAAATGCGGCAGCAATTGAAATTGTCTCTTGAGAAAGTAGCGATAATGTGTCACCCAGTAATAGCCGTAACAGTTGCGCGAATGTACATTTTGTTTTTGCTGTCTCCTTGTCACTGGGGTTTCATACAGTTTCCCAGAATAAAGTGGGAGCAAATTCACAAAGTCATGTACGAGTAGTGTCAAATGTTGTCAATCTGTTTGTTTGTTTCGCTTCTACAGTTCAATAGCTCAACGGATTTGATTAAAATTTTAGATTTTGCTTGTTGGTGATGTAGACCAGGATGTAGGATACTTTTTGCTGGATTCTGTCAAAATAAGAAAAATTATCAGATAAAGGGGAAAATCCGGGAGAATCACTCGTCGATCACCATCCGGAAACATAAAATTGTTAAACAGACTCCAAAAAGACTGTGAAACAAAGCTTTGCAAAAATCAGCAAGTGGCTCTAAAAAGTATTATGAAATACATCATTAGTTTGCATGGAAATTGCTTGAATTGGGTCCGTAGAGCAATCCTATTCATTTCAGGTACATTAAAATTGTAAAAAATAGACTAACTAACGTATCTTAGTCAAACTTACTGGCCATTTAGGACGTTTGCCAATCTTGCAGTTGTTTAGGCTAAAGTAGAACTAGACTGTCAACACTGGTTTGGTCAAACTGAGTTGCGAGTGGTGTGTCTCTCACTCGGCAGATTTCTAAACTAACCAACGTTGCCTGCTTGAAGTCGGGCTCCATGCAGATCGACCACCATTCCTCAACCTACTCGTCGAAAAAAAAAATGTCTGAAGCCGTATCTTAACCAAAAAATCAGAAATTACCCATACTCATCGAAAGCGAAGTCACTAGTAAGACCGGAAAGGTTGAGAGCATCTGCTCAGCTTCAGCCTAAGTGAAGGTATCAATGTCTCCTCGACCCTGTCAGGCGAACACACGAAAGAGTACCTACGTCGAAGTTAATTAGTCCAGCCTTATTCGTAGGCAGGTGGAAACGAATTGAACTAAGACAGAGTGGAACACGTTTCTCTTACCGCTAACAGTGTTCGAAAAACCCAACAGGATTCCGCCCAACCTATCTCCGGGAAACTCATAAATTCGAGGACTAAAATTCTGATTCGCGTCTCTAGGAAGACGTGATATATCGGCGAGGTATCCGACTCCAAAAAAACGAAGACGACTTAAACCAGAAATCTGTGGGCTTTATTAAGACTCCCATCGGTTGTCTGGGTGAGGATTGGGCAATAACTAAGCTGTAGCCCTATAATACGAGCACAATACGAAAGATGTTGGGATATCAAAACCGTGGGTCAATGACTGACATCTTTCCCACACCTCTGCACGGAAAATTACAGCAAAACAATGTACACTCTCGGCAGAGAGAAGATAGTCATGAGGTAGACCATCATTTTCTCCTTGACAGGTGAATCCATTCATCTTTGGCGTTAGCAGGTCCGTAGCTGTAGTCAATACCTCCTTTCCCAAACAGCACACGAACCGAAACTACGATGACGGATAAGTCATCCTCAGAAGACCTGGATGGCAACATCATAGGGGTATCTCTATTGCTCTGTCATCGCGCTAAAGGTGCCCCAGGGCACTACTCGCCTACTCAAACTTCGCCTTCAATCCATATCCATAGCTTGTTTAGAACAGAGCCCCTGGAGAACTTATACCCGGAATAAGGGCGCTCAACTACATCTGGATTTTACTGGAATCCCCCGTATTATTAATTTCTTTTAATACCTTACTAATAGGGATCAATCAGATCAAACAGTGCTGGGTGAGGTAAGTACCTAAATGGAGCTCCATATGGGAACTCGATACAAATACCGCGTGCTGTTGGGAACGCCACACGGGCATAGTACCCCGGCGTAAAATCCCGGACTTTACAAATTTATTTGTATTGTATCCTTTGAAAATAAAATAAAATCAGATCGTTGACAAATGGCGTGTACAGAACGTATTGTTGGCGCGTGGTTGTTGTTTAGAGCTACCCCTTTCTTGTCAATCGAACAAACAATGTTGGAATTCCGTTCATCGCGCATTTCTTCCGCCGGCGAAATCATTGAATTGAGTTAGCGCATAATCTCTACCAAAACACCTTCTGCTGCATTCAAATGCCCAGCAGGTAAGCTGTCCAGTCTGGCAGCTATGTTATGCTTAAATTTAGATATTGCTACATTTACTTCATTCCGGTCAAGTGAGTAGCAGTCCTTGATTTAATCACCCAAGGTAAGTGGTTCGTCTTGCTCGCTGGCGGTTATCAATTCTTTATTTTTTCTATAAGTAGAAACACCGATGTTTGTCCCTCTTCCTTTGTGCGTAGAGTCGCTTTGTTCTTTTATGCAGCGTCTATTGATATCCAAAGCGGTCGACGGATTTGACTTCGTGTAGGGAAGGCTTAACTTTTGCATCACCCAGCTCATGCAGTATGAAAAATTATATTCTGCAGTAAACATCCGACCTTATACGTTAGCATTGATAGTATAACAATTTATCTTTCGATCACTTATTTCATGATGACTCAAAAACAATCCAAAGCACTTGAGAAATGGCTGAGAAACCACTTAATGATCTCCGACTCTAAAAGTTATCATTCATCAAATTTAGCTAGTTCGTTTGTAAATCGTTGTGTACTAGCCAACGGTGAACAATTGCCATTAGTTTCTGTCACTTTTGCGTCGCTTCATTTGAATAGTAGTCAGATACTTCAACTTGAACAGAAACTTCAACCTCGAATTACGGGGCTGATGTTGGAAAACCTTCTTATGTAGAGTATTGTTGTTCTGAAAATCCCCAATCAGGACTATTTTTCATATAAGACCCTGCTTCATAGAACTACAAGAATCAGGATTGATCGTCTAAGAATTTCAAGTAGAGAGTATTTAATCCATTCGTCATTTGCTGTAAACGTTGTACAACGAGTTCTATCGTGTCGATGTAGGCAGCCAAGCCCAACAGCAGCACAGACTTGTTGACGAAAAGTACATTCCACCTTAACAGATGCTAATAAGCTGTAGTTTTTAATTAACAAAATCACATGGTGGCAGACCTCTTTATCTAGAGTTTTGCAAGGAAGGTGCACGCATCTGTCTACCCCATCGTACTAACATGCTTCTGTGGTTTCGCGGATTAGATACAAAACTTCTATGGGAATTACAATGATCATGCATTCCGGGTCTAAGCCGTAGAGCTGGAACGTTACATAACCCTTTAGACTTTCTCCTTTTCTAGATTGTCGCAAAATGTAAACATACAAAGTTGATCATTAAGAAGAGCGTTTGAATGGGCAGCTAGGTGAAAACCTTTATGCCGGTTCCCATGATAAATTTATCGAGCATGTGCAGTCTCTCATACCAGATCCAGCGTATTTCAAATATTTGCATCAGTCTTGCTCTACGGGAGAAATACAAGAGCGTACTCTTAAATAATTTTCTCATTTACTTTCGAACTGTGATCTTTATTGAGCACAGCAATTTTAGATTTTCAAACACCGCGTATCCATTTACGCAATTTCTCAGGGAAAACGTATTCTTTCTGAGGAACTCCCGTGAGACCTTAACGCTTTAATGTATTCAAATTGAATATGTATAATAAGCAACTGTTTTGCCCAATCACAATGTTAACCTACAAAATATCCCAACAAATCAATGTCAGGCTACTGTGTCGTTTACTTGAACAATTACCGCCGAAACGACCATACCACGACACTTATTGACTTAATTTGTCATACGATACGCAGCTCCTGTACTTCGCCATCCAATGCATTCGCACTCCATCAATACCGATTCCGAAATTAATTTCCGTAATCGAAATTATAATCTCCCTGCTGTTCAGTTCATATTTATTCGTAAGTAAAAAATATTTCCACTTCGTTTAGATTGTGTCATCGTTCTGTCAGATTAAAATGATTTAATACCTTCACCAAATAAATCATTAAAAAAAAATCTGCAATCAAAAGCAACTTTACATAAAAATTGTTGAAAAAAAAATCCGTAATAAATAAAAACTTCAAAACAATTTATATATGTCTCGCAGATACAAACGAACAAGCAGGATCAACAGTCTCAGAAAAGCTTGTTAAAATATTGTATATAAATTCATTTACAAAGTAATTAAATGCACCTACGGGCCGACCTGATACAGTGACTGTAGAGAGCTAAAAGTATCTGCAATTGACATCCACGTACGGCCTTAATGCAATTAATCCAATAAATTTATTTTCTCATACAATAAGCCCAGCAAATACATTTAAAAAAAAAAAACATACAAAAAATAAAATTTTTAAAAGTACGAGTATATAAGTCGGTATTTCTCGATTATCTGTGCATACCCACACAATTCGTAAAAGTATCTCAATACGAAACTTGGTACAGAAAGCGCTCCAATTTTTTTGCAATTTTTGTATATCTTTTAGCGACTTTCGAATTAATGTGTGCGTAGGCAATCCGCTGTAATCAAAGTATTCACAGAGCCAAGCAGTAACCCAACAAACCAACAGCAAAATACCAAAAACTTGTATTATATCTGGAACAGAAAATATTATTTCTCGTATCCTTGGGATACATTTTGCAAAGGCTGGCACTTTTGTTCGTTTTTTTTTTTTTTATATTTTTCCGCTGCCCTTCCTTCCACATAACAACAGAACTTTTGAGATATTAATTAAACGGATTAATTGAATGCAATCTCGAATTTTTATTTCACCTTAGGGTGGTTACAAATTTTCCATTCGGATAGGTTCATTACAACCGAATACGGATAGACCACAGTGTTTCGATTCCGTTTAAGGGCGGCTTAATGACGTGTGCTACAGTACTGATGTTTCTTTTTTTATTTTTTCTTTTTTATCGAATATGCAACTGAGGTGGAAAAATGAAAATATTTCATGTTCGGCTTTGGTATTGGCATCGGTTACTGGTGTACAATTTCTCCTTTTAATTGCACTCATCAACTATTTTCGATCTGCCCGAAGGGGGCACTGCGCTGCCAATACGACTTTATATGATTTATGTATCTTATAGTATTTGTACGTATCTATATAAAAACAACAAAAAAAAAAATATTTATTGCAAATGAGGTATTTATGTGGGAACGTAAATATTATTTTCGGGATAGTCCGTTGTATATTCATTTGAGGTGAAATGTGTTTTACAATTGCGCAGGCAAACTCATTTGGGGTCAATTTGGTTAATAATGTCGTTGGTAGGTGCCTGTCGGCTCTGCAAAGCTCCGCGGTGCAATTAATACCAATTAGGGGTTTCAGTTTTATATACATATATTTATTATGTATATATATGTCAATTTGTATTTTTTTTTTTAAATTTAAATTTAAATTTACTCAACAATTGTGGGCTATTTTATGTGGCTACTGAATGCTCAATATGGATTTGAAGTTGTATGTATTGACAGGAGTGGTATCGCATTGATTGCTGGCCCAATTAAATTGAGTAGTGGCTGCTGGATAATGTAAATTTGAATATAATTTAATTTTGTAGATATTAATTAGTGGCGAAAATTGACAATCGTATTTTCATATTGAAAGAGGCCACGTGGACCATTATAATTCGGTATAATAAGTGGTAGCTATGCAACTACAAATTTCCCGAGAGGCTATTGCAAGGAATGGTCAGAAAACAATTGGTGGTCAAAGCCAACAAGGATCCACTCCTGCGACTATGGGCATCAAGAGTGTCCCACTAAGCTGAAATAAAAGCAACTTCAAATGTGCGATCATCATAAATTAAGCCCGAATATACTCGTAAAACCTCAGCAACGTTTGCCGAATCCACATGAAAGGAGACCTGTTTGAACCACGAAATTATAGAGGAATGAGTCTCATGTTGCTCCTAAAACCTATTTTACAATATTATACGAGACTCTGAAACAACTCATGAACAATCTGGGTGGGCCATGCTAGTGGAAAAGTTCAGTTCAGGAAAGTCTACCGTCGATCAAATATTCCCACTATTGCAGATCTTTGAGGAAAGCCAAGAATTTCAGATAGACACTCACCATCTAAAGGGTGAGTTGTTGCTGTTTGGTTTCACAGCGTCCTAGTTTTGACAGTTCACGCGAGATTCGTGGCATGTGTCAAAGTCAAATAGTATCAGTTGGCATTACCATTTAATCATTGAAAGACTTATTATTGAATTTTATTATGAAAATTCGTGCTCTGTGAAAAATGTTTTATGCGAATTTTTCGGCCGAAGCAAGCAATTCAAGTCATAGTGACCAAATTTCGCACCAATTTCACGCTATTGGACATCAAGCCACCTACCGTATGCGTAGAGTGCGTATAGAGGAGAATACCATATTGCTGCTGTATCCGCCAGTGTTAACGAAGACCGTGATGTGTCCATACGTCGCAGTTCCCGGCAATCGAGATTGTGTTACTCGGCTACGTGGAAGATTTTATGCAAGGATCTTGGTACAAAATCTTATAAAATACACCTCGTGCAAGAACTGAAGCCGAACGAATTTCCACAGCGTCGAATTTTCGGTTAGTGGAACTTTGAAAAGCTTGAAAAATTGTCTCCGGCGACGAAGTTCTGGTTGCAAGGAAATGTTAATAAACCGCCCTATTTGGTCCGATAAGCAACCGCAAGCAGTACAAGAGCTGCAAATGCACCCGGAAAAATCGAATGTTTGGTGCGGTTTACGGTCCGGCGGCGGAATCATTGGGCTGTATTTTTCAGAGATGACTGTAAGAACAACGTTACCGTCAATAATTTCGAACTTTTTTTCGCCCAAAATGCATGAGTTGAACCTGGACGACACGTAGTTCGAGCAAGACGGCGGCGCTACATGCCACACAGCACGCGAATCGATGGACCAATTGAGAAATGAGTTCGGTGACTTTTCCCTCCTTTTGGACCGGTGACTATTTTCTTATGGGGATATGTCAAATCACTCGTCTATGCCGATAAATCAATGTCATTTGCAGCCTTGCAAGACAACATTACAAGTGTTATTTGCGAGATACCAGGCAATATGCTCGAAAAAGTGATTCAAACTTCGACTCTCCATAAGGACCACTTAAAACGTAGTCGTGGTCTGCATTTATTGTACATGAAATAATTTCTAAAAACGCTTAAAAAATCATCAACTATTTTTCGACTTCAAAGACGCATATGATTGCGTTCATAGGGACGAGCTATACAATGGCATGTCTAGTTTTGACATCCCTGCCAAGCTTTTCAGGTGGTGCAGGATGATTGGGAAGAATTCTTACTGCTCTATCAAGTTCTGTAATCAATTAACCGAGACCTTCAACGTCAAGAAAGATTTTAGACAAGACGACGACTTGTTATGTTATTTTTTAACATCGCCATTGATAAAATTGGACGAACACAGCTTTTGTGAGTGGGTGGCCGTGGCTCAAGTGGTAGCGTATTGGCTTCCCAATGATCAACAGATTTTTTTCAGGGAATTAAAATCTCATAAGTCAATTTACACTAATAACTTAGTCTCCCCATTAAATGTTGGAAAAAGGAAATTGATTGATCAGAATGTCACCATTGTCATTGAGGTAGCTAGGGACGTCGTCTACCTTGGCGCTGCAGATACAAGTGGTAAACATATTGGCGCAGAAATCATTCTTGCCAATTTGCGACTTTAGGCTCAGGAAGCAATTGAGTAACAGAATTCTCCCTCGTAAGACCAAACTGTTATACAAGACCCTTAGCATCCCGGTCTTCTTATATGGCGCACAGACTTGGACACGGTTGAAGAAGCACTTGGCCGTTGTACGGGGAATAGAGGAGGAGATTCGATCACGAATTATACGGGCTGTACAGCGATATCGATCTAGTCTAGCGACTAGACTAGATGGATCTAACGCCGGAGATGCTTGGGCCATATTGAGCGAACGGACGTCAGAGCGTCCAGTACCAGAAGATCGGCACATTAGTAGACAACTGCATCTAAAGTGGCGCTCGCATGTGGAAGAAGATTTCAACCTACTTGAAATGCGGCACTGGAGACAGCTGGCGAGAGATCGCGGTTCTTGGTTTCTAGGTTCAACCGGAATGTAGCGGCACCTAAGTAAATATGTAAGTAAGCCAAAATCTCGGAAGAGTTGTTGTGGTTATGAATTTCTGCAGAAAATGTGAAAATGAAGCAGACGAGACTGATTAGGCATATATAAGAGTTGAACGGTGGTGCGCCACAAGGCTCGGTCCTAAGCCGTGTACTGCCGAACGCTACATACGAGTATAACGAGATTTTGCATTCATGTCTGTAGTGGCAGAACAAGGTAAGTGTGAATTAGCAGCTTTGCAGATGACATCTCCTCTTGTGGTAGCATGGCAATATGTTTCAGGCATAGCATAGATTTCAAAATCACAAAAAGTAATCCAATTCCTTTTGACCATGGCAAACATCCGAAAATGATGTATTTTCTCTATGAAAAAGCCTCTACCTTTCCCAAGGTTCAGATCGACAAAAAATCGTAGGATGTCTCTCACTGTGCACAAAATGATATAGTGATTGATATGGAGATGAGGCTTGATTCACCCGTAACGCCAGTAATTTATTTATTTTTACGACTTCTCCGTGGTGGTTATTTCAATGATGTTAGAAAAAGTTGAACTAGTCTTTATCAGGGCAGTTGCAGTTATACTTTTGGACAAGATTTACAGTAACCTAGTTATGACAATAAAATTGCCCTCGGCGGAAGAGCAGTGGTTATTTTGCCTCTGATAGATTAGTTTTTAAAAGGACCACATCAAAATCTGAACCGAAAACTGAAAAAAATACGGAAAGGTGGTCATAGAGACGGTTGTCGGTGCCGAAAATCACTTTTGTAGGCTATTAATTGGGGAAAACGAAGAAAATATCGCTGACAGGCAGGATACACAACTTAACCCGGACGGAAGCCGTGAAAACTTTCGTCAAAGTGGGCTTTGTAATATTCAAACTCAAATGAAATAAATTCACAAGAGCCTACGGCAAAGCCACCAAGATTTCAAAGCAGAAATGATTTAGTGAGGGGCATGCATCAGCTCATCTGAAAAATCTGGTGAAAGTATCGCATACCCGATGAATGGAATCTCAGCATCTTTCGTCTCCGATCCTGACAACTCAGGACAACTGTTCAGCACAGTTACATAGCGACGTTTTCCAACTTGCATAAGGTTTTAATTACGGTTCTTTAAGTAAAAGTAATCTTTCAAAACTTTTAGTTTGCTTGGCAGTAAGGTTACATGTCCGAAGCAACCCGGGGTGAACTGAAAATACTACGTAATCGTACTCAACAGAAAATTGGTCAAGTGCTGCAAAAGTTAAATCATATATGCAGGAAGTTAAGCCCGTGTCCTGCATTCTTGCACCCATGGTCTTCATTTTTTTTCTAACTGTTTAGAATAACGAAAATATGAATGACGTATGGCGCTGTATTTGAAATAAATTAGCAACCATAAAACACACCCTTAGGAAGACGCAGGGCAAATGCTAAACCTTTTTTAACACTTTTCAAACAAAATGTCTTCAAATGCAGACTCGAAAACATATCATACTGTCCATACGATGGACTGAACGAGCTCTGTAAAGAAATGGGTATAATTTTACTTATTTTTTTCCCTGGGAAACAATAGTCTTTCGAATATGATGACGTCCTGAGCTCTACTCTCAATTTCGTAGACCAATTCCTCTGGCATCCGCGATGACTTATTCTTCAATTCGGAAGTTTAATCTAACTAATCATCTTGAATAGAGACTGGAATTCGAAGATCCTTTTGGGGCGAGCATTATTGTCTATTCACTAAATTTGGCTTGGTGATAATAGTCATTATATTTTGGGTTTTTGGAATTTGAAACATTCTATTGCAGCTCAAAGAATGCACGGTTGTATTTTCTTCTTAGTCCACTCTCCTGGAACACAGAGCCAAACGTTCGGCGAATATGTAATATTTTTCTCGAAGCATTTTAGAATCTGCTCTGTTTATCGACCTATCGATCAGGCATCAGCTCCATATAGGAGAAATTAGGATCAAGGTTTTGTAGAGCATTAACTTTGCCTGTAGGAATATTTTGGAAACCAGTTTTGAACTTATCGGAGCGTAGAGTCTCCATGTTAAATTAGAAATTTGTAAACTTCTCAAGAACTACTTCGATAATAACGAGTATTTTGTTTGCTGACAAATGTACTTGTTTACCTTGTTTACTCCAAAACTAACACGTCGCCTTTGGGTCACTTATTCAATTTTCGCAAAGGCTTCTACTACAATTCGGTTGCGACCGGTGATGATCTCAATGTCGTCTCTGAATTCATGGAGGAATGATGGAGGACTTTGAAACAGCTGAATGGACTTACTGCCATCCGATTAGAATCATGGCAAAACGACGTAATACAGTGCAAATAAAAAAAAATTCGAATAAACAGAGTCTCTAGTCGAATTTTTCTAGTGCAACCCGATATGACCGGATCCTGGTTTTGGACATAGTTTTATAGAACTCCTGATGGAGATACCACTTTGATCAAATACAAGTTTATTCATCTAAATCTATATAGTCCTCTTCAAAGTAATCCCCAGCGACTGCAACACACTTATGCCAGCGCTTCATCCAATTCTCGAAACATTTTTTATATTCGGTTTTCAGTATTTCCATCAGTGCTTCCTGCGATTTTTCCATTACTTCCTCTCGGCTGATGAAACGCGTTCCCCGTAGTGGTTTTTTAACTCAATTGAACAGAAAGAAGTCACAGGGAGCCAAATCAGGTGAATTCGGTGGCTGTTGGATGGTATTTGTTGCATTTTTCTTCAAAAAATTACGAATAATGATGGCACTGTGCGACGCGACGGTGAGTTATCATGGTGCAAAATCCATGAGTTTTCTGCCCACAATTCTGGTCTCTTTCGGCGAATTGCTTCACACAAACGTCTCATAACGTCCAAATACTCGTAATACTCTTTGTTTACTGTCTGGCCTTCTGGCAAAAATTCATGATGCACTACACCGTTGTAATCCATGAAAATCGTGAGCATTGCCTTCTTTTTTGACTGAAAACGACGTAGTCTCGGCTCATTTGGTGAACGTCTCGTCTCCAGTAATGATCCTTTTGATGAATGTGGGATCGGATTCAGTCTCGCAAATCATCTCTTTTGCGACGTCAGCACGGTCTCTTTTTTGCATGAAATTGAGGTCTTTTGGCACCAACTTTGCTGCTATACGACGGAAACCCAAATCATTAACCAAAATGTCTTGGACGGATCCATAGGCAATGTTCAAGTCCTCCGCTATCTCTCTGATGGTTAATTTGCGGTTATTGACTAACATTTCTTTTACTCCATCAACGTTTTCGTCGGTTTTCGATGTCGATGGTCTGCCACTGCGTTCATCATCTTCGATAGACTCACGACCACTTTTGAACTGCTCGTGTTACTGGTAAACGACCGTTTTCTTTAGAGAATCATTGCCGAAACACTTTTCCAACATTTCCAACGTTCGCGCACCATTAAATCTGTTTTTTATGCAAAATTTAATACGAGTACTAGTTCGTTGTTGCAAATTTAAATCCATTTCCAAAATTGTAAAAAATCGCCAACACACACATGGATAAATGTACTCTTGTCTATGTAACTTTTGCAAATATCAAGCTATGATGCTAAGATTTAGAGGGAATGTCAACAACAGATTTGTGGTTATTCCGGGAACTTTTCAAGGTGGTATGTTTCCATATACGGCTTTACAGTCAAACATTCTGAATAAAAATTCCTCGGTCTTTTGCGGGATTGGTTTCAGTTTGAAAATTTGGTCTAAAGCGACCCAACTGACCAAAACCATACTAATACATACATACGTGCCGATTAGAATATTACAGAAGAGCTTGAGATGCACACGTAATACACTAGATATTGTAGAACCTTATAATTAACTTTTACGGGGATGTGAAATTTTGGTTGTTTCAAGGAGCTTCAGATCCATTCATAGGGCATATGTTCGTCTACCCATACTCTATTATAAATTGGGTAGAGGTACGTTACCAAAGCAAACCATAAGAGTCAGAGACTTTTTTATCTTCTACATATGTACACAGCTATGCCTACCTCAGTTATGATACTTTAGATCTTAGAAGGGTTGGTTCTTGATGGACTGAAAGTGGTTCCTTATCTCGCTCTTTCACTATCTCGAAATGTAGGGTACAGCTAGTTGATCTTGCTGATTTGCAGCGTGTGTACAATTTCTCTCTTCTTTCTCCATTGGATGCACTTGTCATTATTTCAAGATTAATTGCTTGGTTGTCGCTAGTTCTGGTGATGTAACGATATTGAATCCCCTGATTTTTGGCATTAGTAGAAAATGAAGGCACCGTGGAGGTTTTTGAAACAAGTTCCTTCTGTCTGGCTTATCCAGATGTGCTAAGGCGTACAACTTTAAATTTCTGAAGCAATGTTCTCTGGCAACTTTGATAGAAATCGCAGTGAGTCCTTTCTCGATATAAGCGTCTATCTGACACTTTATGTACAATTGCAGTAATTGCGGTTTTTGAACGTTTATTTAAGAAAAACATGTACAATAGTATTATTCAAAGTATTGCCCATCTGATGCTATGACTTTTTCCCATCTTTCTGGCAATTTGTGGATCCCATCCCAAAAGAACTACGCCGGCTTGGCAGCCAAGAATGAATCAAGCCAATTTTTGATATTCTGCTTTGATGTGAACCGTATTTCAGTGAGGGCGTTCTGCATCGACCGGAACAAATGGTAGTCAGAAGGGGCAAGACTTCCCATCCACTGTTTTCCAAATAGTTCATAACCGGAATAGCAACCTGACACGACAACGAGCGTTGTCATGATGGAAAATTATTGCCTCGTGTCTGGTCGCATATTCCGGGCGTTTTTCGGCCACTGCTCTCTTCAAACGGATTAATTGTGTTCGGTAGCGTTGTCCATTGATGGTTTCACCCGGTTTTAGCAGCTCATAATACAGCACCAAATACAGAGCATTACCTTCGCGCCATGGATATTCGGCTTTGCCGTTGATTTGGCAGGTTGGCCGGGTTTCATATATGATTTTTTGCATTTGGGGTTGTCGTAATGGATCCATTTTTCATCACCAGTAACATTTCGGACATGCAAAACCGCCTTTCGACGTCTTTCGGCTTGAGTTCATGTGGAACCCAATTTCTTTGCTTTTGAATACATCCAGCTGATTTTAAACATTTTGAAATGGCTGCTTGAGTGACACCCAGAGATTCTGCGAGCTCTTCTTGTGTTTGGCAACAATCTTCATAGAGTAATGCTTCCAGTTCTTCATCTTCAAACTTTTTTGGCTGCCCAGGACGTTCATCGTCTTCCAAGCCAAAATCACCACTTTTAAATCGTGCAAACCACTTTTAGCACGTTCGCTCAGCTAGCTCATGTTCACCATAAACTTCCACCAAAATACGATGACTTTCGGCAGCAGTTTTCTTCATATTAAAGTAATGGAGAAGAACTCCCCGCAAAAGCACTTTTTCAGGCACAAAGTTCGACATATTTGAGTGAAAAAAAATTATTGTTGTTTACGCTTCAAATGAATGACATATATTGAAATGACGTACAATGACAGTAGCTTTCCAAAGCATGTTCCAATGGAATAATAACAATGGAATAATACAAGTTACGCCATCTCTTAGCAAACCACACGAATTAAGTTATAGACCCCATGTTGGAGTACCCCGCACATTTTAGTTACAAATTTATAAACCGGGATTCGGAGAAGGGATTCTAATCAAGGACGATCATTTCGACGAAATAATCCAGTGAGTAAAAGTCAGTAAACATCACTTGTTCAACCAATGACAGAAAGAAGAGCCAAACTGATTCAGGATGATGTTCCTGATAGTTGAAGGCAACCAGAATCCTGAATCATAAAAACTAGCTGATCAGACCGATCATTATAATAAGTAGATCGTGTATCAATCCAATCATGTTTATACATATATTCGTACATATGGCCTATAAAATCGAAAACCAAACTCTCTGGAATTTGGAATAAATCACGAACTTTTCATCAATAATAAAAGATGATCCTTTTAGAGGTACTTTTTCCAGTGGGGATTTCATGGTAGATCACGCATGCGTCGTGTCATACTGATATGGTATTTATGTTTAGTATTGTTTAGCCCGACACGGCGTCTAAAAATCATTCAGCTGTATTAGGAAAATCAGCATTCCACGAAGAATGTGTTTCGTGCGCTTAGAGCAACTTACGGTCCATGTAATCGACATACCGAACGCACAATTCACTATGCCATCGAGAAGTTTGACACCCAATTTTCACTATTTCATAATACGCGACCACACTAGCACGTAGTGAAGAAAATATAGCGGCGGTAGCAGAGAGTATACGCGATGACCGTGATAAATCGATTCGGCGCCGTTCTAAACAGCTTGGTTTGTCGTATCCAACAACTTGCCGTATTTTACGGGAGGTTTTGATTTAAAAGCACACAAAATTAAATTCGTGCTAGAACTGAAACCATCCGAATCATCACCATTTCAGTCGTTGGGCTCTTGAAAAGCTTCAAGAAGATCCACTGTTTTCGACCAAAATTTTGTTCAACAATGAGGCCCATTTCTACAATAGCTTGATGGCTAAGTCAACAAGCAAAATAGCCGCATTTGGGATGCGGAGCACCCCGAAGAGGTTCAAGAGCTGCCATTACATCCAGACGAAACAACGGTTTGGTGTGGTATACCGGCTGGTGGAATAATCGATCCATATTTCTTCAAAATTGAACGGAACCTATCTGTGAATGGCGCCCGTTATCGGTCCATGATAACGGACTATTTTCCCGTAGTCTCGATGACATGCACGGCTGCACTTGCCACATAGCTCATGAAACTATGGCTTTATTGCGAGAACGATTCGGTGAACAGTTAATTTCACGCTTTGGACTAGTAAATTTGTCACGTAGATCATGTGACATAACACCTCTAGACTTTGTCCTTTGGGGCTACGTAAAGTCCAAAGTTTACATGGATAATCGGTTACGATTGAGGAACTGGAGGCCAATATTACTAGAGTCGTTGGTCAAACACCACTCGCAATGCTCGATCACGTTATCGGAATTTGGAACTCAGAACGGACCATGTTAGCCGTAGCTACGGCAAACATTTGAAAGGAATAATCTTCAAAAAATAAATATAAAGCATGGATTGTCTATACGATAAGGATTACTCGATAAAATTGAATTTGTTGATGGTCTTTTATTTTTGAAAAAAGCAACTCTAAAAGAATTACCAAATGTTTAAAAAAAAACCGAAATTGACAATATTTAGTATAGGGCACGAGTCTAAATTGTTTTTATTGAATCCTTTATTATAAAGTTAAAAGAAATCCCCAAATGAGTATCGTTCTTCAATGTATTTTTAAAGCTTTAATGTCCTTTTGAATGGCAAAATTAGTTTTTCTTGTAGCGAATTTTGAATTAACTTCCTCTCATTTTTTAATTTTTTTTTCCTTTCCCATATATATATACATATGTGCATATGTCCTTCACCATTCCCTTATTTATTTCCATCTCTGTACTCAAGCAATCATTTGAGCTCCAATTCATTTTTCCATTTTCTGCAACCTACTCCTTTTGTTTTGCCATATCAATTTCAAATCTCTGAGATTGAAGAAAATATTTTTGCGCTCCACATCCTTCACCGGTTCTCATTAGCTTAACCCAGATATTCACTGACCGATGTTGTTTTTTCCTTAAGGCTTATTCCACTCATCATCATCATCATCCTCCACTATGCCATCGACATCGACTCCCTCTCTGTCATTACAAATTAACCTTTAAACAGAAAAATAAGTCTGCGTCCATATTCTGTTCGATTCCCGAATGCCATTCGGAGGATAATCGAATGTGACTTTTAATTTGATATCGTAGAACCAGAGTCATCCAAGCCAATAACGAACGCAAATTGTAAATTTAACAACAACATTTTCTAGGTACAAAAACAGACATATGTTATTCTCTGTCTATAAAATCCAATAATAAGAGAGGTCCTTCGCCATGACATTCCCGTGCTAGAGTCAGAAAAACAAAAAACAGCTAAAATGCCGGACTACCACCCCTGCAATAACGCCCAGTGGCCACTTGTTCAGGGCGTTTTCAGAATCAGATAACAGTAATTGAAAATATTTAAGTTCAACTTTTAGAAACTGTGATTCGTTCCAGAGTCCAGGAGGAATTCGATCGGAGGAACAAGGAGAACTGTGCAGGGGTTAATAGCAAAACAAAAGGTATCCCCGACCCAGTCCAGGCAATGAAAGTACCTTGTACTAAAACTAAGAAGAACTCTACACACAGTCTAGCCCATTATCTGAGGATTAAACCTTTTTATGGACACTTTCTCGGCACACTGCACTGCATTCCTGGCATTTCAAACACCAACAGACAGACTGAATTAAATTCATAGACAGGGAGGCTCTCTCGCAACAAGACCGACAGAGATAGATAGAGGAAACCCATTTCAAAATCGACATTGGGGAGACATTTTCATTACATACTATGGCTACCAGGATGTGCTCATAAACGTATAGAATTTTAGCCTGCCTACGATATTCGTATATAAACGGCCGGCGTCACAGAAACCATAGTCTACCGTTTCTATGCGATGGTATTTTTACTGACCACAAAGTTTAATGAAAATTATCCTGGACTCTTCCTATGTACAGCGAATCTATATCTACACATACGAAGTAATTTAGGAAATCCAGGACTAATGCTCGTAGGTAGGAGATTTTATGTGTGCACTATCTACTTCTGGAAAGGGATCAACTAATGCCACTGTCGGCCTGTTTTAACGGCTTTCACCTGGCAAACAGGAACCCAAATACTTTCACTCGCATTTGTTGTTGGCTTTGTATATGTATGCCTATAAAGGTGTAATTTTCGACGGTGAAGAAAAATCACATTAGGATCGACATGAGGAAACCCCCCCCTTTAGCGCAGAATAATAGACAAAGTCTCCTATGGAATCTCGACACCGAGCTACCGAACGGTTAAAATGTTTATTTGAAGTAAATACTCGTAACATAGAATCGTAATGAGTGCAAATAGATACTCCTGTATGCGTAAGAGGGTTGACTGAGATACCATGTACCATGCCTATATAACGAAACAGTGAGGAATAAAAGTATTGCTGGGCTTTCGTTTAAGGCTAAACTATTTGGCACAGTTGTGCACAGTATAACTTAACTGACTTATTGTGCTAAAGAAAGACCAATTGACAATCTAATTTTCTTCTCATAGCCATGCTTACAAGCCCCTTCGAAGAAGCAGTAAGTATTCAAACTATGTATCTCCTACATCGGAGGGATACAAAATCGAAAAAGTATCCTCGGATAAACGGACAGATTGTTATATTGGAAGTACAAATAAGTTTTTAAAGAAAACGAAATACTATCAATCCTGCTGGAGAATCAATCGCACTTTGAGAGCATATCATGTAACTGATCAACAGTCGAATATTCCGAATCCGTGAAATTGAATGGGCTCAGACCAGAATACGTGCAGTAATAGCCCTATATGTTGATCAATGTAATACAACAATTTGACAGGACAAAGTACTGACGTCCTATAGGAGTGGACCTTGTGGTGTATCTAACTATGAAAAAAGGAACATGAGAGTGTTTGATATAGAGAAAATAACAGCAGTAAGGACGAAGAAGTTCTCCTGTCGCGCAGTGTGATCTGCGTGCCAAAGCATCAGCCGTCTTATTCACCTACACCTCTGCATTCAAAGAAAAGTGATGACCTAATCCCAACATTCTACATGATGAGTGTCGTAACCTTAAATTAATGAGGAAATTGGAGGAAAATAATGCCAATAGCAGAATTGGAGACTACCCCTTTACTACCTAAGAAAGCTTTAAAATGAAATCAATTGAAGGGCTCGAGACCAAAACCAAAGAGCTACACATCAATTGTATCATATGAAGTGGGTATAGGTTCAAATACGAACTATATATCACCCCACAATTGGACTTAAATACTATTCTCTAACATTATCTCAAGCTTAAATGTATGAGAACGAAACGAATTGATGAATGACTCAAGATCTATCTTCATGGATGACACTGAAGGTAGACCGGGTTTTATCTATGATTATCTGAATCCCAAGTGTTCTTTCTTTTCCTCTAGAGCATAGTATCGTCGTCGAAGCTGAAATATTAGCCGTAGCATTAGCTTTAGCAATCAGAGGCAAATAACTTAAGTAAAATATTACTTCCACGGCCTCGCAGACCGTCAGGTACTAATATCTTAAGATTCGGAAGTGCAACAGGATGGCAGACCTATCTACAATAAGAGCAAACATCAGCACCTAGAGTCAACTACCCAATCCAAGCACTCTCAATGGGCCTACATAGACTTAAAAGTAACAGATCTTAGCATAATCATATTGATCTACAAATATTAGCCAACGTGATGACGTCCAAGTGATCGCAAAATCAATGCAGCGAAACGTTTTGTCTTCTTTGAAGTCTTCATCGCAATAGCAATTTCTTCAATGACAGAGGGGCACGCCTGTCTAATTTGAAAATTTGTCGCTTCCGTCCAAACCTATTCCATTTCCCAAGTTGATTCTCATATATTGTCAGAGAGTAAAAGGACAAAACATTTTACGGAATATTATTTGGAGGTTCGTCCGCCGGTAAGCTCACACAAGGTCTACTGTCGCTTACGCTTCCAGCATTTTCGTAAAGTTAAAGCTCCTTGTCTCCTTCTTTTTCTCACGGAACTGTACTGAAAGTTCAGATCCTACTTCAGAGGCTTCAGCAATAGTCTGATTATTGAAGCTTACAGATTGACATGGTCCCTGAATTGTTGGCGAACTACAGGATCTCAAATCTATTGCCGCAATCCGAATGCAGCCTATCTATTATGAACTTCGCCGTTCATCAGTTGAGACCAGTTGATTTTCTGATAGGCCCGGTTCTCAAACAGTGTTCCACCGATGAATAGGCTGCTTTCGTTATAGAAATCGACAAACGTCTTGTCATGGTGTTTTCAAATTCTGATGGTGTATACACCAAGTGACATGTTGTCACTTCATACTTTGCCGTAATCTTCCACAACAATTACGATATCGTCATCGAAGGAGAAATCTAATAAACCGAAAGAGTTGTACTTCTTGTCCTGAGTCGAAGTATCTGCTGATACCAAGCTCCGTTTAATGGCGATCTTTCTTATTTTACTCTAGAATCATATGATCAATATTTAGTAACTACACGACTTTCATGATATGAAGCTATTTCGTGCTACTGCTGTCAGTAACAGCCCTCAAACAAACATTTTCATGCATACAGATGGTTCGCCCCTAAAATGTAGATACATCTAGTACCACATGAATTCTTCCCCAAATTAAATGAATTAGTCTTTCGAAGAACCATTTTTTCGTGAGCTCTCGGCCTTAAAATTACAGAATCAACTATCGCTCATATTTGATAACTTTTAATGACTCCCATGAGTCATTGGAAGCCTTAAAGCAAGGAAAGAAAGCCGAATTGTTTAAAGTACTTCTGCAGTTGATCCGGTTATAGTATTATTGTTGATTCAAGGCTGAATAGGTACCATCTGTCAAATACGTAGAACATGATAAAAGATTATGGCGTGAAATGTGAATGGAAAGTAGAGCAATTATCCCAACCAAGTTTTCAAATAATATCAAATTCTGGAGAAGTCCTTTTAAAAGGAAATTGATGCCCATCGCCCAGCTGTCAAGCTACCGAATGATAGCGCAAGTTACCAGTGCAACCGATGCAAGTAACAATAGTGAGCGATCCCAAGTTACTTTGTGCCCATTTCGGAAAGGTTTTCCGACCATTTGTTTTGTGAAATACTTCCGGGCAACGGTTGGTCTAACATGGTTATTATAATTTATATTTTAATAGTAGGGAGAGTCTTTTTGTTGTTAACAAGCCTATAAAAAAAATTATCTATTTGGCAGTCCCAGAAGTACGCGACCTGACATATAAATGGCGGTTGTTGTTTAAAAAGAATGATAATTGTAAAAATTACCAACCTTAGACTGCTTTAATTTAAAGTTTGACGACGGTATATTATTTAGTGTTTGTTCGCGAACGCTCTTAATGAATTTTTAAATATAAAAAAAATTGGTAATCGTTATGTAATACAAAACTTTCATTTGAAAGGCCTGAATCCAACCAACAATCCAAAACGGAATTGGATCCTACTCTTAGGGAGTCTGCTCCTTCGTTTACAACAATAAAATATTTGGTAGCAGAGTTTAAGCGAGGCCGCACGAGTTGCCAAGACCAACATCGCAGTGGTCGACCAAATGAGGTGAGTTCACCAGAAATGTTGAAAAAAATCCACAAAATGGTATTGGATGACCGTTGCTTGAAAGTTCTTGAACTAGCAGATATGTTAGGTATTTCAAAAAGCGCTGTACATCGTATGTTGACTGAAAAATTGGACATGAGAAATGGAACAACAACAGCGTCGTGAGGATGTTTCAAACGAGTATTTTTGTGAAGTTTCACAGCAATAAAACCGGGTTTTCACGTCGATTCATAGCCTTAGATGAAACATGGGTCCATCACTCCACAGCGGAGACAAAGGAACAGTCAAAACAATGGATTTAAAGGGGAGAATCGGCTCCAAAGAAGGCGAAGAGCATTCCATCTGCTGATCATGGCGTCAGTTTTTTTTTTGGGATGCGCGTGGGATAATTTTCATTGATTATCTTCAGAAAGGAAAAACAATCAACGACGTGTATTATGCGAACTTATTGCAACGTCTGAAATAAGAAATCAAGAAAAGACGGCCGCATTTGACGTATTGTTTCATCAGGATTATGCTATTCACCAGTTCACTCATCCGTCCTAGCGATGGCCACAATCAGTGAGTTAAAGTTCGAATTGGTCCCTCTTGTATCCTATTCGCCAGATTTAGCCTCTTGGATTATTTTCTTTTCCGAATTTAAAAAAATGACTCAGTGTTAAAATATTTGCTAAAAGTAAAGACGTGGAGTCTACGGTTGATGGCTATTTTAAGTAGTTCGACGATTCTCACTATAAACAGGGTATTGAAGCTATTGAATGTCGCTGGGAAAATTGTATTGAACTGGAGACTACGTAGAGAAATAAACATATTTTTCCTCAGACTATATGTATCCCTGTAGTACTTATTAGCAAATGTACAGGCCACAAAGGAAAAAAAAAGAACAAATAAAAAGACATCCTGGAAGTGCAACTGCGTAATATCTGGGCCTATATCAAAATTTACTACTTTCGAGGTATTTTTCTCATGCAAATTATGTGTTAAAAGTACCAAACGACTTTTTGAGCATTATTCATAATAAGCCCTTGAATGTTTATGTCTCGTGATAGTCGTAAACTTGCTCATTCGTGAACTGTATTTATGTGCTTCAATCGCAAGATTCGATTGCACATTTTGGTACGAGTATATCCTATGTGTTAAATTTTCAAGTCAACGCCAAGTGCAGACAAACTTTTTGCAACCAGTGTTAACATACCTCCTCTGTCTAAACATACTTACAAACACAGATACGTGCACTCACCTACGACGTATGTATTGCATAAAACACAAACGTAAATTCACAAGCACACCAAAGAATCTGAAAATTCCTTTTACATTTTCTTCCTCCAAACAAAAGAAAGGAAAAAGTTGAATGAAGAGACGGAAAGAAAGAAAAATGTCAAGAGGGTGACTGCCAGACTTTATGGGGTAAGCTTGCAAAAAAAAAAAAAAAAAAAATCGAAAGAAATAATAATGAAAGTGTCAACCCCATAATCTAAAATCACACAAAATAAAAGCGTCTGTAAAAATCCTTGCAGGCATTCTGCAGCTATTTTATCCATTCATACGAGTACGTTCCGAATTCAACCCCAAAAACGACGTGACATACCAAACCAATATTTACTTCACCCCCCAGAGGGTTATTTGTAATTCAACTTAGTAAGATGGAATCGTATATAGGAACGAGGGTGGCAAGTATCCCATAAGCTTACCAGTCAACCCACTAATAACAACAGCAGCCAAACCTTCGTTGCACATTTTTCCTCTTGACAATTTAAGATCATGATGGAAAATCCCCAAGCCAATTCCAATTCCACTCCCAATTCCAAGTAAATGCGTAACCAAATCAATTTGCAATTCACTATTAAGGCCGGAGCTAAAGATACTCGTACATACCATACTCTTTAAAGCTTCGTTAGAATCTGTTTCTGAATTTGGGAATTTAATAAACCGTCTATTTGAAGTTGGTAACCGGCACTACCCTGCATTGGCATCCCCAGTTTTACGATATGGTTTGTGTACATTTTCTAATTTCATTCTTAAGGATTATCCTTAATCTAATCCATGAGTGAAATATTTATTCGTTTCCTGGTTGGCTTGGAGAATTGGAAACAATATGTGAAACGTTGTGTTGGTTCGTTTCGGTTCCTTATTTATTTTTTTTCTTTTTTTGGTTTAATGAAAGCGGCTCTCCTGAGGCAGCTGCTTATCCGGTTTCCCCGGTTGTCCTACTTAGATTTCTATTCCACTTCCATGACGTCCTTATAATTCTGATAATCAGTTCTGTTATCTCTAATTTCGTGGTGAGGTTTTTGAAAAGCAGTACAATGCTGTATACAATAGATACCCATAAAAAGGAGGGTTGAAATTCTAATTATTATGATTGCAAAAGATGTTAGTTATTATGGGTACAGATATGTACACAGATCCCTCTTCGGTTGATGGAGGAGATTATTCTCCTGTCATACGGGTAATTCGGTTGCATTTACACTAGAACTATAGACCTGGCGTTGTTGGTATACGAGTATGAGAAAAGAGAGTAAAAGGAAATGGTACCCCATGCGAATCTTTTACATCTTTCCGATTTGATCTATTGTATGATCTTTTGTTTTGCTAGAACTAAATGGGAACGGATACCGAACGAAAGAACGACAGGCTATAAAAGTTCACTAATTCCATTTTGACATATTTATTACCATATGCGGCGGCTACATCTTCAAAGGAGAATTAATTGGGTTAAAAGCATTTAGCAGGAGCCATAAATAAGAGTGCTGGCATTTACGATTCATATGAGGTAAGCACAAGGTGTTGCTACAGGCTGTGTTTGGTAAGAGGTTATGAACAAAAATTCAAAAACACAAACCTCAAACAGCACACAATGTTGCATAGCTAGTGTCAAAAGGCCAAGTACTTTTTCTTGTTATGGAGATTGTAAGATGTAATAGCTTTTGGTGCGATGATATGACTTGTTGCCACATATTGGCAGATAGTTAATTCTTCTCTGCTAAGCGTATTTCCTTAGTGCTATCGGTTATGATAAATTAGATTAGTTTATGTATCTGCTGTATCAATTCGTGTGTTTTCATAAGCAAACATAAGATACAATTTATCAATAAATGTGCGCCTGCAAAATTACGATCAGGGATACCATACACAAGGCACAATTTAAAAAAAAAAAAAAACTATTCAATTCCACATTAGATAAAACATGATTTGAAAATATTATTGTGCAAAATAATGCAATATAACACTTAAACCTTGAAGGACCTATGTACATATGTATGTAAGTCTAGATACTTGGTGCAACCGACTTCAGTCAGGAGAGGTTTCTATTGACTCAACATTTCGTTTTATATTTGTTGATGACGGATACACTGCAATGATCTGTCATTCCTGTCCTGACACTTTTTCAGATGTGTCGCAATGTTGCTTTGCCTCGATTGTCTATATTTAACCCGATGGCAACACTCATATCATTTCTGTGGACCACTTGCGCTATACAGGTTAAGGACTGTGACAAGAATTTTAGCCCGATACCAAAAAGAACGGTACTATCACCGAAGAAGTGCAATGGTATGAAGCAATCAATAAACAAATACACTGTATTGTGTGATGGTAAATTTATAAAGACTGGAAGATGCGCATATTTCTATGCAGATTAGTAAGATAAGGCTCATCGAGATATCTTTAACATCAATTTTGTGGGATAATTTCTGAATATACGGCGCATGCCACAACCAAGAACTGTTTCTAGGTGGATCAGGAATCGTGGTGTAAGCTAGAAAAGGTTTTTAAAAATGTAGTTTATACCATACAATTGCGAACGGCTTCGGCATCGGTCCCGTTTTGATCACCGACGTCAAACATCATTGGATGCGATTATTACCTAACTAGAGAACGTTATTAGCTTTTACACCCATTTAACGTGCTGTTGGCATTAGAAACTTGTTGAGCTGGAGCTAATAAGAAGCTTGAGATAGGGGGAATGGACCAAAGCCAGCAGTTTGCGACACCTGGAAAACCCCCGATTGAAAAACTGTTACCGAGATCCCGGAATGGGCGGGCCAATAAGTCCGTGACTTTTGGATTAAAACAGATTTTTTTGATAAAAAAATAATTTTATTTTTCAACGTAGTCTCCCTTGAGCTCTATACACTTTGTCCAACGCTTCTCCAATTTTTTTATCCCTTCCAAAAAAAATGATTTGTCGAGGTCCGCAAAATAGGCCTTTGTTTGCGAGATGACTTCATCATTGGAGTCAAATCTTTTTCCACCAAGCCATTTCTTCAGGTTTGGGAACAAGAAGTAGTCGCTCGGAGCCAAATCTGGAGAATAGGGTGGATGAGGGAGCAATTCATAGCCCAATTCATGGATTTTTGCCATGGCAACTGCACATGTGTGCACCCTTGCATTGTCTTGGTGGAAAAGAACTTTTTTCTTGGCCAAATGAGGTCGTTTTTTTTTCAAATCGCCATTGAATCGGTCCAATAAGTTGGCATAATATTCCCCATTGATTGTTCTTCCCTTTTGAAGGTAGTCAATGTGGATTATCCCGCGTGCATCCCAAAAAACAGTCGCCATAACTTTATTGGCTGACAAACCCACCTTGGCCTTCTTTGGCGCCGATTCACCCTTAGAAACCCACTGTTTTGACTGTTGTTTGTTCTCTGGTGTGTTGTGATGGATCCATGTTTCGTCCACGGTTACAAAACGGCGCAAAAACTCCTCCATATTGCACGATTGCGTTTGTGGTCGACTGTGAGCAAACGCGGCACCCATCTAGCGGAAAGCTTTCTCATACCCAAGTGATCATTCAAAATTGAAACCACTGAGCCATGCGAGATCCCTACGGCTTCCACAATCTCTCGCACTTTCAATCTTCGGTCGGCCAACACCATATCGTGAATTTTTTCGATTGTTTCGGGTGTAGAGACCTCAACTGGGCGTCCAGGAGGTTCGGCATCTTCAGTGCTTGTACGGCCACAACGAAATTCAGTAAACCACTTTTTTACCATTGAAATCGATGGTGCAGAGTCCCCATAGTATTTATCAAGCTTAGCCTTGGTCTCGGTAATGGTTTTTTTTCGCAAGAAATAATGCTTAATAAGCACACGAAATTCACTTTTTTCCATTTTCTCCTCAAATTAGTGAGTAGTCTGATAAAAATAGCTGTCAAACACAAACTAACTGACGCAGCAAGTTTAAATTTTGACAGGAGTCAACTGACTGACACTGTTGACAGGAGCAGTGTTGCTGTTTCAGTAAAGAGGTCAGAAATTCAAAAATGCACGGAATTATTGATCCGCCCTAGTATGCTGCCAGTATCAAGTGCAGAAGACCAACTATGTTACAATAGTGAAGATGTCCTTCCTTTTCCTTTCAGATGTAAGGTGCTGCGTTTTGAGTGAACCTTCCGCAGCATACGAGTGAATAGTTCAATGGAGGTATAAGAGGTGCGGTGGGTTGGTAGATTAAAGAGACGATGGCATTGTAATTAACTAGGGTTAGTGTTTAGGGAAATCGAATTGTAAAGAGATGCACAATCTAGAGTATGTAAGGCGGGTCGATGAATGAACAGAATGTCTTCTAGGTCTGCGCCTTCTTCAAGAATCTTCTAACTGGTAGGGTTGAGATGGTTTACATAGCCAGGTAAGACAAAATGGTCGAACCAAGGCAGACCGAAGAAAAAGCGTTGAGCGCGCTCAAATTTGGTTACATGAAATCCTTTGACTGGCATACTCAAGCAGAGAGATCTGCTCACTTAAGGCTTGGAAAATTCGTTGGACTACCGTTTGATAAAGCTAAGAGATAAGTGGGGATTAAGGGTTATCTTATCAATAGCACTTACGTGATGAAAATACAATCCGCCATTTGGTGGATTTGAGACACCAAAAGAAAACATATCAGAATCGTCTTTAGGAAGTTTCGTAACAAAATAACGTTGACAAACTTTGAGATCGAATGAGTCCTTCAAAATCCATTCAAGATAGTCTATGGTTGGGATGGAAAGAAGAAAGTTTTAGTGAAACAACAATATCAGTTTCGTCGCCATTTTCTAAGTCAACAGGGCTAACGACACGAGTTGAACGAAGTTTGTAGTACTAGTAAGTAGTTGATCTATGTACATTTCAGGAAAATATTATAACTGGGGGAATAAGAGCAAATTTCACAATCTCATGCCTATAGTTTCTTGTAAAATAATCCCGATAATTGGTAATATCATTCTTTAATCCCAGGCAAACTATAGGAAAGCAAAGTAAAGGGTGTTTTTTAAGAGATGTATGATTTAAAATTGAAATAAAACACACAAAAACCGACCGCGCAAACCAAGGTTTTTTGTATTCGATACATATGTATCTACTACTACTACTACTGGTGTTCAAAATACAAAATACAAAATATCTTTGCAAGCGCTTGAACCAATTTTTGAAGCACTCCGAACGAGGCAATTCCAAAACATGGGTTTTAAACGCGTCAACTGTTTTTTTTTATAATTTGGTAAGAAAGAAAGAAAGAAAGAGAGGTACCGATGAACGTTGGTTTTAAATGTTTGTAGTTTATAATGACTACGAAATAAAGAGCTGGATAGCAGGGCATTCCATAAGCTAGTTGTATAGCTTAGGCACAAACCGAAAATGGACTGGAGAGTGTATTGATGAGCATAAATAGCATTCATAGTTAAGGTTGAAAGACTGAAGTAGCGGAATGCTACTGGTGATTTCTATGGAGCACTGGTGGTGGCAATATCGATAGAATAAAGTGAGATATAAGGAATTACTCACCTTCATGCGTTAAAAAACCTTGACATCGCCATTTATTTTTGATGTGCGGGCATAAAAAGAAGTCATTGGATGCCACGTCAGGGCTGTCCGGCGGATGAGCCTTTAGTTCCGTGTTTTGTGTGCCGGAAAAATCACTTGTTTGAGCCAACCTGTGAGAGCTTCCAATGTTGTGATGGAGAGTGAGCCGTGTTCGGTGATTGCTTTTCCTTATTTCCCCAAAGAATTCTGGCAAACAAATGGTGGTGCACTATTTCAAACTGACCATTCTACATTGCTCTAATGGCACGGTGGCTTTCCAAAGAAACACCATTGTGCGCGAACAACTTTTGTTGGATTTCGATCGTCTTGAAATACCCATACAGTTGACTGCTGTTTATTTCCGAGTTCTTATGCATAGATCCGTGATTCTGCTGCTGTCGCGATATTATGGATGTCTTTTGGATCATCAATAGACACGAGCCTTTTTTTCAGCGATTGAAGAAATCATTTTGTCGACCACATGTTCATGCAATATTAAATGTATGCGAGTGAAACCAAATAACAAGCATGCCTCAATTTCACGGTAAGACAGATGACGATCTTGCCCGCACAGTTCCGGCATTGCATCGATGTTTTCAGGCACAAAGGCCGATTTTGGAGGAACTTCACGTAATTCGACCTGGAGCTAACAGCGACCACGATTGAGTTCGCAAAACCAGCGAAATACGGTGGCCCTGAATGGTGCTTTATCACCAAATGACGAAGCGAGTTAATCGGCACACTGTACGTCGAAAATCATAAAAAATCATCACACGAAAATGTTCGCGATTTAATTCCATTTTTTGGTTGAGATGAATATTTCGAGTCTCTGTAAAAAACGGAAATAGAACACGTATGACACAGCATTCTGTACACGTTTAGCAATAAAGACGTCAGAATTTAAAATGCTGATGTCAGATTTGGCGTAACTACACTGGTATTGCTATATCTCAAAACTTCGGTAGCAAACTCGTAATTTTATGGTATTAATGATGAGAAATCCTCTCAATCATATGGCCACCACGCGTTCGTCTAGCAACTGAATCCTAGAGCTAACAATTTCGACCACATCTTCGAACATTTCAGAATGTACCTTACGAATAGTGCCGTCGACCAAGGCTGGGATCGTTGTTCGCCCATAGACCAACGGCGTCAAATACCCCCACATAAAATAGTCTAGCGGTGTAAAAGCAAGTGATATTTCTGCTGGCAATAGTTTTAACGAAAATTTGGTAAGAAAAAATCGTTGATCATAGCTCTGTACCGAACGCCACTGAGGGTGACATGACGATTTTCTTCATTTTTAAACAATTATGGCCTGCTAATGCCGACAGCCCATAAAAACCATACAACACTTGATTTCTGAGTACAGTCAGCAAGGTGGACAACTACAAGCTGAGCACCATGATTTAAAGAGCATGCGAGGTTTTTAATGCCCCAAGAAGATTCTGTCCACAATCTACAAAAATTTTGAAGCCCTTTCATCACTTTTTTTATTTTTTTAGTATTATATACGAGTACGAATATATATATATTCTAAATATCTGCGCACGGAGTTTATTTTAGAATTCCAAGACAAGCGAACACTTATCATGACTTTGTAAATCACTTGCTTATCGTGGCCCCAGAACCTACAAAAGAAACCATTAAATCCAATATTGAGCAGAAGATGGCTGGAAAACTTAAATACTTGTCTTGCAAATGCAAAAATATTTTGACCAGATCCCTAAAGTTTTTGTCAGATCCGTTAAATGCTTAAGTTGCATCTTCTGCAGCGTATATACATATTATACATATATGGATCAGTAATAGCAGCGATATTAAAAAACTCTGTCAGATTAGGAAAATTTCATACAACGGCCTAACCACAATAGAATCAGAACCGGCGGATGTCATCGAAAACGGGCAGAAATATTTGAAATGACTAATTAAAGCAGATGCATTAGTGTTTTTCAATGTGAAGAGCCGTAAAAATAGGCTTTTTTGTGTTTTTTTCAGGAAAAATATATATAAGTCGAGTTTACAAATATAATTTTTATAGAATCATTTATTTAAAAATGGCGGCTGTGCAACGTTTCTCAGATGACCTCTCTTTTCTGGAATTTTTTAATTATAATGAATCACTAAATTTTTTTTATTGCATCACAACGGCTAGAGAAGTACGTAGGATTTTTTTGACATATTGATTTTTGGCCAAAGAAAATTGTTAATAACAAATGAATTATGCCATATAACAAAAAACCCTTTTTAAAGATCTAGTTAAAATTTGAAGTAAATTGGTGGAAAATTGTTAAAGTTGTGAGTGCGGCCAACGCGATAAACGCGCATAAATTTTAAGTTAAGCTCGCTGTCAACCTGGTAGAATTGTACTATACTTTGAAAAACAAGTATTTCGAGATATTTCGCGGCCATAATCTGTTGGGGAATCAGTTTTGAGGTCCATTGAAAGTAATGACAAACAAATTTTTTTTTGAAAATCCTTGAGTGGCCTAAGCCCTTCACCACTATTGTGCATCACAATTGACAACTGGGCAACTATCTGGAAGGAGCCAAACCTCCAAAATATCCTACAATCGCCTCTTGGTAGAGTATTTAGATCCAAGACTACTAAGAGTACCTTTCATATAAAACAGTCCTTAAATAAAGAATCTGTATTACACCATAAGAAGGGATCAAGTGGTAATAGCCCGAGACTATAGTGCCACACAATATTTCGCTCTTCTTAATTACCTTTCGTTTGTGAAAGTGTTAAAGAGATAGTAAACCCCATCGAATCCGTAAACCATAGTGGTGCTTATCTCAAGATCTTTTCGAAATAAAAAGAAAACTTCTTGAGAAAAATATCTTCAAAATTGTTTTGTATCTATTCAATTTGTTGGCACAATAGGTTTCCGACAAAAAAAAAAAATACAGAATTCAAGAAACAATCTCTTTTGTTGGTTAAATGAAAACGAGATCTCTCAGAAGCCACCCAAAAATAAAATAAAACAAAAATGAAAAGAAAACTTTTCGTACGAGTCAAAAGCCATTCATTGAGTATGCACATCCATTATGTCGACAAAAGTAGGAACTGAGAGCAACACATCATGGAACCGCTTACAAAAAAAAAATGAATATAAAAAACACACATTTTACGAGTACAAGTACCAAGTAGCTATTTTCCCAAAGTGATACTCAACTCATAGTCATCACGCTCCTTAGTAATCTAAATAGAAAAATGTATTTCATAATGTACGTGTGTATCTTTGTATGTATCTCTAGTAGACTAGACTATAACCCGATAGAGCGCGATAACCTCTTTTGTTACTTTCGGCCAGACGAGCATTATCTTTTGAACTTTTTTCGTGTTTGTAGATACTTTGGTATCTTTTGATCACACAACAATAACAAGAAAAAAATTTATTAATAAACTCCACTTAGTTAAGTAGGTGCCATGATGTTACTTACCCATGACTACAATCAGTTGATTGCGGTTCTATTGTCCTCGGGTGCTCGGCTACAACAATGTTAATACTCTGACTTTAGCTCTCCGGCTCTGGGTCTGGATTTGGTTCCTCCAATCGGACTAAGGTGTGTCAGGAGGTTAACTCGTTAACAAAATACACACCGCAATAGTTATAGGGTGGGGTAATGGTGGGATATTAGGTTGGTGGGTCTCGTTTATTGTTTTTTTTTTTTTTTTGTCTTAGTAGCGCATCTTCACCTAGTCGTGTGACATAGAGTTGCCACTGGGGGTGGCGGTTTAATGTATTCCAGTTCAATAAAATTCCAATCACGTTCGGTCCGTTATTAATCACGAAACTTGTGTTTTTTTTCCCCCCTTCTTTTCACTGCTTCCATTAAGCTAGTAGACTATCTAAGGATTTCGTTAATAGTATCCCATCGACAGAGGGGGTTGGATGGGGTAATGGGGTGGCTCATAAGCAACAGCACGATGACAGTACCGAACAAATCAAATTGTGGGCAAATTCGTTATGAATAATAAGACCCGATAGATTATTTATTCAATAATTCAATTGAGCTGGAGAAGCGTGAGCTGCTTGGGTGATGCCACGTCTAGGGGTGTGAGTTTATGTAGGTGGGTGGGTTGGTATTATTATGATGCACATCGATTGCATTTGAAAATATGATTTACGTGGTAAGATTGGTGACAGATTAGTGAGGAGTTAAGGTAGATAAATCGACTTAAGTAGTTTTCCGGACGAGTGAAGCTAATTGGAATGCAATGAACATCGTTAGAGGATATAAATATTACATTGGTCTATGATGCAGTAAAGTTAACTATTTTTAAATGGCACTAATGTAAATAAAACCCTGATTTCGATTCATATCTGGCTCGAAGGATCAAATTCGAGTTTACAAGATAAAGGTTACCAACCGCAGCAGCTTTTACCATCAGACTTATGAAAGAAGAACAATTTTCATCAACTTTAACCCAACAAGTTTGAACCACTAGATTACCATCAAAGTACAAGACTTTGCGAATGTGTATGAGCAGTGTTACTTGTCCACATAACAAGCTTAGGTGAGTTTGCGTTAAACAGGTTTATGATGGATATCCCATCACACAGACACCAGGCACCAAAACGGACCCATCGCGATCCCTGTGGAACCAGTTGAACGCCAAGAAGGCGTTAGAAGTTCGTGACGCCTATTTCCTCTAGGTTTTCGAAAAAGTATTTCCCTAAAAAAATGTTTCGACTACGCGATATTGCGTCGCATTCACACAGTATGTGTGTTATGTCTACAACAGCTTGCAGATCACCGCAGAATCTCTGCAAATACCTATGTCAGACAATTTGAGTCACTTTGCGTGTTTCTACAGAAGACAGTGTCCTGTCAGGATTCCTATTACTGTCCTAATCTTATCCCTATTTAATTTTATTAATTTCCTAGATCTTTTGTCATCAAAAAGCGGCCAAAGGGCCTTGGATACCCTGTGTCCTTTGAGATTTAACCACTTAGGTTGGCTGTCTTTGTGATTTTTTTCCTCGATAGTTCATATACCAAAGCACTCAGGTAATCGTTCTTCAGGTTTCCGGAAGTATTTTTCGAAAAATTTACCTTCACTTGAGGATTCTAATGTACGATTTATAGTCAAAGCGAAGAGTTTATCACCGTATGCCATCAGAAATCTATGCCCTCGAAAATTGCAGTAAGAGAATACATTATTGGCGAGCACTGTAGTATCTCATAAGCTTGCCCGATCTCGCAGACAAAAAAAAACTTTCAATGTACTGAGTATTAAAAAAAAAATTCAAATTCTATGCCAAATTTTTTCAGCTAATGACAGCAACATCGAGATGAGCATATTAAGCCAATCAGGGTATGGTACTGTATCCGATCTCATTTTTCGATAATTTGGAATGGCAGCTGATGTAAGTAGGATACCAAGTCTCAAAGCTACAATAAGTATAAGCTAGTATAAGCAAATGGAAAATGCATAGTATGATATTACAAATACACATATTCCCATACACTAAAGTACGATATTTTGTACTAAAGATGCATTTTCTAAAAAAGAACAATAACTGGTAAGCAGGGGAATAGAAGAGCTGAATACTATACCATATTGCTAATATTAGACATAAATAGGTAAGGTAAGGACAATTGCCAGCACTTATTGGACAAGTTTACTTAGCCCAGCATAAACCCTTTTTAATATTAAAAACTTAGGTTAAGACCAAAACATCGTGGAGATCCGAAATCATCAGACCATTTTTAGCAAAGCCGACGAATGAATTGACTCGGACAGATTTCGAATAAGTAAAGCATCTGCACAGAAGGTGAAAAAAGGCTTCCTTTATAGCTTTGCAACTCGACAACATGGAAGCTAAATCTACTTATTGGCATGTCTGCCAATTAAGCAAGGGCTTGTGATGATTGCCGCTATGATGATTATATGATACTGTTCAACAGATAAGAGGTATTTAGTACGCCTCCGATCTAACTTAGGTCAAATATGTCTGGTCAGGCCCCTTTTGATCACCTGAAGAAGTTTTCATCTATCGCATTTAGTGTGAGGATGAATTACAGGTACAAAGTGGCATACTTATACCTTAAGAGACTGATGGGATGTTTAGGATTGTGCCACCTTTACCAAGTTCATAAGCTTTACACTGCCTCCAAATATCTCAATGTACAGTTACCGACAAACGAAAGTTATGAACAGTTTGGCCATCTGGTTGAGAAATTCCTAAACACCTTCAACATTGTCATAGCCGAATCCAGCTGCTTATCTATTAGTACAAGTTCCTAGAGTATATCACATTCCAATTTATCCAGAAGATAGTCTCCAAATTTCTGCCTTTAACACGCTATAAGGGCTTGGGAGGTGAAAAGACGTGCTCGTGGAGTTGTAAGAGCTTTCTTTTCGTCGTGTTATGAATAAATTTCTACATACATTCTTCATGACGTCAACGAAATGCGCGTACAGTGGAAACTGAAGCTGTTATGAGTGAAAGTATGGCGAATTGTCAATTCCGCGTCGGTCTCAATAGTTTGGCCTCTGTCCGTCCACTATGTGGATATCATGGCATACAAACGGAGATCGCGGATTCGGCTCTTGAGTAACTTATTACCATTTCTGGAATGAGGTAAATACAGAAAAGTCTCAGATGGCTCAATTAAACTCACGAACTGCATAGCGAGTGCTTGAGGCTGGATTCTGAGAGTACTAGCTCTAAAGCTAACGAACCAGTGAATAGGCCACCACGATCTTACGATTTGATATCTTGTGGAACTACGAGTATGTAAAGCCCAGATAAACTGCCAACTATTCAGGCCTTGGAGACTTGTGTTCATGGCATTAATGCTCGGAAGAGTGGCTTAAAATTGAACGGAGGAAATGTCCTTCGCCAAATACTATATTGGGTGGATGGATTACATCCAGGGAAAAAATATTATCTATCCGTCGGTGTAATCGATATTGTGATCGATATTCTTTTTTTTTGTGATTTTAGAATGGATGGGTGGCGATTTTAAAGAATCGGTTTAGAAACTTGCGATGTAGCAGGCCCACCATCGCCTGCGATGTATGCAAGCATTTTAGGAGTACTAAAAATCCCTTGTGGGCCTGCTTGCTCTTCTTCCAAGAGATGTCCAGAGGTAGGAAGTGAAAAGGTATTTTCATGCAATGGGTAGATCTAAGAGCACCGCTGATATATAGATATAACGATCTTTTCATCCCGCTAGTGTAAAACAATTGATCTGGTCGCACAGGACTGGGTTCTCTAGGGCTACACTAAACATCCTTATAGGCCTATCGATCGAAGTTTAAGCCCAATAGTTGATTTTAGGTTGTATTCCGCATTTTGTGCCTCGGACTTTCATGCAAGTGAGTAGAGTCATCCCGGCTTTGCTCACGCATTGCTTCACATATGGCGTTTAGTGCTAGAAATGGTAGAGATAATTTTGAATTACTTCTTTAGAAGTTCAAAATATTAACGATTTTTCCGAAAAAAAAACATTTTCCAGGAAAATTTATTGCAGGTTACGCTAGAAGTAGGAGACGCTTTTATCTTCGGTAAGCCGCGTGGTATGTACGTTTTGTTGCGCTACCACGATGAGGGATGACAAATCATACCAAAGATAAGCGTGCAGATTCCTATCTACGTTATTACCAAGATAAGTCAGAGAAGAGTGCACCGACGACGCCTCATATCTGGGAATGACAAGTAGCTACAGTAGAATTTTGTAAGTAGAACAGAAGTGTAAGCATAAGACAAAGCAGATACCTACATACTTATAGCTATTTAAAGATAGGAGACGTGTACTGTACAGTAATGGATGGAAGGCAGTAGACATGTTCCGTCAATCGAAAAAACAGAAACAGCCATACTGGAGAAGGATTACAGTGAGGTATGTACGTTTAAGTCATACAAAATATGAAGCTCGAGAACAACAGTGTATCACTGATCCGGAAGCAGATCAATACGCATCATAGGATAGCTCAAAGCAGCAGAAACTGCTCTTGACAATTACCTAAGTTATTTACACTTTTCTATACTTGTAAGGTTTTGGCTGCTAAGTCAAGTATTTGAAAAAACAGAAAACTATGGATGTGATACAGCAACATTTTCTTGTTGAATTTATTTGCTGCCGATGCTCAAAGGGAATCTGTAGGACTTAATCTCCGATGGCACGATCCCAATAACACAGCACATCTGATGAGGCTGATGATTGAAAAATAGTAAATCAGTTCTTAAGCTGGCAGCTGTCAAAATCCTATATTGATCTAATACTGGGCTTAAATCTAACTGTACTCGAGTTAATCTAAAAATAAAAACTAAATAAATAAAACAATAATGAGAAGCACAACTTTATGCAGTTTTCTTAAAATAAAATATCGAAAATTTCAAAATTTGTCTTACATGCTTAAAACTGTCTATTGACTTAATACCACCCATTCAACTTTATGCTTGGATCCTGTCATGAAGCGTGACATATTTTCACGCTTCCTCTCATTTTATTTTCACACTTTTCTTTCCCCCGACTTGGATTCCCAGACTGACTGGCATACGTAATCTCCATGCATACACATATGTCGTTAGAATACCACATAATCCTGTGATCAATCGAATTTAATTTGTCGTTTCATCTTTTAATTTTTTTTTTATAGAAGAAATAGTACACCCTTAGGATATCCTAACACATCACCGCCCTGTTCCTGCGTTGTCATACGCTCATAACCTACACCCCAAATCAATTAAAGTGAACCTTCAAAGAGACATCACGCGAGTATACCAACACTTATGCAAGAATAAATATCGGTGTCAATGTATAATATCGAATATTTTAAAGGTCGAAAGGAAACCAAAAAATGCGCATCGTCATCAATTGGAAGGGTAGTCACAGACACCACACAAAAACTATAAAGACCTTAATATCCCAATTGAAGGCAGCGCATACCTAATAGCCCACCATACGCCCCTCGGGAATTTAACTGTAATCATAAAAAATAGAAAAAATGCCCAAAATAATAATTATACAATAAAACGTTCCTTATTTCAGAGGGTAGGCCAACACAGTTAGAGGGAGAGCTCGGGAAAATGAAAAAAAGTGATTTTTATTTTATACGCACTAGACAGGGGTCACCCAAGGAACGAAAAAAAGAAAAAAAGGATTTTCATGGTTTTCCTGTCTACTACTATACGAGTACTTTCCCTCCAACCCTCCTATATGCAGTTCCATCACGTCGCACCCCATTAATTTTCTAGACACAACACAAACTCACTCAACTCACACACACACTCCTAGTACTCATATCTGTGGCCTAAACCTATTATACAATTAGGAGAATGTAATCCATTAGATAAAAAAAAAAGGACTTGGACATGCATTAAATATGACATGTCCCTTATTTTCATGTCGTTCTCTTTTTTTATTCCTACTCTTCTTTCTTTTTTTTTGCTTGTTGTTGTTAGATGAGCCAGGAACAGTGTGCCTGTCCCAGGATGCTTCATGGTCTACCCTCGACTTTATAGAGAAAATGGAATTTAATTCATTCATCTCTTGAATTTTTATTATACAGATACCCGTACTCTTATATTCTGTTTTGTATTTTTCAATTTTTTTCTTATTTCTTAAATTAAATTTTATTACTATATGCTGCTGTGCATTGTAATTAAGATACATTTTTAACCAGCATTTCTGGTCAGATACGTATTTTTTCTTCGGGGAAAATTCAATTCTGAGAGAGGGATTTAAATATTTTAGTTGCGCTGCATTAAATACTTCTTTTTTCTTTGTATCCATGTGAAGGGTATCCAAGAGAATAAATTGAGAATTAATGTGCCATTTGTGAAGGTTTAGGTTTAATATCGAACGGTAGCGATAGTGTGACTCTAACTGCAGATATCTTTGGATTATGAGCACTATAACTGGAAGCCTTATACATACATCGTTATTTCCTTTAATAGTGGAAATTAAAAAAATTTATTTCTTCCAACATGTTGGAGTACAGTCTTTCGAGCGGGGCCTTCCTTCACGATTTACCTATCTATTTTATCCACGATACCTTAAATTGTGCGAATATATGTAATCCCCCTTCAGGTATACACTTTTGAAATCCTTCCTGCATCGTCTATGCAACTTTTTCTGGCCTTTGTGGGATACCAATTTGATTCGGATTTTAAAAGCTGGATTGAAATAATACTTCTGTGTTTTCGTCGTCAGCAAAAATTTCGGATTGACCTTAGAGCGTAGTCGTTTTCTAGTCATAAACTACAGATATCATTTCAATAAAGTTTAACGACCGAATAACTTAAATCTGTTTTCACGCAAAAACTACCTGCACTTCTACAGGTTTACGACATACATATGACTTGAAGATTGAGCCATTGTACAGGTACTTAGAATAGTCCCATCTTCTGATGGGATGACTTTATGGAAACAATTGCATAGCAAGCAAATATCTTATATTAATACCTTTGACTGCAATACTGAGCTTTGCAGTGTCACTTTGCGCGCAAATTATGGATAAGGATAGTCGTTATCAGGCCGTTTACAAAAGCATTGTCTGGATGCTTAGTCAGCTGGAGCGCTACCTGAGTTTGGAAGTTTTACCTGAGTATCCTAGCACAGCTTAGTGGTTAAGTTCGTCGACTATTACGCAAGAGGATGTGGGTTTAAATCTGAGCCAACAGCAGAAAAATTAAATTAATATGTTTCGGTGTGAAAATGGACAATAAAGTGGGTGGAAGAAATTAGAAGAAGAGTTTTTCTTAAATTTCGAAATTCGGTTTGCTATCAGAAAGGTAGGAATCCATGTTTTGGGTCAAAAATGAACTGACCATTGTATAGCAGCGTATTATTCTACCTTGGTAAGGCTTTGTCTAAGCAGAGACATACCATTCATATAAAATTTCTTAATAACGGACACACTTTGGCAATGCTTTCATTCAATAAGAATACTTGCCCAGTGTCACACACAATAAAATATCCAACCTGAACGTCTCAAACAGAATCGCCCAAATCAACACGTACCAGCCTGGGTCACGGGCTTTGAAGATGGAACCGTAAATTAAAGGTCAAAATCCCCTTACTTTGAAGCTGCATAAGATATTATTCATTGATCCTGCAATTCAGGATCAGCTACAAAATGTGTTGACAACGTTAGATTGTACATACCAAACAAAGGCATGAAGAGGATATTCCAGTCCCATCCTTCAAGTTTGAGTCCACAAGAAAGTTAAAATTCCCATCTTTAAAACCAGTAGACGTCTTTCTGAATAGTTTAAAGTAGCGTATCTAGGGTCGATGAGGATGGAAGGTTGCCATTTCATAGTGAGAAACCAGCCATGTATTAAGTAAGTAGGCGAGTATAATACGAGTACACCCACAACTGTAACTTTCTTACACTTGAAAAAACCAACGCTCTATGTAGGACACATATCCTCACCTCATATGAGAACTTCCAGAAAACTGCTGCATAAATTGAAGTTAGTCCCTCTAATTTAAGGGTAGAAGGGTATAAATAATTATCCACTCGCACCGTTGACTGCAGAAAATACAATAACGCCTAGATATCCCAGATTTATTTATGTTATTTATTTTTTTAAAGAACTTAACGTTCAAGAAGATGTGACTACTCTTAAAATACCGGAGAACAGTTAAGTTTTTTTTTGGAAAATTGGATAAAGGGAGAAGAAAGATGTTTGGGCTGAGAAGACTTATTAAGCAATTGGACTGTAGTATTTTAGGGAACCACGCATCTCACATGATTTTAGTCATATAATTTGGAAACCAATACACTTATTCCTTTCCATTTTAAATGCGTTTTTATTTTATAACATTGAATAACTCTTACATGCTAGACAAAAAAATTAGCTCAAGTAACTTAAAAAGTTTCTTATTCTAACTTGCTAGACCCATGCGGACACTTTAAGTTAAGAACAATATTTAAAATATCTTTTTCGACATTTCCTACAATCACTATTTATTATTTCTAAATTTATAAAAACTAAAACTAAAAAATAATTTTTACTAAGTGAAAAAACTTAGCATATAGACTTTAATATTATGTTATAAAGGGTGACCAGATAAGAACGATAAGAAAAGAAATATCAATAAAATAACAACGGTGTGAGATATAAAATTAATTCTGGCTTTATTTTGAAGCTACTTTCATGCCATTATTTTGTTGACTCGGTCTAATATATGCGGAATTATTCCGGGAATAGCGTATCGAATGTTGGATTCGAGCTCGTCCAAAGTGGTTGGCTTGTTACCGAAGGCTAAGAAATTGACATAGCCGCAGAGAAAATAATCGAGTGGTGTCAAATCGCATGATCGCGGCGGCCAATTAATGAACGCTCGCCGTGGGATGACCCAGTCGCCAAATTTCTCCTTCACAACTTCGAGCGTTGCGTCGTTTGTATGGCATGTAGCGCCGTCTTATTGGAACCGCAGCTCGGATATATCGATGTTGTCGATCTCTGACCACAGAAATTAACATCACTCTATACCTGAGACCATTGACGGTAACCGTGTCTCCTTCCACATTTCGAAAGAAATAAGGCCCGATGGTGCCGCCATGCCTTAAATGGATGGAAGATGTAGGCCCAAATCCAACCACAAAGTAAGCCGGGTTAACTCTCTGGCGATGCCCAATTCAGCTGATCGGCGCCCAATCGACATTTCTGGGTCTTGATTGACACTGGCCGCTACGGCGGCTATGTTGTCCTCATTTCGCACCAATCTCTGTCTGGTTGGTGGCTTAGGATCCTAAAGAGTGTGCTCGTGCTCAAATTTTTCCAAGGCGTTACGAATTGCCGGCACGCTGAAGACATGATGACGACCTTCCTCACGACGAAATTCACGTTGCGTATTTAAAACTGAGCCGCAATTTCGATAATGTTTTTTAATAATTTCCGCACGTTTGACAAGCGTTAAACGATGCATGATGAAATGGTAAACCTTACTGAATACTTTGACAGCTGAATGTCTTTGGTAACTCTGACAGCTGCTGAAACATAACAATTGGACTAACTATCATTGCTACCGTTAAAACTTAACACTAAAACATACAAACCACTACAAGATATATGGTATCTGCTGTACTTTTATTACCTTCGTGCTTCCGAAATTTCAGGCATAATTCTTGTGTTTTTGCATTAATTTTCGACTGGACTGCATGTTTGATTTTTCACGGACACCGAAAGTACCAGACAATGTCTGTGGCGAAGTTGAGATATGTAGATCTTTACTTCTGAAACAGTGATAGTGAATTTAGAAATTGTGATACTAAGGTCTGCATAACACACCATTATAACCTATCACAACCTTTCCTTTTCTTTATAATACAGAGATAAATGCTTTATCAAAGACTGTAAAGAATTTTGGATTTGCGCCGAATATTACCAACGGCCAAAATAAATAATCCTGAGGTCACAAGATCAAACAATAAGTTTGACCTTTCAGCCATAGAGGTGTTCAAGTTCTGTTTCGACGAGAAGAAGAATATAACTATGTCTACGCAAGTTTAACCCTAGAATGGTACTATTTATTTTCTTACTGTAACGGTACAACTTCGTAATTCTTACGAACTCATGACTATTTAAGCTTTCCTGCTCTAAAAAATGGCGAAATAAATAAAATTATTAGTGCTTTTAACATAGTTTAATAAAGGCATACATTTTATTGTTACTTAAAAAAAGTTAATAAATTATATGTACATATTAGGTGGTGTGAAAAGTAACCTCCTTGATCGCCAGAATGCGCTGCTACTGCAAAAAAGGTTGTGGTGTCTTGAAGTCCCTTCATATTTAGGCAAACATGCCAAATTTCAATGCGATACTGTCTTTAGTTTTGTTTTGACAGCTCATTGTTGTTGACGTATTTGGCATCATGTTGAGTATGGACAAAAACGATTTTCGTTCTCTCAAAAAACATTATTTTTTGAGAGGCAAAACGGCGAAGGAAACAAAGGAAAAGTTGGGTAAATATTGTGGATCTAATGCTCCGTCAGATTACACCGTCAAATATTGGTTTCGAGAGTTTCGTGGTGGCCGCAACTCCACTACCGATCAAGTCCGCAGCGGCAGGCCCTCCGATGCGGTTACAGAGGGCAATGTCAAAAAAATACATGAAATGATGTTGGCTGACCGGAAAGTGAAGGTGCGCGAGCTAGCAGATACCACAAAGATTAGTACTGAGCGCACACGCCATATTTTGGGCAATATTCTGCATATGAAAAAGTTATCCTGCCGCTGGGTGCCGCGAATGCTCACTCTTGACCAAAAGAATGAAGGCGAGAGCACTTCGAAAGAGTGTTCGGAATCGGGCGGACTTTTGGCGTCGATTGGTAACTGGATTTGGATTCCTCGGACTATTATCTCCGGACTATCACCTCAGCTCACGCGAGGAAATCACCGACGCCACGGAGGAGTATTTTGCAGACCTTCCGGAAAATTACTTTTCGGACGGGATCAAGAAGTTGGAAAATCGCTGGAATAAGTGTATCAAACTAAAAGGGGACTAATTATATTGAATAAAATAAAAAAAAAACATTTAAAAAAAATTTTTTTCATTCCCAAGGAGGTTACTTTGTAGTAGTTTATCATATATGCAAACATATCTTCCTGGAATGCGGAATGTGGAATATTGGAGTACTACACAAATGCACTTTGTTGTTGTCATCCTCCGTTTTATATAATCGTAAATTCTACAATAGGTTCTTTGCGCTTCCTCTGTTCGAACTGACTTTTCTGGCTCCCCCAAGTTGCTTTCCAAAATTGTCTTTATAGCGTCTTTGATATCTTTTCGCTGATTTTGAATTTCATATCTTTTCAATTACCATTTCTTAGTCATATGACTTTGCCACCAAACAAGCAAAAATTTGAATCTTGTCATAGGTTTTGCAGCGCTATTTTTTTTAAAACAGTTATGTACATACCATATATGACGTACGTGTTTACGCCTGCTAAATTTAACATATTATAAAAATGTGACATTGGCCATCGCCTGGTTTTTCTTTGGCAGCTAGTGGCGTGGCACATTTGGTCCAATGTATTAACAGCGCCTTTCGTTTGGTTATAATTAAGGAATATTTCTGGCTTTTTGGATGGTTCACAGACAATTCCTTCATCATGAAGAGATGAAACGAGGGTTACAATTCTATACATTTTAGGTAAATAAGATACTACTGTAAGATTACTGTGATATAGAAATAATGCGGAACCAATTTTTCTGGATTTAAATTTTACATTAGTGAAAGGTGCAGGAAGTTCTCTTTTATTTTTTTTTATTGTTCCTATTGCCGTTATATTTTGCTAAAGTGTTTGAATAAGTTGAATACCACTGAACCAGTTATCAAATATCACACACCAGTTTGATCCACGTATTGGCTCTACTAATTCTTCTACAAAGTATTCAGCTAAGTTTTTATTGCTTGGAGTCGATCCTTCTCCTAAGTAAGGAATTGAATTCACTAAATACTTTGCTGAGTTGTGCGCCATCATTATAATTTTCATGCCATATTTATCTGGTTTGATAGGGATGTATATCCTAAATGGACACCGTCCACAGAATTCAACTAATTGCTCATCTATGGTCAAGTAAAATATGCGCTAGGTTTGTAATTTTTTTGCAGTTCTTTATGAATAAATCCCATATTTCGGAAATGTAAGCTAGTTTGGTTTGTTTCAATCTTTTGGCCCTGGTTTCCTTGTTATCAAATCTCATGCAATTGGTAATGTAGTTAAAGCGGCGCTCGGCCATAGTGGCTCTAAATCTATCGCCGCTGAGTGTTCCATCAAACAGATACTCACTGTTCAGGTGATTACTCTTTCTTTAGTCTTTACTGCTGTCGCTAATATTATCAACACTAAAAACACTTAAAGTTCTTCTTCTTCAAGCTCTGTGATACAAGATGTACCTTCTTAACATCGCAATTGTTGCCTTTTTATTTCCTCGTTTGTGTGATTAAGAATTTTTCTCATTATTTCTAAAGAAAAAAAAAGGTTGAAACATTCATTTGGTTCATAAGCATCTCTAGTTTCTTATGTAGGACCAGGAGAAATATGAATAATATTTTTTTTGAGTACTTTTCCAGTTGATTTTGTAGCAGTAGTATTCCATAAAAATCAGCTTTTTCCCTCAATAGTACTATTGTCAAAAAATATAATGTCATTAGAGGCTGATGAAGGCAGGGTCGGAGAATTGGGTTTTTTCTCTTAGATTTGTTATGAAGTTGCTCTATTGTTTGCATTACCTGATCGTTGTAATCGTTGGCATCATTCTCGTTATCAGGTGTATATGTGGGATCGCCTAATTCACTATCATCCGAAAAATCAGATGGAATTCTTTCAATTTCAAATCGATCATCTTCAATATCAAAATCTTGCTCTTTTTCTATTTGGTTCAAAAATTCCTTAAAGTCCTGGTCGCTAATCTTCTTGTTCATTACTAATAAAATAAGAATTACAAAAATAATAAACTTAGTTGCAAAAGTAAAATAAGAAAATTGAAACTGAATTCTTATCTTTATCAAATAACAAAAGAAATAAATGATATTTAGTACTGCTTCGTAGAAAATACGAACACCTGTGTACCTATGGTAGTACAACTACGTAAAACTTACGAGCAACTTTTTATAAAAAAAATAAAAATAAAAACTTTTAGATTGTATAAGTTAACACCAACAACATTTCAGTTAACGTCAACAATATTCCATCATGCGCCCAATGCATCAAAAACATTCCATCGTACGCCCAACGCATGATACAGTTCCCACGAGCAGCAACATCAGCTCCAAGCGTGATCGACTACAACGAATTCTCTTCCCACGGACAGGTGAGACATCGGCAGCAAGGAGACACCTGAGCCATCCATGCACATACGCTGCTGACCTGGCATCTGGCTGCATTGGAATGCACCTAGGCTTAAGTTATGAATTCAATTTGTAAATCAGTTCTAAGTTAGTCGTGAAGGCATAAGGTTCTTAAAAATTAATTTTTTTTAAATACCTTTAACTTTTAATTGTTTAATTTATACAAGCACACTGTCCTAGTCAAAGGGTAAACGCATACTGACGAATACATAGCTCAGTCCTCCCCACTATTTTCCTGCCTGTTTCAGCTGAATTGCAATTTAAATGATGTCATTCGTAAAAAAAGACGAAGAAGTACCGTTCTAGGGCTAAAACGATTCTGTCAATCACGAAAATACTTCTCGTAGGCATCTTGTGGAATTGCTCATAATATCAGAACAAGCAACGACTCTGATTTTGTTCGCCTATAGCCTTACAACAGTGTTCTCGAAGGGCTAATTTGAGCATCTAGATTCGGCTTCTGGTTGATGACATTGGGACAAAAAGTACTGGATTAGTTTATGCACTGGAGTATTAGATGACCTAGGAGCCAAGTGTTATTTTGTCACAAATCTAGTCATTTTCTCCTTTTAACGAAGCATAACACCCAAGTAATTGATATCAATGGTGTTTTAGAGCGAGGATCGTCGCCAACAGTCGTTTTGTCTTCCTCGAGTCGCTTGTACCAATTGTAAAATTTCGAACGCGACAAACAATTATAGATATCCAAGGTCATGCTGTAACATTTTGCCGGCGTGAGTGAAAGAGCAGCAGTTTGGCATTTGTCCATCACTTTGTAGAAAATTTTGCGAAAAAGATTCCGGCCAAAGCTAGAAAACTACAGCTTGTGACGAAAGTTCGCTGAACATCATTATTTTCATCAAAAAATCGTTTCTAATGACGAATTTTAGTTTTGGGTCAGTGGGCTGATGAACAAACAAAACTTCCGCTTCTGGAGTGAGCAAATCCATAAAAGAGTGATGAGACTCGATTAAACTCACGCCTGTTGCTGAAAAATGATCAGTGAAATTTCTTTGAAAATATGGACGATATAGATCCAAACTATATGTGGTTAGCAGGATGCCGCTACGTTCATAATGTTCACGCAACCACTCACACACTGAGGATTCGATTCAACGACAACATTATAAGGCAGACCAGTCAAGACTAGGTATACATTGTACAATATATGATTTTATCTACGTTTATCTTACGGCCCATAGAATCCGTAGAGTGACAAGAAAGTGCTCCTGTAGATCGAGCAATACAAAGTGAAGACTTTTTGAATTATGGTCCAAAAAAGAACAAAACTTCTAGACTAATTTTTCCATCACCGTCCCCAATAGTGTTTGGAAAAAATCCCAACCACATCTTCAGATTCCTCCTCTGATAAACCGGAGACCATATAAAAATGTCACATCCCTATTCAACTATCAACAGCTTATGATTTATCAAGTCACAAATATCACTATCACCCTAACGGTCAATTTAAAAAAATCAACTTCCATCTACCACACAGTTATGTATGTTTACACATAACTGAAATATGATTCGTAAAGTAGAAAAATCCCACAACCAGACAATACCCACAGATTAGAGAAACCAACACTCAATTTTTGAATGTATGTACTCGTACATTGTAAATAGCTGAGGAACGAAAAACCCATATCTATCCTCAACCAATCCATCTCAATCGTTTCGGATGAAGACAATGCCGCAGCAGGTTGCACTATCAGTTCACTGCCAGAACCTGACATCCGAGATCCCAAAGTCTGGCCGTATGAATGATCGATCCCGTTTGTAAGCGATCGAAGCAGGAGACGACCGACGGCGTCATGATCATCAAGATGGAGGTTACATATGTTGGAATGATCATGAATTTCTCGGACGACGCAGCATGTGTTTTTTTTTTCGTTTTTTTTTTTTGGTTTTCTTTAATGTCTATGTTCATTTTCGAGAACTCTCTGCTGGGCACATTAATTATTGTTTTGCCTATTTGATTCCTTAAGATCGCTCTGAAGATCTGTTTACATTTTTCCCACTTTGTGTGGCGGACAGTTTTATTTTTTTCGTTTTGTTTTCGTACTCGTATTTCTCCCTCTTTATTCCCTTAACTGTTGCAGCTGTTCCATGGTAATCATCTCGGATATCTAAAGCTGACATTCTATAGTTTAGCCAGATCCAAGAATACAGTCGTACATCGGTCCTACATCCGCACAACAATTTCTACATTTTTTATATCATGCTCTAGATACAAAGATGGAATTTTTGTGACTTTTTTTCAGATGACTGTGCCACGAAATCCGAACATACCATATGCCATCATGTGGTGATGGTAAATTGGATTTCTTTTGAATGAGCCGACCGATGAGTTGTCGTTTCTTTTATTTTTCATTTATTTTTTGCGAACAAAATTCGAATTCGAATTCCAATTCCAAAAATCGCATGTTCACAGCATGTAAGACGCGCCTACTTCAGGCTTTTACCAATAATGTCAACATAGAGGAAGTGACGAACATAAATATTTATCCCTCGTGCGTATGGTGACAGTTTTATTGAATTTCAGGGCTTTTCAGACGAAATCGATCGTTTTTTATCTGGTGATGATGGCAGAGTAAAAAAAATAAAATAAATCCGTGGATTTCCGAAGAAGTAGCACAACAGTAAATGACATATTGTGTCAACTATCGCACGTTGAAGTGGAGATAAACTTCAATGGATTAACAGACGCGTAATGGGCGTCAATATCGGCCTAAAGGAACTTTCAACAGCAACTTGCGACTTAAAGGGACAAAACGGTGCTTCTAGATAAATAAACAAAATGTTCGTACTATGTGCATACACACGAGCACTACCTAAGTATATGTAGGTTGCAATTCTAAGGTGTTGGAAAGTGGGCAGCTACCTGTTCCAAGTAGAAAAAAGAGAATCTTGCTTGCAATCGTAGAATTATGTATCATAGATACAAGGATATAGGTATGTGTATGTATATTCTCTGATATACCATGACTACATACAGAAGCATTTGGTTTACTTCTACTGTAGTAGTCCTGCGTTACATATCGAAATTCATATAGAACTTAGTTGGTCTGTTAAAAGTCCCAGGAATGACCTATCCTTCATTGCAACCAACTTTGACGTGGTTGTTTTGTACGTAACTAATGTCTTTACTTCCGCCTTGAGCATCGATAAGTCTGTTCACAGAGCTCACGCTTCTCACAATGGAGCTAATCCATTTGCGAGTTCATCTGCTCCTTTCCCATCTGCAACAGTTTTTACATTGTTAAATTGAATTGAACATTGATGTGGTTACAACAGAGTCCAGGCATTTCAAACATCTGTTCTTTACTTATTTGGGCACATTTTAAGCCTGACGATGGTAGAGGATTCTACAATAGCTCAAGTCAGCGATATTATCGGCGCTCCGGATTTGAATTTCAAAGTACATCCTATGTATGTACATATGTTTCTCATTAATGTCGTAGCACGCTCAATAAACATTATTTTGCTTGATAAATACTCGTAGCATTCAATGTTATATGTAGTTACTCGCAAGCAGGTGTTGCGCGAACTTACGTCAGCACAGCTGGTTCAATTCAAAAATGACACGAAGCGGACTAATCAACTTAAATATCAGTAATTGTCTTGGTCCCAACCCCGTTTGAGCTGCTTCAGCCTGTTCAAAGCTTTTGGCATTTAAACGAATTTTCAGAGACTTCCAAATATGTAAATGTGGCAAAGGAGTTCCAAATAAGGCTCAAGTTAGGAAAGAAATACATCTGTGTGTATAGTTAGAACAGTAGAAAGACGTACGTAGTTTCACCTCCGAAAACGGATTTCGGACCAGAACAGTGAAATGTCACCGTACAAGGACACGTTTCTCATACCATAAAATTCATAAATGAGTGAAGAATTAAAGGTGGACAGGACATGCATAAGCCTCGAATTTTTCCAGTAAAACAGGTGAAAGAAGCTTTAGCTTCCAAATGCCAAACACAGTTTACGAAAATCGCGTCATAGGCGATATGAACAAGAACAACCAACTTGGAGTATGCAACTAGACGCAATTGGCCAGCCGGGCAATGAGATTCCATTCATCAGGCATAAACTCTTCTGATCAGATCTGTGAAATTAGTTGGTTCATGCTGTCCACAAAGTCATTTATAGCAACTTGCAATACCTCGGCAGATAAGCCGTGAGGTACAGCTGCTTTGTTAATTTTCAACATAGATATTGCTACCCTTACTTCGTTTTGGTCTAAGTTGAATGGCTGACGGCTGGATGTTAGGTTTCTTCACCGTTATACAGTCTGTAAGAAAAGTTTTCCCGGATGGTGATTCTACTGCAAGGCCTTCTTCCTCATCTCTATATGTTTCTGTACTAGTCTTGTTGCCTTGACACGTTTTTTTTCATATTGGTAGAACTTCCGTATGCTATTCCTGCAGTACAAACTCTGAATATTTTTGAACACACGCTTCTCATGCTCTTTTTTCTTCTTTTGGAGAAACAGAAGATCTTCCCGTCTCTGCTGTTCGTAGAGCTGATGAGCGGTTCTCGTCCTTCGTTGCAGCGACATTTTGTACGTTTCTTGTTTAGCTGCATGTGCTTGCCGGCATTCTTCATCAAACCAGAAATTTCTTGGTGGTGGTCAGGTGAAACCCAGCACATTACCTACGATCTCTGATGGTACATTGTAGTCGTTTCCACTGGTATTCGGTACTTAATGCTGGCGGAATAGGAGTCGGTGTTAGATTTGGGGCTACGCGTTCGGCGAAGATTCTGGTGGTCTCCTGTGATCGCACCGTTTCTAGGTTATATCTGCCTCATTAACTATTCTTTGTTGTGGCGATTAGGAAATTCGCATTTGTACCTTGCTTGCAACTATGTGACGATTCCTGTCAATGTCGGCTGCCCGAAATGTGATCAATTTGATTTAGCGTTTGATGATCAAGAGACCGAGACCAAAGGACATCCCTTGTGTAAATTGAGATGAGTGTAGTTGTAGTGACATTTTGTCCCGTCGCAAAGTCAATAAGCCTAAGTCTGTTGCCAGGCGTGTAGGCTATGACGACTAGCTGTCCTACCAAAGATGTCTTGCTTTCCTAACCTGGCGTTGTCATGCTTCGGATATTGCTCATATGTCTTGTCGAAGAGCTCGTAGAAACATTCCTTGGTGGCGTTGTCGTAGTCTTTCATAGGAGCATTGGCGCATATGGCTTGTGTTAGGGCATTTAGCCTTGATGCGGATTATCATAAAACGCTCGGTCACGTGTCGGAAACTCAAGACTTCTTGCCTAAGTCTACCGCATATGGCAAATCCTCATTAATCACTTGAGACTGCTTGAAAGCAAAAAATTCCAATTTCGGTATCTTTTATCAGAAAGAAAGATAAAGCAGCTAATGGCACCTTACTTTATTTGAATTTAGAGGCAATGGACACACTAATAACCATAAGTCTTACTAGATGTACATATATTCTCCCGTTTTCAAAATCTAACAATAATTTCCACCACGATTTTGCTCTTCAAGCGATTAAGGCGGTCGTATTAATCTTTGCATCTAAAAGCCGTAACGCTCCGTTTGCCCCATTTCCATGATAATCAGTTTCGGCGTCTTGATTGCTCCTCTGATACTCGCATAATAATCAAAATAATTCAGACCTAAATTTATTCTTAGGAAATGAACTAGCTTCTTTGTCGAAAGATCACCATTCAAGTGAAATAAAGTCAACCTAGTAATTTCAAATTCCTAAAATAGACCACCCATGCCAGACGGAGACCAACCTGGTTTCCGGAAATAAACAATTCCATACTCAACTTGCCTCTCGAGTACCCAGAAACATAAAATTTAATGTCATCCCGGTCTTTGCATTCAAATTACAATTGCTCTGACTTCCATCAAAAATGGAATTTCATTGAATTCATTTAGAAGCAAACAAAACTAATTCTATTCATCATGTTGACTCGAAGTGCACGTTACACGTAGAGAATTCAACCTCAACCTGCATCCGACGAATTTACTTCTCTCGTTGCGTACGGAATGATTTATGCTCGTTTATGGGTCCAACATTTTGAGATTACAACCGTTAAATGAACTAATAAAACGAAAACGGTTCCCTTTCTCAAGTGACAGACAACAGATAGCCTCTTCAATATACCCACCCCTCCTTCCCCACCACACACACACACAAAAAAAATTGGCTAAAATTAATGATCGCGCATTAATCAAATTGACAAATGCTTTCAGTTTAAGTTAAATTGTCGGCGTTTTTCAATTGAATTGAAAGCGGACAAGATCTCTGCCAGTGGGACAGATTTGTGAAGCAATTCAGGCAGAGAACAGAAATTGGACGGATTGAGAATACGAAAATACTCGTACTTTCTCAGGTGGACTGATCGAGGTAGCATGTAGATTTGTTGATTAATTTTTAGGGTTTGAAGCAAACGAGAAAACTAGAGGTACAATGACATCAAAAGTGAGTCAATTGAGATATAAATTACTTTGTCTAGATTTTTTGTTGTCGGATGCGATCTGAAATTCTGAATGGGAATGATGTACACAAAACTGCTCCGCCTGGTAGGAAGGCAAAGTATTTTCCCGATCCTTGCATTTCGAAATGCCCTGGGACAGTAGTTCTTGATGTCATTGCATCAGAAAATGATTTCGATTCACTGAGAATACTCTGTGCTGTAATAGATTAACCATGACATGCACATCAATTGGGAGTGAGAATTCAAGTTCCGACGCGGTTCCTCCAACATGTCCTAGAGGCGTAATTTTTCTGCAGAAGGAAAAGTAATTACGTACTATATCAGTTCGATCCACGTGAATTTGTGTAGATTGTAAGATTAGCGGGACACTGCATCAGTTATTATATTGGCTTCATGCAGCAAAACAAGGCGATGAGATCCACTTAGCAACCTGGCTAACTGCAGATGGTAGACTGCCAAATAAGACGGCTTATCGACTAAAAACACCTAATTCATCCCATAAACTGGATGTATGCAGATATTGACTCCATCTAGCCACGCCAAGCATCCAACGAAAAGTCTCTGCATATTGGGTACGAGAAACTGCCCGGAATTCTCGTATCTAGAATTTGCAATGAGTAGTACAACATGAAAATCATCAGTATGACACCGCCCTCCACAAACGAATTTTGGTTGCAGATTCGCAAAATCGTCAAAAAACAAAGCTAGGTAATTTTGAAAAAAAAACTGATAGCAGGATCTACAGACAATCATAATTGCATTTAGACATCATCTTTATACAAGGTGGTGCAAAAGTTGTCACCCGATGTTCTTTGGCTGTAATTTTTTTTAGTTCGGTTTTTTGATTATGTTTGCTTGATGTCCTAATTTGTTTGACAAAATTGATGACCATTCAGGCCCAATTTGCGACATTTTCCATCACTCTTGTCAGAACTTCCGGCGATAGGTCCTCGCATTCTTGGCGGATATTCTCTTTGATGGCTTCAAGAGCCTGAGCCTTGTTGACATAGACTCGTGACTTCAAAAAACTCCAGTAAAAGAAGTCTGGAACGGTGAGTGCAAATCGTCAAAACGAGAGATTAGGCGACCCGCAAATGCCGTCCTTAGAATTTCGGTTGCGACTGTATGTGAATATGCGCCGTTGCTCCATTCTGTTGGAACCACATGTTCTCCAGTCGCAACTCATCCAATCGAGGTAGGGGAAAGCCGTTGAGCATGGCTCTGTAGCGCTTGCCGTCGACAGTAGTCGTTTGTCCATCGGCGTTTTCGAAAAAAAATAAGGCTCGATGACGCCTCCAGCGTAAACAGCACACCGTGCAGTAACTTTGGGCGGTGCCCCAGAAGCGATAATTTTGCTTATTCACATATCCACAGAGATGGAAATTGGCCTCGTCGCTCATAATGATTTTTGATGAAAAGTTGTCTCCCTCGTGGTCGAGATTCAGGATGACTTGAGCATAGGTTACACGCGCTTGGCGGTCTCTCACCCAAATTCTCTGTAAAGATCACCGATTTATGCCCAATTGCGTGGCACGTCCTCTGGTCGATACTCCGGGGTCCTTTGCGACATCTTCAACCACAGCTGCGAAATTCTCGACAGAACGGCTGCTCCGGGGCCGGTCAGACTTGACATCATCTCGTGTTGTCCCATACTCTTCTAGGCGAGCGGCTAAATGTCGTAGTATTTGCCCAGTTGGTGTCGTATGACCGGGAAATCTGAGCCGAAATTCACGCTGCGCCAACACCACTGACGAATTATTCCACAAAAAAAAAATCGTAACACTTATTCCGCGTTGTTTAGGAGTATACCGATTCATGTCTTATTGACGTGTATTTTGTATCCATTTGCTTCACAAATGGCAAAGTTGAATTCACATTTTCCGCCGATAGAGTGTCAGCTACAGTGATATGGTATGTGGGATAGTAGACTTTACCCCTAATCGAGAACAGGTTTTCAAGTTCCTACACATCACCTTTTCATCGTAACATACTACCGTTTATCGTTGTGACCTCAACGAATCAAAGATCGAATTTTGGGTGTCGCAACTACTGATCCGGTTATGTTACGTAATTCGACCTCTATGATTTCTAAAACATTGCTTCGGCAAAGGGTTTTTGGATTCCAGACCGAATCTTAGGTTCAAGGACCATGCGGTCGGGGATCTCAAGATGACTAATGCTACAAGGTCGATATTTTGCTCGTCTTACTTATCTCATAATTACTGTAAGCAGAAGCAGTAAGGCGTCATTGAAGCATATAACATTAACGTTGCTTTTAAAAGTATTTAAGTATGCACTTAAGGGTTGGCTAACCGGTTAAAAGCAAGCTGACGGTTGCATTGGCTTCTTACCTGGAGCCGTGGAAACTCAAACATGGTGCTGGTCCTAGCGAAGCCATTTTCTAAAGAGGCTCTATGACATTTGTCAAAATCATTTAAGCAACACAGCCTACACTGGATTGAAACATCAAAGAAGAGTACGAGCCAGTAGATGTTATTTTGAGGCACGTGGAAACCTATTTCAGCTAAGGGTGATTTTAGTGGATTCCTCAGATTCAATTCGAATGAGCACCCTAAAAAATGAGCTTCAGGGCATCAATAAAAAATATTTCAAACCAATTGGCATACAGTGGATGGCTTAGATTAAGAACACATGAAGCCAAGTCGCCCAGACACTTGTATACATAGAATCGTTTACATTTTTATTGCAACATCTAGCATTGCACTCCAGCGCCACTTAATAAGACAAGTGAAAATAAGGTGACAAGTCGGTACGTTTTCGAGTCAGCGGGAGTTTGGCGACTAAAAAGGTACCGCAAGTACGTAAGCTTAGAATTGACTACTTGACTGATAAGAAGGCCTCAAATAGCTTCCATGGCAGACCTTAGTTTTGCTGCAGTAGCCCGTCTTTGATCTGAGTTAAATTCCAACGCCATGAATGCTTTCTAGATTTCTCTAAAAATCTTAATATTCTGGGTACACTGAAGACACTTCAGCGCACATGATTTACAGAATGACAATTAAGTATATCCATTCGTCGAATCTTTGCTCCTCTAAAACGGATAAGGATTTTTGCTTAGAACTGATATCACATGTCAAAATTTGAGGTCCGTTCCATTATAGCATACTTCAGTCGGATTATTAAACCTGGAGTTCGTTTAAACTAGCCCCAAAACGTTCTTATCATTTGTCTAGGCTTATCAAGTCCGCCCACAATTTTCTTATTCATATCGGTCTTTCCGGGCATTTACAAATCGATTTATACTTCAAACGGCTTAGCTCTACTTAATGTGTCAAATTTCTTTTCAAGTACCCCAGAGATACACAAGAGAAAAAAAAAAAACTTATCGACGACTTTATTTTCCAAATAACACTCTACGTTTAGATATACGAGTATGTACCTCAATGACATTCAAACCTATAGTCGTCTATAAACGTTGTAATCCACTCGTTCCCATATTCTAAAGTCAACATCAATGTCAACTTGTGTAACCAGTAAGCCACACATATCTCCTCGTATTCCGTGCTCATTGTAACTCATAATCTATTCAGCTCGCTTTTCTTTTGACATTTCTGCAACATCATCACTTTGTTTTCTTTACAAAATGCCTGAGCTGCATGCCGGCTGCCGCCGCGCCGACGTGACCTTCTAACTTCGTCTCAACACCTTTTATTATGCCAACCTGATCATATCTGTCTTTTTGATCGACTGACTTGGCAAAGACCAACCAAAGCGACATACCAAGAAATATCGAACAAAACACAAAATACAAAACGAATCAAACGTTCCGAGTATTTTCATAACATAAAGGGGAGTGCCCGGGCATACTCGTATGTCGACTGCTGCCTATATGAGTACGACTACGAGTATCTGTGTATCTCCAGGTGAATTTATTAATGGAAATCGATTGATTCGTAACGCAATCAACGCAGATAAAGGAGGACGTGAAGTAGTGGGTATCTATTCAAACCACACACGATTATGGTTTTCAATTCTTTTTGCATACACATGCCACAGTGTAGGCCGGAAAGGCTTTTTATAATTTTTATAACCGCAAATGCCGCTGGCTATTAACAGCGGATACATGCAAAATCAGAGAGAAAAATCGTAACTTTGAAAGAAAATCCACCTACCCAACAACACGCACCACACACCACACTTAGCAAAAGATACTCCACACCGTAAACCATGTCAAATATTTACAAATTCAAACGGAGCATAACTAAAGGTATCTTGCTCTTCGGTCTACTCCTGCGAACGACCATATCTATCAATTTCACATTAAATCGATTCGTAAATTCTTCGAAATAGTCTTTAGATAGATTTTCAATTTGTCAATCGATCATTGTTAGCGGGTGAATGGGTGTCAAAAGGGTGGTAAACCCAAGCGATTTCTAGAGATTGCTCATTAATTTATTTTTGATTGCCCATCGATTATTTCAGTGGTGTGTGGACGTGATCACTTTTGCCAATTCCGGTGTCTGGTATATGGTATGTATCTACGAGTACAATATAAAATTCAACATGAATAAGATTTAACAGCTAAAGAGCGACTATTCGTATTTTAGAGCAACTACCATGTATCGCCCACTGTCAGATGATTGATGGTTAACAGGCGTGATTTCTTCGATATGTTGCAATGATACCTCATCGAATGTGACTCATTTAATTTGAACATGAAAAATAAAAAATACGAATATCTTTTATACAAGTGAATGTAAAAGCACAAATTAAAAAAAAATCTCACTTAATACGAAAGCAGATAAAATGAGCATTTCAGTTCTGTTTCCCTTCCTTTTTCTGGCGGCAATTAAAAATTTCGGCAATTAAATGAAATGGATGTGGAGGTCCATGGAAAAGGATTAAAACAATCTGTTGAGTCTCACATGCAGTTTTTCGAAATGTTCCAAATGTCCATTTGGGCCTCATCATCATTTAATTTTTGTTGTTATTTTTTATCTTTTTTGTTGTTGATGGGAAATTTGCGGCAAAATTGAATACGAATTACGAGTAATTTGCATTTAATGTGAAAGAGGTATACAGAGAGATACTCGTACAGTCGGTTTGAGAAGTATGTGTACGACATATTGCGGAAAATTTTGCTCTAAAACGTAAATCTATAACCAGAGTTATGCATGGAATATTTGCATAATAAAATAATTATGAGGAGATCCTGATTAAATGCATTCGGTACCAACTACGTATACAGAGGACAGATAGGGCTGATGACTATGGAGCTAAAAGAACTTCACCATATTATAGCAGTGGTGCCATTTGCAGTTTCAGAGACCTTATGGTTACAATCATTTAGAAAACTGTAGAGGTATATGGAGTTCCATGGGTCCAACATCAACGAAGAAAGAGAATGAACATCTCTGGTTGTAGCCTCATCATAAGCCTGAAAGTCTGAAAAGTTTCCGATGATACAAGACATTTTTTCTCAAAATGGTTTTTTTATTTTTCTACAGTTTCCTTGTAATTCTACACATTTCTCCCAGCGATGCTCCCATCTCTCTAACCCGTCCAAATAGTACTTGGCGTTTTTCTCTGCAAAACAATTGTTCACGAAGGTGATTGCCTCCTCATTTGACGAAAATCTCTGTCCTCCGAGCGCAGTTTTTAGATGAGGGAACAAAAAGAAGTCGCTTGGGGCTAGATCTGGTGAACAAGGCGGATGGTCAAGCAGTTGAAACCGTAATTCATGGATTTTCGCCATGGCAACCGCTGAGGTGTGAGACGGCGCGTTGTCTTGAAGAAACAGGATTTTCTTTTTCTGCGAATGTTGCCCTTTTTCCGCAATTTCTGCCTTCAGCTTGCCAAGTAATGATGCGTAGTATACTCCTGTAATGGTTTTTCCTTTTTGAAGATAATCGATTAAGATAACTCCTTTACTATCCCAAAAAAACAGTCGCCATCACTTTCCCAGACGAAAAAACAGTTTTTGCTTTGTTTTTGGAGCCGGCTCACCCTTTGCAGTCCACTGTTTTGACTGAATTTTTGTTTCGGGCGTATAGTGGTGTATCCAAGTTTCATCTACAGTAATTATTCGGTGCCAAACCTCGGATTTATTGCGCCTAAATTGCCCCAACAGAGCGTTGGAAATGTTCATTCGAACACGCTTTTGGTCTAACGTAAGCAAACGCGGCACCCAACACGCTGACATCCTTCTCATGACTAAATCTTGATTTAATATGTAACAAAAACGTTCTTTGGACATTTTCATAACCTCTACTATCTCTCTCAATTTAATTCGGCGGTCGTCTAACACCATTTGGTGAACTTTAGCAATGTTATCGTCAGTGGTTGCAGTTTTTGGACGTCCCGAACGTTCATCATCTCTCATGCTCTTACGGCCCAAAATTTTACTATGGTAAATGATGGTGCAGAGTCCCAAGAATTTACGAGTAATAACAGCTCGATACTCATTTTTTTCCATTTTCAAAAAAACACTCACATCGACTCACTCAAACGACTGCCAACTAAAAACTGCGCGTCCAAAATGACTGAAACTTCGGTAAGTAACTGTTAAAAGATGCACAACTAGCATTCACTAGCTTTTATTGACGAGTGCTGCTATCTTTATGTTGCGGAAACTTTTCAGACAACCCTCGTAGACGAGAAACCTTTAGTTCTCGATGCATCGCCGCTTCTTATATTGTGTACATATATCCAAATATTCCGAGTTGCTTACATAGAATCGCAACACTACTTGAACACAGAAAAATCTTTTATTTTTCAGAATTCTATGAGTAATACAACAGAACATTACGATTCCTGATAGGTTTGGGAGATACAATTATATTTCACAGGATACAGGAGTTACCGTACTAACAAAAAACTAGTTAACAATATTTTGTCTGCCATGTTATGGGAGTACCTGAAATCAACAATCTAACCGGATTCTGTCACTATGGTTGTAGGACAGAGAACTCTAAGAAAGCAACAAGTGTTCTTATCAGACACGATCTGAGATCTCGAAACGGATACTCACCAAAACCAATAAGTTTAGGACTTGTAAGTGGCTTTTTCTTTGGGCTAAGGAAAGAACTGAGTGGTTTAGTTACACCTAGTATTAAAAGACCTTCTCCAAACCACATTTGGTTTCAGAAGGATACCTTTTTAAATTAAAGGAGTATTCGGTCATAACTCCTGAAAAAGAAGTCGTTTGCGGACCTGGCCAATTTGTTGCAATATTTGTGTTCTCGTGTCAGTCAACTCTAATGGCTACCCTCAACTGGATCACACCCAGATACCGTCGGCTTTAAGAAACATGAAGCACTAGGCGTAATCGACGGTGGTGCATGAAAAATGGTCTTTAAGTCAACCTCCTAAAACTGAGGATGTGATTTTCCCAAAAAGGAGGAAACTGACTGGTCTTATTCAGCTTGAGTTAAAAGGCATGAGGAAATGTTCAGATTAGTGTACTTCTTCGTTTGTTCTTCGTAGGTTTCTGCCAGGATGGTCTGATTCAGTTGAGTTTTATCCACCTACGCGATATAACCAGTGATAAGTCTGTGTAGAAAACTGTCGTTAGACATATTTTCATTTATAAACATATGTAACTACGGTTTTCACAAAATTCAACAAAATAGTTTGTATCGTCAGGCCGCAAGGCTCTCCTTAATACTCATATCACTGGCCTTTTAAAACGAATTTGAGTATTGATACAATAATTTTGCAAATTGATCGTCTTTTGAAAATTTGTTTATGGACATGCCATCAGACGCAGTGGCATCAGAACAACACTTGCTATGGAACTCGTATATTATTGTGAATAGGGGAGAGTTTTGATGGGGTCTGAGCCGGGAAAGGACTGTAATGGAATCTTCAACTTCGATGGTTTTAAAGCAAATCTGGGACGCGACCTAAGTCTCATTTGCTTGTTAGGTAAACTCAAAGCTCAATCATCACTGGTCTCTGTACCGTTTAAGACAGTGTTTAACTACATAAAAAAAGTTTCTCAGTTTATATTTTCACTGAACCCAAATTACAATAGACCACAGGAATTGGAATCGCCGATTACCTTGCTCCACAAGACTCAAAGAAGTACTTTTCGGACTATTTGGGTCCTCCGTTAGAACTTCTGATGGCAGTTGAATTCCTCGCAGGTACAGTTTTAGGTGGATTTAGCTTTCCACTGTATATAAGCAAACTAACTGAATGTTTTTTGGCAATTCTCAAGTAGAATGGAAGGACTGCTTACTCTTCGAAGCTACAGCATATATTAGTACAGATGGAGGAATATGGAGGCCGAACAAGGATAAAATGTCGAAAGTTACTGAGGTAGGAAATCGCCTAAAAAACGTGGTGTTTCCTCTAAACCAGAGTCTGAATCGGTAGCACTACCAATGATAACATCATTAGCAATGTTGAATATAATACAAACTGTCATTTCCATGTCATTGGAAATGGAGAGTTCTGGTCTTGACAAAAAGAATACCATTAACTGTCCATTTCGCTAAGTAAAATATACGTAATTAAAATTAAGAAGTTTTGCTTTGGCTCTTAGCTGGGTTAAAGCTTCTGGTGTGGTGACTCGGACTTCCCACGAGGTTTCCTATTTCTGCCAATGTACGAGTATATTTATGGTAACTAAGCAAAACACCTACTCACTTATTGTGATACTCCATGTCACATTCATCGTGAAATCACTATTTAGCTTAGCCTAGTTCACTATTTTTATATTCCAACTCAATACTCCTTCTTCTACTAAGGGTAGTAATAGAGTTGGTCCAATTCTATGATGCTTGTTTGGATGTAGATTTACTATACGAAGGTGTTAAGCGAACGGCTTAACACATCAAAGATGACAGTATACGGATTCTATAACTTCCTAGACGGAACATACAATGAACATAGTATGCCCAATGCCCCAGATACGACATCAAATTTCGCTAGGAGATTTGAACGCAATGCTGGGTAGGCAGCAAAACGTCCGACAATGGATGCGTGTTCTTAGAATTTGTAACGGGGCGTAACACTTTAGTAGCCCAAAATAACGACGCTTGGCTAACCCTTGATCAATCAATCGTTAACCAGATTGATCACACTGACAATCCTCAACCATTTTGGAAACTCGAATTTTTCTAACAACCAACATCGACTTGGATCATTACCTTGCTGCAACCAATATGGATATCACAATTGCAAGAGGCCTTTAGAATCTTTACCAATCGCCTACATGTGAACGAGGCATCAGAGAAGCAGATACTGAAGAATAAAGGAACCTCTGGTTTAATGAGGAATGTAGAGACATGAAGCTAAACAAGAAGCCTATAGAGCTGGGCTGACTCTAAAGATGAGCTTTATGCACAGAAAAAAAGTCAACTTCTCGGGAAGAGCAACAGAAACGTGGTCTTGGAAATGGATATTAACATCACCGTTTGTTGCGATGAGAATTGTTTAGGGCTGTAGTAAATGCAATATGCGGGGAGACATTCAGACGGGGTTCATATCGTCTGATGTCTTCATAAACCATAAATGTCAACATTTATTACTTCGAGGTGATAGCATACGATCAGTCTTACCTGTCTCAATGCAAGTCACCCCCTATGGGACCACAGATAAATTGAGTTCCAGATGAAATGCGAATTGGATGCGCTTTAGATAGAAAATTTACAAATTTCTTTAAAACACGAAATGAGATTAAATGTAGGCAGACCTTCACAATCTGAACAATACTCTCACCAAAGAGAACCTATTCCTGTGCTAGAAGTTTGAACTGAAAAAGGTCACTAAATTCGAAAGAAAACTGGAGAATTTGTTAATGTAGTGAAGTAATGAAGATTATCCTACTCTCATTCTATAATACAAAAATTAATCTTATAGCCCTTTCAGAAGTCGAGTTGAAAAGTGTAACTGCCAGATTGATAAGAAACAATAAACGAGGCAGAACAGCAAAGATGCAGTCCCTCAACATGTCTAATAGTGTCTTCATAGGGACAAAAGCAGAAGATTCTGGCCTTCCTTCACCTAACCACTGGCATTACTCATATGTATCAGGTATCTCTAGTGAACCAAAAGAAGCCGTCAAATATGTACTCACATCATTCAATTTGATTGATACTTATGTTTTGACGATTGAGTATTTCAGAAATGCTGGTTGTTAACCAAAATCATCCGTCCTCCCGTCTCTAAAGCAAACTAACTGCAAGCAGATCACGGGTGTCTTAACAGGCAACAAGAGTTTCCTCAGATACCTTATTGAGCTGGATTTAAGCGGCATCAGTATCTATTTCTCATGTGCAGAAGAGAATGACACATCAAAACACCGAAATTTATTTCAGTTGAGAAGCTTAAAACTACAGTCATTCGGTTACAGCCAGTGAGTGAACACCTATAGCATGGTCCAAAGAGATTGTCGAATCTCCGCCTCAATTAGTAGACCAGGTGGACGAATACTTGGCTCTTTTGAGGTACATAATATCGTCAATAAAGCAAAACATGGTCTGGACAGCAGTATCGGCGATCAATGATGTAATATGCATGGAAGTTGGTGTATAAGCTGGTTTCTATGAAAAGATCTACCCAAAGATACTTTCTTTCCTTTCTTATTCCTCATATATTAATAAATCGTAAAGAAGTCATGAGCGGAGTCTTTTGAAAAAATCTATCCATGATTCTAAAATTTCATATGCATGCAACTTCTGAGGCGGACTTAAAAATGAGTTACAAGCCCCTCAATTTCTTTTGTTCTGACGATTCGGGCTTAAAAATATCTCTCTTTCAGAAGAATCCAGTACGAAAGATCTCACTCGGATACCATCTTGGTAAACACAGTATGCTCATTTCGTTCATTGAGAACTGCAAAAAAATCAATGCTGCCTCTTAAGGGCATGTCAAATGGAATTTTCCTCATATCGATGGTAAGTATTTATGTATATTTTGTATCGGGATCATTTTAATGATTACTTCTTCCTTTCCCCAGTTTTTTTTTTTTTCATTTTTTCAATGAAACCAAGCCTCCTGCCCATAGATATTCGTAAAACGTGTACACGTATGATGAGGCTTAAATGTTATTTACGAGCCATTAAACGAAAAGTCTTTTGAATGTACGAAAGTTTTTCCAACGAATTTCTGATTAATTTTCCATGTGCGTGTATCTACTCAGACAGAACAATTAAACGTACTCACTTTGAATTGGTAATTTCTTCCTCCAACGTATCTCTCATTCGATTGATGGCTAAAGTTCTACTCAGGTAGAGTGGTGGGAAAAGTTTTGAAATTTTATTATCTAACCAACTTATGGGACGGAGGAAATTGATTTGATTTCGAAACATAAAGCACGTTCGGGACAGTTAATTTAAGGTTGGTTAGTCTCTTGCAGTTTGTCATAGTTGCACTTCATATTTATGGAGATACAAATTCAATTCCGTTCGGTCGATTATGCTTAGTTGAAATGCATTGGAGTGCTTTTCGAGTTAAAAATGAGGACATCTGTCATGTCTGTGAGACAGATTTTATGGCACACCAAAAGCTCAGGGGTCCGCACATCATGTCTTGGAAGTATGCCGTTTGATTGCTCAAACTTTTGACATGTAACGATATTTTTATGCATTCCAATTTGAAAGTAATAAATTACGATTTAAAAGGCTTCGGAGGCAGCAGCAATATTTACAACAGCTGCTCTGGCTCTGTCAGAGTTGTTTAGGAATTCCTTGTAATACACGTATATGTCGCACAAGTGTATCCATAAATTCTTTGATTTCCAGTTAATTGCTGGTGAAGACAACAAACAACAAACAGACACGAAAGTGTAACTAAATGTCTTTTTAATTTTGTTCGTTCTTTTCAAAGTTAAATTTATGTATGACTATCTCAGCCTACGAGTAGATAGAGATACTCTTAAAGGGGAAAAAATATTTCACGATTACCATGCCACCCATGAGAGGTGGTACATATCTATATGGCAAAACATTTAAACAATTTTCCAGTATCTGACATTTGATACGATTTCTGAGCTGAAGTCCCGCTGAAACGGATTAGAAGAGAGTTAACAACCCAAAAAGGAGAACGAACCACGATTCACATGTTGTTGAGGTGTGAAGCTTCTCAAATTTCATAGTTTATCATTCGGCATCTTGGACCATGTTGAGGGGGCTAATTTTCCATGTGCACTCGTTTCTCGTGCCATAAGGTATTTCCCAGAAGAAACAACAAAAAAAATCAACAACTAAACGATCTACAGAGTGGTGTATCTGTGAAAAGTATCGGGTTTTAGGTATCATACTTTGTCTGAATGGAAATTTATGAAAAAGAAAATACGAGAACATTTGTTGGTGGAGAATGACTGGGGGTATCTGGTAGAGTACCATTTCGACACTTTATCACATGATTAGGATCTTCAAGATCTCTAGAACATGGGTGTTTTGACAGCTGGTTAAGGCTTGCAGTAGGTGAGAAGTATGGGTACTTTTGGATAGATTGCATTTCGAAGGCGAGATTGTAGGTTTGTAATCGGTGTGTCTAGAAAATGCTGATGCAGTCGACTTCTATTCTCTTGTTAAGGATTGTTTGACGTAAACTTCCGGTGGGTTTCAAATCTCATTCTAGTGAGTCATTCCAAGAGGTAAGAGCTAAGGTTCCAACGATGTCAATAATTTTAAATGTCTTCTACTAATTTACCTGGCCTTCCAAGAGCCGTTTGTCATGATTTCCGTTTTCAAGCTGGGTCTTGTTACCGGAAATTCAGTTTGGAAATAAGCATTTACAATTGCTATGCTTTGTGCAACCATGCGCCTGAGTAAAACTTGGAAAGATAGTTGCCGCCAAGCAGGTTTCATAGCCATTCAGCAGCTACCTCGAGATAAACTAAGCGCAATAGGAAAAAAACTAAACAAGAAACTGTGAAAGTTAGGCACAGCATCACTTTTCATAGTACGTTCTAAGGGAAACTTATAAATTTTCAAAACCAAAATTTCCTCATAGAAGGTCCCATTTATAACTGACTACTAGACATGATGCGGACGTTCCGATCAATTAATTTCTCTGAAGAAATCAACGCGAAGAAACCGGGCCACAGGTAAACATATATGATGCAGCATATTCGGATGCAGCACCATCAGAGGAAAATTTTGCACTAAGTTTTTAGCCTTGGCAATAAGACTAGTTCGTCTTATATGCAGATATGCGCTAATTAATTCCCACAGAGAAAACAAAAATTACCAGAGATTCCTTCCACAAGTTCTTCCAATAAAGGGTAATGTTCTAAGCATGGTATTAAGGTTTTATTTAAAAGAACTAGTCTTCGGCAGCATCGTTCAAACCTCTTGCTTATTTGACATCAACTCTAAAGAATAGATTCTGGCCTAATGAGTCTTCTGCAATAAACCTTCAACCAGATTGATCACATTGTGCCCAATGCGCACAAGTTTTCGAGATCCGATCCGCACTTCTTACCTGTGATAGCTAACGTATAGAAAGATGTCACTGACGCAAAAACATAGGAGGAGTAATTACGTTCGACGCCGAACGGATGCCATCACAAAAGCCTGGTCCCACTTTTTCCAGGAGGGTATCTGAAGCTGCTACCTTATGATATACGCAGACAGTCAATAGAGATTGGTAAAAGAAAAACCCTAAGTCAAAACCATGAGAAGTGACGCTGCTAACAAAGGATACCAAGAACACAAATAACGAGCAGGAACCTGCAGAGATAAAGACGGTAATGTAGTAAAAAGTTGAAAATCCAAACGGGGCAATAATGGCCAATACTCCGCTTCCAGGCAGAAGAAATCATTTAATGTGATCAAACATTCACGGCGTTTTTAACTTTAGAGCATCTTAATTTTTCGAGACCCAGAAGAAATTTGGAAAGCAATATCCGTTCTCCGTTGAGCTCCGTGGCTAAATTGACTCACTGTGGGGCAATTTCTTTCAGCGCAAGTTGATTTATGAAGAGCATACACGAATTCATCAAGAGGAATATCAATTTTATCTATATCGGGTATTTGGACGGCTAAAACAATTTGTGAAGAATCCGGTATGTTCAGCTTGGTTTTAGAACTGGTAGATCCACCATCCACCAGATAATACCCTTGCTCTAGATCCTAACTTTGCATATGTGAGACAATGAACTTTATGGAGTATACAATGATGTAGACCTGGTCAGAAGGGCCCGAATTCTGGTATGGATTGTTAGGACATGTCAAAAAATGAATATCAGTGTTGAGTGTCGTCGGTTGTATTCCGTAGCGAATACGCGCCACCTCAAACATTTTGATGGCCGCAAATGCGGTAAATAGAATAATTTGTTGATCTAAGTCCAATTCAAAGCAGAACGGAATGTAAAACAAATTAGTCTAAGTAAAATCTCCACGAACAAGGCAGTAAATTAAGTGCAATGGATTAAGGTCATAGAAAAAGTCTAAGAGTGACAAAGGTTACTACCATGGACCAAACTCGCATTCATTTGCCATCGAGGAAGGCTACATTTGCTTGTGAAGAAATTAAATTCAAAAACTACCTATAGGAGTATAAATGAATTTCGGCAGCAAATGAAGATAAATGGAGTTGTATTCAGGGTTGTCTGAAAAGTTTCCGACCGAAAAAGACATTTTTTTTTTTCTCAAATTTCTTTTTTATTTTTCTACATAGTCTCCTTGTAACTCTACACACTTCTCCCATCTCTCTAACCCCTTCAAATAGTACTTGGCGTTTTTTCTGCAAAATAATTGTTAGTTAGTTTTAGTTTTAAATGCATTTTATTTCTTAAATCATTAATTCTTATATACTAACAAAAAATGCTTAAATGCTAGCTTAAAATTACTTAACAATCTTATACTAACTTACTGGCCCCACACAGGCACTCTAAGCTACTCTAAATTCTTATATCTATGTCTTTCGACTTTATTTACATTTTATTGAAATTCGTATATATTTTGTATACTTAAGGCTAAGAAAAATTTGTTAACAAAAACTTAGCATATGGAGTTATTTTTTTATAAAAACTTAATATCTAACTTAAAATAAACTTAAACCTAACCTACATACACAATACATACACATAGATATTATACACAATTATATACATATATTAGTATATACAAAGGTATATACTAATATATGTATATATTTCTTAAATACTAACCTAAACCTATGCAAGCTGGCCATCGCTATTCACAGTGTAAATAAGTAGGTCAGCTCTGCCTCATTAGTGAGGCTGGTCCGTAATTGACGGAAACGACGACGAAGCATCTTCTCCATCATTCAACCACCAGAAACGCTGGTGCTGCCGAACGACATCCCTCTTATCGCGATTCCCCACCGCCCTACTGAACCTGAGACGATCCACACTGCCGTGTGCGACGTCTCTGCCGTAGTTGAGTCGCCTGTCCCCAGCTTTCCGAGCGACATGGAAGATTAACGGGACCGCCGATCTATCCTGGATCAACCCTATCTGATCTAGGTAGAGGAATGCTTCCGGTGGAACGAAGCCGTCAGAGCGCACACTCTCGTGGTAAAGGTAGTTGGGGTAGTAAGCCCCAGATATCAGGTTATTCGTCGCGGTCATTGCTCTTGCAATGTGCCTTCGAGTCAGCTTAATTACGAAGTTGTCCACTCGTATTAGGTTCGCCCTGTTGTAAAGGACCTCATTACGATAAAATTTTTTGTACTCCGACTCTGGTGTTCTGTACAAGCGAAGGCAAGCCCTCTCAAACACCCGAATCTTTTCCATTAAGCTTGCTCGTACATTGAACCACACGGGGCACCCGAATATCAGCATGGGCCTGATAAGGGCCATGTAGCAGATTACCTTTACCCTCGCATCGAGTTGGCTGCTATAAAACAGTCTCTTTGTAAGAGCAAAAGCGCCTTTAGCTCTGGCCAGAGCAGCGTCTACATTTTTGTCAAAATACAGAAACTGATCTAGCCAGATCCCAAGGTATCTGACTACATTTCGACAGGCAAAAGGCTGTCCGTGTTGTCCAATGATCGAGAACTTTCGCCAATTTTTTCTGGTATCCCTAGAGGCTCCAGACAACGGCGTCCTAAAGAGAATGGTTTCCGACTTCTGAAAGTTGATTTTCAACTTCCAGTCATCGCAAAATCGTCTTATCTTATCGAAGTCACGCTGCAAGAGAGTATTAATGACCTCGATTTTTGGACCTGTTCTGTACGCTATCAAATCGTCTGCGTACGCAATAGTATGGGGAAGTGAACCTATCAAGTCGCTTGTATAAATGTTGAATAGGATCGGCGAATTGACCGCGCCTTGCTGAAGACCATTTTTAATTTGAAATATTCCATCAGAAGTCATATCGCCATTTTTCACGATGAACTGTCTGTTGGTTAGCATATTAAAAAGAATGTACAAGAGTGGTTTACTGATCCCCAGCCTAGTCAGCTTATAGAAAAGACCCTCTAACCATACAGTGTCGAAGGCCTTCTCCAAGTCAACAAGGCAGGCACCAGTGCATTGGTTTTTGCCTTTATTCCATTGGATATCGGATACCAGTTTAGACGCGGCATGTGAGATATCATGTCCCGCCTTAAAACCGAATTGATTATCCGGAACTATATGTTTGTCCTCAACCCACCTAGACAGAGCTCTATTGATTACTTTTTCAAACACCTTACTGATATTCGGAAGGAGACTTATCGACCGGAGATTCGCCGGATTGGATATATCCTTTCCCTTTTTGGGGATAGGTTGAACCACCGCCGTTTTCCAATGCGCTGGATAATGTGCATTATTCATTGCATTATTAAACAGGGTGGTGTAAATGTCCACCGCTTCTAGAGGAAGATGTCGAAGCACGATGTTCGGAATACCATCGGTCCCCACTGATTTCTTAGCCCTGATTGTGTCGAAGATCTCATGGAGCTCTTCCTTCGAAATGAACGGGGGTAGGTCACCCTCTCTGGTGATGACATTATTTGCCATATTTTCTTCGCTGAACCGGGTGAAACCAGAGCCCTCGGATCGCCAGTTCTCTACTTCATTTCGAATGAAGGAGTCGTGCACCAAGACGCGATTGTCCAGGTCACAATTAGGTCCAATGGTATCATTGGCCTTGTATATTTCCTGGAAAGTCGCCCCTATGGCTTCAACCTTCTCCTGTGGATCCTCGATCACAAAGAAGTCGTCATCATCAGCGGCCTCATTTGGATCAATACCTGCTATTGTCAGTAACCGTTCGTTGTCTGTTGTCCGCGCTATTTTAAGACACTGAAGGTCGTTTTGATTTTTTCTCCGAAATAGTTTATTTATTTGCGGGAACATATTCGGGTTGCTGGTGTTTACAGCCCGAACCCTGTTGTTCCAATACGAACTTACAGAAATTCTGTAATTCTCTTTTATTAACGTTTGAATATTTTTAATCGACGCCTTCAGTGTCCTAATCTCCGGGTCTTGTCTGTCAGTAAACTGTCTGTACAAGTTTTTGAGTCTTGTCAGAAGTCTACTTTTCTGTCGGTGCAGTGCGTCAATAGTAGGATTGCGGAACAGGTCTTCGTTAGTCGTATGTCGATATCGCGGTATTGTTGTGTCCATAGTTTGTTTAATTGTCTCGTCCATTTGTTTTAGGTAATTGTCGATCTCCTCGTTTGACAAATTCCTATTGGACGGTGGGTGGAGCGTATTCGAGGAGAGCGCACGTGTCATGGTTGCGGAGAAGCGTGTCCATCGAGTCTTACTGTAGTTGTAAGAATATCTTTGGACAAACTCTTCCAATTCCGCAATTTCGTTGGGAACTGTAATTTCGGTGCTAAAACCGCAATGGTCGCTGTCATACACGAATGTGCGCAGACAGTTTAGCGTTTGTAAATTCGTACCTGTCAGTCGTATACGTTCGTCGTACAGCAGTAGATCCAAATAAGACCCGCCTCTGGGAAACGACGGGTTATCCGTCGCTTTAAGACCGAGTCTGTACATTACATCGTGCTGACCCCACCAATTGAGTAGTAGGTTCCCTCTAGTATTTGGCAAATTATTTCCCCAATCTCTGTGTCTAGCGTTGAAATCCCCGCCGATTACAAAATAATTCTCCCCCGATTCCAGCCTCAGAAGTCGAAAAAGCGTGTCAAGCTCTGTAATAAATAAAGTGGATTGTGAAGTCTCAGGTGCATAAACAGAGGCCAAGTACAGCCGCTTTCCACTGCGGAGCGGGATGTAAATGACGACTGCCTCCAACACCCGGAACCTACGCAACGCTCCCTTGTACACTCTGTGAAATTTTATACCTTGTTTAATGAAGATCGCGACACCGCCTCCACGTTCGGATCCGGGCCGGTTTCTCCTTCTAACAATATAATTATTGTACTCCAGTTTGTGCTTATCGGTTAGCTTGGTTTCGCTAGCGAAAAGCACATCAGGAGTTTGGTCTTGTAGCAATTTAAACATCGCGGCTCTTCGCTCGATCCTAATCAGTGAATTAACATTTACCGCAAGGACCTTCAAAGATTGCTCCACCATGTGCGTACCCATTACGACATGTGTTGCGTTAGGCCCGGCAGCAGCGCGTAGATCTGGTCCACCCGCTTGGCCTGTTCTTGCACCTGCTTTTGCAGCTGAGCCATCTGCCCTTGGATTGCGAGCAAGATGGCCAGCATGTTAGGTGCAGCTTCCGTTGTTCTCGGCACTGGCGCTGGAGAAGCAACAGTCGCTTGCTGTACCGTAGCCCCCCTACCTGCCGCCATTTGGGCGTAGGAAATTTGGGACGTGACGGCTGGTGTTTGAAACCCAGCAGGTGAACGTTTGACCTCCACCTTCTGCTGCAGAGCCAGTTTTGCTTTCTTAATATCAACGAACTTAGGACAACCCCGATAGTTTGCGGTGTGTCCCACGTTCCCACATAATACGCACGAGAGCTGCGTCCTATCGGATGCTCCGTCCCTACCCAGAGCACACTCCTCGGAACTGTGGTTCTTTGCGCACTTCACGCATCGAGGCTGCATTTGGCAGTTCGACGCGGCGTGTCCGAACCTCTGGCAGCGAACGCATTGTATAACGCCTTCGCTCCTTTTTAATTTTTCCCAGTGAACCACCTGGTAGTCTAGGACATTGATACTCCTTAGACTATCCAGACGGCTTTCGGGACTGAGCTGCACCAGGAAGAACGGCAGACTCCGTTTCTCCCTCTTGGCTCTAGCTGTGGTAAATGGCTTTACCCCCACGAACTTGAGTCCTTCGCACTCCTTCTCTTTGAGCAGTGCCAGGATCTCCTCAGGATCAGAAGACGGTTCCAACCCCTTCAGCAACATCGATTGCCGCTTTTCACACTTCGGTGTGAATGAGTAGTGCTCCGTCGTCGTTTCCTTTAGGAGCTCTTTCACTTTCGCGTAGCCCTCCACTGTATTACAGTGGATGGCATGGCGATCATTCCCCAACCTCTTAATATTAAAATTATTACCAATGACCAGCTTACACAGGTCTTTGGTAGCATTTACCTCCAATTTATAGGTGTTGATAGGAGGCACCTTCTCCTTCTTCTTCTGCTGCTGCTGCTGCTGTTGCTGTTGTTGTTGTTGTTGTTGTTGTTGTTGTTGTTGTTGTTGTTGTTGTTGCTGCTGCTGCTGCTGCTGTTGTTGTTGTTGTTGTTGCTGCTGCTGCTGCTTATGCTGTTGCCGTTGTTGTTGCTGCTGCTGCTGCTGTTTATGCTGTTGCCGTTTTTGTGGCTGCACTTGTTGTTGCTGGTGTTTCTTAACATTTTGTTGCTGTAACACTTGTGCTACTTTATTTACTTGGTGTTGTTGTTGTTGTTGTTTCTGCTTTTGAGCAAGCTGCTGTTGTTGGGATTGCTCTTGCTCTTCCCTCTTCCTTCTTGCCATCTGCTTTTCTTTTATGGCCAGCACTCTTTGTTGTAGCATTTTAATGCTACTACTAATGGCCTCCATCTCTTCCTCTTCATCATCCGATTCGCTTGCGGCCAATGAAGCGAAGTTGTTTCCTTCCCTCACTCCGCCGCCAAGCAGCTTTACAGTTGCCGTTGGTAGTTTCCTCCTTCTCTTTGGCTTTGGAGTTTGGTTCGAACCACTCGAAGCCTCACCCGACATTTCAGCAGATCCCGCTATTGGCATAGCGGACCGCTCACCACAATCCATCACGTGATGTTTGTCTAAAACCAGTATCACTTATTTTTATTTAAAAAAATAAAAAAGAAAAAAAAAAAAAAAAAACGTCTGCTGACTACTTGGAGTCGAACCCACGACCGTTGCACTCTCAAGCGAACACACTGTCTCTGCGCTAATTGGCGCCTAAATCCAATTTGTTTAAAGTCTTTGTTAAGAGAATCACTTTTCACTTTTCACTAACAAGTCGAAACACGTTTAATCTCCGCGGAGGTCTATGAACGATTGAGCAAAATAATTGTTCGCGAAGGTGAATGCCTCCTCATTTGACGAAAATCTGTCCTCCGAGCGCAGTTTTTAGATGAGGGAACAAAAAGAAGTCGCTTGGGGCTAGATCTGGTGAATAAGGTGGATGGTCAAGCAGTTCCAACCGTAATTCATGGATTTTCACCTTGTCTTGGTGAAAAGGGATTTCCTTTCTCTGCGAATGTGGCCGTTTTTCCGCAATTTCTGCCTTCAGCTTGGCAAGTAACGATACGTAGTATGCTCCTGTAATGGTTTTTCCTTTTTTAAGATAATCGATTAAGATAACTCCTTTACTATCCCAAAAAACAGTCGCCATCATTCTCCCAGCCGAAAAAACAATTTTTGCTTTTTTTTTGGAGTCGGCTCGCCCTTTGCAGTCCACTGTTTTGACTGAATTTTTGTTTCTGGCGTATAATGGTGTATCCAAGTTTCATCTACAGTAATTAATCGGCCTCCAAAACTCGGATTTATTGCGCCTAAATTGCGTTGGAAATGTTCATTCGAACGCGTTTTTGGTCTAACGTAAGCAAACGCGGCACCCAACGAGCGGACAGCTTTCTCATAGCTAAATCTTGATTTAATATGTAACAAACAAGTTCTTTGGACATTTTCATAACCTCTACTATCTCTCTCACTTTAATTCGGCGGTCGTCTAACACCATTTGGTGAATTTTAGCAATGTTATCGTCAGTGGTTGCAGTTTTTGGACGTCCCGAACGTTCATCATCTCCCAATTTCACTGTGGTAAATGATGGTGCAGGGTCCCCATACACAGAGTCCAACTCATTTTTGATTTGCGTAGGCGTATTGCTTTTCAAAAACAAGAATTTTATAACAGCTCGATACTCAATTTTTTCCATTTTCACAAAAAACACTCAAACGACTGTCAACTAAAAACTGCTCGTCCAAAATGACTGAAACTTCGGTAAGTAACTGTCAAAAGATGCACAACTAGCATTCACTAGCATTTATTGACGAGTGCCGCTATCTTTACGTTGCGCTCGGAAACTTTTCAGACAACCCTCGTATGTAAGTATTTTTGATTTTTTGATTTTGATTAGGTTAGAAGGTTACAGAAATCCGGAACGTTATGTTTAACATAACATACCAATGCTGAAAGAATATTTAAAATACTTTTAAAATAGTGGCAAGCTTTAACTTCATTTGACGTCCGACATATAAAACTATTGCTCAGGAATGTTTTCTTTTTGTCTTTTAGATAAACCTTACGACGAGGTACTGTCTTTCTATCATTTATAATCGGCATGGTCAGGCAAGTTGTCTTGAGTAAGTACACGATAATATGAATCAGGATCAAATTATGAAGAAAAATTTTAGAAAATAGATCCTTCGAGAAACTTATAGCCGAATTAGTGATTTTACGACAAAAATAACGACTTGTTTAAGGAAGATCTCCGTCGGACTATGGATTGACCGTGTACCAGATACGAGCACTGCAAATCATGCAATCACTTGAGGGCAATACAAGAATTCGCATGTTTAGAAGAATGTTGGGGCTCCAAACGAAAGCGTGTAAACTTATGGACCCATGATGGTTTTTTAGTAATTGGTCGGTCCGCTCCAAGGAAAAGTTCTCGCAAAGATCATGGCTTACCCACGTAAAATATGTAGATGGCAGAAATCTGTATTATTAACCAGCAACGGTGGATGTGTTGAAAGCTTAGTGTTAGTGTTTGTGAAGAACATATGGCCCACAGAATGCCATTGGTCAACAACAGTCTGGTAACAACATGCCCAGAAATGCAACGACAGGCCATGTCTGTATGCGCAAAATATCATCAACCATTTCTGCTTAGTCTTTCGAACGGAATACGAAACTCGGTCTAGGTTAGCTTCTTCCTTCAGAACTTCAAGTTCTGTTAAGCTTAAAAGACCATCTGGGGCATTAAATGCCCCAGTTAACTCAGCTACGCATACATATCAACGCGAGTTTTTGGTTCACCTGCCAGAAACAGGAAGTAGAGGAACACTTAACAGCATAATCTCTTTTAGTTCGTCCACCGACCCGATCCCAATTTCAGAGATTTTTTTTTGTTCGCCGCTTATAAAGCGTCCGCAACCAAATCCCACTAAAAGATAGAGTCAAGTTCTTATCTGATTACTTCAACGAATGAATGGCCAAAATGTTCACAAAATACCTAGCATTCCATGGTGAAACCATTTGACCTATTTCAACATCAACACATCTCACATGTAAGCTCATCACTTCGAACTTGTTATCCGCAATCATGACATGACTTCGGTAGCCCACTTAGGCCATCCCCAGAATCAATTTAAACAAAAAAATAGATTTTCCTCCTTTCCAACGAAAGCCATTCAAAGACATAATCACAAGTGTTGCTCACCGAAATGTTTTCAGAACCTAGAAATTATTCCACAAACGTGATGGTTCCAAGAGATGTATCTCCAAATCTAACTAGAGATGAACATTTCTTCACCAAACTATTGTTTCAGACCGCAACCGTAAAAAAACCACTTTATCTGGACTTTTTTTTTTTGTTCCGTGATCATGCATTTAAATTTTGTTCGTCAATTTTTTGTTAACTTCTGCTTGGATACCGACTGACAAACAGCCAAACAGACAAATAGACAGATAGACATAACATATAGTCGAATTGTGCGGTACTGTGAGTAGTATTTTTGTTTAAGTGAGCTAAGTGAACTACCGCTGGCGCTGAGAGATAAAAGATGAAAGATGATAGATGATAGATGCAAGATGTACAGATAAAGATACTCGTTCTCGTCCAATCGAAAATTCGAATTGAAATTTCCCCTTTGGAGTCCAATTATCGCCCGACTTCTCTCTATAATTTACATAGATAAGGGCTCATTATTTCAACACTTTATCGTGAGGCCTCCTCGTTTGGTCTATAGTCGTCGGTCCGTCACTCTGTATAAGATGATGATGTGTGATGATGATGATGATGATGATGATGATGGAGCAAAGGGAGATCCAAGTATACCTATTCTTCTTTTCTTTTTCCTTTCATTCTTTTCGTGTTCCAGTGAACAATTTTCTAATTTTAGCTACCGGGCCCGCCTTGTGGTCATATAGTCCAACCACAAACCATAGAGACGACTTTCGATTGGGATAAGGGAAATTGTCCCGATTAATGGTGTGTTGTGCGATCATATGAAAGTATCTATGAAGGGTTCTACGATGCTAAGAGCTTATGGTCAAGAGTGGACACTGAAGACGCCATAACAACACATACCCACACGGCCTCACACTAGACACACGTTTTGTAGCTTGTGATTTTCAATTTCCCATAGACAACGTGTAGGCCTTGTCTATTGGGCGCCTATCTTTTGAAGTACCTTTCAGTAGAGTGTATCTACTCAGAGATAGATACGACAAAAAAAAACTCATAAAAATGTTAATCATTTCGCTGTGTGGAATGGAGTTGAGTGGAGATAATTGAGATGTTCTCGAATTTGGAAGGCAAGAAATGGAAAAAGGAAAGGAAGGAAGTAGATGATACTGATGGAAGTTTGGAAGCCCTTAGGTAGGTGATAAATTGAATTATATACACACGGTGTACAAGCTGACAAAGTAAAAGGATCTGGTCTCGTTTAGGGACATCCGATTACAATTTGTTGGCCTCTTTTATGGAAGGTGACCGTAACGATGTTAGCATTATAAGTATTCTCTTCTTTTAGATGAACGAATTTTTGGCAAAGAATATGAATGAATTTCATTTTGAAGGAGTGGATGGAATTATCAGGAAGTGGTGCAACAGAGGGGTTTCATGTAATGGTCGCTAATACCAAAGAGAAATTTTGAGGAAACTTTTTGATTTACATTCAATGAGATACGATCTTTGGAGAGAGTTAGTCATAAAGCAGTAGTGACGAGGATGGAGATAAAAGACTTTATGAGCAAAGTTACGAGAATATGACTGGCGCTGCAGATACTGGCAGTTGTAGTTAAATCGTTTTAACTCGATTGTAATTTGTTGTGCTGATATATCACCATAATTATGGAAATTTAAGTAATAGTACTCAATCTGCAGTAAATACGAAAACAAAAATACCTTTTCACTTTAAGAAGGAGAAGGAATGAAACTGATATGCTGGTATCACGGTAAACGAGAAGATACCTCAGGATTTTGGCCACCTTACAAAAGTAGTCTACTTCAACCATATTTTCTCATATCATGTTACTAGCAGCCAGATGAAAGTAGCTACTTTATAAACACAGCATCGTGCCATTGACTGGTTATTCTTTAATTGCAAGGGCTGCAGTCATGGCAATTTGGGTATACCTAGGCACATTCTGGTCCAAAAAGCCAAAACTCTGTTATACTCTGTTCTATAGAAAGACAAAGTCGATAATGACTAGCTGAGCACCTTTCGTACATTGATAGGATCTATCATAACAGAAACGAACCTTGATGAATTTAAGGTCCAGAATAGCCGACGCGAATTAATGCAAAAAATGCAGCAAATGAGGATTCAAAATGTTTGATACAGAAATTGCTCTATAAACGAAGCTAAATATCTGGGTATCAACTCTTTGGACTAAATATGGAGCATTGACGATTTCGCAGACGCCGTCGGCTTTGCGGCGATATAAGGGTACTTTTACCTAGACATTAGTCGTGTTTCTTCGAAAGATCCACATGATCCACAAAGCTATGATAAGAATAATTCTATCCTATGATTCGGTTGTTCGGTGGAACAACTTCACTCAAATATGCCAATAGTGCTTTCCCCAGACCCCAAAGGACGATCAATCTCCGGTTTTTGGTAGGTTTTACCAGGACGCCCGGCTTCGCTTTAGATGCACGTTATTCATTAATCATGGGTTGTACTCTGTTTAAAATGAAATAGCCTTTCATACATCTAATATTGAAGTTTTGATTGCCCTGTGCGCTGACTTTGACTCTGGTCTTACCAGGATGTCCTCTGATGCAATGACAGCGGAACTTTGGTTACTCTAGGAATAGATAGTCGCTAAAATCTAACTCAGGAAAGGAATGCAGTCAGATCATCGTCGAAGACTCCAGAAGTGAGCTAGGATGTCGCACTGACGTCTTTGTGGGGATTTGACAATCTTGTACTTTACCGATTTAAATTCCTGGCATATCACACTGCTCAGTGATGTGATTTACTAACATTCATAATTCTGGTAATTGGAGGACTAAAGAATAAACACAACAGAGTAGTTCTAACCCGAAAAAAAGCAACATTTCAAGCTAGATATTACGTCTGACTTAAGCTTCAACCCAAACGAGTTTATGGATTTAGTGAACACAGTTTCGAAACTAACATTTAGGATTTAATTGACAGGAAGTCACCGATTATTTTAAACTCGTTCAAAACTTTAACCGCATGGAAACAATACCGCAGGATGAGATCACAATACTGAATCATTGGATTTGTCACTACCAACTCTAACGATATTTTGCATTTCACGATTGGCTTATGAAAAATCGTGGAAATGAGTATAAAAACCAAACCACTAATCATGAGATACTCGTATGTACATTCGTTCGTACGATGATAATTGCGATTTTAAGTAGTCAGCTTGTCAAGGCAGAGTAAGTTTGCATTGTCTCTACTCAAGCTCAGAATCAAATAGACAAGTATTGATCGAGCAATCCTAAATTTAAAATGACGACAGCAAGACTTTAATTGGCCAGATAAAGATGTCAGGTCAAGTGGACAAATCAACCAAAAATCAATAAGATTTATTGAAATAAATCTCCAACAATAATATAAGAATGCAACATAATTCATCGAGCAACTACCTTTCATGTTGACTGCTAGCCTACATGTGAGCTCCTTTTATAAAATAACTAGAAAATTTGTCTTGTTCTGCAGGTTGACTTAAAGACCAAGAAATAATCCAAGACAAATCCCGCTCAGGAGTTAAGCTGTGAGAGAGAACTGCAGTTAACAACTACGATAATCATAAATTGCCAAATCCTTGTCGTTCCAAATATTCCCCGTCTTATGATTCAAACCCATTAGCGCCTTCGATAACAACAAATAACCTTGCGGAAAGTTTTATAATCAGAAAGCTGGATCTTGTCGATACTCAATGCCATACGGAATCCCAAAACATGTTTTACGGAAGTTTTTCTGTGAGAATGCCTTTCTGAAGAAGCCTTTCATTCTCTTATGAAGGAGCTAACTTTAGGGGACATTCCATAAGTTCATAATTCTATGTAATATAGAAACAACATTCGAATGACTTTTTTCTTCAGTAGATGTTCTAACCTGCTTTCGATAATTTAGCCCGAATGATACGAGTATATATTATTGCCTGGATCTTTTCTCAAAGCTGCATGGAAGGAGCTGCATGCTCCTGTCATTATTCAATTATCTTTCTTAGAATGTTTTCCCTATGACGAAAAACTGAGCCCATCGGCATATATTTAAACGGCCCTCATAGTTGAGTGCAATCTCTCAGTGCCTACGTGTGTTTCCTCTATACAGTAATACATAATAAATTCATGGATACTCGTCCATCTTTGTGGCGTTTAGTATTGTTGTTACTCTGTAGATGGTTTTAAGAATGCAAGCACAGCTAATTTCGACGTCTCTTCTTTGGCCACTAAGCTGCGTCAATAACAAGGAGTAATGGAATTGAGCACGCTCTTACGGCTTAAGTCCTGGTCGAAATCCCCGCCCACACCTCTCAGATCACTATGATCTGTAGCTGCTTGGCTATGAACCAGTGCCATTATTCTTTCCTCACCGCGGTCTCGCGATTTAGCTTACCAAACTCCATCACAATGTAGTCCCTGTTCCAATCCAGAATTCAGTTCCATGTGGTTAAAATTCCATCTCCGAAAGCAAATTATCCACTACTGCTTTATTTACAGAAGCTCCAAATTGGACAGCAATTCGACCGAAGGACGGTGTGTTGAGATCTTCGTTGCGGAAAATATTGTAATTCAATCCAGCTTGTAAATGAGTCCAAACGAATACCAGACGTTGATAGTCATACCGCCAATACCCTGGACTTGTTTTTAACTTCTCACCCTGATAAGTACTCCGTTGATGTGCTCTCCTCTCTAGGCTCGTCGAACGTCTTTCGTCAAAAACATTAGAAATTCTACCTCATTCTCTATCCCAACGCTCATTTACAATGACTTTCCAGCTGTCAGCTCTTTGGACAAGGCCAATTTGCTTGCCGCACACTTTGCTGCTAGCTCAACACTCCCAGACTGTGCTTTGTCCCCACCTACACTTGAGTGCGTCGAATCTTCAATGGGACGTATCCACTTTCGCACTCTTGTAGTAGCAAGAGTACTTAAAGATCTCAACATACATAAGTCCACTGGTCCAGATGGTATATCTCCGCTTCTTCTGAAGGGGTGTTCTTCCTCGCTGGCAGAACCACTGCGAACCACTTTTTCATCAATCCTACTTTTTAGGACTCTTTCCGAGCAGATGAAAAACGGCATTTGTCCAGCCCGTCCCTAAAAAAGGCGAATCTTCTTCCCTCTCCTCCTAGAGATCCATTGCACTTACGTCCCTTCTTTCCAAGGTCATGGAAACGCTGATAAACCGTCAGCTCATGAAATATCTCGAAACATGAAAACTTCTTAATGACTGGCAGTATGATTTTCGTAGCAACAGGTCCAACCGAAAAGTGGAACCAAAGCGTACATCAATCTGGCGAAAGCAAGATAGTTGCGCTTGATATTTCTAAGGCATTTGACAGAGTTTGGCATCGGGCTCTTTTATCGAAAATGCGTGCTCTTGCGACCGATGACTCTCTTCTTCAATGGATTAGAAATTACCTTCCTGAACGTTAAATTCAAGTTGTCTTGGATGGTTTCAAGTCTGATATTCACAAAATAAATGCTGGTGTGCCCCAGGGCTATGTTCTGTCTCCGACACTCTTTTTAATTTTCATCAACAATCTCTTGTCTGCTACTTCTAATCCAATATATTCCTTTGCTGATGACAGTACTCTCTGCTTCTCATATTCGTTCTCGGACTCACGCACCTGCTCTTCGGCGGTAGAACGGGAACGGCAGCGTATGTTAATCTCATTAAATTCCGATATTAACAGCATAACCAATTGGGGAACTATCAATTGAGTGGAATTTAATGCTTCCAAAACTCAATGCTGGCTGCTGTCATTAAAGCGAAATTCAAATACCCAGCCATTACACATGAATGGCACTTGCATCGTCAAAACCGATAAACTTTTTATTCTCGGTATGTGTGTCAGTGACAACTTACGTTGGAATGACCACATATTCGATGTCGTCAAAAATGCTGCGAAATTTTAGGTTTCCTCAAACGATGTAAGAAATATTTTACCCCCTCTGATCTGGCCACAATACATAAGGCATTCATCCGCCCGAAATTGGAGTACAATGCCCACATCTGGTCAGGTACTCCTAAAATATCCCTGCACCTGCTAGATGGGATTCAAGACCGTGCGATAACACTCATAGGTGATACTAATATCAGTCAGCCAATTGACACCTACGAACACCGACGTAAAGTTTCCTGTCTCACTTTGTTTTATCGCTATTTCCACCACCAGTGCTCCATTAAAATTGCTAGTAGCATTCCGCCCATTCAAACTTTTAACCGTAACACCCGTCTCGCTATGAATGCTTATCAATATACCCTCAAGCCCATTTTCGGACGTTCTCTAAAATATCTTGATTCTTTCCTAAGCCGTACAACGTGTTTATGGAATGCCCTGCCGATCTCTGTGTTTCCTGGTCGTTATAACTTACAAACATTTAAAAACAATGTACATCGGTACCTGTCCTTTCTTGCTCCCGAAATTTCCTTCTCCCGCGCTGTGTACAAACATTTTAAGGCTACAAAAACCCCTTGAGCCCACGCACATTATAAAAAAAAACAAAAACAATGCAAATAAAGGACAGCCTTCAATTTTCCTGGAGTATTGGAGTTCTCGTTATGAAAAAGACTCTATCTTTCGGCTCATCCCATTTTTTGGCTAGATTTTGATCTAACGTTGACAATATTCACGGATTAGGTTAGGTTAAATCAAGTGGCAGTCTCACTTAAGACAGAAGTGAATCTTTGTGATACCAGAAAATGTCAATGTCATTACAATTAAACAGTGGAGACCAGAGGATTACTAAAATAATCGAAAATGAAAGGCAGCTTCTTAGGGGATGAAGGGTGGCTTCTTCTTTATTTCCATATCTTCTGGAGAAATCATCTAAAGGGCTCCCAAGTTTAACGGCATGTGTGGATATTTGACAATGGCATATGATAATGCCCGTGACCGTTTTACACATAGACAATCTGATCCAACTTAAGCCAAATCTGTTTGATTATGCACCTAATTATGCATCATAACTGCATTTTTATTATTTAAATAAAGTGACTCTTGAGTATAAGGATCTGTCCAGTCAAAGCTTTAACCTGACATGTTATTTCCTTGCAGCATCAGTAAAAACCATGGTAATTTATTCACAGAAGCATCAAGAATCAATGAGGGGTTAACTGGAGGTGTTCTTGTTAAAACCAACAATATAAAATTTTATTTCCCGTTAGGCGAATATGCACTTCTAATCGGAGGTCACGCAACCTCAATGGATGCAAATGTATAGTTTGAGATATTGCGCTTAAGTACTTCATGTCAGAAATGTTTAGCCGTCAAACCACAAATGCATCACAGGAAATAAGGTTTCAGATGATGAGCCGTTCGATTCTAAAATTGTTGGAAAGATCCCAAGTTTACTGAAGCAGTTGTAGTTCGTTCATGTACGCACGCCCTCAAAATCTAAACATAAGCAGGTTCATTCAGAAATGTCTTGACAAGTCCTGAAAATGTCCTGTGTGCGGTGTATACGCCCCTATAAAAAGAAAACATCTTCTAACATATTTGTCGCTGAAAATTCCAACAAAATACTTATAAAACGCCATCTGTGTGAAACTGTCTAGAACCGGCTTAAAGTTCTCAATTCAAAAAGAATCTTCTCGAACCAAATACAATAAATCCCAAAACCAAGAGATACACATAATCACTGGTCACATACTCGTATGTATAGTACACCAAGTGATCATAAAAGCCATAATGTTGCCGCTATTGGCGTATCCGTATCTGTAGACATTTCCAAAGCATCATCTATTCTTAAAGTCGTCACTGATAAGAGAATAGGGTAAATTCAAACTGCTGCTGTTTAAATCAATCGACATTTTCGATCTTTTTGTCGGCGCTTACTTAAACAAAAAGTCTCAAAACTGATAAAAGCAATCGAGATTCATGTCAAACAACGCTCGTTAAATCTTCCAAGAATCCATTTCAATTCAGTTTTGAAAAAGAAAACAACATCAAAACAAGACGAAACAAAATAAATCTTCAACTCAAGTATCTCTCGTTATCAATTGGCATTCGCAATTCTCTGGATTAATTAAAAATAATTAATTATCAACCAAATGCACAGATATACTCTTACATATGTATTTCCTCATGTCTGTAATTAAACTACATATATAGAGTCTACTCTTAATGACCAATACATCTATAAACAATTTATAATCACCAAGAGTACACAAAGAACAAACTGTCAATCAATTGCAGCAATTCAATAACAATCCCCGGACAATCCACACACAATTTGAACAATCATGCTATGGTCGGAATAGGATTGTCCTCAATTTGGCGCAAACAAAAAGTCAGGGAAATGATGAGGAAAATAATGGAAAAATCTAAAATCAAGACTATTGCACAAATGTGCGTACCTATTTAGATAATCCCAAATGGAATCTGGTTCTGGGTGCGCAATTCAAGCCACAGATATTTGTCCGCGCCAATCGACAGTCAGTTTTGTGACGGCTGGCCGGCGGCGGTAGATCTAAATTGAATATGACTACTTAAGTTGACCGGACCGGACTGTAGATGCTGTAGATATTTATGCACTCGACGTAGTCGACATCAGAATAATTTAATAAATTATGCATTTTACATTATTTGACTGGAAGGCATGCATTAGAGGTTTTCTTTTCCTTTAAGATACAGACCGATAGATACGAATACATGAGGTGGAGATACAAATACTCGTTTGCTTGCTATCATATAGTATATAACATACAGAAGCCGAGGTCTAAGTATCTCCTGTCATATGTGTAATTTATTTAACGTTCTTCAGATTGGTTTAGTACATTTCTCTGCTCATGAACGGGGTAACGATTGTCGTATCTAGTAGATACGAAAACATTTTTTCAATCATTTATCGGTAAAGTCTTTTAATTAAAATCGAAATATCACTTACAGTGTGTGCAATTTGAAGTGACACTTTTCTAGACGATGTCTTCTTCAGAACTCGTTTCAGATTAATAGATGTGAGTATCTACGAGCGTCAGTACCTCTTCCGTTCCTTGAACGCATTTCAAGATTCCGTTTCAGGAGTGAAATCAAGTGCGAGCCGGGCAATTGAATGGGACAAATCATGTTGCGAACCACAAGTGAAATGGATGAGTACTCGTCGTTGAGACCAGGGTGTCTCTGTGCAGCTGTAGCTGTTGGCATGCGAATTCGAATCTAAATCCAAATCCAAATCCGAGTACCCATCCAGCTATGCAGGCAGGCGCCAATAAATCAATTAGAATTCCGCCAGCGTACAGTCATTTGTACGTACTCCCAGCTGATGGGAATTTTTTTAATTTATCACTATTTTGTTGTTATAAGCAATTTTTTTTTTATTAATAATTTATTTTCTAAATTAAATTGTGAAACTACTTGTGTTAACACAAGACTTTGAGAGGCTAATTTAGGTGATATCGATTGCATGATGTGGTCGTTGTCGTTTGTTGCCGTTGTTGCCGCTATCATAGTCATAGTCATGGTCGTGGTCTTTCGGAGCTGCTGGAGCTGTCGGAGCTGCGCCGGGTGGCGACCGTGAATTCTACCCTGGCGCTGCACTGGAAGTGACATGATTAATTTACACGATGCTTGAGAAGCGGGTGTGTTTGAATTTGACGTGTTTTTTTTCTTCCTATTTTTCTACTTTTCTTATTATTTGTGCAATTCTTAAACTGGTCACGACAGATCAATTATGGAGGCAATAAGAATTATTGTACGACTTTGCCATGGCGACTGAGAGGAATTTGTTATTTAGTTTGATGAATATGGCGACATAATGTTTTTAACCGCAGATACATAGATATAAATGCATATAGAGAGAGAGATATACGAGTACTTACGTAGATACTTTGATTTAAAATAAAGCAAAACGAGGAGAATAATTGAATTAGTTTGGGGGAAAACATTAATTACAACTTGGCGTAGTCTAACTGAATTATGGATATTCGATTGAAATTATTGCAGATGTGGAATGACTATAAAATTACTTAGACCGAACATCATTTATAAAATCGATGCAGCAGTCGGAATTTATCAAAACAAAGCGATATATGGAAAGCTCTTAACAAGATATTTTTAGACATAGATGTTCTGGTATTTATCTCTTAATTTTCAGTGGCTGACGAATCGGAAGTAATTTTTTAAGACAGAAGGTAAAGACCAAATGTTTTGTCCCATCGAATAACAACAATGCAAATATGGGAAAAAGCTGACCAAAGGCTTGGTCATCTTAACCAAGTATTTAAGCACGATGTTGATTTGAAATATGCGTCGAAACCAATAAACTTGGAATAATCGATTACGCTATTTAAGAAGTTAAGAAAAAAAGATTGAAAACATAAACAGGCCTTGGGACCCGTTTACATTCAGTAGTTTTATGTTTTTGTAACAAAGTTTCTTCATCATCTACAAAAGATCAGAACCAGTGACCTTTACGTAAAGTTTCTACTATTTTATTTATTTAATCCTAGATTCTTTGCGCTAACGACATAGTGTATAATATCTGACCCAAGTGTAATAAGTGGACAGACGGATTGGTCAAGGGGGGTTTTCATGTGGATGGCCTTGGATTTTTCCGGGTTGAGACAAAGAAAGTGGCTTATTGACTTATTGAGTCGAGTACAGTTGATAAGTCCTCATTGATATTTGCGCCAGATTCATCGAAATTGCTAATGGAGCTACTGAAGACGACTTGAATATCGTCGGCGTACAATTGTATTGAGCAATGGTGGGCCAGAGCGGGAAACTCACTAATATAGAGGGAAAAGAGTATCGGTCCAATGATTGATCCCTGGTGTACTCCGCCAAAAGCCGTTAGAAAACCAGAGCAACGTTCATTGGCTGCAACGCATTGCTGTCTTTCAGAAGGGTACGAGTAAATGAGTTTTGAAAACAGTTTTTCATATAATATTCTGGTTTCTTGTTGACAGTGTCAAATACCTTGAAGAAGTCTAGGAGCGTTAAAATGGTAACATGACTCATATCCATGGACTTTCTTATATCGTCTACTACAAATAGCAGAGCAGTTTCGCAGCTGTTCTTTGGATGGAAACCAAATTTGTTGCACTCAGAAACCTTCTTTCCGTAAGATAGCTTTAAATTTGTTTGCAGATTCCTTTCGCAAACACCTTGCTAAGAAATGGTACAACTGCTATGGATCTCAAATTTTTTTTCATTACCATTAATTTTTTTTCGGTATTGGAATGATTTTGGTTTTTTTCACCTGGATAGGCACTCAAAGGTAGTTCTTATTCTGTTAAAAAAGCGTGTCAAAAGTAGTAAGGTATAGGACAGTAGTAGTTTGATGAACTTGGCACCAATTTTATCAACACCGGTGGCATTTGATTTTATTGATAGCATTGATTCAACTACGTCTTCATCAGAAAGACATATAAATCCGAACTCACGCTGTGAAGAGATGTCCAAGGCTACAAGTTGACCATTATTGCTGGATACAGAAATTTTTGTTGAAACGAATTTTTCATTAAGAAATTCGCAGTCAATATTCTCGGGAATTATAGGGTTGCCTTTCCCGATACCCGATACCAAGTTCTCTCAACCTCTTGAAAGTACTACGAGTCGAAGAGTATTGCCCCAGCTGGTTTGGATAGTATGATGTCGTTGCCGCTAAGCACCCACAATGCCCGTAACTGTTCTATTGACTTTTAAGTGATATTGCAAATTTAGCAATATGTTGAGCATATTCTTCTCTATGCTTAGGCGAATGATGGTGCCCCAAACAATTTCAAGATTGACTATTGCTTTACAAGGATGACTGCCTTTTTACTGCCACTTATCAGTTCACCGCTTTGGCGCGGGAAATGTTGGCTATAGCTTTCGTGTATACATCTGCCCACTGCTAGATGTTTCAACTATTTTTTGATACGAGTATTTCAACAGAACTCATTGTACTCATGCAAGTGATCCAATGCATTCATTTGGATAAACGTACATGTATGATATCAATGAGGTATATTTTGTGAAGATATTCCCTCCAATCTGCGCGCAGATTGGAAGCTGCTGGTTATCGTATAGTCTGGATTAAGTCAGAAGCACAACAATCAAATCGGTAGCATAGCGCAGTAAATTCTTACTCATATAAGCTAAAATGCCAAGTGCGTGCTCGACCACTAACATTATACTAGCCTAATCCAGAGATAACAAAAAGATGATAAACCAGCTTATAGCCTCGAATATGTTGACTCGGCCATGCTCCACATGTATTCCTCTACATGCGGAATGTTCGGACCGACAGCAGATCTCATGTAGCCGAACAATTAGCGGAGATAATCGAATACTACAGAGCAGACATAGCCCCCATTCAAGAAATACGATGAGTTGGTTCAGACCAAAAGAAGATGAATAACTGTGATAGGTACCTACTATGGAGAATGTTACAGACAACCGGCGCGACCAGTGTTTACTCAGATTGCGGATTCTTTGTCAGAAGAAGATTTAATAAACACGTCTTAGGATTTAGGTATGTAAACGAATTCCTGACAATATAAACCTCTTAAACGCCCACTCCCCAACATAAGAGAACGACTTTCTTACCATAGACTACTACTACATAGGGCTTTTCGACAAATCCTACGTGCAATGCTTTAAATATGACCTGAAAGTCCTACTTGGCGATTTTAATTGCACGTTAGGCAAAGAGGGCACGTTTGGGTATATGGTCGGAAGAATAGCATCCACGATATTAATTCCAGAACGGACACATGCTTATTGACTTTGTGGCGATACGGAATGTAACTATAGCCAGCACATGGTCTCCACACCTCAATATCCATATACAGATAGATAACTGTCAACCAAATCGATCATATTGCGATTGACACAAAGCCCTCCAGTGTTGTGGATGTCCGAACGGTCTGAGCAGCTAACATTGGCTAGGACCATTACCTTGTCTTATTCAAGATATGAATGCGAATATCCGTAACAGCCCAAAGCCAGCAAACCATTGTGAGGGAATTCAACTTCGTAAGGCTACAATCACAAACACCACTTAGGGCCTTTTCCGATCGAGTCTATTTTAAGTTTTCAAGAAGTTCGATGCCGCCTGCATTAAACTTGGAATACCAGCTGCATCACTCGCAAAAAGCAATCAGTCATTGAAGCGGAAGTACTAGAGATTGGTTTAGAGGTCAATAAAAGAAAAATAAAGCATATAGTCGACAAAGAGGGACACACAATATCAATTTTGAGGTAGTAAGGGACTTTATCTACCTCGGCTCTGCTATCAACTCCGACAACGATACCAGCGCAAAAATCATGCGGAGAATTTACGGATTTTACGGCGATGCCGACCTCGTCAAAAAATCTCAAATAACCCGAGTTAGATGACTAGGCTCCCTTACGCGCATGGATACCAACGCACAGGCAAGGAAAGTTTTCGACACCAATCCAGAAGGACAACCTCATTTTAGTTGGCCCACACAAGTGGAAGGTGTCACCTCAACCAACTTTGTGTGCGCCACTGAAGGCAGCTGCCTAAAGACCGTGCTAGATGGAGATGAAGTTTAGCTGAACTCTTAGTCCACCTTGGACAGTAGCGCCATCAAATAAAGGGTGAGCCATTTATACGAAAAAGTGTTGCCAGCCAGAAAAAAACAGACAACGTGATCGTTCAGGGTTATTAAAAATGGAGCGCTACATAAGAGAACAACGCGTAAATATGGTCGGTATAGTTAAAAACTTCATTAGCTCTGAAGAGATTAATTCAAAAATTCAGGCCTCAATTAGTTATCTTAAATCCTTCAACAAGTTGTTCAGCATAAAACTTCGAAGCAGTCCAGATTTTCCGAGAGTCCAGAAAAATCAATTCTGCACCCTGATCAAGAATTAGACATTTCGAGGAGCTTCCAACAGCGTATTCCCACGACAGATGTGCATCTGACTTGATTCACTAGTGAACTGAAGCCTACTGACCACGCACAATGAAGAGAGTTTTCCAAACAAAATCATCTTCAGCGTTGAGGCTCATTTTCATCTTGATGGCTTTGTTAATCATCAAATTTGGGTTCAGAAAATCTACGAGTGATTGTTGGGAATCAAATGCAACCGCAACATGCGAGTGTTTAGTGCGGAATTTGGACTGGGGGCAAAATGCGGATGGTCAGGAAATGACAGTTAATGGTGCTCGATATCGCGAAATGATAATCCGGTTTTTTTGTAACTAAGTTGCAAGATATGGATGTGGATGACTTTTGGTTTCAACAAGGCGCTGCCACATGCCAAGAAACAATTCACTTACTGCATGGGTCATTTCCTGGTTATATAATTTACCGTTTTGGTCATCAGAATTGGCGGCGATCATACGATTTAACGCCGTTTGAGTTTTTTCTTTGGGGTTTTTTGATGTCTAAGCCACGACCACCCACGCCTTGGAGGAGCAAGTTGACCGCTGTATCTACGAAATTCAGCCACATTTATGCAAAACTGCCGTGGAACGAAAGAGTGTGTACGTGTTCGCAAAGCAGTGGAGGCCATTTATCCGATATGCTATACTTTATCTACAATTTTTAATTAAAAACCATGTTTTCTATCAAAATTAATTCTTACGTGAATTTTGGGACACCCTTTAGTAGGTATTTCGTCCGACTCACCAAAGCAGAGCACAACTATCAATCTTCTATCGTTTAGGTCTGATAAGAAAATAGCAGTTCGATACGACTTGGTAGAAACCATTGTTGGGCAAAGGACAGTTGTATCTAATATCTAACAAAACTAATTAAAAGAAAACGTAAAAATGTTGATGAACTGCCTATTCTTCGCTAAAGTTCATGCCTGCCATTTGCTGCCATTTACTCAACCAACCGAAACTTAATCACCGCCATCCAGCTTCTTAACACTCTGTCACCCACTGATCACTTCATCAGGTTAAATTGCTTCGCAATCAACTGATCATCCAATTATATTTCGAAGGCCTGCTTGTTAGTTGTCAATCTTAATACAAAGGTCTTAGTTCGCATTTCAACATCTTTCCTTTTCGAAATTCATATGTGAAGTGTGTTTCTTTTAGAGGTTTGGTTTTTAGACTGGCAACACTCTTTCTACAGATTGTCTCTTTGACAGTTGAAAGTTGATTTGTAGTTAGTATGTTTCGCCATTTTACGATGAATGGATTAACACCAGAAGAACGCGCGTAAATTATGCAAACTTATTTTGAAAATCATGGTTCGGTTCGCCAAACTTATCGTCCATTTTACGGTCGACATAATCGTCCATCTGAGCACGTTATTCAGAACACGATGAATCGTTTTTGCACCAAGTACACTCTAGTGTATAATACGCATCCCCAAAGACAAACAGTGCGAACAGAAGAAGTTATTGCCGTTGTGGAGCGTAGTGTTGAGGAGAATCCGAATGAGTCGTGCATAGCAATGTCCATCTACTTTGTGGAAGATTTTACGAAAAGATCTTGGCATAAAAGCTTATAAGATCCAGCTTGGGCAAGAGTTGAAACCACGTGACCATTATACGCGTCGTAGGTTCGGTGAAAAACATTCGGGCGAAAACATGATTCAGCGAGATCCTCATTTTCGACGCAAAATTTTGTTCTCCGATGAGGCCCATTTTTTGTTAAATGGATATGTAAACAAGCGAAATTGCCGACTTTGGATTGGAGAAAACCCAGAAGCCTTTACGCCCTTACAACCATTAAAACTCACTGTTTGGTGTGCTTTATGGGCTGGTGGAGTCATCGGCTCATATTCCTTTAAGGACGATGCCGTCCAGAATTTTACCATCAATGGAGAGCGCTATAAAAACATGATTTGTGACTTCTTCGTTCCTCAGTTGTATGGCATTGACGTGCCGGAGCTTTGGTTTCAACAAGATGGTGCAATATGCCGCGCGTGATACCATCAATTTATTGCGGGAAACATTTGCTGAACCCATAATTTCGCGTAAAGGACCTGTGAACTGGCCTTCAATATCCTGTGATCTCACACCTTTAGATTACTTTCTTTGAGGGTATGTGAGTCTTGTCTAGTCTAGTTTATGTCGATAACCCATAGCCGTTGGACGATTTGGAAGTTACAATATTCGCCGTGTTATTGCTGATATACGGCCCCAGTTGCTCGATAAAGTTCTCGAAAATTGGACTTGCGCCTCATTCGAGCTAGCCGTGACCAGATATCATATTTAGCACTAATGGCATAAAATTATCTATTAAATAAAGCTACTATCGTAGACATTAACATTAGCCTCTAGTGGCATAACCTCTAAAAAAAACACCCTATAGCTAATCTATCTCTTAAGCCAAGGCCGAAATTGAATTTAAAGCAAAACATATTTGTTTAAATAATTAACAACTAACTATTCAGATTAGTTGCAATTAAAATTCGATTAACTTGATTGTAATTTTTAGTTCTTCCTTTGTGGCTCGGACCAATTCGCATTCTAGAGATCCACTTTAGCGATTTGCTTCTTTATATAAAATCGACTGCTTAATTGACGTGCTTACGCAACGTCCGTAGTTCCAGTGTTATATTATAGCCGCAGGCTATTGCTTTTGGTTTGCGTTTTCAATGTTTATACAGATTTATTACTATTTCATTTGATCTTTCCAATCATCTTGATTTCTGAATGGATTTGGTACGTATATCGTACCATATCGCATATGGAGTTCAAAAGGCAATGGTTTGAAGTATTTCACTATACCATTTTAAGGAGCTTAAAACTTAAATCCAATTGGGAATAATGGACACGGAATAGATGTATTCGATGAATTAGGAAAAAACGTTCACCTCACGACTTTCTTGACTCCTAATTATCAGAATTAGAATCAGAGATTTGAAGAGCTATGAGGAAAGATATCATTCTAAATACGTTGACAAAACATAATTTAATACATATGTACATAGATGTAGACTATAAAATCATTTGCTGATCGCAAACCTTCTGCAACAGCAAATTACTAATACGACTTATAAATAAGAAGAAAACCATAAAGCAAAACAGATATCCGTAGGCTGACAAATATGTTTTGTTTATGAGATACACCTTTGTTGGAAGATTTCTAAAAATCCGTAAATTTTCGTAAGTCATTAGACGATGATGAAATAATTCTTTTTGTAAAAGAACCATTTCTTTAGGGTGAATCTTTGTTTCAAAGAAATCCATATTTTTTATTTTAAGTTTCTTGACACCAGATTCATGGAGGTTGAATTTAATATATCCGCAACCTTGTATATCCTTCTTAATGTCATTGACATCATCAAATATATTGCAAATGCTTACATACTCAGCTGTCAAACTTATTTCAGCTCTCTCAATTCCAACCGCTGGATTATCTACGACTCGTATTGTTGATAGGACTACATCAATCTTAACGTCGTCGAAAAAACTACAAACACCATAAACACCATCTCCAGCAACAAAAGCAAAAACAAAAAAAGGCCAACAACCAGATCACAGCTATCAAGCCGCTCTTCCAAGCCGGCTTTTTGTATCTGTCAATGCTTAATCACATTCATCGGATTCTTTGAAAAATCTCATTCATTCGCTGTAAGTACACATTTTTGTTTTTAATCTCCACATGTCAGTTTCATATTTAGAAAAGAAAAAAAACTCAGCTCACCTCTCAAATGAGTTTTTACGAGCGCAAATTTCGTATCAAATATCATCTCTAACCCAATGACCAGGTTGACCATATCCACACACCCGACTGGGCCACCATGATTGAGACAAAATAAAAAGAAAACCCCAAAATCAAGATCTCTTAACCGGGCAATTGGAATTATCTCACTTGTATCTGACTATCCGTATACAAATGTGTTACTCATACGTCTATCTCAATGATGGAATTTGAAATTTCATTTTGGTGTAGCGAAAAGGTAGGGAAAAAATCCAAAATTTGTTATGGTCAATCAAGTCGGCACTCTTTATCTTAACGGTGATCATCATTATATTTGATTCGATAAGTCAAAAGTTATAAAGATATCTTTTTTTTATTTGAAATCGTTATGCATATACTTTTTCACAGATATTTGATATTCACGAGTTTTTTATAGCTTAATTTAGTGTGTCCGGTGGTTCGGATAATTTGATCAAATTTGGGTATCTAAATCTGTATCAAGTTCCGCTAGAGTGGACAAAGGAAATTTTTCACAATAAGAGTGATTTCTGAAGCAGTATCTTCAACAATAAGATATTGCAGGGCAATTTAAGCAGAACCATCGAGCTCTGATAAGAGACACTTGCTTCTAGAAAAAGTAAAACTTTGAGTACAGGTCCCCTTTACATATGTAACATATATTAAAGAAGTTAACAGCGGTAGCTTAGGGAGTTCCATATTGTCGCCACATCTGTTTCCCTTGTGCATAACCAAGAATTTGGATGAAATTCAAAAAAATCTGAAATCGAACGACTTTTCAAAGTTTATTTACCTATTTCGTCATCACTAAAATGTTCGTAATCAACGAGTTTGAGATTAAAATTTATGAATCAATGAATGTTTGATGCTCCAAAAATCATGACCCCTGCAATGTCTGTGTTTAGCCAAGAGGAAGGCGGCTACAAGATTGTGGTGGTGTACCTTTAATGCTTTGGGATTGTACTCGTATATCATAGACGGGTGGCTGTATTTCATTTCTTACATTTACTATAAATGCGAAAACACCTACAAACGAAAAATTAAAATAGAACCCTTTTTGCTACAACACATACTTATACGAACGCACTGAATCTATATACGAATGCGTAGCCCTTAATGAGTGGCGTTTGTGAAGGAGGATGCTAAGTCGCAAGGGTTGCCCCCCGTTAGATACACTTCATTACCCAGCTTTAATGTTTTCATTTCGGTTGAATTCTGATATCAAGATTCTAGGCAAATACTTTTCCATGGGGTAGATACGGATACAAATATGGGTTTCAGAGAACCAAGGGAGGGGGGTATATAATTTACATATACTCGTATCTGTGTGAATATGTAAAACAAAAAATAGGGTGTCCTATGTGTTATGTTATTTGTAGTGGCTGTGCGGGTTTATGAGGTATTTCGGGAAAAATTCTACAATTTACTGATTCTAATACCACCCTAAATTTAGCAGCATTCATTGCAGAACTAATTCTCTCACAACTTATTTGTTTGGTTTGCAAACGAATGGTGGGTTGCGGTGTTGGGAATGAGGCATAACGTACGAATACGAGTACATTGGGTAATCATCCCTTTTTGCATAATTATGCTTGCACATGGTGATTGAATGTGTGAGCAGATTTAACCGAATAACACCAGCGGTATCTGTGAACACCCTCTATCTCTAGTCCGGTGTTTCAGTACGAATATATGGTTGATCATTTGGTAATGGAATTAAATCCCTTTTTTGGAAGAATTAAAGTCACCAGATTATTCAGTAATTACTTTGTAATGTTTCAATTAAATGTGAAATAAAGTTGTGGTAGTTTTTTTTTTTTTTTTTACCTATTACGGAAACGAGTGTTTTATAAATTTAATTTACGACTAAACTAGGATTGATTTAAAATTCAGTAAGTCATAGTTAATTTCAAGCTTTTCAAATGGGCACGTTATTAAAAGACTGCAGATTGACTAGGACAGATGCGTCGCCTTGCCAGATAAATTAATTTTGCGCACAGTAAATCCGATTTCGAGTGTTCAATAGACTTTGGGTTGTTTTTTTTTTTTTTATATCTACGTATTCTTTTTGAAGTTTTCCCAGTGTCTCATAACATCAAAATCCACTAGTTCTCCTTTTATTTGGCATCCCCATAAAAGGTTTTTCATTTCTCCAATAGGAATTATCTAAACTCACGCATAGAGATACTCGTATCATGTTTTTGTTGCAGGTTATGTTCGATTTAGTAATCGAAAGGAACACGCTTCAACGTTTTCATATTTTGCAATTATTTTCTTTCCAAAATATGATTCTCCGCTATGTTACGTGTACGTTTAGTCGTCCGAATAAGCGAATAATTGAGAATTAAGTGAAGAATTTCGAATCGACGTATTCACTCCATATTATTTTTGTGCCAGTTGGGCAGCGAAATGCTAGAAGTGAAAAGAATGTTGCAGAAAATCGATTCCGCACCGTTTTCAAGAGCTGAAGATCTCTTAAGAGTCCCTACGACATATTTTGCGAGAAGAATTGGACATGAGATCGTATTTGTCCGCATAAAAACTAAAGCCAAATGACCATCGTCGAACTTGAAAATGATCCGGATTTTCACCCTCTTCAGTGACGGGACACATTTTTGGTTAAATGGCCTCATTAGTGAGCAAAATTGGCGTATTTGGACAAGGGAGCAGCCAAACCTATTCCAACAGCAAACAACGTAAACAAACAACTTGACTGGTTGATATGGTTTTCATGCGGTAGATGTCATTGGGCCCGTATTGCCAGCGAGTTGGTTACAGTCATTTGAAAGCGCTATCGCTCCTTGTTAACTAATTTTTTTTGGACAGATTGTAACTGGAGGATTTTTAAGATACGTTTAAACAGAAACGATTATCGACGTCTTATCGCCAGAAATGGCCTTGTTAATTCGCTGCTCTACTCCTGCGATTTAACATCTTTAGACCCTTTTCTTTCTTTACATTCTCTAATCTATGCCAAGAAGCTGGAAAATTAAGAAGACTTGAAGGTGAAGATTTGACGGGAAAATCATGGGAAATTGGCAACAGCGCCTCCACTCGTACTAGCGATTCCATGAATGACATAAATTAATGGTATCAATTATATTTAAATTTGAAATAAAAATTTAATTGATATTTTAAACAAACGCTTTGGGGTGCATCTTCCTTTCGCCTTAAGAACCATAAGCATCTAATTTTCATTTAGCAAATAGTAGTAGTTGTACCTAGTAGTAGTAGTAAATGTGGTTTTTATTTTCACGATAAAATTGTTCAACAAAAGTTAATAAATTCACAAATTTTGACATTGGCTTTTGTCGTCAGCCAGAAGGGAGAGGCTTAGCATTTTATAATTTATAATATATGTAATTGCCGGATCGATTAATTCTATACATTATTGAATTTAAGCATACAATTTAATTTAAAACGCTTCATCAATTATCTGTTTCCGGTATTTTAGAGCAATCCTTAAATAAATACCCAGAATTCCCTAGTCTTGGGCATTGAGGATTGATTTAATCTGGTTTGGCGATCACTCATTTTCCTCCTTGTGCACTTTTCTTGATTCATTTAGGACGGGACATATTCCGATGAAATGGTGAAATTCTTCTCTAACTCGCAGAGGCTCTATATGGTGCATAGTTCAAGTGTAGAAGTTCACTTTTAGTGTTGTAGCATTCGATATGTGTGCCGGGATTGACTTTGATGTCCTTTATTCGTGAATACGTCACTGAACTCTTGTAGACTTTCGCTTCAAGATTCCTTATTATCTTGCACCAGCGAGACATCATGTTTATTGCACAATCTAAACCATTTCCTGAAGAATTGCAGTCTATAGAGAATAAGGTGCTTTGCAACTATAGTACATGGGGTAGGCTTTCGGAATACAGAAGAAATGGAAATGTAGTCTAAATGTAAAAATATTTAGAAGTGGCAATCAAGTCTCGAGATGAATCATGTAGTTTGGAGAGTTTTTTGGTAATCTAAAAATTTTCTTGGCGAAATATCTCAGTAGTTTTTCGAATTCCTCTTATAGAAAAATTCCCCATACCTGAGCAGCGCAGCACATAATAGACCTCATCACTCCTTCGTAAAAGTGGTACTTTGAGCTTAGTACAATGCCCTTCCAATTCCAGTTTATTGCCCTTTCAGTTTCTTTTAGTTTCTCCTCCAAATACTTCTTGAAAGTTGTGCGAGATGTTGTGATAACTCCAAGATATTTATAGTCTTTCACTGCGTCAAGTCTTTCATTCTGGAGAATCAATTGTTCATCTCTCGCCAAGCGAGCAGTCCCATTTCGGAATACAATTATTTTTGCCTCTCAAGCTCCATATACTGCAGTACTTCTGTAATTTGTTGATTATCATCCGTAATGACGTTGAGGTTACCGACAAGATGACAAAGTCGTCTTTATTTTGATTCCGGCCAACTCGATTCCTCCTGGCAGGAACATTAATAAATCGTCTAAGAACAATGGAAACAGTAGAGGACTCAATAGGTAATCCTGCTTAATACAGCAAATCAAAACAATTTGACAAGCTTTCCCCATCCCAGAATGCCATTCTATTGTTCTATTTTCCTGGTAGAGACTTTATATTATTTTGAGGACTTTTGTCGATACTCCCGAGCGACGATTTTCTGGAGTCAAATACTGCTTTAACGTCCACGAAGACCGCATACAGTTTTTTTTCCTTTGTCAGCTTAAAAATATTGTCTACCGTGGGATAGTTTTTCCAGAGGCCGACTTGGACCTTAGTATACCATTTGATTCGATCCAAACTGTCGAACGTTCCAAGATGATTCCCGTAAATGATAACATTATCGCATTGAGGAACGATATGTCTCTGCAATTATTCGGGTCATTATACTCGCCTTTTTTTAAATATTAGGAAAATTATGTTCTTTTTGAACCTTGACGGGACTTCATCTAAGTCGAAAATGTATTGTAACTGCATACAGCTGTTAGTTTTTCGAGGAAATCATTCGTTGCATTTTTGAAGAATTCGTATAGTACACGTTCTTTAACAAATATGTTATCAGAGATTTAACGTCTTGAACTAAAAGTTTACGGCAATGGGGATACTTGTTAAATGCAAAACTCAGAATTTAAAAGGCTAATGAAACTACATACATGTAACGAATCAGAGAGCAATTAATGGTGAATCCTAGACCAAGATAAATCATTCAAAATTCTTAAAAAACTCTTACATAACAGACGGAAAATGGTAACCTCGTTCCAACATAAAATTTGTATGTTTGGTGATTTTTTAAAGAACATAAGCAACATTATCATATATACGATGGAATACCTCGACAATAACAAGTAATTGATTTTGATGATAAGCAGAAAGCATCCACCAAGGAGATGAGGACATTTTTGCTTCGAATTTGACGAGGTTAGAACCCTAGAAAACAAAAAAAATATTTCTGTCTTACAATAAGACAAAGCAGAACGTAAAACAGAAACTATGCTGCCAAAGAGCAGGACTCCGACTAGCTTCCATAATATGGATATATCACTGGCTATCCCCAACGAAAAACTTTTTACCAGCAAATGGAAAGTAACTCTTTTTGATGTATTTTATTACATAAAAACTTAACAAATGCACTTTAGCAAAGAAAATCTTCGAATGCTGATAGATTTTCCATGTGAGAAAAAGTCCAACTCAGGAGGGAAGCTTTTTATGTTTGTTCAATAAAACGTTAACGTTGAAATTTGTTTTTGTTTTAAAAAAAAAAGAAGCAATATTCGGCAAAAGAAGCAAGTTATCGTTCCAAAAATGGTGTAAGAGAGCTCGAAATATTCTCATTATCTCAAAGGAATCTATATGTCAACCTGGTAATTTTGGTTAACAATCATTTAACAATTTTAGCCTTCGTATATTCATTCAAGGTACATAAACTAATAAATCACCAAAGTTGCATCAAAAGCCTCCAATTTAAAGCTGAAGGTGCTTGTGGTTGTATGACCTCGTAAAGAATTTAATGCGATGTAATTCGAAAGAGCCTATCCAATTGCCTTTACATCTTAAGTTTCATAAAAACTTGTCAGATGAGTGTGGACTATCGACGACTAAAAAACATCTTCTATTCCTATAATTAAGTACTTACAGCAAGCATAACTTTTACACAAAGAAAACACAACAGTTTGACACCAATGTAGCGCGATTTTTTGCCCTCATGTTTTTTTTTTAAATATCTATAAATAATTTATAGTGGTCCGCGAGACAAAGTTGCTAGTGTGTCTGCTGTTTCAATACAACTCAAAGAAGTACACTTAGAAAAATTAAAAAACAAAATGTTGACGTCTTTGCTATTTTGTTTACTAAACGAAATAATGCAGATTGCAGACCTCCAGTTGTGGATAAAATAACACGACCAACGAAATTCAGTGAGTGCACTGGATTATCAAAAATTCTTTTCCGATATATCTGACGTCTATCTTGCCTTAAGGGTAATTGTCGACTAAAAGAATTGTTTTATTAGCAGTGTTACCCCTACACTGGTGAGCTTAATTCCAATGGTTATCTTGGCAACATACGGATGAAAAATCTAAAATAAAATGTATACTTGGCAAAAGTGCAGCGACCAGTTATATATCAAGCACGTTTGATTAAAACTGCTCAATTGGAACTGTCAGTTGCGCTTCTGATATCTTTTGCCATCCAGTATTTTCGTGCCCTTTCGTTATCTGCTCGACAACCAGCGGAAAATTGCAGTGAATTGTCTCACTAAAAGAGAAACTAAGTACGAAATTGGCAAAGTGGTGCGGTAGTTCAAAGTCTCCTTAGGATTTACACAATACACAAGCATCGGTACTTCCACTTACCGTTGTCATAACGCCTCTGATTAATTCGGTTCATTTCATCTGCTGCTGACCACTATAATACATCTACTAGATCGCTCCAGCACAGGAAAGAGTAATAATAATAATCAAAATTGGTCAGTCACTTATCTTTTCTTCATGACCGATAAGAAAATTATGGAAACGTAAAGCCAGTATTTCATTCTAGATAATAGGCATCTACTCTCCATAGAATAGTTGAAGAAAATCGTAGCTGATATATGACAGTTCAGTTCTACATTCAGTCCATATCCAACCATAATCTGGTCAAAAGCACTAAAGAATATGTTTTTGTCATAAACCACCAAATGGCCCCATAAGGGGGACAGTTACGTGGGAAGACCGGAGAGACAGCATAACAATAAGCAAATTTTCCTAAAAGTGTATATGGGGTGACCAGGTAAGAACGATAGGAAAAAAATTAAATAAAACAGCAACGGTATGAGACATAAAATTACTTCTGACTTTATTTTGAAGCTACGTTCATGCCATTATGTGTGGGATACCAATTCATTCAAATGGCCGCCTCCTCTTCGCTGGCAATGCTTCAAGCGGTCAATCCAATTTTTGATGACTCGGTCTAATATGTGCAGCGTTATTCCTGCAATAGCGTGTCGAATGTTGGCCTCGAACTTGTCCAAAGTGGTTAACTTGAAAATAATCGAGTGGTGTTAAATCGCATGATCACGGCGGCCAATTGATGACCCCTCTCCGTGAGATGACCCAGTTGCCAAATTTTTCCTTCACAACTTCGAGCGTTGCATCGGTTGTATGGCATGTAATGCAGTCTTGTTGGAATCACAGCTCGGATATATCGATGTTGTCGAGCTCCAACTACACAAAGTCGAATAACATTGCTCTATAGCTGAGACCATTGTCTGTAACGGTGTCTCCTTCCTCATTTCGAAAAAAAATAAGGTTCGATGACACAAACCGCACCAAACAGTCACGAATTGATACTTGGCCAAACACTTTTGGATTGTATTGGGTCCAGTAATGGCAATTTTGCTTGTTGACATAGCCGCTGAACCAAAAATGGGAATCGTCTGAGAAAGTGAATTTTTGGCCAAAATCCGGATCTCCGGCCAACATTTCCAGCGCCCAATTAGCAAATTCACGGCGTTGTATATGGTCGCTTGGCTTGCGTCAGCACAGTCTTATATGAATTTCGGCCGAAATTCAACCGCAAAATAAGCCGGGTTGACTCTGGCGATGCCCAATTCAGCTGACTCGACGAATCGACATTTCTGGGTCTTCATTTCGCACCAATCTCTATCAGGTTGTTGGCTTAAGATCAAAGGTGCGACGAATTCACGTTGCGTATTTACAACTGAACCGGAATTTCGGAAATATTTTTTTAATAATTTCCGAATGTTCGGCAAGCGTAAAACGATGCTTTACTTACTTTGACAGCTGCTGAAAAATAACAATTGGAAAAACTATCATTGCTATCTGGTCACCCTTTAAAATGAAAACGGCTTTAAAAATTGAGAAATAGCCTACATAGTTGACACTTTTTTTAGCATCATTGGATTTATTTCAGTGAGGGATGTTGGCAACGAATATGCCAAAGAAAACAACGTAGAGAAACCGATTTAGGCTATAAGGCTATTTACGAAAAATTATAACCAAATGCAGCGCCATTTATGACCAATCATGAGCAACCAAAGTATAGAGGCTTTGAGAAGGCCCAAATGTTTAACTACTAAGCCAAGCTGGGGGTAGTTGACCAAAGAGCTCAATAACTGAAGAGGCTTATTGTTTAAGGCCAAATCTAACCTGGACTGTAGCTCAATGTAAGAAAATACGAGTAGAGACAAAAAATTTACCATCTATTTATCAACATGAATGGTTACTAAGACTTTCAATATCAATTCTGCTGCCGAAATTATAAAAAAAGTTATTGGATAATTAGAGACAATCATCATCATATCCAATTTTGAAAGAAATATCTAAATCTTGAATTTTGTTTCAAAAAACCAAAACCTACACCAGAGTATTGAAAAAACCTCAACACACAAAAGAAAAAAAACTCGGTGAAATCCATAAATGAAGAGCATTGGTCCTAAACTGCAACCTTATGGCTCCCCGTTCTCTCAATTAAATTCTTTACTTCTTATTTATTTAAAACTAGTAATCACGCGAGACTATTTTTTCCGGTTGAAATACATATTATCGTCGAGCTGGTTAGGATAAACAGTTCTCGATAAAAATAAATCGACTTTTTTCCAGTTAAAATCTCATTCAAGCCAATGTAAAGTTTTTTTTTTGCCTTTTGTTAAAGTCACCGCATTAAGCTTACTTTAGAAGGAAATCGAGCTTAATTTTTGTGTTCACCTGTTAGTACTGTGACAATTTTAACACGAAGTGCAAAAACGAAGATTTTCGACATGTTTTGCGTTTTTAATTTCGTAAGTGCTAGAAAGCTGTTTACGTTGTTGACTGCTTAACAGAACGCACGTGTCAGAATTGGTTTAGGAAATTGCGTTTTGGAGATTTTTCGCTCAAAATTGACCAACATTCTGGTAAACCAACCGAAGTTGACTAAGACACAATCATTGTCATATGACTATGCGAGATATCGCAGGGAGATTAAATGCATCACACACAAAAATTTAAAAATAACCTAAAACATATTGGACTCGTAAAACAGTTCGATATTTGGAATCCACAGGAATTGAAAGAGATTCACTTAACACAACGAATCAATATTGGTGATATGCATCTCAAACGCAAAGGAATTGATCCTTTTTTGAAATGAATCATCTCTAATGACGAAAAATGGATCGTCTGCAACATCAATCAAAGACGATCATGGTATAAGTTTTACGAACCAGTACAAGCCATATCCGAAGTTGAACTTCATCAAAACGAATTTTTTTCGTCAATTTGATGGGATTATAATAGATTTGACCTGCTTCCAAGGAACCAAACGTTCACCTCAGGTGTTTACTGTCAATAATTAATTAAACTGGAGGAAGCAATCATCACGTTAGACCACTCATATCTTTGGAACTCATGAAAAAGTATTGGTTGGGAAGTGATATCACGTCCACCATACATCTCCGACCTTGTACCATGAGATTTTCATTTGTTTCGAAGTTTGCATAACTCTTTGTATGGGAAAACTTTCACCAATAATGAGGACTTGAAATCGCACTTGACCCAGTTGTCTGCTAATCAGGATCAGAAGTTCTATGAACACAGAATCGTGAAGTTGCCAGAAAGACGGCAGGAGGATATGGAACAAAGTGGAAAACATACAATTGATCGAAGTTTATTCTTTGAATAAAAAGAAAGTTTTATTACACACTATTCCGTAGTTAGTATTGCTAAAAAGAAGGTCTCCTGCTCAATAACTTTGCAACCCTTTTAAATATGAAGATGAAATAAAGCCTAAGTTATGACTAGACATACTTTAAATAATTATGTGAAAATTCCACGAAAACCATTCAGCCGATCAGGAGTTTATCCCGATTAAACAAACAGGTAGGCAGACAAATATTCCAAATATTCTCTAAAAAATATTCGCCGTTGGGTATCCTGTAAACAACGTAACTCATTAAGAAATAGATTACAAATTGGCAATCACAGATAGTCCCTTTAAATTTATTTGTATGATGTATAGAAAATGTGCATAGATGAACAGATAGACATGGATGTATAAATTATCATTCAAACCTTTGTATCCCAAAAATCCGTTCAATTCAGTCGTTTTTGTGTACTCCAATTTAATCCTTATCAATGCGTTGTGATGCACTAATATCGCTTCGAAAATCAAATGATAAATGAAGATGTCACTACACTACTCGTATCTTTCACTTACTTTTCTTCTTTTTTGGAATCCATTAAAACAAAAAACCGTTGTATCTTTAAATTGATTTCTTATTCACTTAATCAAAGAAAACATACTTGTTTCCAAAGTCTTCTTCGATTATTCACAATAAACAAAAACGACTTACAAATAACACTCTTTCCTTATCGCAGGACACAGATTTCCTTTTATGTTAAGAAAAAAAATATTTCACATTTCTTTTATCTTTTATTTTTCCTGATATTCTTTTGAATTAATTTCACTTGCATCTATGTATCTTTCTGCGCTCGCTGCTCCTCCCCACGGGGGCAAGGGTAATAAATTTTCGCTAATTTATCACTTCAACAAGGACGATGACTGTGATGCGATAAGATACACACACAACAAAATAAAATACCGACACGAAGTATCCCCAAAATTTTTATGAAAAAAAAAAACAAACAAAAAATAAACGATTTCCGCGACAGAACAAACTTGGACTAAAAAAAAAATTGAAAATTAACAGCAATGTATTTAGACAACCATAGTGAGAGAATAAATTGTTATAGAAAGGAAAAAGGAACCAATTTAAGTATCCCGCAATATTAAGATATACAAAAGATACACTGCCTAGTATCTATCTATTCTATTCCTTGTGATTTACTGTTCCTTGGCACGCGATACACTCTCGATGCGACACAGACCCGTCACCGAATAGATTCTACAACAAACTGATTGGACGTACTTTGCGCCATCGAACATCAACCAACAGAACGAAGCGACAGCACTTTGCTCGTTTTAAATTAAAGCGGGGGCGGGTGTTAACGCTGGAACTGGATGGTTGCCGGGCAGAGCAGCACCAAACCATTCCAGTATTCCATCAATGCCAGACGGTACAAACAAATTTTCCAGTGTGTGCATAGTGCAACGGCAACAGAAACAAAACAGCCGAGGATTGACTTTGCAGTTTGTTTGGTTTTGTGGATTCTGTGGATTGTATTTCTATCTTGGAATTGGTGTTGCGCCTGGAAGAAGATTTTTGTAAACAGTGTTGAGAAAGGGAACATGTTTGAGAGTTGAATGATGGTGGTGTTTTGTTTGAATCTTTAATGGGGCTTTCAATCTGATTTCGGTTTGGTGTTTATCTGGGATGCAGAAGAATTTCTATTATTCGATATGAGCTCTATATTGGCGTCAAGTCTTTGGTTAAATATCTGTAGTACCCAGGCGGTTTATGCTTTCTAACACCTAAACGGTTACATATCGAGCTGATTAGAGTGGAATGATTCTTCTTATCAGCCTTCACCAAGCATTTAAAATTGCAGACTTCAGAACCAACCTCATCCATTAAGCCGAGTGCGTGTAAACCTACCAAACGATGTCTTTATCAAAACAAAATTATTAAGAGAGTCGACTTCAAAGACAAAAAAGAGAAAGTGAAGTTCTCTGTAGGTACTTTGACTCTTTTCAGTTAAAGAGAACTGGAAGGTTGTTGGCGCGTGCCCACTTTTATTTCATGAATCCACGGGAAAGTATCTTGGCATGTGCATTGTGCAATGCAATAGATACATTTATGTTGCGTCGTGTGTTTTTCTGATGGTTCTTGGATGGTGCGGCGACTAATTCAAGGTTTTCGCAAGGGAGCATGTTCTGTGGTAGATTTGTTATTGTTGTCTTTCTTTCTTTTCTTTTTTTTTTTTGTGTGGTTTCCTCTGTCGCGGTCGTTGTCACAAGGAAGTGCTGTTGCACTTGGTTTAAGTCAACGGGGTCTGGGTCGTCTGTTGATTGAGGTTAGACAGCAGGGTTCCAGAAATCAGAATAAATTTTAATTGTTGTCATTGGAATTGTGTTTTATGGATTGGTACGTGGTTTGTCTTGTGGAAAGTAACTCTTCTAATGCAGTAGATAGCCATGTGCTTTAAATTTATTTTGACGATTGCCAGCGCTCATTTACAGAATTAATTTAAAAAGATATCAGTAAAATATGTTAAATATTTTTCGCATATAAAGCAGCCTGTATAACTATTGTACATAGTTGAATTGATGGACTTAAAAAACTGCAAAGCTTCTGTGCTTTTATCCGGTACAATTTGTCTTTCTGCATCCTGCTGTTCTTCTCTTAGCATCTATGGTATTTTTTTTATTGGCACTTATTTTTGACCATTTTTTTGAACATTTTTGAACATTTCTTTAAATGAAATTCTCCAACTGCAATATGTCCTCTTCAACAAGTCACACTGCCTTGATAATGCGGACTAAAAGTTTCAAAGTTAGATTTACAGACTGACTGAACTGACTACTCAATTTGCTTCCATACAATTATGTATAAACAGAAGCGCTTCCCTATTTCGAGTTGAGATAGATGCAATAGAGGCTTGCATATTAACAAGTTTGTTACTTACATGAACATTTACATTCTCTCTAGCAGCAAAATAGACCGGCTTACTATTAACTACTTAGGACAACATTAATAAACAATCTGTGACTGTATCCAACAACTTCCAAAACTACCCAGTATCAAAAGGGGTCACATAATCTGAGTCCCAGGATACACTTGTTATGACGACAATGAAAGAACGGATTAACTAGCCAGGATAGCATCTGCTGCTAGTATATTGCAAGACCATCCTAAACTGCATACATAACAGGATAAAAGCTAAAACCACGTATTACCAGTCGGAAACTGAAAGTGACAAGATCACTTACTTTACATTAATTTCTGGCTTCGAAAGAACAAAACATCTTGTACAACTATCCAGAAGTCAGTGGGTGGCCGTGGCTCAAGTGGTAGTGTATTGGGCTTCCCAATCGAATGGTTCGGGTTTCAATAGCAGCCGTGCTTGAAAGACATTCCTTTTTTCAGGCAGCTAAAATCTCGTGAGATGAATGGTTGCCTAAAATACAACAACTAGTCAATTTACACTAAAAGCTTAATCTCCTCATTAAATATTGGATGCCACCTATCACAGTGGTTCAGGTTCCAAAGAAGGGCGGTCATAGGGTTTTTTGGGCAGATTTACAATGAAATCATATCATTTTGGGCTGGAAAATGGTTGTTATGATTACTAGAGGGTTAGAACAAGACAAAAAAGCTATTTTTTGTAACAGAGTATATTCATTTAATAAAATATTCATCATAAATATATAAAAAACATAATCTCACAAAAAAAATCGGGTTATAATAACAATAAAATTAGTTTTGTTTATCTTATCAAAACGTAGTATTTTACATGAAACAAGTGCTATTTACATATTATTAAAAATGTCAAGTAATATAATATAATAAAGTTACAATAAAGCTCAAAAACTTGATAAATCCAACACTTCTTTTACTAACGCAGACTTCTTTTTATACTGCAACTTTCTTAAACTAGAAATAAGTGGATCTGAATTAAGAAGAAGCCTGTGCAAGAGATCAATGTTAGTAACATCTCGGGAATGCTTCTTAGTATTATCGTGTCTGAATAGTTTGACTAATATACTACAAGACTCAGCGGCCGCCTCAGATAATTCACCAATAGATAATAAAGAGCTACTCGTATCTATCACTTCTGCTCAATGTGAATCAATACTTTATATATTGATGTATTGATGAAGGTAAGCTATACCAAGGGTATTCCTCCCCAAGCATCTTGGCAGTATCAAAAGCATAACTCTTAAATTTTTCTGAATTTATTTTATAACCAGAAGAAAGGCTCTGCGGAAGGTGGCTAAATCTGTCAATAAGATCTTTTCTAATACATGTTATTTGAGATGAAATATCAGAGTTATGGAAAAATGTACGTGCTGTGTCTCCATCATTGGATGTACCACTTCCTCCACTTCGAGGTTTATCTACAATTAAACTTAATTTTTCCCTAAACTGCCGTTGAACTAGCTCTTTTCTCTGAGCAAGACTATCTCTATCTTCTGCAGAACGAGCTTGCCACTTTTTAATATTACTCGTAATTCGATAAGAAACGTAAATAAAATACTCGAAAAATCTAATGTATGAATGCAGAGGAGATAAGCCAAACTCAAATTTACTAGTATCAGGCACCTCTTTTAAGCATATATTTAAATCGTTCATCTCTTTTGGTGTTGCACCACAAATGTAACACCTACTCGTAGATAAGTCGCTAAGTGCAGAACAAACTTTACCATCTACCATCGTCTATTGTAAGGAATGGATGATTTTAATTTCGTGGCCCTAGCCGAAAGCCCTGGTAGCTAGTGCTATAGTGTAGATTAAAAAATTGTAATTGTATTACCTTTTTTTAAATAAAATAATAAAAATTTCGTGGCCAATAATAAGCACTGAAGTAGGGACTAACTGGTTTATTTGGCTTTTGAAATAAACTTCTTCTTGCAAGGTGACTTCCTTGGTTTGTTTTGTAAATTGAAAACGAATTGGTCTACACCACCTAGTAGAGGAAGGACGTGGGTTTTTCCAAATGATTGATTCATCACAGGTATTTGGTTTATAAACAAGTTGAAGAGGTACATAAGATGTCACAAATAAACTCGAATCTTCGATAGTTGAATCTGAAAATTTCTGCTTATATTCACTATGGCCTGTGCTGCCATCAAAACCCCATTTACCAATTAAAACTAAGTCATCCTTATGTTCGTGAAAACTTTCAAACACAGCTTTTTGGGATTCAACAATGCGATTTGATGTATGGTCTAACAATGATTGCAAATTGATTTTAGCAGAAGATTCCGTCACGCGAATATCAGTTGGATAGCAACGTTTTTTGGCTTCCAGCACTTTATGATAAGACGGAAAAACACTTGGTATTTTAGAATGAATCACTTCTCTTAATAATAAATATTGGTTTTTAGTAAGCTTAGCTTCATTAATAAATGAAACAACTTCATCCGTGCTAAATTCCAAAGAACTTTCTGACTGATTTGATCATCCATCTGTGTAGTCCATCTGTGATAAAACTGCTAATCTGCGACATTTGGACCTCTTGCTGCAGTCTCCAAACTCAATCCTGTATCCCGTTCCACTTGTAGATTGAAGAGATTCCTTTTGCTCGTCCTTGTAGTTTCCACATACTTCTCCATCAGATACTTTGAGTATGCAAACTTCGGTCTCATTTAACCAGCTTTCGTATTTGGCCACTAGCTTACCTTTTGATCTCCTAAATTGCTTCCAATATGCGGCAAACCGTTTACAGAGATTCAAAAGGAGATTTCTCAAGCAATCAGTCTGGATACTTTCAGCATCCAGTAAAGAATTCGCAAGGGATCCAAACACTTCCCGAAACCTTTCCGCTTCATTTTCTTTATTTTTTGAAGCTATCCAAGTATTTAAAACAAGCATTCGGGTAAAATAACACGTAATGGTTGTACCTGAAAAGAAAGACACAAAAAATTAAAAAAAAAAATTTTCTAGTACTGTACCTAGTCTCCTCAATGACCTCGCAGTACCTAGGAGCACCTAGACTTTGCGGTTATTAAAACTAGGAAAATAAGAGATTATATTGATATATGACTCATTTATGGCAATTCGTGCCTTCATAAGTAAGAGCATAGTTGAATATGGAAAATGGTTAAAAACAAAAAAAGTGGAAGGTGTGTTTTCACGGAGCTAGTTATGAATAGTCGCATTGTTAAGGGAAACATAATTACTTTAAAAATATCGTACATACCTTCAATTTGAATATCCATTGCACAATTATATCACAAACAATAAATTTCTCGGAAAAACCACACTTTCAAAACAACACCAATTTATGTGAACAAATCAGATGTTACCACTTCCGGTGCAAAAAATTAACTGTGCCGTGTTTGTAATTGCAATGTTTTTTATACCTGTGAATAGAAGGGCTTTTTATTGGGTCTACAAGTAAGTTTCCAGCGTTTGTCAGAGATGGCGCCACCAGTGGATCCCGGGCAGAAATGTCAGACCCCATGTGTTTTATTTGTAGGTTTTGTATCTGTCAACAACTTTGCAGCGTTATATTTGAGCAGTTCTATCGGTGTCGTACATTTTATCCAGCAAAATCATGGCAAGTTTCCAGCCAAATAAACGTCATTTGCGGGAAGCGCTACTTTTATTCTTTAATATGAAGAAAAGTGCTGCTGAGGCCTATCGTTTGCTTTCGGAAACTTATGGGGCGGAATGTATTGGTGAATGGACGTGCGGCGAGTGGTTCAAACGGTTCAAAAGTGGTGATTTTGGAGTTGAAGACAAAGATCCCCCCGGAAAGCCGAAAAGTTTTGAAGACGAGGAATTGGACGCTTTACTGGATGAGGATCCGTGTCAGATTCAAGAAGAACTTGCTGCATCATTGGGCGTCACGCAACAAGCCGTTTCCCTGCGCCTAAAAGCACTGGGATTCATTCAAAAGGTTGGAAACTGGGTGCCGCACGAATTGAAGCCAAAAAACGTCAAACGGCGATTTTGCATGTCCGAAATGTTACTGCAGCGGTATAAAAATATATCATTTTTGCATCGTATTGTCTCTGGTGATGAGAAATAGATTTATTATGATAATCCTAAACGCAGAAAATCGTATACAAAGCCCGGCGAGTCCGCCCAATCGACGCCGAAACGAAATATTCACGTGAATAAGGTCATGCTCTGCATATGGTGGGATCAAAAGGGTGTCGTATACTACGAACTGCTTCCGAGTGGTGAAACCATCAAAGGACCATTATATCGAACCCAACTAATTCGTTTGAAGCGGGCATTAAAAGAAAAACGGCCAGAATATGAGACCAGGCATGAGTCCAGGCCACATGTTGCGGTTTCAGTGAAAAACTATTTGGAAAATAGTGGATGGGAAATTCTGACTCACCCGCCTTACAGTCCAGACTTGGCACCATCTGACTACCACTTGTTTCGTTCGATGCAGAATGCTCTTACGGGAATACGCTTCAGCTCAGTAGAGGAAATCAAAAATTGGCTCGATACGTTCTTGGGCTCGAAAGACGAGAAATTTTTTTGGTCCGGAATTCATAAATTGCCAGAAAGATGGGGGAAAGTTGTAGCTTCCGATAGACGATACTTTGAACAAAGCATTGTAACTATGTTTTCATAATAAAACTTCAAATTTTGGAAAAAAAAACGCTGGAAACTTACTTGTAGACCCAATATGTTTCCTCTAACGGTAAAATAATATCATATTTGCAACATCGCTATTACGGCCCTGTGACCTACGGCTGAACCACTGTGCTATGGAGCGAAATAACCACTGAGCCCAAACATCTTTCTCTCTCTCTAAATTCAATTTTCTAGAAAACTTAACAAGTGCACCGGCATTTTCAGAGTAGTAATACCCCCTTCAGTGTTAAGTATGTACTTTAAAAAAAAAAGATGCATCGTTGTATTTTTGCAGTGCGCTGGGTCTGCATTAAATTTATTTAAGCTACTTCGACATAACCGGGGCTCAGGTCACGTGAGAACCAGGTTGTCGTTTCAAGCGACTCAACAATGGAGCCCAAAACTTCCGTAGAAAGTTACTAACACTATCCGATCGGGAGTTGTATGTATGGATGCTCCCCGATGAAAGTATGATATGATACGATGCAATGATATGGATGGATGGAGAGAAAAATAAGTTTGGACCCTTAACAGTCCACATCTAGCCGAAAAGGTAGAAGAATCCCTTTGAGGCTACAAAGCTGATATCATCGCCTTACAGGAAGTGGCCAGCAAAAGAGAAATGGAAAACTGTGACATCAATCATAGTGATTGTTATAAGAGGTCTGATATGCGCTCACTCCCCACAGAAGAAACTAACGACTAATGCGAGCTCCTCGATCAGATAATTTGGATGACGTAGCCTACATGACATCAGCTCTGAAAATAGACTCAGAGGTTAATTGACTTTGACTGCGGAGGGAAAGCTGCTAACTCTGAAGAGAATCCATACATTGGCATTGGCATACATACTGAAACCCTGGCGAACAGCAGTGAGAGAAGCCCTTACACCGAAAAAACCAAAAATCGGCGTAAAACTTTACGCGCTTGCCAAGCTGTTCAGACCTCTCAGTCTGACCTCCTTTATGTTAAAGAGCATTGAATGCAAAACTGTTTTGACAATATATCATCTGCCTAGGGTGCAACATACCTACCAACGCAGAAAATCCTGTGAGACTGCGCTTCAAATAAATCGCGCACTCGGCAAGAAGTAATGCGAGTTTTGTAGATATGATGTAGCTGTACTTTCTGTTGGATTATGCATAGCGACTGTCAGCTCTAAAGCGCTACCAGCTTTAGTTCGCCCGAAATTGCCTTTCAGTCTATCGTCTAAATCGACTGTTGTTCCCTTTACGAGAACGGTTAAGCAGACTGGTCTAACCACAAAGTTAAGTATTTGAGTGTCATCCTGGATAATAAACTTCTGTGAACTTTTACGTCGAAAGCCTCTAAGGCGCTGTCGGCCTTCTGACTATCGAAAAGACGTGCGGCCTATAACCGAGAAAAGTCCTCTGGATCTATACGGTTATGACGAGGCCAATTATATCCTATGGATTTTCTGGTGGAGCAAGCTTTTACGAAAATGACGTCATTGCTGCTTTTACCAGACTCCAACGAACTGTCTGTATGCGCTGCATAGAACTTTCCCTAGCACGCTTTTCTTAGCTTTAAACGCACTACTGAATCCCCTTCTCCTTAATTCTTACGCCATGGGCTGCAGTCTCAAAGCGTTATGTTATTTAAAGTGAAATGATCTTTGGAACAACACGCACTGAAGTTTTGATGACCTTGCGCGCCGACCGTCTTTTGACACTGGTTTTATGCGCATGCCGTGTGATGATATGACTGCAGAACTTCTGTTGCAGAAATAAAACGGAATCGACTTTCACTGTGCCCAGGAATGGTTTGGGCCAGAATCTGAGAGAGAAAAGGAATGCAGTCGAATCTTCACGAACGGCTTCAAAACCGATTTCGAATGCAGCGCTGTTGTCTTTCTGGAGGACGAAGACTTTAGTGTTCACTCCTCGTTAAAAAAAACTTGCATTCCAAATGGAGATTCAGTGCATCTGTAGAGACAGTCAAGTTGCGCTTAAGGCATGACTGTACACTCTCATAACTTTCAAGCTATTTTAAGAATACAAGACCTCACTGAACGCTGACGAAAGGCTGAATTCACTTATTCTCGTTCGGGTGTCAAATAACAAAGGGATCGCGGGAAATGAAATCAGCGCTGCGTCTTGCCTGGGGCTCAGAGGAGAGTTTTTCAGAAACCGAACCTGCGTTAGGACTGCCTGCGTCCTCGGATAGGACTTCCATTGACAGTTCGGTTTCTTTCATACCAACATATCTTATGACTCTCAAGGTTGCCGGCAGACCAAACGAATGCTTCCTGACGCCCGTAAGAGGTCTGTGAATTTTGTACTGTTCCTCAGTAAGAAGGACTCCAGGCTGCTTACTGGTGTCGTAACGAGGCACTACTCTTTCGCTAAGCGTTTAAGTAAGCTGGACATACATAAATGACACAAAATCCTGCGACGCTTGCTGTGAAAGTGATGGTAACACCGCGGAACACTACCTATGTGAATGTCCGGCATGTACTCGTATCAGCCTGCAGGTACTTGCCGCTGCTGTGGTGGGGCTGGTACTGTAGGCACTTTATCATGGAAACGCTTACTTATCTTCCTTCGAAAACAAATGAGAAATTTCAATAAAAAGCAGGTATAAGTAGTACAATGGACTAGTTCTTTGCATGACTGCTCTGTCCTGCCAGAAAAAAATATCCAGTTTCCTCATTTCAATGTTCAAAAAGAAACGTAGCAGTTGACTGAATATAAAGTAGTCAACCAAATTGACAGAGTTGCGATTGACTTAAAGACTACAGGAACCTAAGCAAACAGGCTCCAAAATAACGTAGAAAATCTATGAGGACAACATCAACTCGCTTAATTGGAGACGAACAGTGCCATCAATGCCAAGAAGACGTCGAAAATTCCACGATGTTTCTATTTAGATGAAGAGTGTCAAAACAACTCGCCTGTGAAGCGATGCCCCATTGAAGGACGAGAGCGGGTCATGCGCTCTTATAGTAGAGGCGAAGGACAAAACAGCGCCTTCTCGGGAGAAAAAAGATCACGAGAAGCGAACGATCGATGAGATCGAGACGTAATACTCCAGGAAGAATGTTCGGCACTTTTACCAAAAGATGAAAAGAACTTGTCAAGCCAACAAGACCAAAACAGGACCCTGTGCAGATGAGCAAGGAAATTTAGTAGCAGGGTGACAATCGGTCCAGGCGATATGAAAAAGCCACATCTGCGTACAGGAACCTAAGCATCGTTTGCTCCATCAAAGACAAAGGAGTTCATCTCAATTGTGGCTAACATATTGTCGTAATCACGCCTCCAACTTCTGTATTTCTCGATTGTCTGAAACCATTCTTCAGCAATTTAGTTGGCCCTATCAAAGCGTTGCTCGGTCCGGTTACTCCGTAACTGACCAAATATTCATACTAAAGCGGGTTCTATGGAAATCCCACAGAGTCCAGATCGATATTCTCAACCACTTACTGCTCTTAAGGACTCATATGAATCTATAGAGACGAGCTGGATTTGGCATCCCTGGAGATGCGGATGGTGAAAACTCGCTGCTCCCTAAAAAGTTCAAAAGCAATCTTCTCGAGACTTTTGATGTCAGAAAAGGGTTGACATAAAATGGTGCGTTGTGATGTGGTCTTTTCAATACTACACTTAAGGAGATTGTGCGAAACTATTAAGCGAACACCAGAGAGAGGACCAGATATGCCTAAGTCGCCTAAATGGCTCAGACATGTCGAACAAGTGAATATAAGCATTCAGGCCCGCAATGTCTCCGATTCCTAGCCGGAGGGATGTCACATTAGGGAGTAGAGAAAGACCTGGCAGAAGATCTAGGTACGTACTAGTGTATGGAGACTTCCATACAATCTATTGTAACTAGAAAGGCTATTTCAAGTCCCTTACTGCAGCATCATCTAAATGAATTTCGCTAGCATGTCAATCAATAGAACGTGCCTTTTAATAATGAAAGAATTTTTTGATTGCACGATATGCATGACTCCACCCGTTAACGTGGTTATGTAAAATAATTTAAACGCCCGAAAATAGTCCTATTATAAGCTGAAACCAATTTAAACGGGTTTCAAAATATCAAAGAATTGAATCCCAGGGCTTTCTTGGCATGCTATGCTCCTTGTATGTGGAAAGGTTTCACTTTTTTGGGAGATACTACATATGTTGGTTTCAGATTAGTAATTCCGTCAAGCTTTAGACTTCAACTGATAGTGACAACTGCAAAGGTGTGAAGGTGTATACTCCGTTTATACTGTGAGCTAATTGTAGATACAAGCTCCTCTCGATCAGCCTTGGTTTTGCTAAGATGACAAAATCATGAAAGTAACGCCTACTCCGGTTGATAAACTTTCTTAGTCCCTCATGTAGAATAGTAGTTTTGAATCGAATCTTGATGGACATAACAATGGGTTATACCCAAAGTACATACAAACGAATCCTGCTAAGAATTTAACATAATACATATGGTCTTGCCGTGAGACTGTGTTTGTAAATACCATATTTCTGAGAGATTAGGTGGAACATGTACCCAACATATAAGAAGAATGCATAACAAAGATATTTTTTTCTGCATAAAGGAGACATTCTTCTTTTTATTGTCAATCGAGTTAAATCTTCAAAAGAAATTCCAAGCAATTCCCATCCCTTTAAATCTTTCAAAATAGTACATTGCTGTGGTTAAGAAGAGAATAGTCCCACGCATTTGGAATTTGCCTAACAATACGCCAGCATAATCGCTAGCAGCTACTGAAAGTTATCAACGCCTAGTGTGAATGACCAGTTAAAACACCCGATGGCTTCGGGTCGAGTAACAGATTTAGCGGTATCATGTCGTCGGTAATCTGGTAGCCGAATGGTTTCACATTTTTCATAACTCGGTCTAGTATCAATCCATTTTATTGTTCATCGTTACTTTGATGCTTCTTTTCGGTTTCGGAATGCCTTAGATTCTAACGTCAATGCAATATGCCATCACCTGGTTCAATACAATCCATAAGGGGCCTATTGACATTGGGATCCCTTCAAAACTAACCTGCGGTGTCACAGGTATGTTAATCGGTGCGCGATTAGTTTGTGTGCATTCCGATTATCATCGGAGATTTGAATAATTTGGCCATAAATTTCCATCTACCACCTGCTTTGGTGCGGTGAAGTTCCCTCGTCTCTTAGAGACGATGATGGTTAATAAAATCAATTGATGAAGAAATCAATGACTGTCGTTAGGTTAACTGATGGGAACTTGAAATAAAATCATAAAAATTGCCGTCCCCGATAGCCGGTCTTTCGACAGGACTGAGAAGATAGGTAGAGGAGGAGAAAGAGTGCTTAGGAATAGTGGGCGCATGCAAGATTATCGGAAGAAGTATGAGGAATTCTTTTTATTGGGATTTAATAGGGCTTTTCACCTGCAAAATGAAAGATGATCAATGTGGCACTTAATTTAGGGATTTGTGCCAATAAACTGAGAAATAGATGGACCTGGTGTGGATAGATTTGCCTAATAATGCTTGGGAGATGGTAGATAAATCAAAAGTTTCCAACCGGCTTAAAGTCCTTCTGAATAGGATGATGGTCGGATTTTGATTCATCGATTTGAAATGGGAATGAATATTTATGTACAAGTATGTACTCGGATTGTCGTAAATGCTAACTGTTGTGGTGGATTTTGCCTGAGTGTGGCGATGCTTGATGCTCTTCAAAACTACAAGTTCCCTCTTTCGAGGCTCGTTAAAGAACATAGTTTTAGCCGTTAATTTTATTGGAGTGCATGGTCACATTTAATTGGTTCAACCAGATTGTCTGCTCCTATTGCAAATGTAATATCGTGCGTTTAATTACCAGTTATTTTGATGGGACGATAAGCATCGCTGGTGATTATCTTTTTATTAGTGCTAGATACGAGCATGCGCCAACTACCACTCCGAGATAGAGTTTTTATTAGTTTGGACAAATCGGATTAATTAGGAAAAGACGATTTGATCTTATTAACGAGTTTAATAGGAAATTAGATAATCAGAGACAGATGATTGAACATACAGGTTTTCGGGAATAACAAAAGGAATAGTCTTTAAGCTGAGACGCGGTCTTAGACGCTGCCTGAACTTGTTTCTATGTCCATCGAGATTTTTGATTTTCATTTTTTCCAATAATTACTGCTCATGGCGAGAGTGAAAGATATTGCCTTAATTCATGTGAGGTTTGTTACACACAAAAGAGCAGCCTGCCAATTAAAAAGACTGCACGATGAGCAGTGATAGTTAATGAGTAAGATATAAGTTCTGAGACTTACTCGTAAATGTATGGGCAGCGAATATCTATAATCTCTATTAAAGCAAATTCAGAATGACTTTGACATAGTATGTCGACGAACTTTATTAAGATCGACTCCCCTGTGTTGGCCTTAACTGGGATATCTCCCCATTCTGAATGACCTATATAAAGGGTGACCAGATAAGGACGATAGGGAAAAAAATTTAAATAAAGCAACAACAGTTTGAGATATAAAATTCATTCTAACTTTATTTTGAAGCTACGTTCATGCCACTATGTGTGGAGTAGGACATTATTCAAATGGCTTCCTCGGCTTCAGTGGCAGTGCTTCAAGCGGTCGGTCCAATTTTTGATGACTCGGTCCAATATGTGCGGCGCTATTCCGGTAATAGCATGTCGAATGTTGGCCTCGAGCTCGTCCAAAGTGCTTTTCTTTTTAGCGTAGACTAAGGACTTAAAGTAGCCCCAAAAAACATAATCGAGTGGTGTCAAATCGCATGATCGCAGTGGCCAATTGATGAACGCTCGCCGTGAGGTGGCCCATTCGCCGAATTTCTCCTTCACAACCTCGAGCGTTGCGTCGGTTGTATGACATGTAAGGCCGTCTTGTTGGAACCACAGTTCGGATCTGTCGATGTTGTCGAGCTCTGACCACAGATAGTCGGTTAACATCGCTGTTTAAGATTAGTTGTTGCTATGCTTAACTTATTCATTATTCACTTACTTTACCTATGTTTGTAATAATATTTTAATTTTGTACCATCATCTTGTGACACATTGTAACATACATTCGACTTGTAAAAAAACCTCTTGTCTATTTGCATCACAACAACAATGCACAGTCAACTCACATCGCTCTCAACGCTCTTGTACAAAGTAGTGTAAATCCTTTGCATTGTTAGTGTAACTAACGATGGTCACGACAACTTACGACGATTGACTATGCATTGTCGGTGTTGATGCGAGATGATGGTCCATAGTCTCTTTCACTTGGATTCATCTCACAGCCGGAGCAACATCTTGGTAACATTGTCTAAAATTTTAATAAACAAGTTTGGTTTGATTCGCAGCGTTTTTCTTGGTTGGATTTTTTCTTTCTTGGCAATTCATATTTATTCTAGCTGCTGCTGAAATCGTCGATTCTGATACAATCGCTTTATACCTGAGTCCATTGACGGTAACGGGGTCTCCTTCCCCATTTCGAAAAAAAATAAGGCCCAAACAGTCAATCTTTGTGGTTACATTGATGCTTGGCCGAGCACTTGAGAATTTTGTTCGCTCCAATAAATGGGATTTGTCCGATAAAATGATTTGTTGGCCAAAATCATCGAACTCACGGCGTTGTTTATGGTCGTCCGGCTTCAATTCTTATGTCAGCACAATCTTATCCAACCGCAAAATAAGGCGGCTTGACTCTCTGGCGATGCCCAATTAAGCTGATCGGCGCCGAATCGATATTTCGTTGCCTTCTTCGATACTGGCCGCTACGGCGGCTATGTTTTCTTAATTTCGCACCAATCTCTGTCTGGATCTAAAAGAGTGTATTCACGCTCAAACTTTTCCACGGTGCGACGAAATGTTGATAATTCATCTTCTTCTATTCTGATATTCTCTTAAAGGTTGAAAAATATAACGCGTGCGCTAATATCTACATGTTGCTCTCTGGCATCTCATTTACGGCTGGGCCACTATTTCACATGCCACCGTGTTTTGGATCACATCGTCAGTAAAATGAGGTGATGCTATTGCAGCTAATGGCTTTTCCTTTGATCTTTTTTTGGCTTTTTGAGACCTTCGCAGAAACTTGAGGTTAAATTACAGTGTAATTGGAAAAATAAAGATTTGTCAACTACATATTAACGCCATGTATCTGAATTGCTACTGCACCGCTAGTGGGATAGGATTATTTCGCGGACTGTACTACAAGTCTACAGGCCGCTCTTTCTTGGATAATCATTGCTAATGTTTCTGTTTTTGTTTTTATTGGTGCCCGGGTCAACCCCGGACAGTTTATTGAGATGTTTAAAATGCAAACAGATACTAAACTTAAAACTGTGACTTATAACTACTATTAATTATCACTTAAACTAAGGTCTAATGACGGGAAAAATGGTTTTTCAGGGAACTTCGAAGGGCTAACCTGCTGCAGACGAAAACGAACTCTTGTCGTATCCGATTTGTTACACGTAGCATACGACACAGGGGCTCGTTGAGACGATAAGTTGTTCTGTGACTATTCGGACGAAAAAGGTGAACAGATCTTAAATGAAACGGGTTGGTGTTTAATGGGATTTGGGAGAGTAATGTGGGACAGGTTAAAAGTTGCCGGTGAAAAGTTTGTGGATGAAGAGAATATCGGCGGACTCCCGGCGTTTTACCAAAGACAGGAGACCGAGTAGTTTGAGTCGATTAACATAGGAGGGTAGAATATGGTATTGTGGTCAACCCATGGTAACGAACGTAACGCGAATAGAAGAAATCTACGTTAGACAGCTTCAGTGCGCAGAATATGTAAATCGTAGTAAGAGGACCATATCTCGCTGGCGTACTCGAGAAGTGGACGAACAAAGGTTATGTACAGGGATTTGGTGACATAGGGGTCGGAGAATTCTTTTGACCATCGTTTGACAAATCCGAGAGCGGAGTTATTTTGCTAATTACGGTCAATATTGACGCGAAAATTGAGGTGTGTATCACAAATGGCAGCCTAGTCGCGCATTGAAGTAACTGCAGCTACTCTACTCTACGCCTCCGGGAGTAAGAAATGGCTTGGCATTTTTCTGTGTTGAGCTCGAGAAAGTTTTTATGGCATCATATCGAGAATCTATTAAGATCATCTTGTAAAGGTTGAGAGTCAGAGGGGCTTGAGAGCTGTCTATAGATTTGCATGTCATCGGCATAAATAGATATGTGGGAGTGCTTTATAACGTTAACAATATCGTTAATAGTCAAAATAAAAATTAATGGACCGAGCTGACTGCCTCGTGGGACACCCGAAGTGGCGAGAATTGGGTCAGAATTGGGCGTTTTTTAAAGTAGGAATTAATCCATGAAGACAGTCTAGGTTCGAAACCAAGAGCTTTGAGTTTGAATAGACTTAACTTGTACAAGATTTTATCAAGGGCCTTACTGAAGTCCGTGGCGATTACATCAATTTCTTTCCCTTACTCTAGGGCGCACAGTGTACTGGAAACAAACTCAATGAGGTTTGCGATCGTTGATATGCCATGTTGGTTGGTTGCAAATATAGATTTAAATTGAAAATATAGCGCATCATAAACAACACTTTCAAAAACCTTGGGGATGCAGGATAGTTTAGCAATGGGGCAAAAATTGGTGATATCGTGCTTTGGCCTTTTTTGTGAATAGCGGTAATAAAAGCGCCCTTCAGACAACTATAGTTTGAAAATACTAGTGAGGGTATTAATTAGATTATCAGCACATTTTTTTAAGACAATTGAGGGCGACCCATCAGGACCTGGAGAAAAATCGTCTTCCAGTTGATGTATTTTGTCTAGTAACTGCGCTGAAGTAATTCCCACTGACGAGGGAGATAATTGACAACAGTTGTTCAGGTAAGAAAAGTATTCCGGATCGGATATCAGATCAGATCAGATAATGCCGAGAACGATTGACTAAAGAAGTTCGCAAATGGATTAGCGATGGTTGTTGAGTCATCCGAAGACATACCACCTTGATCAAAATGTTCCCGGAATAACCACCGTGTGGCGCTTCCATTGTTCCAATTTGATTTCTGTTTTTTCTGTTAAGTTGGTAAATCTTTTGGCGTTCTGACATTCCCTCTAAATTTTAGCGTCATAGCTTGACATTTGCAAAAGTTACGTAGTCAAGAGTACATCTATCTTTTTGTGTGTTGGAGATTTTAGAAATGGATTTAAATTTGCAACGACGAACTTGTATTACATTTTGCGTAAAAAACGGCTTTAATGGTGCGCGAACGTTGGAAATGTTGGAAAAGTGTTTGGGTAACGATTCTCTAAAGAAAACGGTCGTTTACCAGTGGCACGAGCGGTTCAAAAGACGAAAACATTGATGAAGTAAAAGAAACGTTGGTCAATAACCGCAAATTAACCATCAGAGAGATAGCGGAGGACTTGAACACTGCCTATGGATCCGTTCAATGATTTGGGTTTCCGTCGTGTAGCAGCAAAGTTGGTGCCAAAAGACGTCAATTTAATGCAAAAAATAGACCGTGCTGACGTCGCAAAAGAGATTTGCGACGCTGAATCTGATCCCACATTCATCAAAAGGGTCATTACTGGAGACGAGACGTGGGTTTATGAGTACGACATGCAATCCAGACATCAGGCAAGTGAATGGCGTTCACCAAATGAGCCGAGACCAAAAAAACCACGTCGTTTTCAGTGAAAAAAAAGTCAATGCTCACGGTTTTCATGGATTACAACGATGTAGTGCATCATGAATTTTTGCCAGAAGGCCCGACAGTAAACAAAGAGTACGAGTATTATTTGGGCGTTATGAGACGATTGTGTGAAGCAATTCGCCGAAAGAGGCCAAAATTGTGGGCAGAACAGTGCCATCATTATTCGTAATTTTTTGACGAAAAATGCAACAAATACCACCCAACAGCCACCGAATTCACCTGATTTGGCTCCCTGTGACTTCATTCTGTTTAATCGAATTAAAAAACCACTACGGGGAACGCGTTTCAGCAGCCGAGAGGAAGTAATGGAAAAATCGCAGGAAGCACTGATGGACATACTGAAAACAAAATATAAAAAATGTTTCGAGGATTGGATCAAGCGCTGGCATAAGTGTGTTACAGTCGATGGGGATTACTTTAAAGGAGACAATGTACATAGATTTAGATGAGTAAACTTGCAGTTCAAATTGTCTGAATAAATTCCCGAAAATTTTTGATCAAGGTGGTATTAGAAAATTTGAGAGTAGCTGGATAGCAATTTTTTTGTGTTAATAAATTGATAGTATTTTTTTAGGGTCTGATATGATGGTAGATTCCATTTGGCTGAGATATCTTTGGTAACGATATTCAGCAAGTATGGAGAAGTGATTGTTAGTTAGTAGGTAGTTTTGTCAAAGTCAGAACCAAATTTGACGTATTGGTGCCATAACCTGTTTCTCTTATTACGAAGTGTACGAAGTTCTTTGTTATACATATATTCTGCGTCGAATAAAAGGAGCAGTTTGCCTTATACAGTCGAAAATCTTGTCGTAGAAGATAACTACAGCAGAATCTGCGTTACGTTACTCTTTTGAAGAAAACTAAGGTCAACGTTTTTGAAAAAATTGTTGAGCTTAGTCGAATTGGTTTTACGGAAATCGAAGTGGAAGGAAGTTTCTGAAAGCCTCAAGGAATTATTGTTATCATATGACTTTATAACGAGGAGAGGTGGGTGGAGACGTTCTAATTTCTGTATGTGAGTAGTACAAGTTTGTTTCTATCTACAGTTCACTGAACTTTGATAGGAAATTGATCATCTCTTACTTTCTGAATAGCCTCGTTGAAGGTGGCAAATCGTGGCCTAAATTTTTTCTACTATGGATCTGTGAATGTGGTAACTTTCGCGAATGCGTGCACTTTTTATTAGATCACGCTAGCTGACAATTATTCAAGATCGTTATTAAATAAGACAAGAGAACTCATAACTAAAAATATTTGTAAATTTGGTGATGGTGTTATAAAAATAAATTCATTCGAAGACATTTATAAATTTGAAAATCAATCTTCTTAAATTGAAGTAATGTCCAATAATATGTTTAATTCAAATTCTCCTTCTTCTACTCCTCTTAATCTAAAATGTTTTTGTGTAGATCATCAAGCCAACAGCTTTTCTTCAGGTTTTTCTACTGGGTCTATTCGTGCGGTTTGCAATGTATAATCTTGATGGTAAAAGGTGTACAGCTGGCTTGTTCATTGACATTACCAATGCTTTTGACATGGTTAATCACGATATTTTGTTGGGTAAACTGGAAAAAGCTGGATTTCGTGGCTTTATGCTTGATTGGTTAAAGTCTTACCTAAAAAATAGGTCACAAAGTGTGAAGATTGATGACATAAGGAGCGAAATAAATTTGCTTAACCTGGGTGTTCCCCAAGGTTCTGTCTTGGGTCGAATTCTATTTCTCATCTACATTAATTCACTTTTTGCACTTGATTTTAAAGGCTCACCAGCTGCCTTCGCGGATGACATAGCTTTTTCATATGAAAAGAACAGCCCTTTGGAGCTCGTTGCTGATATAAATTGCGATTTGAATTTGTTGAGAATCTGGTTTGAGAATCACAAGTTGATAATTAGCTCCAAAACAAAAATTATATATTTCACTTTATCAATAGTACCCAGTTTCGGAGAAAATGTCCACTTTCATGCACCCGAGTGTCAAAAATTCAAATTTTCCAATTGCAATTGCGTCAATAAACCTACTACTCCCACTTTTTGTAGTACTCTTAGTTGTGATGATAAATGTTTTCTTATCGAGAAAGTAGATGAATATAAATATCTAGGTCTTACTATCGATTCCAATATGAGCTTTTCGAATCAGACGGATTCTCTGAGGAAGTATTTCAGTTCCACACTGAGATACTTCTATTATTTGCGAAATGTCTGCTCCACAATTCTTCTAAAGAAAATCTTCTATAGGATCTTTCATTCAAAGCTGCAATATGGAATTTCCTGTTGGGGAGGTATTTATCATAACAAAATACAACCCCTATTAGTTTTACAGAAGCATATACTAAGAAAGTTTTGTCATAAACATGTTAGATACCCTAGTTTTTCTTTGTTCTGTGATCTTAAAATCCTTCCTGTTCGTCATCTCTATTCTTTATGAAATCAGGTAATCGAAATTTTAGATTAATTTCTAATTACAATTTACGAGGTAATCTTTCATACTTGTTACCTGTACAATTTGCTCGTACCACTGCCTACCGTAATTTCTATTCCGTTTTGTCATTCCGCCTCTTTAATAAACTTCCACAGTCTATCAGGGCAATAGCAATACCTGGAATGTTTTTAAAATGTCTAAAAAACTGGCTTCTGAACCACAACTACGCTAGCTTAGAACCTATTACTTTTGACATTCTGATTTAACTTTAATTTAATTCATTTGCCTTCCTTAATCTTTCTTAATTTATGAATTTAATTGATTTTTTCCGTCATCCTGCTTCTTCTGTTAATTGATTTTACTATGAATTACCTTTGTTGTTTATGGCCACCCCATCATAAACTTTAATATTAATGTAAATAACTGATTAAAGTGGCATTCAAAACTATTCCACTACTTTTGTTAGTAAAATACAGAATGTCTCAACATTTCATATAAATAAGTTTTGTGCGTTAAACTAGTCATAATATTTTTGAATGAATTGTATTTGAGTTATACTCTGAATACTATATGAAATAAAATTATCTTATCTTATCTATCTTTCTAGATGGCGTAACTTGTATTATTCTATTGTTATTATTCCATTGGAACATGCGTGGGAAAGCTACTGTCATTGTACGTTATTTCAGTATATGTCATTCATTTGAAGCGTAAACAACAATAATTTTTTTTCACTCAAATATGTCGAACTTTGTGCCTGAAAAAGTGTTTTTGCGGGGAGATCTTCTTCATTACTTTAATATGAAGAAAACTGCTGCCGAAAGTCGTCGTATTTTGGTGGAAGTTTATGGTGAACATGCGCTAGCTGAGCAAACGAGCTAAAAGTGGTTTGCACGATTTAAAAGAGGTGATTTTGGCTTGGAAGACGATGAACGTCCTGGGCAGCCAAAAAAGTTTGAAGATGAAGAACTGAAAGCATCACTCTATGAAGATTGTTCCAAACACAAGAAGAGCTCGCAGAATCTTTGGGTGTTACTCAAGCAGCCATTTCAAAACGTTTAAAAGCAGCTGGATATATTCAAAAGCAAGGCAATTGGGTTCCACATGAACTCAAGCCGAGAGACGTCGAAAGGCGAAAGGCGGTTTTGCATGTCCGAAATGCTGCTGGACCGCCACAAAAGGAAGTCATTTTTGCATCGGATTGTTACTGGTGATGAAAAATGGATCCATTACGACAACCCCAAGCGCAAAAAATCATATGTGAAACCCGGCCAACCAGCCAAATCAACGGCAAAGCCGAATATCCATGGCGCGAAGGTAATGCTCTGTATTTGGTGGGATCAGATGGGTGTGCTGTATTATGAGCTGCTAAAACCGGGTGAAACCATCAATGGACAACGCTACCGACCACAATTAATCCGTTTGAAGAGAGCAGTGGCCGAAAAACGCCCGGAATATGCGACCAGACACGAGGCAATAATTTTCCATCATGACAACGCTCGGCACTACGTTGCTATTCCGGTTAAGAACTATTTGGAAAACAGTGGATGGGAAGTCTTACCCCACCCGCCTTATAGCCCAGACCTTGCCCCTTCTGACTACCATTTGTTCCGGTCGATGCAGAACGTCCTCACTGAAATACGGTTCACATCAGAGCAGAATATCAAAAATCTTGGCTGCCAAGCCGGCGCAGTTCTTTTGGGATGGGATCCACAAATTGCCAGATAGATGGGAAAAAGTAGTAGCTTCAGATGAGCAATACTCTGAATAATACTATTGTATATGTCTTTCTTAAACTTAAATTACGTTCAAGTTTTGAAAAAAACCGCACGAATTAAGTTACGTACGTAGTATGAGAAGAAATTTCAACACTTTTTTCTCTCACCTTACACCTATGGACCATTTGCCAGATCTCATTTTTCTTTCAGAAATTTGGATTTTTAATGAGGAGATGTCGGATTATGACATAATTCCCAATTTTACTTTTGTTGCTGCTTGTAACAATTCATATGCAGCTGGTGGAGTTGCAGTGTATTATAGTATTCTTGAAGAGTGTGTTGTAAAAAAACATAACCTGCAAAGTGCCGATATGATTAGTGTTAATTGTAAAGTTTCTGGTGTTAATTGTTATTTTCTCTGTGTTTATAGACTGCATAAGTTTTCTATCCAGTTCTTTTTGGAAGAATTTACAGGATTTCTGGAACACATAAAACATAAAAATGTCATATTACTTGGAGATCTTAACATTAATTTACTCTCCGAATCTCAAGATGTCGATCGTTTTTTGTCTGTACTTGCATCGTTTGGCCTTATGTCTGTTGTTACTAAACCTACGCATGTTTAGATCATATTTTTATAAGATTTCATAGAAACACTCAAGTGAAATATGAAGCCCTTGCTTATGACCCAAAGATTACTGATCACTATTTACCGTGTTTACAACTAAGTCACTCGTATAAAAAAATTAGAAGTTAGGGAAACTGTAAAAATTGATTTTGTTGCATTAAGCAACTATCTGAACTATGAATTTTGGGATGAAGTCTATACGTCTTCTGATCCCTCTACGGCATTTAATTTGTTTTTAAAAAAGCTTCAGGTTTATTGGACTTTATGTTCTCATAAGGAAAATAATGTTAATAATAAGTTCAAATGCTTGAAACAGTGGATGTTTATAGCACTTTTAAAAAAAGTAAGGAAGAAGAAACATATCTGCTTAGTACTTAAAAAAACACCCTAATAATCATGGATTAAGCAGTTACTATAAGAAGATTTGCCGTGAGCTTAAATCTGAAATACCAAACTGCAGAAATAGTTACTACAGTAGAAAATTAGCTTGGAGTGTTGGTAACTCTAAGAAAGAATGGCAAGTTGTTAACGAAATTTTAAATAAGAAAAAATATAGTGATGCTATTGTACTGAAAATTAGCAACTCTACAACTTCTGATCCTCTGGAGATTGCTAACCAGCTTAATGATTTCTTTGCAAACGTAGGAACTTCTCATAGTTTATCAAACTATTTCAACGCAACATCGTGTACTAATGATAGTTTAGTGGAAATGAGATTCCAACCTGAATTTTTTATTTTTTTTATATAATCAGCGCGCGCTCAAGGGGTTTTTGTACCCTTATAATGTTCGTACACAGCGCGGGCGAAGGAAATTTTGGGAGGAAGAAAAGACAGGTACCGATGTACATTGTTTTTAAATCTTTGCAAGTTATATCGACCAGGAAACACATAGGTCGGCAGGGCATTCCATAAGCGAGTTGTACGGCTTAGGAAAGAATTACGATAATTTAGAGTACGTTCGAAAATAAACTTGAGGGTATACTGATGGGCATTCATAGCGAGACGGGTTGAAAGTTTGAATGAGCGGATTGCTACTGGCGATTTCAATGGAGCACTGATAGTGGAAATAGCGATAAAACAAAGTGAGACAGGAGACATTACGTCGGTGTTCGAGGGTGTCAATTGCTTGACTGATATTAGTATCACCTTTGCGTTTTATCGCACGGTTTTGAATCCTATTTAGCAGGTGCAGAGATGTTTCAGGAGCACCTGACCAGATGTGTTCATTGTACTCCAATTTTGGGCGGATGAATGCCTTATATATTGTGGCCAGATCAGAGGGGGTAAAATATTTCTTACATCGCTCGAGGAAACCTAGACATTTCGCAGCATTTTTGACGACATCGAATATGTGGTCATTCCAACGTAAGTTGTCACTGACACACATACCGAGAAAGTTTATCGGTTTCGACGATGCAAGTGCCATCCATGGATAATGTCTGGGTATTTGAATTTCGCTTTAATGACAGCAGACAGCATTGAGTTTTGCAAGAATTAAATTCCACTCGATTGATAGTTCTCCAATTGGTTAGGCTGTTAATATCGGAATTTAATGAGCTTAACATACGCTGCCATTCCCGTTCTACAGCCGAAGAGCAGGGGCGTGAGTCCGGGAAAGAATATGAAAAGCAGAGAGTACTGTCATCAGCAAAGCAATATATTGGATTAGAAGTAGCAGACAATAGATCATTAATGAAAATTGAAAAGAGTGTCGGAGACAGAACGGAGCCCTGGGGCATACCAGCATTTATTTTGTGAATATCAGACTTGAAACCGTCCAAGACAACTTGAATTGATGGTTCCGAAAGGTAGTTTCTAATCCATTGAAGAAGAGAGTCATCGATCACAAAAGCTTCTTCTTCATTGAATTAATAATACAAAAAATCATCATCATCTTTAAAATTGTCAAACTCAACATCACTAGATAACATCTCTAGCTGAATTTTAAAAAATATGTATATCTTTTCAGATCTCTGATGTTCTCTGTTTTATTTTTAACTCTCGTGTGTACAAAGGAATATTTCCCACTTCCCTAAAGACAGCACTTGTTATACCACTTCATAAAAAAGGTGACACTAGTTATTAAACAATTATCGTCCAATTTCTTTGTCGCCAGTTTTCTCAAAAAAATTTGAAAGAGGAATAAAATCGAGAGTGCTTTCTTTTTTGAATAGGACGCAGCTTTTTAGTGAATATCTGTTCGGTTTCAGAAGTGATAAGTCTACGGAAGATGCGCTACTTATACTGATTAGGGAAACATACACTAGCCTAAATAACTCTCAAACCAAAGCATTTGATATGGTAAACCATAATTTGCTTTTAACTAAACTTTTCAATGCAGGTTTTAGAGGCTTCATACACGATTGGTTTACTTCTTATCTTAAGAATCGTCAGTAAATGGTAAAAGTGAAGAGTTTTCTTAATTCTGTGAAACATTTACATGTTGGTGTCCCCCAAGTTTCTGTGTTGGATACGATTTTGTTCCTTATTTATGTTAATTCGTTATTTGTGCAACCTTTCAAGGGCAAAATTACATCATTTGCTGATGATACTGCACTCTCATACTCTAATTATAATTATTTTAATTTACATTTACATGTTAATTTCGATTTAGACATACTGTGCACTTAATTTAAACAACATAATTTGATTATAAGTACTAAGACAAAATTTATGGAATTTAATATTAAAGGTTTAGTATGTGAAGACTTTGCTTTTTATTACCACAACCCAAGTTGTTTACGATTTTGTTTAGCTGATCCTGGCGTTGAAACTTTTAATGATAGTGTAGTCTGCAGTAATGAGTGTTTTAGAATTGAAAGTGTCAGCAGTTTTCAATATTTAGGCATTATATTGGACGATAAGCTCAATTGAACCTAAAACAGTATCTTAATAGAATTATTAGGCGTAGGAGGGTTGTCTGAAAAGTTTCCGAGCGCAACGTAAAGATAGCGGCACTCGTCAATAAAAGCTAGTGATTACTAGCTATGCATCTTTCGACAGTTATTTACCGAAGTTTCAGTCATTTTGGACACGCAGTTTTTAGTTTACAGTCGTTTGAGTGAGTCGATGTGAGTGTTTTTTGTGAAAATGGAAAAAATTGAGTATCGAGCTATTATTAAATTGTGTTTGAAAGACAATACGCCTACGCAAATCAAAAATGAGTTGGACTCTGTGTACTAGACCAAAAACGTGTTCGAATAAATAAACGCGCAATAAATCCGAGTTTTGGCGCCGATTAATTACTGTAGATGAAACTTGGATACACCATTATACGCCCGAAGCAAAAATACAGTTAAAACAGTGGACTGCAAAGGGCGAGCCGACTCCAAAAAAAGCTGGAAGAGTGATGGCGACCGTTTTTTGGGATAGTAAAGGAATTATCATAATCGATTATTTTCAAAAAGGAAGCATACTATGCATCATTACTTGCCAAGCTGAAGGCCGAAATTGCGGGAAAATGGCCATATTCAAATGAGGAGGCAATCACCTTCGTGAACAATTATTTTGGAGAGAAAACCGCCAAGTACTATTTGGACGGGTTAGAGAGATGGGAGCATCGCTGGGAGAAGTGTGTAGACTTGCAAGGAGACTATGTAGAAAAATAAAAAAAAAAATTTGAGAAACAATGTCTTGTATCATTGTTCGGTCGCAAACCCTCGTATATAACTCGTAAGCAACATCTTAAAACATCTTACATTCATACTTTTTCAGAAAGAATTAAATAGAAATGCCTCCTAAATTGGAAGCAAGCTCATTTTATGTCGAGGACAAATAAACGCACGACCTGCAAATCAAATTTAATCAAGAGTCAAGTCAAAATTATTCAGAAAGCCTAACCACGTTCATGATTTATCAGAACGAAGCCAAGTGGCTTTAAGCCTATGGAATAGCAAAATTACTGAGAAGTATACAAATTTGTCAAAAATTAAGATCGAATTGGCTCATCTTGAATATGGGATATTAAATGGAGAAGCGATTCAAAGGATACACGCGATGTCAAGCGAACATGAACTAAGAAAGAGGTTATTGGAATTGGATATTCAAATTGAAGAAGACCTTTTGAAAAGAGTCAAGTCTGAATTCCTGGAAAGTTGGTGACACGTGCTGTGTTTCAGGTCTTGAAAGTACAGAAAATCGTTAGCTTGGGTCGTTTTACTCATTTTTATTTTTATGTTTTATTTTGGAAAAAAAAAGGAATTTGAAATATGTCCTACATACTATACATGCATAACTTTTTCGGGTAATTGAAGTATTTATATTGTGCGTTTTTGCATACCTGAACTTGAAGATGATGGCGAATTGTTTGAATTCGAAGGGGTTGCGACAGAAATCTGTCCCAAATTATAAATGTCATATAAGGTTTTCACCATCGAAATCTAAGCTTTCAGGAGGTTCTTATTCTACGCAGCTGTTTCCTAACATATTGTGAAAAATAAAAGTTGCAAAAATAATATTAACACCATATTTAATGACGACAACTATTCTTTTCCACATCCCGGAGTTTTTTCAGTAGGTTGCTGAAACGTACAATATTTGGGATTCGTGGATTGTATTGTTAGACTGGATTTCGTGGATTTAGAAGTGTCGTCATCAACTAAAACTTCTGGGCATAAGCTAAATTACCTATTACAGATGTACCATGTATGAACATGTTTTATTAAATTAAATCACAAATTTCTTACAATCTACATAATAAATATATAGTAACACTATCTGCATAAATCTGTGTTTACAACAAAGTCTTGGCTCTGCTCTTGTTAAAAATTGCTGCATAGTGAGAAGATCCCGGCCACTTAGCTACTAAATCATTAAAAACAAGGCTTACAGAACATATCGCACAGTGTGACATTTCGCATCTTATACTTGCCAAAAATGGATCCGAGGATATTAACAATCTATTCAGAAGGTGTGTGTTCGTGTCACCAAGCGAAGTTTCTCTGGTAAAGAGTTCCCTTAATTTTCTATTTTTCTTATTCCTGGCTTCTTGAGCTTCGTCCAAAATTTGGCCGATTCAAAGAATGCAAGTGGCAATTATTTATTTTCCATAAAAGAAGGCCTTGTGTACACTAACTGTCATATAACACCAGCCATAATTTATTAGATACAGTTCCCTAGTTTCTGTTGCAAAGCTCTCTAAGGCATTTAAAACCCTGACCCAAGGGCTTTTCGTGTTTTTTATTATTATTATTGGCCCGGGTCTACCCCGGACAACTTTATTAAGCTTATTAACAAGCAAAAACTTAAAGCTAGACTTAAGGGAGTGGCATATTGAGCAGTGCTTTTTTTATTTCCTGTTTGCGTGTCAAAGACTTCGGCGCAGTTGTTCGTTATATGCAACATTCTAGATATGGGTTCAAAGTGACCGTAGTTGTTGCGGTGAGTTCGGATCAGGAAGAGTGGGACAGATCTTAGATTACGGGGATTGGTAGTGGGTGCAATACATATTTTTGCGTTATTCTCCAGCACTCGATGTTTCCAGTCAGTAACAGCGACTTCACGACGTTTTTTAGGGTATGCATGCTAATTAGTTTTAGCCTATTTTCATAGGGGGTAATCCATATGGGTCGGCCCAGGGTAGAGAACGAAGTGCGAAACGGACTGCTTCTATTGTTTGAATGTGGATTAGTTCATAGGGTGACAAAACTTGGCTGTAATATTTGAGAAGAGGCCTTACAAAAGTAATGTACAGGGACTTTGTAACGTAAGGGTTGGAAAATTCTTTTGACCAGCGTTTGATAAAACGCTGCGTTAATAAAACTAAGATGATGTGAAACTTTTTGATCATTTCATCGTCGATTCCTGTAATGTCGGCAGTTTTCGCTTCATCCCTGAGGAATCTTCTAACCGTGTTCCCAGCAGTTGGAAGAAGGGAATAAGTTCCAACATTTCCAAAAAGGACCTTATGATGCAAATGTCATCTCTATACGTAGACGTTAGGTCGAAGAAAGAAACAAAAACCATTTCCATAATAGAAATATTTGTTATTTTAAAAACCATTAGTTGGAAGAAGGAAACAAATCCCGGATTCATTTCCTTCTTCCAACTGATTAATTTTATTTGTTTTAACATTACACTATTGAATTGCTTGATATACTCAGTTTTATTTGTGCACTCAGCGAGTACAGGTTGTTTGAAAGGTGGCAATCTTTAAAATTCATATAAGCAAGAGGTTAGGTTAACCAAATTTTTTGAGGTAAGAGTAGTCTGCTCGGTTGTTTTAATTTTTTGTGACGGTAATTTTGTAGGCAAAAGTGTTTGGTCGGTATATTTTCGACGAGAAAATGTCAATGGACTCGGATTCAAGAAACGGAGAAGCAGAATCTGCGAGAAAAAAGAAGAGAGGGGTAAGAAATATACATTTGTATGCAAAGGAAGTGAAAAAAAGGTTTACGTGGGCAGCCATACAAAAGCGTTACGTCCCAAAGACTTAAAGAGCCTAGGTTAAATACAGGGCATGATTGTTCTTGTAAGCTGAATTGATCTGGCCACAATATTGGAGTACAATGCTCATATCTGGTCAGGTGCTCCTAAAACCACTCTGCACCTGCTAGATAGGTTTCAAAATTGTACGATAAGACTCATAGGTGATGCTAATATCACCCGGTTAATTGACAATCTGAGACACCGACGAAATGTCTCCTGTCTCCCCTTGCTCTATTGCTATTTTCACCACCAGTGCTCCATTGAAATTGCTAGTAGCATTCCGCTCCCGACTCGCTATGAATGCTCATCAGTTTACCCCGAAGCCCACTGCCGGACGTAAATTTAAATACCGCGATCCTTTCCTAAGCCGTACATCTCGCTTATTGAATGTCCTGCCGAGCTCTTTATATCCTGATCATTTTAACTTTCAAACATTCGAAACGAATGTACATTGGTACATCCCTTTCTTTCTTTCGCCCGCGCTATGTGCAAACATTTTAAGTGTACGTAAACACTTTAAGCGTGCGCTAATTTAGAAAAAAAAACTTGAAAATAAGGTAGGCTTTAATGTAGAAAGCAGATTTACCTGAATAGTGCAATGGAAGCAAATTCAAGGTAATCATGGGCATACCATAGTTTGTGCAAAAGGGAAAATTTTGCTCGACAGGTTGCAATAAAGTAGGACTTTCATCTAATACGAGTAACCCTAATAAGACACGACAAGAATAAATATAAAATGGATTCAGTTAATCCATTTGAATGGACTTGATAAGCTTATCTGTCGAACCAGGAATTAAAATCTACAAAACTTGTTCATTTGCCGTCTTGCGTGCGTAAGGTCAAATGAAAGGTCTGTCAAACATGCCACACAAATTTCGAATGCGCTTGTAAATTATAAGGTCACGCTTTTTGCCCCTTTACTTGTTTAGGTGCCGCTTTTCGTTTTGTTCTTTTCGTTAAGAACATGGACCTCAACTAACTAGCCTCACTAGATAGCTCGGTCCATGATAACTACCTCCAGTTGGACACTCCGACTAGGTTGAAGTCCCTTTATACTTGTGCGGGCCAGCTAAGGTGAGCTCTTCCTCTACCGGGCTGGACTCGAAGACTTTGCGGGGCGGAGCAATGGTGTCCATTCGCTGTACAATTCCTAGCCATCTCAGACGACTGGTGCGCAGTATCTAACTAGGTAGATGACGCTGTACAGCTCGTATTGTTCGAGCGAACGAAGAGCGATTCTTCGTTTTATTTCTGCAGAGGTGATGTCGGCAGAATCTATGCAACTTCGAAATTATAGCAGGCTACTGTGACGTTTTGTCCAATTTGTCGCTGATGTTTGTTACTTCTTGTTGACTTCATAAACATGGTTTTGCCCTCATTTGCCGCTAAAAAAATTGTGGCAGCTTTCATTTCAATACTAGTGAACGCCCGCTAAGTTCTGCCAATCATGTGAATATCATCAGCATATACATCTGAAGGATTGTGCCCCCAGTGCTCGCTTGTGAGTTCCGCAAAATTCTTTCAAATATCATATGATGTTAAAGGAGTCACATGATAGCACCTCACCATATCTAAGCCCTTTTTTTCAAATCAAAGGTCTCGGTTAAGCCGTAACCGACTTTGACGGAGCAGCGAGTGCTCTCAATCGTCATTCTACACATACGAACGATTTTAGCATGCCAATACTAGACGTGGCTCTATATAGCTCGCCTCTATAAATGGTGGCATATGCGGCCTTAAAATAGGTAAAAGGATGGTGTGTATCCATTTGGACTTCTTGAGTTTTTCCAGTGTGATGATTTGGTCGATTGCAGACTTTTCTCGTCTGACACCGCACTGATAGAGGGAAATCAGGTTGTTGACGAAGGGTTTCAGACGTTCAGACAATATAGCAGATAAGGTTGCGATCTTGAGGAGACTTATACCTCTATAGTTGGCGCTGTTTTGTGAATCGGGCAAACGGTGCTGAGATTCCATTCATCAGGCATATACTCTTCTGTGCAGATCTGAAAAATGAGTTGGTGCAGGCTCTTCACTTTTAGCTTAAATATTGTTATCCTTATTTCGGTATGCTCAGGTGGATGGAAGTTTTGGCTTGCATCGTCTAAGTTGAATGGTATATTCTGCCTGGCGGCGGCATGTTATACTTCTTCGCTGTTATATAGTCTGCAGGAAAAGTTGTGACAACTTTCGCAGCATCGACGGTGACTCTACTAGAAGGTTTCGTTCTTCATCTCTACAGGTTTCTGTACTGGTCTTCTTCCCTTGACACGTTCTTTTTAACCTGTTGGTATTTTGTTCCTGGAGTACAACCTTTCAACATCTTCGATCGCGTGCTTCTCGTGCTCGTTTTTTCTTCTTCTAGAGAATCCTACGTTCCACTCATAGAGATCCCGAGCAGCTCTCGTTCTTCGTTGCAGTGCCGCTTTGTAAGTTTATTATTTAGCAGCATGTGCTTGCCGGCATTCTTCATCAAACCAGGGATTTCTTGGATGTGATTGGGTAAAACCGGGCCTCTACTAATTGTTCGGCTGCACTTGGCCTGTTATGAGTTTGAACATTCCAAGTTTGTTGTTAAGTCGCCAACTGTGGGTCTATTTTTATTGGAGACCATTAGTTGGTTCATCACATATTTTAATCTTAGTCTCTGCCTTATAAAGTTGTTAGCCCTATGACGGCGTAAGCTAGTATAATGCTACTGGCCGGACACACCCTTGCCCATTTTAGCCTGCAGTTACCGGGGACCACTAATGGGAGGTAAGGCCAGCACATCTCCCTGAACTTGATTGTTGTGCTGCTGCACCAATCCAAATTATAGAACACTCAGCAGTTTCACAATCAATAGCAAGGGAGGCTTTTAATATTTGTATATGTATATCGACGTCTGTCTAGACCTAGGCTGTTCACGTGGAAGATCTTCAATAAACTTGTGGTGGACGACGGTAGCCACATCACTAAGGACTAAGCAAATTGAAGAGGCTTGTTGTATGAGGTTTACTCCGATCTACATATAACATCGTCCTAATAATTCCTCTATAGATTGTGACACCACCACTATGTAAAAAGTATTTTCATGATTCACACGATTTTAACTATAAATTGAAGTGATAATGAATGCTACGATGATTTAATTTAGATAGACAAAATTAACTCTTTTCTGTCCTCTGATGTGTGTAGCTTAATTGTTTTTCCTCATTTCTCCTCTCCTGAGCGAATCTACATATTGAAACCCTAGGTGCTTATCTAAGATCTAAAAATAAGAACTTCTTGTGGAAACCTCTTGCTGGTGTTAATTATAGTGAATACTTCCTCCAGCGGATGGATGTCATCGATGAAGGACAGAATTATTCTTTAGATATCCATGTATACAGTATCGATGACAACTTTGCGTGCAAGTACCCAATGTTTTGCAAGTTGAAAAAAACCCACTATCAACCTGATGCTCACATAAATTTTAACCTTTATCTATAGTTTCTCCGACTCACATTTATCGATGAGGGTTCAAAACTAGTCACCTTCACTCTTCATTAAGTTTTTACTTCGCCATCTACTTACTTCTTGTGCCCACTCCTAGGCTTACGTGCCTTCAGAAAAAGTAGCTACATCGCCCTCTGATCGCTGACTTCATTGCCAATTGGGACTCTCAAATGGCAGTCATATTAATTACCATAGCCCTCATACCAACGTTAAGTGTCGGCAGCGGGCACAATCCAGTAACAGTCCATGTAACGAAACGTGCTCTAAGGCAATTAATTAATTAATTTGTCGATCTGCCTGTCCAAGGCTATAGGTCTGCGGTGGATACAAATAGTGAAACTGGAGAAGACCGATAAAACATGCAAAGAAGAAAAAAAAAAACTCAAGTACTCGTACATTCGAGTATTCCAACATATTCGTATCTTTGAAAGAAGGATTGTACAAGTATCAATTCTCTAGTCAAGTCCTCCAACCCTCCATCATTGGCATTGTGATTCACCTCCAATCGGAATCGAAACGTCTCTCAGTTACACCAGGAGTATCTTGTATCTGGACAAACGAGATAAATTAAATGGCATGTGTAAAAGCGGTGATTACAATGCTCTTTGTGATACCTTCTTCTCATGTGTCTTCCCCGACCCATCCGGACGAACTTGGCTATTTTGTTCTTTCATTTGCCTATTATCCGTTTTCCATTCGATTGGAAAGGATATCACCATAATCCCACAGTAGTAGGGATTAGCTGGGATTTTTATTTATTCATTTATTTTTTTCCTTGGGATACAGATAGATAGAGAGAGGGAGATAGAAGAGATTACTTTGCCCCGGACTGAAAGTGACCAAATTTATCTTATCGACTTGGGTACTAATTTACGGCCAATTAACCTACCGGCCGTGGCTGTACAAGTAAAACAAATCTCTCTTTGGACGCAGTGTCGCAGTGCAGCTGCAGTTGTCCATCCGCTCATCCGTCCATTCGTTCATTCATCCAGTCGGCCATCCACGGATATAAAACTGGATACAATCGCCGTTCCAAGTTTTTGGGGTGAGAGGAACAGCTTCAGTATAGCTTTTAAGCGAAATATCCTTTATGTGAGCTAAGATGAGATTAGCTTAGGCGGTATAGTGAGCTGCTGCTAGCTCAGCTCATGGCCTAGAAGATATCCTCTATGGATGACAGGGTCTAATTGGAAAATATGATGGCAAAGTCGGTTCCTGCACAAGGATAAGAGGAAATGTTGTTTATGAAAGGAGATTCTGATCCAGTAAGAAGAGTCAGGAGCCGGTGGTCGGTGGTTGGCATTCGGCAGTCAGCAGTCGAAGTTGACTATCTCTTATGTTTGGGTGGTACTTTATCTCGGTTCGAAATGGTTTTGGATTTCATCATTGAACAGAGAGGGGTTCATGGTTAATGAATTTTCGATAATAAGGTAGAGTCAATCGGAGGACATTAGGTCTTTGGAAAATTAATTGAACGATGCCAAATGTGGCCTTTCATTCGAAACAATTTATGGTTTCTCTGATAATCGAAATTGTAGACCTGTCGTAAGCTTTCTACATTTTATGGAAGATGATTTTAGATTAAAGGAATTTAAGACGATTTTTTCTAGAAGTATATTGAAGATAATACTAAAGATAGGACGGTATGATGTCGGTTGCAGCTTTTTAGCACTAAATATTTGAAAATACGACTCAAAACATCTGGCTCACTCTTTACATTAGGTCAACAACAGATTTGATTCTCCGGTACGATGTTTGAAGCTGCGAAATGCTCAGGCGCTACTCGTGGTTCCTTCTACTTCCGGTAGGCATCCTTCGACTGGGAAGTCGTTTAGCACTGTCTTTTAAATACTGTTTTGATGCATCAACAACCGATAGAACCTGTGAAAAGCGGACGTGTAGTAAGAGCATTACGAGTATGAAAGGTTACATGTCTTGCAAATGGTCTACCAGACAGGACCTTGGTGGATTTGGACAATGTTTAGTCCAAAGATGTTTGTTATCCAAGATGACACACAAATATTTAGATTCGTTGAAGAAGCGTAAGGATTTTTTTTTTTATAATTTGCGCGCGCTCAAGGTACTTAAGTACCCTTAAAATATTTGCACACAGAGCGGGCGAAGGAAAGTCAGGGAAAACAGAAAGAGACGTACCGGTGAACGTTGGTTTTAAATGTTTGAAGGTTACAATGACTAGGAAATAAAGAGCTAGGTAGGGCATTCCATAAGCGAGTTGTACGGCTTAAGAACGAATCACGATATTTTAGAGTACGTCCGAAAGTGAACTCGAGGGTATACTGATGAGCATTCATAGCGAGACGGGTGTTACGGTTGAAACTTTGAATGGGCGGAATGCTATTGGCGATTTCTACGGAGCACTGGTGGAGAAAACAGCGATAAAACAGAGTGACACACGGGACATTACGTCGGTATTCGAGGGTGTCCATTATTCGGGTGATATTACATAGTATCACCTATGAGCCTTATCGGACGGTTTTGAATCCTATCTAGCAGGTGCTGAGATGTTTTGGGCACACCCGACCAGATGTGGGAATTGTACTCCAATTTCGGGCGGATAAACGCCTTATAAATTGAGGCCAGATTAGAGGGAGTGAAATATTTCTTACATCGCTTGAGGAAACCTAGACATTTCGCAGCGTTTTTGACGACACCGAATATGTGATCATTCCGACATAAGTTTTCATTGACACACATACCGGGAATGGAAAGTTTATCGGTTTCCACAATGCAAGTGCCATTCATGGATAACGGCTGGGTGTTTAAATTTCGCTTGCTTTCGCCAGGTGTGCGCTTTGGTTCCACTTTTCGGTAAGACATGCCATCAAATCACCAATGGACCTGTTGGTACGAAAACCATACTGCCGGTCATTAGGAAGTTTTCGTGTTTCGAGATATTTCATGAGCTGACGGTTTATCAGCGTTTCCATGACTTTGGAAAGAAGGGACGCAAGTGCAATGGGTCTGTAGGAGGAGAGGGAAGAAGATTCGCCCAGCCCATTCGGGACGGGCTAGACAAATTCTGTTTTCCATCTTCACGGAAAGAGTCCTAAAGAGTAGGATTGATGAAAAAGCTTACGCAGTGGTTTTGCCAGCGAGGAAGAACACCTTTTCAGAAGAAGGGGAGATATACCATCTGGACCAGAGGATTTGTGAATGTTGAGATCTTTAAGTACTTTTGCTACTACACGAGTGCGAAAGTGGATTCGTCCCATTGAAGATTCGACGCACTCAAGTGTAGGCGAAGACAAGCACAATCTGGGAGTGTTGAGCTGGCCGCAAAGAGTGCAGCAAAGAGCAAAGATCCAAAGAGCTAAAAGCTGGAATGTTATCGTAAATGAGCGTTGGAATGGAGGATAAGGCAGAATTTCTAATATTTTTGAGAAACGACCAAAAATTATTACAACCTTTGGGACATTGTCTCTAATTTTGGTCTTATTGAAATTTCACACGCTTGAAAAAGACGTTGCAGTCATTCCTGGCTCGCTTAAACTTTTTTCGGTTTTCCTCTGTTAGGTTGGTCTTGAAGGACCGAAAAAGCATTTGACTAACCCTAACAGCCTCTTTACAGCTCGAGTCGTACCACGCCTTTTCTTTTGGTTTGATACTCTTCATCCGATGAGGGATTAAGTTTCGCAATCCAAAGGGAATGGTGTCTGTGATCATATCAGCAGCTGCATCTACGTCGTTATCGAGGAAACACAACGACCAGTCAAAATTCTAAAGAAGCTGTTAAGACCGCTCCAGTTGGTTTCCCGTATACGGTTCTTTTAGGAACTTTTTCTCTAATTGTGTGGTGGGTGTACGAGAATTTAGCTGATATGACACACTAGTCTGACGCGCCTAGAGGGGAGAGCACATCAACGATGTACTTATCAGGGTGATAAGTTAAAAACAAGTCCAGGGTGTTGGCGGTATGACTATCAACGTCTGGTATTCGTGTGGGCTCATTTACAAGCTGGGTTAATTTATTTTCCGCAGCGAAGATCTCAACACACCGTCTTTCGGGTGTTGCCTGTCCCGAATGTCGGAGCCACTCAGAATTGTGTATATTGAAATCGCCCGTAATAACGATTTCAGTATGGGGATACAGGGATACAGAGATACAATTATTTGAATGGAGTTGGACAGCGCATCAAACTCGTTAAAGGTCGAGTTGCTGTCCAGTTTGGGACTTCTTTAAATAAAGCAGTGGTGGATGATTGAATTCTGGAGTTTGGTAACTCACATCCTTGAATCCTTTATGTACTAAATAAGTCAGGACAGTCAGCTTTCTCCTTCCTGTAAAGGGGACAACCAATTTTAGATTGTTGAATAAAAGCTTATTACTAGGGCACCAATCGTCGATCACGTCTTCTGTCACTAAATTGGATTGTCTACACAACTGCCAGCTGCAGTTTTGATCGTGCAATTTTTCGATTTCCTTGAGCTGCGAGTCTTTGTTCTCTTTACTGAATTTTGCTTTATTCCCTTTTCCTGACTCAATACTCTTCAGGCCCTGCTCTTGCCTTAAGCAAAGTAAAGATTTCATTTTATCTGCCGTCACCTCTTTCCGAGTTATGGCATCGTCATATTCCACGGGGATCGTTTCATGGGTTACTGGTGCCCTAAAACAAATTTGGTTTTTTTTTTTTATATTGAATCCACTAGGCGTTGGCAGCAGAAGGGGATGGTGAGTGTACGGCGGTAAGTTTTTCACACAGCTTCTTATTGTAGTTTCTAATTACACTAGGCAAGCTAACGCGAGCACCTTTAGTTTTTTTTTTCGTTAGACAGTCGGATTGTGAATTTGCGTGCGATTAGATAATAGTGAGAGTCGATGTTTGACGTTCCTAAACTGTATAGGATCAGGGTGATAGATGCGCACCTTCCATCTATTAGCACTTGGTCGATTTGATTGGAAATTTGACTATTTGAACATAGCCAAATTGCTTAGATCACAACTTAGTATGCGGCAAAATACCCCAATATTAGTTACATAATACTGGGTGGCGTAAACTAGAATCCACCTGATTTTGAAGGGAGTAGGAACCAAAAAATTGTCGCAGTCGACATTTGCAGTTCCAAAATCCATCTCTATCCATCCAATGTGTTGGAGCCAAATATTTTACGAAGCAGAACGTCAGTCTTGTTAGCGATTCAATACTCTAGACTGAGCCAGGCTGCTAGGGAATTTGATCTGCTAATTTTTGTGCAACTGCAAATTATGCTAGCTGGAACCCTCTATCTAGTTCACAGTCGTAAAGGCTGTTGTCTCAAATATTTCCCCAAAAACGTTTTTGCAACAGATTTACCGTTTTCCGAAGCTTCGTAAGTTCTCTCTTAGAGGTGAAATACTTTCTTGACAAAGTCTGCAGCTACTTCGGCTTTGACACTGAAACATGTCAGACTTGAGAATTCGTTTCTTATGCTATTTAAAGACAGGCAATCAGTTCTCTCTGCAATGTAAATGTCTCGACGTCTCGACTCAAATTTTGTAGTAGTGAAAGAATCCATCTACCTAAACTATAATAAAAGCCCAAGGAAGCCAGCGCCAAAATACAGTGTAGGCTTTAATTTACCCGCTATGGAGGAACCATCTAACTCTGAGCAAATGCTCACGACCCTGGAGACATATTGGAGATTTCATTTGATATACAGCATAAGAGCACAAACAGGAGGTTCGGTCTTTTGCAAAGTTCTTCTAGATATTGGCAAAGGAAAATACCCAGAGATTAATGTCAGCCTAGACATAGAAATTCCAACTGCTCGTTGTCAGATTATGATGTTTCTTGAAACTTTAATGTCGAAAATTTGTGATGGAATCCGCCATCACAATACAAAGGAAGATTCATGGTTGTGTGAGAGATCTATTGTATTCCAGCGTTTAGAAATGATCAAGTATGGTTGCTCAATAATCATATGTTCGAGAAAATGCCACGTCATTCAACATCTTACCTTATGGATAGGTATACAGAAGAAGCAGTACATTACCTACATAGATCTGAAAGTTGGCGTACGCATTATGCTGCGTTGCAATTTGAATCCACCGAAATTTTGCAATATTCAACTAACTATCATTGCGATGACTTCTGATAGGCAAAAACTTGAAAAAATGAACATTCACTGCAAAAAGGTGAAAATATCGCGGAGATGTTTTGTAGAATTCCTACTGCTTCTGGTCATCACCATATCACCAATAAATTTGAACATCACGGACAGGTTGGTGATGTAAAGATTCCAAGTCGTGCTCGCAAGGTCGGCCGAATTTATCGCCATCGCAGCTGAGAGTGTGGCTGAAAACCATATCCATTTCGAGACGATCACAGGAACTGGGCCTATCCGCAACAACTTTGCACTACATTTTGCATAAAGATCTTGGTCTACTAGCTTGCAAGATCCAGTAGACATAAGAATTGAAGCCAGCAGACCATACACAACGCCGTACTTGTGCTGAATGGGTGCTGGAAACATATGGACAAGATCATGACTTTTTAAACAAAATCATACTGATTGGTGAGGCTCATTTTTGGGTACATATACAAATAAAACTGTAGCATCCCAAAAACTCAAAAGAAATAGTGAAACAACCTCTCCATCAACAACGAGTTACAGTTTGGTGGGGTTTTTGGGCTTGCGGGGTCATTGGGCCATATTTTTTTACGAAAATTATGCTTTTGCGACCGCTTCAGGGAATGGATTGCATTACCGAACGATGTTGACTGACTTTTTTTTGCCTGAAATTGATACTATGAACGCGGATGATATTTATTTTCAGCAGGACAGCGGTACATGTTACACATCTGGTGAAACAAATTGGTGCTACAAATTTCCTGAACGCGGAGACTTCAATTAAACCAATTAAACAATTAAAATTACTAGAATTTTTCCTTTAAGGCTATGTTAAAGACAAAATTTACGCCAATGCTCCACCAACGATTCATTAGGATACCAACGAATTTGTATCTTAAAGCTTCTTCCAAACTGTTGACGTCCTTGCCTGGTGAACCATGAGCATTTTATGACATTCTGTCTCCAAACCACGCCCCATGACTCAATTTAAACTTTTGGTTAAATCACGCACATGATGGTATCCGGATTAGATTTAGCTTATTGACGTAACCGCTTAAGTGGAAATGTTCCTCGTCGCTCATGATGATTTCCGACGCAAAATCGTCCTCTGCGTTTTTGAGATTGAGAATGGCTTTACAGTAATTCACATGCGACTGACGGTCAGGAGGCATTAACTAATGCACGGTTTGTACTTTGTATGGGAACATGTGTAAATCTTTGACTAAAATTCTCTGTAGGGTCCGTCTGGTGATGTCCAATTGCGTGGCCCGTCGTCTGGTTGATGTTACTTCATTCTCAGTGACATCGGCAGCCGTAGCCGCGATATTCTCCGCCGAACGACCAGTCCGGTGGCGGCCACACCCTGCATGGTCTCCTGTAATTCCACTCTGTTCGAGTCTAGTAGCTAAGTACCAGAATGTTTGCCCAGTTGGCGCTACACGATTAAGAAATCGACGTCGAAATTCACACTGCGCTAACACCACCGACCGATTATTGGTCAAAAACATCGACATAATTATTCCACGCTCTTGCGGAGTATAACACTCCATTGCTTTTTTTTGTATACTGCAGCTGTCGAGTTCACAAATGTCAAATACGAATGACGTACGATGCCATTTGCAAAAGTTATACCATTTTCCTATAGGGTGCTTAATTTTGCGCCACCTGTTAGAAGCAGGCGTGTGTCCATTTCAGAACTATCCTACTTCTGGCCTAAACTCCAACCCCGAACCTAGAAAATGCTGGTTTACCAGGTTTGAGCTTATTCGATGCTTCTATTTTTAACATGGATTACTTGCGTGTTAGTCATATCTTTATAAAGGCTTACAATCTGGAGAATATCTACAGGCGTTACCATCTTCACTAACTTAGCTAAGATTATCCATCTCGATTGAACATTTGTATAATTTCCAGTACTTTAATCTGAGCTAACCTAAGATCACTGTAATACCCAATCCCATTCTTCTCACGTAGTTATTCTCGTGGTTCACATTGACGTCTATTTACTCACTTTTTACCTACTTTCTTTCATTTCCAGAGTTCAGCAAAAAAACTAAAAAATCCTAATGGCTTTCAGATAAAATATGGATTCCTAACATTATGGTAATGAATCATTGTTAGCACAAAATGCCGAAGTAATGACAACCAAACAGCGGTATACATAAAGCCAGACCTTATCCGTGAGCTACTTCATTGGTAAAACGATATATCTTTTCTAAATACTTAGGAGAAGAGAATCCAAAGCCACTGTCCATTCAAGTTGTTTGGTGCCATAGAACAACCAGAAACAACAACTTCCTCATGCCATCATCGATTCCATCATCATCGTCCTCCTCATCATTGTAGGCAATCTCCATCTATGGACTACTAAAATACGACAAACAATTCATCAACCGGACAAAGCGGATCGCTGTTTGAGGATCATAGGATTAAAATGGCGGCTTCAATTCTTCCTCCTCCAGTCAAAGGCATATCCATGGGTTAAAACAATCCGAATTGGTAAATAGAAAGTGCACGAGAACGGGAAGATCCTCTCCTGGCACGGCGAGCGGCAAACTCCCATATTCGCCCACAATTGATGGCGTATATCGAATTTATGAGATCGCCTTTTATCGATAAACGATCGTTCCAGATAGTATTTGATACTCGGCGAAAGGAGATACTCTAGGCACTGCAAGAAATCATAAATAATAGCGGATCGCCAAAGAAGCGCAGGCGAGGGTGGAGGTGGCGACGGTCGTGGTTGTGACGGTGGTGACGGTGGTGACGGTGGTGACGGTGGTGATGGCGGTGACGGTGGTGAATGTGGTGACGGTGGTGACGGTGGTGACGGTGGTGACGGTGGTGATAGCGGTGGCGGCATGGTACTTGTCCTCCTTTAGATGGTAGCTGCTTTCTTGAGATGGTGGAATAGGCTTTATGGGCCAACTGGGATCTGGGTGGCTTATTATTGTAGTTGACTGGATTTCGGATCCTGATGTTGCGACGACAATTGTGTTTACCAAAGATATTCGTACGCTACACTATTCCGCTTCTGGTATGGAATAACCTCACAGGCGCACGCGCGCAAATACAGAGGGGAGTGCTTAAGATGTCAGAGATTAGAAAGATGGCGGAAAGCGATGATGATGAATGGAATCGGATTGAGTCTCAACTTTGTTTGGTGTGAAATTGTAACAACTGTATGAACGGTGCATGGCAGTAGCTTAAGGCTTTGTACGAACCAAAGTTTACAGAGTTATTAACGATTGTATGGATATAAAGGGAGTGTATAGTCGCTGGGAGTATTTAATCATTTGACCTCACATCTGGTCTGCAAGTTAGAAAAATTTAGAAGATCGTAATGAAGTTGGAAAGTTGTGAGAAAGTCAAATGAATGTTGTTGGAAATGTTTCGGAGATTACGGTAAATATCATATTTAACTTTCCCAAGTCCAAATCAAATAACTTTAAAACTACTATTAGTGCCTCGAGAGCTTCTCAGATTTTATTCAGAAACTAACCAAGGTGACGGTGAAGAAGGCTAGTCCCAAAATGCGTCGGATGGTCACATACTTGTTTAATCATTGAGATAGAGTCCTCTCGTAGAAAAATGGGCTACAATTCTGAGGTTTCTAAAGGGTTTTTCTATTTTCATTTAGTGAAATATTTTGGCGCGACTTCGATGAGTTGTAAATATCAAGGGAGGAAATACTTTCCTTGGATGGTGATTTGAATGAGCAAAGAGTATGAAGTTGGCCATGGAGCAAACAGCAGGTACTGCAGAAGTCGACACCAGACCCAGCTAGAATACCATCTATGCTGGTAATAACAATTACAAAGTGATCCACTAAGTGACAGAATTGTTTATAAGGAAACCAGAGAAACTGACCAATTTAAGGAAAGAAAGAGCGTAGCTCTGGGCGCAAAGCATTGAAAGAATGACTGCAAGATACATTCGCTGTACATGTCCTCTGGCGACTGATGCGCAGTGTTCTGACTACGTTGATGTCGCTGTACAACTTGTATAGCTCGTCGTCGAATCTTCTCCTCCAAATCCCTCCCCCAAAGCAAACGAAACGTTTCGGTTTTTTCTCTAGAAGCGACTGAGTACATACTTCTGCGTCATAAAGTAGGACTGGGATGATCAAAGTCTTATATAGAGCCTCCTTGTTTTTCGAGATAGGGCCTTACTACTCAATTGCCTTCTTAGCCCAAAGAAACAGCGGTGGGCAATTTTCGTTCGTTCTATTTCTGCTAAGGTCTTCATGGTAGAATTTATGAGAGACCCAAGGTTGACAAAAGTCCCTTAATACCACGAAATTATAGCTGTGGACTGTGACGCTCTGTCCGATTCGTCGATTTTGTGTGTCCCTTCTTGTTGACAGCATATAAGTATTTGGTTTTGCACCTATTTACCTCCAGTGTTCACTTGTTTGCTTCGCACAATTCTTTCAAGTATGTGGTTAAAGAAGTTACATGACAGCGTGTCAATTTGTCTTGAACACTTTTGGACATCAAAGGTCTAGGTTAAGCCATTACCGGACCTTGGCAGAGCAGCATTCTTCATCGTCACTTTGCACAGACAGACAAATTTTGCAGAGATGCTAAAACTAGACATGGCTCCATACAGCTCGTCTCTATAAATGCAGTCATACGTGGCCTTAAAATCGATGAAAAGATGGTGGGTATCGAACTGGACATCTTGAGGTTATTTACGATCTGTCAGAGTGTGAATATTTTGTCGGCTGTGCACTTTTCTAGTCTGAAATCGCATTGATAGGGTCCAATCAAATGTTTCAATTCAAATGTTCAAATAATAGGGCAGAAAAGATTTATATGCAATGTTGACGAGACTTATAAGTCTATTGGCGTAGTTGAAGGGACTCCTTTTTTGTGGACTGATGATTCCATTCATCAGACATCGGTACACTCCTCTAAGGACCGCCTCAAACTTTTCAATATGAATGCGTTAGAAGAACGTAGGAATACTGCTGACATTCTTTTCATTCATCGACTTCCCTCAGGTTCCATCGGCTGCGCATCCATTTTAAACTCCATTTCCTTCAATGCTAACGCACGCAATCTACGTTGTCCTCGTCTCTTTTATCTACCGGTCCAACGCATTTCTCATGGTTCCAATAAACCCATCTCCCGAATGCTCCGAAAGGTCAACTCAAGCCTCTCCCTTTTTGATTTCCCCCTTAGCACTCCTCGTTTCCTTTGGTCCCTAGCTCGTAAGTCCTTCTGTTACTTTTTAGTCATAATGTTTAAATTAGATTAAGCTTGTATTAAGCCAATAAATGGGGACCTCAGCCCCCTTTTGGTTGCGGGAAATATCCGAAAACTTAGAAATCAATTGTAAGGAAAAGTTTTTATAATTCCAGGCTTGTTCTGCGTGTAGCAGCGACCCCGTTCAATTCATCGTTCCATTTTAAGTCAAGTTGTACGAGCATTATTTATCAAAGCATTCCACATGATTATTGGTATGTTTTGCTGTGGCAGATGGCATCAGTGCTGATTTGAGAATAGCGTATTATCCTGGGCTCCAACAAGTCGGCCTCCACAGTTAGTACAGTCCTTAGACAACTGCCTTCAGTTGCGTAATTCCAAGTTGGTCGGCTCTTTTCTTTAGTACGCGTCACTTAAGGGACGTCTTCCTCTTTGACTTTTACCGTAATTGCTGGTATATATTAGCACTATTTAATCAATTCGTGTTAATAATGGACATTCGTCTGCCCAGATTGATGCAACTGTGCAGCTAGTGTAGATCACTTTTAAATTTCCTCCCCCAAATCCAGTCAAAGTATATGGTACCACCAAAAACCACTCAAAATGAGTAACAATACTTTCGACCAAATCTGAGGAAAGAATTTGCTCTCTAATAAGCTCTAAGCCGTCTGGCTAAGCAGACCTTACGGCCTTAATCTTAGATATTGCTATAAGTATGTACTTACTTTTTTCGGATGAAAGAGGACACTGGTCCTCAACGTCCTACGTCCTAGTTGAATTGTTTACCGTGCCTGACGATGGAGTTTCCGGCTTCGAATACCTCATGAATAATCACAAACTGGGCCAGTACCTTGGATAGATGGAGATAGACATTTCGAAATCAGCAATTCATGTAGCGAATAAAGAAGTGGTCAATTCCGTTTGTAAGAGATCAGATCAGAAAAAGGTAAAAAAGCGCAATTGATGTCAAGTCATATTTACATAACTGGACGTCGATAGATTGACGCTAGTCAGTCTCTAACTCGAGCAATACCCAACTTTAAACTATTTGTAAAATAATATGAGCAAAGTGTGTTCAGCCTAACCCAGCCGAGAACTCAGAATACTTTTTGAACTGCTCGAATGACAGCGGTCGTTCCCTTCTAACGTATTTTGTGAAAACCTAACACACTTTGTCGCCCGCCTCATACTCCCCCTTGAGCTTGTCTTCAGATCAGTTAAGCTCACCGTCCTTCAATATATGGATACGCACGCCTTGTGGTTTGTTCTAAAAAAATCACTCAACCCTGGAGATCTTAAAATCGCAATCTACTATAATCTTACGATTGATCCATAATTGCAATGACATGGAGATTTTAGAAAGAAGTCGCAGTAAGGGGCTAATTTTTTTGAAACCCCATTCAGTTGATAATAAATAAGCAACATTCACCAACATCTAAAAATGCGCATATCGCTGAAGCAATCAAGTTTATCAAAATCAGATGAAAATATTCGCATCTATAGTTACTTTGAGAGAATGGTTCTCTCAATGGAATGGAAAGTTTAAGCCACATTCGTCTATTCAGAAGGGTTCAAATTCATCGGCTTTTATGGTCGGGATATCTTAATTGAATTAATACCAATATCTCGAGTGCGTATAAACAATTACAACAAGACAACGAAATAGAGGCAGAGCCCACCTTGGGTGATGCTTTTATGTGGAAAAGGACTTCAACAAGCTACATAAGCCACTCCGTGTTTATTATGAGAATAGCTACAGACGGCAGAAAAACGAGAAGTCTTTAATATACTATAGTGCCGCCAGAATAGGAGAAAAGTTCCCCATAGGAGACCCCTCTTTGTGCACAGCTCCTAACTAAGGTCCTCAGTTAAAGCACATGACACCAGTTCTTACTGACACCGAAGATGTGGAATCCAAAATAGGCGATACAAATTTTTCTAGATTTGTACCTCGTTCTTAAGCATTCTTACTCATAACAAGCGATAATTGCCTAAAACTCAAGGACATGGTTAGTAAAAGATAAAACATTTGTCATTTTGAATGCCTGATGACTTTTCCCGATACGAGTATGTATGCCTAACCCGGACGTATATTGCACATAATTCAACCGTCTTAAGGGGGAAAATCAGAATAATCTGCTTCCGGTGACACTGACGGTAACATTGTCCCCACTTTACATTAAAATTTGCAAAAAAAGAAACTGCCACGGTGAACTATCTAGATATCAATGTAGATATCTACCTCCTGACTTACGTTTAACTGTCACCGCTAACCCACATATGAGTCTACTCGCGTAGACTCGAGTCCTCCTTGGTGTCGATATTCCTTCTGAATATGTACATCCACTCTAAACTGATTTTTTACCTCGTGCAATATCGATGTGGCAAGCATCTGTACATTAATATTCGATTTGAAATATCTGTCAAAGGATTTCATCCCTCCTTTAACTTACTCATCACCTTACATGCCTTTAATGTTCAAAAAGGAAACAGAAAATCCTACACATTTGTAACACTTCCTAATCGAGCTTATACCATCTCAATCTTTGCCTGCGTCATGTTGATCCTGCATACCAATTTCCTGTACCCCCTTACACCACCGCTACCCACTCAATCGAACGCGCGTCACAATTGTAATATCCCCACCTGATTGTTATCTTATGATGCCACACAAGCCCCTGAAAAGGATTTGCTTACTTCTTTTCTACCCGTTTAACAAGCCAACGCAATAAATCACACCTATCTACTCGTACCTCTACGGCCTACCCCATAGTACCTACTGCAGCAGCAGCAGCAGCAGCAGCATCAGCAATCTTTTCTCACATAAAGGAAGCATTAAGCCTCACCTAAGATGATATCCACTCTACATCAGCCAACTATGCAAAGTACATATCATCGAAGAGGGGTTAGGGCAGGGTAAGAAAGAACCATTTTTGGCCTCCACACACAGGTGTATCATCATCCGATAAGGCAAGACCACCATCCAAAACATTAAAATGACATTTAATGCGTATTAAGAAAGCCTACACGAGTTTTCCGCGGCAAAGAAACAAAACACAACACCAGCGACACCAAAAGACATCAAAAGACACCAAAACGACATTGCAAAGCCACAGAAACTGTCATTTACCGCGATAAGATGACATTCGAATACGAAAACGAATTCGAATACGATTGCGATTGCGGATAGGTGTGTGTCTGCGATAAGTTGAGTCACAGGGCGTGCAATAAGTCACCACGAATGCAAATCTCCGCTTAAATGTCAAAAGTCCGTCCCCCTGAAATGACGGAAAGATTTCCATTAAAGATACACGGAAACATGCACGGACCCTGATCTCATTAACAAAAGCCCACGCGTCCAGCATCACAGATTAAGGAACACTGCTTTTCAGCACCTCTACAATCACCAGGAATTCGATACAATTCGTTTCAATTTAAAAGCCGCGCCAGCCGTTCGCCTGTCAACATGGCGCACCACATAGCTGTCAGATGTGCGCGCTGACAGTAATTCGATCGATGGCGTGCGAGGTACGAGTAGTGAGTACCCGACTCACCCTCGTGTCTGCGTTAGGAAGAAGGATTAATTGTTACACCGCATCGATCGACAATCACTCGCGCACATCTCCACGATAATTGACAAATGACAGACAGTCACAGATGTGACATATCAGCGTTGCGCTGCGCCGATTGTGGCTAGCGAATGCGCGTCAACCTTAAGCCGATTATCGTGTCGAACAATTGACACTTGGCGCGCTTATAAAACGATACAACCAAATGGCTGTTACGAATGCTTGACTGTCGGGCGGTAATTCACGCGGTGACTATACTTGGAGATGAGAACCATGTGCCCATAGTAGGAACAATTGACAGCCACAGACTGGCTGTCAGACATCGAAATGGATTTGACTAATTTTCTCCATTTGACGAAATGTACCGAAGCAAAAGTGAAGTTGAAAGTGCAGATATAGTTACACAGTGCAGATAGTACAGATAGTGGGGATAGTGGCCGTAAACGAATAGTGACTCTCGACTGCGTTTCACTATTCGATGTGATGCAGCTTGACATGACATCAGGTGAAGATTGAGTGACTGATGGGTGCATTAAGTCAGAAGAAGTAGGAGGCGGTTCTAGAATTGAAAGATTGAAAAGCGAGTTCCTAAGTGGATTGGAGTAGTGTGGTGTCTGGTCTTTGGCAGTGCCTGGATGGCAAATTGGTTGCTGATTGGATTTGGACACACCTCAATAGTGATTGGATGCATAACGATGTAATGGCAAGCGATTGCAACTTCTGACCATACATAGAAGGTGAGGTACTCGTGTAGATAGAAGGTGAGAGGTGATTTAGCTACTTGATGTCTGCAGAGGTAGTCGGAGTGCTCGTAAATCGTGGCTTTGCATATTGGAAATGTGTGGTTTTGATGAAATTTGCAGGCAGGCTTTTCAATAATATGCCTCACGGACTCGTATGCACGTTTTATGGTGCTGCTGTTCTAAAGGATTTTCTGGTTTTTATTCTCTTTGATTTCTTCCTATTGATGCCTTCAGTTGAACATTTGTCAAATTATTGCTTGACTTGGTAATTGGCAGGAGTGTGTTCGTTCATTGACCCAAAAGGATGAATTAACCTGTTGAACTGTTGGATAATTAAGATAACTTCATACTTTTGGTACATATTTGGATTGCTGGTATATAAGTTTTTTAAATAAATTTAAAACCCGATAGCAGGAAAGTCTTCATCGATTGATTTTATCTACACAGTAACTTAACCGCCTCCAAGTAGCTCTCATCGGATTAATTCCCTACTGCTGCTGGAACCAAGAAAGCTGGAGGAATGCCTTGTCTAATGAATTCGGAACAACAAGGGTGCCAAAATATTGAATGGCAATTGCAATGGAGGTTCTGACGGAGAGCTTATTTTTGTTCGCGGAATTACCTACTTAATAATAAATTATTGTTTCATTTCCGGAGATTGGCATTTTCTACTTCATAGTTTTCGTGTAGGGGTAGGCACGTGCTTGGACCACATGCCGCTAGAAATAATTTGTAGAAGGTCAAAAGACACCATAACAACTTAAATATGGGACTTAGCATATTGAACGCGTCGAAAGCCTCTACAACTGTGGAAGGGCAACTCCACCAAACAGTTCACCAGCAAATAAAAATTTGTGGAAACGACAGAGGTTCGACTGCGAGCACTTAAGAGCAAGAGAACAATCATTTGCGCTTCTAAGGATATTAAGAAAGCGCAAATCTAACGTTTTTAAATCGCTTTGTGGAGCAAATAAACGTTTTAAGCATCTTTGCTTTGCAAAAAAAGACGGGCAGTGATCATCAAATTATTGGGCTAGTAAGTAACTCAAGCTCCTTGGCAGAGTTTTGGAGAGCCGTGAAGCATCTAAAGATATATAAATTCTGATCAGGCCTTTGTTAAAAGCGCCACTACTCAAGGATCAGTTTAACATTCTTCTCAACAATGCCTGTAGTACATTACTAATTCAATATGCCGCCCCACTGTTTTCACGCGAGTCTTTGAATAAGCCATTTACAACCTGGAGGGTACAAAAAGTCGTACAATATGTCAAGGCACATAAAATCTTCGGCGATCCGAATGACCCATGGGGGTTTTACACGTGCTAACCATGGAGTTAAGAATTAGAATTTTCGAAAAGGCAAGCGGCCTTCAATCTTAATGAGCAGGACGCACTTTTCTATAAACTGTATAAGGTCGCAATTTTGAGTAAAATTATCGGCATAATAAAAGCATTGTATCATACGTGTGGGACAATACCTGCGGAATGTCTATCATGGTCGGGGGCGAAGCAGGAAGGTATCTTGAGTACGTTGCTGTTCATTAATTCATTAACGATTAGGAGGGGGAATTAATCTAAGTTTTACAAGAATTAATGGGCTATAGCATGCGGATGAAATTGTCTTCTTCCACGAGTTAATATCGAAAAATTTATTTTCGCTCAAAGGCTTTAGCGTTCCCTTAAGATGTTTGCACACGGAGGGAAAAAGAAGGATATTGATGCACGTTGGTCTTAAATGTTTGCAAGTTGTAATAACTAGGAAATAGAGAGCTCGGCTGGGCATTCCATAAGCGAGCTGTACGGCTTAGAAAAGAATCAAGATATTTTAGAGAACGTCCGAAAGTGAGCTTGAGGGCATACTGATGAGTATTTCTACTGAAACGAATGTTATCGTTAAAAATTTGAAGGGGCGGAATGCCGCTGGCGATTTCTATGGAGCACTGGTTATCCAAATAGCGATAGAATAAGGTAAGGTAGGAGATATTACGTCTTGAAACCATCTAAAACAAAGAGCCTGATGCCAAACTCTATCAAATGCCTTAGAAATATCGGGAGCAACTATCTTGGTCACACCAGATTGATGTACGCTTTGGTTCCACCTTTCGGTGAGTACCATAAACCATTGAGAAATTTTCGTGTTTCGAGAAATTTATTTCATAAGCTGACGGTTTATCAGTGTTTCTATGATCCTGAAGTGAAGGGACGTATGTACAATGGATCCGTAGGAGAAGAAGGAAGGAGATTCGCCTTTTTTGATCTAATAATTTTTGATGAAAAAGCTTATGCAGTGGTTTTGCCAGCGTGGAGGAACACGTTTCTGAAGAAGGGGGATATACCATCTGGACCAGTAGATTTGTATATGTTAAGACCCTTAAGCACACTTGCTATTAGTACAAAGTGGCGCAAAAGTTGTCATCCGATGTTCTTTGATTGTACTTTTTTTATGAATGAACAATTTCAGTTCTGCTTTTGGATTATGTTTACTTAATGTATGGAATTTTTTGCCATTAAGTCGTAAAAATGATATCGGCTAAGTGGCCAAATTGATGACCATTCAGACCCGATTTGTGGCATTTTCCATCAGAACTTTCGGCGATATGTCGTCGGATATTCTCTTTGTGGGATTCAAGAGGAGGAGGCTTGTTGACATAGACTCGTGACTTCAAAAAACCCTACAAAAAGAAGTCTAGAAGGGTTAAATCAGGCGATCTGACCGGCCAGTGCAAATCGCCAAAACAAGAAATTCGGCGACGCGGAAATGCAGCCTTCAGAATTTATGTTGTGCGCCGTTGCTCCATCCTAATCAAACCACATGTTCTCCAGTCCCAATTCATCTAATTGATGAAGGAGAATGTCGATGAGCATGACTCTGCAGTAACTTTGAGCGGGTGTAATGGCTCTTCGTGGCTTATACGCGGATTTGCGATAATTTTGCTTATTCACATATCCACAGAGATGGAAATGGGCCTCATCGCACTTGATGATTTTCAATGAAAAACAGTCCCCCTCGTGGGCGAGAATCAGTATGGCTTGACTGTAGGGTACATGCGCTTGGCGGTCAGTAGCTGATAGCTGATGCACTGTGTGCACTTTGTAAGGGACCATCCTACAGCCCTTCACCAAAATTCATTGCAAAGACCGCCGATTGATGCACGTCGTCTGATCGATACTCCGGGGTCCTATGCGACATTTTTTATTTTTTTTTAATAATTTTCGCGCGCTCAAGGGATTTAGGCACCCTTAATATGCTTGCACCCAGCGCGGGCGAAGGTAAAGTCAGGGAGAATAGAACGAGAGGTACCGGTGAACGTTGGTTTTAAATGTTTGCAGGTTATTATTACTAGGTAATAAAGAGCGAGTCAGGGCATTCCATAAGCGAGTTGTACGCCTTAGGAACGAATCACGATATTTTAGAGTACGTCCGAGAGTGGACATGAGGGTATACTGATGAGCATTCATAGCGAGACGGGTGTTACGGTTAAAAGTTTGAAGGGGCGGAATGCTATTGGCGATTTCTACGGAGCAATGGTGAGGAAAATAGCGATAAAACAGAGTGAGACACGGGACATTACGTCGGTGTTCGAGGGTGTCCATTGTTTGAGTGATATTACATAGTATTACCTATGATTCTTATCGCACGGTTTTGAAACCTATCTAGCAGGTGCAGAGATGTTTTGGGCGCACCCGACCAGATGTGGGAATTGTACTCCAATGTCGGGCGGATAAACGCCTTATAAATTGAGGCCAGATCAGAGGGAGTGAAATACTTCTTACATCGCTTGAGGAAACCTAGACATTTTGCAGCGTTTTTGACGACACCGAATATGTGATTATTCCAACTTAAGTTTTCATTGATACACATACCGGGAATGGAAAGTTTATCGGTTTCGACGATGCAAGTGCCATTCATGGATAACGGCTGGGTGTTTAACGACAGCAGACAGCATTGTGTCTTGGAAGCATTAAATTCTACTCTGTTAGTGGTTCCCCAATTAGTTATGAATATCAGAATTTAATGAGCTTAACATGCGCTGCCGTTCCCGTGCTACAGCCGAAGAACTGGGACGTGCGTCCGGGAACGAATATGAAAAGCAGAGAGTACTGTCTTGTTGACGAGAGTATATATATTGGATTGCATAGAAGTAGCAGACAAAAAATCGTTGATGAAAATTAAAAAGAATGTTGGAGATAGAACGGAGCCATGATTCACACCAGCATTTATTTTGTGAATATCTGACTTGAAACCATCCAAGACAACTTGAATTGAACGTTCCGAAAGGTAAATTCTAATCCATTGAAGAAGAGAGTCGTCGATACCAAGAGCACGCGTTTTCGACAAGAGAGCCTGTGAAATGCCTTAGAAATATCAAGTGCAACTATCTTGCTTTCGCCAGATTGATGTACGCCTTGGTTCCACTTTTCGGTGAGACATGCCATCAAATCACCAGTGGACCTGTTGCTACGAAAACCATATTGGCGGTCATTGAGAAGTTTTCGTGTTTCGAGATATTTCATGAGCTGACGGTTTATCAGCATTTCGTTGACCTTGGAAAGAAGGGACGAAAGTGCAATAGGTCTGAAGGAGGAGAGAAAGGAAGTTTCGCCTTTTTTATGGACGTACTAGACAAATACTGTTTTCCATCTTCTCGGAAAGAGGCTAGGATTGATGAAAAAGCTTACGCAGTGGTTTTGCCAGCGTAGAAGAACACCTCTTCCGAAGAAGAGGAGATATACCATCTGGACTAGCGGATTTATGTATGTTGATATCTTTAAGTACACTTGATACTGCACTAATCCGAATGGGGATTCGTCCCATTGAAGATTCGCCGCATGAGGAGACTAAGCACAATCTGGGAGTGTTGAGCTGGCCGCAAAGAGTGTAGCATGCAGATTGGCCTTGTCCAAAGAGTTGACAGCTGGAATGTCATGGTTAATGAGCGTTGGGATGGAGGATGAGGGAGAATTTCTAATATTTTTGACGAACAATCACAAAATTTTACTGCCTTTGGGACATTGTAGTAGTTTTTGCCTCACTTTTTGGTGTTATTGGAATTTTATACGTTTAAGAAAGACGTTGTAGTCACTCCTGGCTCGTTTAAACTTTTTTCGGATTTTCTCTGTTGGGTTGGTTTTGAAGGATCGAAAAAACATTTCTCTAGCTCTGACAGCCGTTTTACACCTCGAGTCGTACCACGCTTTTTCTTTTGGTTTGATACTCTTCATCCGATGAGGGATTAAGTTTCTCAATCCAAAGGGAATGGTGTCTGTGATCATATCAGCAGCTGCATCTACGTCGTTATCGAGGAAACACAACGACCAGTCAAAATTCTAAAGAAGCTGTTAATACCGCTTCGTTGGCTTTCTCGTATTTCCATAAAGTTCTTTGACGAACCTTTTCTCTAACTGTGTGGTCAGTGTACGAGAAATTAGCTGATATGACACAGTGGTCCAGCGAGCCTAGAGGGAGTAGCACATCGACCCTGCGCTTGGCGGTATGACTGTTAACATCAGGTGTAGGCGTGGGCTCATTCACAAGCTTGGTCAAGTTGTTTTCTGCAGTGAATATCTCAACACATCGCTCTTCAGGTGCCGTGGTTATGGTAGTTAGATGAGGTGGTGGCAAGTACTCCCGCTATGAAAAGTGGTGGTATCAAGTTGAAATGGTTGAAATTGTCTTGAATGTAAATACCTGAGAATTCTGATATTGCCCTACCTCATTATGAGAAAACATCTGGAGGGTAAGATAACTGAAACTAAGCGTACACTCTTATCTGCATGGGGCCGCGTTTTCCACAGCAACTACACAGCTTATAGCTCGAAGCAAAAATAATTTCGATCAAACTCCATTTCAATACTTTTGTACTGTGCTCAAGTTTGGCGATACCGCTCCTTCGGGGAGCGGAGAGGTGAAGAAATTTCTACACTATATCATGAAGCTTATTTGCCGATTAACAACAAACACGTGCTATTACATGTTTCATCTATTAGCAACCAGGACATCAGCAATGTTTTTACACACATTGAAGATGCATCTCGACAATGTGGTTAACAGGATGGCTATGGAGGAAGTAAGGTTGCCAGGATAGTACCATCGCATATCATATTAATAAAAAATTTAATACACCTTATTCCAATTTTAGGTATTCCCTTCAAATATACATTTTTAATTCCATCAAGACCAGCTGATTGTTTTACGAGGGCGGGTCAATAAGTCCGTGACTTTTACTGAAACAGCAACTGCTCCTGTCAACAGGTATCTGTCAGTTGACTCCTGTCAAAATTTAAACTTGCTGCGTCAGTTAGTTTGTGTTTGACAGCTATTTTTATCAGACTACTCACTAATTTGAGGAGAAAATGGAAAAAAGTGAATTTCGTGTGCTTATTAAGCATTATTTCTTGCGAAAAAAAACCATTACCGAGACCAAGGCTAAGCTTGATAAATACTATGGGGACTCTGCACCATCTGTAAAAAAGTGGTTTACTGAATTTCGTTGTGGCCGTACAAGCACTGAAGATGCCGAACGTCCTGGACGCCCAGTTGAGGTCTCTACACCCGAAACAATCGAAAAAATTCACGATATGGTGTTGGCCGACCGAAGATTGAAAGTGCGAGAGATTGTGGAAGCCGTAGGGATCTCGCATGGCTCAGTGGTTTCAATTTTGAATGATCACTTGGGCATGAGAAAGCTTTCCGCAAGATGGGTGCCGCGTTTGCTCACAGTCGACCACAAACGCAATCGTGTAACAACTTCACAGGAAGGTTTGGCGTTGTTTAATCGCAATATGGAGGAGTTTTTGCGCCGTTTTGTAACCGTGGACGAAATATGGATCCATCACAACAAACAACAGTCAAAACAGTGGGTTTCTAAGGGTGAATCGGCGCCAAAGAAGGCCAAGGTGGGTTTGTCAGCCAATAAAGTTATGGCGACTGTTTTTTGGGATGCACGCGGGATAATCCACATTGACTACCTTCAAAAGGGAAGAACAATCAATGGGGAATATTATGCCAACTTATTGGACCGATTCAATGACGATTTGAAAAAAAAACGACCTCATTTGGCCAAGAAAAAAGTTCTTTTCCACCAAGACAATGCAAGGGTGCACACATGTGCAGTTGCCATGGCAAAAATCCATGAATTGGGCTATGAATTGCTCCCTCATCCACCCTATTCTCCAGATTTGGCTCCGAGCGACTACTTCTTGTTCCCAAACCTGAAAAAATGGCTTGGTGGAAAAAGATTTGACTCCAATGATGAAGTCATCTCGCAAACAAAGGCCTATTTTGAGGACCTCGACAAATCATTTTTTTTGGAAGGGATAAAAAAATTGGAGAAGCGTTGGACAAAGTGTATAGAGCTCAAGGGAGACTACGTTGAAAAATAAAATTATTTTTTTATCAAAAAATCTGTGTTTTAATCCAAAAGTCACGTACTTATTGACCCGCCCGCGTACCTTTAGCCTTAAAACTTAATGTCATCTTCCTTAACAAAAGCATTTGTCGGGGTTTCTGCGTAGGATACACTAAACTCACTCATTTTATCATTAACGACCCGTGTTGTGACCGGGTCACTTAGGTGTTCGGACACTGAGTGATTCTTGACAAAGTTGGAGGTGGACTCATTCATTTAACAAGATCACTGTATATTTTTTGGAAAGGTGGAATTTGTCTATTTTCGTTCTTGATTATCTTGAAGATATTCCAAAAAGTTTAGCATTCTTTTCCAAACTCTGATGCTCCTTATTCCAGCTTTTGTTTCGTTCCAGATTTATAAGTACTGAAATTAGCTTATTAACAAATTTTTAAAAGTTGTGTGATGGTATCGCTGCCAATTTCTTCTTGATATATTTGTAGATTTAATTATATCTAAAATTTATCTTGGAATGTATTTCCTGTTAATTTTTGTATTTTTTAATTAACTGAACTCTAAATACGGTGAGTGTTGCACTAAGAGAAAACACGTCTTACGTTTGTAAGTTGAAAAGACGAACTGTATTTCTAGCAGAATAAGTGTACTGTACAGATCATTAGAAAACTGTAATCATTTACATAAGAATTCATAGTGGTAATAATATAAGAGAGCAATAGTAGAATGACAAAATTGCAATTTAATCACACAGGGTGGTTCACAGGTTTTTTTCTTTTTTTTTTAACAAAATAAACTAATTATTTTAACAGTGAGAAAATTGCGCCACTATAGAGTCAATATCTTCTATACAACTGATGTTTTCGAGATTTGGATTTAGCTGCAGGACTTAGTTGACTTAGTTAGTTCAGATGGCTAAGCCACGTTAGACATATGAATACTAACGCTACTGACTGATATCTTCGAATCCATCACAGAGTGATAAAGTTGGAAATGAAGACCTCATCTAGGATAGCGGGATCAATTGAAAGGAGTTAACGTAAGGTTCCACTAAATAAAAATAATATAGGATACCCTTGCTTGTACTGCCACTTAGATTAATATATTTTAAGTATAGTAAGAGAGCACACTCATCGTGTGAACTTACTTCCAACAACGGACAAGTTACATATTCAAGAATTACCACCAACAGTAAATACATAGTCGCCTTGAAGACAAAACCATGCCAAAGTCTGGAATACCAATTTTCTGAACAATATCCCAGAGTCATAATTCAGCCTGTCAGTCAAGATTTATCAAATGCAATGGAATTTGTCTTCCCTGACTTCTTGGTCATAAAACTGTTACAAAAATCAAAATGATTGATAACAAAAATTAAGCCGCGGCTCATAGAGATCCCAAGGAAAATGAATCAATTTCCAAATAAACAGAACATACGCTCGTGTATTAATCCAAGTTACCATTCCCTGGAAACTAATTACAAGACCAGCTGCAGAATTATAGCAGCAGAAACAGCTTGTACTATTTAAATCCTTTCTCTAGAACTGAGTCATTGCTAAAGCAAAAAAAAACTACATTGGTTATAAGAATATCTGTAGTCCTACGGTGTACCGTTTTGCTAGAGTAGGAACCGCTTAGACACATCCCATATTCTAATGCGGTGGCACGTTCCTAAGAACTAACAAAACAATTCTAGTTGGTGATCAAAAAATCTTTACTGTTTTTCTAATATTTAACGAAATGAGGAACTCTTAAAAAAATCTTCCTAGAAGGATAAGAAGATGCCGTAATCCGTTGGGATAACTAAGCGCAAAAATTCGAAATAAATTGGCATTTGAAAAATTGTTTCACAATCCCACGCTACTATCGCTGACTTTGTGCTTGAATAGATTTCATTTTGATAAATGTATCGTTATTCACTTGAGAGCACTATTTGAATATTGTTTACCATCCCCGTTCATCAATTCATAGATAAGATAATCTTAAAACCTACCCCAACCACTGCTGAAGATAGGAAGGAGAATAATCCTAGAAAAGGCATCATCAATATTGCCCTTCGCTACCAATCACTAACGCCGATACTACCACACCCTCATCATTCGCTATTCCTTGGGCCGACCGAAAACATTTATTATCCTTCTCCTGTCGAACGCCGGAATCAAATCACATTTGAACCCACCTAGATTCTACCTTCGCTACCCTCGACCAAGTCCTTAAAGTGGCGGCATACCAGGCCGCCAATCTTCCGCAAAAATGCTCTACAAATTCGATGGTGGCGTTGTTGTTGATTTATTATAGACGAGAGCGACTACTCCTCGGATCAAGGGATTGGAGAGAGATTCGTACTTTTAGTAGCCTACCATCACGATACTGATTCAAGCCATCCTCAGAACTCCCTCCGCCCATCTGCTGAATGATGAATGGCCTGGAAAAGTGTTATTATACCAACACACCAGCCAGCAAGATTGAATATTTTATTCGCAAACTATCGATATCGTCTTACCATAAAAAAAAGAGTAGTAGGGAGCTACCTTTGCATGTTGAAAATTCAACTTTGACTTGGAATTGGGATTGGGATTGAAGCAACCACCTTGCATGTTCCTTATTTATAAGATCAACTGAGCGGCACCATGTTTACTTGTGCACTGAATACCTTCGTAAGTTCTTTCTTTTTAGAATGTGCATATCTAATGGTAGGGTATCAGGGCCGATCTGGTCGATAAACCTACCATTTGACTTGTCCTTTCTGTGCTCGTACGGATACATAATTTTGTGCTGTACTCACTTGACAGTTAACAGAAGGGAAAACACGAAATCCAAGATGGTAAAAATAAACAACCACCGCTCCGGAAAGAAAGTCTGGTGTAAATAAACAAAAGCGCAAAACTACTGCAAGTAACGGTGTACGGATACGGGAAAATATTGCCAACAATCAACTGGAACCACTTCCGTTTTTGGAAACTTTAGAAATTATGAACAACCTGCCAATGGGTTCACTCAATCGAGGTGGTAAGAGTAGTTCTCGATTGAAACTGGCTACTGAAGTAGCGAATACTTGCAGCCAACTAGTCTTCGTACTGCCGTGGGGTCTATTGATTTATGTCGGCGGTCTCTTCGAGGTTATATTGGTTTCTATGATTTATTTTTATGAGAGGTTATGGGTTGCATTGAATTTAACTTGTTTACTGTAGCTAGATAGAGATATAACCACTGGGGTGGTCTATAACGGTCGCGATAGTGGCTGCGTTGCTGCAAATAAACATCAATTGAGAGCTAGGGAAAAGTGCAACTAGGATATTCAAGTGATGTTGTGTTAATATTCCAGACAATTTAAAGTCGTTTTAAAATGCAGTAAATGATGTGAAATTAAATAGTTGAAGGTCTACTTTAAAGTCGAATTTATCCAACTTTAACAAAGTTTCATGGGATTAAGGAGGAACATCCTGCGAATAAGGAGAATATGATTCGACTTCAATACTTTGAGAACCTTGTGAATGCTCTGCTCCGGGATTCTACTTGGATAGGGTTATACTACCTAATAATAATGAGAGGATGCTAACAGTTATGGACTAAGAAAAACAACGACCGTGGACGTAAGCGACGACTTTTACAATGAGCACATGTAAATGCCACGAAAATGAAGCCCTCAAAAGGATGCTCTTTTGGTTTCTATATAGTCCGTGACATTATCATCTACAATGCCGTATTTTATCGACACAGGGCTTGCTATAATGACATCTTTTTTTCACCTAATTTAAGACAAACTCTTTAGAGCATATCATCAGCTAAAGGGTAACCGGATGAGTCAATTTTCATTTGCGTTAATATCCTCCTGGCACGGATGGCATTTTATCGATAGTCTGTAAGAAGTATCTGCAATAGTTATAAATAGATTGTATATCCCAAGCTCTGCTTCACACTGGGATATACGGCTATGCCTATGGAGAAAAGTGAGGGTAGCAGTTGCATCTTCGGCAGGGAAACTAGAACATACAGCGGCTTTCTGATACAAGACCTATTTCTCGTTGTTCTCATCAGCAATGTCAGCAAATAAGGAGCTCACTTTTATCATGGTCAAGCCTGACGGCGTCCAGCGAAAAATTGTTGGTAAGATCATCGAACGTTTCGAGCAGAAGGGCTTCAAATTGGTCGCCATGAAATTCATGTGGGCTTCTAAGGACTTGCGGAGAAGAGCTGTCTAGCCGCCCATTCTTCCCCGTTTTGGATTATTACATGAACTCTGGACGATTAGTTCCAATGGGAAGGTTTGAACGTCGTCAAGACTGGCCGCCAGATGATGGGTGCCACCAATCCAGCTGACCCGGAACCATTCGTAGAGATTTCTGCATCCAAGTTAGACGCAATATCATCTACGGTTTCGACGCTGTCGAATCGGCCAACAAGGAAATCGCCATATGGTTCATCGACAATGAACTAGTTTCGTGGGCTCCAGCTGCTGATAACTGGGTCTACCCCTGGAGTCGAACATATTCGTCATTCTTAGTATTAAGCTGATAAAACTGTCGAAGTATTTCCAACAAACTTTATAACAAAACAAAAACAACGGCAAAAAAATCAAGAAAACAAAAGCTCTTGGATGCCTACCATTATTCGAAGCTGTGGCCAACTCTGCGGTTCACAGCTTAGTCCAGTCTAGAGTCAACTTATAACTAACAAGCGTCTTCAGTTGGCATGATCTCTTGGTAGCTGCCCCCAGTGCTAAACTCCAAGCTGTTTGAGATCACATTCTACTTTCGTGCACCTTCTTAGATGTGGTCGTCCTCTGTTGCGACCTCCCTTTGCGCGCAGCTGTGGTATCTAGTTCATTCAACATGGTCTAGACCATACACTTGGTGGCTGAAAAATCACCCCCATTCCCCGTCAATACCAACGAGACCGAAAACCAGGCGCAATAACTCTTCCATCCAGTTTGGTCTCACGAAAGGGGCCTATTGGTCTCCAGAGAGAATGATGACATTCTGGGCGTCGTCAGTGGTGTGCGTTCTTTTCTGATGCGAGCTTGTTTTGACTCATTTTTGGCACTTTCGCTTCAAAGATCAAGAAAGCTTCATTGACGACTCACTCTGTAGGTTCAATCATACCAATATCATCCACGTATACAAGTAAGTGTGCGGATTAAAACAAGATCTTGCCCGTTCTCTGGGTCAGTGCAATTCGGCTAATCCCTTTTAGGGCAATGTTAAAAAGGTCACATGACAGCGGCTCGCCCTGTTTAAAACCTTTCTTGACATTGAATGCCTGGATTAATTCCTAACAGATCTTAATGGAGCAGCGAGAATTCTCCATAGTCATCCTGCAGCAGTGATGTACAAATTAGACATGGCATTGTATAGCACGTCCCTACACACTCTGTCAGTGTTAATATTTGATCGGAACTGAACTTTCTTGGGATGTAATCCCACTGTTATGAACCAACCAGATTGTTCATGAATGGTTTAATGCACTCACATATTACCGCAGATAAGATCTCATAGGTGATGTTTAGGAGACTTATTCTTCGGATAAACTAGGCTCAAATTCTGACTATTTCCTTTAAATAATGCATGTTCCCAACTAAGTCATCTCCAGCTGCTATGAATAGGTCAACGGGCGTCCTCTCCGCCAGGAGCCCCATTCGATCTTACGCTCGATATCGTTATCTTACCAACGTCTAGGTCAGGTGGACGGAATTCTCTGTCGTCTTTATTTAGGGTGACTGGTTCATCTGCCTGACCATCACCGCTGTTACATAGTCTGCAGAAGTAATCTTTCTAGACCAACTTTGCAGGCTTCTATTTCAGATTTGCGGTTCTCAACAATACTATTTAAAAAGGGATCAGGCGAAACAGTACTGTATAACGTGGTAGGGATAATAAAGATTAGTCTCCACCGTAAGAAATTTAAATTAGCAGCATTTCTGGACGAAGGAAAATCAGAGAAGCCCTTGAAGCAGATGATGTTTTTATTAAATGAAAAATAGAAAATTGCTGCCGAGGTCTCTGGCTTTAATCGAAACAGTTACTGAAACAAATTGTTCTCCTCAAACAAGATCTCTGGTTCCAGATCAACAATGCTAGAGGATCATGAAATCCCTTAGGCGGATGATTTCGACAGGAAGTTTAACCTACTCACGATAGCATTAGGAAAGCCCACATTGAGCTTTTCATCTGAATGAGAGCAGCATATATGTATGTACAGCGTATTATATCTTAGGTCGACTTTGTTTGGTTGTTATTTTCCAAATCATGTTTGACAGTCGGCATATAATGAAGTGGAGTTAATGCGGATTAACGCTTCCAGACCTATTTTTCAATGATAGCGATAACTTGCATGGGAAAGCCAGAACATGTATCACTCATTGAACAAATAAAATGTCACTGCAGCCAAATTATCCGAAAGTTAATAAAAGATGTTTCTTTAGAGGTTCAGGTTTTTAGCTGGCAACACTGCTTCTACAGATCGTCAATTTGACAGTTAAAAATTCATTTGTGGTTAGTGCATTTTGCCATTTTAGGTTGAATGACTCCCTTTTTAGCCCAATTAACTTGTGAGATAAGGTAAAAATGACGGTTAGAGCGGAAATCTATACAAGCTCGATCGAACCAATCTACGGCAGAGTTAGGCATACCCTTCTTGTATGAGGGAAGTGGTAGAAAGAGAGATAAAAAACCTAATTGCTGGGGGGATCATACGTCCATCAAAAAGCCCTTATAATTCGCCAATTTGGGTTCTTCGAAAGAAATGGAAACCGTCAGGGGAAAACAGATGGTGATCGACTACAAGAGGCTAAATGCGGTCACTATTTCGGATTAACTCCACGTTCGCTAAATTGGGCCCTGCAGCATATTTACGACCTCGGGCTTTCGCCAAGTCCCGATGAAACCCAACGTCATATCCAAAACAACCTTCTCGACAATGAACGGGAAGCATGAATTCTTAAGGCTTCCGTTCAATTTGAAAAATCCCCTGCAATTTTTCAAAGGATGATCGGCGATGTGCTCAAAGAGTACATAGGGAAATATGTTACGTTTAAATCGATATTATAGTCATTGGTGGCGACGAGGACATTCACCTTAAGAATATTGATATGACTTTCTGGAGTCTTCAGGTGGAACCTCTGAAGGTGAACCTCGAAAAGACCAATTTTATGAAACTAGAAGTCGAATTCCTCGGATGGGATGGGATAAAAGCCGGCCCCAAAAAGGTTACAGATATCGAAAAGATCCTAGCTCCGCAGAATCTGAAAGAACTAAAGCGTTTCCTCGGCCTCACATCCAATTATAGGAAATTCATTTGCGGCTATGCAAAGGCTGCCAAGTCACTGACTAACTTTACGCGGGGAAGCAACTCTCATATCAAGGCAAATGAATCCAGAAGATTCCCGACTGCACTAGACAAGGAAGCGTTGCATTCCTTCAACGATTTAAAGACTCTGCCAAAATCATCAGAAATCTTATCCATCCCCGACTTCGAAAAACCCTTCAATCTTACCACAAACGCATCGAATTATGCGATAGGGGCAGTTTTGTCACAAGTTGAGCCGAACTCCGGCAGGCCACTCGCACACATCTCTCGGTCCCAGAACAAAACGGAAGAGAACTATGGGACGAATAGGAAGTAGATGTTGGTCATTTTCTGGGATTTAGATAACGTGAGAATATACCCACCACCAGCCTTTGACCTTTGCCCTAAGCAACAGAAATTTCAATGCAAAATTGAAGCGTTGGAAGTCTCGTATTGAGGAGTATAATTATGAACTCGCATACCAGCCCGGCAAATCGAACCTGGTGGCAGATGCCCTTTCACGTCTCAAAACCAAATCAATCACTTGTCCGATTCGGAATACGCTGAACCGGTACAAAGTGTTAAAGATGCCGTTAGTGATTCTCATGTCGAAACAGTTAGTGCCAGCGTCGTACTCGACAGCGGAGCAGAAAATACACAACACACTGAAACTGCGAGTGGGTCATCGCCCATAGCGCTGAACAAGACAGCTGCGATCTTATTCCTTACGTGGAGGCTCCAGTCAATATCTTTCGCAACCACACCTTTACAAATATTGGTAAGGGTCTCGAGATCCTTGAGGAGCCACATCACCCGCCATTACATTTCAATAAAAAATCAAGCACAGCAAAAATTAACAGACCTTCTCAAATAAAAATTGAGACCTAACATCATCAACGGTTTCCAAATACCAGAGTCATATTTGCACTTACTTCAGAAAGTGTATCTCGAATATTTCACCAACTATAAACTGCATGTGATTCAGGGAGTTGTCGAGGATGTGAGGAATGACGATGGGAAATGCGAACTCATTACGGACTAACATCAAGGGGTAGATAGGGGACAGCTTGTCGAAAGATACTATTTCCCTAGCATGACTAGCTTAATTAAAAGATACACTTGGGCTTATAAAATCTGCCAGCTAAATAAATACGGCGGATGGCTGCCGCCGAATTCCATCAACCCCAGTGCCATCATATACATGAGGGATCCTACACATGGATATAATGGAAGCACAGCTCGAGAAATTCATCACAAAGCAGGTCATCCCTTTATCTCAGAAACAAGATCACGAAGATTCTGCACTATTTCACGGTTCAGAGATTTTGGTGACAAACATTGCAAATTGGGTGTAAAAAATTGACCTGGAACATGTGCACGGCATAGGTGTTAGAAATACAGAACAGCTGTAGAACCTTACAAATCATGACACGAAATCAATTGTCCTATTGGTCATTGGTCATAGCATGGATCATATGGTGACAGATTAACTTGGGCCCAGAACACTCTTCGTACAAGAACCGATCCTGTGGCTGACATAGGGATTCATCTGGTTCAAGAACAATTGACAACGCAAGCTTGGCCGTCGACCTCTGACGGCACGTGTAGTCTATGGGACGTAGACCTTTAAATGGGGAGAAGTTAACACAACGCACTGGTGTGTGAACGTCGAACCGTCCAATTTGGAAGCCAATACACTACCACTTAGCCACGACCGGAAGGACGTATATAGCTTTCCAGTTGCCATCTCTCTCTTCTGCTTTTGGAGATGGGTAGGTTTCCACGCTTTCCTATTTAGTGCCTGTAGGTTTTCCGCCTAAGTGTTGGGCGCGGTTTGGAAGCGTTCCGTCGGGAAGCGATCTATAACGACTGCCTTGTTTTTACTCCTTTACCTTATAGCCGACGAATTCGGATATGTATTGCTGCGGGAGACTCACTTGAGCTTGTATTCAAACCACTGTTGCCTAAGAGGTTAAATAATGCTGCAAAATGTTGAAGCCACCTCATCCACAGTCATCTGATTGTCACCTAGCCCTTTTACTAGATGTACTCGTTGTTTGAAAGTTTAAACACCACCCAACTCCTTAGCATTTAGCCTTGGTGGGTAGGGCTTTGGTGTTGCTTGCCGTGGACTTTTCTTATACTGTTAAGGCCGCTGCAGTTCGTACTTTTAGTTAAATGCGTTCATCGAACCGACTCAAGGGCGTCTGCTGTCAATGCGGTTTGCTTCTGGTGGTCGTCGCTACTTTCAAGAACAAAGCCGCTAATTGTTTCTGCATTTGTAGGAAGTTCGTCCTTACCTGTGGGCATACTTGGGATCCCGGAGCCTGTTAATATTATCCCTGGGTAAGGATAAATTGGTTGATCTTAAACGACGAAGTAGACGTATAGTAGATACCATTAGATGGCGGTCGCTCTCCATTCCGATATTAGCTCCGCGTTTGTCACAGTTCGTTGTCGATTAGTCGAGCGCCAGCTGACCTTATGGCACACCTTGTAGTTAAACAATGTGCCTCCAATAAAACTGCGATCAATGTTGAAAAATGTCAGCAAATCTTTCGCCGCTGTCATTCTTTGTGTCCCCGAGGCCGTGTGTCCCCATATTTGTTTGAATGTAGTGTAGTCATTGCCTTCCTTCGCGTTAAAATCTCACAATGCGATCATGATCTCCGTTAGTTATTAAATTGATAGCTGCTTTTTGTATGCTGTAGAAATTGTCCTTGTCATCGTCATCCGTGTTGGATAATATACCATCGCACTGGATAATATTTACATTCCTTATGTTGCCCTTGAATTTAGCCGTCAATATCTCGACACCATAAGGTATAGTGTATGGAGCATAAGGCTACCTTTAGCTTTTAGGGTTGTCTTCACTAGTTTCCCAGTGTAGACGAGCAAGCTTTTATCAGTTTCGGAGGATTAAATCTTGTGTTTTTATTATCTAATTTCGCTAACTTCTAGAATGTCCAGCTTGTACCACATGAATTTCTGTTCCAGTTGTAGAAATCTAGAAATTGGGGACCCTCTTTTCCATTTTGAAGGACAACCCTGACATTTGAATTTTACAGGAAGGTTTCTGCCAAATTCTAGCTTGTTTTCGAAGCCTTGAAGCCAAGAGGGCTGGCTAATTGCAAACTCTATATTGTTGAACTGTTAATAAGGTGATGGCTTTCTTTTCCTATACTGACTTTGTAATTGGGCTACTAAGGGTTACATTCCGTATGCATTCACAGCCTGAAAAGGAACAAAATTAAGCATACACAAACAAAGATAATACCAACGACCATCTTTTTTTGTGGTTTCAGAAGCAAAATCAATTTATCGAATACGAGTTTATTATGATGATGCAGACCATTGAGAACAACTGCAGCCATGATCAAAGAGCTTACAATCTCCAATGGTAATGACACGCAAAAGGGAAACCGCATAAATGCATTCGAATTGCGCGCCAGAAGGCTTTATAGCATTTGCAATTGAAAGTCAGAAACACCAACATTGTATGGTGTTAGGTCTTTTGCCAATAACAATTTTCGACTTTTACCACAAACTACTCATTTTCCACAGCTACATGATCGTAAAATCAAATAGCACCACCTTGTGGCACTGCCATACCTTTAACTTAGGACAAAACTTCGACTCAGATACTATGGTTACTTGGAAGAATTCACCACTATCACCACACCAATCTCATTTACTCCCGCAACAATTCAGAGCTTGAAATTATCCTCCTCTAACTCTCTGACCGTGCATTCGTATTTGTGTCCGTAGTCGTGGCAACTTGCAAAGTGAATGTTATCCGCGAGCTCCTGCAATTTCGGTCGCCATAAAACTTTCAACATTATTTCCGCCCACTCAAAGCATTCCTTAGCCTCCTTACCCTAGCCATGGCCATCTGCGATTTTCGTCTTCGACGGATTATATCTGCGTACGTATGCATAGATATCTTTCTTAGTCAAAAGAAAAAAAATATTTTCTTAAAATACAAGTACTCTCCCCGGAAGGTTCTAACGAACAAACAATGGCCCAATACTTTTCAGCTGCCCACAAGGCGTAACACACTTTCTGGTTAGCTAGAGATACAGATACTTCTTCCAAATAGCGGCGGCAACGACCAATCGCTGCCCAATTTAAGGAGTTGCAATGGAAATTCCACGTCTCTATGATCCACATCTACGGATATGCCAAATATTGGGGTGAGTGCGCTTCCAGGCGGGAGTAATTTTACAAATTCCCCAAAATGGCCAACCAATCGAGATAATGGTTTCGAGAAATGCTCCGAAAGTACGACTAGCTATCTGCAGAAAAGTGCAGCGCGCGTATGTATTCGCTTAGTCCACCAAAGTACTCGTAGAAGTCATAAGAACGAGAAACCTGTTTCCTGTTTTTTTCTTCGAGAATCGATTGCATAATCACCCAGCCGTACATTCCGTATGGGGATAATCGTCCAAAGATCTGGTAATAGGGTGCTCCAGAATAGTACTACGAACCTGAACCCTTTTGGCCAGTTGTTCCGCCCGAGCTATTTGCATATCATTTATGGGCCGCAGCAAAGACAGCAGCGCATTTGGTTTGGATTCCGCACTTGTTCGGAATATGCAAAGTGGGCTCCAACTGTGTGCTTCTTAGCTGCCGTAGTAGTTTGTTAGTTAGCGATGTATCTATGCGATATCTGCTGTCGCCAGTGCCGCCAACGTCCAGAGACCAATTGCGAATGTCGCCTTAAGACAAAAACACGCTTTCTACTTGAAATGCATGGGAGGGGGATGAGAGTCATGGACTGGTAGTGGCACCAGAGGAATAATGCACAGAGAAACTGGGAATTAGGAACTGAGAACTGGTACTGGCTAGAGTGCTCCCTCATGCCTCTGTTCACGGTGTCAGGTACATTGGCTGTAAATTTATATTTATGGTGGGCTACATCTAACCAAGGACTCAGTTGAACGAATCTTTTTTGTGTCTGGCGTTTTATTCGGGCGAGTGGGCAATTTTTTCCTACATCTGTCAAGGTATACGAATGCAAATACGAATACTAGTGGGTTAGTTCGAGTGCAAGAATCACACTATGTGTGGTGTACGGTGAACACTTGGAATATCCAGAACAAACATCGATTGGTAGTCCTTGCCACCTTGAAATTGCAAAATGCATAAATTTGAGAGAATTTTACATTTGTGGTCAATTCAATAAGGAGCTGTTCAGTGAGACTGGCGACAAATGACATTGGCTCGCTGCACTTAAAGAAATACTCAATTGAAATTTAATTTAGCAAATCATTTGTTCAACAATTTTATACGCAGCTTGGTTTCTAAGACCTTAAGACACTTCTCCATATGCTGGACAGTTTACTAAACGCAGAGTGTGTCTTGATAAGTCAGTTGGCTATATGACGGCTGAGATGCTCCGCCGAGATATTGTTAACTTTCTTACTTGAACTTAACTCTTAGCACATCTGCATAAATATTTCAACATCATTGAGCTAAATGCTTGACCATGTTGCGTAGCAGATACTAGCCTCATATAAGAACGAAGGGAATGACATTTAGATATGGACATGTTCGGATCTTAAACAGGGCCCAAACTACTGAAACCGAGACCGAAAGGACTGCCGGGATATTTATCCGAGTTATTTATGGCAATGAGAGATGACTTGGAGAAGAGCCTCGAAATAGCCTCTTAACTCCACCAACTGTAGAAGCAGCAGCATCACTTATCAGCCTGAGATTACCAGGGTACTAGGTGGCACTAACTATGACAAGCATCACTGTAAGCAGTTAGCCATGACTTCGCTGGCTGGAGAGGTATATTGGATGAGGCTAAGGCCCACTCCGGACTATAGGATCATCTATTCTCGATGACCTTCGTACGTCTAGATGAAGATGCGCATGACTTCACTTTCTTCAACGCAAGCACTTTAAGACGACTGCGCGCTATCGCATTCCATTGTTTTGGTACAGCACTGATTGCATAAAGTCAAAAAGTCAACATGATCATTGTTAATGTCTGATGAACGATCCGCACATTTCTATGAGCTCGCCATATCAAATCTGCGAGAGGTATTGACAATGCTGGAGGCTATCATTGCAGACCAGACCCAAAAGCTTGACTTGGTCCTAAACCAAATTAAAAACCAATTGATTCATTTTGCCAGGATATATAAAATTCCGTCCATACTCGTATTTCCGATCACTCCCCCAGAAATCTAGAGTTTCTCAAACTTGCGAATGATTCTGAACTTTGAGTTCAATTGGAATCCAGGAACACTCTTCATAGTAAAGACTGGATGCGTCTACCATATTTATATGCAGAAAAGATATTCGAAGAAAAAAAATGGAGCCAACAATTTCAAATTATCTATTAACTTTACGCTTCCGTCGTCAGACCTATGCTGATGTATGGTGTAGCAGTACTAAAACCAATTCTTGATACAAATTTCAAGTGATTTAAAAGGTGTAGGCAATCAGCCTGACTGTGCATCAATAGTGCTAAAAGTTCTTTATCCACTGCTGGACTAGGCACACTTTTTCACTCCCTTTGGGCACTGCCAGTTGTCAAAAAAAAAAACATCAACTACAATACGAGTATAATATAATCGTATCGACTCTACTCCTTCGTTTCCCTTACTAGATAGTTTTACTGTTAGAATCCCGAGATTGGAAGTCTGGAGAGGTTAAGTTCTACCGGCCACAGAATCCATGGCTCAGCAACAAATGCAGATGGACCAGGCGGTTGCTCTAAACAACTCATACTGAGTATCTGTTTTCACCTCCCAATTTTTTTTAGTGTATTTTAGACGAAAATGTGAGCAATTTAGTAGACTTGACTTAACCGAATACGCTTTACATTTCGCGTTGTGTTGTCTCCCCCATTCATTCCCCATAAATACAAACTCGACGAAAAATTACACGCCGTATATTTTTCTCGAAACGGCCAAGTAAAATTGTCTACTGAGCTCAGGGAAATTTACTAGAGTAATTTTGCATCTGATTCCTGCGCCGATGTTGTTGCCGTTTAGAGCTACTGAGCATAGGTAGGCAAAATCCTTAAGTACCTCGAAGTTATAACTACCAATATTGGCGTTCTGGCCAAACCCTCGATTCGTTATCTGCGTACGCAAATAATTTCAAATTCTAGAGCGATATTAAAAAAAAATCCTCTGACAGGGTGCTACCTTGCCTACAACTATTCTTAACGACGAAGGTCTCAATTAATTCTATACAACCCTGACGGAGCAGCAAGAATTCTCCACAGTCATCTTGCAAAAGCTGAAGAGATTGGCAGGGATGGCAAAACTAGACGACATGATATGCGGCCTTGAAGTCCCCGAATAAATGGTCAACATCGATATGAAATTCCCTGATCTTTCCAAGATCTGGCGTAGGGTGTATATTTGATCGATGGCCTAGAATTAAACTGGTGTAGATTAACCAAATTATTCACGAATGGTTTCAGACGTTCACGCAATACGGTAGAGAAGATCATAGGCGATGTTTAAGGAGATTTATTCCTCTATAGATGGCACAGTAAAAAAATTGTTTTTCTTCTCGATCTTGATCGATCGAGATGTTTTCCTTTGACCATATCTTACGGATGAGCTGGTGTACTATATTTTCCCATTTTGCTTGACCGTCATAGCTGTTAAACAGTTTGCAGAAGTAGTCTTTCAATATTCTCATTCTATTCCACAATCGCTCGCTTCTTGGGCTCGTTCTTTTTATTTGTGAGAAGCCTGTCCTCTTCCCTTCTTTTCAACTGTAGTTCATCGATGTTGCGCAGCTTTATATGCTTCTTGTTTGGCTATGTGGGGTATGGACTATATTACCAGGCTGCAACAAGGGTATGATGATTAGAACGCACAACCTACAATTTGGCCAGACAGATTTGGCCGGATCAGAACGATACAAAGGTTTTTTTTATCTCCGTCCATCCCCGCATCAAAGTGGGTACCATCAGAGGCCACCGTTTGGTTTGGTTTTGGAGGGAATAGTTAAGAATCACGAATACAGAAAGCTGATTAAGAGTAAAATACTTTGCAAATATGTAGATACCCACAATCGGAGGAGTGTAGATTAAAGCAGATTAAAAAGTTCCCCTTTTGCACCATTATCATCAACGTGCCTAGTTTAAGTGACCACTAAATACACTATTTAGATAGTCTGCTACAGATAGTTACAATATATGTTTGTATCCAACAATTTTCTTGTTTATGTTTTACAAGTTATGTCGACCTATACATTCGATCAATTTCTATCCGTGTATCATGAGTTGCATGCAACGGCCATTGCAACCTGAAATAAAATGCATAATGTGATAAGGATAGGTGAACGCGTTAACATGACCTTTCATGTTGAATTAACTCAATTCTCCGCGTCGAGCGATAAATTTTGACATCTTACACACGCCATATACATATAATAGAATGCCAACGTGCCAAGAACCGATTTTTTTTTTATTGTGTTTGGCCATACATGCATACTGAAGAGGTGACACAAATATGACAGCTCGATTTCAGAACAACAACAAAATAAAAGTTTACGTGAAAAATCATCACTGACATATGAAAAGAAGCGCTTCACCCGAAACGCACTGGAACTGGAGTTATGTCATTTACAATTCAAAACAAGCATCCGAATAACTCAAAACAAATTTTATAGGTATAACCAATGTTACCGAGAGAACGCCACGAAGAAAGGGGCATGGGGTCAGGAAAAAAAGCTTCCAAAATCCATGTCACATTATTCTGTCACTTTGTGTTCACGCCTCAACAAATTCACGACTCCACCGGGACACACCAGAGTTTCGAACTCTTTTTTTTTTTTTAAAAAAAAAAAAACATGTAATGGCGTTGCTATAGGAATTCTGGTGCATGCAGGACCGTGTTGCTGGAGCAATTGGTGGTGGAATCAGGTTGAGGTTGTAGGGTACCCACATAGTGGTTCATCAATAAATAACGCCCGTGTACGGAATAAACAATTTTTGAATTTATTTTTAAAATTTTGCCCCTTGGACCTTATGGACCGCAGATTAAAATGTTAAAGAGAAATACGGGATGGATACAAATGCTAGTTTACACGAAATGTGAATTAAATTGAATTGTTACGGGATACGAATTAAAGGGGTTGATGGTTGGTATTGGCGCTACAGACTCTGATACAGCAGCAGATACACCACAATTGCATATGGACAGAGAATTCGTTCGAGAAAACCCACAAACATACAAACGCTCGCATTTTAATGAATTTCAAGTTGCGATGGCAATAGTGTTGCCAGCTACAATATAATCGAGTATTATAAAGGAAAACTTCAAAATCTTTCTAAAAGCCGGTTTTTTTAATTAATTTGTCACGAGCTTGTTGACTTTTTGCATTGAAGTGGTTCAATTGTTTTTCTTTCGTCTTCATCTGCAATCCTTGGCTGGAACTTGGGCCCCTATTGCCTTTTATAGTAATTCTTTAGATGACGCGACTTTCGCTTAGCAATGCTGAATTGCTCAGCCTGAATCGACTTTTTGATGTGACGCATTTGCTTTACACAGAATTATAAAAGTTTCCCTCTTGCTTGTGTTTTGGAATTAGAATTTTATTGAACAAAATCGGCAGCCAATTTAATCCATGATTTCCAAATGTCGCTCACATTTCGGAGAGTATTCGAACCAATTCCACTGTCTGGTTAACTTTTTATTATTCGCTAAGTTCAGCTTTTGTAAAATCTACCGTTTTTTTCATGCTAGATAACTTTTTTTTTTTTAATAATGAACGCGAGCTCAAGACGTTTGTGTACCCTTAAAATATTTGTACACAGCGGGGGCGAAGGAAATTTAGGAGGACAGGTACCGATGTACACTGTTTTTAAGTGTTTGCAAGTTATATCGACCAGGAAAAGCAGAGATCATAAGCGGCTTAGGGACGAATTACGATATTTTAGAATACGTCCGAAAATGGGCTTGATGGTATACTGATGAGCATTCATAGCGAGACGGGTGTTACCGTTGAGAGTTTGAATGGGCAGAATGCTACTGGCGATATCAATGGAGGACTGGTGGTGCAAATAGCGATAAAAAAGAGTGAGACTGGAGACTTTACGACGGTGTTTGAGGGTGTCAATTGATTGACTGATATTAGTATCACCTATGAATTTTATCGCACGCTTTTGAATCCTATCTAACAAGTGCAGAGAGGAGCACCTGGCCAGATGTGGGCATTGCACTCCAATTTTGGGCAGATGAATGGTATATAACTGCGGTTTTTTTTTCAAAATTTGAACATTTATTTAAGAAAAACATGTGCAATAGTATTACTCAAAGTATTGCCCATCTGAAGCTATGACTTTTTCCCATCTTTCTGGCAATTTGTGGATCCTATCCCAAAAGAACTGCGCCGGCTTGGCAGCCAAGAATGGATCAAGCCAATTTTTGATATTCTGCTTTGATGTGAACCGTATTTCAGTGAGGGCGTTCTGCATCGACCGGAACAAATGGTAGTCAGAAGGGGCAAGGTCTGGGCTATAAGGCGGGTGGAGTAAGACTTCCCATCCACTGTTTTCCAAATAGATCTTAACCGGAATAGCAACGTGGGGCCGAGCGTTGTCATGATGGAAAATTATTGCCTCGTGTCTGGTCGCATATTCCGGGCATTTTTCGGCCACTGCTCTCTTCAAACGGATTAATTGTGGTCACTAGCGTTGTCCATTGATGGTTTCACCTAGTTTTAGCAGCTCATAATACAGCACACCCATCTGATCCCACCAAATACAGAGCATTACCTTCGAGCCATGGATATTCGGTTTTGCCGTTGATTTGGCTGGTTGGCCGGGTTTTACATATGATTTTTTGCACTTGGGGTTGTCGTAGTGGATCCATTTTTCATCACCAGTAACAATTCGATGCAAAAATGACTTCCTTTTGTGGCGTTCCAGCAGCATTTCGGACATGCAAAACCGCCTTTCGACATCTCTCGGCTTGAGTTCATGTGGAACCCAATTGCCTTGCTTTTGAATATATCCAGCTGCTTTTAAACCTTTTGAAATGGCTGCTTGAGTGACACCCAAAGATTCTGCGAGCTCTTCTTGTGTTTGGCAACAATCTTCATAGAATAAAGCTTCCAGTTTTTCATCTTCAAAATTTTTTGGCTGCCCAGGACGTTCATGTTCCAATGGAATAATAACAATGGAATAATACAAGTTACGCCATCTCTTAGCAAACCGCACGAAGTTATAGACCCAATATATTGAGCCCAGGTCAGACGGGTGAAATGTTTCGCAGTATTTTTGGCGACATCGACGACATCATTCCAACTTAAGTTGTCACTGACACACATACCGAAAATGGAGAGTTTTTCGGTTTCGACGATGTAATGGACAATGGCTGGGTATTTCAATTTCGAGTTAATGGCAGCAGACAGCATTTTGGAAGCATTAAACTTCACTCTGTTGATAGTTTCCAAATTGGATATGCTGCTAATATCAGAATTTAATGAGCTTCACATACGCTGCCGTTTCTATTCTACAACCAGAGAGCAGGGACGTGAGTCCGGGAACAAATCTGAAAAGCAGAGAGTACTGTTATCATCAAAGGAATATATTGAATTACAAGTAGCAGACAAGACATCATTAATGAAAATTAAAAAGAGTGTCGGAGACAGAACGGAGCGCTGGGGCACATCAGCATTTATTTTGTGAATATCAGACTTGAAGCCGTCCAAGACAACTTGAATTGAGCGTTCCGAAAGGTAATTTCTCATCTATTCAATAAGAGACTCGTCTATCCTAAAAGCACGTCTTTTCGACAAAAGTGCCTGATGCCAAACTCTATCAAGTGCAACTATTTTGCTTTCGCCAGATTGATGTACGCTTTAGTTCCCCTTTTCGGTGAGACATGCCATCAAATCCCCTGTTGCTACGAAAACCATACTGCCGGTCATTAAGAAGTTTTCGTGTTTCGAGATATTTCATTAGCTGGTGATTTATCAGCGTTGCTATGATCTTGGAAAGAAAGGACGTAAGTGCAATGGGTTTGTAGGAGGAGAGGGAAGAAGATTCGCGTTTTTAGGGACGGGCTGGACAAATGCTGTTTTCCATCTTCTCGGAAAGTGTCCTAAAGAGAAGGATTGTGGAAGAAGCTTACGCAGTGGTTTTGCCAGTGAGGAAGAACACCTCTTCAGAAGAAGGGGAGATATACCATCTGGACCAGCGGATTTATGTATGTTGAGATCTTTAAGATCTTTGCTACTTTGCTACTACACGAGTGCGAAAGTGGATTCATCCCATTGAAGATTCGACGCACTCAAGTGTAGGCGGGAAAGAGGTACAGTCTGTTTTTGACAAACGACCAAAAGCTTTTACTACCTTTGGGACATTGTAGTATTTTTTGCCTCAACTATTAGTCGTATTGAAATGTAACACGCTTGAGAAAGACATTGCAGTCATTCCTGGCTCGTTTAAACTTTTTTCGGTTTTCCTCGGTCGGGTTGGTCTTATGGTACCGAAAAGAATATTTCTCTAACCCTGATAGCCTCTTTACAGCTCGAGTCGTACCATGCCTTTTCTTTTGGTTTGATGCTCTTCATCCGATGAAGGACAAAGCATCTCATTGCAAAGAGAATAGTTTCTGTGATCATGTGAGCAGTGGCATCCATGTCGTTATAGAGGAAACATAACGATCAGTTAAAATTCCTAAAGAAGTCCAATTGGCTTTCTCGTATTGCCATACGTGTATACCTCGGGAATTTTTCATTAAGCACCACGTTCAGGTACTCTATTCATCAATTTAGCTGTTCTACATAAATTTTTATCTTTGCTCTTCTTCATTATACAATATTTTGGCAATTAAATATTCTTCGGTGTGCCGTGATCTTGAAAATGCCAACTGATTTGACCGTACGTCGACATCAGTATATGTACTGCTTTCAAAGGTTTGCGTTTTGTTTTGTTCCATCATTTTCACCTCAAAGTTCAATCACCACGTTTCTTATTTATGTAGAGCCGGGTTTTTGACACGTTTATCAGAAATTTTACACTTCTTTTACCGTCTTCTTGGTTTTTTGCATTTTAGATATATTCTCCCACATTTGTGTACTCATTCTTTGTTGAAAATATCCCAGTTTATTTTTTGGGCTGATGTAGGTTTTTGTTGGTATTTTTCTCGCTTTTTTTAAGAACAATTCTGTCGGTAAAAGCCAAGGTTGACCTGTTAGTGGTTGGCTCAAGGAAAGTAATTTCTTCCAGTTATTTCGATCGGTCAACTGAAATACCAGAATCGTTCATCAGAACATATCAAGGAACTTGAAGTTTTTGAATCAAGAGAGCAAAATATCATCACCCCGTCAGCATCCAGCTTAAACTACTCCTATGTATAACCTAGATATCCACTTCTATTTAATTTTTCCTGACTAATTTGCAATAATTCTCACAAGCCATTTCTAGGCCAGTGCTTTGGATTTTGTTTTGCTCACTGGATTTTTACACCCTTTAAATCGATTAAAAATGCAGAATTAGCGACTGACCTATTTCTCGTTCACCGCCTTTTGTATTTTTCTTTATTCGACGCATGAAATCTTCAACAGACCTACCCCAATTAATCATCCTCATCATAACAGAATTATGTGGAAGTGTGAATTATGCCCTAACAAATGATCCAAATTCTGTTATGGTGTTTACAGTGGGCTTTGTTTCATGTCATTCAATGCTCTTTATATTGGCTTGAGCAAGTAATTCATAGTACATATACCTACTACCTAAAAGGTTTTAAGAACAATTTTTTGCTTTATTTTGACATCACTCCATCAAATATTTTACTTGCGATTAAATTCTCAGTGATTCGGTCAATAACTTTCCGTCAGAAAATAGCCATACTTTGAAAATAATTCAAAGCCAATTCACCAAATACGATGACGCTCTAAAATCTATTGAAGATTTATCAGTTTCCCTCGAGCAATCTACTATAAATCGCAGAAATGAGAGTCAATTTAGAAATACATCTATGCAGTTGGCTCAAATTACTGATTTATTACGAGTAAAACGAACATTTCTTTCCAAAAGTGTTAAATCCATAACAAAATCTAACATCCTCACAATAACTAAATCTTTAAATTCTCTACGCTCTGTTCTCGATTTTCACCTTCAAGGCGCAGTCAAAAGCAGCTTATAAACGTCACGTGCCAAATTAGTGATTTAAGCATTAAGATTACCGAATCACGAACGCTATTAAACGAAGTTGTAGATCACATCCGGATAGCTTCCAGTAAAATCGTTGAAATACCGGTGCAATCCCAGCCCCTATCGATTCTTATTGCGATGCCTGAATTTGCAGTTATCGAATGGCCAATAACGCCTCGATCATCTTCTCTCTCACCACAACCTTAAAATGAAATATTGGATTCAACAAATATTGCAAGGGTACTACCCTTAAGTGTAGCATTAAATACACCAATTTAAAATCCACTAAGCCTAGAAAACAGAACCATATTAATATTAAGTCGAATCCTAAACTGACTCTTAAACCTCATTACCTCCTAATAACCAAGTTCCTGGCCCAAATTGGAGTTTTTAAGTTGGAACATTTCCTTTCTTCACTTCATTCTGTCAGTCTCTTATACACAAAACAATCTTCCACCCCGTCAAGCCTAATTCTCAAACGTATATTTTTTAATCTTGATACTCCCTCCAGTCCTTTAAAAAACCTAACAACATCTCCTTATTCCAATTTTATTCGCTCCCATATTTTAAATCCTTCTCCATCTTCTACACCAGACACCCACCCTAATACCTCACCACCTTCCTTTTAAATCCCATACTTCCTCCAAAGGCAAAATTATCCAAGCGCCCTACCGATTCAGTTGAGGATGGCCGGTATGTTCTCCCTCGATTAAGACACCATAGATTATATGATAATGTTCGTTTACATGTGTCTCGCTTACGAGTAGCTATTGTACATGAGAAGCTGGACTCTGTCTGTATCAACGGCTTAACGAAAACCAATGCAATGGTTTCCATTCTGCAAGAAGGCCTCCCCATTAATTACACTCGTAATGATCTGCGACAACTTTTTAAACATTTTCAGGAGCAACTAGATATGACTCTTATTGTTGTTGCCAATAGTCTTTCGTCTTCGTCTTACCTAAGTTCCAAGCATACACTTCTCCCGCCGGTCAATTCTTTGCCGAAGCCTTGCAAATGTCTGTCCTTACGGTATATAGATTTCTGCTTTATATTATATCTTAGTTCCTAGCTAAGAATAATATTAGGAATAACAAATTATTTTCCCAAGACTTCGACTTACACCGTGATGATAGTCTAGATACTTCCAGTTATACACTCTCGTAACGAGTCTAGACCCTTTAAAAAATGGTCTACTGCATTTTTTTAATTCGTTTGCGTTAGATTTCTTATTTCAAAGCACAACCTACATATTTGTTGCTGCTTTATTCGCCCCTCTCAACCAATTCACGGTTACCAGCTGCAATCGATGGCATGGCATGCTGCTGCTCCCAACGACGTTGTTATCTTGTGGGTGATTTCAATTTACCTGTGCTTCTATGGGCCCGGACAGACCCGACCTTCCTTACTGATACATAATACACGTCAACGAGACATGAATCGCTATAGTCCTAAAGAACGCGGAATAATTGTTACGATGTTTTTGCGGAATAATTCGTCGGTAGTGTTACCGCAGCGTGAATATCAGCGCAGATTACCCGGTCGTCCGCCAACAACTGTGCAAATACTACTACGTTTAGGCGCTAACCTAAAAGAGTATGAAAAAACAAAATATGCTGCCAGATCTGGCCGGTTCCGGAGCAGCCGTTCTTCTGAGAATATCGCACCTGTGGTTGAAGATGTCACAGTGGACCCCGGAGGAGAAAGAGTGTAAGATGTTCTGTTATCAGTTGACCGCCAAGCGCATGTAACCTACTTTCAAGCTATCCTGAATCTCGACCACGAGGTTGACAAAATCATCATGAGGGACGAGGCCCATTTCCATCTCTTTGTACGCCCTGAATGACTCGAACTGCAACCAATTTCAGACTGCTATAATTTCCAAACCGTTCATGACAGCTCACTGTCATCAATTTTGACACATGACAGATAATTTTATTATTTACAAGCCTTTTAAACAATTTGCGTCTCAGTTCTGTTGAAAAATTTTTATCCGCGATGGAATTCAAACGTGATAGTGTGATTGCTTTATATTTGGCTGTAAACCCACAAGTAGCTATCGTTCGAGCCCTTCAGCACCTCAACGTGAATAAATCATTTGTGTCTCGGACAGCTCGTTACCGTGATACAGGCAGCGTTGCAAAAAGCCATGGAGGTTGTCATAAAAAAACAGTAACATCGGCAGAAGTGGTTCGGAAAGTGAAGGCTCGAATTGAGCGAAATCAGCGTCGATCATGTGTTGTTTTTTAGCTTAAGCTTTTTCAAAAAAATGCTTTAAGATTTACACTACAGCTTATGTGACATAAGATGTTTTAAAAAAATGTTTTTTTCATATACTTGGCTCTTATTTCTACTTAAGCTTTTTCAAATAAACTTTCCCTTTGACATTTTCGCAAAGTCGAGGAATTCTGTACGAGTCATTACATGGACAATGAATGGTTTTTTTCAAATTGATCAATCCCTTGGATGAGATGGATTTTCACTGAAGATACCTCTTTTTTCCTCTCAATGCCAGCATGGTCAACATCATACTCCAGGCATCAAAAATTTGTGGTTAATTACATCAATGCTTGAGTTCGTGCTGAAAATTTCGAACATTGTAACTGCGTATCCATTTTTGTTTTGACCCGCACAACAATCACTATAGAAGATCAGGTGTTTAATGGTGTTTGGGATTGTTTAAAGATGTTGGAACACACATGAAGCTATCTCATTACTTCCACGATTTGCAACGGATATAGCAATATGCTTGGTTTATTACACAGTCATGAAGTGTGAGGTTGTACGTCCACAGAGGTCTTTTGTAGAACGAAACATTTGTTCTTAGGAATGGAGTAGGAAGGCACTGTTGTAAGTCAAATGCGTACACTTTGATTGAATCGTCATTCCTAGCAATATTCTTGTCCTTGTTCTTGCTTTTGTACGCGAGGTCAGTAAGTATATGGTGCTCCTCCAGCTCTTTTCGTAATTGACTTGTGGCTTCTTCTTCTTCTGCTCCAATTTCTATTTTCGATTTTAGAATTTCACATCTGTGACAGGTATCAAGCTTAGGCTTTTTAAATTTTATATTCATAGTTTTGAATATTTTTGGAAATGTCGAAATTGAAGCTACTGATTGATATTTTTCACAGAATAATCTATACCACACGGAATTTATTCAGACAATTTGAACTGCAAGTTTACTTATCTAAATCTATGTACATTGTCCCCTAAAGTAATTCCCATCGACTGTATCACACTTATGCCAGCGCTTGATCCAATCCTCGAAACATTTTTTCGGTACTGTCCATCAGTGCTTCCTGCGATTTATCCATTATTTCCTCTCGGCTGCTGAAACGCGTTCCCCGTAGTGGTTTTTTAACTCGATTAAACAGAATGAAGTCACAGGGAGCCAAATCAAGTGAATTCGGTGGCTGTTGGATGGTATTTGTTGCATTTTTCGTCAAAAAATTACGAATAATGATGGCACTGTGCGACAGCGACGGTGCGTTATCATGGTGCAGAATCCATGAGTTTTCTGCCCACAATTTTGGTCTCTTTCGGCGAATTGCTTCACACAAACGTCTCATAACGCCCAAATAATACTCGTACTCTTTGTTTACTGTCTGGCCTTCTGGCAAAAATTCATGATGCACTGCATCGTTGTAATCCATGAAAACCGTGAGCATTGACTTCTTTTTTGACTGAAAACGACGTGTTTTTTTGGTCTCAGCTCATTTTGTGAACGCCATTCACTTGCCTGATGTCTGGATTGCGTGTCGTACTCATAAACCCACGTCTCTCTGCAGTAATGATCCTTTTGATGAATGTGGGATCGGATTCAGCCTCGCAAATCATCTCTTTTGCGACGTCAATACGGTCTCTTTTTTGCATGAAATTTAGGTCTTTTGGCACCAACTTTGCTGCTACACGACGGAAACCCAAATCATTGACCAAAATGTCTTGGACGGATCTATAGTCAATGTTGAAGTCCTCTGCTATCTCTCTGATGGTTGATTTGCGGTTATTGACCAACATTTCTTTTACTTCATCAATGTTTTCGTCGGTTTCGATGTCGATGGTCTGCCACTGCGTTCATCATCTTCGATTGACTCACGACCACTTTTGAACCGCTCGTGCCACTGGTAAACTACCGTTTTCTTTAGAGAATCGTTGCCGAAACACTTTTCCAATATTTCCAACGTTCGTGCACCATTAAATCCGTTTTGTACGCAAAATTTAGTACGAGTACAAGTTCGCTGTTGTAAATTTAAATCAATTTCTAAAATTGTAAAAATCCGCCAACACACACATAGATAGATGTACTCTTGGCTACGTAACTTTTGCAAATGTCAAGCTATGACGCTAAGACTTAGAGAGAATGTCAACAACAGATTTACCAACTTAACAAAAAAGAACAGATCTCAAATCGGAACAATGGGAGCGTCACACGGTGGTATGGTGCGGGAACTTTTTGATTAGGTGGTATATCGATGAAAGAGTCAAACCACTGTGAAAATATTTGCCGACACTGTCTCTCCCGGTATAGAGAGTTTCATAGGCTGGAAAAGAGTTGATATGTTCCCGGGTTTCATTTTCTATTTTAAGTTAATTTTGTTGGAAACTCCACATCCTCGCTGATCTGGTTGAGTCGTTGTTCCTGTTGAATTCGTCTTCTTTTTAAGAACTTCCTTGATAAATTGTTCTGTTTCGGACAAAGTTGACCGAAAACACTTTTGGCAAAATTTTCGATTTCTTGAGTTTGTAGGATGTTTTGTGTTCCTTTCTGTCTACATTTCAAAAACAACAATCAGACCACATGCATAAGCGTGTAGCAGATTTTCCTAGCGCCCAATACTTTTGAAAAATATTTTGTTGGTCTTCATGCGACAATCCACTAGAGGCTTAAATTCTCTAGCTTTAATAGCATTTGTTGTGTAGGCTCACCAAAATTTCCTGATCATCACATAAGTTTCTTTCCAAAAGGATTGCGGCTTGCCTAGTGACTTCGCTGACATTATTGTTTGCCATAAACTGGGACACCCTGTATTTTTGACATCAAATTCTATCCCGTGGTTATAAGATGAAGCTGTTTCATTTACAATTGGACTTTCAAAGAAATCAGCATCTTCCAAATAATTTAGTGTTAAAGGCATATCAGCTAGTATGATAATATTTGATAATGCTTCGCAACCGGTCAATTTTGTATGAGGAACTCACCTTCTTGATCTGTGATTGTAATTTCACTTTTTTCGTTGATTATTATTATTGAACTTTGGGCATCTTTGCTTAATGCCATGAACAGTATCTTTTTTGATCGGTTCATCTTTAATCTCTGTTATTATAATTTAAATCATTTGAACGAGGTTTGTAGAAATCCAACTAACAAGGAATTAAAAACAAAAAATACTGTTTTGGTTAAATTTTCTAAAAGAGCAACTTACCTTCAACTTATTACAAGTGATTCTATTAATTCTCGCTAAAGACGTCCGTTGCATACGCAAAAATACTTTATGTCGTCCTACGGCAACAGTTTTATACCGATTTAAAGTTGTAAAACAGCTTATGTGGGCTTAAGCTGTTTTATAAAATTGAGTTTGATTCGAAATTAATTTTTTTAAAACGGCTTACGCCGACATAAAATGATTTAATATTGCGTAGGTTTAAAACAATTTATCGGCTTAACCGATCATTTCTTTTGATTTCCATAAGTAACAGTCCTCATTATCTCACGACTTACGCCATTTCAAGAAAATATATTCTTTTTTCGTTTTGATCGATTTGCGGTCAATATAAACATAAGGTCCTTTGATTTTTTTCAATTTAACGGACATTTTTGTTGTAGAGTAATGGGACCCAAACTAAAAGAAAGATAAACGAAAAGGAAAAATTACGAAAGTAAAAAATGATTTTCGCTTATGAAAATTGACTAAAACCAATTAGTAAGCATTCCCTAAAAGAACGCTGCTATGTCTCAGGTGTGCTATTTGGAATACAGTTATTGATTGGGAACATCGACTACCCGAGATTTAAGTAAAATATTTCATTCAGCTCTAATCCCCGTAAACTAAAATCCATGGAGCTCCTCCAGATCTAAATTCACCGCACCAATTGTGGTCACAATGAAACAAAGCATTTGACCTATATAACTAGCAGCAGCTCTGTTCAAAAGTCACTCTCATCTATACCTGACTGGACCTCGCGTCCATTCTTCCTCTTTGTAATAACTTTAGTATAGAACACCTTTATTGGTTTTTATGTTATGTTCAGATTTTAAGTTTTTTGCTTGTTAATAAGCTCAGTAACCTCGGACACTGACGAAATGTCTCCTGTCTCACCTTGCTCTATAGCTATTTTCACTACCAGTGCTCCATTGATGAATTGCCATGTAGCATTCCGCCCCTTCAAACCTTTCGCCGATAATACTCATCAGTTTACCCTCAAGCCGACTTTCGGACGTACATTGGAATATTCTGATACTTACCGAAGTATCAATGCCCTGCGGAACTCTTTGTTCCCTGATCATTATAACCTTCAAACATTCAAAACACACGTAAATCGGTACCTCTCTTTCTTTCCTCCCTTACTTTCCCTCACCAGCGCTGTGTGCTAACATTTTACAAGCACATTAACCCCTCAAATGTGTGCTAATTTAAAAAAAAAATACTTGTCCAGGGTGGACCGCGGCAAGCCTTGTCTCGTCGTTGATTTTAGAGTTTATCTTACATTCAAGGACTACACATTTTGGATAAGATTGTATTTTCGACTTCCAAAATTTTCCCCAACCTGGCAACACTAGAAAACTCTGACACTAACATACGAAAGGTTGCATGTACGTAATTCTCGAAAATGAGCATGCAATTTTCACAATATTTCATCGGAATGCTCTGTATTTACTTTGCATTGTAATCCATTTCAATGCCTCCTCAGCTCATTTTTATTTTTACCATGCTTAACAAATAAAAGTTGTATTACATAGTGTAAACTTTGTTGCCCTTTCCGAGGAAGGGTGGAAGGGACTGCAGTTAATGAGGTGTTTACGCTGAGGCAGTACGGAAAACTTGTTCGCAAAAATAACTAATTAAATTGAAAACGAAATTTCCCATGTTACATCCCAACGTACACATTGTAAATTTACCAATTAATTAAATGAAAAAATTTAAAATTTACAAAAAAAAAAAAACCAAATAATGAATTATTGAGATTCCCAACAAATCAGTACTGTGGGGAACTATTTTTCGAAAATCAAACTGCCACACGCTACATGTATGTACACGAGTATGTACATAAGTATACAGAAGCAGGAAGGTTTTAATTAACTGGTAAGCAAGTTTTAGTCCACGTCTAACTATACCTTCTTTTTCTATTCTACACCTACAAGACAATATTATGGATGATACCATTACATCCAGTTAGCTCTTTCAGGTTTTGTGGTTAGTCTACTAACGACGTATCCATATTATTTGTTAGTATAGAGGTTCTCGCAACAAGAGGTGTCCTTTTAAATGTCGCACGGGTGCCAATTGAATGAGTAATGTTAGGTAACCCATGCAGGCCAAAATGGCAAGGGCGTACCTGGGCAGTAGCATAATACTGGCCCACTGCGTTCTAGGGCTCACAACTCTATACGGATGAGATTAAAGAGACGTGATGAACCAATCGGCGATCTTGGCTAAAAATGGATTCATTGTTGACGACGCCTGCAAATGTTTAAAGGATAATGACCTTCGGAACTGCACATGGAACACTCAGACCGCTAACATGCCGTGTTCAGCCGAGCAATTAAAAGAGGCCGTTGACTGGCATCACGCAGATATGGCCATCCAGAAGTGCGGGGGAATGGACCATACATAGAGAAAAGAATCAGCGTCTATTCGGACACGGGTTTATAATATGCGGCAGATGGAGGCAAGAAGTCCTGATCTTCCGACACATCTTATGGCAATCCACATCAATGCCAAATTCGCTAACATTAGCCCAATATGCACCCATGCTCCTACCGAAGACAACGACGACAACGCCATCAAAGAAGTTGGTTTCTCGATAAGACATATGAGCAATGTCTTAAGTATGACGTTATAATCCTACTAGGCCATTTAAGAAAATAAAGGATAGGAAAGGAGGACATCTTTGGTAGGACACTTGACAAACATAGCCTAGACGACAACACGTCTGGCAACGAATCTAGGTTTACTGACAGGACAGGCAGGACCATATATCACTACAGCAAGCACACGGTTTCCTCATCTCAATATCTAGAATGGGACATCGCGGTTTTCAAACGTGAAACTCTGAATCAAATTAATCGCATTGCGATGAACATATCGCATGCCTCTAGTATTCTGCATGTCCAAATTTTTTTCGCTGCCAACATTGAGTCGGATCACCACCTTGTTGCAACCAAGGTACGAGCATAGATTTCCCTTGGGTTTTCTGGGCTGGGTTTTACAGACTATCCTGAAGAATGCCGGCAAGCACATGCATTTAATCAAGAAGCATACCAAGCGGCGCTGCAACGAAGGACAACGAATGCATGTGAACGTTACGAACAGAAGAGACGAGAAGAACTATCGAAGATATTGAGAATCTTCTAGCAGAATTTCCGTTGGTTTTTTTTTTATAATTTGCGCGCGCACAAGCGATTTAAAATGCTTGCACACAGTGCGGCGAAGAAACATTAAGGAGGAAAGAAAAAGAGGTACCAATGAACATTGGTTTTAAATGTTTGAAGGTTACAATGACGAGGAAATAAAGAGTTAGGCAGGGCATTTCATAAGGGAGTTGTACGGCTTAGGAACGAATCACGATATTTTAGAGTACGTGCGAACGTGGGCTTTAGGATATACCGATGAGCATTCATAATGAGACGGGTATTACGGTTAAAAGTTTGAAGGGGCAGAATGCCATTGGCGATTTCTATTGGCCACTGTTGATGGAAATAGCGATAAAACAGAGTACGATACGATACATTACGTCGGTGTTCGAGGCTATCAAATGATTGACTGATATTTGTATCACCTATGAGTTTTATCGCACGGGATTTAATCCTATCTAGCAGGTGCATTCTATAATGCCTTATATATTGAGACCTGATCAGAGGGGGTGAAGAATTTCTTATATCGCTTGAGGAAAGTTAGACATTTCGCAGCATTTCTGACGACACCGAATATGTGGTCATTCCAACGTAAGTAAGCTGTCACTGACACACATACCGAGAATGGAAAGTTTTTCGGTTTCGACGAGGCAGGTGCAATTCATGGATAATCGCTGGGTATTTACATTTTGATTTATTGACAGCAGACAGCATTGCATTTTGGAAGCATTAAACTCCACTCTGTTGTTAGATCCCCAAATGGTTATGATGTTAGTATCGGAATTTAAAGAGCTTAACATACGCTGCCGTTCCCGTTCTTCAGACGAAGAGGTGGAACGTGGGGCAGGGAACTTATATGAAAAGCAGAGAGAACTGTCATTAGCAAAGGAGCATATTGGATTAGAAGTGGCAGACAAGAGATCATTAATGAAAATTTAAAAGAGTGTCGGAGACAGCCCTGGGGCATACCAGCATTTATTTTGTGAATATCAGACTTAAAACCGTCCAAGACAACTTGAATTGAACTTCCAGAAAGGTAATTTCTAATCCATTGAAGAAGTGAGTCATTGATCCCAAAAGCACTCATTTTCGACAAAAGAGCCTGATGACAAACTCTGTCAAATGCCTTAGAAATATCAAGTGCAACTACATATCTTGCTTTCGCCAGATTGATGTACGCTTTGGTTCCACTTTTCGGTGAGACATGCCATCAGATCACCAGTGGACCTGTTGCTACGAAAACTATACTGCCAGTCATTAAGAAGTTTTCGTGTTTCGAGATATTTCATGAGCTGGCGGTTTGTCAGCCTTTCAAAAACAAGAATTTAACAACAGCTCGATACTCAATTTTTTCCATTTCCACAAAAAACACTCACATCGACTCACTCAAATGACTGAAACTTCGGTAAGTAACTGTCAAGAGATGCGAAACTAGCATTCACTAGTTTTATTGACGAGTGCCGCTATCTTTACATTGCGGTCGGAAATTTTTCAAGCCTCGTATTGTGTATTGACTTAGAAAGGAAATTAAATAGCACCAACGGAGAATTAGTATGGCTTGCTTTGCACAGTAGAAGCATTCTTGATAATATTAAGGCTTTACTAAAGACAATTCACTACGGATGCAAATTTCATGCCCCTTAGTGGAAAGCTGTCGGAGGAATTCGAGATCCAGAGAGCGTGCGATAAGGATGTATTCTTTCGCAAATATTATTTTTATTGGTAATAAGCGATGTGTTTTGCGCTGATGAAGTTCTCATTATGCTACAGGACTATAGAACTGACCAAAATGGCAGCTTGTGTTCAAAGGGAAGCAAGTTTCATTGAGCTGAAGATGTAATTCGCCAAAAATGAAATCATCAGCCTTCCAGATCTCTACCTTACAAACTCCGATTGCATGACAATCCGGTAAGAGTAAAGAATTTCCAACTATCCCAAGGACATAGGTGGCTATGGATCATATTGACGAACTTCTGGCCAAACCGCATTTTGAATTCGGAGCTCCATGAGAACTGATCAGAGTCCGATAGACTTTAGAAGGCAAAGACGAATGTAGCAGTGATTTGGATATAACTTTCGAAGAGGTAATAACTATACTGCTTGCCATATTTTGGACGGAAAAAGAGCGATTCGACCGAGAAACAAATGACGTGGAATAGTCGAAGAAGAAGCAAGTGAACCAGCACATGTGCATTGACATTTTGAGACGAAATCGGAGAATCTCCGGGCCAGAGGTTAATAAGCTCCAAATATTGCAATTCCATTAAACCTTCTATGCGCCACTTGTTGACAGATTTATGGTACGTTGGGGTTTTACTCCCTTGGTCTAACTATTGGAAAAGTCTGTTCCTCCAATAATTTAGCGGTCTTTTTACATTATTTGCGAAAGCCGATCCTCTTCCTATCACAAACAGCGGTCGTCCTTTTCTCACCACCTCTCTATATAGACCTTGTCGAGCAATGACATATTCCTTTTCACACAACCTTTGACCTTAGCAATAATTAAAGCTTTTTCGACTTCAACAAATTGCTGAACATATTTAATTATCGTCATGTCATTTTGCAACTACTCGTACTACGTACCATACCCACAATACATTCATGTACACCACGAGCTGTCAAAATGTCAATTTGTTGAGTCACGTGGTGATTCAAGTTTCTGTATAAAGTCGTTACACCCCAGCCGATTAAAGTGTGAAAAATTTCTGTAAAATGAAAAGAGGTGGACAAACATTTTCTTACTGATCGTAGCTGCGATAAGCGATCCTCTTCGAATAAATTCTCTTGGAATGGAATACATTGTCGATTCCCACACTTTGTATGCAGAACACTTCGCATACGTAAACACGTTAATTGAGTTCGCCTCTTTGAAAAATCACAGTCCATTCACCTATATTTCTGTAGGCAACTTCAGTGCTTACCTGGGATATGCAAATCAGTGTAAGGCCACAGTTGGTTCTTCAGCATTATGCAAGCCGGCATGGTATTCAAATTTCCTACAAACAATTGATACTTAGCCGAAGGACCACGAATCTGAAGTAAAATAAATCACTTTGTTAGCGAAGAGAGAAAAAGCGTTAAATAGCTGATGTAGCAAGTGGGAACCCTGAGGTATCTCATTGGTAAAAATTATTCGAATTTGCATTTACGTAAGCTTAATGCTGCTTACGATGTAAGAGAAATGATCAATGGTAATGGAAGTAAATGATTTTACATGATGCATCACATGATTCAATATTGAACAGCGACATAATCATAATCATGAACACTTGGATTTAAATGCTATAGAAGGTAAAAATATCGACCCTGTTGGTGAAAAGTAACCGCATCGTAACTGAAGAAGAAAATTTCAACAACGATTTATAATGACAAGAGCCTCTACTAGGTGTTGTATACATATAGTAGACACCATATCCATGTTATGGGGCTCAATTGTCTTGTATTAAATGAGTTGTTTAATAGTCTGAGGACTAAGTTTTGCTGCTGAGGGACAGCACATTCATATGACTTATGTGCCTAAAAAAATTTAAATTTCGTAGATCCTAGATAAGACTTTTAAGTTCGAAAAGAAGCAACATTCAGATGATTTTGAAGGTTGCGTGTGGTTTAGTTCATCTTATACTATAGTTCATATTATCCTGCATACGGTAGAGAATATCATGAGGAGCTGTGTAGGAATGATCCACATTCCATTGGCATGGAGAGAAGTCAACGTAGTTTTCATTCCCAGAGCCGGAAAATGCTCTCACGCTGTCCGAATGGATCTCAGACCTATAAGTCTGTGGCGTGAATAAAAGACTTCGTTATCTAAATTTAATTAATCATCATGTTGCTTGTCATATTATGTGTGACGTCTCGGGTATGCAATGTAAACGCCACATTACTCCCTATCCTTGGGAAAACGGAATTGCACTTTTCGCCCGTATCGTATTTTGAATGTTGTTGGTGTATCCAGTAAAAAATTCTCGTTCGTAGTAAAGGCTGCTTTAAGCGATCAATGCTGATATTGACTTCCTTTCCACGTACGTTGACTTTAAAAAAATTCTGTCCACGTTCGATAATTGCTTACAGACCCTCGTACGGTGTTTTCAATGGACGTCGAACTGCATCATTACGCACAAATACTACCTTTGTCGTAGCTAAATCATTTTGGACGAATGGTTTTTGGCTTCCGTGGTTTGAAGCTTGACTCGGTCTCAAGCTTTGCATGAAGTTCCGCAACTTATTTACGAAGTTGCTTTCTACCATTGTACTAATAGGTTCTGAAGGCAAAAACTCAAAACTCACCTGGCATATCTGCCGGTGTGGCCTGGATGTCTTCTTTGTACGAAGAGCGGTAGCCCAAAAGTATGATCGGAGGTACATCGACCCATTTTTCCGTTTCAAAGCATTTGATATAGGCCTTCAACGACCTGTGGTAACGTGCGATGATGCCGTTTGCAACCGGGTGGTAGACTTGTCAGGTCGCGAAGGAAAAATTACTGAAATTGTCGTCCCTGGTCTGTTGTTAGTCTAAGTGGAACACCAAATTTAGATATCCAATTAGAATAAAAAGCGAAGGCAATGGATTCTGTGGTAATGTCATCGAGTGGATATACTTCTGTTCATCACGTAAATCGATCCACACAGGTAAGGCCTCTGCAAACAAGAAGCGGTCCGGCGATATCGATGTTCACGTACTCGAATCTATGCTGCGGTGGCTTAAAACTTCCTGTAGGTGATTTGTTGTGGCGCTGAACCTTAGCTTTCTGACTGGGAATGCACTTTTTGGTCCATAGACGGCAATCTTTCCCCAGATTAGGCCATACGAACTTTTCAGCTACTAACTTTGTTGTTTTGGCGGCGCCGGCGTGACACAGATTGTGAAGTAGGTTGAATCCTATTTGGCGAAATTCGTCGGTAAAGCATGGGCGAATGTTTCCAGTAGACACATCGCATAGGATGTTTGCTTCGGTGCCTGGAATGAGGAAAGATTTTAGTTGTAAATTTGATTTGTCATTAATTAATGCTTTTAGCTCTGAGTCCGTTTTTCGGACCTCTGTAAGTTTTTCGTACTCAATTATTTCCGGAACGTGAATAGCGTTGATTCGTAACAATACATCAGCTATGGTGCTTTCCTTCCCAGGAATGTAACGAATATCTGATGTAAATTGGGCTAAAAAATCCAGGTGTCGCGTTGAAGTCTTTTCGAGTTTTTGCTGGAAGGCGAATTGTAACGGCTTGTAAGTAGTCGGAGTAAAAACTAAATTCTTTTCCCTCAAGCATATACTGAAAGTATTTTACGGCCTTATAAGCAGCAAGGAGCTAGCGGTCGTAAGTACATTTGCTGGGCTGGTGATAGTCGTTTCGAATAAAAACCAAGAGGCTGCCATTTGTCGCCATCTAAGCCTAAGTCTACAGCCAGAGAAAGTTCAGCTTCGACCTTAGGGAAAACGAGAAGCATTGCCTTGCGTAGGCTATCTTTGCGGCGTTGAAATGCCTGCTTCTCTTTGTTTGTCCACTCTATGTAAGCCTTGTCCTTCTTTTTGTTTCCTTTAATTTCATTCGCCAAAACTAGTTGGTCCTCAGCGGCGTGATGAAGAAATCTGCGAAAACAATTAATCATACCTTGAAATCGTCTAAGGTCGCAAATTCGTTTGGGCAGCTTATATTTTTATAACGCGAGAATCCTCTCTGGTGGTGGTCTTACTCCTTGCTTGTTAACCTGGTATCCCAAAAATCTCACTAGCCATACTATCGCAATTTTTCGTAAACAAGGCGAAGATGACGAACGGTGTTCACTAATACTTTTGCAGGCAATCATTATATCGTCTACGTATGGCCACGCAAAATCAAAATCCCGGAGAAGCTGATCCTTAAAGTGCTGAATGGTTTGTCCTGCGTTTCGTAGTTCAAAGCACATGTACTTAAATTTGAACATGCCGAATGGAGTCGTGATGGCGGTCTTCGGTATATCGTTCGTCTCCACGGTATCTGATGGTACGCTCGTCGCAGGTCGATGGCTGAGAAAATTACACATCCATTGTCGTGAAGGTGCCGCAGTGGGTATCAATCTGGTTCAGTGACGGTGTTCAGACTAATGAAGTGGCCATAGGCCTCCATTCGCCGTTTTTCTTTTCACCATCTTCAGTGGACCTGTCCATGGACTTCGTGAAGGTTGACATATGGTATGCCTGCGTCGAGGAGAGACTGCATTTCGGCCTGTGCTGCCCTTAATTTGTCCGAAGCCAGTCGACGAGGTTTCGCGAACACTGGTGGGCCCTTCGTAATGATGTGGTGCGTTAGGTCGTGTAAAAGCTTTTTGAGATTCAGGTTAAGCTGTGATAAGTCTTTGAACCCTGGCAGAATATCCTGAAATGAAAGTTAATGGTCAATAGAGGTTAAATTACGTAATACCTTTCTGATTTGAGTGCGGTGGCATCCGTGACTCGTGTTCGTTACTCCGTCTATTATTTTTTATGACGTAAACTGACCAGTTTGTTAAAGTGCAACATAAAATCGCATGTGATACATCAGCCACCACGCAATTCCACTTGAAAGGTCGACAAAGTCCCAGGTTTAACGTCAGTTCTTTTTCTTCTTACCTTTTAATTGGCGATTTATTAGCGGCGCCAGAGGAATCACGCTAACATCAGGTGGGAAGGTCGCATGTATACCAGTTTCAAATCCTGAAGCAATTTCTTAACACGCTTTTGTTCAAAATCGGCAAATTGCTCGATCAAGCGTTTTTTAGTGTATTGTACACTTGAGTTAGTACGTTACTTTCCATTGCGGTGACAACAGTGTGGTATTTTGTTTTGTAGTTTGTAATGCCGGCTGCAATAAACTGTGATTCCACCTGAGCAATCCATAATTGTGGCTTAGCGTGCCAGAATGGTGGTATTCTTATGGAGACCTTGGCGATTTCGTGGCTTTCGGTGGTCCATGTCGCAGGGCTAGGGCCACTTTCTGGATCGTTGGCCGTTTTGTTGTCCATCATTTCGGCTTTCGGCATTGGGGTCACCAATATGTAGCGTGAATAAAAGAATTCGTTATCTAATTTTAATTAATTACTTTATTAAATGGTTATGTCGGCGGTTACACGTGGAATATGAGAATAATCACGTTGCTTGTCATATTACATGCCTTGTCTCGGGTGTTACCAGCTCGAAATATGTAATGTATACGCCGCAAGTCTATCGCCTTTCTTTCTGAAAACTCTGGAACGATTGATTGATATCCATATACGAGCTAAATTTGATCCACGACTTTTATAAACGGCTCAACATGCCCACTGCAAGGTAACGCCGGTGAAAACGGCTCTGCATTCACTGACTAGCCACATCGAATGATCCCTACAATATAGAGAGTACAAAATGGCCGATTTCTTGGACATAGAAGGCGCCTTAACAACGTCAGCACATCTGCAATCACGACTGCGCTGTCAACTCTACAGGTAGACGACTCACTTGGAGAGTTGATTAGTCTTATGCTAAAAAGCAGGATAATCAACTCCAAACTGGGTGAGGCTTCTGCTAAAAGATGTGTCAGCAGAGGTACGCCTCAAGGCGGTCTCTTCTCTCCGCTTCTCAGGAACTTAGTGGTTAATGAACTGATTATATACCTGGAAGCGGGTGGCAGCAGGTGATTGCCTATGGGAATGAAGTTGCTATAGCCGTCTCAGGTAAGAACCTTAATACCATCAAAGAACTCCTTCAGCTAATTCTTAACAGATTAACCCGTTGGGCAGATCGCTGTGGATTGTACCGATTTAGTATCTTCTGATACAGCAAAATATCTGGGTCTCATTTTTGACAGGAAAATAAACTGGAAACCTAACATTCCAAAATGAGTCAAGAAAGCTACTGGAGCTTTATTCTCTTGCAAAAAAGCCATTGGGAATAAATGGGGCCATCAACCCCGCATAACCCACTGGCTATACATCTCGGTCATAAGACCAATACTCACCTACGCTGTTGTTGTCTGATGGACGGCCTTAGACAATGCAGTCGACTGCAGCAAACTAAGCTGAATCCAATGAACAGCATATCTAAGCATAAACGGAGCCCTACGCTCCACTCAATCCGCGGCACTGGATAGCTATTCACCTTAAAGCGACTACACAATGGGCAAATAATTTATTTGCCCGTGCTAATATTCTTAATATATTATGACCTCACAGAGGACATCGATTACGCTATACCCGAACTTTGCTTTGAAAAACATCCCCTGTAGATCCTTCTTGGAGGAAGACGCTTTCATGGAGGATAAATCAATGCACTTTTATTCGGATAGATCTAAAACCGATAGCGGGATCGGTGGCGGTGTTTTCTCAGATAAGCTAAATCTAAGTCTATCCTTACGTCTTCCAAATCACTGTAGCGTGCTCCGGACGGAAATTTTGGCGATTAAAGGAGCTCTGTTCTGACTGAAGAAAAACGTGATATCTGCTAAGAAGTTCCGAAGGAGGGCGCTATAAAGTCACTAGATTCAGTCTCATTAAATTCCAAAACCGCCCTTGAATGCCGATGGAGATGCCGAGAGCAGTTGAAGCTTCACCTTTATTGGATGCCGGGCCACAAAGACATTCCAGAGAATTGTAAGACTGATGAACTCGTCAAAATTGGAACCACTCTACCTTTTCTGTTGGAAAAGAGTAGTCTAGGTATACCTATCGCTAGTCGTACGTGTAAGTCAATATTAAAGTTGGATGCTAATAAAAAAACAGACCTGAGATGGACTGTTGGACCAACTTATCTAGCGACCAAACAGATCTGGACAAAGCTGGATCTGAATCGCTCTAAGAGTCTGATCCTTCTAAATAGGAAACATAGGTGTCATCAAAGAAGAAAACATCACTTAGCAGTTTTCTCCTACAATGACTCAAACGATTTAGAGAATATAGACGTTAACAGTCCCCTACGCTTCATCATAAGCTCAAATTGGTTCCATGAGTGAGAGGATCACAGATCCTCGTGGTATCACAACGGGTCAGTAGGCTTAATTGAGTTATTCTTTCCAACAGCCATTTTTACGTACCTACCTACCTAAGTCATCGACTTCTATGTTAGAAATCTGAGTTCGATTTCGAAGTCTCCCATCAAACCACGGAAAAAAATAATTTCTTGCATCACCACCCACCCTTTCGGCAGACAATGACAAACCTCAGGATGTGAAAACTTTGCCTATACTCGTATTTGGAAGTTATAAATAAATCTTGTTACTAAGTGAAGGGAAATATTGACAGTAGCTGAGTAGGAACCCAAAAAGGACACATATGAAATCATAACAAAATTCTACCTTAATTCGCAAAGGCAATCTTCCATCTAGTTTGTCAGAAGGATTAAGAAGAGAAAGGACGGGGCCACAGGTGACTTGTTTGTTGATTTTTTTTTCAAATCTAGTGTGAACATTTTTATTAGGGTTAAATCATCTTCTAAAACGAGACCATGCACGATAAGGATTTGAATTTAAATTGAGGTCTGGATCAACCTCGGATAGCTGTATTATGCTTAATGCAAGTAGAAACTTAATAATTACATAGACTAATTACTCGTAGACTAATAGTTTTGTTAAGTGCTGTGCGGTGGGAATATTGAATGAGAGGCTTACGAAGGCTAAAGGACAGTCTTCAGGAAGAGTTTGCGTAGGTGATAGTTAAATTTACATTAAATAGAGTTGACTTCGCTTAGCATTCTGGACATGGGTTCATGGTATCCACATCTGATGAATCAAGAGTACGTCATCAACTTATCCACTTGTTGCAAGTTGTTGTACGTCTATTAGTTTCAGGCGATAGAAATAGCCTGGCAGATTGAAGCTGTCAGTCCAAGTGAGACACCGTAAAGCAAAACGGATAAAACTTCGCCGCACAGATTCTACACGCAACATATGGGTTCTATAATAAGGTGACCAGACCTAAATGGAATATTCGAGAAAAGGTCAAACAAAGCTTATATAAAGGGATTTAGTAACATGTCGGTCGGAAAATTCCTTAAACCAGCACTTGACAGAACCAAAAACAGAATGGGCTTTTCTATGACGCTCACATATGTAGCTCGAAAGCTGAATTCATTATCAGATATAACATCTAAGTCGAGCATTTTTATTCTTTATAAATAAGGTAGGTCCGGGATAAAGTTGTAAGACGTTTTTAAGTCTATTATATAGTTTGGAAAACTTTCCGACACCAAGAAAAGAACTTATTTATTTCTTCTTGACAATTGACAATGGTACAGTTAACATTATTAATTGTCAAGCTGAATAATAGAATGCTAAGATGGTTTCCTTGAGGTACGCCGCCGGACGGGCTACAAGACAATTGCCATTTATTTCGAACGCCGTTCAGAATAGGACTTTCCTCTCTGAGAGTTCCTCCAGTGTATACCAAACGGGTTCCCTTCTTGGGCGGAACATTACTGCCTATTTGCTCAATTTGATGTACACAGTGCCGAGCTGACCGTCGACAAGTGCGAATGCACAAGTGCACTGTGGGGGAAAAAAAAAATCGCACAAAAAAACAAAGTTCACTGTGCGGGCAAAAAAAAAAGCACAACAACAACAACGCGCAGTGAAACCGAAATCAACAGTGCGGGCATCACATCCTTCCTGCCCATGGTCTTAAGTACTGTTGCTTGCACTCGCTCACTGCCGTTGCGGTATTATATTGTCATAAAGCGCGTGCAGTGACTGAGTGTATGTAACAACCGATTGATAGCGGGATGTGGGTATGAATTTTGTTGGTCTGCTGTTTCGTATTGTTATAAGGCCATACCACCTACAACAATTTGATCGGTGAACCAACTCTTAATTTTTATTTCACAGCTGTGCTTAGTAACGTTGGTGTTTGTGTTTTTTGTGTTTCTTTATAATGACTCCTGAAGTCAGAGTGGATATTGCCAATATACGCGGGCTAAAAAGTAATCACTTTTCTGCGTACGTCCACGTCTGCAAATACAGACCAGCTGTTTTGGCACTTAGTGAGACACAGGTAGATCCCCGCCCACACCTCTCAGATCACTCTGGTCTGAAGCTGCCTGGCTACGAACTAGTGCCCCTATTCTTTCCTCATTGCGGTCTCGCCATCTATGTGCATGGTGATGTACCTTACCAATTTCCACCAGAATGTAGTCCCTGTTCCAATCCGGAATTCAGTTCCATGTGGTTAAAATTCCGCCTCCGTAAGAAAATTATCCACTACTGCTTTATTTACAGAAGCCCCAAAATGGACAGCAACTCGACCTTTAACGAGTTTGATGCGCAGTCTGACTCCATACAGAATTGTATCCCTATATCCTTATACTGAAATTGTCATTACGGGCGATTTCAATATACACAATTCTGGGTGGATTCGACATTCTTGAGAGACAACACCCGAAGGACGGAGTGTTGAGATCTTCTCTGCGGAAAATAATTTATAAGGTTATAAATGAGCCCACACGAATACCGGACGTTGATGGTTATACCGCCAACACCCTGGACATGTTTTTAACTTCTCACCCTGATAAGTACACCGTTGACGTGCTCTCCCCTGTAGGCTCGTCGGACCATTTTGTCATATCAGCTAATTTCTAGTACACCGATCACACAGTTAGAGAAAAGGTTCCTAAAAGAACCGTACGACAATACGAGAAAGCCAACTGGAGCGGTCTTAACAGTTTCTTTAGGAATTTTAACTGGTCGTTATGTTTCCTCGATAACGACGTGGATGCCGCTGTTGATATGATCAAAGGCACCATTCTCTTTGGAATGAGAAACTTTATCTCTCATCGGATGAAGAGTATCAAACCAAAAGAAAAGGCGTGGTACGACTCGAGCTATAAAGAGTCTGTCAGAGTTAGAGAAATGTTTTTTCGGTCCTTCAAGACCAGCCCAACTGAGAAAAATCGAAAACAATTCAAACGTGCCAGAAATGATTGCAACGCCTTAATTAAACGTGTAAAATTCCAATACGACCAAAAACTGAGGCTAAAAATACTACAATGTCCCAAAGGTAGTAACAATTTTTGGTCGTTCGTCAAAAATTTTAGAAATTCTGCCTAATCCTCCATCCCAACGCTCATTTACAATGACATTCCAGCTGTCAGCTCTTTGGACAAAGCCAATCTGCTTGCTGCACACTTTGCGGCCAGCTCAAAACTCCTAGATTGTGCTTTGTCTCCACCTACACTCGAGTGCGTCGAATCTTCAATGGGACAAATCCACTTTCGCACTCGTGTAGTAGTAGGAGTTCTTAAAGGTCTTAGATGGTCCAGATGGTATAACTCCCCTTCTTCTGAACAGGTGTTCTTCTTCGCTGACAAAACCACTGCGTAAGCTTTTTCATCAATCCTACAGATAACAGCATTTGTCCAGCATTTGTCCAGCATTTGTCCAGCATTTGTCCAGCCCGTCCCTAAGAAAGGCGAATCTTCCTCTTTCTCTTCCTACAGACCCATTGCACTTACGTCTCTTCTTTCCAAGGTTATGGAAACGCTGATAAACCGTCAGCTCATGAAATATCTCGAAACATGAAAACTTCTTAATGACTGGCAGTACGGTTTTCATAGCAACTGGTCCAGTCCAACGTATGTCCACTGGTGATCTGATGGCATGTCTCACCGAAAAGTGGAACCAAAGCGTACATCAATCTAGCGAAAGCAAGATAGTTGCACTTGATATTTCTAAGGCATTTGACAGAGTTTGGCATCAGGCTCTTTTGGCGAAAATGCGTGCTTTTGGGATCGATGACTCTCTTCTTCCATGGATTAGAAATTACCTTTCTGAAAGTTCAATTCAAGTTGTCTTGGATGGTTTCAAGTCTGATATTCACAAAATAAATGCTGGTGTGCCCCAGGGCTCCGTTCTATCGTCGACACTCATTTTAATTGTTGTCAATGATCTCTGGTCTGCCACTTCAAATCCAATATATTCTTTTGCTGATGACAGTACTCTCGGCTTTTCATATTTGTTCCCGGACGCACGTCCCAGTTCTTCGGCTGTAGAACGGAAACGGCAGCGTATGTTAAGCTCATTAAATTCTGATATTAAAAGCATAACTAATTGGGGAACCACTAACAGAGTAGAATTTAATGCTTCCAAAACACAATGCTGTCTGCTGTCGTTACAGTGAAATTTAAACACCCAGCCGTTATCCATGAATGGCACTTGCATCGTCGAAACTGATAAACTTTCCATTCTCGGTATGTGTATCAATGAAAACTTACGTTGGAATAATCACATATTCGGTGTCGTCAAAAACGCTGCGAAATGTCTAGGTTTCCTCAAGCGATGTAAGAAATATTTCACTCCCTCTGATCTGGCCTCAAATTTTAAGGCGTTTATACGCCCGAAATTCCCGCATCTGGTCGGGTGTGCCCAAAACATCTCAGCACCTGCTAGATAGGGTTCAAAACCGTCAGATAAGGCTCATAGGTGATACTATGTAATATCACTCGAATAATGGACACCCTCGAATACGTAATGTCCCGGGTCTCACTCTGTTTTATCGCTATTTTCCCCACCAGTGCTCCGTAGAAATCACCAGCAGTATTCCGCCCCTTCAAACTTTTAACCGTAACACCCGTCTTGCTATGAATGCTCATCAGTATACCCTCAAGCCCACTTTCGCACGTACTCTAAAATTTCGTGATTCGTTCCTAAGCCGTACAACTCGCTTATGGAATGCTTTGCCTAGCTCTTTATTTCCTAGTCATTATAACCTTCAAACATTTAAAACCAACGTTCACCGGTACCACTCTGTCCATCCTCCCTGGTTTTCCTTCGCCCGCGCTGCGGGCAAACATCTTAAGGGTACAAAAAAAATAATCTCTGGAGCGGGCGCAAATCATAAAAAAAAAAAACAAAACAAAAAAAACAGCGCATCGCGTGGTTTATGTATGCCTCGTTCAACATCGATGCTCTGTTCGTGGACTTTGTGGTTCCATCTTATACAGTATGCGTCCTTCTTTTGACGATAAACCTTTCGAAGAAATTTCCTCTTAAACGCCCTCAACATCCTCTTTTGTTGTTCGCCATCCAGACTTTGACGACATAAAATAGGACAAGAAAGTGTGAATGATTTGTAAAAAGTTGTTTTGTCTATCACAAGATCGTGCTCTTTTACGTAGGTTGAATGTCAACTTTTGGTGCTAAAACAGACAAAATCCAATACATCTTCCAAAGAGGAGCTGATCTCAGCAGCATGTTGACGCCCCAATTCTTTAATTCTTGACACAAGTTTTTTCAATTTACCCTCGCTTACCAAAATACCCACGTGATCCTTTCTCCAGACTAAAGTACGCTAATTGAGGTTTGAAACCTATTATGTCAATATCAGTGGATTAAGTAACATGGGACTCGTTTGATATATAGATTAGGAGATGTCGATGTTTGCAGCGCTATTAGGTTAAAAGAGTCGCATTACAAAGAATTACCTTATTTCCAACCTTTATTTGTTTGACTCGGAATAAATCTATGAGGATAGACTAACTAGGACTAAGGCCACGTTGGTAAGATCCAATCTATTTGTTCAGTGACGGAATTAAATACTTCGCGCTATAGAAGCTTCATATATGTGATCCCCAGAAGACTTATCAATCGGTAGTAAGAACAGTTTACACTTTTCCTGTGATTTGGGCAGAGAAAGCTTCCATTCGGCAGGCACATATTGTTTCAAATATTTTGCCAGCAGCGTGTGAATATGTTGTGTAAAAATGTCGCTTCCCATATTCTCCGATGACTATCCGCTCCAGGAATTTTTCTGATTGTCAGTCGGATAGTAGCTTTTTGGACTTGAAGTGCGGTTGCGGAACATCAATATTGTTATAAGTACTCGTATTTAAGTTAGATTATCTCTCGAGAAATGCTGATTAAATGTCCTCATCATGTTTTCGATACCGTTCACCAGATTACAGTTTTTGGTTCTAATGGAAGAGGTTCCAATTTTCAACTGAGGTGGCTTATTCAGCCAAAGAATTTCCGGCTCACATTATTACATACTATCTCTCTGTTTTTCCACCTCAAACCTGAATTTTGGTTCTGAAAATCCTTTCTCCTTCCTTTTTCAATATCTGCAATACTCGTTAGTAGCTAGCGTTACAACTGACAGAAGGGTGGGTCAGTATTGTATGTCTAAGATGCAGTAACGTCTACACAGTCATTGTCTTATGTACCACTAGTGTCCTTAGTGACATTTGAGGCCAATAATCTATTCAGCAGTAGCTCGAGAAGAATATCGCCCACTCCCATACATATATATTTGATGCGTTCATTGCACAAACCTGTCCTAACCTTGACTGCAATAAGATATTGATCTGATTCTATGTTGGTGCCTTGAATATTTACTTCTAGGATACTGGAAACGAACCTTTAGTCTATAAAACATATTCAATCAGGCTTAATTTGTATTGGGATATTGGAATCTGGCGCTACTAACTATTGTACAATACTAACCATGCATTCTGCTGCCTCTATTCTGTTGTCGGAGGATTAATTCTGAAGGCTGAATTGTTTAATAGTTCCACTTGAGATGCTTCTTTGTCTATCTCCGGTCTGAATGAATGCTTGGTGAACCAAAAATAAAGTGGTGCACTTTCTTGGCAATCGCAAATCTAAGATCAAGTTTGTGTCTATCCAGTTGGCAGTTGTAGTATCATAAATGCCATAGAATCCCCTTATGAAGCATCTCCGTCCTCATATTTTATTTGGACACCATCCAGTTGTATGAAAACATTTTCCCTATTGAAAGTGCGGACATTCCAGGTGCGTATCCTTAAGTCGTTTTCCATTATACATTCATCTCCCGAAACAACCTTCTCATCATCAAAGAAGGGAGTTCTTGGTCATCTTTTTCGTCTACACTAGTAGGTTTCTAGAAAAATCTTGTTGTACTATGGGTATTGGTAAATTTTATGAAGAAAAGGGACAAGCGATCTGTAAGCGAGTGAAGACTGCCATAAGTTGTCAGATATACCCGTATAGTTCCACAATGATCCTAAAAGTAGCAAACAGTTCCTTCAAAAGGCAAGGAAGCCGATTATAGAGGATTCCTGCATCAATTGCAGCCTAGGAGTACAAGGTTGATCAAATGAAGACCGCACAATCCTAAACTAACCTAGTCAGTACGTGAGCAGCAATGTAAGACTCAACAACTTTCGCGCAATGAATCAGAAGTTGCAACTTTTTAATGCTTTCTCAGTATTAACTTATCGTTTTTCTGAATAGCACCAACAACACTTCAGCACGTATGTACATGTACATGGCATATGTTCTGAAAAATATGTGCTGAGCTATAACTGTCAAAATTGTATGTGGCTTCCCAGAAATTCCGGTAAAGGAACCGAATTATTCAACATGTCTTTGAAATAACAATTTACTCAAACCCAGCCAGAGCTACTGAAAACCCAATGCAAGCAGACAACAAAAGAGTATTCCCAACATTTTTAACTTTTCAGTTTTTTTTTTTTTACTTAATCCAATCGTTAGTTTCCAAAGGCTAACACGCTAAGTGCAGGCAAATTAACAAGATCGCCCATAGACCATTCCTTTGCAAAAACTCACTGCAAGACGTGGGTTTTGTAAACAACGCCTATCATCAAAGTAAATACAAGATTCGTAGTAGAAAAAGGCGCCGAACTTAATCACAATCCACTCACGGAAACCCTCGTGCATCTAGGTACACTGCACCAAAAGACCATTGAACGATCAAACCTGTCTCTCTCGGAGCCCACATTCGCAAATTTTCATCACGAAAATCGCACGCTCTTGTTTCCCGAATGGCAAAAGCATTGGCGCATGCGTCGTCGGTCGGTCGTCGGTTGTCTATAGCGCGACCATGAACAGTCGCACTACTATAAGCTGCATGCTAGAGGGTCCATAAAGTTGCACAGAGCATAAAAGACGTAAGCGATCATAGTTATAACAACAACAACAGCGACAATTCCTTCTCACCATGCCATTTGGAGGCACTTGAACACTGGTTAACATTACCAAACTGCCACTCGCTTTGATAGTGATGTCGAATCCATCATTATTGGTCTATGACTGCTGTTAGATTTCGGGACATGGATAATGTTCGATGGAACGTTTAAAGGTGGACCCGGTCTACGATTAATAACCAAACCATGCGGTGCGACGTGATTATTTTGACTAGACTAGACTACACGCAAGCTGTGCATAATCCAGCTGAGATACCGAATTTACCTTCTCCTAATTAAGCTCCAAACACATGCCATGATGGGATTTCCATGAAACTCCATGAAATCGATTTTAGGTCCATTGGGAGGTTGCGTGCCTTGAACGGGACGAAGACCACTGATTATGTGTCAGTTGGCTGTCATTTAGGCAAAACATTTGTCACTTTTGCTGTATCTATGTACATACTGGTACGTGTACATAATACCTGCCCTAGTATCTCACTGGCGTTTTTCTTTTCACAAGAATATTCTCTGGAATCACGCGACTGAAATTGAAGATATGAATACATTTGAAGACAAATGTTATCTTTCGTAGACCTAGCAGCATATTTTAATGGTCAATTCGCATGGATGCGAACACTTCAAGGTTCGGAGATTATTTAGACGACGACTCTAGGAGGTTAGGACATGACCAGGGAGTACACACAGTGATTGCGTGAGCATCAGGTGTAGATTGTTGGCACCACATCCTTCGAATGGGATGTGAAGATTGCATGTGAATTATCAATTATCTGAAGTGACATGGTTTGGAAGACATAAATACAAGTGCTCATCGGTTTTTATGTACAAAAGTTGAGATGAAATCCCTTTGAAGAGGAGAGATGAGCAATGTGTTTTATACACAATACAATGTCCTTAAAGGCGAATTTTATAAATACATATATATTTTTAGGAAATCGAAGGATCTCAAAGGTCTACTGGTATTTGGCCAAAATTCATTCGTTATTTGATCTTATTCCTTAGGATAGACCCTCAATCTAGATTTACTTTTAAGCAAGCTACCTCTGTTGTAATATGTGAGCTCAATTTATGTTCTTTTTACCTCGTGAATATCATCAATAAACTTTCAAAATGTTCCATGGACTTTGGTTGGAAAGATAACTTGAAACGTCAAAAGCACCATTTTCATAGGGCTTGATATAGAAGCAAATCAAAGGTCCTTCGCAGAAGACGTGCATATGTTGATCCCACCGGTTAAAGTAATAGTGAAGGACTGTCAGCAAACTTAATATAAGTACGAGGGTTGCCTGAAAAGTTTCTGACCGCAATGTAAAGATAGCGGCACTCGTCAATAAAAGCTAGTGAATGCTAGTTGTGCATTTTTTAACAGTTACCGGCCGAAGTTTCAGTCATTTTGGACGCGCGGTTTTTAGTTGACAGCCGTTTGAGTGAGTCGATGTGAGTGTTTTTTTTTTAAAATGAAAAAGTTGAGTATCGAGCGCAGTTTAGGCGCAATAAATCCGAGTTTTGGAGGCCGATTAATTATTGTAGATGAAACTTGGATACACCATTATACGCCCGAAACAAAAATTCAGTCAAAACAGTGGACTGCAAAGGGCGAGCCGGCTCTAAAAAAGCAAAAACTGTTTCTTCGGCTGGGAGAGTGATTTTCGACTGTTTTTTGCGATAGTAAAGGAGTTATCTTAATCGATTATCTTCAAAAAGGAAAAACCATTACAGGAGCATACTACGCATCGTTACTTGCTAAGCTGAACGCAGAAATTGCGGAAAAACGGCAACATTGGCAGAAAAAGAAAATCTTGTTTCACCAAGACAACGCGCCGTCTCACACCTAAACGGTTGCCATTTCAAAAATCCAAAAATTACGGTTTGAACTGTTTGACCATCCGCCTTATTCATCTGATCTAGCCCCAAGAGACTTCTTTTTGTTCCCTCATCTAAAAATTGTTCTCGGAGGACAGAGATTTTCGTCAAATGAGGAGGCAATTACCTTCGTGCGCAATTACAATATTTTGCAGAGAAAAACGCCAAGTACTATTTGTACGAGTTAGAGAGATGGGAGCATCACTGGGAGAAGTGTGTAGAGTTACAAGGAGATTATGTAGAAAAATAAAAAAAAAAATTTGAGAAAAAATGTCTTGTATCATTGTTCAGACAACCCTCGTAGGAATATGTTCCTGTTTCGTTTATTTATAACACTAATGGGCTGAGGATAAATGTACGTTAATACCAATAGTAAAGTATGGCAAATGAATTTCATCAGAGAAAAATAAACGGCTCAACACAATGTTGATGGTAGACTCTATTCTAGCACTAGAGTACTACTAGTCGACGTGGAACAGTTGTTAATATGTGAGCCTAGATCCAGACCAGTAGCACGCGGAAAACCATGCGTCACTATCAGGTGCAATTTGTAATACACGCCTCCAGGGCAACAACCTGAAACCTCTCATCGTTTTCTTCCACTAGGATGCAAGTAATATACCATGCGGTTGCTCTATGTAGGAGTATATGTATATCGAACATACTTACTTAGGCTCATCTTCAACATTACAAGTTCGCCGCGGCATACCTATGTGTATACGAGGCTTCCCGTATTAAATGGGAAACTTCATATACATAGTACCCATACAAGGATCATGGGTATGGAAAAACCCCATCTGTGGTCTTGAATATTTGCGGGATTAAAACCACTAAATGACAAGCAATCTGGAAGGATCGCATAAGCTCGTCCTTGCGTCAGCTTACTTCCTCTATGATTTGGTTCTACTGCTATCATAATAGGCAGTAGGTAAATAAATTGCATATTTCATTATTGTGGCAGGATGGTAGAACTTACTCGTACAAATCTTATGTTGCATTTCCAGTGCCCACTTCTTGGGACAGCAGTAATTGCAATCATATCCTAAATTTCATGTTATCCTTTGAAATCGTTATTACCAATGTTGGCCTCCAATCAGCTGGAAAAAATTTTCGGAGGTTTCCATGTCAAAATTCTTAATCGGTTACAAAGGAATGAAGAGGAATCTGAGAAAAAGCGACCGAGCACTAACCGAGCCTAACCAAAACACAGAGAATCGAATGGCATCTACACTGAGCTAAAAGGAGATACTCTCACTTGCATGGTTAAACTCATATCCGAGTTAGCCCGGTCAGAAGTGGCGCAAAACTAGATCATGTCACTGTAAATCTAAGTGAGCTGAGTATTACTGCATGGTGCAAAAGGCATCACCCTATAGCAAGATCCTATAATTTTTGTAAAAATTAATAAATGGTGGCAAATGCTAATTCTGCTTCGACATTTGTTGAGTAAACAGACACAAAATACACTTCAACAAGACATGAATCGCTATACTCTTAAAGAACACGGAATAATTGTTACGATTTTTTGCGGAATAATTCGTCAGTGGTGTTGGCCCAGCGTGAATTTCGATGCAGATTTCCCGGTCGTCCGACAACAACTGGGCAAACACTACGACGTTTAGCCTAGGGGAGTATGGGATAACACAAGATGCTGCCAGGTCTGGCCGGCCCCGGAGCAGCCGCTTTGCTGAGAATATCGCAGCTATTGTTGAAGATGTCGCAGAGGACCGCGGAGTATCGACCAGACGCCGTGTCACGCAATTGACATCAATTGGCCGTTTTTACAGAGAATTTTGGAGAAGGACTGTAAGATGTTCCCTTACAAAGTGCAGACAGTGCATCAGATGTTAAGTGTTGACCGCCAAGCGAGTGTAACATACGCTCAAGCCAACCTGAATCTCGACCACGCGGGAGACAACTTTTCATCGAAAATCATCATAATCCACGAGGCCCATTTTCATCTCTGTGGATATGTCAATAATCAAAATTATCGCTTCTGAGGCACCGAAAATCCACGTATAGTCCGTGAAGAGCCATTACATCTGCTCAAAGCTACTGCACGATATGCGTTCACGATGGAGGCGTCATAGGTCCTTCTTTTTCGAAAAAGCCGAGGGCCAAGCGACTACTGTGGACGGCTAGCTCCGACGGATGAAATGGAACTGGAGAACACAACTGAAATTCTGAGGGCTGCATTTCCGGGTCACCTAATCTCTCGTTTTGACGATTTGCACTAGCTGGCAAGATCGCCTCAATTAACCGTTCCAGACTTCTTTTTGTGGAGTTTTTTGAAGTCACGAGTCGATGTAACTAAGCCTCAGACTCTTGAAGCCCTCAGAGAGAATGTCCAGAATGCGAGGGCCACAAATCGGGCCCGAATGGTAATCAATTCTGGCGGCGGCCACTTAGCCGACATCATTTTCTCGACTTAATAAAAAAAATGTAAAACATTTAGTGAACATAATTCAGGAGCAAAACAAACGTTTTTGATTTATAAATAAAGTTACAGCCAAAGAACATCGGGTGACAAATTTTGCGCCACCTTATACAATCCGTCGTAGCTGTATAGGGCAGGGAAAAGACTGTTATATACGCTGCTCCGAGTTTTGGTAGCTTCAAATTGTTTGGTGCCGATAGCATTTTTCTACAGATGTATGCCACAAAAAGTCGTAAATCGGGCGAACACAAAGTAAGTGACTTTTATGACGAAAATCGGTCTCAGATTTATCAGTCTGATTTCCTTCCTCCTGAAGAGCATGGGAAAAGTAGTTGAGTTCTGCAAAACTGCTTCGCAAATGCGTTCTCTGTCCAAGATGCAACTTGGCTACCAAGGCGGAACGTCTCGGGAGTCTGACTTTAAAAATCTGGCTGCCAAAATTGAAGGCACACCCGACAGAAGGAGTACGCGCTGGAAATTTTCGCCGTCATTAAAGGTACTTTCGACAACGCAACTTTTGACGGCATACGTAACTCGGCCAGGCAAAACAGCGTACGAATCACTAGCTGTAGGGTGACCAGATAAGAATAATAGGAAACAAAATTTAAATAAATCAACAACGGTGTGAGATATAAAACTGATTCTGGGTTCATTTTGAAGCTACGTTCATGCCATTATATGTGGAATAGCACATCATTCAAATGACCGAATTGGCTTCGCTGGCAGTGCTTCAAGCGGTCGGTTCAATTTTCGGTCCAATATGTGCGGCGTTATTCCGACAATAGCTTATCGAATGTTGGCCTCGATTTCATCCAAAGTGGTTGGCTTGTTAGCGTAGAATAAGACCGTGATGTAGTCTTAGAGATAATAATGGAATGTTGTCAAATCGCATGATCGCGGCAAGCAATTGATGAACGCTTGCCGTGAGATGGTCCAGTCGCCAAATTTAGCATTCACTACTTCAGGCGTTGCGTCGCTCGTATGGCATGTAACGTCGTCTTGTTTGAACCATAGCTCGGATATATCGGTGTTGTCGAGCTCTCTTCACAGAAAGTTGGCTAACATCTATGCCAACATGCCATAAACCGGACCAAAGAGTCAGTCTTTGTGGATTGTGTTCGCTGCAATAATGGCAGTATTGCTTGTTGACTTAGCCACTGAGCCAAAAATGGGCCTCGTCCGAGAAGATGATTTTTTGGCCAAAATCCGGATCTCCGGCCAACATTTCCAGCGTCCACTTGGTGAACTCACGGCGTAGTCTATGATCGTTTGACTTCAATTCTTGCGGCAGCATAATCTTATACGGATGTAGGCCCAAATCCGGTTACAAAATAAACCGTGTGATCGGCGCCGAATGCCTATTTTCTGGGTCTTGTTCGATACGGCGGCTATGCTTACTTCATTTCGCACTAGTCTCTGTCTGGTTGATGGCTTTAGGTCCAGAGTGTACTCACGCTTAAACTTTTCCACAGTGCGAAGTATTGCCTACACACTGAAGCCATGATGATGACCGATCTCACGACGAAATTCACGTTGCGTATTCACAACTGAGCTGGAACTTGGATAATATTTTTTTAATATCACGCACGTTCAGCAAGCGTAAAACGATGCATGATGAAATAGGAAACCTTACTGAATATTTTAACAGCTGGATGTGGTAAATTTGACAGCTGCTAAAACATAACAATTGGAAAAACTATCATTGCTATCTAGTCACCCGTTATAAGTTTAAAATCAATGCTGACGACGCTAATGGCGGATGCAGACTGTGAAAATTTTCATCAGAAGAATGGCTATTTGTAGGCATAGTTGAGACGGATTTTTGAAAGATATTGCATTTCGTTACTAATCCCAGAGCTTGTACTTTAGACTAAGGTAAGAATATCATCACTTTTCGTAAAAATGTTGCGTTCTTCTGTTAATTTAAAATGACACCTCTTCTTGGGGGTGACTCTATACTTTGAACTTGGATTCATCGATCTTATCTGCTAGTTGTGTGGGCACAGCAGGGGTATTCGAACAGCAGCTCGCCCAAATATTCCAGCATATCTCAATTTTCGTTTGACTATTGTCGACGATAGCGGTTTATTTCGCGTTTGACATATTTCGGAGAGTATTTTGGGTGATCTTTTTCATCTAATTGGTTTGCTTGTTGTAACTACTAGCCGATCCTCTTACTGATTTATAACTCTAGACCGTCCTGATCGTAATTTATCCTCAAGTTTTCCAGTTTGAGAGTGCCGTTCAATGATACGTTCAACACTTCCCCACTTCGATTTGACCACTTTGAGAAGGATGATTATAGCAGATCGTTCCTCGATTGTGCTTTCTGCGAATTTTTCCATTTTCAAAGTCTTCCAAGTCTGGCTTTTATGTAAGTCTCTTGCAATCCAGGTCCACGAATTCTGTTCCCTAGGTGGACCTCAATCTTTTGTCCTGCAGTGTACGTAAATACTTTATACATATACTAAAGAAATATTAGATTCCAGGACAATGCATGGAACATATATTCCTTGTCCAAGGCAAACGTATTAGCAAGGAGATTCCTTGGGATGATGACACAGTAAAAACGAATCAGTTAGAGTACAATGCAGAATGAGCCATGCTATTGAGCAGCATGGAAAGGGTAAATATTGAGTTCTTAACAGTCACGTACGTACGTAAAACATATCTACGTGTGTCTCCGGCACCCTAAAAGTGTGACATGAGCTGATTCACCACTGTTTTATTATCCACAAAAATTAATATTAAAGACAGAGTCTTGCAAATACCTTCGTAGATGTGAAATACTGGCAAATTCCCACGAGTAAGCGAAATCAAATTGGTAGCGTCTTAAAATAAGGGAATTATATTTTATCTCAAACTGCTTTAAACAAAGAAAAACTGTTTCTAGTTTTAGGAATATTCTTATTTGAAATTTAAGCTTGTAACAGATAGAACAAAATAGCAACTGCCACGTCCCCCAAATATCTGAGCTAACACATTCACACCGCTTGCTATGCCCAATGTGAACCCCAGTACTCTGACCTCATTTGACATTTGATACCCTGAGGCGTATGTTACGAAGTGCACATGAAATAGTTATCAATCATAATCTCGAAAAAAATTCGCTTTCCATCTATCATCGTGATGTCATATTCCTCTCATGGCATTCCCCCATACGTGTCCACATCCCATATCATAAAACATTACCAGCTCTTCCACCCCCGACGATTTCATACATTGTAAATCATTTGAAAAGTAAAAATGTCACTCGACATGTCGCTATGCAATAAATCCCCCATTTAACTCTTCTATTCCAACACCACCCCCTGAATTATTGCAATCATCTGCATCTGATTTACATTCAACAAGCATCCGTTCTCCTCCAGGCAGCTTAGCAGAGGTGCGAAAATATAATTGCGTTCGTCTCTCGTTCGAGTATCTATCAGATAAGAACGACTTTTGTATTCCATTCGAGATATTGATTGATGGATTAGGCTCACATGGGGTGGTGACAACGAGCCCCGATATGTCTTTTGTGTTGGACTGTTTCAAAATGCCTGTTCCATGATATCATCATCAACTGAGTGAGATGCGGACGCTTTAAATCAGCTGCAATCAGATTTGGGAAATCAGGCGAAATGTCTGACAGAAAATATGGCATCGTCGTCGTTTGATGATTTGTGGAATTCTTTACGTCATATGGGCATTCGGTTTCTCATTTGTATCAATAAGAAACCAAAGGAATCAGAACGATTTCCGGTTGGCTGGTGGTTCTATGGTTTACCCACTTTTGTTATGATTCTGAAGGAAATTGTGGCGTCATAGTGGTTGGACAGTCCCTTAGCAGCCCTAATAGTATGTGAATTCGTAAGGCACTGAACGAAAGTCGAATCAATCTGAGGGAAAATATGGTATGCTGACTCATATTCAGATGCAAGCGAGGCTTGTATTGAACATGACAAGCGCTTTTCTCATGCAACATCTATTGGGGTGAAAATCAGTCATTGGCTTAAGTAACCAACATCTGCATTACAACGGTACCCTATTACCCTAATCTCTAGCTCTATCTCATTAGCATATGTCAGAATTTATGCAATTAATCATTATGATTTAGACTTATCACTAAATAGCCGTGGTTTTCTCAAAACATCTACTCGAAATAGATGAAGCTGATGGAGTTCGGTTTAATGTGAAAATATTGAACTTGGAAGAGAAAGCAACATTTCAGAGGATGAAGTAGTGGTCAAATCATTGTTTGCCTGCAAATAACCTTGCAAGGAAGCTCTTGAGGTGAAACCCCTCTAAACTAGTCAAAAGGGGAGACACTTGACCACAAATACGTGCGAACCCTCCTTGAGATGCGCAAACAATTTAAGGTGAGGTTTCATTTGAGTGAGCTGCTCTGCTGGTGTGGTATTTAAGAACCTTCGTCTTCTATATTATACCCTAGCTGCTTTAAGCATCCATTGTGGGGGGTTTAACATCGAGCTACACTCGCTCCGAAAGAGCCCATTTGTGATCCAAAATAAAAGTGAAGTATCTTGTAGAATGATATTCTTATGACTTAATTTTGGTTTTGGCTCGAATTTGAGGGAAAGAGTGCTGCTATTAAAATCGTCGAAAACGGGAAGGTTGGAGTTTACCTTACGCAGCATACGGGATATTGGTTCGTTAGAGCCATTTGTGGTGCGGTGGGTTGGTAAATAAAAGAGGAGGGCCAACGCAGATTTCGAGGGTTAGTGTTAAAGAAAATCTAGTTGTAAAGGGGCATGCAATCGACGGAGCCTGAGAGGAGTCGGTGAATGAAAAGAATGCTGCGTCCCTTCCTTCCTCAAGGGTATTTAGGTTAATGAGTGTGAGACGGTCTCGATAGGGAGGTAAGATTAGAGGATCGTTCGAAGAGCAAATCTAAGAAAACGACGCTGGATCCTCTCAATTCGGGTTACATGAACTCGTTGAAAGGGACACCAAGCTTGGATAGCGTACTCTAGAAGGGGACGAACATGACGTATAGTGATCTGGTCATGTACGGGTTACAGAATTCCTTGGACCATCTTTTAACGAAGCCAAGCGATGAGTTTGTATTTAGTTATTATCTCATCGAAATATATGCCAAGGTCGCGGATAGTCTGAACAAGGGATATAGGTTGGCCGTGGAGAACGTAAGTTCGGGGAGTAGACTTGTTGCACTTACGTGAAAACGTAATCGATTGACCTTTGGTGACATTGAGTTCTAAGCAGTTCTTGATGCACCAGGTGGAAAAACTATTTAGTCTATTTGAAGGAGGCTAGAGTCGTGTTATGAGGAGATGGGTTTAAAAAATTTGATATCGCCAGCATAGAGAGAAAGTACTGAGTGGTGAATGACCCTTTCAAGATCGTTAATGGTTAGAATGAAGAGAAGTGGACCTAGGTGGCTACCTTGAGGAACACCTGAAGTGGCCAAGAAAGGTGCCGATAGGACAGACCTGAAACGAACACTATAAAAACGACTATACCAGACGGACAATTTTAACAGAATTAGTATATGAGATATCTTGTCAAAAGCTTTACTGAAATCAGTTGTTATAACGTCAGCTTCTTTACCACTTTCTAAGGCTGAGAGAACAGAGGACACGAATTCGACGAGGTTAGTGGTAGTAGATCTACCTTTCAGAAAACCGTGTTAATTAGGGGAAATAAGAGATTTGCACTGAAAGCTTAAGGCTTCGTACAAAATGCTTTCAAGGAGTTTGGGTATAAGTAAAAGTTTAACTATGGGGCGGTAATTAGTGACTTCGCTCTTTAACCCCTTTTTGTGTATCGGTGTTATGGAAGAAGACTTCCATATTTGGGAAATTCACCTTGAGAGAGCGATAGTCGGTAGAGATTTGCAAGGGGGTGGGAAAGTGTTAATGAACACTTTTTAAGAAATATGGATGGAAGGCCATCTGGGCCGAGTATGTATTCATCATTAAGCTGTTGTAATTTATTTTTTATTACTGTATGATCAAAACTTTGTGAAATAGAGGGGCCAATGGGAAAGTTATGTAGGTATTTTAAATAAGAGGGATCCGGTACGAAGGAATTATCGGCAAAAGATTGCTTAAAAAAGGTAGCAAAAAAGTTGGCTATAGTATGCGGATGGGTTGATGACATATTTTCGTATGAGAGGGATGAAGGAAAATGGTAATTTTTTTTTTTTGTAGTTAACGAATTGGTAGAAAGACTTAGGATCGTTTATAAGCATTGATTGCGCACTATCAAGGTATCGCTGGTAGAGAACCTTATGTATAAAGCTAACCGAATTGAAGGTATGACCCGAGATAGTTTGAATAGTCAGCAAAAGAGTTGGATCGGAGGAAAACTGACAATAATTTGTTTTTCTTGTTTCGTAAAGAGCGAAGTTTACGATTGTACCACGGGGAGCTCGTAGAAAGGGTCTTATTGCGCGAAAAGGGAACATAGAGAGAAATAGAATTGGATAATTCTCTGCAAAAAGTAGAGAGAGCAATTTTAAGGGGCATATTGGCGAAATCAAAAGAACACTTGCTAAGATAAGCGTTAATTTTGCGGAAATTCGCTTTATCAAAGTCGTAAGAAGAGGCAGCTGCAGGGGGGTGAGTTGGATAGGAGAGTGATGGAAAAGAGAAAGAAGAAGTGTTGGGTGAAAGTTATCAATGGTCGATAGTGAAAGGGGACAGAGCGAAACAGACGAGTTTATGGGGTCAGTGGTGAAAATGTAGTCTAGTTGGAGACCCCACTAGCTTGGAGTAAGCTAGAGTCTGTGAGCTCATCTAAGAAGAGACATTCTTTACTGAAGGTAGGGTCATCTGATTGAGTCAGTGCAGTTGAGGTAGATTGAAATCGCCTAATGCGATGATCGGTATCATCGAGAGGATCAGATAAGTTAATAATTTCATCAATTGCATCGATAGCAAGTTGGTAGCATTCGATTGGTTGTGCCGGTAGAATGTAAAAACACATAACGTACAGGGACCTGCAGGGGAGTGTTATCTTTATTGAAACGTAGTCAAGCTTAGAAGAAGTAGAAACAGCGATTGGAGAAGAGTTTAAATCATTGTGGACGGCCAATAGGACATCTCGACAAGGAGAATCATCATTTCGACTGGGGAAATCGTCGTCTCGAAAAACATTGAAACTAGGGGGGAAATAATTCCTGATTCTTTATATCGGGAATTGGATTAGTTTCGGTCAAAGCGTAAACCTCAAATGGGAGAGCGTGAGATTGGCGCAATATGGCCTGGGTCTTAGATCGCAGTCCTCTTACGTTTTGATAGTCGAATGTTATTTCGAGACGGCGTAGGAGTGGATGGTTGAAATATTGGCAAAGGTAGCACGTCAGGGGCGAAAGAATTTGTCTTGTCAGCTCTGGTCCATTGAAAGTGTGAGGTCCTTTTTGCGTGCACATAGTTACCGAAAGTAGCAAGGTCATCTGAGACCTTTTGGGGAGACATATTGAAAATCTCGTGGAACTTAATATATAAGTTCCTTAGACTTATAAGGTCAGTAGGGAGACCTTCTTTCTGTATGGAGACCATGACGCTTGTTTTAGTTTTTCTCTCGTATCAAACTGAGTCTGATTTTTCATGCAGATACGCTAGAAGGAGACGTATATTCTTGTACGTCTTTTTTTGCTCTGAGCCTAGAAAGTGCATAACGACATTCTGTTGTGTCAAAAGTTTGTTGGGTTACTTTAACTGTGGGTGGCAGAAGGGGGTCAAAAATGGGGCTGATCGACGAAGATTTTGAGGGCGATGCAGCGGTAATTGAAGAGGCATTAGACACTTTTTCAGATGAGGGATTTATAATATGGGACCTAATGAAAATGGGATATTTAGCTTCGGTTTTGAGATCGAAATTTGGGAAAGAAGTGCTAGTGGGGGCATGTGCAGAGGGGTTAGGTATTTCGGAGGAATAAGTGTGAGCGGTTGGGGTTAATTTGAAAGAGACGCGTTGACGCGGGGGCTTGGGTGGAACGGAGGCAACTGGTGCAATATAATTGGAAGACTGATGAAGTGGAGGGGCGAAATTGGGGAATTTATTAGTTGTAAATCTCCAATTAGAGTCAGATTCGGAACTGGATTTGGAAACGGGTTTCAGTATAGAGTCAGGTTTCTGACGATTTTTGACGGGTTTCGGTATTTTATTAGAGTCCGGTTTGGGACAGGAGTTGGAAATGGGATTAGATAACTTAGAATTAAGCTTCTTTTTATCCTGTTTCTTGATAGGTGTGTCGATCCATTGACAGATGCTCATCTTTCTAATGTTGAAATTATCACCAGCAGGGTTTTTAAATAACCACTCATATCTAGCAGGGAAGTCGAATTTAAAGTTTCGATTACCTATGAGGTGAGATGGCAGGAACATTTTACATTTTCTGATGGTGATACCATATTGGTTTGCGAAGAATTTCGTGATCCAGAAATATCAAAATTTTGGGGGGAGCCTTTGATTAAAAATGTACTCATATCGGTTTCAATTTTATCCAGTCTACGCCTCCATTCGGAAGGTGTCCATATTGTACCAAAATGTTTGATGAGCTTGCGTGGGGCGGCGACGGGAGGAATTGATAGTGAAACAGTTTCGGCCTCTTGAATTGAAGGGGCAACGGGAGAATTTGTAGATTTACTTAATAGTGGCGGACGAGGAGGTGGTGGTGAAAGTGGGTCGACTTCGGTTTCCAGTAATTCAGCCAACATTGATGTATTGTAGTGGACATTCTGGTGGTGTTGCGTATTGGTTGGTAAATAGTCAATTTTGCTGCTTACTGTTTCGATATGTTTCTCGATTTTGGTTGGTTGGTTGATTGTGCCAACCTTGCAAGTGGATAATAAAAATGCAGATACTATCAATAGATACATAAATTACAAGAGATAGCTTTTCTAAGAGAAAAACTTTAGTGTTAGAAATCCATGCCATCTGTGGCTAGTGCTACCAATTTTGAGAAACAGTTTTCACGAAGTGGGAAACATTTCACGAAACCCATTTTCAAGTAGATTCGATTGAGAGGTTCCACGTATTTTTGCCGACCATATACTTATTTATTTAGATCGCGGTAGAGTATGGAGTGTGTTTGGGTCTCAATCAATAAAATTTTTTAGTTAGTACGATTTTTGGCCGGCCACCTCCAGCTGCACGCTCCAAGATGGTTGAGGCACCTTCCCACTTGTTCGGTGCACCTAAAGTGAAGTCTTCCTCTTCCTCTATTACGAAGTTCGTCCGGGCAGAAACAGATGACTCTCTGAGCAGGAGGGTTTATACAAATATAGCCATCTCTGGCAAATTTTCGGACGAGGTCGATTTCGCTGAACAAATCGTAGAGTTCGCTATTATATCGCATTCACCAAAGCTTTTTTCATTGGCAGAAGACTTCACTTTCAGGATTGTGATGATGATATGAGTTTATGGACTTAAGCGACCATGCACTGAAAGGGGCCAGTCTGATCACTGACAAATAGATTTAGCCGCTTACACAATACGACTGACACGATCTTATCCGCGAAGTTAAGGCTGTACCTTCTGTCTATATTTAGAGGTTCCTTTATTATAGGTTAGATAAATGATGCTGAGTATCTGATACAGCACAATCTTCCGATCTAATCTTTGAAACAAGATGGTGTATACTCTACATCAAACCTTCGGAAGGTAACCATAGAACCCTATGGTTCCTTGTTATGCTTAATTTAGAAACTGGTTTTTTTATTTTATTTCTCTCGGTAGGATGGAAATCTTAGTATTCATCGCCCAAGTTGTGGGGCCTTCGTTTTCATATAACCTTTCTAACGATTTTTCTGCGGTTCCTGCTGACACACTGAGTTTTAATTAACTAAAATGGAGTTCTACTTTAGTTTAACTTCAATCACCTGATTCCGGTAGAGCCTGCGAACTTCAATGATAAGGGTGGTTAGAGGCAGTTTTGCACCTATCAACGTGATGGCCAAATAGCACGGGATCACACTCTGTTTGATTTTGTAACACTAGTACCTTCCAGAGATCTAAGTCGATGACCATGTCAAACCACCGATGTCTAAGCGCTCTCCAAGGCCAGTCATTGGCTGACTCATCGAGATAACTGATCTAGATTAATATGACTCACACTCGATTCCATACGATCAAGAGTGGTGATGAACTTCAGGAGACGAGGTATCCGCAGGATATATCTATGCTATGGTGACCTTGGCAAGTAACATATTTGGTTCGAGGATTAAGTCATCGCTCTGCACATTAGTATATTTCAGCACGGCCACTCTAATCTAATCTAAGCTATAATGAGAAAGAGTATATCTTCCAAGCTGTCCTAGCAGTTTCTTCCGCATGGAATCCCATCCTAGATTTCCTGGAATTCAGGCTGATTTTTAAAAATTCAGAGCAGTTTCTTTATGGGAGTCAAGTCAGTTGCAACCGCATCTCTCAATAGAAAGACGTTGGCAATAGCATTTAAGAAAGGGCTTTTCTTAGATCTTGGTGACTGATTCGAGAAGTTCGCAGAAGTTTCTTCATAAGTTCTTCTTCGCAATTTGAAAAGTTTCACTCTCTCTTTGTAAACCATAGGTAATATGCAATGGCTCCCTATTTGAGGAGTAACTTTAGTAATCTACTAAGGTGGATAATTTCTACTGCCGTAACTACTGACCATTTGATTTTTCAAATAATTTCATGAGAGAACTGCTGAGGACTTCGCCTACCTCGGCGACTGTTTGGATAGCGCTCAGATACTTGTTCAACATGATTGGCATATCCTGACAAGCTTCAGGATATCATTTCTGAAAGATTGCCATGCCAGTAATCGCCCTGGAAAGTAATCAGATAGGGATACCTGGTTTGATGGTGTAGTTTCTGAAATAAAAGTAATGTAGACGTTGTCTCTGCTGTCTGCCTTTACCTACTGACGTAATGCGTGCTTATGCGGCAAGCGTCTCGAAAACATGGAGGAGAAATTCTATAAAAAATAGCACATTCGTATAAATAGTTACCTGGAAAGTGGAAACCTTGCCGGATTATTACCAACTAAGACCGCTTACAGGCCGATTTGTGCTCTCGTGGTACTGACCTAAGGCATTATTTCGTGGCAGACGGCTTGAAGACTAAGCCTGCTCTATACAATTCGTTTGTTCTGCCATCTCGCATGTATGTTGACGCATCCCGTAAGGCTAGCCCCTTGGTTTGCTATCTCGGACAATGGAAGAACACATGTTTTGGATTTTCGTTTAATCTAAATGTCGATCACTTGTATAAGACGAGGTGTCCATCATCGTTAAGGATATATTCCCTTGTTGTTGTCAGGTTGCTATACTACGGTTACTTCCGTATTTTCTTTTTCGTCGCTTACTCGGCCATTTTGCGCTCGCTCGCTTTGGAATCTAACCATTTCTTGAGCAAGTACGACTTAATTTTGCAGCACTGCATGAGAACAAAACCCGCAACTTCAGCGAAAACAATTCTTTTATTCTATGTTGGGCCTCCTTGAAAGTGCACTAATCTTTTCGATGATTTCTCGATAACTCCAAGATACTCGAAAAACAAATCTAGTTGTCATCCTTTTGCGAATTTTCCTACTCGTAATAAACACCACCTCCGTTTTATGATCGGCGAGCTGCAAACTGGAGCTAGTTAACCAGCGACGTGCAGTTGCAATAGTTGCTGTAGAGTTCAACTTCTCTTAAAGTTTCTGCTACAACCACCACAGGTGTGATCAGCAAATCCTATAATTGACGTTTCGCATGGAATCTATAGGCGCACAATTTCGTCATACATAATGTCCCATAGTAGAGGGCCTTAGACTAAGCCTTGTGGAACACAGATGATTCCATTGGTGAAATAGCTCGTTATCACTTTAGATAGCCGGATATACCAATTGAATGCGTTCGGCGCCTGCCCTGTATTGGATCTCTAGTTCTAGTTATTACCGCATTAATAGCGTCCACTGTTGACCGTGATAACGAAAACCATATTGGAAGAATCGTTTGGGTACCGTTTTACCTTTGGCAAGCAATAGCTTGATTTGTTCTTTCCGAACGGCTTTCTCTTCACCTCTCGAAGAGTCCGGTGCCATCAGATTTGAATGAAAAACAATGTGAACAATCAGTGAGGATGCCTCACTAGTTTTCCAACAAATGCACAGAGTAAAATCTAGAAAAACAGAGCAGCCCTACACAAAAGATCGAGTGTGGCTCACGATCTCTACTACTACAGTAAAGAGTGGAAGCACATAGGCTTCTTAAAAGGAAAAAGGAAGAGCATGAGAAGCGTTCGATCAAGGCCTTAGAGAGGTGTTACCAGAAGAATGAAGATAGGAAGTTTTACCAATAAAATATTGGGTCTACAAGTAAGTTTCCAGCGTTTGACAGAGATGGCGCCACCAGTGGATCCCGGGCAGAAATGTCAGACCCCATGTGTTTTATTTGTAAGTTTTGTATCAGTCAACAACTTTGCAGCGTTATATTTGAGCAGTTCTATCGGTGTCGTACATTTTATCGAGCAAAATCATGGTAAGTTTCCAGCCAAATAAACGTCATTTGCGGGAAGCGCCTCTTTTATTCTTTAATATGAAGAAAAGTGCGGCTGAGGCCTATCGTTTGCTTTCGGAAACTCATGGGCGGAATGTATTGGTGAATCGACGTGCCGCGAGTGGTTCAAACGGTTCGAAAGTGGTGATTTTGGAGTTGACAAAGATCGCCCCGGAAAGCCGAAAAGTTTTGAAGACGAGGAATTGGACGCTTTACTGGATGAGGATCCGTGTCAGATTCAAGAAGAACTTGCTGCATCATTGGGCGTCACGCAACAAGCAGTTTCCCTGCGCCTAAAAGCACTGGGATTCATTCAAAAGGTTGGAAACAGGGTGCCGTACGAATTGAAGCCAAGAGACGTCGAACGGCGATTTTGCATGTCCGAAATGTTACTGCAGCGGTATAAAAATAAATCATTTTTGCATCGTATGCTCACTGGTGATGAGAAATGGATTTATTATGATAATCCTAAACACAGAAAATCGTATACAAAGCCCGGCGAGCCCGCCCAATCGACGCCGAAACGAAATATTCACGTGAATAAGGTCATACTCTGCATATTCCCACCCTTCCAAAAGGGTGTCGTATACTACGAACTGCTTCCGAGTGGTGAAACCATCAAAGGACCATTATATCGAACCCAACTAATTCGTTTGAAGCGGGCATTAAAAGAAAAACGGCCAGAATATGAGACCAGGCATGAGTCCGTCATTTTTCATCACGACAACGCTCGGCCACATGTTGCGGTTTCGGTGAAAAACTATTTGGGAAATAGTGTATGGGAAATTCTGCCTCACCGGCCTTACAGTCCAGACTTGGCACCATCTGACTCCCACTTGTTTCGTTCGATGCAGAACGCTCTTACAAGAATATGCTTCAGCTCAGTAGAGGAAATCAAAAATTGGCTCGATACGTTCTTGGGCTCGAAAGACGAGAAATTTTTTTTGGTCCGGAATTCATAAATTGCCAGAAAGATGGGGGAAAGTTGTAGCTTCCGATGGACGATACTTTGAATAAAGCATTGTAATTATGTTTTCATAATAACACTTAAAATTTTGGAAAAAAACGCTGGAAACTTACTTGTAGACCCAATAAAACGAACATGGAAGAACTGTAAAGCCCAAACAGAAATTTTGCAGGATGGAGAAGGAAACCTCATAGTAAAACCACAGTTGGTGCTGAGAAGGAAGGATTATTTCGGCAGACTGTTAAACTTTGATGACGAACAACTGTCAAGGAAAATGGATTATTCAACCTGGAGGAAGACAAACGACACTTCGATCGATCCAAGCCTAAGTCTGGAAAAGCTGCTGGGCGTGATGGTTTAACTATCGAGCTGTTAAAAGTAGCAGGTGATGATTAGTTAAGAAGTACATATATATTTTTTTCTATAATCTGGATCCAAAAGTATGCCCAACTAATGAAACCTCAGCTTTTGCTTTTCCGATCATAAAGAAGGGAGATCTCTTGAACTGCGCCAATTACAGGGGAAGAAGTCTCCTCAATATCGTATATAAAATTCTGTGAATATGTGGATACCTAAAATAGCTATTGAGACAGAAGAGGGTTTTGGCGGTCAACGAAGGATGAACAAAGGACAATATATGCTGTCAACAGAGCTGAACACACAACATCGATGTACAAAACGTTAAAAAAGGCATATACTCGTACAAGGGACTTTATCTACCTTGCCACCTGTGGGGAAATCGCTGCTTCTTTGGGCTTAGAAAGCAGTGCTCTCGAGCAACCAAAGTACACTGTATACAAGACACTGGTCATTCCAGTCCTGCTTTATTGCACAAAACCTAGACATTGACGAAAGCAGATGAAAGTGTTCTCGGGCGCTTCGATAAAAAACTTTTTCTGATAATTTTCGGTCAAGTTTATATGAAGGAGGCGTTTCAACACAAGACACATACGAAATGTAAAGCGATGCCAACCTCGTCAAGGTAGGTCGGATAACCCGGGTTAAATAGCTTGATCACCTTGAGCGATTGGACACCAGCGTCCCGGTTCGGAAAATGTTGGACTCCAACCCAGAGAGGCAACGTAGTAGAGGACGACCTCTTTTTATGCGGCGCGCACAAGTGGAAACGAAGCTCAGCCACCTTCGCATGTGCTACTGGAGGCAACTGGCAGAAGGCCGCTGCAGAAGTATGTTAGCTGAGGCCCTGGTCCACTAAGTAAGTAAGTAAGTAAGCAAACAATAAGTTCTGATGTTAGCTAAAACTGTATCCATACAAAAAAATACTTAAAGTAAAACTGAAGACCAGCGATTTGTAAACGAACAGCTCCATTCTAAGGCCCATGCATTGGATTCGTCTGTAATTATGAAAGGACTCTTGCCAAATGCATCGGCAACAAGTCTGTCCATAGTGAATTTTTCGATTGTAGTGCTAGGTATTATATAAAAGAAGCTATATATACATATGCGTGCATGTAAATCCCATCTATCTTAGCATGTGTAAAGTATTCCCCAGGTTACTCAAAGTACATATTACTGGATCGAAGAGTTTACGCAAATCCTAATCGCTGATTTATTTGTTGCGTCGGTAAGCTGTTTATTTCCTACATTGCCCGTGGGAGAATCGCTGAGTCAATTCTGAATTCATGAACCGTTTTGTCCTCAAAGGCCTAAAACCGCTTCGCAATGATTGAAAATTATCTGAAGGACATTTATATTTTGTTCGAAATAATTAGAACGCACTTCTATATTCCGGATTTCTGCTACTACCGGTTATATATTTAAATTCGACGATGTTAGCTTTGTAAAGCAAACTATTTGGTCTGGCTTTCGTACTTTCTTAACTCGTCGCCGTTTTGTCCGCATCTAACACACAAACCTTTCGCTGATTAGGAGTTTTTGGAAAGTGTTGTAACTCAAAGTATCTTAAGCCGCGTTTCGGAACTGGACTTTTTGCTTTTCAATTACATACCTTCCGCGGATAGGCAGCTATCATGTTTGCGTTCCAAAATAAGCTTTTCTCACGATGTTAATCATAGCGGTTTTGAGTTCTGGTCATCCTACTGGTTCTTCTTCTGAATGATTCATCCAGACCGTAAGGTGAAACTCAAATTCAAAAGCAAAATGCACTCTTTCATACGGTCAATCCGATGTCACGAAATATTTAATTTTAAATGCATTTGATGGTTGAATAATGTAAGAGTAGGTAAGCACGTCAATTGTGCTTATTTTACTTCGAAGAGGTAACCATCGGGTATTGCTCGATGTTCATCTGTCCATCCGGACTCGACTTGCCAAAATTATAGGCGCGAGTGTTGACCAGCAGACAAAAATAGCAGCACTATAAATAGGACAGCGGCTGAATTACCCAGAAGGAATCAATGGTGAAGTTAAATCCCTAAAAAAACCAACTACGAGCTTATTCAGGCTACTCCGACATATTTAGAGCTCAGAGCGGTAAGGATTTCCGAGACTAACTCAGAGTCTTGGGAAAGAGATGGTGGCAGATGAGCCCTTGATGGAACAACGGCAGCGCTCTCATCCCCCGAATGGGTAACTGACTTCGGTCTAACCGATTCCTTGTCCTAGGGATATCTAAAATGGAAATGTATCTCCTGGTTAGGGGTTGAGCCGCCAGGGTAACTACCTGGTTATGGAAAAGAGAGTCAAGTTACGAAGCAACAACAAGCCTCGCTTATGGACGGATCTACTGTAGACAACCCTAGCAAACGAAAAAAGGACATTAGTCTCTGGTTTTTAACGCAAATCACCTGTCATGTAGACTTATGTTAAGGGGATGCCCATACATCCATGGGAGTTAGGATACGACTTGCCATCGCTCTCCATCAATCCTTTGATACCAATTCGGAACTGTGTTGGAGGCACAAGTTCCACCCTTGGTATGAGTCGAGGGTGACCTAAAACCGGGTCACAGAACCCAGTACTTATTTGCAACTCTCCAATGTGTCAAACCAACAGGAAGACCCTTTTCCACGATTTGGGTTTAAACCACAGCCACCATGACGCTCCCACAAGGGCGCCTACCTCAACAAGTCAGGCCCGGACCGAAATCCGGGGGGCTCCTGACTCCCATGGTACCGTGATTTAAGTCCTTCGACTGCTGCAAATCAGATATTACCGCCATCCAAGTAATGCGATGGGGTGGGATTGGACAAAAAGAGGACAAAAAACTGCGACATCTACTGCAGCTATTGTTACCGTCGACGGCAAAAACTGGACTTATTTGGATGCGGATTCGTTTTTAGAGGCAAACTTAGGCAAGAAGTCTTGAGTTTCCAGCAAGTGAACGTGCGCTTCGTAACAATCCGTATTAAGGCAAAATTTGCCACCATTGGCCTTATATGCGCGCACGCCCGCACAGAGGAGAAAGATGACGGCACCAAAGGTGGATTTTACGAGCTCCTGGACAAGACCTACGACTAGTACCCTAGCTATGGCATTAAGATTTTCCTCGGCGATTTTCATGCAAAGCTAGCAAGAGAGGTCTTCTTTGGTAGTACTGATGCTAGTAGCCTGATAGCGGATTCAGGCTAATCGGCTTTGTGGTGAAGAAAAACATAGTCGTAGCTAGTAAGCGGTTCCCACATCTCGATATTCAGAAGGGGACTTGAAGAACTCCTGATCAATCAATCGTCAACCAGATTGACCACACTGCAATCGACGCAAGGCACTGCTCCAGTATTATGAATGTCCGAACGTCGCGAGGGGCTAACATCGACTTGGACCATTACTTTGTTGTAACCAAGATACGCTTGCTTGATCTCGCAATAGATCGCCAAATCCTTTTCCGACTCGTCACTACAACGGGTTAAAACTGAGCTCTCGAACTGCCAGTTCAATTTTCAGGTTGTGTTTCGCCAATGGTGGCCAATGATGTAAATCGGGTCAATTCGATGTCTATATCATGACATTCCCTTATAATGTCCTAATCTACGAGTATTACAGATATGTAAAACATTTCACATTCCGGCGTCACTTCTAGTGCATACTTATAGATACTAGTCAAGTAACAAGACTCGACTCTGAGCAGTTGCAAATGCAGAAACTGATAATCTCAGTAATTGTACTACTAAAAGCACTGACCTTCACATTATGCATGCATATCCCTAGTGCGATTCACTGAAAGTAAGTATTCCAATTCCAGTAGTTCATTTTTCATTTTTCAATGTCCAACTTTGCTTAACGATATCGAAGAAATTTCACCGTAAAAGCCAACTTTTAGCAAGCACCTGACAAATTGTCTTAAGTAAATGAAAGCTCATTGCCTATTCACTTGATAAACAAACTGTCAATATGTTAACTACTGGCATAATCAGCTGTCAACATATTTACACGTTGTAAATGGGAAAAACATAGCCTAGCTGTGAGTTTGTCTAACCATTCACCGGTCATGTTCGAGTACGAGTATCTATTTGAAAGTTACCCAACACTTAATGGCATTTCAATATTTAATGATGGGCATTGTGTCCGTAAGTAGATGCTAATTGTATAGTTTCCTTGTTTTGAAATTCAAAATTTGGAAAACCGAAAAATAAAAATATGAAAAAATTCGGAAAACATAATCACCGATTGCTAATCAATTAAATGAAAAAACAATCAACAATTCCACTAACAAGATGGGAAGAGCTCATTCCAATTCAAAAATGAATTCAGTCACCACAGAGTACTAATTGCCCAAAAGGTCCGAATGTGTGGATAAACCATAAGGTCCCCTATCTGGAAGAATGTAGATAATTTCTTCCATCAATATTGGTAATCAGCACGCAATGGCCACATTCAAGTTTCCAGAATTGTTCGTTTGTTTCTTAAAACAAAATTATGTGACCCTATCCGTGAGTTCTGTTTCGGACCGCTTTGAAATTTAACTCATATGGCAGTTTTAGATAGTCTGTCGTTACCATACCTACACTTTAGTGATGGTAATGGTAATTATGCCTTAAACGCTTCTTCCATCTTAAGTGGGTTTTTTCTGTTATCGATAAAGACGATAACTTTCCCTCTAAACTGGCGTGAAAATTCATGTTTACCTGCAAAGTTACCGAAGCAGATACAAAAACAGACATCGTTCGGATACATCTCTGAGTCGGAAAGATAGTTCTCACACAAAGGCTCATATACATATACTCGTATAACTTACGAATTCAAATTAATTAGCTCAAGTAATTAATTGTTGACGCATAGCTGGCTCTGATGGGTGGCCGCTATGGTGGTGAATAATCGTTATAAATGACCACAGTCATGTTAGCAGTTTTTTTTTTTGGTTTTGGTCAGAGCTGACAGTGTAATTTCCGTGGTTTTGGACGGGTGTGGCCCTTCAAGATATAGATATTTGTACAAATGAGTGAAGGAGGAGGGAGCAAAATATGATTCATTAAGTGGACGGAGAGTAATGTGCGATGATAATCTCCTTAGAGTCACCGTGGGACATAGATAAGAGAAGCAGTGAAAAATGATTTTGAGTTTTTGAAAATTTTGCTACTACGAGTACAATGACTTACGGATACGGGACTGTCTTTTTGAGAGTTGTATACGCGTGTTTGACATCTCTATGGTTCTGGGAGCAGGTGTAATTTGGATGTAATTTAACACCCGGCAGGTGTGCCAGGTTACCCTGCGATTTATATACATACGAGTATGTACGAATACCTTGTGGTAGTCACTAGGGAGAGATAGTGATTTCATTAAATGCTTAAGGGAGATTGAAATATGATAAAGGTCACGAGGGGACTTTTAAAAATATTTGTTTTTTTCTTTTTTCCTCCTCTTTAACATTATAGGTAGCAAAAATCTTCACTTTGTGATGAAAGATTTATGAGACTAGAAGCATGACTCGGAAATATTTTAGGTGCTGATAAGGTTTACACAACGGCGTGATGGGTAGATGTGACGTTAAATCGAAACTCTCTTCAAAAAGTTATTAAAAATGGATTTTAGATTATGCAACTAGTGTCGTACGAAAATGGAATATTATTTAAGCAGGCAACAATCTACCACTTCTGTCACCTTCAGAGACGATCTTTACTGATCAGAGACTACAAGCGTTAGACAAAGTGATGAATTGTTATGTGATTTCGTAAGAAAATTGAGGAAATTTTCAATCCAACACAAGAAGCACAATTTTCTAAAAGCCTGCACAACTTTTATACTTGCATAAGCTGTGACAATGACATCATTGACAGAATGCAGCGAGGGGTCACTAATGCGTTTGCAAGTTTCGAATCATATGAGGCAAGTAAAGCCAAACCAATAGCCATATTTAATTTTGAGGTAGTTGGGGATTTTTTTCTACCTTGGCTCTCCCAGTAACTTTGGTAGCAGCATCTCACCAGAAATCAAACGGGAGTTACATTTGCAAATCTATTCTTTTGATCTAAGCGGGAAAACTAACAGGTCTTTGCAGGAAAACTTAATCATCCCAGTTCTGCCCCATGGCGACTAAGCAAGGATGTTAGAGTAGCTATACTTAGTAATTTTTAATGGAAAACTCTTCAAGTGAGTTCTGGTCTCATTCACATTGACGAAATCGTCTTTGTGAGACAGGGAGTTAATATAACCTGTTAAGTATTTTACATCTATATTAGGTTGTCCACTAATTCGCTGACGATAATTTAGGAAATGATTCCTGGGCATATTCTAAGAAAAAAATCGTTCCTCAATAAGGGTCTATCTCCAATGTTTACATCATTTATCGAGGATTTAAGAAAAGCCTTACTTTGGTTTACCCTGACCCATGTCAACGGAAATTGCTCTGTTAGTACTAACGGTAAAAACTTCGTGTATAACCTTATTTTTAGAATAAATACCATCCTTTAGAACAGTTTTTAAATGAAGTTGATATCTTATTTGTGTCTTTAGATATCCAATTTCTAAGCCTGTTCCGTTTTCATTGCCCATGATAATTTTTGACTTCGAGGTCACTTTTCTCCAGAAAATGCCTAATTAACATAACGTTTTACTATTTTTTGCGAAAGTAACAATAATAAAACCAAAAATCATCAATAAGTTTGCAGAAAAACTCACAGATCTTATGAGACTTGGAAAAAGACGACAATACATACTCGTAAGAGCGGTTTTCCACGAATTACTAATTTTCCAATATTTTTTTTTAAAATTGCATAGTTTTTTTTTTATTTTAGTCTAATCATTTAATTTAGTTTAGTCAGCCCCTTCGGGTTAGGGGTTAGAGTATACCCGAGGTAAATCATGCCTGTCGTAAGAGGCGACTAAAATCCACTGGGCCGGATTAAGGTTCAGTTTTCAGTTTATATGCATTTTTATTGTTTCACTTAATTTACTCTTACTTGCTAGACAAAAAAATGCTTAAAAGTTAGCTTAATTAACTTAAAATTATCTTATTCTAACTTACTGGCCCCAAGCGGGCACTCTAAGTTAAATCTGGGCCGGATTAAGGTGTTAAGCGACCCGTGCCAGAATCGACCAGGTTGGGGGCCCAGTATAAAAATAGCTCAATCTCTAACGGAGCATCCGGATACTCGGCGACCTCTGGATCAGCCAGCCTTATCTGTCTAATGCGGATCTCTGGACAGACGGACTACCCTTTCTCCGCTAATCGTGGGAACTAAAATGAGTTCAAATAATCTTCAAAATAATACAAATATAAACCAGGACCCCTTTAAAAAATGCTCAAGGGTCACGAGATCTCCAGCATGCGGATCGCTAGGAAAATCATGCGAAAGTAAAGACCAAGCACAGTCGGTAGCTCAGGGCAATAGCATTACACCGAATAAGCTACAAAATCTCGATCGCGAAAATTCTGATCTCCGCGCCAGAATTGGAATTGCTCTGTGCCGAACTAAAAAAGCAACTAGATGCCATTGAGCAGCAATCTAAATCTGAGTCTGAGTCTGTTTCGCTAGTTGACCGCCCCGAAAACTCGAGTTTTCACACGGACGAAGAAGAGCTAGTCCGCGAAACGGACTGGATACTTAAAAAAAAGCCAGATAAGAAGCGCAAAGCTACTTCCCCGCCTGATATCGAACAAACAAAGAAGCAAGCCAGCTTTAACACTGCTGACGTCGATAAGGCAAGAAAGCAACCCAAACAAAGACCGCCGCCGCCAATAAACGTTTTTGGAATCTCGGACTACAACAAGTTGCACATAATCCTGAAATCACTGTGCTCAACCGATTATAAAGTAAGATCTCGTAATAACGATACATGGACTACGAGTAATGTCCTTAATCCAGACAACTACCGTTCGCTTTCGCAAAAATTAAATGCCGAGATGATTCAATGGCCTACGTACGAAAATAAAACGGAAAGACCCATACGCTTCGTAGCTAGAGGATTACATCCCTCTTGCCTTAAAGAAAACATCGTAAACGACCTTAAAAACAAAGACTTTAAGATAATCGACGCAGTTAATATACTTGCGCAAAAACAGCGCAATGTTGAAAGCGAGAGGACGACCCCAAGACGCGGTCTTCCCCTATTTAGGCTAATTTCGACAAAACCGAAAGCCTAGAAAGAATTTATGCCATAAATTCAATTTTGGGACTTGTTGTCAAAATTTAACCTCCGCGGAAAAACTCTAGGCTGATCCCACAATGTACACGTTGCCAGGGATTCAGCCATACTCAGGCCTACTGCCAGAAGGAACCTCGCTGTGTAAAATGCGCTGGCAAACATCTGACTCGAGAGTGCAATGCCGCGAAAGAGTCCACAGCGATATGCATTAACTGCAAGGGAAAACATCCAGCTAATTATCGAGGCTGCGAAGTCGCGAAGGAGTTGCAAAAGCTATGAGATCAATCAAAAACGAAGCCTTTGAAAAACGCAGGGACAGATAGAATGAGAAATAACAACAGCGGTCCTACTCCAAAGCCTTTAAAGAAGGTAATGGTGACAAACGCCAATAACAACAATGTCAAAAATAACAATGCGCAAGTGGAAAGTGGAAAAACTTACGCGCAAATAGCGGTGCGGGTAAATATGACTAACTGTACATCACCGGATCCTGCCTCAAATGTGTTCTCAGTAATTCTCGAGAGACTAGAAGAACAGACTAAAATAAATAAGATAATAGTCGAACGGCTTCTTAAGTTCGAACCCAATTTCTGCAACTAATTATGGCAAAGAAGCTCAATATCTTGTATTTGCGTGGAATGCCAACGGGCTACAGAAAAGGCTTGATGAACTAAATATTTTCATGCAGGAAAAAGTAATTGACACAGGTTACAGCGACTACCACGCTCATCATCCATCGGGAAACGCAAGAGGCGGGTCATCCCTATTCATAAAAGACTGCATTGAACATACTCTGGAAGCAATAATTGAACTTGACAAATTTCAAATGACCGTGGTACGCGCTAAAAATAAAAATTACTCTTTTAATATATCCTCAATCTATTGCCAATCGCGCTGCAAAATAGAAAAACACGAATTTGGACCAATCTTCATTATTGGTGGCGACTTTAACGCGAAGCACACCTTTTGGGGCTCTAGATGTATCTCTCAAAAAGGCAAAACTCTTTACGGGGCTGGTATGGAATGTGGTTGCTATTTTTACTCAACAGGCAAGCCGACATACTGGCCCTCGGATGTCGCCAAAACACCCGATCTAGTAGACTTCTTTATCGGAAAAGGAGTAAACGCTAGTTACGTCAAAGTTGAAGAGGGCTTCGGTCCTTCCTCCGATCATTCTCCAGTTATCCTCTCATTGTGCGAATCCTTGGTTAAAAAACAAAGACCACCCAGGTTAACTAACAGCAAAACTCACTGGGAAGATTTCCGAATAGACGTTATAGACAATAATGAGTTGAAAGTAGCACTTAGAACGCCGTATCAACTTGAAAAAGAAGTTGAACGTTTTGTTGAAGTCATACAGCAAGCGGCCTGGAAGAACACTCCCAGCGTATGGAACAAAGTTCCCAAAGTCGGCATAAGATACCCATCGGAAATCAGAGAAATGATAAGGAAGAAACGAAGAGCGCGGAAAAAGTGGCACGTCCTTCAATAGGCTCTGCAACTTGTTGAAAAATCGATCAAGGACTTCAATAACCAAGGTACCAATTACTCCATATGGAGAGCCGTTAAAAGTCTTCGAAAGCCCCAAATACACGTGGCGCCAATAAGAAGAAACCAATATGACTGGGCGAAAGAAGATAAGGAAAAAGCAAATGTTTTCGCCGACCATCTTGCAGAAACGTTTAAACCATTCGACGGGGAAGTACTTCCAGAGAATGTCAATACGCTAGACGTGACGACAAACTTTCCAGTAGAAAAGGCTACACTTAGGGAACTTAGACAAGTTATAGAAACGCTTAAGCCCAATAAAGCCCCGGGATATGACTTAATAACGGGAGAGATACTCAAAGCGTTGCCGAAAAAAGGTTTGCTAAAGCTGCTCTATCTTATAAATGCCAGCATTAGATTAGAGCATGCACCGCACCAGTGGAAGGTAACCGAAGTTATTATGGTTCCGAAACCCGGTAAACCGCTGACTGAAGTCAAGTCATATAGAACAATATCGCTTCTCCAGATTACATCGAAGGTCTTCGAGCGAATCCTTCTTAATCGTCTTGAACCAATTACCGACACAAATTCCCTCTTGCCGGGTCATCAATTTAGCTTTAGAAGCCAACACTCTACAGTTAACCAAGTGCATCGAATAACCGATGTAATTGAACGAGCAATCGAGTGCAAGTTAGTCTGTTCAAGCACATTCCTTGACGTTTCGCAAGCTTTTGATAAGGTATGGCACGAAGGCCTAAAATATAAACTTCGACAAGCCCTACTCCAGAAATTGTCTTGTATTTTAGGTTCATACCTGGGAGGCCGACTCTTCCGCGTGAGACACGGAAACGAATATTCCACTTTTAAGACAATAAAGGCGGGGGTGCCGCAAGAAAGTGACTTGGCCCTCTGCTATATTTGCTTTTTACCCGCGATATACCGCAAACGGACGACACTGTCCTAGCCACATTTGCTGATGACACTGCCATTTTGGCAACGGCTAAAACAGTCGAAGAAGCAACTGCCAAGCTGCAACGTGCCCTTACACGGATTAACAATTGGACAAAGACTTGGCGAATCGCGCTTAATGAAAACAAGTCTGTCCACGTGAACTTCATTCTCAAGAAAATTGAGAATCCACTGGTGTTTATCAACGCAGTACGAATTCCTTACACGAACGATGTTAAATATCTCGGTATGACACTCGACGCTAAACTACGAGTAAAATGGAGAGAACACGTCAAGAAAAAAACGGGAAGAGCTTGAAATCAAATATAGAGATATTTACTGGCTTATTGGAAAGTATTCCAAGCTTAGCTTAGAGAACAAACTGCTGTTGTACAAGCAAGTGCTAAATCCGATCTGGATATATGGTGTACAACTTTGGGGTTGTACTAAAAATAGTGACATTAATGTAATACAGACATTCCAAAACAAAGTTCTTCGAGGTATTGTTAGGAGTCGAAAACATTCAGAAAGTAATTAAAATGTTTGCGCGAAAACATAATAATCGATTACAAGGTCATACGAATATTTCTGTTCAACAGATCCTCTACGAGACAAATTTATTGCGCCGTCTGAAAAGGACTAAGCCTCTCGATCTAGCGCGATGATTAGCGGCGCGTAATTTTCTAAAGTACACAGGAATTTTCAATGGAAAATCGCCTGCAGGATATCTTATAAAAACAAAATAAAATGCGATACAAGAACTGCTTGTTGAGTGTGAACTCAGTAGTGGTTTGCAGAAGGGAGGTGTTTTTTAGTAAGTAAGAATCTCACACTACTATAGGCTCCGTGCCTATAGTGTCTATGAAGATTTCTCACATTCTCACGCAAAAAAAAAAAAAAAAATAGTCTAATTATTTTATTGTAATTTTTTGATCGTCAATAAGGTTTTAATTGCAAGCCAAACACTGGAAACTACTACTACTTCTAGCTTTTTATCAATGTCTGCAGATGAAGCGTTAGCAATGATAATATACTCCCCGCCATCTACTCATCAATATAAAATAATACGCCAGAAAATAAATATATCTGTTCCCAATTTAGTGTCCTTATATCACAAAACTAAAGGGACTACAACAAAGTGCTATCCCGACAGCAGAACTCTGGGCGAATTCTCATAGCGTTAAGCGTATATGATTAGCTCAAAACGACGTGTTAAATTTTGTTGATGATCTTAAAACGGGCTTAAAACAAATATCCCTGATAATAAAATGGGGTTGTGATGGTGCTCAACCAAAGCCATCATCAGGTGTTTATTTCGATGAAAATCTTTTCAGTATCTCGATGGTGTCCATCTAGATTAATTTCTTAAAAGAAGTAACAAAACTAAAAAAGTACTTTAGCAAAACCCAGGCCCATCATCAATAAGGTACTGCAGGCCTATTATATTGCCCAAACATGAAACAGGTTCAACTCAACAGCAAATTAACACCATATTGCCTATTGAGATAAATCATCATAGCTCTGATAGCTTTGTCAAACCAATTCTTTTCTTACCTTGATCAACGGCAAAATATGTGCTACTTTAGCCTCTACTACGTCTTCATTACAAACCTGTAACATATTACACTGTAAAACCTTCTGAAATGAACTACCCAGCCAATCTTTCATGAAAATCTGTGGACTAACTAGCAATGTTCTTCGGATTAAGTCCCCTTCACTCTTGGATCCGATTTATGGAATGTATACTTCACAATCGCGTACAGACTGGATGTAAAAGTTTGGCAGGTAAGATACCAAGATAGTAAAGATAAGGTCAAAGCCAGAAAAAAATTAATCCAAGATAGATTCAGAAGTAAAACTGAATTGAATCACCAGTTGGTAGAAGGGAATAAATCCATCTGACTTTACTTTTGCGAAATCGCAAAAAACTGAATAACTTCTTTATTTGACCGTTCTCAAATTTGTGGCATATGGATAAAATATGTAAGGTTTTCAATGTTTTCAATGTTTTGAGTCGCATGAGAAACATTTTTTGTTTCCATCGCTTCCTAGTAGCTAGATATATCGTGTCAAAAAGCCCGGATTTACTTCCTTCTTCCAGCTGAAAATTTAAATTTCAAAATAAAATACAAAGTTAACGAAAAAAGGTTTTTATTTTTCAAAGATAAAGCTAAAACTATAAAAAATAGATAAAGCTATTAAAGGAATAGGGAATAGGGTGCGGTCATAAAAACCGCACCATGTCAAAATGATTGAAAAATTGTTAATAACTACGATAATAATTTTTATAATGAAATGAAATTTTTGTTGAGTACTCCGCAGTAGTTTATAAGTATTTCTATCTAATTTCCATCTATTTATTGAATGTTTGAAAAAAGATATTAACAAAGAAGGAAAAACCAGTTAATTTTCTTATTTTTTTAAAATATTTTAATACAGGCATTGGTTAACAAAATCAAACGATACATTTTTTATGTATGTGTATATAAGATGTTTAGATATGCCACTTTTACCAAAAAATTATCAATACCGAGTTGCTCCTCCTTTGGCGGTTATAACCGCTTTTATTCTAGAAGGCATCGAGTTTACTAGAAGTTCAGTAATATCCCTTGAAATTTCAGTATTCCATACATGTTCCAGAACTTTATTTGGCTTTTTTTTACTCTCTGGTTTATGTTCAGCCATCTTACATTTCATTACATGCCACAAGTGTTCGATTGGGTTTAAATCGGGCGAATTAACTGGCCGGTCTAGTCTGGTAATTCCGAGGTCATCAAACGTTGTCTTAAGCTTAAAATTATTGAAAGACTCTAGTTACTTGTCTGTTTATTATTTATAAAGTAGACATCTAGAAGTTGATTTATAACACTTTACTTACGGATCTGGTGCGGTGGAAAGGTGCAGAATTATTTTGAAAAATGCAATTGTCAGTATACGAATGATGCTGTTCAATTGCTGGTACCAAAAACTCTCTTAATACTTCTCCATACTTTTGAGCGTTCACAGTGCCATTAACAAAGTGCAAAGGGCTCAAAACGTAAAAAGAAAAACATCCCCAAACCATCTGGCTTTGAGGAAACTTCACTGTTTTGACTATGCACTCGTCCTTGAACCTTTCACCTGCTGACCGTCGTACGTATGGCAAATTGTCGGCACACAACAAATCAAATTTACTTTCATCGGACCATATCATACATCGCCAATCATCCTGCGTCCAATCTTCGCACTTTTTTGCCTACGTCAAGCGAGCTTTTTTCATTTTTGTGGTTAGGAGAGGTTTTTTCGCTGGTCGTCTTCCATGTAAACCTATCTCCCGTAGCCGTCGGGATATAGTTTCGGCGCTTAGATCAACTTGATGAAATTCACTCAGCTCTGCTCTTATACGGACAGCACTTTTAAAGCGATTTTTCATGCTAATTCGTTGTAATACATTGTCCGTCTTCTGGGTTGTTTTGCGTTTTCGTCCCGAGCCTTTTTTCCTTTTCAGTGGATCCAAATTTTCTTTTTTCCTCATCAGTCGTACGATAGTTGAATGAGAGCATCCTATTTTAACCGCAATCTCACGATAGTCAAGCCCTTCTTCGACTAAAGTCAATATTTGAACTTTTTCGTCCCGAGTCAGTTGATGATATTTACCAGACATTTTTCACTTTTTTTTACTTGTCACCGTCACAACTCAATTCAAACTGATTTTTTTGCACTGAATACGAGGCCGACATCCGCTATGGGGAATACCCTTCATTAGTGTGGGAAAAACAATTACGATCTGATGTAATTAGGCATTTTTTGAGAACTCATTATGTGGTGTGGTTTTTATGACCGCAAGTGTATGTATAGAGGACGATAAAAAGGAGTATATTGACATATTGACCTGGGCTACTACTGCTACTAAAGCGGCTAAAGAGGAAGAGGGATAGAAAAAATTAAGCGGTACAAGAACATTTTCAATAAATGGCTTGTCAAATAATACATAGATTTTTTCACTTTATCCTTTATTTTCAGTTCTATTGGAATACATATACATATATCTAAAATAACAGACATAAACTACTAGATGGAGTGAAAAATGACTTCCTTGACCGCCAGAATGCGCTGCTACTGTAAAAAAGGTTATGGTGCCTTGAAGTCCGTTCATATTTAGGCAGACATGCCAAATGTCGAATGATGTAATGACAATGATGATGCGTAAAAATAAACGTAAAATTACATCGCATATTTTCGGCGCTCAACCAAACAACAAAAATGGCAGTGGCAGCAGCGATAACAACAGCAGCAAGATTTTCTTTAATGACAGCCTCACCAATTATACGAGGTCATTATTAAAAAATGCTAATGATCTCAAACGCAAAAACAAATGCAAGTACGTTTGGGTAAGAGAATCATCTGTTCTTATCAGAAAAAAGGAGGGCGACAGAAAATACAAATTAATTCTTTTGAGGACTTTTCCAAATTGGAAGTTGATTAATTTTTCTCATTTTCTTTCAAAACCATGTTCGAAAGTAGTTTAAATTATAACTTATTTGCCGATCCTCATAATGAATTTAATAATTTAAGTGTTAATTCAAATGTTTTCTTACTTAATTCTGATAGTTGTAACTGTCTTTGCATTGACCACGTTAATGAACAGTCTTCAGGTTTTTCAATTGTCCACCAAAATATTCGTAGCTTAAGAGCTAATTTTAATACTTTTCTCTCTCATCTCACACCTTTGAATCACTTATCAGATCTAATTTTTCTTTCTGAGATCTGGATATTGGAAGAAGAAATGTCAGATTTTAATACAATTCCAAATTTCACATTCGATGCTGTCTGTAATGATGATTATGCAGCTGGCGGTGTTGCAGTATTTTATAGTAATAAGATAAAAGAATGTGTAATTGGAAAGTATAAATTAGCAAGTGCAGATATTATTAGTGTTAGTTGCGTGGTTTCTGATGTCCATTTCTGTTTTATCTGCATCTACAGATTGCATAAGTGAACTATAAAAACATTTGTAGATGAGTTCTTAGTATTTTTAGAAAGTACAAAAAATAAAAATGTGGTCTTATTGGGTGACTTTAATATTAATATCCTCGCTGATTCTTCTGATGTAGATAGCTATATGTCGTTGATGTCTTCATTTGGTTTAAAGTCTTTAATTAACCAGCCTACTCGTTTCAATTCTTGTTTGGACTATATGTTTATAAGATTACACAGGAACAGCCGCGTAGTCTATAAATCAATAATTTATGACCTGAAAATAACTGACCATAGTTTAACCAGTATTCAGCTTAATTGTGAGATTGCCAGACAAAACTTATCTGCAGGCAGAGAATTTAATAAAATCGATTTTGTTGCCTTAAAATCTCAATTTTGAATTCTGGGATGAAATATATAATGCTACTGATCCTAATATCGCCCTTGATTTGTTTCTTTCAAGACTAAAGTACTATATTTCCTTGTCCTGCCAGAAGAATAATATAAGGGACAGTAAGTTAAAGCCTTTAAAAAACTGGATGTCCATCCCACTTCTTAAAAAAATTAATAAGAAAAAGAAAATCTGTTAACTTATTCAGAAACATCCTAATAATGCTAGGCTTAAACGATATTACAAGAGGATCTGTCGTTAAGTTAAATCTGACATTTCAACTTGCAAAAATAATTACTTTATCCGTAAATTAGCTAATAATATTGGCAACTCTAAAAGAGAATGGCAGGTTGTCAACGAAATACTTAACAAGAATAAACCCTTCGTCGATATTGTCTTGATAAATGATGGCCCTGAGATTTCTGCGCAATTGGAAGTTGCCAATTTATTTATTAGTTTCTTTTCAAATTTTTATTTCTCATCACATTAATTCTAATAGCAATTCTTCGTATTTTAGTGAGAGTACCATATTGGAATCGAGCCTTCAACCAGAAAGTTTTTTCTTTGAGGAATTTACTTTATAATAAATTCCCTCAAAGCTTCTAATTCACATTCACAGGATAATATCTCAAGCAATATATTGGAAAATATTTCATTTCAGATTTCTGATGTTCTCTGTTTTATATTTAATAATTGTGTTCGTGAAGGGGTCTTTCCGGATTGCCTTAAAACAGCAGTGGTAATTCCTCTCCACAAAAAGGATGATACCAGAGTATTGAATAACTATCGCCCCATTTCCCTGTTGTCAGTTTTTTCAAAAATCTTTGAAAAGGGTATAAAGCGTAGAATGCTATCTTTTCTTGACAAGATCCATTTTTTTAGCGACTGCCAGTTTGGCTTTAGAGGTGGTAAGTCTACAGAAAGTGCATTATTAAAGCTGACTGGGGAAATATATGATAGTTTGAATAACTCACAAATCCCATCTTGTCTTTTTATTGATATTACAAAGGCATTCGACATGGTTAATCACACTATATTGTTAAATAAATTGTTTAATGCAGGTTTTAGGGCCTCATTCTTGAGTGAACGTAAGACTTGATGATAGGTATAAGCTACGTATCAATACCATTCACTTCGCCACTATCCCAACTACACATAAAACTCACTGTGTGAGAGAAAGAAATCAGTATTTTTGAAAAATGTTAAAAAATGGCTCTTCTCTTTTAATCATAATGAAATCGATTTGTTCTTTAATCCATTGGTATAAAATGAATTTTCTATCGTTTATTTTTATTTGATATCACTTCTCTATGAATTGTACAATATATTGTATGTCATTTCCCCATCAATAATCTTTTTTTAGTTTGTATACACATTAAGTAGTATGTACTCTCGACTCTTGTCTTCTGACAATAGATTATGCTAAACTATTCTTTACAAATCTGTCAATTCATAATGTATCTCAAAGAATTTGTAGAATTGTATTTGTCATTTGTAAAGGAATAAAGAATTATTATTATTATTATTATTAAAAATTTCAGTGCAATACTGTCTTTAGTTTTCTTTTGACAGCTGATTGTTGTAGACGTGTTTGGCATCATGTTGAGTATGGACAAAAACGATTTTCGTTCTCTCATAAAAAATTATTTTTTGAGAGGCAAAGCGGCGAAGGAAACAAAGTTGGGTAAATAATGCTCCGTCAGATTACACCGTCAAATATTGGTTTCGAAAGTTTCGTGGTGGCCGCAAATCTACTACCGATCAAGTCCGCAGCGGCAGGCCCTCCGATGAGGTTACAGAGAACAATGTCAAAAAAATACATGAAATTGTGTTGGCTGACCGGAAAGTGAAGATGCACCAGCTAGCAGATACCACAAAGATTAGTGCTGAGCGCATACGCCATATTTGTTTGGCAATATTCTGCATATAAAAAAGTTATCCTGCCGCTGGGTGCCGCGAATGCTCACTCCTGACCAAAAACATGAACGCGAGAGCACTTTGAAAGAGTGTTTGGATTTGCTGATGCAGAATCGGGCGGACTTTTGGCGTCGATTGGTATCTGGATTTGGATCCCTCGGACTATTATCTCTTCCCAAACCTCAAAAGATGGCTCTTCAATAAAAAATCCAGCTCACGCGAGGAAATCATCGACGCCACGGAAGAATATTTTGCAGACCTTCCAGAAAATTTCTTTTCGGACGGGATCAAGAAGTTGGAAAATAGCTGGAATAAGTGTATCAAACTAAAAGAGGACTGCGAGTATATTGAATAATATAAAAAAACATTTAAAAAAAACAAAAATTTTAATTCCTAAGGAGGTCACTTTTCACTCCTTCTAGTACTCGTATAACAACTTTAGAAATATAGATAATTTAGAATCAGGTATTTTAAGTTATTTTGGTACGTTTCATTTTTATCTGATATTTTCATAAAAATTCGGTTCAGTTTTAGAGCTGTTAATCTAAAGCTCTTACAAGGCTCTTAAACACAGGAGAACAATTTTCGGTATGCAATGACGCTGGGTTTTCCCAAAAAATTCAACTTGGAGAAAAAAATTGCGCCATAAAAAAAACAAAGTATGGCCGTAATAAAAAAAACTTTCATCAATGCAAGAACAAGATATCGTTTTGGAGTGCGGAGAAGGAAGTCTTTTGCATGTGGAATAAAGGCAAAATTAGAACTCACTACAGCAAATTCTAAGAAGTGATAAAAATCTTACTTTCAACAACCGGTTTCAAATCAGCTTTGACTTGTATCCGTAAGCAAGCCAGCCTAAAATTCACCAAAGACCACATGACTTGGGCCAACAACTGGGAAAGATCAATTTTTAGTGGTGAACAGAAGTTCAATCTGGATGGTCCTGATGGCTTTTGTAGCGATTGGCATGACAAAAGTCTTAAAGAGGAAGTCCGATTGAGTAGAAACTTTGGAGGAGGTACCGTCATGGTATGGGCAGCTTTTTCATTCTACCGAAAAACAGATATAGCATGGGTTCCGCTAAACATGAATGCGGAAAATTACATAAATTTGTTTGAAGAGATGAGGGTGAGAAATGTGTGGAGTAGACTTAATTTTTCAGCTAAATAATGCGTTTGTTTACCCTGAGGATCCCCTTGTGGGGCATAGGGACTCCATTACTCCTACGCGCCATTGTGTACAGTTTGTAGAGAATTATCTCAGCTCTCTCCAACTCTTTCCCAGTTGTGCTGATTCCTCTTCAACCGGTCTTCCCCAAGTACTTCTAGGTCGGCCACTCGTCTCCTTCTCTGCGTGAGAGGGTTCCATTGCATCGCTTGACTCGCAATGTACTAGTGACCTTTACGAAGCGTATGCCCAGTCCATTAACACTTACGTCTTCCTATGATAGAGCCAATGGGTTCCTGACCTGTTCTCACATGCAGTTCATCATTAGAGGTTGCGCCAGAAAATTTTCAAGATGTTTCGCAGATATCTATTCACGAACGGTTGCAACTTTCTTGTGACAGAGGGTGTGACTTTCCCAGTGCTGCAACCATAAAGAAGCACGGATTCAACATTGGAGTGGAACAGTCGTAGCTTTATCATTAGGCTGATTAGGTTGTTGCTCCATAGTTTGGACAGCATTCCGAGCGCAGCCTTTGCGTTCCCGACACGGCCGATTATAGTTAGTTCGGTCCTGTGATCAGTAGAGACAATACTCCCAAGATATTGAAAATTCTGTACCATCTCTACTGGTTGTCCAGAAATCTCTACTTGGTTAGATGAAGAACTTCCAAGGCTGATCCTTTTTGTTTTTGCTGTATTGATCTTTAGCCCAAAGATTTCAGTTTCCCTCTCCACCCTTGTGATGAGATCCATGATCCTGTGAGAGGGTAAGCATACGTCGTTCACCTTGTCTAGATGTTTCAGGTATGATGGCAGAGTACACTGAATTCCACCATTTACAGTCTATAAAGCTGCATGCAGTACATCACTTATCACCAACGAGAATAGTATTGGTGACAGTACACAGCCCTGTCAGACTCCACTTTGAATTTCAAACTCCTCTGGCAAACTTCCTTTACACAACACGTGACATTTAGACCCATCATATGTAGCCTTGATATCTAGGATGCCCCTCCTCCGCAAAGTAAGCCAGATAAATCTATTGACATTTACGAACGCCTTTTCAAAGTTGATGAACAGCAGACGAAGTGGTGATCGATATTCAACGCGCTTTTCGATGATGACCTGCGGAGGCGTTCATGTGGCCCACACAGGAAGATCCTGTGAGCAATCCTGCTTGTTCGGCGTCAAGTGTGTCTTCGAGGTGGTCTTTTATTCGCTCCAGGACGATTTTTGCTATTACCTTGGCTACTGCAGGCAGCTCGCAAATTCTTCTCCAGTTTTTGCACTGCGTAAGGCCTCCTTTCTTTGGGAGCTTGACAATCATTCTCTTTTTCCACTCTTCAGGAAAACTCTGTTTCCCAAACTCTCTTAATGAGTGGGTGCAGGAGCTCACTCGATTTCGTTGGCGCTACTCGTGAGAGCTCTGTAGGGATATAGCTTTGTTGTTCTTCAGTGCTTTGATTGCGATAAAGATAATGGGGGATACAGTGCGTATTCGGGAATTTGTTACTACCGACGGGTCATTGGGCGATGGATGCACTTCACTGTCGAAAACGCGGTTTAAACCCTCAGAGAATAGCAGAGATCCGTTTGCGTATGCTAGTACATAAACAGAATTTCGATTGTGGTTCCAACTACTATGAGGTTTCCTTATACAACCATGCAGATTTCTATTACAGCTTTACAGCTTCAATTTTTCATTCTTTTTCTAGCACTTCTGTAAGGCCTTGATCGAACGCTTGTCGTGCTCTTTCTGTTCTTCCGACGAGCCCATGTTTTTCCTTTTTCGCGAGCCAGCGAGCCCCTCCATCTTCTTTCTGCAGGGCCGCTTTCTGCATCCGCTGTTTTTCCATATTTGTTCGTCATCGAACTAGTGGTTTCTTTGTTGGGGTGGGTTCAAAAATGGGAGGTAGTTTCCCTGATTGCTCTTTGGCAGTGATGTCACTGGTCCTCTACGTTCGAGCCTGGCGGCATCGGACTCCTCGGGAGGTTAATAGAGACTCGATTGGCAAGGCCTGGCCAAAACTCTACTATATTTTGTGACAGGTAAATGCCGCTTAAAATTAATGAACAGTAGACCTTAGCAAACTCATCGCAATGTTGAACGATCTACGAAATATATAAAGGACAAATGGGATTTGAGCTCTTTGGTACTTCTTTAGACGGTCCTACTGTCGGTCTGTTCTGCACCTGTAGCCAAGGCGTTGCTATAGTTCCGCTTATCACGTCGCAAGCTACGGTTAACTTCTCTCATCTTCATGCGATATGCAGGCGCTAGCTCGTTTCTCTCTGTTGCTAGATTATCTGCGATGCGGGTTTTGAGGTGTTTCCTTTCCTTGATCCTAGCCCAAGTTTCTTCGAAAAGCCAAGCACTTTTTCCTCCTTATGACTGGCCGACTATACTTTCAGCACCGAATATTAAGTCATTTTTCTCAGCACAGCAATGGTTTTCGATTGATGTGGGTTCCGTGCTACTAATTGTTCTCAATCCTTGTGAAAGCTGGCTCCCTAGTTGTGGGCGGACTGCTGGATCCTTTAGTCTATCGGTATTCAACTTACGAGTAGACATTCGAGTGACTTCTTGGGATCTCCAAAGTGCAGCTGTATGTAGTCTTACGGTAGAAATAATCAGATAGCGGTCTCCTGGAGAGAGGACAGTCCTGGAGACTACTTCTAAATTCTCGAATGATCGCGAAGTGTTCAATTTAGTTGGAAGTTGGTTGTCTGTCCGTCGACACACAACTGAATTTGTGGCACGTCTTGCGCTCAAACATGGGCCCTCTTATTACAAGGCTGTTTGCGTTGCAAAAGTCGGCAAAACGCTCGCCATTGTCGTTGCGGTCACCAACACCATGCTTTCCAACAAAATGCCTGATATCTCCGCGTGGTGTACTCAGCAGTACTCAGCCGGTTATAAAAGGCTTTCTTCTCATTGACAGAAGAGAGCTCCGATGGGGCGTAACGCTATATAATGGTGACGGGACGTACTCTAGTCCGGGACCTGGCTTTCAGGCTAGTCAACTTCTCTTAAGCTCTTGAGAGCTTTTTTGAAAAGCAGCGGTCCAACGCCAGATCCCCGCCTGATGTTATGAATTGGAGTTGGAAATTTTGTTAAAGCTTACATTTTTTTTGGCATGAAATGTAGAATTTATTAGTGTTTTTCTGTGAATTTCGCTTACTGTAGGTCCAACTTTCAGCCTAAAGGGCTGATCTCCAGCTATGGAGATCAAACGAAGGGGTACAGGTTGTACAGTCCAGAGGCCAGATCGATTTTGATATCGCGTGATGTTATAAAGGGTGAACTAACAGGTGGTGTGGATGTTGGCTGTTAATTACTGTCATTTACTGATCTTTTTGACAGATGTCATACAATCTTTGGCACTTTAAGTCATGGAGTTGTTTAGCACGCAAAAACGCATATTTGTTATTAAATCTTATTACGAAAATGGACGATCGGTAAAAGTAAAATTTCGTAAAGTTTTTTAATTATTTCTGTCAACATAATTGCTCTAGTGAGTACGGAATTCGTGCAATGGTGAAGCGTTTTGAAGAAACTGGTTCGGTATCGGGTCAAAGCATCATCTGTGATAGTTACAGTGAATGGAGAACGTTATCGCAATATCTTTTTCTTTCAAAAATTAATTGACTTGCGTCTGGGCGATCTCTGGTCTCAACAGGATTGTTCTACCGCCCACACAAGCCATCACTTCATCAATTTTTCGTGCACGAAATTTTACAATCGCATTATTTCGGTTGAAGGAGAAGTTGACTGGCCTCCAGGTCATGCGACTTGACACTTTTAGACTTATTTGAAGAGTAAGGTCTATGCCAATAACCCAGCCACAATTCAAGATCTCAAACATAACATCCAAACTAAAATTGCGGTCACTGACCCACTTATTCTTCAAAAAGTCATCGATCATTTTGATTTTCGGATGGTCGCTTGCAACAAAAGCTGTGGTGGTCACATGAACGATGTAGTGTTCCATTCATAATTGCCATAGACACTTCCATACTAGCTATTGGCTCACCGTTTATTTTTTGAAAACTTATCTATAACTTGCCTATATCAATAGGCAAAAACTGAATCTGGAATTAAAGAAAATGTATTGCAGATAGTTTTTTCATATATCCAAAGGAGGAAAGCGTTTCCGAAACTGAAACCCAAGCTGAAGCTGATACTGGAGTGGAATCTGAAAGAGCATGGATGGAGGATCTGCACATACTTGCCAATGAGCGATAAAATATGGTGGAATCCATGAAGAACGATTTAACATAGCAGCAAGGTGAAAACATCGAGACCGGCGAAAAAAACCCAAAAGTCTTAAGGGTGGTAGACAGTTGTATGCTACCAAGGCTACGGAAGAACTTAACTCTGCAGTAACTGATCCCGTAACAGTTGCTGAAGCACTGGAGTCGAAAGATAGCACCAAGTAGAAAGAATCTATGCAGGCGGAATACAACGTCCTATTAAAATATGACGCCTGGGAGCTTGTGGATTATAAAACAACGGGGAAAAACATTATTGAGTCAGACGGTACTGTGGAAAAGAATATGGCTCGGTTAGTAGCGCAAGGATGTTTGCAAAACCAAGGAGAGGATTTTTTTTTTTGAAACCTACTTCAACGATGGAATATGTTGAAAATGTCAGAACAGAAGGTTCTTCAAAACTGCGTAGAAACGACCGTTCTTGCTATAATGTGGAGTTCTTAATTGGTGGCCTCAGTGCTACAGTCACCCACAAGGAGCATTTTCTGGCTGAAAAGCATGTGCTTAAATATCTTAAGGGAAGACCAAAAGGTATGTTAACTTATAGTCCTAACAACGCAGAATTTTTGTGTTGTACAGACGCCGACTGAGCGTCAGAGGTAACTGATGGTAAATCGTATAGTGGATTTATTCTATGTCGCATGGGGTTTTAAAAGCGTTAATTTCAATGGCCGCGTCTAAAAGCGCTAAGAATGTGGCAGGTTCCGATAAAATATATCACGTCCTCTGTTGTATGTCGGTTACACAGAGTATATTCAGTGGATTAGTCGTGGAAATATTTAGTATCAATCCTGTTGTTGTCGTGAAAATAATTTTTGTTAGTTTGTGCTCCAGCGTTCGATATAGGTTCCTGGATTCACTTTGCTTTGTTCGTTCATGGAACAGTTCAGATTTTTTTTCCTTGGTAATGTTTCATAGGGTTTCCAAGGGTTTTTCCCATATTTCAGGCTTGTCCCTGTCTAGTTGCACGTTATGTTCCAAGCACAACCTTGACCATTCGCTAAAGATATGGGATGCCACTATTTTAGGTAGTCTTTGGGAGTGGTTTTTCATTATCTTTCCGATGTATCTGCAGTGAAGTTTTAGAGTACATAAGTAGAGAGGAGGAAGTCCAGTCTCCAAATGAAGCATGCACGTTGGAATGTTTTCTGGTAGACGAAAAATTTTCTTTAGGAAGTGCTTTAACAGTTTTTCAACTTAATTGTTGCGACGTTATTTTTGCCAAGGAGTCCTTTCCAGTTGCAGTTGATGGCTATTTCAACATCAAGTAGTTTCGATCTGAAGTGCTTTTCAAAAATAGAAGTTTGGGCGTCAGGATTACTCCTAGATACATGTACTCTTTGACCTTTTCTAGTTCCTCACCTACCCAGATCCATTTCTTATCACTAGCGCATCTACCCCAGCAATTTCTGATAACCATCATTTTTTGGTTTATTGATGTTAACCTATAAATTCCATTCTCTGCAATATTGCTGCAATTTGTTGGCCATGAGTTGCATCATATTTGGCGTTTCTGCCAATAGGACGATGACATCTGCATCTGATTGCATTAAGCATTTGATATTTATTTCATTGAAAACAATTTCTCCTCGAAGAAAGGCAGTAATGTCATCAAGGAATATTGAAAAAAGCAAAGGGCTCAGTAAGCATCCTTGCTTGACGCCCTTTTTGTATCAAACCTGTTGCAGTCGAATGGTAACACTGCAATTACATGAAGTATTTAAGAAAACTAACAAGCTCTTCCAGCCAATTTACTCTCTTTAACTTTCTCATTTCTTTTATTGTTATATTCTTCTTCATTTTCTTTTCTTATGGAATTGTCATTTTAGTAGTAGTTTTTCTTCGGCCTTCTGCACACGAACCACCTGCACTCGGCGGTGTTTAATATTGTAATCGGTATTTTTTTTTAATAATAATAATAAAGTTCTCCTTTTCTTTTAATTTGTTGCAAACGATCGCGTTTTATTTCCTACGCAAACAAAACCAGTAAGACAATTGGGTCCTATGGCACACTGCCGCTTGGTTTTGCTCATACATATTTTGCAATACTTTGAAGAATTTCGTTGAAACTCCTACATTGTTTAGTTTAAGAAATAGAGCATTTCTATCTATGGAATCGAAAGCAGCCTTAAAAACCCCGAAAAAGGCATATAGTTTTTCTCCATTATCAAGGGAAGTATGTCTTAGCTATGCTTGTTAACGTGAAAATGTTATCCACACTGTAACATTCAGTGCGAAAGCCTGTTTGGAATTCACTAAGGACTCCATTATCCGTTATCAAGCGGAGTAGTATTGTAGAGAAGATTTTCATTTAAAAAAGATATTCCTCGGTAGTTGCTTAGGTCTTCTGCACTCCATTTTTTTAAAGATTGGGAAGATAATGATTTCTCTAAAGTTTTCATCTATTGCACAATACCACTCCTTCATTGAAAATCTGATAAAAACATCCAGTAAGGTATTGTTGACATTTCTCCGTGGAATACTTATAAGGTTCGTAGGGTATACGGTGTATCCCTGGTGAATTATTCAGCTTGCAAGCGTAACCTCCAGAAGTGTGATCGCCGCATCTAGTTCCACATTTTCTATGTAAGCTAAAGCAAACAAGTGTTGATTTGGGCTAGTTGGCGGGTTGAACAAATTTTCTAGTTAGTTTCCAAAAGTCTCTAACTTCATTTAACTCCTGTGTAAGATTTTGCCAGAACTGCATTTGTTTTCCTTCGCAGATACTTTTATACTCGCTTCCTTTGTGGTAAGCTAGTTTGGTAGCAGAGGTTGGGGTTTTTTTTTGCCAGGTGTAAGCAAGCACTAACGCAATCCGCGACATGACTGTCTTTTTGTTGATCTTCTCTTTCCATCAGATTGAAAAGGTTTCGCCAAATGACAAGACGTCAAAGTGTCTATTCTTATTACAATTATTTTCTTTTCGAATATTTGAATTAATATCTATGAATAAAAATTATTTAATTTCAACTTCATTTGGGTTGAGGCGGACTTTGTTAGAATTGTTACCTCTTTGTTCAGTATTGTTAGCCCGAATTGCATTAAACGCTACTAACTTTATCTACTTTACTTTAACCACATTGGCATTGTACTCGTAAATTCATTCCCTCACTCTGAATAAAGCAATCAAAATGCGAAGACGTGCTCGTTTCTAATAGTGTTACTTTTTCTAGGTCCTTGGGGATTTGCGGAATCATTGTACATGTCTTTCAATTCAATTTCCCATCCAACACACAGACATTTCTAAATTCTGATTTAACATGCAAAACTCATCTTCAATTCTGAAATTAAGCAAAACACAAATTCATTCTACGAAATATGCAAAAACCCAACAAATTTCCAAATATCCCAGCCGTTCTGGAGTCCACATAGATGCGTGTTTAATTCAACAAACTGTACTGGCGGGCGTACTTGTGTTTAATTAGGCAAAATGTTATTCACCCCACTTGCGATGGCGGCCATGACAAAACAGCACCAGCAGGCCGCGCGCGTCAAGTGTGAGAGAATAACAATTTTCCAAGTTTATGAGCCAAAGCGGTATCGTCACCCGAAAATAAATTATTAAAATATGTTAACAAATTAATGCGCCATAATTTTCAGGTCTCTACCCTGCCCCGCTGCAGGTCTGTGTTGCAATGCTCCCTACGACTACCACGATTTGTAGACACGATAACACAAAACAAGTGCTGCACTCGCCCTGCATTTTATACATACAACACGAGAGTGTTGCGTGTCATCCAATGGACACATGACGTTGTGGGTTGTGTGTCGAGCGCGGCCAAAGGATGAGAGAAGCAGCATTAGCACAGCTAGTCGGGGTGTCGGCGGCGCAGCGGTAGCGGCCATGGTCGCAGCACTGCTCCAAGTTAAATTACCCAGCACCAGGCGCTGAAATGTCAACATTATGCGTAGGCTTCAATTTCACCCACACCATTGGCACTTCATCTGAAGGGAAAACGCGACTTGGATTTGTGGTATCCGTACCTATTCTGGATGAAATTTATTAGAGATACACTCCAACGAATGCCGCATGATAAACGGTTGACATTTGAGAAGTTTCACACGTGGATGCTGGTAGTCACCAGTCAACGAAATTACGAGTAACTATTTGAATTTTTTAGAGACGAGTAAATGGGATGTCAGAAAGCTGGTAAATCGGTCAAAAAATAACACATCCTGTGGTCTTCCACAAAACAAATCGAGGACATTTGCGTGAGCCTGAGCTCTTTCATGGCCATTAGGAGTCGGTTCGTTGATTAATTCCACAATCCATTAGAACCACCTCTTTTAGTCGTATCTAACCACAATGACCGATTTAATTCCACCCTTAGAGCAAGCATTCCGCATCATTTAAATGAGTGTCATTATTTAAACAACAAATTACCCCTCGAGCATCTAGATACAAAAACTACACAACCACAGACAGCTACGATTCTGGAGAGAAACCACATAGTGTATCTCAATTTGATGTCGAGATGCAAATACGAATACTCGTACTCGTACCTTAGCCACACACGAAGCTGCATAGCTGGCATCGTAATTTCTAAGTTGATACAACGGCTGTTCTACTGTGTGCGGCTACTTTAATGGATACCTAAATCTCCACCCTTTACCAGAATGCTGGAATGGTTCCTCCTTGGAGAACGCAATTAAAGTGAATTCATTCGATTAGTTTGCGAATGCGCCCTAAGGTCAATCCGTTGCTACAATATAATTCAGCTGGCAAAATCGGGCTTAGGTAAGCCAAACCTACGCATGAAAAGATGGGTGATTTTTCTATGCACGCGGCCTATAAAGACCTGAGATTCGCCATAAATGGAGCTGTATTACCAGTTTCAGTGATTAACATATTAATTGTGACCTGCAATTCCAGATACCTAGAGATACAGATATCACTAGATCTGATCCATAGACAATGAGACAAGGAGTAAAGTTTACTATTTCCGCAGGGGCATCGGAGATGAGGTAATTTTCTGTGAACAGAAGGTGCTGGAGGATGTTGGGGTAACAACCAACAACTGATTCAAAAGTAAATTGAGAAGAAATATCCTGAGGGCATAGTTGGGATTTTGATTTGCAACGCACGAGTAGATTTATTATTCGGAGAGTGTCTCGAGATTGAGGTTGGCGTTGTACAATAGTTTTCGTTGGTTGATGGCGTATCCTGCAGGTGTTCAAGCGGCAAAATTATTTCTGTAATTAAATGGATACATTTTATGGCATAAATTTGAGACTACAACGCTTTAAGGTGTTGGAGAATGTCTACTTGTAAAATGTGCATATGTACGAGTATGTGTGTTAATTTATCTTCCACAAACTTTGAGTGTTTTTTGTGGTTTTAGGTTAATGGTGATTGAAATGCAAGGAGGTCTGCCGAAAATGAGAAAATTTCGCCTTTGCGTCATGGTATTTTCTCTGTAATTCACTGCTCATTAACCTTTAAATGCGAAATTTTTTTGTTTTTTAGTTGTTTAGCAAAGAATCATTTGATTAATTGTTTTTTTTTTTTTTTAGATTTCAAATGACATTATTATAATCTTTTAAAGACTTATGAGTCTTGTTTGTGTCATAAGTCTGATAAGGAGTACAACAGATGTGTATTCGCGAAAAAAAAAAACTCTAGAAATAGGAGAATATACTTTTCAATATGAGAATAAAAACAAGTCCATTTTTATACATATGTATATTTAATATAACTTTAATTTGTAAATAATATAAGTATGTAATTAGTTTACTTAGTATGGAAATCTAGGAAACAATTTTTATCCTTACTGAGTCAAAGTGAAACGGCGCATTTTGTGCATTTAATGTATGTTTGAGAATTGCACAAGGATAGCTTACGCCTCAGCCTCTTCTCGCATTCTTTTGGAAAATGGTTAAACCCATCGTGACGGATATCAACTGGTGGAATAGGTGCCGTGGTCGTAGACTTTTTTTTCTTTTCCGCATGCATGCTTGAGATTGAAGTACTGGGGGAGTTAGAGGGCCTTCCCCTTTTGGTCGACGTCTCGTTCGAAAATGCGTATAAACACATGACAGTTGGCAACTCGAACCGGAAGTCTGCTTGATTTTTCGGACTTATCCCTTTTTTCTCGCAATAGCGCTTGTATCACAACCAAGAGTTTATTATAGTTATATATATAAGGTGGTGGAAAATGCGGAGGTACCACTTTCTGGACTTTATAGTGATTCTATATCTTCCCACAAAGCTATCTAGCAAGCCAACGCCTCCCATATGCTTGTTATAATCCACGTACCGCTTAACTGTCATCACTGGTTCTTTCCCAACGAAAGTAGATAGTAAAGTTAGAGGTTTATTGTCTTTTCAAAGTATATTTGTGATCTCTGTATCTTGAAAGTTCGCTGTAACTTCAAAAGATGTTCCCCTTGTAACTGCCTTCAATTCACAATCAGAAGGAAGCTTGCAATTAGGTATTCTGTTTCTTCTTACCGTTCCCAAGCAGTAGATTCCTTCCTTACGTAGGGGTAATAATTATCACAGTAGAGCTAAACATTTTTTCCCCTAGGAATATCCCGACATAAACGAACCACCACGTTTTCACTTGCTCCCAAATCTGATTCACCAGGTTGACAATTTTCGAGTCCACTATATATTTCAAACTTATATGCGAAGCCTGATACTCCGCACATTAAAAATAGTTTATATCCCCACTTATGAGGTTTCAGTTGCAAATATTGATTCAAATGGTGACGAATTTTAGTAGCACATATTTGTTCATCAACACACAATCGTTCTTCCATATGGATTTTCGAAAATTTTTCATTTAGTGCATCAATTATGGGACGCAGCTTGTGAAATTTGTCGAACCTTACATCGTTTCGATTTGAAACACATTTCTCATTGCCATTGAAATGTAGACAAAACTTTATTTTTTCAAACATTTTTGAGGACATGTCGTTTTTTATCATATCAGATCCCATGGAGGAATTCCAATATGAACGCATATTTGGACATTTCGCAACCGAAGTAAAAGTTAAGATGCCGATGTAGTGGATCAAGGTTGTTTTTGAAACAAAAAGGGTTTTACTTGGATCCTTAGATCTGCTATACTTAATTGATTCTGTGCGTATTACTTCCAACAGCTCATCACAGAAGAAATGCCGGAAAAACTGAAAAGGCGTACTAAGTTCTTCTAGCTGATCTGAGAATTCATTTGAACCTTGGAAGGTAGTTGTTTCTGCTGGCACTGACAGCTTCCTAGTTTTCCAAATAAGTCTCTTAAAATCTTCCTTCTCCGGATGTATGACTGAAGATGTTGATGGGCTTTCGTCCGCGGATGTGAGTATATTGATTTCGTCAGATTATATTTCAACCGATCTTTCTTTTCGAATATCTCCTAATTCCTCTTCAGTAAGCTGAACAAACTCGGCTGAATGAATATCTTCCAAGTCATCACTATCTGATTCACCTTCATCTTCTGTTTCCGATAGAATTTCTTCGAATACAAATCGAATTGCAGCTTCTGTTTGTAAAAATTTCCTCGACATTTCAGCTAAAAGAACAGTGATCCAAATAAAAAAAACACTTCTGACAAATGCGCAGTGATTCATATATGAATCATCTGAATATACGTAAATAATTATGTACTTTCTAGATAAAAAAGGTTGTTTTCGCTAATTATAAATCACAAAAACATAAACTTACATAAATATAATTTTTGGAACACTTTCACAATTATTACTTTTTTTTCTTAATAACTTTAAAGTTTAGCAAACTTCACTCTCACGAAAAAAAAAACAGAACTGATCTTTCACAAATTTTTCTGTTAAAACTAGAAACAGAATAACTGTAAATCCTTACGGTCACAAAAAAAGAACTTTATATAAGGCAACTGGAAAGTTTTTTTTATTAGAAAGAGCTTAAGCTTAGCTGTTATTGAGTTTTTTAAAGACGATTCATATATGGGAAACTGCACGTTTAAGGCTTAAAATGAGCAACTGAATTCATGCAATAATGTAACCAGAAAAATGGGGCTAGTGGTAGATCCCATATGCTTATGATGCTAATGTCCAGAATACTTACAATTTCCAAGGGCTTAGTATTTAGTTTTTACCAGTGCTAATTGAACCGAAATGTTCCGACTAGACTCGCTGAATTTCTCTAGATCTGTACTCAAGTTAAGGCAGTCTTTTTGCTCAGTAAGCTTATACAAACCGCTGGGTGACGTGTGCGCATATATAATACGATCATCGCTTCTTGGATGAACGTAGTATAAACGTCTTTTAAAGATCAGATAACACCTTTATATGAAACTGACATGATAATCGTTCTTGTCCAAAATGTACATAAGTTCGAAGATTTGGTTTATCATCGATCGTTGTTATACTTGTACCTCTGTCATTCCTATAAAGGACAGGAACGCCTGGTAGGCCATTCATCTGACATGGGTTAGACTTCCCATATGCATTTGAAACCATGATAAAGGAGATCGGTTTTAAAAGCCTCGTTGTGCAGTAGATTTTGGATAACTGGGTGGATCTCTATGCAGGGTGTCCCAGTTAAAGTGAGTAAACGCTGATTTCGAGGTAAAACTTCTTAAAAGGTCGTAGCTTTCTAACGGATTCAACTTAAGATACTAAAATTTCGCCGAGTTCAATGATCGCCAGCCAAAATTATGGCGTTTTAAAGCTAACATTTTGAAAAATCGTTGGACCAATTTCAACAGAAAAATGCGTTTATCTCGAAATTTGCAAATTTTAGGTTAGCTTTTTTTACCAAAACTTTTGTCTTCTCTTCATTATCTACGATTTTTATGTACGACTTTTCTACCTACGACCAACGAAAGTTATTGCAAACCACTATTTTATTCAGGCAAATAGGTCACAAAATAAATAGTGTGTTCAAAAAAAATAAAAAATTGACTAAAAGCTGTCAGTTAACAAGTAAAACAAAGTTGGACAATTAAGCCAACGGTACATTTTCTGCTATTTTGTGGAATGTTTTTGTTTAATTTAGTTACAATTTTTGAAATGTGCCGATGTAACTTTATTTACTGATTAAGAGTGAAAGAGTAAAGTGTTTAGCAAATCTTAAAGAGAAAGTGTTTTTGATTCGCGAATACACCGATATATGGTAATTTTCGTTTACGGTTTCTGTGATGGGGATGCAGGGTTAGCTAGATTAGAGTACCAACGGCGATATCCTAGATGGTGGACCCCTTCTAGGCCAACTTTTATCAATGCTTTTCACCGCCTTTCAACCATCGGCTTAGCATATGGGTTAAGAAGAGAAAAATTGTCTAACATAACAGCAGCAGAAGAGGAAGAAAGAATTTTAAATGCTGTGAGAATGCAGCCATCTATGAGCACCAGAAGGCTTGCAGCACAGTTGCAAACTTCAAGAACTACAATTCATAGAGTTCGCCAAGCCAACCGCTTTTACCCCTTTCACTATATGCCCGTATAGGAACTTTTGCCAAGGGACTTCCAAAAAAAGGATTGAATTTTGCCAGTGGCTGCTGCATCAACTAGATGAGAATGAGCAGTTTATTCAAAAAATTTGATGGACTGACGAAGCCCAGTTATGGGAATGGGCATTACCAACCAACGAAATTCCCACTATTGGTCAGTGTCCAATCCTCACTTAACACGAACAACTTCTTCTCAAAGGTAAAGACTCAGTTGAAATGCAGATGTTTTTCTTAATTGTATACCATTTTACAGAAGGTTTAGCGTGAATGTCTGGGCCGGCATATTGAATAGTACTTTAATCGGGCTATTTATACTTCCACATGTTCTAAATTCAACATTCGATTTAGAATTTTTGAGAGATCAGTTGCCGGAACTCCTGGAAAATGTTCCTCTTGCTCAGATTCAAAGAATGGTTTTTCATCACGATGGAGCTCCTTGCCGTTGAAGCAATAATGTAATTTCATTTTTAAATCAAAAATGTAATGGACGGTGGATTGGACGATTTGGTCTTTTTCCTTGGCCACCAAGATCTCCTGACCTAATACCAATGGATTTTTTTTTTCTGGGGAGCCATAAAAGAAGGGGTTTATTTGACTGAGATTTCAAGTCGGGAAGAGCTAGAAGTGAGAATAAATACAGTGACAGAGGAGCTAAGAGGCATTTACCAAACATTAATTTGCAGTCTGAAATCATCAAGCGCGCTAGAACCTGCATCCAAAGGTACGGGCAACATTTCGAAAATTTACTATAAAAGCGTTTTGAAATCTGATAGCGTAACGATCCTTTTTAGGACCACCATAGCTATTTAAAGGGATATTAAATTTATTTTGTGACCCATTTACCTGAATAAAATGGTGGTTTGCAATAACTTCCGTTATTTGTAGGTGGAAAAGTCGTACATAAAAATCATAGATAATGAAGAGAAGGCAAAAGTTTTGATAAAAAAAGCTAACCTAAAAGTTGAAAATTTCGAGATAAACGCATTTTTCTGTTGAAATTGGTCTAACGATTTTTCAAAATGTTAGCTTTAAAACGCCATAATTTTGGCTGGAGTTCATCGAACTCGACAAAATTTTACTGTTTTATGCACACTAAAATTTTCTTTCAAAAATGTGCACGATGGTTTCTTAAGCTGAATCCATTAGAAAGCTAAGGCCTTTTAAGAAGTTAAACCTAGAAATCAGCGGTTCCTCACTTTAACGGCCTATAACTTGGAAGGGGGTGAAAATAGACCCACTCCCTGCGATACAAGTTTTTGTTTGCCATAATTTCAGGAATCTTCGGCTATCAGGACGAAAACCTAAACTGGGACACCCTGTATATTGGGAATGAGGAGTTATATCTAAATTACCTTGAATTTCAATCGTTCTTGGGCACACGAATAGTAACTCTAAGGAAGAATCCTTGGATCTGGTTATGAACAGTCCCTTCCCTAACAGGACGTTCAATCTTCTTTGAGAAAATCTATCTACCTACAGATCAGCTCGGAGGTGATCTGCGAAAAATAGTTAACTGGACAATTTGTAGGTGTGAACCCTACAAGGGTTCCTCTCTTCACAATTTCAAACTGTTTTTCTGGATATTAAAGACACCGTTAATGCATGCATTAAGCGTGTTCAGCTATCGATACAATACCTTCTATTTAGAGAGCCTTTGTGTTGATACACAAAGCAGGGGAAAACTTCTAATATCGGATAGAATCAAATATAATATGAATCACAGTAGACTCTCTTACTACCAGCAAGTTCACCAACAAAAGAAATTAATTAGGACCGTACTATACTTTATCTAATGACCCGCTCTCTCCTGGAAGCAGTATATAATATTAGCGATTCTTAATTTCGAGGCAGTTGGCAACTAGTCAATCATCAATTTTGCTTCAAGAACTGGACGCAAATGACTCCATTATTAATTTTGTCTATGTACTTGGGTCTGCTGATCCACGAAAAGAAATCACATAAAATGTTCGGAAATACAATGTACAATATATATTTTATATTTATACTATCTAGTTAAATAATTGTAATCTTTATAGAAACTAAACCTTAAATCTAAATCCCGCAACGAGCTTAGATCTCTTTTCCTTGCAAGTCCCTTCGGTCCCTCTTTTCATTGAGTGGGAACACCGAGCTCTGGCAGAGGTGGGGGGCAGCCATGGTCCCATCAGCCATTGGCCCACCAACCCCAGATCTCGGAAAACAATCCACGGCGGTTTTCCCTGCAGAGGAGAATGAGAAGGTTCGGTCGATGAAGCCCGAAGGACAGGAGGGAGACTCACGGCGAACCAAGAACCCCAGGGTGCGACAGGAAGTCCACCAGGAACATCATTGTCAGAGCCCATGGATAGACGGGAGACTCGCAACGGGCTGCATCAGATAGGACGTCTAAAAGTCGCCGACGGGTGGGGATGGACGGTCCTTTCAATCCATATACCCCAACGCGATGATGACGAGTGGGGGAAGACAATCCCCGGACCTTACACCCCAACGAAAGCCCAAAGAGACTGATGCTTAAACAATACCCCATCCTGCTACCGGTATGGGTGCGGACACCGGAATCACATCCCACAACTGATGTAGATGTATGTTAGATAGCCAGAGCGAGCACCGAGAAAATAGATAGATGGGTGAAGAGACAACGATCTCATTGATAGTACTACCCCAACGAGGGAACAACAAAGGAGCAACAGTGGTGTGCAGGCGGACGGCCAACACAATTGAGCACGTCCCAACGACGCACCAGCTTCAAAAATCAGGTTCGATGGACGAAGAGATGACGACCTCCTTTAAGCCAGCATCCCACCGTTGGAGCACCGAAGGACCAACAGAGGCGTGTAGGCAGACGGCCAGATAACAAGGCACCCTCCAACGAAGGAACATACAAACACAATAACATACAAACAATATTGAACATCCAACAACCAACACACAACAACAAAGCACAACAACCAACAACAAATAACTATTGTACAAAGAACAAAAGTACAAACTACAAGTCCGGCCGTGGCCCGATAGCAGATAGGCCAGAGACCAGTGGGCAGAAGGGCCCACCACCAAAAAAAAAAATAAATAAATAAATAATTGTAAGGAGTGACACTCTATTGGTCCGTTCCCATTCCCCCCAAATTTGAACGCCGATCCACCGGAGTAGTTAGGGATCCGCGGTTCAAAATATAATCAATTGCACGAGCAATATAGGTGCGGCGATCCAACGGATGGCTGGATCCAGATACAATCCCTTTTGGATTATATCTACACTCTTTACCTTTCGTCCCAACACTCCAGCTACCTTTTCATCGAATTTCCTTTCTCCTGGGCCGACATTTTTGTTTGTAATAAACTTTATTTGTATAATCCGACGCGGGTAAAATACCCGGGCAGCAGAAAAGATGGAAACTCTGTTTTTCGCAATTTAATCGTAGAATCTAATGGTAGGGGAAATGGTTAGGCATACTTAGGATCCAAAGCTTCTATCAACTTTCTCAGTGGAGTTCCCAGTTATCACTGTAAGTGGGTGCGAACTCCAAGACTGATGAGTTTAGTGTGAGTGCGTAAAGATTGGTATGAATGAGAGGCCTAGTTGTACACGGGTGCACACACTAGCAAAGCGTGTGTATTAAGTTCTTTAAAAAAAAAAACCTGCTGGTTTTGTAGCTAATACCCCCGCCGTTGGGTCCGCTAGAGCCAAAGGAATATGTGAGAGAGCGTGTGTGCGAATGTGTCTGTGAGTCTGGCGGGAGCTGTGGAACAAAAAGATTTGGAAGTCACTTTGGTGACGGCCAGCAATAGAGGGGGTCAGACAAGTTTTTTTAAAAGGCGAATTTGTTGAAATTGCGAAAAGAAATTTTTTTTTGGTGAAGTTTTTTGGTAGTACAAAAAAGTAGAGTAGATTTCTTCTTTAATTGCAGAAAATAGAGTCGCAAGTTGTTGCTTTAGAAAAAAAAAAAAAAAAAGGAAAAAGGGCGAAAGGGGGAAAGGGGAAAGGGAAGTTCAAGGACAGGAACGAGGAATTGAATACCGGGAGTAGGGAAAAAAAAGGAGTGAGGAACTGCGCCAGAAAAGGTACAAGAACACAAAAGATCAGTCTAGGGCAGTGTAGTATAGAAAAAAAAGCAGGAACACATTAGAAACGCGTTTTTTTTTTATTTTGTGAAGTGAGACTCCGGTAGGCCGCGCGTGCGTGTGAAATTCTCGAGATTAGACGAGACACGCGAACCGTTAGTTAGCGTTTTATGATTTTCCGGACGGTGGAAATAGCGAGTCACTCTATCGACGAGTGTTCCACTAGCTCCAAAAAAAAAAAACATAAAATCTTAATAAATCGTCGAGCTCCAACGGAGCTTTTATAACGTAGAGAATTCCATTTTTCATTTTTCTTCTTTTGTTGATTTTCGACTTCGGGGAAGTATTTTCTTTTTCTGACTTGTTTTTTTTTTTTTCTCTTCTCAAGCCATGAACGTTTCGTGATTCCTGAGAAAAATCACGGGCGCTTAACCGCCTTTTGTTTTACCCAGGTCTAGCTGCCACTCAAGCGCTACCTGGAAGAATCCACCGCGGGGATAGTTAGATCCCAGAAATAGTTATCGTATGGTTCGGGGCATGGCTTCATCGGTGCCGGGAACCAAACATATCAAAATACTCATACTCCATACTCATCCTACATACTCCAAAGAGGTGAACTCCCTCATCTCGTATCGAACTTAATCCCGTTTACTAAATTAGAGGACGCGGAAATTGGTATGGTGGTTTACGCACAGCTCGACACTCTTTATGTATCGACCAAATTGCAACATGCCCTCTCTGACATTTCACTACATTCCCTTTAAAATACTATCCCTTTGAAAACCATGCTGTAGCCGCAGTGTAAATCGAGCCAAAATGGAGCTGGTCGTCTTCACAAAAAAAAAAAGAAATCAAGATACCCTGCATCATTCAAATGGCCCTAGGCTTTATCGTGGATTACAAAGAGGATGCTAGTGTAATAGGACTGTAGGCTCAATGTGAAGCCTAACTGACTGAAACGTTAGTCTTGGGGCAGATTCTCACTTTTGGCAAATTCATCTGCTGAGATGTACTAAGAAAATTGAGCTATAAGTAACATCAACATGTTAGAAAAAAAACTACGGGCTGCCTGCGTAAGCATCACCTCTCTCATAGTGGCCCTCTAAACTTTGCTCCACCTACTACCTACTCGTACCCATAGACTTATTTGGCATGCAGATTGTATATAACCCTGCCCTCAGGATAAAAGACCCTCGAAAATGGAAAGAGCTACATTTAGGACATGACACTCTTCTCACGCTGAAAGAGACTTTAATCAACAGATTCAAACAGGATAGAACGGACACAAGGCGATGCTTTTCTTAGTAGGTATATCAATTTTCATCTTCATAGATGGATGGTGTCTACTTTGAGGACCCCTACATGTACTAAAAGATTCCAGTCTGACACCATACTCTACCATTTTACTAATCAAAGTCTCAGGCCCCCATCATGCCACTAATAGGCTCAGATTCGAATACCCTCGTTGGATTTTGTAATATACACAGAAAGTCAAGCAGCGATTACAGCCCTCATTTCAAACATTAGAGATTCGAGGCTGCACTCTATTCGGTTATTAGCTTTAAGACTTCTCAAAGGCAATTCATATGTGGACTCGTCGTCGTAGCTGACCATACTCAATCCTAAACGATCAAGAGAGCAATCAAACACAAAATCATTGGCAATGTGCCATTAGAAAACACTCGTAACGGCTTAATAATTAGTTCCAGGGACGAAGAGGAAGAAGATTTTGTGGTTCACTTCTTTTATGTGCATCAGAATGCAATCCCTACATAGTTACTACTTACTTCCAGGATCTATTTAATTTATGATCTATGAAGAAGGCCTACCTTAACAAAGTAGGACATCGCCCTCTTAAGCTATCCCAGCGATAACACAATGGATCTTCAACTGGTCTAAGAGCACCTGAATAAGAACCACTTTATCCACTTTTACCTAATATACGTGTTAAATCTACTGTCAAGGGTCCGTCACCTCTCCATTTGTGCTAAGGTATCCTTTTTCCAGGCGGTTTCTACCCTTCTCTCGTTGGACAATCATGATCAGAATCTTCTTTCATGCACATTCAGGATTATATGTGGGGTAAAGCCATCTAAAGATAGGCAAGTATTTTGCGGACCCATCGTCAGGAAAATAGTGTGCTCATGAGCAGATCTAAAGGCATATTTTCAGCCTACGCTTGCTACATACGGATTCGCATATATAAAACCGATTCTATTGAATTGAAGCTAAGATCTGGATCATATTCACGGAAGCACGCTATCAAGTGCCCGAAGCCATATTCTAAGTAAAGAGTCAGTTTCTACGGCTAGAATCTCCTCCATTAGCGGTTTTCTTTCACCGTTAATAGAAAGTTACCCGCACGACGCTAGCGCTAGTTTTCAAAAAAAGTGAGACAAGTTATCAGATCCAGCACTAGAATTTATTCATATAGAGTGTATCCGCCACGTCACCAAAAAAATTGTCTGATCCCTAAAAATGGGGAAAGCTCTAAAAAGATATGAGTTCTTTTAGTCGAAAACTTCACAGTTGATTCCATTTCCAGACTCTTTCCGCCGAACCTCCCCTTATTGAGGAGCTCTTCTGAAAGGCAGAAGACAGTCAAGTCGTCTTGTTTACCTCGTCTACCGTCCACAACCGATCCGGTTGTTCAAGCCCACATAGTGCAACTTCGTTGCTCGTGAGAGGGACTTATTTCTCAGCTGCTTTCCTAATTTAAAGAAACATCATTAGGCAAGAGTGATTGATCGTATCACCAGGTTCTACGCAGTTTTTAGGAGTCGGATTCCTCTATACATAGTTAGCGCGGTTTATAAGTTCTTCATTCTTAAAAATTGTTTTACGGATGAGTTGGTATGTGGTCAGAAAGTAGTCTGATTGCCCCAGACTTATTGGTCTCTAGTTTAGACATCGCTATCTAGGCCATCTGTTGGGAAAAATGGTTGTCGATCGTTATCCATTTTATGGTTCTTTGCTGTCCAACATTCTGTTGAGTTATTCTTCCAAAACCTTGAGTACTGACTGTGTCGCTACTATAAGTGTTACGTTCTGTTTGGTATATGGTATTTATCTTTCTGAACATCAATTTACTTCTATTCTTTTTCTTTCTGAAATGACAACGTTCATCCCGTTTCTTTTCTCATAGAATTCGTGAGCAGCTGCCGAAAGGATTTTAGAGACCCGATTGCAAAAGGCGACAGCGACAAACTTACTTGTTATCGTTCCAAAATATTTGTTTTGTGCGTCCTCTGAAGGAAACTGTTTTTGTGTTATCGACATTCAATTGACTTTCATCAAAACAGTATTTGTCTCCTGCTGGCACAGGCGTTCTTAATTCCGAATTCAACAAAACGCATGGGTTTGGCTGATTTTCCCCGACTTGCGTAGACTGTCTTAAGTTCCCTCAAATGGTAGAATGTATTAACCTAGACAAGCGTGATCTCTGCTCGCTTGAGCAGATTTTCTGATTAGAACCTGCCACGAAAAACCGGGCGATAGGAAAACTAACATTTCAATAAATGAGAAGCCCTGCCATTACCTGGTCTATATTTGTTGCAATATCAAGTCTCGTTGCATTTGAGCGTAATCGGGTGAATAGGGGTGCTGCTCATTCCATCTGAAATTAAACATTCAGTTCCACCACTAAGCGGATCTTCGGTAATTGTCTGCAGCGCAAGAATTGCATTTGTATTACTTGGTTTCCAAGCCCAATGGTCTTGCTTATAGGGATCACTTAGTAAATATTTGCTACCCTTCTAGAAATTGCAGTCCAAGAGTTTTGTTTTTTTTTGCGATTTCAACATTGGCGAGGCAATATTTTATGGCAAGTAAAATTATCTTATGGCTAGAATTCTGATTTCTAGTTTTAAGGCTCTCGAGAATATTTAGTTTTCTTCTGCTTGTTTGCTCGAAATTTTGTAGGACTAATCTTCCAGGAATCTTACCCTGAAGCCCAAAATTTCGACAACCAGTTACAATCAAATCATTAGAAGAACCATTTATGCTTTCGATGATGATCAGTTTTCATTGTATATCACTTCCTGAAGGATGATGGCGTCTGCTTCATATGAGTAGCTATCTAGGGCCACCGTTGGTTGTTTGATTAACTTCCACTTGATTAAAATGTCCCCTGTTTTCCCAATTCCGACCCTTCGATCTCAAAAATTCACTCGGGATTGATCTTATTAAGATAAGCTAAAAATAAATGTGATCACAGCATCTGTCCAATTTATTCGAACACCAATGTCCTCTACTCGTGCTGACAAGTCAGAAACTCATGGGTACAAGGTGCTGACATAACAACCAAACGGAGAAGGTCACTGAGGCATAACAAAGTGAGCGATGAGGCCTGAGATCGGGTGACTAAACTTCATCACTACGAACAGATCTTCGAACCATGATTAGGCGAGCAGATACGCATAGTTGTGTACCATGTCTTCATGATTGGTGAGCACGGTCGTTTATTATGCGTTATCGTTTGATCAGCAGTTGATCGTTCGATGGACTGAGTCTTAGGTCCGACAGACGTGGCTGCTTTATGAATTTCACAGTCAAAGCCAATGACAAATTAGCAAATTAATTACACTTACAGAGTGAGGGGCTCAAATGAAACACTCGTTCATTTGATATGGTAATTTAGAAAGTGTTGGATGTGGATAGATTGCACTAAAAGCAGATGAGGCTTCTTAAAGCTGGCATTAAGTTGTGTAATTTGATTCCAGGCACTGTGCTCCCAACTCACTTGATTGATTTTTTTGGAACACATGCTGTATCCTGCAAAGAAAAGTTGAGTCTAATTTGTATTTGTCATTCAATTTTACGACTTCAATGCTTCAAACTCAAATGGCAATATAGCTGGCATCTTGCTTGTCCTTAGGTGAAAAGGACATGCTAGAGCAAGAAAATCCGAAACGTAGCTTGCAAAGACGACCAGGAAACAACGCAATTAACAAGCCAACACTAGAGGCACACAATTCCAAAAACGCGTCCAACTTCTACCATATGCCGATGATATTGACATAATCGATAGAAATTAGAGGGATCTCAGTGTGGTTTATGGAAGAAGCAGCAAAGATGGATCTGACAGTTAATGAAACGAAAGCCAAACACTGTCGCCAAAAAAGAATAGTCAGCACTGACACCTTAAACAAAACGACACTATCGGCAACATAATTTTGAGGTGGTAAAAGAAATTACGTACCTAGGCTCTGCAGTAAAATCTAGTTATGACATAAGAGCGGAAATAAAGTAATGAATAGTTATGAGGAGGAAGTATAAAGAAGAACTACATATATCGGATGTACAATGACGTGAATCTGGGCAGAAGGCGAATAGTAGGCGAACAGCGATAAAGATGGAAAGGTCATATAGAGCGCATGGACGCCGCCAGTTTGCCAACGCAGTATAAAAAAACTCTACCTAATTTGGAGTACGCACTTGAAAAGGTATTTTAAAGAACATGGTGTGTTTTACTGGAGGGAGCTAATTAGGGATCGGGCTGGCTGGAGAGACTGCTCCGGTCTGTAATTAGTTGTCCTTACCTACACTCTTGTTTTAATTTATGGCAGGAATCAGGAAATTATGTTTTGCTGGGTGTGTGTGAGATAACATAATAATCTAGCCAATTTCAGACAATTTATTTGGACGCTGGCTGCAGTATGAAATTTCCGGTAGTTAAATCAAGTTGCTGAAAATTAGGATTCTTGGGGCCTGTTAGCCCAAATTTCTCAATGATCTTGTTAGATACGACTAACAGCACTCAACTATTGGGTATATAAATTTCGTGCGGTTTTTTTTTCTTCAAAATTTGAACGTTTATTCCAGAAAAACATGTACAATAGTATTATTCAAAGTATTGCCCATCTGATGCTATGACTTTTTCCCATCTTTCCGGCAATTTGTGGATCCCATACCGAAAGAACTGCGCCGGCTTGGCAGCCAAGAATGAATCAAGCCAATTTTTGATATTCTGCTCTGATGTGAACCGTATTTCAGTGAGGGCGTTCTGCATCGATCGGAACAAATGGTAGTCAGAAGGGGCAAGGTCTGGGCTGTAAGGCTGGTGGGGTAAGACTTCCCATCCACTGTTTTCCAAATAGTTCATAACCGGAATAGCAACGTGGGGCCGAGCGTTGTCATGATGGGAAATTATTGCCTCGTGTCTGGTCGCATATTCCCGGCGTTTTTCGGCCACTGCTCTCTTCAAACGGATTAATTGTGTTCGATAGCGTTATCCATTGATGGTTTCACCCGGTTTTAGTAGCTCATAATACAACACACCCATCTGATCCCACCAAATACAGAGCATTACCTTTGTGTCATTGATATTCGGCTTTGCCGTTGATTTGGCTGATTTGCCGGGTTTCACATATGATTTTTTGCGTTTAGGGTTGTCGTAACGGATCCATTTTTCATCACCAGTAACAATCCGATGCAAAAATGACTTCGTTTTGTGGCGTTCCAGCAGCATTTCGGACATGCAAGACCGCCTTTCGTCGTCTCTCGTCTCTCATGTGGAACCCAATTTCCTTGCTTTTGAATATACCCAGCTGCTTTTAAACGTTTTGAAATGGCTGCTTGAGTGACACCCAAAGATTCTGCTTCCAGTTCTTCATCTTCAAACTTTTTTGGCTGCCCAGGACATTCATCGTTTGTCACGTTTGCTCAACTAGCGCATGTTCACCATAAACTTCCACCAAAATAGGATGACTTGCGGCAGCAGTTTTCTTCATATTAAAGTAATGAAGAAGAACTACCCGCAAAAACACTTTTTCAGGCACAAAGTTCGACATATTTGAGTGAAAAAAAATTATCGTTGTTTACGCTTCAAATGGATGACATATACTGAAATGACGTACAATGACAGTAGCTTTCCAAAGCATGTTCCAATAGAATAATAACAATGGAATAATACAAGTTAAGTCATCTCTTAGCAAACGAAGTTATAGACCCAATACTTACTCTTTCCAGCGTCTCCACTTGTGCACTTTTATATGGTTGAGGTGTCCCTCTCCACATGTGTATGCCACATAAGCGAACCACTGAGCATTTGTATGTATCTAAGCTCATCGCACTAATATTGGAGGATCTTCCAACCTTTTTGAATGCATGCTCCAAAAGACGAGGCAAATGGTGCAATGAACCCATTTTGCAGCCTGAAAATCGGCGACGATAATGAAAATTCTCTTACCGTGTAGAATGAACAATTCAAATCACACGATTAAAACCAACAATTTCGATTTAAAACGACCTGGACGAAAAGATAGCCATTTTAAGTAATAGAAAGCGGCCGGAACTGTTAGATGACTTAGCAAGAAATATACACCAACTGTTTCAACTGTACCGAGTTTAGACATATAGGTGTCCTCAATATCACTTAAAAGGTTATTTCTGCTGTATCGTGTGAGCACATAAAGCCTTTTGCCAGAAGTCTGATTGATCCATACTAGTGTGGTTTTAGGCTTGGCAGCTCAACCACAAATCGAATTGGCAAACCGTCGTAGATCCATAAAATTCAGTTTGATACACACCTGGCCAAGGTCGCGTATGATACACGTATTTTGGTAATTCTGCCAAACAAGTCCGATTATACAGATTGGCGATAAGGAATACACGTTTTTCCATCAAAATCTCCGATATGACAAAAGAATTTAGGAAAGGCAATGCGTTGTCATGTTTAAAACTTACATTTTAATACCAGAGCTTTCAAAGGTTGAAGTATCCATATGGCAAAGATGCAAGATCGAGGCAACGCATCGTTTTTATTAAGGCCACCCTAGGGAGTTTTGGGTAAAAAACATTCAGGTGGCGATCAGTTCAATCCACATGGATATTAAATGAAGTTAACGATACAACGAAGACCCGCACAGGTTGCACATCGATCTAGTCACAAAAGCCTGAATGAATTGATTATGAATTTTAGGGCATGTAGCCTTAGAGACTCTACTGCATCAGTAGAGAAAACCTTCAACTGAGGTGGCACGTGCAAGTGGAAGGAGGTCTCAACCAACTCAGCGTGAGTTACTGGAGACAGCTATGTTATGACGGGCCGGGCTTAATAGAGACTTAGTTAAGAACTACCGGACTCTTGCAGCATCTGAAGAAAACGCTGAATTACACTGTGTTTACTGCTTTACTCTAAAGTTAAAGGAGCCCTATTGGGGATCCCGCAATCCAGACCTTCCATCTGCGTAAGTTTTTCTTCATATTGCAAAGAAGGGAAACACTTGTGGATTTACCTACTAATATGATATTAAACGACTCTTCTTTGTCAGATACAGATCCGAATATTGGGTCGACTAATATATAGGACAAACAATTGAATTGGAAATCTAACGGGTAAAGAAGGCTTAAGTATCGATAAATTGCAGGTCAGAATAAGTTACTTGATCCTTATCACTACATCGATTTATAAAGCAATAGTTTGGTGCATGACCCTGTCTAATGCCATACATTCCAGTTCGTCCAGCAAATGGTAAAGATTCACCACATGATGGTGCTAGAAGGACAAACTCTACGGATGCGCCTTACATGCCTTCCAGAAAACATCTATTTCTGACCATATGGCGATGCAATTTACGCCCTCAGGCTTCTTAGCGAACCCATTTAGAACAACAACTCAAATTGTTGATGTCTGTATATCTCTCTTTTCTTACGAAACCCAACAGTCATGTCATGTGCATATTTCTACGTCAAATCCGCCTACAATCAACCTTTCCATTTGTTAATCCAATAATTGCTTTCTGCGCACTTGGTCTCCGAAAATGTGCCTTGAATCCATCAGAATGCACAGCACAATATCGCATTACAGCCCAGAAGGAAAGAATTCACCGGGGTTTGGGGTTTTGCTTCGTTTCGCATAAAAATAGATCGCACCAACTCCCCACTCACTCTTCTTCTATTCGAACTCGTACTCGTATTCGTATCTATTGTATGCATGTTAGACATTTCAAAAAGCTAGCACCAGCAAATGATTAATGACCAAGTCTGTGGCTCATTTGTGAAGCGATTAACTTTTATGCATATGTCTAATATACACCACCAACACCCACGACCGCTCTCCGCATTTAGAAACATCTGAAAATCGCTGAAAATAATAATTACCATGGAGCTCATTAATATCCGTATCTCTCTTCTCTCTCGCAGCGTATCCGTTGAAATGAAGGGGCTCAGTATCCAGCAAGTAGAACCTAAACTCATGCTCATACCCACAATGACAGTTGCAATGAGTTTTCTTCATTTTCTGTCAGATCATGGACCGTTCCATGGTTCGATGTGACAGTACCGTCTTTTGGTGGAGAGATAATTGATGAAGAGATTTTCTAAGAAGTAAACTTAAAGAACATTTCCTTTAATCGGTTATAAACTTTGACATTGAACATGGGAATATATGTATGTAGGTAAATGTGAACGTCCCATCTGTCAAGAGGGTCATTTTTCACGCACAGAATCGCTCCAAAAACAACAAGTCCACGCTGAAGCACAGATAATCTACTTCTCCACATTGACTATCCACTTGGTGGTTTACTCGCGAAAGCACTGATGTTGCCATTGCCGCTGGCGCAACCATCAAATCTGACAGTTGTCTGACAGTTGACAGTGCTCGCCTCATTGTGAGATTAATTAATGACGCAATCGGTGGGCTTTTTGAACTTTTTTTTTCTTTTTGACCTCTTGGTCCAAAGAGTACCTGATAGGATAGTGCAACATCACCACAATTAATGGAAGGAACTTATTTCATTTCGATGAGGACGAGAGCCTTCGTCGGTCGGCTAAAAAGCCTTTAGGTACGCCTTGTTTACCCATCATCAACGAAATGTATCTATGTAAGATATATTCACTCAGCAATTGGTTGCTGTCAGATGTGCACAAGTCATACGAGTATTCGTACATTCATATGGAGACGAAGTACGTGTGCACACATGTGTCAAGAAGATACTATCGTGCCCATCACTTTGCCACACAATCCGCATCCAGTCGACAGGCTCTGATTAATGGACTTCCACTTCACATTTAGGTCCACAAGAATATGTGCTAAAAGAGATGCGGAGGCAACAACGGACAGACCGTCTCAAAGGCAGAAAGTTACTTTTGAAGATGATGACGACGACGAGAGGATGGTCTATGACTTTATTTACTAAGGCGCTTTGTAGCACAGCGACAACAAATGGGGAGCTCATTCAATTTCAGACATCATTTGGGCGATGCTAAAAGATACTTCTTTTCCCTAATGAGTCATGAAATCAAAAAGTTTTTTTCTGTTTATTTTTTCTTTTCGTTTTTTCGATCGGAAAATCGCAATGTGACAACGTACGAGTATACCCTCGTCCAATTTTGACGATAGAGAATGAGTAGACCATCAGATATTGCCCATAAGGAATTTGCTCATTTCGCCAGGCAACCAAGCGCTGCCTCCATTACTCCATTCAGGCATTCACAACCGCCACATTGCCATCTTCGACAGTGGACGTGCTATTAATCACAATGTTTTTGACACCACAATTAAAATTTTTCGTGACATTATAACGAGGGGAGCCTGCTGATGATAGTGGTGCTCAGCTGGATGGTTGATGATGGGCGGATTGGCATAGAGTAAACACTTACTCGTAGAATGAAGCTGGGGAGTAGGCCGTATCGATTTCTTAGAAAAAAAGTGAAATTTGTCAGAAGAGATATACTCTTTTGGAATAGATATTTTAACAGAGGCTAATGGGGTCTTTTGAAACTTTTCCATTTAATGCAAGCTTTTGTCTATTGAAATATTGGGAAGTGTATTCTATCTCTGTTCTCTTTAAAGTATGTAGGTACAACAGGAATCATTATGAATGCATTAACGAAACCTTCTAAAGGTAATTAAGCATAACGTCTACATAACAGATATAAAGCTGGTTCAAACTTACTGCCAGAATAGGCTGGACTAAATTCACATTTGATCTTTGATGACATGGTTGTCCAGAGACTCAATCAATGTACCTTTCTAATCAACTTGGTTCCTAGAGCGCTGGATTCAGTTTTGCATGTTGGATGAGGTCCTCTTCATATTACATACGCCACCCATGCTGTGCATTAGTATCAAACACTATTTGGGCAGGAGCATTTCTGGGCATATACCTCACATGCTTTGGTCATGCTAGCAACTGCAGCGAAGAGTACTTTCATCCGCCTGGGTAAGAGTTCTGAACCATAAAGTAGGAATGTCATACATACTGTCAGTCATACAAAAATGGCTCTTGTGCCTTCCAAATCAAAGATATGGTATTTTCTTTTAGACTCCAAATCGTTAATGACTGCAACCCTCCGCGATTTTCTGGCAACTCAACTCGCAGCTTATTATTGCTTCGAATCCATTATCTGTAAACCTTTTTGACCAACTTTCTCTGGACTATATTTCTGACCATGATCTCCTTTTAACGCTGTCGACATCCCAGCTTTACTAAACGTAACCCGTTCAGCTCCTTGGTATAGTTGCAGGCTAAGTACTAAGAAGCTGAATTACTTTCAATACCTTGTATGTAAACTTTATGACGCATATGTGCCCACTAAATCTGTAATTGTTCGTGATAAGAGTTGTCCTTGGCTTATGAGTAAAGTTGTTGCCCAAATTAAAAATCAGAACAAACTTTATAGCAAATGGAAGCACAACCCCTCCCATTCTGATTTGGCTGCATATAAAAGAGCACGTAACAATGCGACTTTAGCCATCCGGACTGCCAAGCGAAACTACAATATTATACTTCTAAGTTGAGCACATCAGTTCCATCTAAGCAACTCTGGACTAACTTGCGTCGAATTTGCCATTAACGACATCTTTCTGTCAAGCAACCCCGACATGCCTGGCTTTTATCTAAATGAATTTTCTGGTCCACTTGCTCATATGTCAGGTGATTTTAAAGTGGTAACCAAAGGCGAAGTTGTTGACTGCGTTATGGCTATTAAATCCAACTCGATTAGCGTGGATTGTGAACCCATTCCCTTCATTAAGCTTTTACTACCCGAAGTTATAACTCACCTGACTCATATTCTTAGCCACTGTATAAAGACATCCACATTTCCACAGTCCTGGAAAATAGCACAGGTCGGTTGCCAAAAGAATCGACTGCAACCTCCGTCAGTGACTTTAGGCCCATAAGCATTTTACGGTGTCAACCAAGCTTATATCGAAGCAGATAATAAGTCATCTCTTTTCTAATAATCTCCTTACTCTTTCCAATCTGGGTTGAGAATGGATCATTGCTGTTCCTCGGCTATGATTAACGTCTTAGATGATATTAGGCTGTTGCGGTACTCTTTGCTTTGGCCTTCACCCATCCACATTCTTTCCGTTGGTTCTTTAAAATCCTAGAAGGGTGGCGGACAGCCATGGGTCCATTAGCCACTGGTGCACCCGTCTGGTATCTTGGAGGATCAACAACCGCTGGTGTGACGGACGGCCAGTTAAACAGCAGAAAGGGGATCTACTAAGAGGAAGGCGCGAGGCCAGAGTCCAACATAGTTGTATATATGTAAGTGCCATTGATGAAGTTCTCGGCTCTTGTCCCTTTTGTTGTTTTGTCTTTCCTATCGGGTAGGCTCCATAGACTTAGAAGGCATCTCCACTCTACCCCAAACTCTTCGGCCCGATCCGTTGTTTAGTTTTAACCATTTTATGCCCGTTGTCTCCTTTGAGAAGCATATTGGCGGGAAGAATTGGTAGGTTCTTGAACTCTGTCTTTTTGCTTTTATGCTTGTAGGAGGAGACAACCAATAGGTCTGCAAGAAGGCAGAGACAGGAGTCTCGGTGGAGTGGTGGACGGTCACGTTAGTTCCAGCGCTGTACGCTGTAGAGCCAGATGGACGGACTGGAACCCTCTGTGTATAATAAATACCTAAAGCCACAGAGCTTGGTGGACCGCCACAGACGCCCTATTCGGTGAGGGACGGTCACCCACCTTAAAGAAAGAAAAAAGAATAAAATTGTAACAAAAAAAATTGTTTTAAAGAGTGGACCCCTAGTTGCGCGCCCCTCCTTCATTAAATACTTGACAAAAGGATTTTAGTCTTTCATTGGGTAGCGCTTCGGGCGCAGAATTCCTTCTCCTGTGCTCGTATCGATGGGATAGGGTTAATCACTTCTTGATTGACCATCAAAAAGTAAAGAGCGGGAAAAAAAAATTGTAAAACGCAAAGGAAAAAGAAAATTCGATAAAAGAGAGAAAAAAAAGGAAAAAGTTACGGAAAGTTTTAACAAAGGGTAGAAGGACTGAGATATGCAAAAAGTGAGGAGAAAATACGGACGAAATCAGGACTGGCAGGACGAGATTATAGCAGTTCTCGGAAAAAAATTAAAAGATAAGTAACATTATTTCCTCGGAACCGTTTCACTTCGCGTTACCGCGGCAAACCCTTTTTAAGAAGAAAAAAAGTAAGATTTTGTAAGCGTTCGGGCATTCGGTTTCGGGTCCATAACCGGTCCAATCTACCTAGTGATACCTTCAGTACCACCGTTTGAATTAAAGTTTTGTTGTTACCACCTACCGGCTTCCGCAATATGTTGTTTTGCCAACACTCCGCGAATAAAGCGTCGTTTTATAAAGTAGCAACCAAATAAATATAGTATAGTCTTTTCTTTTCGACTGAATATTGTGTGGTATCCCCTCCGATTTGTTTGCAGCATATGGTTTTGCACTTCCACTCAAAGTAAAAAGTGTATGGCGCATTATTAGTTTATTTATTTATTGTAGAATTGGAGTTTATTTGGAAATATTGTTTTGCCTGAACCCAGCACAGCTGAGCAGCCACTTTGTTCAGCAACCGATTTGCTGCCATTGCAGATTTGCCGCAGAGAATTTTGTTTTCCTCACGAAATCCAAGTGACAGATCGTCTCACGGATCTCAACCACCGACTGTGTGGTTTGGTTGTTTTTGAGTTTAGATTGGTTTCCGTTTTTTGGTTTGGCCTGCAGCCCGGCAACCGAATAACTTCATTCTTGTTTAGATCAGGGAAATTGTCCAACACCACAGGCAAATACTCAGCCATGAAAATAATTAGTTAAGGTGTACCGCAAGGATCGATCCTCGGTCCTATCTTATTCTGTGCACTCATTAACGGCTTGCCATCAGCAATTTGATCGCTGAACTTAAAATTAAATGAAAATTTATTAAAAATGTATGGTTGAACGGTGGCTAATGGATTCTTTCTTAACCCCGCGAAATCGCAAGTTCTCCCGATATCTAATCGAAAATTTGACATTGACGTCGTACTAGACCTATAGCTCTCTGACTCTAGGATTAAACGTGTTTAGTCAGCAACAAGTCTCGAATTTGTTTTAAGTACATAGATACTTAGATGTTTACGAAAGCTCTGGCTAACAGCTAGCTTTACCCCAATAGCGTCTTGATAGAAATTGGCAAGGACTTTAATTGTACCTTTAATAAGCTATTCTGAGGTGGTATACAGGGACATTGATTCCTTTTCTCAGCGAAAACTTGAAGTAGCTATATATACATGAGATTCATAGACATGACCATATTTCTGCACATTTAAAAAGCTTACGCAAATGTACCTTGAAACAATATCTCAGCGCACGAAACTGCATTTACCTACATCAGGTCATTAATATTAAATATTTGGTATGCCACAACTAGGCATGGCTCTGTATAGTTCATCTCTATAGATGTTGTCATATACGAACTACTGAAACTTACCTACTACTTGGAACTTTCCAAGATCAGCCCTAATGTAAAAATTTGATTTAGGGCCTTCCTGGTCTAAAATAATATTGATAGCGGCCAGTCAGACTCTTTACGAAGGGTCTTAGATGTTTACATAACACCGCTGACAAGCTTTTGAATGCGATGTTGATGAGATTTATTCCCCTGTACCTGGCGCAGTTTAGGGGATCTCCCTTCCTTGGAATCGGATAAATAATGATGAGATTCCATTCGTCGGGCATACTTTGGTCGATCTAGATTTTGGAGACGAGTTGATGTACTCGTATGTTCCTTATCCCATCATCACCACGGCTTTGTTGAACTAAAGCCTGGAAATGGCTGTCCTGACTTGATTTTGATCCGGTGGACGGAAATGTTGTCTGCTTTCGTCCATGTTGAATGGCTATGCTCTTTAGATTGCTGTGTGCACATGAAGTTAACTTTTTCTGTGCTCAGGACTGACTTGCTTTTGACTAGGTATGCTCTTCACCGGTGGCTCCAGAACCGTTTTGGAGAACTACGATCATAGACTTCATTTTTCCAAGCGCACGCAAATGCAATCCTGATTGTCAACATATATTTTCGAGGAAAAGGTGAAATCGGCGTACTATGTTATCTGGGTATAGAACAAAAGTCTACATGTGCTTCTTAAGGGCTTGCTAAGTCTTCTCATCATATCCAAGTAAGTTGAAGGGTGCAAAGTTTATTGGAACACAGTTGGAGAACAGAATTTTTCGAATCTTGTTTGGGTACAACTTAGTAAAATGCTACTCAGGATCTGAACCCTCTTGGAGCTGCATCCTCGGTCCTCGGTTAAATGTATTTTTTATAGGCCCAACCATTTGCATTTTAAAATCAGACCAAACGATTACTTTTGAGACTTTTTAAAAAATCAGAGGTCTTTCTGCCGTCGTTCGACAAAAAAGGCCGTAGACTTACTGGACTTGCTGAATACGTATGTCTGCAAGTCATAAGGGATATCACTTCTTACGACGCTTCCTGTGAGAGTGATAATAGCAATGCGGAACTCTTCCTCTGTTAGCGTCCCGGTTACCATTTAGTTGCACATCGTAAGCGTTGAGGTGGTGGCTGCTGGTATTATAGGCACTTATTACACCTACATATTACACATCTTTTTTTGAAAGACTAAGAATTTTTATTAAAAGGAACATGAAATAGTAGAATTGCTAGTTCGTAAGCAAGTTCCTCGGCTCCCTTACTTTCCTTACTTACTGTTTTTGAAACCCTGTTTTTAGGATTTGAATCCCTGAAATGTTTTCTTCTGTTTTGTTTGTCTTCCTCAAAGCAGATCACAGTACTACATCTTTGATAGGTTTTGGAGAAAATGTGGGTAATAAACCTTTTACTCATTTGTGGAGATAGGTCAATTGGCGACCGGTATCTATCGTTGATGTAACACTCAAGTGGGTACGAATGCACTTATAATGTCTCAGAATGTTTTTTTGAGAAATTTGATAGAGAAAGAAAGAAAGATGTTTGGGCTCAGTGGTTATTTCCCCCCATAGAGGACTGCTTGCATTTTAGAACCGACAGTTTGCAGACGTGATCCAAAAGACAGTACAGCAAAGTCATCTGCATATGCGAAGTTAAACGCTTTTTGATGGCATCAAGCAAGCCTACTTACAACATATTAGTAGAGAGAAGATGCTTTCCTTCTTGTGTTTGGTGTTTTCCGCATTCACAGACAATGTTCTTTCCTTTAGAACTGATTTTATGTTGTTAGTTTGACTACACCTTCAATCGAGAATTTGAAGAGGGTTTTCAATGCACTGACTGCCGCAATTAAAACAGAGTATTATTTCGTTTAGCTGTCTTGGGCACGATAAGCTCAACAGTTCTCCGCACAATCTTTTTGAAGAAGAAAATTAGACTGAAAGGTCCGAAGCTCTAATGTGTAACAATTGTTCCACATTTCACCTAATTCAGTCCAATTCAGCCCGGCCTAAGTTCTTGTTGCCTTGCTGATCTGTATATCTCAATACAGAATTCCCAGTTGTGATCTGATCTTAATGCAATTTGCTTTATCACTTAGAACTGGTATATTACTTTTGTCAACGTTCACAAAAGGGTCATGATCACAAGAGTGCAGTGGCTCACTATTCACTATTTGTTCTGATATTCCTGGCATCTCTCGGGACTCCTGCCTTGCAGTATTACTCGTATCTGTACTTTATATGTTTGAGTGTAAAACAAGTTCACTCTGGTAAAGTGCTTTAGATTGCAAAACACGTTTTTCGATAAACAGGTCATAAGAATCCAACAGTTGTCCAAGTCAGGTTCGTGTGACTCTTTTTGAAAGAATCGATTGCCGTATCATTGTAGGCTGATCTTAATTAAGTAGACAAACCTCACGGGCTCAAAAGCCCACCCAAAAACAAAATAATAAAAATCAATGTTTTTATAATTACGAAAGCGTCATGTTGCGCGTGACATCTTCATACGACCCCGACGCTGAGTTTTCTCCTCGTTTTTATTTTTAGTTTTTTGTCTGACGTCCAAGTGAGAGTTGGGGTTCTAATGACAAGAGGCAGCCAAATGGCTTGTTAAATGCTAATTAATATAATTTTACTTGCTATGGTTGCTGTTGAATTTTTGTTGGAAATTAATCAGTTCCCTCTACTGTTGTTTTTCTAATCCACAACAAATAAAAGTTATGTTGACTGCCTCTACATAGTAGACTAATGGAAAATTTGTGTGTTAATAAGTCAGCCGGTTGGGATATATGGAAATTGTGGAGACTCGAATGATTTTACCATACAAAACTGGAGATAGATTGAAATAGAACATTTTCTTGTAAATTAGTTGATGGACATTGTAACATAAATATAGGTATGCTTACACAATCCATGGAATTCAATAGGAGGAAACCAAACTTCAATAACACATTTTCTTAGACGCTTTTTTCTCATATGACACACAGAGCACTCCTTTCTACGGGAGCTTCGCACTAATTAACTACTTTCTCCATTAAGCTAAATAATCTCATTCACCTTATTTTTTTTCCCAATAACAAAACACAGCAATGGCAATTTTAAAAAAGTTTGGTATTGACAAGCTATTGGTGAAAGATTCCAAAGAGTTGAGGTATCAATCGACCTTGTTAATCGTCGTTGGGTAAAAGTAACTTTCGACATATTGAACATTTTCACTACCTCAGCATCTGGCCTTAGGCCCGTGTGGAGTCAGTTCTCCCATCGGGTGGGTCCCCAATTGCCAGATATGGGGGGCCCTACGAGAGTGTATGCAAACAGATTGCACACTCTCAAGTTTGGTGGAAATTAAAATACCACCTGCGGACCAAAAACTGACAGATGTGGATAGTCTAAAAAAATCCAACATGGAAAGTAAGAAAAGAAGCGAAGTTACGGTGCTGTGGGTCGAGTCCCCAGTACCGCCTACATCATTAGTAATCTGGATGATGTAGTCAGTAATGCTACAAGAAAAGAATCTAATGACATGGATGCGGCTTCCGATCTGTTTAGGAAGAGCACACGGCTTGCGCGTTGGCCAACTAAGGCGATTTCCATCAGAAAAAATAAACGCTCGCATTCAGAATCGACGTCATCTATATGAACCGATGCGATTAAACCCGCTGTCACTACTCGCGGCTGTGAATTTGTCACGAGACGACGAAAATGATAAAACTCGGAGTGAAAATCTACGGTTTTATTGATTTCTACAGTGATAAGTACGCTCATAAAGCCCGTTTTCCGGGAGACAGTATCAGAGATTGCCGATTTGCAAAACGAGTTATCTGACCTCCGGAACAAATAATGATTCTCAGCAGAAATGCTAAGAAGACCCCTTCAGTATAATGTTCCTGAACGGATAAAATAACGACCAAAGCAAGCACTTCAAGCCAAGCGGTGGGTAAAGCAAAACAGACCTGGCTCAAGCGGTAGTGTATTGGCTTCCCAATCGGACGCTTTGAGGTTCTTTACCAGCCGTGACCGAAAGACTTTTTTCAGACAACTAAAAACCTTGTGAGATAAATGGTTGCCTAAATACAACATAAAGTCAAATTTACACTAATAATTTAGTCTCCCCATTAAATGTTGCCACACATGGAGCGAATTAACCACCGAGCCCAAACATCTTTCTCTGTCTCCCTTTATCCAACTTTCCGAAAAACTTAACTCGTGCTCCGGCATTTTAAGAGTAGCAATACCCTCTTGAGTGTTAAGTTCTTAAAAAAAGAATAATAAATAAAAAAAAAGAACAATGTCTAGCAGTTCTACAGCTATCTAAGCAACCTGCCTTGAAAAAGTCGCTGACAAATTCGCCGAGAAAAACAAGCTGTAACAACAGAATGGATCGAGCTAAACAACCAGACAAGCAGAGTGCGCTGAAGCCAAAACAAAATCAAGAAAGGTCCGCACTATCATATGCTGACATGTTTCGGAAAATAAAGGCGGATCCTACACTTCGAAAAAAAGCAGGCGGATCGCCGAGTCGATCTACTCTCAGTAAGCAAATAGGCGAATCCAAAAACAGCGGTGAATAAAGATAAAATTAAGGAATCTAGGAGAAAACGGCAACATTTGGTCCTTTACGTAAGATATAATGACAAAATGACGTCTAAGGAGGGAATGAAATAACTAGGCCAACTTCGAGTAAATGCATTGATCATGTTTTTGGTCGTTTCGCAAAAATTTCGATAAGCAATTGTTTTGGTGTTAATTTCGACTTACAAATAACTGACCATTGCATGACGGGTATTTTGTTTAAAAGTATAAGCGGAATCCAAAGCTCTGAGAACTTCTCTTCACAGACTATTACCAAAATAAGGTACGACCTTCTTAACATTCAGCTTAGTTTTGAAAATTGGCAAGAAGTCTATGCCAAAGACAACGCTTCTGAAGCTTATGAAGTATTTTGGAACATTCTCCAAAACTATCAGTTCTTCTACACAAACTTTTGTCAAACATAGAGCTCAAACTAGATTGAAGCCGTGGGTAAATACTTCCCTTTTGAAAAGAATTAAACTTAAAAACAAATTGCGTAAACTGTGTATTACACATCCACTTAATTCTAATCTGAGAAAACGGGTTAAGAAAATGAGCAAAAACATAAACAAGGAAATTTTGAACTGTCGCGACAACTACTACTGCTCCAAGTTTCACGATGCACAAAGCAACCCAAAGAAGGAATGGAGAGTTGTTAATAGTATAATCAACACCAATACTTCATGCAATCCCAAAAATATTGTGCTGTGTAGTGAAGGTGTTGAAATAGTGAAACCCGTAGAAGTTGCCAATGAGTTCAATAAATATTTTGCTTCAGTTGGTTCTATGTTCTCTCAATCTAACCTTAACACAATTTGTAACTCCTGTGTTCGCTCTCAGTTAGCGGAAAGAACGCCTGACGTGAATAGTTTCGTTTTTGAAGAAATTACTGGGTTAGAAACTTTGCGAATCATTTGCTCACTCAAAAACTCCAGGTCGTGTGGGTACGTTGGTATTTGTAATGTCGTACTCAGGAATATTGCGGCTAACTTAGTGGACATATTAGCATATCTGTTTAATAGGAGTATTTTTAGTGGAGTTATTCCTGACTATCTGAAATCAGCTGATGTATTACCACTTTTTAAAAAGGGTAGTCGAAAAGATAAAAACAATTGCAGGCCGATTCCCTTGCTGTATTCAAATTCGAAAGTTTTTGAAAAAGCTGGCAAAAGGCGTATCTGTGCGCATTTACAAAGAACTCAATTTCTCAGTCCGGTGCAGTTTGGGTTTAGGGAAGGACGCTCCACGGAAGATGCCTTATTATTTTTCTGCAATTTTATAAACAAAGCCTTGGATGGTAAAAAGTTTTGCGCCGGCCTCTTTGTCGATATTACCAAAGCGTTTGACATGGTTTGCATTGATATTCTTTTGGACAAGCTGTATGGAGCAGGATTTCGTGGATTTTTCCATAATTGGTTAGCGACATATTTGAAGGACCGCAAACAAAGGGTTAGAATAGGAGACATCCTTAGTGATTATGAGGTGATTAACGTAGGGGTACCTCAAGGGTCTGTTTTGGGCCCTATTTTGTTTCTGATATTTATTAACTCCCTCTTTTCTCTACCTTTGGCAGGCCAAGTTGCAGCGTTTCCTAAGGCCCTCTCATCGCTTGTAGTTCAACGAGCCCTCTTAATTTAATAGCAGATATAAATAATGATATCCATTTGCTAAGGGTATGGTTTGCTGCTCACAGGCTAATGGCAAGTAGCAAAACCAAAATAATTTTTTTAGCTTAGGTCCGTTTGTGCCAGCACAAATTGACATCAAACTCCATTTCCGCGCTTTACCCTTGTTACTTATGTTTGTACCTCTGAGCCATCCGAAACTACTTTCCATGCAAATTCCTTATGCAGCTCGAAGTGTTTTCAGGTTGAAGTTGTTAGGAACTACAAGTACCTTGGCACAACAATCGACCAAAACATGGTTTGGGCTGAGCATATTTTAGACTTGAAACAATACTTGCGTTCTTCTATTTGGTGTTTTTATCGTCTTCGACAGTTTTGTTCCAACAGGTTTCTTAAAACTGTTTACCACGAAATTTTCCACTCGAAACTGCAATATGGAATTAGTTGTTGGGGAGGTGCTTACACTACCAATCTAAAGCCTCTTCTCGTTTTGCAGAAATGCGCCTTACGTAGAATTTGTAATGCTCACCGCCTAGCCAATTCTATGGTATTATTTAGGTCCATGAAAATACTCCCATTAAGGCACTTGTTTTATTTTAGAGTCTCTAAGATCTTTTTTATGAGAGGTGGCTATTTAGAGAGTCCTATATCTGATGCACGCAACTTACGTCGAACTTACCGTCATATTGTGCAAGTACCAGCCAACCGCACAACGCACTATAGAAACTCCTACCCAGATGTATCTTATAAACTTTTTAACCGTCTTCCAGCCGATATAAGAGTCATGTGAACTTCTAGTAAATTTTCAAATAAAATCAAAGCATGGCTTCTTGGTTTCGATCACAACGAGATTGAAGTTTTGCTCACTTACCCTGTGTAATTGTTATCTTCTCTCTTATTATTATTATTTTTTTTTCATTTTTCATTTATAGTTTCCGGAATTTTGTAAATTGTTAACTTTTAATTTATCTTAATCTAAAATATTGCCACCCCACAATAATTAAAGTTATTAAAGTTATTTCTCCTTGAAGTGGCATTTAACCCTATTTATTGCTATAATTGCAAAACACAAATGTCACTAGCTATTTTCTTAAATAAAAATAATAAATGTTTTGTAACTAAACTTAAGGCAAACTGTATAATTGTTAAGAAAATAATGAATTAATAAAAAAAAAAAAAACAATCTGCATCGCCTTACTAGTAAAAAACCAAATGAACTTTAAATTCAAAACCGGGATGGTTAAGCACGCAATAAAAGCGGTTGGATTTGGGCTTACATCCATTTAAGATTGTACTGACGCAAGAATTGAAGCCAGACGTCCATAGAAAACGCCGTGAGTTTGCTAATTGGACGCTGGAAATGTTGGCCGGGGAGGCCTATTTTTGGCTCAGCGGCAATGTCAACACACAAAATTGACGTTATTGGAGCGAACACAATCCACAATTGTTCAAGCGAGCATCAATGCATCCACAAAGATGAATTGTTTGGAGCGGTTTATGGGATAACGACATCATCGGACCTTATTTGTTTTGAAATGAGGAAGGAGACACCGTTACTGTCAATGGTCTCAGGTACAGATCGATATTAACCGATTTTCTGTGTTCAGAGCTCGACAACATCGATATATCCAAGCTGTGGTTCCAACGACACGGCGTTACATGCCAGACAAGCAACGCAACGCTCGAAGTTGTGAAGGAGAAATCTCACGGCGAGCGTTCATCAATTGGCCGCCGCGTTCAAGCGATTTGACATCACTTTAATATTTTCTCTGAGGCTACGTCAAGTCCTTAGTCTACGCTACCAGTCCAATCACTCTGGCGTTCGCGAGGGGGGCAACATTCGATACGATATTGCCGGAATAACGCCCTAGATATTGGACCTAGACATCAAAAATTGTACCGACCGCTTGATGCACTGCCAGCGAAGCCGAGGCGGCTATTAGAAAAATGTGCTATTCCACACATAATTGGATGCATGCAGCTTCAAAATAAAGCCAGAATCAATTTTATATCTCACACCGTCGTTGTTTTATTTAAATTTGTTGTCCTATCATTCTTATAAAGGGTGGCAACCTTTATATCGATACATACATATACTCGTAACAAGAGTTGATTTTAATACGAGTATTAAGTTATGAGTTATTTTTTATAAATCTAAAATTAGTGCTTTTGTGTGGAAAACGTTTGCAGCACGTTCTCTGGTTTTACCACCTCACCAACCCAGTGCATTTGATTTGTGGCATATAATGGTGATTACGATCCAACCAAAATTGGACACAAAAGCATTGATTTGCTCTGCATGCAAACGAAAAATTGAGCCAGATTCGAAACTGAGATACAACGCCATCATTGGTAGATTGACGATATGATATTACACTGCATTCAATTAGATTAATGAATGCCAGCAGCATATTGGAGAAGATGCATACGGCAGAACAAGACTTAATGTTGAAGACTCTATGTTAAAAATTACAGAGACAGTTGTTTCTGGTCCCAGGAGTGGAAAAATTAAATTATTTAAATTATTTAAAGGAGTAGGAAATTCCGGACTGCCAGCATAACAACAAACTTAAAAAAAGGGAGACGAACGAACCGCAACCACACAGGTGGTGGTTGATGAGCGAATGAAGAGTACTGCAAAAACCGGAATTGCAACAAGCAGCTGTTGGTTAGCTGCACACACTCGCTTAGAAGCCTTTTTACTCGAAGCATCTGAGATCCGATGTGAATGTCATTTGGTATCAGGCGTTTGTGCGTCCAATATCGACTTACGCGAGTATGGTGGAACATGAATCCTTCTTACATGGAGAAATATCGAGCTTTCGAAAGAAAATGTCTTCGAGCCTGTTTACGAATGTATAAAAGCGCTCAATCTGACTTTCAGCATTATGTCAGCAACAATACAATATTAGATGCTTCCGGTGTTATTCTGGAACTTGTCGGAAATCATTTCGCGCGCTCAATGAAGGTTGTTGAAAACGAGTTCATATCGGGCCTGGTTACTTCAGAAACACATTGTCGAATGGACATATACCACCTGAGGCGTTCTTGTATCTAAATGCACACGGCTATCTATTTGATGCTAGTAATGTTCCAATTATATATCATGCTGCTAGAAGGGCCACAGACAAAAGAATCCTACAAGTGCCGGTACAACCGGGTGACGGGGCTAATGTTTGGAGATACTGCATGAGCGTTCCTGAAAGGGATACTCTCGATACATGTAGATCAAATCTGGATAAATACTGGTGGCTTGATTGGGTTGAAGCTGATGCTTAGGTTAGTCTAGTATTAGTCTTTTTTTTGTTTTTAGTATCATAGGTAGTTTTAAGTAAAAACATGAAATACGCAAAAGAAATTTTTTTTTTCCACATTTTTTGGTTCTTTTGGGATGGGATCTGCAAATTACCAGAAAGATGGGAAAAAGTCATAGCTTCAGATGGGCAATACTTTGAATAATACTATTGTACATGTTTTTCTTAAATAAATGTTCAAATTTTGAAAAAAAAAACGCACGAATTAAGTTATATACCCAATAAAAAATTAACTGCACACACCGCCTGCTCAGAAACGAGGTTTCAGGAAGATCAGGTCAACACAAAAACTGCGAACAAACACAACAGGTAGGCGCCACCCAATTTCTAATGCAAAATTGGGAAAACAACTGAGAAAAAAACGCACAGATTATCTTTTCCCTGAATTAATGCTCGTATATTTGATCTGTTTTTTGGGGGGTTACAGGGTATGCCGAAAGTTTTATCAGAAAAAGTTACTTAAAAATTTTAAATTAATTTTACTTTAACGGGTCGGCTAATGGAAGGCCCACAGTTCCTCGTTGTCGTACCATTACGGTTAGCGGGTCGCGTAATTAGGAAAATCTAACCGTCTTACGAATGGTTTCAAGGTAAAACGGGAACAGGGCTTACGGACGCTGTTTTATCGTAAAGATGTTCTACACCAATCGCACAAATTTGTGTTATTCAAAAAGGGGGGTACCTATCTGGTTTATGGGGTTTTTCTGCCTATGCGGGGTCGCTCTCTAGCTGGGGTTTCTGCGGGTGGAGCAGGGTAAGCCGTCTCCGCCACAATCACCGACTTTCGTCCGGTCGTATCAGTTGGGTGTGTAGTTTCATTTTTAGCTTGTCCGTTGATGTGTCTCTCGTCCTCGGTTTGTTTTATTTTGTTGTTCTTGTTCTCGTTCTTATTCTCGTTTGTGCTCTTGCTATTTTTATTCTCTTATGTTTTTCCGTTGGCTTTTTTTTTGTTCGTTATCGTCGTTTTTTTCTCCTTTGTTTTGGTTCCTTTTTTTTCGGTTGGCTCTTGTCGATGATAAGTTATCGAATGAGCTTTTTGCAGACTTAGGGAACTGAGGATCGACCGCGGGGAATTGCTGGCTTTCCTTTACAATTTCGTTTTAACTTTTGTGCGGGTAGGGAGTTATACAAATTTATAACGCTGGGGCAAACAATACCATGTGTGGTGGGCTCGCGGCCATTGCTGATTGTGTTGATCTCTCCGGGCATCAAGGGGTGGACCGTCCGTCCGCTAGAGTCACCGAGCCATCCACCTGGCTCTACCAGGGGTACCTATGTTGCCATCTCTGGAACCGTGGCCCCGGCCTATAGTTTACCTACATACGCCTTACGGTTTAAAAGATATTTGAATCTTTGTTTAAAAGGATTTTCAATTTTCAAATGTCCTTTTCATCCTTTCCAGTGGCTTGCGCCAAAAAACCTTTTCTATTTAACCTTCCTGAGTGTTAGAGTGCTATAAAAAAAATTTCAAGCAAATCGAAGGTCAGCACTTTTCGGAACTTTATCCGAATCTCCTTCGTCTTTCAAAAAAAATTATGAAACCTTGGAAGTTTTTTTGACTTATGATTTGTAGCACTTCACTGCGTTATTCTATCAATTTTAAGCCAAATCGGAAATAGATCGTTCAGAACGTCGGGCGATCTTTGGTGGGATGACCCTATAGCGATTTCACATCACTGACGCAACAAATAAGTCAGCGATTTGAGTTGGCGGAAACGCTTTAATTCAGGAATACTCGGAACAACCTAAGGATTATTTTATACGTTCTAAGATATTTACAGGGTGAATGACACGAACTCCAACTTTTTAAAATGCTATAATTTTTTTATTTTTTGATAAATTTTATTGTGCCAAAGCAAAAAATGTTGGAAAATACATCGATTTTCAAATTGTGTCAGTAGTTTTCAATATGTCCACCTTAGGCGCGAATAATGGCCTTGAGACGGCCGAAGAACGCATCGCACGCTGCACGCAAGTGCCTCTGCGGTATTTTGGCCCATTATCGCTGAACTGCTTGTTTGAGGTGGTCCAAACTTTGGTATTTTTTAGTGCCAACCTTCGCCTTCAAAATACCCCAAACAGAGAAATCCAAAGGATTTGCATCCGAAGAATTTGCAATCCATTGTGTTCAAGAAATGAAGTGTGGAACATTGTTTTTTAACAAATCTTGGTTGACGCGCGCTTTGTGAGACGGTGCCGAAATGTCCACGGTCTCCGATCGAAATGATTGTTTGCCCAAGGCTTCAATACTGCTTCTAAGACAGTTTCACGGTATACGATCGCATTAATTTTGACGCCACGGTCCAAAAATACGAGCGGAGAGCGACCATCGGCAGTTATGGCGGCCCAAATCATCACCATCGGTGCTGCCTGCTTTCTGGTGGCCGTCAGAGGGTGTAAATTTTCGAAGGACCTCTCTGGCAAGTAAACTCAGTCATTTTGTTTGTTGACATATTGCTCGATAACAAATTGCGACTCTTCGGAAAAGAACCAAATTCGGCAACTCACCACTTTCGTGCAGACGTAGCAACTCCTTCGCTCTTTCGAATCTAACTTTTTTCTGTTGCGGTGTAAGATCGTGTGCTTTTTGGAACTTCAATGGCTTCAACCCAAGCTCATTTTTCAGTATGTGTGAAATCACGAGCCATTTTTCTTCCACTTCGACGCGGATTTCGCTCAATTCGAGCCTTCACTTTCCGAACCATTTCTGCCGATGTTGCTGTTTTTTTATGACCACCTCCATGGCGTTTTGCAATGCTGCCAGTATCACGGTAACGAGCTATGGTTCGAGACAAAAATGATTTATTCACGTTGAGGTGCTGGAGGCCTCTAACGATAGCTACTTGTGGTTTTCCAGCCAAATAAAAAGCAATCACACTATCACGTTTGAATTCCATCGCGGATAAAAATTTTTCAACACAACTGAGGCGCAAATCGTTTAAAAGGCTTGTAAATAATAAAATTATCTGTCATGTGTCAAAAATTGAGCTCACTTTCATGAACGGTTTGGAAATTATAGCAGCCTGAAGTTGGTTGAAGTCCGAGTCAGTCAGGGTGTATGTATAGCTGTTTTATATCACCTAGCTCTAGTATCAAAAGCTTCAAAATGATTTTTTTACAAACTAGTCGCCGAACCTACTGGCAAGAGTCCTATCATAATCGTTTCTACAGGTTGTCAATTTGACAGCTGAAAGTTGATTTGTGTTTAGTAAGCTTTGTCATTTTACGATGAATAGATTAATGCCAGAACAATGTGTGCAAATTGTTCAAATTGTGCAAACTTATTTTGAAAACCATGATTCGGTTCGCCAAACTTGTCTTACTGTCGACATAATCGGCTATTTGAGCAAGTTATTTGGAACCCGATGAATCGCTTTCGCACCACATACACTCTAGTAGATAATACGCATCCTCAAAGACGAGAAATAGTGCGAACAGAAGAAGTTATTGCCGTTGTGGAGAATCGGAATGAGTCGATTCGCTATCGTGCACAGCAATTGGAGCTGTGCCCATCCACTTTGTGGAAGATTTTACGGAAAGATCTTGGCTTAAAAGCTTATAAGATCCAGCTTGTGCAAGAGACGAAACCGCGTGAAAACTAGATTCAGCTTGATCCACATTTTCAACGCAAAATTTTGTTCTCCGATGAGGCCCATTTTTGGTTTAAAGATTGGAGGAAACCCAGAAGCCTTTGTCGAGACGCCCTTACAATCATTAAAAGTCACTGTTTGGTGTGCTTTATGGGCTGGTGGAATCATCGGCCTATATATCTTTAAGGACGATGCCGGCCAGAATGTTACCGTCAATGAAGAGCGCTACATAAACATGATTTTTGACTTCTTCGTTCCTCAGTTGAATGGCAGTGACATGCCATGGTTTGGTTTCAACAAGATGGCGCAACATGCAACACGGGGCACGACACCATCAGTTTATTGCGGGAAACTAAAAAAATTCGTCTAGCAAGCGGTTTTGCCTTAGAGATCTATCAAATTGAACCAATGAATCTGGAAGGCTCTCGCATTGCATATCCGATAATGTAGCGAAAAATAGTGCGACACTATTTCCTCAACAAGAAAGTAGGGTGCTTGTTGGTCAAATTGGTCACGAGAGTGCCCGATCAGGGGAGAGGGCGACGAAAAATCACGGTGACTTGATGGCGTTCCAAATAAAGCCTTAAAGATCGGTGTCAAATCGCGACCGGGCTTATTTGCCGAAATGTTTAGCGCGTGTCTTCAAGAGTGCATTTTTCTGACTCTTGGAAGCGTTAATGGTTTTTTCTTTTACCAAAGGGGAAAGGGGGCCCCAATTGATCTTACGTTCCATTGCCTAGTTTGTTTGCTTGACACGGTCGGAAAAACTCTTGAGGGGACCATCTACAATCGACTTTTGTCTGTGACTGAAAAAGCAGAAGGTCGGTTTTCGTAAGTCATGGCCAACAGTGGACGCAATAATAACTAGAGCTCGAAACGCAATACAGGGCAGTTGCTGGAAAGGAGGCACCAGCAAGTACCGTTCCATCATAAACCTTGACGTGAAGAACGCGTTTAACTCAGCGAATTAGGAACGGATTATGAGCAGTCTTTATCGAATGCAAACAGCGAACTATCTTCGTAAAATTTCTCGAATAGAATTCCCCTCTATGACTCTGAAGATGGTGTGAAAGAGTACGAATTTACTGGTGGGGTACCACAAGATCCGGTCTTAGGCCTGCTGCCATGGAACAATTTTTGTAGTAAAAATACTAAAAGAACTCTAACTCTACATCGAGGATAAGATCGCAGCTATACGTCTCTGGTTAACTAACAAAGGTTTACAACTCACCGATCATAAAACTGAAGTAGGAAAATTCGAGAAACGATTACGAGTAGAATCGGAGGGCATGAAATTGTTTCTTAACTGTTTCTGAGGTATCTCGGAAATAAGGTCAAATGCCGCAAAAATTACTATAAGTATTACATGTCGAGAAACAAATCTGTCCACCGCCTTAGGACACTGAGAGTTGCCAGTGCATTTTGTACTGTTTCACAGGATGCTATACTCGTGGTTTCTTCAATATTTCCTGTCAATATACTTGCTGAGGCAATAGTAAGTCTCAAAAGCGAACGAGTCCAAAATTTTCAGGTAAGCGGCGAAAAAAGCAAATACGAACGAATCCGTAGTATCGCAACCTGGCAACTGCAATGGAATACCACCTTGATCAAACACAACCTTGTAGCATTCCCATTGTTTCGATTTGAGTTCCCTTTTTTTTTTTTTGTTAAGTTTCTTAATCTGTTGTTGATATTTCTTCTAAATCTTAGCGTTATAGCTTGACATTTGCAAAAGTTACGTATTTGTGTAAAAAACGGATTTAATGGTGCGCAAACGTTGGAAATATTGGAAAAGCGTTTCGGCAACGATTCTCTAAAGAAAACGGTCGTTTACCAGTGGCACTAGCGATCGGTTCAAAAGTGGTCGTGAGTCAATCGAAGATGATGAACGCAGTAGCAGACCATCGACATCGAAAACCGACCAAAACATTGATGAAGTACGAGTAAAAGAAATGTTGGTCAATAACCGAAAATTAACCATCAGAGAGATAGCGGAGGACTTGAACATTGCCTATGGATCCGTCTAAGACATTTTGGTTAATGATTTGGGTTTCCGTCGTGTAGCAGCAAAGTTGGTGCCAAAAGACCTCAATTTCATGCAAAAGAGAGACCGTGTTGACGTCGCAAAAGAGATGATTTGCGAGGCTGAATCCGATCCCACATTCATCAAAAGGATCATGACTGGAGACGAGACGTAGGTTTATGAGTACGACACGCAATCCAGACATCAGGCAAGTGAATTGCGTTCACCAAATAAGCCTAGCCCAAAAAAACCACATCGTTTTCAGTCAAAAAAGAAGGCAATGGCAATGCTCACGGTTTTCATGGATTACAACGGTGTAGTGCATCATGAATTTTTGCCAGAAGGCCAGACAGTAAACAAAGAGTATTATTTGGGCGTTATGAGACGTTTGCGTGAAGCAATTCGCCGAAAGAGACCAGAATTTTGCACCATGATAACGTACCGTCGCACAGTGCCATCATTATTCGTAATTTTTTGACGAAAAATGCAACAAATACCATCCAGCAGCCACCGAATTTACCTGATTTGGCACCCTGAGACTTCTCTCTGTTCAATCGAGTTAAAAAAAATACTACGGGGAACGCGTTTCAGCAGCCGAGAGGAAGTAATGGAAAAATCGCAGGAAGCACTGATGGAAATACCGAAAACCGTATATAAAAAAGGCTCTTGTTTTCTTGCTATAGTCTTCCTGTACCTCCCATTGGTTTTTCATCTGATGGTCATCAAAACTTAAGTATAAGCGCATAGAAATAAAAACATTCACTTGCAATTGCATACTCTAATAAAATATTCAAACTAAGAGGCAACTCAATAGGAACTCAGATAGCCTAACGGGTCTGAAAAAGGCCCCACAGAAACATGTCTCCCGATATGACAGAAATCTGAAACAATCTGAAAACATCATATCGTCAGCAAGCCGCCAAAGGATGGCACACGGAGGAAATACAAGAACTTCAGTTTTTTTTTGTATCAGAACAGAGCACTCGTATAGAGAACTAGCCCAAATGTACATATGTTCCTTTTACTGAAATTTCTTAGTACTCCGTTGAAAGTTGAGTAAGCGCTTCAGCGATAAACTTCCTAGCACCCATAACATCAGGGCCGAATACTTGCAGCCTCATGCGGGCATGGGCCGGATGCTCACAGCGCGATGTCGTCATTGTTTTTACAGCAAGAGTAATTGTGTCACTTAAGTCCATCGCACTAAGCCGGTTTGCAAAAGCGTAGCACTCCATCTGCAGCCTGCAATCTTTCCTACTGAGGAACGACATGGAAGTCGCTGAAACCTTCGTGAGGTCGGAAAGAATTCGTTTGGTCTACCGGCAACCAGGAGGGCCATTCCGTTCACAGATATTGTCATATGAGCCTAACTGCCATTATAGAGTTCAGTAAGGCTGTCGCTACAGATACAAATGCCTCGTCTTCTCCACGGCTTCTTCACAATACAGTTCATTGCCATTGAGTTAATCTTCGATTGGACGACCGACGAAAGTTTCTTTAGGTGGAGTGGAATCTAACGTCCTCTAGAAAGCAAACAGCGTCACATACCAAATCGGTTTTGCAGCCATGCATAAAGATGCAATTACCATTCTCTTCTTGGTTCATATTATGGCCGAAACCATTCCTGAGCACAGCAAAAGTCGATCACATCAGTCAAAATAGGGCGCAAAATCATCAAAACGTGGATTGCGTTAGGTTAGAGTGGTCCGCAGTGTCGTGCACTTAAACCGGGAGGCAAACAAACTTAATAAAGTTGGTGGCCAATACAATTCTCATAGAAAACGTTGTGAGGAAAATCAAATTGTTGTTCATATTTTTCAATGGCATTATTGATCATTTGGGATGGCTAATAATAATCTAGATCTCCCATAGTTATCTCGGTCCCATAGTCGGTCATTGGTGGCTTGACGTTAGTAAATAACCTTTTATCGCAGTTCATCTGCGATGCAGTTTCTTGGAGCATCCGGGTGTCCCGGAACCAAAAAAATGTCATAATATGCAGCTAAGTTACGTCATTGTGAAAAGCAGTCCCTAACCATTTTCGAATTTATGTTAATTGCTCCTTGATTGAATTCAGACGGAGGTAAGCAGCGGCCTTATGAATAGCTGAGACTTAGACTTAAAAAGTTGTGCTCTATGTACATAGACTTAAAGACTGAAGACTTACCTATATAAAAATCATCCGTATAGATGGTTACTGACTTACTCAGGATGACTTTGCGTTGCCCTCAATTCGTTCCCTTCTGGAACTAAAAGATTGAAATCTAAGATGAAGCCAATTTTAATAGATCGGAAGTCGGTTGATTGATGGTTGCCGCGATGGCCTATATCGAGCCTTTTCAATTGCTGAATGTTTCAAAGGCTCAGGGGAGGACTAATTGCAGAACACATGGCCAAGGAGTCTATATGCACCAAGTATAGAGCCAGTTCTTGTCTTTGAGTTATAAATCCCATCATAATTCTAAGCTAGAGGAATGTGAGATTGATAAGTTTAATGAATAATCAATAAGTTTCATCCTGTAGTTTCACTTTTTACTGAATGGTTGCAATTGCCACATATTGTCGAAGCCAACGATATCATTCTTCATAGGTTTAGATTTAGATTAGTTTAGTATAAGATTAGTGTGTAAGAATAAAGTCATAAAAGACTCCAAAAATATACAATATGAACGTGTTTAAGATCATATGGGTGCTTTTTACCTGTTTTGCGTATTAAGGCAATGGTTGCTTCATTTAAAGCACTCAGACCTAAACAGGTATCTTTGACATCCTGAAAGCATTTTGTAGCTGCGAAAGAAACATAGTGGCTGGCATGCTACCTTGTATGGTTGGAAACTGCAAGCTACCATTTAAGATATTTGTCGCAGATCAGGGCAGGGAGTGTTGAAAACTTAGTGAATGACTGCTCATTGGCTTTAAAATTGTCGATAGATAATATAGGCTGAGGTACTTCTTGCGCAACTTTGTCCAGTCCAAGAACATTGTTGTGATCAAATTTATATTTTTCCTGCTAAAGAACATAATTGTGTTAATTGTGTTAATGATCAAACATGTTATCGGATATATGGCCATCACGGGAATATGTCAGGAACTGCATCGTAGAGCTCTAATTTTCGACCACTTTTTCGAACCTTTAAGGTCCTATCTCATGAATGCTGCTCTTGGAAACGTTGTTGACTGGTCTGCAGAGACCAACTTGATTGGAAATACCCCCACAGGAAATAGTTCAAAGGCCTCAAATCCACATTTTTAGGGTCCAGGCCATAAATCAATTTCTGAAGATAATATTGTCGAACATTTCCTTCAACAAGTCAATGGTTTTGCCGGCAGTATGTCATATGGCATTATCCCGTGGAAATCAAGATTCGTCCAGAGAGCCATGTTCATGCACTTTTGGATACTAAAAATCGTTGATAATGACTCTGTATCGGGCGCCATTGATGGTAATATTTAGAATTTCTTCATTTTTTAAGAAGTGCGGGCCGAAGACGCAGCCAGCCCAGAAACCACTCCAAACAGTGCATTTTGTGGGGTAGCTAATGAAACGCCTTTAGATTTTCCTCACTTCAAATTTCACAATTTTGTTTATTAACAAAGCCACTGCGACGAAAGTTGATCGACTCCCAACTGATCAAGTGGTCAACAACAGCAAAGTCATGATGCAAATGATTATCGTCTGGCTTAAGCTCTTGGAGCAATTGAGACTTGTAAGCATGTAAGCGATGGCCACAGGCCCAGTTCTAGCGTACGATGACGAATCAAAGAGTTAGCATTTTCTTCAACTCAGTCCTCAACAGCGCTGATATTTTTGATCTGTGCGCACTCTACACATTCTTGTTAGTGGCTTGGAGTCAAAAAATAGTAAATATAGTGCGGATTTTTAAACTCGTTTGGTCGATCATCTTGACCCCAAAATTAGTGTTGCGCTCTATAATAATTTTTTACTGAACACTAATTTTGGAAACAAATTACTACAACTTGTAAACATTGCTCGGGCAATGTTTTTGTGATTTGCTAAATTTAAAACAAAACCTCATTAGGTTCTGTTCAATAATAATGTATCGGATGAGTCCATACTGTGAACTAAAGCCCGTCGAGATTGCTTTCCTTCACCCCTATTGTTCCCCACATTGGCTATTGTGTTGCCACTTAAATGATATTGTATTATTAATGTGCACCAAATGGTCCGAAAACCAGATGCTGATATAAAAGTTAATTAAACTCAGCATAAAAAATAAATCCAGGAAAATCCGTTCTTCTAAGCTTTGCAGCGCGCAACATTGCTGGAGCTACATACGAGTATGTTGATCTAGAAAATTGTATTCCCGCTGACGATAGCTTGAAAGCAAGGTAAGATAAGCAAAAATCTGACTGAAGCTTCTAACTCAAATACGAATATCGAAAAGACCAAATCTCTCATTTAGAAGCCAATCTTTGTGAACAGATGCCTAATGTATTCAAGCAACAGAGTGAAGTGGCCTTAGAAAATTTGGTACAGATCAATGGAGGATGAATCCAGAGCTTTGCAAGTGAGCTCAAGAGGACTAAGTCGTATTTTAAAAATTCGAACAAATTATGCACAGACTTTATTAACGTTTAATACCCACCGAGAAGTGACAGAATTTAAGTGAATTGAAACTATTGTAAAACGCGGCTCTGCATACAAAAATTTTGGAGGATACAGTATTTCCCAAGCCAAAGTAATTGGAATAGCAACAATAAAAATTAAGACCAAAGCCTTCAATACTTGGACAGTCAGTCAGCTGTTAGGAGTTTATACGCAGATCTAATTTGATATTTGCGCAATTGCTAGCCCATTTTGGCCAACTTGCCGGGTGTCTCCTAATTCGTCAAGGATAATTTGGGAAAAATAAATGTTTATTCATAGCCTTTGGAGCTTTGAGCAAAAAAAAAACAATTTTTTTTTTAAGTATATCGGCTGCAGTAAAATGTTATATTTATTACGTATTTTCTGGAGAAAAGTGACGAATTAAGGGACACCCTGTATAATATGTTAAGCAGATATCGCTCTTCTAGCTGCACTTAGAGCAAAAAGAATATTTTTTCCTTAGAATACGCGTGTTGTCTCTTGTATCATCACAGGGCATTGCGCCATTGGTAATCATGTTGAGCGCTTAAGTATATATTACAGTGACTTCTGCGAAGGATGTTACCTTGAGTATGTCTGTCCTGCCTCTTCGAGGAAAGAATAAGAATTTTAAGTAATTACAGCAAAGGGATGCTAATGAGCTTCCTAGGATTTATATCCCTATCTTGGTAGTTTCAAACTGTTGGTAAGTCTTCATAGGTTTTAGGGGCCAATGGCAACCTCGTATGGGTTCGACGGATCCACTGCTGGTTCAACTAATCAGTGAATTTTTGTTACAAAATATTTATTGATCTCCCTGCCAACATTGTATAAAAAGCAAAATAGTCAAAAGTCACAAGGCCTTTTACAGGGATTATTACAATACGATTCCCTTAATTTTAGAAGGGAAATTGTCAGAAGAGCATTTCGCTTATTATCCTCCATTGTTTCCAAAGAGAAAATAGCCACTTGGATACAAAACATTGTTGATATCGGATTTGACCAATATCCAATAAAAGAGAGTGGGATGTTTTGAATATCGGTTTGAACTTTCCTACTAACAACTACTTCCTTACCACAGCGACCCCGACTTAACCGTTGCCAGACTATGTAAACACAGGCAAATGCTGCTACTGTCTGACATCGGCAAAATGGCCTCAACATCAGGTGCGACGCTAACGCTCAGCACACGGTATGGGGCAGTACCGACGTCAACGATTGAGATGAGTCACTTTTTGTTTATATTATAAGTACTAACCTCATTGTTTGCAACATAGGCAATGAGCTAACTTTTATAACAAGAAACCGACAGGAAGTGCTAGACATCACTCTTGTCTCCCACAACATCACTTAAATGCTAACGAACTGGATGGTATCGTCTGAACACTCGTTTTCAAACCACAGATACATCCAATTCAGCCTGAGTGATGCAACCCCCCAAAGAGGATTACTGCAACCGTGACCAAAACTCATGGTCTGATTACAAGAGACAAACTGCTTTGAGCGCCACATAGATTCAAACCATTCAAGTCTGCTGGTCCGGACGGTATAATACCTGCCGATCTACACAGGTCCTCAGATATTATTCTGCCTACGCTAGAGAATATCATAAGGAGTTGTGTAGAACTGACCCACATTCCAATTCCATGGAGAGAAGTCAATGTAGTTTTCATTCCCAAAACCGAAAAATGCTCTAATGTTGTCTCAAAGGTCCTCAGACCTATAAGTCTATCATCTTTCCTTCTGAAACCTCTAGAACGACTGACTGATATCCATATACGAGATAAAATTGATTCAAGACTCTTGTCAAGGGCTCAACATGCCTACTCTAAAAGAAAGACGGTGGAAATGGCTCTGCATTCAGTGAATAGCTACATTGAATGATCTCTACAATATAGAGAATACAAAATGGTCGCTTTCGTGGACATACAGGGCGCCTTTAACAACGTCAACACATCCGCAATCCCGATTGCGCTGTCAACTCTACAGGTAGACAACTCACTTGGGGAGTTGGTCAGTGTTATGCGAAATAGCAGGATCAAGATTCTATTAACAGATGTGTCAGCAGAGGTACGCCACAAGGCGGTGTCCTTTCTCCTCTTCTCTGGAACTTAGTGGTGAATGAACTGTTGATATACCTGGAAGCGGGTGGTAACAGTGTGATTACCTATGTGGATGACGTTGCTATAGCCGTCTCACGCAAGCATTTTAGTACCATTAAAGAACACTTTCAGCTAAATCTTAACAGATTAACCCGTTGGGCAGATCGCTGTGGATTGGGAGTAAACCCCCATAAAACTAATTTTGTCCTCTTTGCCAGGAAATATAAAATGCCAATCATAGACCCTCCGTCAATAAACGATACCAGTTTAGCCTTTCCGATACAGCAAAATATCTGGGTCTGATTTTTGACAGGAAACTAAACTGGAAACCTAACTTTCCAGAAAGAGTCTAGAAAGCTACAGTAACTTCATTCTCTTGCCAAAAAGCGATTGGGAGCAAATGGGGCCTTCAACCTCGCTTAACCCACTGGCTACATTTCTCGGTCATAAGACTGATACTCACCAACGGGGTTGTTGTCTGGTGGACGGCCTTAGACAATGCAGTCAACTACAGCAAACTAAGCAGAGTCCAAAGAGCAGCAAGTCTGTGTATAAGCGGAACCCTACGTTCTACTCCCTACGCGGCATAGGATATACGGTTTCACTTGTCTCCCATAGATATCATCAGCAGGCAAGTAGCTGCGACAGCTGCTAACCGCCTTAAAGCGACTACACAGTGGACAAATAATTTAGTTGACCACGCTATTATTCTTAATTATGAAGCCCCACAAAGATTACACCTTAGCTGAACTTTGGTTTGACAAAGAGTTCCATGTAGGCTTCCACTCTACATCTTTCTGAAAGAAAGATGCTTTGATGGAGGACAAGTCAATCCACTTTTACACAGATGGATCTCAAACCGATAGCGGGGTTGATGGCGGTTTTTTCTCAGATAAGCTAAATCTAAGCATCTCCTTCCGTCTTCCTAATCACTGTAGCGTGTTCCAGGCGGAAATTTTGGCGATTAAAGAAGTTCTGTCCTTGCTGAAGAAAAACCTTTTATCTGCGAAGGAGATCCGCATTTTTTCGGATGATCAGGCCGCTGTTATTGGACTCAGTCTCATTAAATTCTAAAAGCGGGAGATAGCAGAGCAGTTCACCTTTGTTGGGTGCCGGGCCACAGAGACATTCCAGATGGACCGATGAACTCGCTAAAATTGGAACTACTCTACCTATTCTACCAGAAAGGGGGAGCATTCGTATACCAATTGCTACGTGCAAATTAATATTTAAGCTGGATGCCAATAAAAGAACAGATCGTAGATGGGCTGTTGGATCAACATGTCTATCAACTAAACAGATCTGGCCGAAGCTAGATCTGAATCGCTGTAAGAGTCTGATCCTTTAGGAAACATTTCAGCGCCATCACAGGTGTCATCTCTGGACACTGTCATCTACAAACACACGATGTTTGTAGAAGCTGCATGGACGAGGAGGACGAGGAAACAATCCTCTCCTACGCTTCATCATAAGCTCAAATTGGTTCTAAGAGTAAGGGGACCACAGATCCACGTGGCATCACAACGAGCCAATAGGCCTAAGTGGGTTCGTCTCTCCAACAGCCACTTTTACCTACCTACCTACCTACCTTCAACCTTCCTACTAAAGAGCATGAAAAGTTTATCGAAATTGATTCATCACGCTAGACTTTCATATACAGAGTAAAATAAAGTAACTTCAGTTTCTCACAATGCAGATTCAGGGATCTAACTCTTCCAGCTATTTCAATGAAACTCATCTTCGCACATCGTGTGGTGAACGGGAATTCTAATAATAATGATATCCTTCATTCCTGCAATTCGGATGGGCGAAAACGTTGCTAGTGCGTGATTAATTGCAGTGAACCAAAGGGAGTATAAGAGCTATTTGCAAGATCAGTTTAAAGTGACCGTTTTTTTTATCTTCGAATCCCTTCAAGCCACTTCGAATACTAACGAACAACTAACTTCGCCGTTCGAACGAACAACAGCACCGTCTCATCCCTCAACCTATCCAAAGCAAAGAAAATCTAATAAACTCCTATGTCAATTGTGATGAAATATGACTAGAAGGTGATTAAGGTTTCAACCTGGTGGATAACAAGGACCCTGGAGCCATACATCCAAACCCGGTCAATCCAATTGGCGGAGAAACTTGTTTCCAATGCGAATGGCTCACATTTTTCTCCGGCGGCGGATTACCACTGGCAGTCCGTACTATGATGTGAGATGGATTTGCGTTTTTATTGTTACTAGGCTCGCCCGTGCCTACGTTTATGAGTGTCAGCCCACAATAGAGTCGACCATGTTGAGGGACATGGTCCATCTGATGGGACCGTAGAAAAAAGAAATACTCAAATTATAATTAGCAATAGCGCAATAATTTTGATCCTTGCATCTGAAGTCGACTATAGTTGCGGACTAGGAATTCTATTGCCATCATCCACTCGCTACGGGGGCGCGCGTTTAAATCAAAGTCGGGCTGCAATGAAATGCCGGTGATTTGGCTACAAGATACGATAGATATCCGACAGATTGCATTTTGTATCCAATAGGATCGTAAAATATCGAAATTTGTTATCCCACTTGTTGTTGATGTTGATTTTGTTGTTGTTGGTTTATTACAACCGAAGACGGTGAAGGTTGTACTTGCAAAATAACGAACGTGGCAATATCGTAAAGCAAAATGCTTGAGTAAATGTTTGCGCTAGAAATGTGCCAGAAAGGGGTGGATTAATGGAGTTGGTAGGCGGATCATAGTTAAGAGTTTACTTATGACAAGTAATGACTAGGAACTAGTAAAATTTATGAAAATTACAAGGACGAAGCGGTGCAAATGAATGATGCCTTATTGCTGACACGTTGTAGTAATGAGTATTGGACTGCTGCAATAAATTTCCCCGGTGTGGGCACATGGTAAAATTGTAGGAAGTCGTGGTCTATGGTCTTAATGTAATGTGTTGTTTGTTAAAACAGTGGTCCAGCATAGATAATGTACGAGAACTAAGTGTCGGTGATAAGATGATTAGTCAAGCATTTTACTGTGCCGTATAAGTTTGGATGGTGACGTGGTAGCAGGGCGCAGTGGGCTACTTCGTCAACTACAAGAACATCCCAGGGCCAACTCCAAAAAAGCATAAAACACGAATACTCTCTTCTGCCGTCACAAACTTCTCGCCGCGTAATAGCAAATTTACGAAAGTGAAACCGTCTGCCATGAAAAAGTATTTCAATATTCCCACAAATTCGACATCTGTTGAAAGATTAGAATGAAACAGACAATCATTTATTGCCAATTTCCTTTATCTATATTAGTTTTTCCCTTCATCCACTTCTTTTTTGTTTTCATGCATAGGTCAGTCGCGTTTTATGTCTCAAGCAAGTCACAAAAGGAAACTGTAACGTGCTTTAAATTCAATAAAAGTGTCTTTTTCTAAAAAAGGCTTTTTCTTCATTCCATATCGGATATTTATAATATTGGTGCCGAAACCCGGGAAGACTTATCGGAAGTTTCGTAAAAGTACCAGTCGAGACTTTAAAAATTCACGTTCATTTTGTCTTACAGCGATGTAATTCGCAACACGAGCTTCCTACCGCGGCGAATTAACAAAAATTGTCAATGTTGCATCTGAATATTTAAATTCCCAGGAGTCGCAATTGGATGACGAGGCAGATTTTGATGCTATTGAGGAGGAACTAAACATGTACTTACAGTGACTGAAGGCAGTAAATGATAGATTAAACACAATCAATCAAAGAATCATCGAGAAGGATCTACAATAGTTAAAGCAGACTATGAGCAGGAGATGACGAAGATCGCCGAATATGAAGATTCTGCAGTAACAGTTCTGGCATGTTTTTTTTTTTTATTAATTCATTATTTTCTTAACAATTATACAGTTTGCCTTATGTTTAATTACAAAACATTTATTATTTTTATTTAAGAAAATAGCTAGTGACATTTGTATTTTGCAATTATAGCAATAAATAGGGTTAAATGCCACTTCAAGAAGAAATAACTTTAATAACTTTAATTATTGTGGGGTGGCAATATTTTAGATTAAGATAAATTAAAAGTTAACAATTTAAAAAATTCCGGAAACTATAAATGAAAAATGAAAATAAAATAATAATAATAAGAGGCATGCTTTGATTTTATTTGAAAATTTACTAGAAGTTGACATGACCTTATATCGGCTGGAAGACGGTTAAAAAGTTTATAAGATACAACTGGGTACGAGTTTCTATAGTGCGTTGTGCGGTAGGCTGGTACTTGCACAATATGACGGTAAGTTCGACGTAAGTTGCGTGCATCAGATATAGGACTCTCTAAATAGCCACCTCTCATAAAAAAGTGCCTTAATGGGAGTATCTTCAACCTAAATAATACCATAGAATTGGCTAGGCGGTGAGCATTACAAATTCTATGTAAGGCGCATTTCTGTAAAACGAGAAGAGGCTTTAGATTGGTAGTGTAAGCACCTCCCCAACAACTAATTCCATGTTGCAGTTTCGAGTGGAAAATTCCGTGATAAACAGTTTTAAGAAACCTGTTGGAACAAGACTGTCGAAGACGATAAAAACACCGAATAGAAGAACGCAAGTATCGTTTCAAGTCTAAAATATGCTCAGCCCAAACCATGTTTTGGTCGATTGTTGTGCCAAGGTACTTGTAGTTCCTAACAACTTCAACCTGAAAACACTTCGAGCTGCATAAGGAATTTGCATGGAAAGTAGGTTCGGATGGCTCAGTGGTACAAGCACAAGTAACAAGGGTAAAGCGCGGAAATGGAGTTTGATGTCAATTTCTGCTGGCACAAGCGGACCTAAGCTAAAAAACATTAGTTTGGTTTTGCTACTTGCCACTAGCCTGTGAGCAGCAAACCATACCCTTAGCAAATGGATATCATTATTTATATCTGCTATTAAATTAAGAGGGCTCGTTGAACTATAAGCGATGCCAAGGTCAACAGCAAACGCTGCAACTTGGCCTACCAAAAGTAGAGAAAAGAGTGAGTTAATAAATATCAGAAACAAAATAGGGCCCAAAACAGACCCTTGATGTACCCCTACGTTAATCACCTCGTAATCACTAAGGATGTCTCCTATTCTAACCCTTTGTTTGCGGTCCTTCAAATATGTCGCTAACCAATTATGGAAAAATCCACGAAATCCTGCTCCATACAGCTTGTCCAAAAGAAGGTCAATGCAAACCATGTCAAACGCTTTGGTAATATCGACAAAGAGGCCGGCGCAAAACTTTTTACGATCCAAGGCTTTGTTTATAAAATTGCAGAAAAATAATAAGGCATCTTCCGTGGAGCGTCCTTCCCTAGACCCAAACTGCACCGGACTGAGAAATTGAGTTCTTTGTAAATGCGCACACATACGCCTTTTGACAGCTTTTTCAAAAACTTTCGAAATTGAAGACAGCAAGGAAATCGGCCTGCAATTGTTTTTATCTTTTCGACTACCCTTTTTAAAAAGTGGTAATACATCAGCTGATTTCAGATAGTCAGGAAAAACTCCACTAAAAATACTCCTATTAAACAGATATTCTAATATGTCCACTAAGTTAGGCGCAATATTCTTGAGTACGACATTACAAATACCAACGTTCCCACACGACCTGGAGTTTTTGAGTGAGTAAATAATTCGCAAAGTTTCTAACCCAGTAATTTCTTCAAAAACGAAACTATTTATCTCAGGCGTTCTTTCCACTAACTGAGACCAAACACAGGAGTTGCAAATTGTGTTAAGGTTAGATTGAGAGAACATAGAACCAACTGAAGCAAAAAAATATTTATTGAACTCATTGGCAACTTCTACGGGTTTCACTATTTCAACACCTTCACTACACAGCACAATATTTTTGGGATTGCATGAAGTATTGGTGTTGATTATACTATTAACAACTCTCCATTCCTTCTTTGAGTTGCTTTGTGCATCGTGAAACTTGGAGCAGTAGTAGTTATCGCGACAGTTCAAAATTTCCTTGTTTATGTTTTTGCTCATTTTCTTAACCCGTTTTCTCAGATTAGAATTAAGTGGATGTGTAATACACAGTTTACGCAATTTGTTTTTAAGTTTAATTCTTTTCAAAAGGGAAGTATTTACCCACGGCTTCAATCTAGTTTGAGCTCTATGTTTGACAAAAGTTTGTGTAGAAGAACTGATATAGTTTTGGAGAATGTTCCAAAATACTTCATAAGCTTCAGAAGCGTTGTCTTTGACATAGACTTCTTGCCAATTTTCAAAACGGAGCTGAATTTTAAGAAGGTCGTAACTTATTTTGGTAATAGTCTGTGAAGAGAAGTTCTCAGAGCGTTGGATTCCGCTTATACTTTTAAATAAAATACCCGTCATGCAATGGTGAGTTATTTGTAAGTCGAAATTAACACCAAAACAATTGCTTATCGAAATTTTTTCGAAACGACCATAAACATGTTTAGAAAGTCGATTAAAAAGGTTAACTGCATGGTCTCGTCCAACACCGATCACAGTTGAAGCAGAGACAACGCCACATTTAAGGCCACCCCAGGGTCACGCAAGGGCTCCCAAGCTCACTCTCAAAAAAGTCGATCGCAATGTAAAAAACTGGCTGCCCTTTTTTAAACAATTCCCCTTATCAATTCACGAAAATGCGTCTCTTGCGGCCACTGAGAAATTCAATTATTTAGAGTCTTGTCTGTTAGGCGCTGCCAAAAAGGTTGTAATGGAGTTTACGGCCTCCGAAAATTGCTACAATGCTGCTATTTGGATACTTCAAGTAGCGTTTGAGGTAGCCAATATGACCATCGAGAAGCAGTTGAAATAGAGTATTGCTTGTACCACACATATGTGTTAATCTTCTTGATGCTCCGAATGAAAAATATATGTCTCTTGCCAATTTCAGATTCGCTGACAAGATTCTTGTTGAAAACGTTGCAGCAGAGCAAGAGCTGAGCTTGTTGATTGGTGCTGATCATTATTGGGATGCGGTCACCGGGAAGCAAAGGCAAGTTGCTAAACGTTTAAGAGCTGTGGAAACACTATTTGAATGGACAATTCAGTGGCATCAGAAGCATTCTGACAGTCAATCTAGAACTGGATCAACATTTTTTATTTCAAACCCTTTGTCGATAGAGGGCACTGGATGCAATAGTAATACAAGACGAGGAGGGAGAAAATATTTCATTGACGGCAACATTAACTCAACAGTGCATCAAAAAATTAGGATATCGTTATCAATCATCGTTGCCCTGGAAATTTGTCAGTTCAAGCTTCGGTGGTGATAATAAGCAAGCCGTTGTACGCGTTGATTCTTTAGTAAGACGTCTTTCAAGAGATCCAACGAAACTGGTGGTGCACGATGCGGCTGTTCAAAAACTACATCAAGAAAGAATAGCAGAACTTATTAACGATCCGCCATCAGAAAGAACATTTTTCCTTCCACATCATCTCATTTACAAAGAAGCAAGTGAGACTACTCAGTTACGGATTGTGTTTGACGCATCGTTTCATACGGAAGATCACGCATCTCTTAACAGTTTTCTGGTAACTGGGACTAATTTGCTTATTGATGTGCATGAAATTTTACTAAATGCAGTATGGGACAACTTACTCTTGTGGCCGATTTAGAAAAGGCGTTCCTGCAAATTTTTTTTGCTGAAAAGGACGGAGACTCTCATCGTTTCGTGTGGTTTTCTTCCATCAAGGATCGTAATGATCTGGATTTAAGAATGACGCGTACCACATTTTGAGTAAATTGCAGCACCTTCTTACTCTCTGCTACAATTGAATATCACTTACAACTCTACAAGAAGAAGTAAAAGAAGAAAGAGGGGCAAACTCTGTACCTAGAATCGATGCAAATAATGAATGCAGCTTCCATGCGAGTGCGAAAATGGCAATCTAGCTGTGCAAAGGTGGGTATTTTACGTGCGTGTGAAGAATCCAGAAGTAGTCAAAAGGTTTTAGGTCTCATATGGCATGTTTTTTCGGATGAGTTGCAAGTACCTTTGCAATCATTAGAAAATCTACAGCTCAATTCGGAAAAGACAAGTAAGGGGAAAGTCCTTCCGGCTATTGCACCTTGCGAGGCTCTGGAATTATCTAAAGCAAACTCGTAAAGTGACGGTACAAATATTTTATCTGTGGTCAGACTTAAAGATTGCGCTCAATTAGATATATGGGGATTCACGATGCTCGAATCCTTAAGTGCAAAGGACATTTCATGGCAATTTCGAAACGGAAGTCAATCCTTTCAAGTTTCCTTGTAATTTTTTCAAGGTGCACATGATATACCCGAAGGTATTAAAGTCCGAGGATGCATATTTCCGCATTAAAATGTATATTTGCTTAAATCAGACGTCGAATACTTAGATAGTATAAGTCATTCCATATTCACGATAGCCTAACGTATTTAGATAGGCCTACAGTGTACGGTGAACCATGAGCCAAACTATAAACCTGCTCAATTTGGTCAGTCTCTGGTCAGCCCAAAATGGTTTTGATCCTTTTCTACATGTACGCGCCACTATAAGCAAGTCATCCTCTACTGGGTTGTTTCTTTGGCTATACTGAGTCGGAAAAAGAAACTCTCTGTCTCATACTTAACACTCACTTACCGTAGCACGCCGTAGCTGGTATCTGTCACCGGTTGTAATGATGAGTGAGGCCATCAAAGCCAGTATTGCTTCCTTTATTGGCTTTAAGTACTGTTACGAGCCAGAAAGATATAGACCAAATGCTGGCAACTCGGAAGAGAATCTGCACCACTAACCTGGTATAGGCAATTTCCCTATATTTTGACGGCGTATGTAACACGACCGCCAGACAACATGATGGAGGCGAGTCATTAGTTCAGTCTATAAGAGCAATGCTGGTAAATAGGATGGTAACTGCGGCGAACATATAATAACGTTACCCGCAAGGAGGCGTCCTGTCTCCACTGTAATACTGTATGGTAGTTGATTCACTGCTTAACGCTCTCTGCTCAGGCATATGCAGATGATACAGCATGGATCATACCCAGCGACTGTCTGCTCTAAACTGCAAGCAGCGCTAGACATTGACGATTGGTGCGCTCGAAATACCCTCAGTCAGTCCTCTCAAAACCGAGGTTGTTATTTTTACGAGAAGGAAGAAGATGACTTGTCTTATTAATTTAGTGCATAACCATCCTTTCAGCCATTGAAGCTAAGTATTTAAGTTTCATCCTCGATAACGAATTACATAACATGCCACGTTGAAAACCTTCAAGGCGCTGAAAGAGAGCCTTAGGCATGGTATTGGACTTGTCAGACAACCAAACAGGTTTCTGTTTGGGGCTTGTTGATTTGACACGTATTTCCCAGCATAGTACTTCTCCTCGATCAGTTGCTTCTTCCAGATCGTTACTCTATGTAGCCTTGCTTCATGGACGGTTGAGTTCCAGTAGTTTTCAATTTATCAATCGTTCTGTCTGGTTTTTGCTATTGCAGCTCTTCAACGCTTAATTTCTTCGTAGTATCTCTCCGATGTAAGTAGTAACTAGTAGCAACTTGTACTTCTGCGGTAGCGAGTGCGCAGAAAAGCCTTATTTTGACGAACTTAACCTTGATGCTTGACAATAAATAGTCAAGTAGGTGCTACATCTATTCCTTGTAGAAGTCATTTAGTTTATGTCGAGGTGTTTTATTCTAATTTTGATAAGTTTTCCTCATTGCACTCCATAAATGGTTAAGCCTTCGCTAGTGGTGTGGCTACTGTTGGTCGGATAGTTGACCTCATGTACAACTGTAACCTGAAGCACCAAACCTTTCCTATGACCGTTTCGAGTAAACAAGCCAATTTTCGAGCCAGTAACCCACATCAAGGTTTGAGAACTGCCGTCGATTCATTTGCCCGTCAACATCTAAATAGTCCTGTAAAAATCCGTATTGACCTTAGTACTAATTACGTTGGAATAGCTCATTGAAGAAATCTGCTATGATGGCAGTTGATGAGCCATTCACTCAGCTACGCGAAGGAGGTAATTGATGTGTAGTCATAGTTAGAACGCTAGGCATTGTTAGATTGACCGGCCTAGTACCTAATGTTATCGTAAAACATCCACCCTGCAGCAATCGTTGTTTGACTCTTCAGATTTTTAAATTGTCCGACTCTTGAACCCGCAAATTCTGCTGAAAGTAGGAAGACTCTATGGAGGATACGACAGTTGATTTTATAACGACAGTGCTACGAAACCAACCACTGCCAGAGTCAAATTTAACAAATAATTCTGCATTGCGTTGGATAAATTACCTTTCAATGAAAAATATTTGTAAAGATTTGTACAACCTCACGTCTTTTTAAACAAATCATGTTGCTCTTGATGTGTTAAATTTTTCTTTTTATTTGTTTAATGATTTCAATGCCCTCGGCTGGCTTATTTTATACCATGACTCATGCACGCCTGAATTTTTTCAGTTCGAAAACTGACTCAAGAGGATCAGATAAACAAATATTTTTCTCATTTGTTGTGCAATTGTACTCGTATGCCCTTTTCACAAAGCGTTGTGAAAACAGAAAAAAACTTTTGTTTCTCGGAATGAGTTACGGAAAAAAAAGGAACAAACTTAATTACCCTTCGAAGCGATTCAAATCGCAAATGAATGACGAGGACTTGCTGAAACAGAATTCTTTTCTCAAACGTGAATTGGGGTTCTACATGCTCTAAGGCGAGCTACGAGTATGCGTCTTAGTGCAACTCACTAAAAGGAAGTCGCTTCCTCTTACCGTGTGTTATAAATAAATTTTTGTTGAAATACCCTTCTATTAGATAAGATCTTCCAGAACCGCTTGCTACACAAAATCCTTCAGGCAGTTGATTTTCTATTTCAGAGTGTTTCCGTTTGATTGTTATCTAGATTGCAGCAAAGCATCGTATCTTTGTGGGTTACGAGTATGTCCACTGTTTAGCAAGTAGAGGTAGGTATATGGAGTAGGCGGGCAGAAATGCAGCTAAAAAGTTGCATTCATCGAGACAGAAATGAGACGTCGGATTCGTCAGTTTTCGTATCTATGTACGAGTATCTTCATTCAAGCCAGGGACAAATATGGATATGTTTGTTCTTATGACTATAGTTTCCAATTTTATTTTGAAATAACGACGACAATGTCTGCAATACCGTGATAAACCAATATCACTGAGCACTTTACAGTATACGTATTTTTACTTTTTTTACAGGCCAAATATCATAATCAAAAATATGATCTGGCGATGCACTTATTTCACCTGTGTCCGTGTCTGAAGTACGAATATCTAACCACCATCCAACGCAACGGATTCTGGCGCCACTGATTCGCTTTAGGTAAACACGTAAACCGCTGCAAGCCTCGACACCAACTCACAGTTGAATGTAAAATAATCTCGAAAAGATTTATCGCTACTTTCTCCAGTCGTACGACGCGCGCGTACGTCGCGCGTCTAGATAAGAAACTAGTCACCAATCTAGGATCTGATCATTTTGTTGCTGTTTGCCTAATGGCGACGTGAAACTTGGACTCTGATAGGTTGGCAACTTGATCATGATCATAAGCAATGTTGGATCTAGTTGGAAATGGTATTTCGCACACTCTGCGGGACATAAATTTTGTAGTAAGTGACGTCTTTTTAGCAAGACTGTGACAAGTAAGGGTAACATGACACACAGAACACCATCAGGTAATACCATTATGGCCATGAGCAAGGTGCGTTCTAGTTAAACACTTTGTCATTTTGTACATTTTGTAAAAGCCATGGGAGGAATACGAAAGGAGTTTGTCTCCCATGAGAGCAGAGGGGTATCCGTATTTGTAGAAAAGTGATTTATAGGCTATACAGATATACGGCAATAAGTTTTGACTTCATATCACCGTTTGTTTTGACAGTTTATCGCCTCATTTCTGCCATTCGCATCACAGAAAATTTAAAAGAAGATTAGTGTAGGCCAACAGTTTTGTAGTTGTATAGTCTAGCATCCTGGAGTACTAGATGGAGTGAAAAGTGACATCCTTGACCGCCAGCATGCGCTGCTACTGCAAAACCGGTTATGGTGCCTTGAAGTCCGTTCATATTTACGCAGACATGTCAAATTTCAGTGCGATACTGTCTTTAATTTTGTTTTGACAGCTGATTGCTGTTGACGTGTTTGGCATCATGTTGAGCATGGACAAAAACGATTTTCATTCCCTCATAAAACATTATTTTTTGAGAGGCAAAAAGGCGAAGGAAACAAAGTTGGGTAAATTTTGTGGGACTAATGCTCCATCAGATTACACCGTCAAATATTGGTTTCGAGAGCTTCGCGGCGGCCGCAACTCCACTACCGATTAAGTCCGCAGCGGCAGGCCCTCCGATGCGGTTACAGAGGACAATGTCAAAAAAATACATGAAATGGTGTTGGCTGACCGGAAAGTGAAGGTGCGCGAGCTAGCAGATACCACAAAGATTAGTACTGCAATATTCTGCATATGAAAAAGTTATCCTGCTGCTGGTTGCCGCGAATGACCAAAAACACGAAGGCGAGAGCATTTCGAAAGAGTGTTTGGACTAGCTGATACGGAATCGGGCGGACTTTTGGCATCGATTGGTAACTGGATTTGGATCCCTCGGACTATTATCTCTTCCCAAACCTCAGAAGATGGCTCTTCAATTAAAAATTCAGCTCACGTGAGGAAATCTTCGACGCCACGGAGGAGTATTTTGCAGACCTCCCGGAAAATTACTTTTCGGGCGGGATGAAGAAGTTGGAAAATCGCTGGAATAGGTATATCAAACTAAAAGGGGACTACTCGTATATTGAATAAAATAAAAAAACATTAAAAAAAAAAAATTTTTTCATTCTTTTTCCAAGAGCATTGAAGATCGAAACAGTGAGAGCATATTGACCACCAGATTTTAGACTCAACCCTCGACGAAGTATTCGGTTGAGAATTTTTTTTTGTTTTTTTCATTTACATATAATCTAGCGCGCTCAAAATGTTAGCACACTGCGCGGGCCACGGAAATTTAGGGAGGAAAGAAGGTTGGTTTTATATGTCTAAATGTTACAATGACTAGGAAATAGAGCGCTCGGCAGAGCATTCCACAACTGAGTTGTTCGGTTTGTGAACGAATCACAATAGAGTACGTCCGAAAGGGGGCTTGAGGGTATACTGATGAGCATTCATAGCGAGACGTGTGTTATCGGCAGGATGCTACTGACGATTTGTATGGAGCACTGGTAGTGGAAATAGCGATACAACAAAGTGAGACACGAGACATTTCGTTCGAAGGTGTCCATTGTCTGAGTGATATTGGTATCAGCTATGAATTTTATCGCACGGTTTTGAATCCAGTCTTGCAGATACTGAGATGTTTTAGGCGCACCTGACCAGATGTGAGCATTGTACTCCAATTTTGGGCGGATGAATGCCTTATATATTGGGGCCAGATCAGAAAGGGAAAAGTATTTCTTACATCGTTTGAGAAATCCTTGACATTTCGCAGCATATGTGGTCATTCCAACGTACGAGGGGCGTGAAGCTGTGGTTGTATATATAAATTGACTTATTTATCAAGTAATACTATTATTTTAGTGCATTCATGTAAAATTTCATATAAATGTGATTATTAATTCGCGTTTTATCTCTAGTTAAACAGAATCATAATGGCAACTGAGGCGATGATGGTGAAAATTGAGCATCGCGCTGTAATTAAATTTCTCACTAAGCAAGGAAAAAGTAAAAAAACTATTCATGAAGAGATGGTGGCTGTTTACCAGGGTTCCGCACCTTCATTATCAACTGTGCAAAAGTGGTCAAGTGAGTTCAAGAGAGGCAGAGAGAGCGTTGAAGACGACCCCCACTCCGGCGCCCCGGCTACTGCTTGTACGGGAGAAAGCATCAAAGAAGTCGAAAAACTTGTTCTTGAGGATGCCCGAATAAAGGTGAAAATGATGGCAGAGATCACCAAGCTTTCAATTGGTACCATTCACACCATTCTTCATGACCATCTTAACCTTTCAAAGGTCAGTGCAAGGTGGGTGCCACGAATGCTCACAGCGCCTCAGAAAAAAGTGAGAATCGCATGCTGTAGAGAGCTTTTGGAGATGTGTAGTGAGAACGCGGACGGTGTTATGGATCGAATTGTTACTGGGGACGAAACATGGGTCCACCACTATGACCCTGAAAGCAAACAAGAGTCCATGCAGTGGCATAAAAAAGGAACAGACCCCCCGAAGAACTTCAAAGTCACTCCGTCTGCCGGGAAGCTCATGACCACAGTTTTTTGGGACTCAAAGGGAATCTTGCTCATTGAGTACAAAAAAAAAAGGTGAAACCATCAACGCCACATCCTACGCTTCCACTTTGTATAATTTGCGGGAGGAAATTAAAAAGAAAAGACGGGGTAAACTCGCAGCGGGTGTGTTGCTTCTTCATGACAACGCTCCTGCTCCTGTTCACACGGCGCGAGTTTCCAAGGCTGCTGCGCGAGATTGTGGTTTCGAAGAAATCCAACACCCACCCTATAGTCCAGACTTTGCCCCTAGTGATTATTTCCTGTTTCCGGATTTGAAAAAATGTCTTCGTGGAAAAAGATTTTCGGATGATGAAGAACTCAAGTCGGTATTTTGCAGAGAAAGAGGAAATTTATTTTTTTGAGGGTTTAAAAAAGCTTATCTCAAGATGTAACAAATGCATTGATGTTAGGGGAGATTATATTGAAAAATAAAAACAATTTAAATTAAATTCGCATTTTCCTTCATATCGATACCGAGAATATATTGAACGCCCCTCGTATGTTATATTATTTCGCGCTGCGAAATACAAAAAAAAAAGTTTCCTTTATTTCGGACAACCATCCAATTTTTTGTGCCAATTCAAACGAAACTTCTTAACTCTACTTATACACTAATTAACCGTCGTTAGATGGTTAGAGTGTTGGGAAAGCGGCTAGGGCTTTGGGCCTTTCGTGGAATTACTGTTGAGAGCTTCTGAGAAATAAATGTGAATTGCTGTCTCAGGTGCAGCGAGTGTGGGCGGAAATTGGGCGCATTTAAAGTTTCACAGTACCAGTATCTCATTGAAAAATAAATCTATTCCTGCAGTATAACAATAGTAGTCCAATTCGTCTGGATACTGGAGTATCCAAGGCTATAATTGCTGAAGCCATCCTCCTCATTACATATGAGTTAATAGTATAAGACAAAATAATACTGTCTTGGGGTCCCCATATCGTATTATCGTTTAGATACTTTTTAAAAAGGTCTAATTTGCGTACATCCACAATTACCGTCACATTTGAATCATATATCCTAGGTATCCTATCGAATCAAATATGCGATAAGAGTCGTATTAAAAATATGAGTATTTCTCTTCAACATTAAAGCTGTGCACCTTGAATTTCTCTAAAATATTTTTTTTTGTTTTCCTAAGACACCTTTCTTTCAGTTTCCAGTTTCTGATATACAACAGAAATCACCTATTAGGAATTTAAGTACCCAAACGTTTAAGCACGCTCATTCAATTCCATTTAAATTACTACCACACCGATAGCACCTCTACAGAACTGTAAGTAGTAGCGATAGTGTGGGTCTAGATCAGGGAATTTCCGAAACCCCCAAGAAACATTAGAACCAAGTGGACGGCATGTCGTCGTGACTGAAGAAAGATGACACTCTATAAACCCAGACCAATACCAGAGATGTGTCCCATGGTGCATGAGTATGGCTATGACATTCAAATGAATTTATGTCGCTAATGCAAATTGGTTGTATTATAGGTATGTGCTCATCTAACGCATGGTTAAGGACTTCTCTGGCAGACGTCGTTAATGTTTATCCTCCGCCTTCTGGATTTGTTCGTCGCGACGTGTCGTTGGGGCGATTTCCACTTGAAGAGGCGCAAATAGTTGTACACAATAAATTACGTGGCAATTGCTGGTGTTTCGTTGAAGCTAAGATATGAAGGCACAGTATAATCATTCCAAAGGAGGAACACCTATTTGCCCTAGGGGCTACAAGCAAATGGTGTGAATGTTATTTTGCCAAAGCAGAGGGAAATTGCCTAGATACGAAAATACTTGTAGTTTTCCTACTCCTCGTATGAGTATACTTTGTGGAGGATTGTAAAATGAAATGAAATTTGTGCAATCCCACTTATAATGTGCAACATCTACATTGCAAATGTTATAGGCACAGGATCAAGGCATGCAGATGCAAGATTGTTGCTCGATTCGAATTTGTATTACAAATGATTAGTCAAGTTTTTAGTAATGCAATTTGTGAAGTGCGCAATCGAAGAAATGTCAAGATGCTAATACAGTTTTATCATAGGTGAATTTGGGCCTCAACCAACCAGCGTCTCCATGCAGCTCGATCTTAAACCAGCTGCATCCAGTTTCGCACGCTAAGTTGGTTAAGGTCCCCGTTCACTTGCGAGCGCCACATGAATCGCGGTCTACCTAAACTGCGCTATCATTCGGTGGCGGATTCGAAGATTTTTCGGACCGGAGCATTGGTGTCCTCTCAGTCTTTTGGACCTTCACCATTCTGGCTAAATCAATGTCGCTGTACAGCCCGTACAGTTCATCATTATATCTCCTCCTCCACTCACCCTCTTTGCAGACGAGACCAAAAATCACCCGAAGAATTTTCCTCTGTCCATGCCTCTGCGCCATAGGACAGGACTGTGATTATTAAAGTCTTATATAGGGTCACTTTTATTGTTCGTGATAGGGCTTTGCTAGTCAATTGCCTCTTTAGCCAAAAGAAGCAGCAATTAGCAAGAGTTATTGTGCGGAGCTTAGGTAGAAAAAGTCCTTAACTCACTGTTAAATAAGTATATCTGTCCGAGAAGTCGGACAATACTCACGAAAGTGCCACTGACATCACCCGGCTTTCTTCCGATTATGTCAATATCATCGGAGTATCCGAGTAATTGGACGGACTTACGAAAGATTGTGCCTTTTGTATAGGCGCGTGAGTTTTGCACTATTCTTTCAACAATGATGCTAAAGAAATCTCATGACAGACCATTGCCTTGTCTAAATCCTTTTTTGATATTAAAGGTCTCGGCGAGGTCTTGACTAACTAATATGGAACAGCGTGCATTCTCCATCGTCATCGTCATAGACATTGCTCTGTATAGCTCGTCTTTATAGATGTTGTCGTATGTGGCCTTAAAATCGACGAATAGGTGGGATGTGTATCGATTTGGAGCTCATGGAATTTCTTCAAAATCTGCTGTAGTGTGAATATTTGATCGATGGTGGGCTTTGCTCACCTGAAGCCGCACTGATATGGACCAATCAGGTTGTTGACGAACGGTTTCAAGCGTTCATATATACGGCAGATAGGATCTTGTGGTCGATGTTAAGAAGGCTGATAGTTATGTGGTTGGCGCAGTTCAGAGGGTCTCCTTATTTGAAGATTGGACAAACAATGCTGAGGTTTCATCTATCGGGTATACCTTCGACCATATTACCAAGCCATCGCCTCCCGCTTTAAAGATGTTGGCAGTCAGGCCGTCCGTCCTAACAACTTTGTTGGACGTAAGTTTAGATATGGCTATTTTCATTTCATCCATGTTGGGTGGAAGGAATTGTTAGTTTACATCATCCAGGTTGAAAGGTTCGCTCTGCCTGACAGCGGTATATTGTTCGTAATCGCCGTTATACAGTCTACAGAAATGCTCTTTCCAAATCGTCAGCATCGACTGTGACTCAGCTACTATGTTCCGTTGTTCGTCTCTACAGATTCGGTTCAGGATTTCTTTACGTGGCATGCTTTTTTAACCTTTTAGTAAAACATCTTTCAATTTCCTCGACCGCGCGCTTCTTTTGCTCCTTCTTTTTCCTTCTAAGAAGCCGGCGTTCATCTCTCCTCTTCTGCTAGTAGAGTTCGTGAGCAGCTCTAGTCCTTCCATGCAGCGCAGTTTTGTATGACTCTTGGTTAGTTGCATTAGTGAAACTCAGCACATCAGTGGCAGCATCTCTGATGGCTGTTTCCCAATGTTGTAACTGGTCTTCAATACTTGATGCTACCGGCACCTCTTAAGAGATTAATGGAGACTCGATCGGGAAAGCTCTTGAAATTGTAGCTGTCCGATATCAAATTCCCTCACAGTTTTAGTCTGTCTTTGCGATGTTCGGGATATCAGCAATCGTACCTTGGATACAACAAGGTAAAGGTCCCAGTCGATGTTAGCTCCACGGAACGTACGAAAATCCATAATACTGGAGAAGGGGCTTAAGTCGATCGCGCGGTGGTCAATCTGGTTGGCGGTTGATTGATCAGGAGATCTCTTACTTTTTTCCTCCGGAATTTTACTTCACTGTTGATTCCATCTGGGGAATTCATCCGCTGTTCCGTTTTTATGGCGCAAAAGTTTTCACCTTACGTTCTTTGGAATTAATTTTTTTTATTAATTCAAAACGTTGGGTTTGTTTTTGGATTATGTTTATCTGATGTCTTAAATTTGTTTCCATGAAGGCGAGAAAATGCTATCGGCTAAGTGGCCGCCGTCAGAATTGATGGCCATTCGGGCCCGATTTGTGGCATTTTCTATCACTCTTGATGGATATTCTCTTTGAGGGCTTCAAGAGCCTGAAGTTTGTTGAGATTCGTGACTTCAAAAAACCCGTAAAAAAACATCTGGAACGGTTAAATCAGGTGATCTTGCCGGCCAGTGCAAATGGGCAAAACCAGAGATTAGGCCATCCGGACATGCAGCCCTCAGAATTTCGGTTGTGGCTCGTGCAGTATGTGCCGTTGCTCCACTCTGTTGGAACTACATGTTCTCCAGTCCCAATTCATCCAGCTGAGGAAGAAGAAAGTCATTGATCATGGCTCTGTAGCGCTCGACGTCCACAGTAGCCGTTTGGCTTCCGGCGTTTTCGAAAATATGAGGCTTGATGACGCCTCCAGCGTAAACAGCATACCATGCAGTAACTTTGAGCGGGTCTAATGGCTCTTCGTGGGTTATATGCGGATTTTTGGGAGATAACTTTGCTTATTAACATATCCACAGAGATGGAAATGGGCCTCGTCGGTCACGATGATTTTCGGTGAAAAGTTGTTTCCCTCGCGGTCGAGATTCAGGATGGCTTGAGCGTAGGTTACACGCGCTAACCGCTGAAGCACTGTCTGCACTTTGCAAAGGAACATCTTACAGTCTTTCACCAAAATTGTCTGTAAATACCGCTGATTGACGCCCAATTGCATGGAACGTCGTCTGGTCGATACTGTGATATTACCAGAACGGTTACTCCGAGACAGGCCAGACCTGGCAGTATCTTGTGTTGTCCCATACTCTTCTAGGCGAGCGACTAAACGTCGTAGTGTTTCCCCAGTTGGTGTCGGACGACCGGGAAATCTGCACCAAAGTTTAGGCTCGGCCAAAACCACCGACGAATTATTCCGCAAAAAAATAAATCGTAGCAATTATTCTGCGTTCCTTAGGAGTATAGCGATTCATGTCTTGTTGACGTGTATTTTTTATCTGCTTACTTCACAAATATCAAAGTAGTGTTGTCATTTGCCGCCATTTGCAAAAATCATAGCCTCTTCCGAAAGGGTGATAACTTTTGAACCAGACCCAAGTTAACCGTATTTTGTTTGAATCTTTAGATATCCACTTTCTAAGCCTGTTCCATTTTCATTGCCCATGATAATTTTTGACTTTGAGGTCACTTTTCTCCAGGAAAAGCGTAATAAAGATAACGTTTTATTTTTTTTTTTATGAACGTAACAATAGTAATAAAAAAATCATCAAAAAGTTTGCCGCACAATGAAAAGTCAGGTGAAATTTAAAAAAAGTGTTTTTTGCTTTAAACTCCAAAGGCTATGTATAAAAAATTATGTTGTGTGGTTCTAGACAATTTATATTTTACTCGTATGTGTGTGCTAAAAGAGTTATAGCAGGTCCTCAAAATGTCCTCCTGAGTTTTGTATGCATGCTAGAGCCAGTTTTTGGATTTCACTGCGAATGTTTATTGCTGCTGACTGCTGCCTCACTTTTGGTGACGCTTCGAGAATACGCTCTTCGAATTCACTTAAATTTGCTATTTCGGTTGAATGAATAAGTTCTTTCATTCTTCCCCATACAAAATAAGGTCAGGAGACCGGTGCGGTCCATTTCTTCCTAACCAACGATCACCGTACTCTTCATCTAGCCAATTCTTAACCTCACGACCATAGTGCGCTGGACCACGTACTGTTAGAAATGTGATGAAACAAGTTGAACCACTGACCATATTGGGCTGGAGCACGTACTGTTGGAAATGTGATGAAACAAGTTGAATCACTGAAATGTCCTTCAATAGATCTGGTTAATCACTCCAGATAGTTCGTAGAGTTCAGCCTAGGTGGCAGTTTGAAGGAGCCCATTAACTTGTTTCCAATTACACCTGTCCACATATTGACTCTGAATTTGCAAAATGATTTATGTCCCATTGTATGTGGATTGTACGCAGCCCACGTACGAAAATTATGAAAATTTGTGATCACATTTCTTGTAAATTGGAATTCGCCCGTCCAAGGGATTCTGCTAATAAGCTAGTTGTAATCCAAGCTCCGCTCCAGCAGCGGGTTAGAAAACTCAAGTCTCTTTTACAAATCATCGGCAAGCAGTTCTTACACAGAAATTAGAAACTTTATGTCTCGAAACATTGAATTGCAAAGCTAAGCGTCTGATGCTGATTGCTGGATCAGCTGTAACAGCATCCAGTATCCTTTCATCAGCCGAAATTTTTCTTACTTGAAGAGTTCCCGCGTTAGATCGTGTATTTGAAACTGATCCCGTTTCTCGATGCCTTCAATACGTATATCAAAATGGTCCTTAGCTAGGAAGTCGTCGGTAAGGAGAAAGTTTATGGTATCTTTGTCGCTCTCTAGTTGAACTTCCATTGCATAGCCCATAAACGTAAATAATGTCTGCGTATTATTGCCAGATATTTCTGTTAGCAGACATTCTAAGTAACTCGGTTTAAAAAATGAAACTGGTGAATTAATTCTTTTTTCTAATCGTTTATATCATTTTTGTTTGGTAAATTTTCCCAATAGGCCTTCATATCTTTGGGGTTCTCTTTCTGAGAACTTTTAAGAAACATTGGAGGACTTTGACAGGTAGCCAAATAAACAAGCACGCTTTAAAACTTTTTAATAGCTATGCAAGTTTAAAAAAAATTATTGGAAAGTTATTAATTGTTGAAAAACCATTCTTATTGTCAACTGTTGTTGGAAACGTAAGTAAAAAATCACAAATCTCTGGTTTTACCAAATGACATAAAATCTATGGATTTATCTGCAAACTTCATGATGATTTTATGTTTTATTTTTGTTACTTTCATAAGAAGAAAATAGTAAAACGTTATATTATGTAGGCATTTTCTGGAGAAAAGTGATCTCAAAGTCAAAAATTAGCATAGGCAAAGAAAATGGAACAGGCTTAGAAAGTGGATATCGAAAGACTCAAACATGATATCAACTTTATTTAAACGCCATTACAAAGACTAATATTTCTCCCAAAAACAAAGTCCTTCATAAAGTTTCTACGATTAGTACTAACAGAGCTGGAGCTGATCATGGTTCAGCGTACACCAAAGTAATCCTTGTCTAAAATCCTCGATAAATAATGTCAACATTAGAGATAGACCCTTACTGTAGAAGGTTTTTTTCTTAGAATATACCCAATAATCATTTACCAAATTATCCTTGACGAGTTATGGGACATCCTGTATAAAAATGGATGCAAAACCATGAGATTTAAAAATCGCAAACAGTCTATTTGTTAGGGGATTCGTTGTAAGCGGCAGACTAAGGCTTTCGACACGAGAGCGAGTGCCCTGCAATAATCCTCGTTAATGCTGAATTCGCTATCATTGGTTTATTCACACCGTTTTCCTTGAACAATATTCTTAATCGAATATAGTAACGAACAGATATAAGGCGCTTTGACTGTATTAGAGAGATCAAACATTTCGATGAAACAATGTAAACTTGAACCAATATCTAATTGGAGTCAAGGCGAGGTTGCGGATACCTCAGATGCCATAACAGCGGAGAAATATTGGGAAAAGATATAACGCAAAAGCAAAAAACCACCAAAAACCATGCTTAAAAAAAATCTAGGCAAGCCTTAGCAATAAGGGCTGAAGACCAATGGAATCGATACCAAGAAGTCGTCAGAAATACGCAAACGATATGCTAGGCTGGACCAGATTGTGCACACGAAGCACTGGATTTAATTAGGAGTCCGATCAAGCGTGTACTGTAAAACAACTCTTACCAATGTATCAGCAATGCTGGAAAGAGGAACGAGATTGAGTCGCGAACTTTATGAACAAAAGGGCAGGAAAGAACATTGGCTTCTCAGAAGGAAAACAAGAGAATATACAAAGTGCATTCAAAATAATACAGAGATGCAACTCTATATACATACATAGGGTATACATAGGATCAACGTTCGGCAGTTTAGCCATGAAATAAGAAGAACTTGTCAATCCAAGGCCCGACTAGAAACCTGTGAAGACGAGGAAGTAGAAATTTAATAGAGTCACACTCGATGCTGAGGATATGGAAAAACCACTTCTGCCGACTGTCGATTCTACAAACAGAACAAACCATTTAATTTGGGCGACGAAAGGCAAATTAAGCACCCAACCAAAGTGAAGAAAAAATAGAAACCAAAGCATAACAAGGCTGGTTGACTATTTAATGCAACTCGAGATGACTTTGTAGATGTCATACATCAAAAAATGCCTGATGAATGGAAACTCAGTGTCCTTTGCTCGATCTTCAAGAAAGAAGACTCTCTCTACTGCGCCAGCTATAACATCGGCTTTGACTCTGCTATGTCTACTTACAATTGAACTGGTATTCACCTACGCCAGATCCTTGAAAATATAAATAGATCCCAGATCTCAATTCACTAGATATTTATCGGTTTTAAAGCCACATATGACAGCATCCATAGAGACGTTCTATATGATTCCAAGGCCAGTTTGCGCAGGGCGACCGCAGAGAACGGTCGTTGCTCCGCCAGAGTCGAAAGCGATCTTCCCAAGGTCTTTGATTATAGAAAAGGGTTTAGACAGGTGATGCGCTGTCATATGACTTCTTCAAAATCATACTGAAAAAAATTATCCGAAACACGTAAGACAGTAAGTTCCAAAACTTGTGAAACTAAGTATTACACTTGCATACGCTGACGACATTGGTATTATTGGCAGAACATAATGAGCTGTCACCAGTGTGTTTACAGGTATCAGAAATAGAAGCAGAAAAAATGGATTTTTGTAGTTGGTAATAAGAGTCTCATCATGCTGGTCCATCTCTATGGTGCAGAAGCAAAGATCTTAGTGAAGGCGGTTGAAAATACCCTCGGTCGTTTTGAGAGCAAGATTTTTTAAGCGATCGCCCGTCTCATGTGGTTTAATGGGACTTCATTAATCTACCCGGCCACTCCTATCATAAGTTTTTCTTTGGCATCCTCAGCTCTCTACAAACTTTTCATCACTCCTAGACGAAAAAATAAATCTACAAATTCATCTCGAAATGCACTTTCAGTTCATCAAAACATAAAGTCCTCGGATCGCGCATAAAAATACCATCAAATACATTTGTCTGTCATCCGCTTTGTGCACACACGATTTCATTGCATGCAATTTATCTAAGCTCCACCACTTAGGAAAGCATCTCCCTGAATCCAATGAAACTGACACCCAGCCAAAGGAATACTGAATGTTGGATCCTTCTAGCCAAACAATAGAGCCATCCGTCAACCCAAGCACTATCGCTTATCGTTAATTAAATTTCATTTTTCATTAAACTCGTTAACGTCTTGGCTTGGCTTCTTTAAGGATGTCGTCCCGGTCCTCCGTTGCCAGGAGCAAAGCCATGGTAACCGAACATCTTATCCAGGCAAGCATAGTGTGCATATTCGTTCTCTCTGATTTGTGAGTGCAATGTGAATTTAAAGGACGTCCTGGCAGAACTGAATATGGGTGACAGTGTAGAACATGTGTGCTTTGGGACGTTCGAGTCAATTGCACTAGAAGGGAGGATATGGATAGCGTCCTTAAATTCATGGGGATGCTCTAAAAGAATATTTTATATCTAAATTATGCACATTGCATCCGTTGCTATGTTTGTTTTTTTTTTGTTTTACTTTTGTGTGGCTTTCGGTGGTTCTTAAGTTGTTGCTTTTTTGATGCAGGTTCATATGCCAGCATGATGCGGCTGCATAAGGACCTTCCCATAGGTCTTGGTTCTGGGCTCTGCGTTCTTGGAATGCGACCGACAAGGCAAGTTGTTTTCACACTTTTATAGCGTTATCATTATGTCAAGTGGGGTGGAGAGAGCGTATAGGTCGGTTCATTGCCAAGTTGTTTGCATATAGAGCTGAATTTAATGAACGTTGATAGTTTTTATCTTTCTTTTCTTGCTTCTCATTTTGTGTGCTCAAAATTCAATCGATAAACGCGCACTTGAAAGAAGTTTATGAACTCTAACTTGCGAAGAAGTTCATAATTTATGAACATAATTGGAAGACACTGAAAGAATGTGTGTGGATGACAGTCAAAGGTGGAAAGCCATATACTGGTTTAGAATGGGATTGCATGTTTAATAGCAAAACAATTGAAGATGAAAATCAGTTGATACTCGTAAAGCGCTTCTGGAAACGGCGACTCGGTTGCTCCGAAAAAATAACTGAACCGATAAGGTGCATATAGTTATATGAGACTCCAGAGCAGCGCCGAGTAACTGCTATCTAATGCGATTTTAAGCTAACAACTTAGAGAGGAAGTACTATGCAGAGCCGTTGTCTATTTCACAAAGCCAGAGGTTTCTTATGGCTCTCATGGCTGTGCTTATACACCAGTTTGTTGTTTCCAATCTTTTTGTTGAGAGAATCAAAAGAGAATCGACGCTGGATGTTATTCCAACTCAAGATTTGTATGCTTCTCTTTGGGTGCATGCACTTACCTACATTCATTGTCAAACTACAAGTTTATTTGTGACAGCGCTTTGAAATCAATCACTTCAGAAGCGGTTTCTCTGGTGGCTCGTTGACAGCATTCCCATATTTTCTATAAGAGCTTCAGGGAAATGCGAGCGACAAAAATTGCACCAGTCCTTTGCAAGAACAACTTGTTCACGTCGAATTGTGGTGGTCTTACTTACCATCCGTACCCTGGCGGAAGCGGTCTAATTATCCTAGTTGATATTGGCTTCTGGGAAATTCCGAATATCTAGAATTTAAGAGCAATGCCTGGCATCGACTACAACGTGGTGAATGTGACCTGAATTCATTGTCGGACGTGATGTTATGCAGGCTGTGTATGCTCAAAGACCTTCTGGCCTCCGTGCTCAACCTTGCTTTAACATCTAGTTGCACAATTTTGATATCTTAGCAGGAGACTGAGCACATGTTCGGTCTAGGAGGTCATAGACGTCTATTTATGTCAAATGCATATTCAATCATAGGCCCGGACTTGATGTACGAAACACCGCATTCACATATGACTGCAATTTTGAATCCTAAACCTCGCGAACTTTGCTTAATTAAAAGTCACATTTTTCTTACAAGTTTTACGCATTATTTTTTTTTTGTTATTTGCGAGCACTCAAGGGATTTAGGTACCCTTAAAATGCTTGCACACAGCGCGGGCGAAGGGAAAATCAGAGAGAATAGAAAGAGAGGTACCGGTGAACGTTGGTTTTAAATGTTTGAAGGTTATAATGACTAGGGAATTAAAGGTACGCAGGGCATTCCATAAGCAAGTTGTACGGCCTAGGAACGAATCACGATGTTTTAGAGTATGTACGTTCAAAATGGGCTTGAGCATATACTGAAGAGCTTTCATAGCGAGGTGGGTGTTACGGTTAAAAGTTTGAAAGGGCGGAATGCTACTGGCGATTTCTATGGAGCACTGGTAATGGAAATAGCTATAAAACAGAGTGAGACACGAGACATTACGACGGTGTTCGAGGGTGTCCATTGGTTGAGTGATATTAGTATCACCTATGATTTATATCGCACGGTTTTGAATCCTATCTAGCAGGTGCAGAGATGTTTTAGGAGCATCTGACCAGATGTGGGTATTGTACTCCAATTTTGGGCGGATGAATGCCTTATATATTGAGGCCATATCAGAGAGAGTAAAATATTTCTAACATTGTTTGTGGAACCCCTTCGGGTTAAGGGCTAGAATATACCCGAGGTAGGCATGCCTGTCGTAAGAGGCGACTAAAATCCACTAGGCCAGATTAAGGTGTTAAGCCAGAATCGGCCAGGTTGGGGACTCAGTATAAAAAAGAGCCCAACTCGGTCTTATCTGTCTAATGCGGATCTCTGGACAGACGGACTACCATTCCTCAGCGATTCGTGGGAACTAAAATGAGTTCAACAAATGCAATACAATACAATACAAATACAAGCCAGGATCCCTTCAAAAAAAGCTCAAGCGTTATGAGATCTCCAACAAGCGGATCGCTGGAAAAATCGTGCGGAAGCAAATACCAAGCACAGTCGGTAGCTGTGGAGAGTATTACGGCGAATAAGTTACAAATTCTCGAACGCGAAAATTCTGATCTCCGCGCCAGTCTCGAAAATATGGAATTGCTATGTGCCAAACTTAAAAAGGAATTAGATGAAATTAAGACGCAATCTAAAACCGAATCTGACTCGCGACTTGACCGCCCGGAAAACGCGGGTTTTCACACTGACGAAGGAGAGCTAGTCCGAGAAAAGGCCAGGTAAAAAGATGATTCCTCGCCTGAAATTATACAAAAAGAGACGCCAGCTAGCCCTAATACCTACAGTTGAGGTCAATAAAAAAAAGCAACCCAAACAAAGACCGCCGCCGCCAATAAACGTCTTTGGAATCTCGAAATATAACAAGTTGCACACAGTCTTGAAATCAATGTGTTTAACCGATTACATGAACTGTCAACGTCCTTAATCCAGACAATTACCGTTCGCTTTCGCAAAAGTTAAATGCCGAGAAGATTCAATGGCGTATGAACGAAAATAAAGCAGGAAGACCCATACGCGTGGTAGCTAGAGGCTTGCATACCTCTTGCCCTAAAGAAAACATTTTATTTGACCTTAAAAATAATCGCACCGTTAATATACTTGCGCAAAACCAGCGCAGTGTTGAAGGCGAGAGGACGACCTCAAGATGCGATCTCCCCCTTTTTAGGCTAACTTCCGACAAAACCGAAAGCCTTAAATGGATTTATTCTTTAAATTCTATAAATTCAAGTCGTCAAAGTTGAACCTCCGCGAAAAAACTCGAGGTTGATTAACTAATGTACGCGTTGTCAGCCATACTTAGGCCTACTACCAGAAGTAGCCTTGCTATGTGAAATGCGCCGGAAAACATCTGACGCGAGAGTGCAGTGTCGCGAAAGAGTTCCCAGCGATATGCATTACCTGCAGGGGAAAACATCCAGCTAACTATCGAGGCTGCGAAGTCACGAAGGAATTGCAAAAACGACGGGATCAATCCAAAACGATGGCTTCTGAAAACGCATGTCCAGCAAGTACGAGAAATCATAACACCGGTCCAACCCCAAAGCCTTAAAAGAAGGCAAAGATTACAAACGCCGTGATGGCCGCTAAAAGCACCAATAACAACAACGTCAAAAATAACAATGCGCAAGTTAAAAGTGGAAAAACTTACGCGTAAATAGCGGCGTGAGCACATACGACTAACTGTGAACCACCTGATCCTTCCTCAAATGTTTTCTCAGTAATTATCGAGAGACTAGAAGATCTGACTAAATCAAATAAGATAAAAGTCGAACGGTTTCTCAACCTCGAAGCAGATCTGTGTAACTTATCATGACAAAGAAGCTCAATATTCTTGGGTGGAATACTAACGGCCTACAGAAAAGGCTCGATGAACTAAATATTCTTATTCGTCATCCACCGGGAAACGCAAGAGGCTGCATTGAACACTCTCTGGAAGCACAAATTGAATTTAACATATTTCAAGTGACCACGCTGCGCGCTCTCTAAACTCTTTACATGGCTGGTATGGAATGTGGTTACCACTTTTACTCAGCAGCAGACCGACGTACTGGGCCTCAGATGTCGCGAAAACACCCGATCTGATAGACTTCTTTACCGGAAAATGAGTAAACGCTAGTTACGTCATAGTTGAAGAAAGCTTCGATCTTTCCTCCGATCATTCTCCAATTATCTTTTCATTGTGCGATGCGAATCCTTGGTTAAGAAACAAAGACCACCCAGTTTATCCAACAAAAGAACTCACTGGGAAGATTTCCGAATAGAGGTTGTCGAAAATACTGAGTTGAAAGTACCGCTCAGAGCGCCGTATCAACTTGAAAGATAAGTTGAACGGTTTGTTGAAGTCATACAGCAAGCTCCGTGGAATAACACTCCACGCGAATCGGACAAAATTGCCAGTATCGGCATAAGATACCCGCTGGAAATTAGGGAAACGTTAAGGAAGAAACGAAGAGCGCGGAAAAAGTGGCATGAAATTCGGCTCAACAAGATAAAACGTCGTTTAATAGGCCCTGCAACTTTTTGAAAAAATCGATCAAGGACTTCAATAACCAAGGTATTAATAACTACCTAGAAAGCCTCACAGCGACAAAAGATACCAATTACTCCATATGGAGAGCCGTTAAAAGTCTTCGAAAGCCCCAAATACACGTGGCCCCAATAAGAAGAAACCAGGATGGATGGGCGAAAGAAGATAAAGAAAAAGCTAACGTTTTCGCGGAAAATCTTTCGGAAACTTTCAAACTATTCGACGGGCAAGTGCTTCCAGAGAATGTCAATACGCTAGACGTGACGACAAACTTTCCAGTAGAAATTCTACACTTAGGGAACTTAGATGAGTTCTAGACACTCTTAAGCCCAGTAAAACCCCCGGATATGACTTAATTAACGGAGAGATACTTAAAACGCTACCGTAAAAAGATTTGCTAAAACTGCTCTATCTTATAAATGCCGCCATAAGATTAGAGTATGTACCGCATCAGTGGAAAGTTGCCGTCCGCTAGTAGTTGCACAGACTTTTGAAATATTGCATGTCCAGTGTTCCCTTGTGACTTGCGTTCAATTTTTTGAAGTATGATATTGAAGAAGTCACGCGACAACGCGCGATCTTGTCTAAAACCTTTTTTGACAGCAAGTCTCTCGGTTAAGTAGCAGCAGTCAGAATTCTCTATCATCATTCTTCTAAAACGTTCATGTTTAGCGGGGATAGCAAAACTAGATTCTCTCTATAAATGCTGTCATATGCGACCTTAAGATCGATGAAAAGATGGTGGGTATTGGCTTGGATTTCTTGGATTTTTTCCAGGATCTGTCGGAGTTTGAAGACTTGGTCGATTGTGGATTTCCTCACACACACAATATGGCAGATTAGATCCTGTATGCGATATGGAGGAGACTTCTATAGTTGCAGTAGTTCCCATTGTTTGTTGATCAGGTAAACGATGCTGGGTATCCATTCATCAGACATACTATACACTCTTCTGAGCACATGTAGTGATTTATATTGAATACCTTGGCCGGCAAGCCGTCAGATGCAGCTGCTTTGTTGGTTTATAGCTTAGCTATTGCTATGCTTACTTCATTTGGGTCAGATGGACGGAAGTTTTGGCTATCATCGTCTAAATTGAATGGTCTATTCTGCCTGGAGGGATATTGGGCTTCATCGCGATTATACAGTCTGCAGAAAAAGTTTTTTCCATATTCTCATCACCGACTTCGACTCTACCGGTTTCTGTGCGGTTCTCTCTGCAATGACACGTTCTTTTTACCTTTCGATCGCACGCTTCTCTTTTCTCTTCTTCTGGAGAAGCCGATATTCATCCCATCTCTTCTGCTCGCGAGCTGCTCTCGTCCTCGGTTGCAGTGCCGCTTTGTATGCTTCTCGTTTAATTTTGATGGCGCTAACGCGCCCATTTATTTGGCTTAATACAGGCTTAACAACTAGGGCTTAAAAACTAACAAAAATTAAGGTTTAGCAATATCTACGACTTAAAGCTAGGGATGGTGAAGGAGATCGGATTTGAGGGAGAGAGTGCTGCGATTAAAATCGAAAACGGAAAGGTTGGCCGTTACCTTACGCAGAATACGGGAGATTGGTTCCTTAGAGCCATATGTGGTGCAGCGGTTTGGTAAATAAAGAGACGGAGACAACGTAGATTTCGAGGGTTAATCTAAAAAAAATGGAGTTGTAAAGAGACGTGCAATCGACGGAACCTGAGAGGAGTCGGCAAATGAAAAGAATGTCTGCTGCGTTCCTTCGCTCCTCAAGGGTATTCAGGTTAATGAGTTTGAGAGTTTGATAGGAAGGTAAGATTAGAGGATCGTTCCAAGGTTGACCTCGAAGAGCAAATCGAAGAAAACGACGCTCTCAATACGGGATACATGAACTCGTTGAAAGGGACACCACGCTTGGCTATCGTATTCGAGAAGGGGGCGAACAAAAGTCACGTACGGGTTGCAGAATTCTTTGGACCATCTTTTAACGAAACCAAGGGATGAATTTGCTTTAGTAATTATCTTATCAATATGCGAGTGGAAATTAAGCTCCCTGTCGCATAATATGCCAAGGTCTCCGATAGAATATAGGTTGGTCGTGGAGAATGTAAATTTGGGGAGGAGACTTGTTGCACTTGTGTGAGAAGGTAATCGATTGAGATTTGGTGACATTGAGTTCTAAGCTGTTATTGATGCTCCAGGTGGAAAAACTACATACGAGTATTTAGATCTATTTGAAGGAGGCAGGAGTCATCTTGTGAGGAAATGGGTTTAAAAAATTTGGTATCGTCAGCGTAGAGAGAAAGTGCTGATTGTTGAATGACCCTTTCAAGATCGTTAAAAGTTAGGATGAAGAGAAGTGGACCTAGCTGACTGCCTTGAGGAACACCTGAAGTGGCCAAGAAGGAGGCCGATAGGACAGACCTGAAACAAACACTATAAAAACGATTATCCAGGTAAGAAGATATCCATTTTAGCAAGATGGGTTCAAAGCCTAGGACGGACAATTTGAAGAAGATTAGTTTATGAGATATCTTGTCAAAAGCCTTACTGAAATCAGTTGTTATAAGATCAGCCTCTTAACCACTTTCTAAGGCTGAGAAAACAGAGGACACGAATACCACGTGGTTAGTGGTAGGTGATCTACCTTTCAAAAAGCTATATTGATAAGAAGATATATAAATAATCTCCACTTGGAACCTATGACTTCCTACAAAATACTTTCGACGAGTTTGGGTATATGTGACTTCGAAGCTAGCTTATCAAGTCGATGTTGCCATTCGGAAGGTGTCCAAGTTGAATTAAGGTGATTGATAGGCTTCCGTGGGGCAGTGATTTTAGAAGCTGACATAGATGTGTTTGTTCTCTGTTGTCAAGTTGTAAGATACTTCGCAGGAATCAGTACATTGGACCGTCCGCTGATGACTTATAAAGGGGGGGTGAACGTAAATCCACTTCAGCCGTAGGCAATGTATTATATCTGGTAAGACCGCGGGAAGTTTGGTGTGTCAACAATTTTCCTGTTTATTGTTGCGATGTGATGTTCACGAGGAATCAAGCCGCAATAAGTTCATCACCGACATCGTTCATTTTATCGAAGATAACTTCAAGCATAGGATCAGATTATTTCGGAAATTGTTGTTTATGTGACGAGGACTGGAAATGAATGTCGTTATCGTCACGCAGGTGACGTAAGAATGTTTCTTCATTCCTTGATCTCCCGGAATCTGACTCGATTAGACCAGCAATTTGTTTATCCATGTACTTTACTTTGAATTTTATTAGGTCGACAGTACTGTTCTGTTCTGCACTGAGTTACGTAACTCCCTAACACTTTTAACACTGCTTTCAATAACCGAAATTTTGCCTATAATCTTTTTGGCGAGTGCGTCTTCGTAAAAGTCATTTGAATCGCTTAGGCATATTATCGCCAAAAGAACTCGTCACAGAAGAAAAGGAGGTTGTCGGAGAATTCTTTGATAAACACCGTATTTCTGTTGTTTAACCCGATACGACAGGCATGAAAGGCTTTACCACAGATGCCCTTACAAGCTACTCAGTCAGCGTTGTTGTCACCGATTACACAATTTTTTTTATACTCTTTGGTTACAAGTTACTATATGTAGATAGGAGCTTTGCACTGAAATCTGCCAGCAGACAAAAACCAAAAACAAATTAATGAATTCGAACACTGTAACTTGGAAAGTAGCCAAAGTTATTATGGTTCCAAAACCCGATAAACCGCTGACTGAAGTCTAGTCATATAGACCAATATCGCTTCTCCCGATTACATCGAAGGTCTTCGAGCGAATCCTTCTTAATCGTCTTAAACCAATTACCGACACAAATTCCCTCTTGCCTGATCATCAATTTGGCTTTAGAAGCCAACACTCTACTGTTGACCAAGTGCATCAAATAACCGATGTAATTGAACGAACAATCGAGTATAAGTTAGTCTGTTCAAGCACATTCCTTGACGTTTCGCAAGCCTTTGATAAGGTACGGCACGAAATCCTAAAATATAAACTTCGACAAGCCCTACCCCAGCAATTGTCTTGTATTTTAGGTTCATACCTGGAAGACCGACTCTTCCGCGTAAGACACGGAAACGAATATTCCACTTTTAAGACAATAAAGGCGGGGGTGCCGCAAGAAAGTGTACTTGGCCCTCTGCTATATTTTCTTTTTACCCGCGATATACCGCAAACGGACGACACATTTTCTGATGAAACTGCCATTTTGGCAACGGCTAAAACAGTCGAAGAAGCAACTGCCAAGCTGCAACGTGCCCTTACACTGATTAACAATTGGACAAAGACTTGGCGAATCGCGCTTAATGAAAACAAGTCTGTCCACGTGAACTTCACTCTCAAGAAAATTGAGAATCCACCGGTGTTTATCAACGCAGTACGAATTCCTTACGCGAACGAGGCCAAATATCTCGGTATGACACTCGAGGCTAAACTAAAGTGGAGAGCACCCGTCAAGAAAAAACGTGAAGAGCTTGAAATCAAATATAGAGATATTTACTGTCTTATTGGAAAGTATTCCAAGCTTAGCTTAGAGAACAAACTGCTGTTATACAAGCAAGTGCTAAAACGGATGTGGACATATGGTGTACAACTTTGGGGTTGTACTAAAAATAGTATTGTAACATTAATGTATTACAGACATTCCAAAACAAAGTTCTTCGAGGTATTGTTAATACGCCGTGGTACATTAGAAACCATGATATCCACAGAGATTTAGGAGTCGAAAACGTTCAGAACGTAATTAAAATGTTTACGCGAAAACACAAAAATCGACTACAAGGACATGCAAATATTTCTGTTCAACAGATCCTCGACGAGACAAATTTATTGCGCCGTCTGAAAAGGACTAAGCCTCTCGATCTAGCGCGATGATTAGCAGCGCGTAATTTTCTAAAGTACACAGGAATTTTCAATGGAAAATCGCCTGCAGGATATCTTATAAAAACAAAATAAAATGCGATACAAGAACAGCTTGTTGAGTGTGAACTCAGTCGTGGTTTGCAAAGGGAGGTGTTTTTTAGTGAGTAAGAATCTCACACTGTTATAAGCTCCGGGCCTATAGTGTCTATGAAGATTTCTCACCTTCCCACGAAAAAAAAAATAGGTTAAGAACCGGAAAATGCAATTTGACGAAAATTCATTAAACAGGTGAATAGAGAGAACAAAAAAAACGCGTCTGATTGGTTTGAGTAACTGTTTTGAAAGCCGAAAATTCTTGCCGGCTTTCTTCATCAAACCAGGGATTTCCTAGTGGTGATCGGTTGAGATCCAGCGCATTAGTAGTGGCGTTTCTGATGGCACGTTGGTGGTGTTGCCACTGGTTTTCTGTAGTTGATGCTGGAAGCATAGGAATTGTCGAGAGATTTCGGGATCCGCTTTCATCGAAATTTCTGAGATATACGAGTACATATGTTCTAACAATAGTTCGTTTTTGCTGTGGTGCTTGAGAAATCCTCATTCGTGAGTTGGCAGCAGCAAGGTGGTGATCTGAATCAAAGTTGGCTGCCGGAAGGTTTGCACGTCCAGAATACTGGAAGCATATCTTGCCTCGATAGTAGTGTGATCGATTTCATTTAGCTTTTCATGGTCCAGCGATCACCGTCTCCCTTCATGTATATTGCGATGAAGAAACCGTGTGCTTGACTATGTCCGTTGCCACGCGTCGTGTCATTTAGGCTATGCTTTCCACCTATCCTATCACGGATGTTCTCCTTTCCTGTCCTGGTGTTAAAATCGCCCGGTACGATTTTAACGCAATTCTTCGAATATCGCGCATAACATATATCTTATCGACGAGCTCGTTGACGCATTCTTTGGTGGCATCGTCCTTGTCTTCCATAAAGGTATGAGTGCATATTAGGCACACGTTACCGAACTTAGCCTTGATGCGGATTGCCATATAATGTTCGCGCACATGTCGGAAGTTCAACACTTATTGTCTTAGTTTGCCGCATATGGCAAATCCGCTGCCGTGTAAACGCTGATTCTTTTCCCTATATTTATCACGATAGTATGATATACTCGAACATATATCACAGTTTTGCACCATCTTTTTGTTCGGTCCATCCCAGCGAACCTCCTGACGGCGGTGATATCTTCGTGATAGCAGTCAAGGGCCTCTGCTAATTGTTCGGCTTCGCATGGCCTCTTAAGGGTCCGAGGATTCGCCATGCAGATTCGAAAGTTCTTTAAATGTTTGCAATGGTCATCTACAGTGAATCCGTCTTTATCGGAGGGCATTAGTTGGTTCGTCAATCTTTCTAATTTATTCCGTGTAGGGTTATGAGCTCTATGACCACGTAGACCAGTATTATGCTACCGAGCATGCCCTTGTCATTTTTGCTTATATGAGTACGGGTTTACTCATGCAGTTACTGGGTTACCACCACTGGGGTGTAAGGCAAGCATTACGTTACGAGCTTGAGTGTTGCGCTACTGGCCCAAGAGAACTTTCGCTAAGGCTAAGGCGATCAACGTTGAACTTCTTCGGTACACTATAAGATAATTAGTTAGATTCGATGTGCTATGCTTATTATCGAAATAAGAAAATGAATTTCATGAAACACAATATAAAGTTTGGATACCCTGTGTTGCCCATTTCAGAACGTATTTAATTATTGAATTGATTTTCAAAACCAGTGTCCTCCCTAAATAAGGTTTTGGTGTGACATAACACATGTAGGTGGAAAATGATCCCGGCACAAATCATTACTCTATGTGGCAACGTCAATTACTAGAAATAACGAACAGGTGCTGGAGTTGGATCCTCAGGTTTTGACAGAAATTTCGTGTTAATATTAAATGAGGTACCATTGATGTATTAAGTTTACATTTGTATATATGCGAGTTTACAATTTCTCCATAAAATAAATGAGCATCGGACTGGTCAAAGTCCTTAAGGCGGCAAATCAGCCAGGCTGGAAACACTCAGAAAATCTGATGGCGCATACCACCTTGATCAAAAAGTTCCCGGGGTCACCACCGTATAGCGCTTCCATTGTTCCGATTTGAGTTCTGTTTTTTTTTCTTAAGTTGGCAAATGCGGTGCTGACATTTCCTCTAAATCTTAGCGTCATAGCTTGACATTTGCAAAAGTTACGTAGCCAAGAGTACATCTAACTCCGTGTGTGTTGGCGATTTTTTACAATTTTAGAAATGGATTTAAATTTGCAACAACGAACTTGTATTACAATTTGCGTAAAAAACGGATTTAATGGTGCGCGAACGTTGGAAATGTTGGAAAGGTGTTACGACAACGATTCTCAACGTCGTTTTCAGTCAAAAAAGAAGGCAATGCGCACGGTTTTCATGGATTATAACGGTGTACTCGTAGTGCATCACGAATTTTTGCCAGAAGGCCAGACAGTATTATTTGGGCATTATGAGACGTTTGCGTGAAGCAATTCGCCGAAAGTGACCAGAATTGTGGGCAGAAAACTCGTGGATTTTGCACCATGATAACGCACCGTCGCACAGTGCCACCATTATTCGTAATTTTTTGACGAAAAATGCAACAAATACCATCCAACAGCCACCGAATTCACCTCATTTAGCTCCCTGTGACTTCATTCTGTTCAATCGAGTTAAAAAAACACTACGGGGAACGCGTTTCAGCAGCCGAGAGGAAGTAATGGAAAAATCGCAGGAAGCACTGATGGACATACCGAAAACCGAATATAAAAATGTTTCGAGTGTTTCAAGGATTGGATCAAGCGCTGTCATAAGTGTGTTGCAGTCGATGGGGATTACTTTGAAGGGGACAATATAGATTTAGATGAATAAACTTGTATTTTTAATTTTCTGAATAACTTCCAGAAAATTTTTGATCGAGGTGTATTATACAATACACTGTGTCGGAACCGAAGGCTCTGCGTCTTTTATTAAGACTCATTTTCCAGATAACCTAGTCAGAACTGGCTCCTATTGCTGAACTTGCAAGTTAACTGAGTAAGACAAACTGGCGTAACTATTACATGTTGTCATTTGCTACGTGTTTTAAAGTAGGTGTTGGCAACTCTGAGGAGAATATTCACTGCACAAAATACAGAACCCCATTATACCACAAGTCATTATACCAAAAATCGGGCCAACAGTTTTAGAATTATTAATCTGACTTTCATGAAAAAAATGAGCATAAAACTATTTTACAAGATGCAACATGTGCATCTGTATAATTGCAGGGGCCATTAACAAGAAGGAGTAATCGCGGCGCATTTTCATCGACTTTGAGGGTGCGATGCAGTGACCAGACGGAACGGTGCACATGCGTCACTAATCCTGTGGATAAGATCAAACTGGTAAAAACTGGTTGCCTGCAATGCGAGGCGCTATCTCTACTACTATGGTGGTCGTCTCACTACATAACGCTCTCAATTATTCTATGTATGTAATTGACGTAGCTGTACTGTCTGTTGAAGCATGCCTATCGGCTGTCTACCCTAAAGCAACGGCAGCCCTAGATGGACGATTGGTGCACTAGATATGTACTTCATCTAATGCTCTAAGGTATCGCCAATCTTTTCTCCAAAGAATCCAAGTATTTGAGTGTCACCTTGGATAACAAACTTCTTTGGACTAAATATTTCACGTCGATTGCCTACGAGAAGCTGTCAATGAACTCTCGTCAAGACATTGAGCTAGCCAATGGAAAGTCCTCTAGATCCGGCTACAATAAGATGAATTATATCCTTTGCGTTGGTTGCCAAATGATATAAGCTTTAACGAAAATACGTCACTGCCTCCTCAGACACCAAAGAACGGTCTGGCTCGGCTGCATGGGGGCTTGGAATCTGCCTTTCCTTGACATTCATATCATGGGCTGCTTTCTGACACCAGATGTTTGGTTGTAGCGAAATTACAAAATCAGTTTTCCCTATGCGTCTACTAAATTGCATAGGTTTCCTATACCTTACCCACTGCGCCGATATAATTTAACATTTTAGGCGAGACCTTATGGGAAAGCTCAAGCAAGATTTTGGCTTTAGTCAATGTTTAGAATATCAATACGAACTAATAGGCTTTCTTATTCTTCACTATGACAAATAATGTTAGCCAGCTTAGTAAACATTTGGCACAAGCTGAACGATAGTAGAAATACCTACTTCCATTTCTAATTCTAAATGCAAAATGCTTTAAAATATCCCAATAAAATTTAAAAATCGATAGAACTGCGTATGTTATAACAAACATCCTTTAGAATGTTCTGTCAAACTTGAAAACTTTCATCTGAAAACTCGCATGGTAAACACCCTGCTCCGCATGACTTTAAAACATTTCAATGGAGCAATATGTTAGCTGTTAACATGACTTCATGTAGTTAAACATTCTTTCTTGTCCTGACTCCCATTTCTCCCTAGTTTTTGAATTTTTTGTTCGGAAGCCCTTCACATGAGAAATTGAAAGATACTGTGCTCCCATACAGTTTTCAAAGAAAAAAAGGCAATAGAACTGAAAAATTCCACTCCGTCCGATTTATGGGAGTCAAGAACCGAAGGCGTCATAAAATTTCAACGTCGTATCGGCTGATGGAGATGAATGAAGAAGGAGTCCTGGACCCGGTTCATATTTTTATTAACTCATGTGTGTAAATTTAATAGGATCCCTGACCCGGGACACTTACAAGCTGGGAGCAGTCATAAGGCGGAAGTTGACCAATTGATTGAGCTATGAACGATAACGCTGTGTCAGATGGTTTTCTAGGAAGTAGTGACAATTACATAACTATTCGCATGTATGAGTTTTAAAACTTAGAGGATATTTCAAGAATTTTAGGATATTTAAAAAAAAGTGATGAATACAGTGGATTATGGCTGAGACAAACGAGTATATTTAAGGGAAGAACTTTAGTAACGAGTGAGAGAAGACCTTTTGTATTGGTCCTTGATAATGGCATAGAAATCGCAGTAATTTTCACCCTCACTGAACGAGTGGTATGAGCTGATGTGTTGCTTTTTTTTGTTGTTTAACACCGATTCGGTCGCAACATTTTTGATAAAATTAAAATTGTCCAGGATACGTCTTGATTTCTTAGAGAAACTCATAAGCTTCTTGTATGCCCACCACGTTTTCTATTCGTAAGACTGTTAAAAAAGGGGCCAAGTCTACTGGTATGTTTATCAATAGCGAGAACCATTTAATGATGCATACTAGGATAATAATATGTGACTGTTGAACTGTGCGGTTCTGACCAAGCTGTTGTGTTTTCCGACAACTTGTAGTAGGTCTCGTCTATCGCATCTATATGTTTAATTAAAACATCTGAGATTGTGCGACTTTTGGAGCGCTCGTATTTACAGTTGCCTCGTTAACTGGATGCAAGTGTATGTCAAATTTGACCATTTCGCTGAAAGGTAATAGTAGTTACGATTTAAAAACTCTTGGCATTGTCAGACGTTGAAGCAGAAGAAAGAAGAAGTGGCTCGTGCGGTCGTCGCCTCCGGAGAAAAAAAGTAGCTGTTGAGAAGTGTGGGATCGGGGAAATGGGGAGAATTGCAATTCCAGAAACAACATTCGGATGTTTTAGAAAAAGTTTAAAAGAACCTCCATGTGGCAGGCACCATGACGAGAGCGTCATCTTCGAAGACTCCGGTGCGGAGGCTTAAGTCGCAGAGACTCAACTGACTACGGTCGGCTGAGGAGTGGCGAACTCAGAACTGCCAAACCTGATTTCAGTGGTGGTGTAAGCACATTGCAAATCGTGCCGGAGGATGGAAGATTGGAGGTCAAACCAACCGCGAACGAGCTCGCTCAGGCGCCTTGGCGAGGACCTGTTATACTTAGACTTACCCAGGCATGGCGCCGATTCCTGGCCTGATCTTTGATTTCAGGCCATATTCGTGGGAACCAGAATAAATTTCAAAAATGGAAAAACACGAAACACAACACAGACCGTCCAGATCATCCTGGTAGGGGAAATGAAAGAAGTGGAGCTACTGGCTAGCGATAGTGAGGTGTTCGAAAGAACACTCACTAACGAGAGCGACTTCACCGGTGAGCAGGCTAGTACTCACACCAGTGATACAAAGGATAGGACCTTGGTCGAGGGGGTAGCCAAAGTAACTGGAACATCCGCTGCCAAAGCTACCTCCAATAGGCAAAGAAAGAAAAGCCAGGCTGTCATGGTGGAAAAAGTGGAAACAGCTGGCTTAGTCGCTGTGCCTACCGCCTCCATCACCGCGGCTAAGAGTGCCCTTTGCCCTTTGGCAAGGGTTTTGCTACGTAACGCTAGGCGCAAGAGAGAAGGCCATCCTGGCTAACAAGTCGCTTACTCAACAGGCGGCAAGCAAGGGCGATGCAGCTGCAAAGTCGGGAGGGGAAGCCAATCAGGCGCCTTCTACCGCCGAAGCGGCAAAATTAAATGAGAGGGCTAGTGTCTCTGGAAAGAATGCAAGTTTCAGCAGCAAAAGAAGCAGATCCGACGACGTCATGGAGTCGAACGTTGCGAAAAAGGTGACGGCTGATACTTCATCCGCATTGCGTCGTAACCAAAGTAACCCGAAAGACGAGCTTCTCCTTGCCGCGATTAACGACCAATGGAAAAACGTAGAGGAGAAGTTTCAAGAAGTCCTGTGGAAGGAATTATACACCACAGGAAACGGGGAATTTGAATTCGACGGCGCTGGTTGGGAGGGCATATGCGAGGTTGTGGCTTGTGGGAATAAATCTTCTGTGCACTTCTTAAGACGCTTCATTCTGGAAGTATTTGATGCTTGGGAAAGCATCAAGCTACTCGTAAAATGCACGACGGTGGCAGAGCTGGCGAAGCACACTCTGAAGACAGCATGGGTATGGATTCCGTGTCCCTACACGTACCCTGAGAAGCTCCTGGGACTACTCCATGTGCAAAATCGGGAACTAAAAGTCGATACATGGATGCCACCCATGGAGCGAATAACCACGGAGCCCAAACATCTTTCTTTCTCTCTCTCTCACTACCCTATATTCCAAAAAACTTAACATATGCTGAGGCATTATAAGTGTATTCATACCCACTTCAGTGTTAAGTTCTTTAAAAAAAAAAAAAAAAAAAATTCAAAGACTGCCAACCTACGGTGGTCAAGTCTTGAGGGACACAGGGAATCCAAGGCTCTTTGGCCGCTCTTTGACCGCAAAAGACCTAGGAAGTTAATAAAATGAAACATGGATAAGCTTAAGACAGTAATAGGAATGCTGACGGGACATCTTCTTCTACGGCAACACTCAAAGAGACTCAAATTTTCAGATACGGATATCTGCAGATTCTGCGGTGATCTGCAAAGTGTTGAGGACATAACACACATACTGTGTGAATGTGAGGCAATATCGCGTAGTCGAAGAAAATTTTTAGGGAAATACTTTTCGAAAATCTAGAGGAAATAGACGGCTTGGCTTTTGCAAGAAAATTGGGTGTTTCACCAAGGCGATTACTTAGGTTTTTTGCATTTGAAGAGAAATTCAACTGGTTCCACAGGTATCGCAATGGGCCCTTTTTGGTGCCTGGTGTCTGTGTAATGACGTATCTATCACACCCCTGTTTAACTTAATCTAACCTAACCTAACAAGCCAACCAGACAGAAACCTGCAGGGTAAAGATACAATCGCTGCTGAGCATATTCGAAAACCACTTATGCGGACTATTTAACAGCGGAGACGATTCAAATTCTTCTGTCTGTCCAAATGAAACAGATTGTGTAGAATTCTCAAGAAGTCCAAATATATGCTCACCACCTCTTTATCCATTTCGAGACCACATATCCAGAGATGAGCTATAAAGATGCATGTGTAGTTTTGGCATCCCTGTCAAATCTATGTACAATGACCATGGAGAACATTCGCTGCTACATAAACGCCAGAAGAAGTCTCACCGCGGCCTCTTATATTAGTAAAGGGTTAAGGCATGGTGATGCGCTGTCATGTGACTTCCTTAACATATACCTGACACAGCTCAGAACAGGCAAAAACGGGTTTAACTTGGAATAAGAAGTGATGTACAATGTCCACAAATCGGACAGAGTATCACAATAGACAGCGTAATATCTGAGATAGGAAGGGCACGTATCTACAATATGTACATCGACTCCGCCGTTAACATCGATTGCGAAGAGTGACACTTGCCTAACGCTATTTCGTTGGCCTAATAAGGTAATTGAGTAATAAAGCCTTGCCAAGAAATACTAAGAAGTCCCTTTCATCCGAGTTCCTGGCGTATTCGGAATAAGACATCGAACGCTTAGGAGCTCTACAGTGACATCGACCTGCACAGAGAAGGCTAAAACGCGGTATCGGTAGCGTCTTCCTAGTTCAAGAAAAGTAGCGCTTTGAAAATTTACTAGATTTACCGGAAGCATAGTTGTGTCCACCTATCCAGAACAGAGAAGTTGTGTAGCTCTTAGCAATCTCGTTTAGAGATTCGCGACATTGCGTCTCGTACTTGTTGTCTTTTCTAGTATTTCAATAGCCGCTTGGCAATCAATAATATGTACAATATCATATTTCACAAAAGTGCTTCCATTTATATATTGAACAGGGTACTTTGTCGTTTCTCTTATAGACCCGATTTCCGATTAAAATGTACTGCCGTAGTCCAGTTGCCAAAAAGCCAAATCTGCTTTATGTGAATTAGAAAACATTCCATTCCCTGTACCACACTCGTACAATAAGTCGTTTTGGACAATTCTGTGGACATTTTTCTAGCGGTTTCATAGGAAATGCTAGTACATCTTCGCCAAGTTATGCTTACAATTCCTAGATACTTTTATACCTATGTAGATCGTCGTGTTGAATCTGTAGAATCTTGAAGTAACTCCTTCTATCCATGATCAGCGATCCAGGATCCACGGTCCTTTTAATAGTAATTTTTTCTAGAGCAGTTTAACGGATTACTTTAAGTGCAGTTGTTAGTGAATTTTCTTCTACTCGTAGATGCTTTTCTTACTTCCGCTTTCCAAAGAAATGAGTAATTTTGTATATTAGGTACATACCACTTGAATCAGCTTCAATGTTGCACTATCAAGTACCACTTATTAGGTAAATTGAGCACTTCTGTTTAAGAAGGCCACTTGACTACCTCATTCGAAATGAATTAAATCGAAATCTATTGCGTATAAAAGGTTCGAATCTTTCCCTACAGATCACCAGTTATCATTTCGATTTTCACCGACAACCCGTTCAACGAATCGAGAAACAATGAAGTTCAGTGTTGTCATCACTATTCTGGCCTGTATTTGCAGTGTAAGGACTTTTACGATTGACAAAGTTTTGATGATGAATAATTTTACTTCCTTATTAATGCATCTAGGCTGCCTTTGGTTTTAGCAGTCAGAAAGTTGACCAAGTCCACTCAGAGGTTTTATCCTATGTTCAAAGGAATATGGGAGATATCCCAATGATGCGTGGTGGTGCCAGTCAGCTAGTTTGCTATGACGAATTCATGCCTCTTATCAACAGTCTTGCATCTGAAGCGAAGAAGCTGTCGCAAATTTGTGTGGAAGATACTGATGCTGCAAAGGAAACCCATTTGGCAACATTGGCTAGGGAAAGGTTAGAAATTGCCGTGATTGTGAAGCGCATTCAAGATTCGTTGCAAACATGTTCGGACAACAATGATAGCTTGGGTTACTTCAAATGTCTTATCAACACTGTAAGTAATTGCTATCGCATTTCTATTGACGTCACATCTAACTTTCCATTGATAAGGTCGATGACGATAAAGCAATGCTGGATACCCTCTATTTGAGATCAAAGGAACTTATCAGTCAATATCAAGAGCACGTTCGTCTCGCTGACGTCGATGAGCAGAGCTGTCTTCACAACGCCGTCGATGAAGCTAAGAAAAAGAGTGATTCTGCCTTTGACGGTTTGAGGAGCTGTCTGACTAAGGGCGCTGGACTCTAATCAGCTAAAATTAGCTAAACTTGAGACGCTGTTTAATAATACCCGATATGTTAAACTTGGTGAAATTAATTAAAATAATCAGTTATTTCTAAGTCTGTTGTTTGAGACATGCTCTAAGGCTATAAGGATCTAAGACCCATAGTGGTCCAATTTTTCATATTACATTTGCCATTATTTTTAGGTCCAGTGTTCTTTTTCTTCAATAACATCTGAGTTTAGTTACCAAACGACTTGTGAATTAGCACGTATTGCACTGGAGAGCGTCAACATGATCACGTCTTGTAGGATCGAAGTATTGCTTACGAATGAAAAAACACAGTGCGTATGTGTTAGGAGATCAATTCCCTGAATGAAAGGAGAGACTGAACTTGGGTGTGGAAAAATATATTGCGGCCGATGTGCACATATGAGCCTGTGGCATCATCCACATTTCCTGTGTGAACTACTTACACCGATTCAATTTGCTCAGATATTCTGCTTACTATTGAATCTGACCCTCCGGACAAAAGGTAACCGGATTCTGATTCTAATACAAAACATATTTATGAACTTAGATTGTATATTTACCTAAAAAGTGAGTTGCACACTGTATATTTCAAGTGTTGCTCAAAAATCTGAATAACTTTTCGAGAGGCATATCATATGCCAGAAGCGTTGTTAGATCCTGATACATACCCCCTAGGCTACAGCAGGTGCTTCTATGAGGACCTGTATGACCGGTAAGGCCTGGAACATATCCCCACAGTTCACCCATTGAATCTACACTATGATGGTCAGAGCGATCACCTACTGCTCGTCAGTAATATGGTGGAGTGTGACAAAAGCCGAAACTACCATATTAAAGTCGCAACGTATTCATAGCCTCGCATGAATAGGATTCTCCGGTGCAATGTGAACAGTGGTAACCATCCAAGTGATAACCATCGGAAATTGGTCGATGTCCATCCGGACTCCACTTACCAAACTTCTAAGCGCGAGTGCTGACCTGCAGACAAAAATAGCAGCACTATAAATGAGACAGCGGATGGATTCCCAGGATGGATTCAACGGTGAAGTAGAATCCCGGAAAAAAAAAACAAATGAGACGTAATCCGGGCTACTCCGACATATTTGGAGCTCAGGCCGGTGAGGATTTCTTACCGGACTAGGTCTTGGGAAAGACATAGTGGGGCATGAACCCTTAATGGACCAACGGCAGGAGACTCACTTTCCCGAACGGGTTACTGGCTTTGGTCTAACCGACTCCACGTCCTAGGGGTATCTGCAATGGAACTAGAGTACCTGGCCATGAAAAAGAAAGTCAAATTAAGAAGCAACAAAATGCCTCAGGTACGGACGGGTCTACTGCTGATAGTCCCTGCAAACGAAACAAAGACACCGAACTTCTGTTCTGCACGTTGAATGTTAGGTCTCTTAATAGGTCACGTGCAGCCGAACAACAAGCTGGACTGCTGCAATGCAGATAATACGAGTAGTAAGAAGCAGGGTGAAGTCAGTGACACCTTCGCGAGGCAAGTATTGAGGCAGAAGCAGCGCAGATGGGCGGGTTAATAAGGGCAGGACCAAGTATGTGCTGTCAACCAGAAAGGATACCCAATACCAACGTCACCCTCGACAGATATTACTTTGAGGTAGTTAAGGACTTTCCACTATTAATTCAGTCAACGACACCCTAAGATCAAACGAAGAATAACTCTTTCGAATCGCTGGTTCTTTGGTCTGAGAATGCAATTGACTAGAAAAGCCCTATCTCGAACAATAAAAGTGACTCTATATAAAACTTTAATAATCTCAGTACTGTCCGATGGCGCAGAGGCATGGACAGAGGAAAATTCTTCGGGTGATTTTCGGCCCCGACTACATTGACAGTGTGTGGAACTTACAGGCTGTAAAGCGACATCGAGTTAGTCAGAAGAGTGAAAATCCAACCACTGAGATGGCTAGGTCATGCAGAGTGGATGAACATCATTGCCCGGTCCGAAAAGCCTTCGAATAAGTATTCGAGGGAGAGCGCGGTAGAGGCAGGCCCCGACTCATGTGGGGCACGCAAGTGTTTTTTTTTAACAGAAGTTACTTTTAAAATGCCAGAGCACGTGTTAAGTTTTTCAGAAAATTGGATAGAGAGAGAGACAGACGTTTGGGCTCAGTCTTTATTTCACTCCATGGTGGCATTCAACATAATGGGAAACCTAAATTATTAGTGTAAATTGACTTAATGTTGTATGTAGGCAACCATTCATCTCAAGAGATTTTAGTTGCCTGAAAAAAAGTCTTTCGGGCACGGTTGGTATTGAACCCCACACCGTTCGATTTGGAAGCCAATACACCTCCACTTAAGCCGCGGCCACCGAGGGGATCTCAACCAAGCGTGCGAAACTGGAGACAGGTTGCTAAAGATCGAACTGGCTGGAGACGCTTGCTGGTTGGGGCCCAGGTTCACGCCGGACCGTTGCGCTACTTTAAGTAAGTAAGTATCACCCTTTCAAGCTATGAGATTAAAAACCGAAGCCTGAGAGATGCTCAACGGATAGTACAATATGCCACAACGGAAGGCTACAACCTCTATACATATAATAAAGAAACTTAGTTTACCATGATTTCCATACGCAATCAACTAAAAATCTCCCGTAGAAATGAGCGAATGATTACTCGTCTCAATCACAATTTCTCTGCACTGAGGTCGCTACTGAAAAATATCTTTCTCTAATAAATACGTAGCTCTGCTGAATAGCGTAGAAGCGCTTTATCAAGAAGAGATGAAAATTTATACAAACGGAATACAAGCTGATGCATATCAAAAGAGTTTGACTTATATGTCTGGGATAGATTGGGCGAAAACATATTAATGCTCTCTGGACTGCAGTCCTCAAATATATTCAAAGGGGATAGTGCAGTAAGTCCCTCCTTCAAGCAATACGCAAAAATAAGAAAACGCTTCAACAAACTTAGTAAGCACAATTGCAGGCATTTCATTAGTTAAGTTGACCCAGATTATCTTCTTAATTGGTGCCGATTTCAGTCTCGGTTTTACTTTTGCCATGCTAAATCCCTCATAATTTTCTTATGATCTCTTCCTTGTGCATTTTTAGCTGCTCGATGGGGATTACTGTCAAATAAGGTATTACATTTTCCAGATGTTCATATGACATATTTTTGGAAAATAATAATTGTGAAAACAACGCTTGTGCGTCTTACATGATATTTCAAAAACTAAAAAATATAGGGCCATTATTTATTGCACATAATCACTCTTCTGAGCAAATTATCGAACCATCAATATCCTTTTAAAATTAGCGCGTTCTCAAGTGGCTAAAATGCTTTGCACATAGCCAGGACGAAGACAAATTTGAGAGGATAGAAGGAGAGGTACCGATGTACGTTGGTTTTAAATGTCTGAATATTACAACGACGCTCAGTAGGGCATCCTATAAACAAGTTGTATGGCTTAGGAATGAATCGCGATATTTCAGAGTACGTACGAAAGTGGGCTTAAGGGTATACTGATAAGCATTCACACCAAGACGAGTGTTACGGTTGAAGGTTTGAAGAGGCGGAATGTTACTGACGATGTCTATAGACCACTAGTGGTTGAAATAGCGATAGAATAAAGTGAGTCACGTGACATTACGTTGGTATTCAAGAGTGTCCAATGTCTAAGTGATATTAGCATCACCTATGAGCTTTGTCGGATGGTTTTGAATCCCATCGAGCAGGTGCAGAGTTGCTTTAGGCGCACCTGATATTTCGCAGCATTTTTGTCGGCATCGGATATGTGGTCATTCTAACATAAGTTATCATTGACAGCAGACAGCACTGTATTTTGGAAAAATTAAATTCAACTCTGTTAGTGGTTTTCCAGTTATTGTAGTTATGCTGTTAACATTGGAATTTTAGCATACGCTGCCGTTCATGTTCTACAGCCGAAAAGCAAGGACGTGAGTCAGGGAATGAATATGAAAAGCCGAGAGTACTTTCGTTAACAAAGGAACATATTGGATTAGAAGAGGCAGACAAGAGATCATTGATAAAAATTGAAAAGAGTGCCGGAGACAGAATGGACCTCTGGGGCACACCAACATTTATTTTGTGAATATCAGACTTGAAACCATCCAAGACAACTAGAATTGAACGTTCCGAAAGGTAATTTCAAATCCATTGAAGAAGAGAGTCATCGATCCCAAGAGCACGTATTTTCGACAAAAGAACTTGATGCCAAAATCTGTCAAATAACTTAGAAATAGCAATTGCAACTATCTCGCTTTCGCCAGATTGATGCACGCTTTGGTTCCACTTTTCGGTGAGGCATGCCATCAGATCACCAGTGGACCTGTTGCTATGAAAGCCGTACTATCGGTCATTGAGAAGTTTTCGTGTTTCGCCATATTTCCTAAGCTGACGGTTTAATGACATTGCAATTGTTCCTGGATAGTTAGAACTTTTTCGGTTTTCTTCTGTAGGTGCGAGAATACATAGAACCCAAAATAACATTTCTATAGCCCTGACAGCCTCTTTACAGTTCGAGTCGTACCACGCATTTTCTTTTGATTTGATACTCTGCATCTGATGATGGATAAAGGATATCATTCCAAAGAGGATTAACTAATATGACACACTGGGATCTACCTGTATTTCACTAAGTACCAAAACAGCTGGTCTGTATTTAGAGACGTGGACATACGCATAAAAGTGGTTACATTTTAGCCCGCGTATATTTGCTATGTCCACTCTAAATTCGCCAGCCATTATAAAAACCAAACACAAAAACCACAAACCTACTAATGCTATTAAGCATACACCAATCCATTTTCAAAATTAAATGGAACCTCAACATACAATAGTTTGCCCAATCCACAAGAATGTATACGCCCTAACCTGTGCCAAGTGACAGCATCTGTTAACTTAACATAGCATACAAGATCTTGTGTTTCGTATTATGTGAATGCCTAAAACCGCGTGTTAACGATCTGATCGACTCCTACCGAATTATTTTTAAGCGCGGAAAGTCAATAATTGACCAAATAAGCCAGATCGAAACTGATGATCTCTTCATCGGTTTTAAGTCCGCATATGCCAGCATCTATAGAGACGAGGTATATATGTCTAGTTTGTCTAGTTTTGGCATCCGTAGCAATCTTGTTGAGTACACTAAATGACGATGAGAAACCTTAGCTCCTGCATAGAGATTCTGACGAACTCAGCTCCACTATTAACTCTGATAATGGCACTCCATCAGGAGTCAAACGAAGTGTCACATTTGACCTGTTTATTTGGCCTAGGAATTGAGTAGTAAAGTCTTGCCGAGAAACACTTATGATACTCCATGTACGAGTAAGACCCTCTGCTGGTCCTGCTCTATGGCGTAGAAGCATGGACTTTGGATATTCTTCGAGTGCTTTTCGTCTCATTTGTATTGACGAAACTTAAAAGATGAAGACCGAACTCCATATTTATCGTCATCGACTTGGTGAAAAAAAACTGCGCTCATCAGTCGCCTGAGATAGCAAGAACATGCAGATTGAAGGAATAGACTCCGGCCCAAGGAGTCCCCTATTTCTCTACCGAAGGACAGTGCAGTAGAAGAAGACACTGATTAAGGTGTCACAATAAAGTGGAAACGGACGTTAACCAAAGTTGACCAAAGACCCCGCTAGCTGGAGAGGTTTATTTCCTAAGGTCCAGGCCCTGGACTAAAGCGGCCTCTAATTAATTAAGTAAGTAAGAATACGCTGCTAACTAAAACCTATCCAGAATGTACAATTTGGTGGGATTTATACGCTGGTGGCATTAACAGCTTTCTTTTTTCTCAACAATTACGGTAGTGATCAGTATGTATAGATGGTTAGGGAACTATTTTCAAGAAGTTTTGATTTATTGAAATCACAAAATTAGCGAGAAAGCAATCTTCCGAAATAGATTGCAGACATACCATTATGCGCAGGCAACTTCCTTGAGGAACATCTCAAATTTCTCTTACAATCTGAGACAAACAAGAACAAAATAGAAATTGGTATTGACTTTCATCTAAGTAGAATCTAACTCACTTGAGCACATCTGATTGAAAAGTAAGCGTTTTTAATTTAATCAATATAATAAGTTCGGCCACGGTCGCCTGGACTAAATGCTAAGCACATGGGTCACTTCTCGGCCATGTAAAAACAGTTAAATTGAAAAGCAACCTGGAGCAAAATGAAAAAAGACTGTTAGGAATTTGAACGGACCACATCTAGCTGCACAATTTTTAGATACCATAGCATGTTATCAAGCAGTTATAACCGGCAACAAGAAGTGCGATGAATTGGGTTGGAAAAAAAGAGATGATGGAAAACTGCAATATACGAGGGATGTCTGAAAAGTTTGCGATCGCAACGTAAAGATAGCGGCACTCGTCAATAAAAGCTAGTGAATGCTAGTTGTGCATCTTTTGACAGTTACTTACCGAAGTTTCAGTCATTTTGGACGCGCAATTTTTAGTTGACAGTCGTTGAGTGAGTCGATTTACCACAGTGAAATTTTGGGCAGTTGAATTTAAACGTGACCGTAAGAGCTCGGGAGATGATGAACATTCGGGACGTCCAAAAACTGCAACCACTGACGATAACATTGCTAAAGTTCACCAAATGGTATTAGACGACCGCCGAATTAAAGTGAGAGAGATAGTAGAGGCTATGAAAATGTCCAAAGAACGTGTTTGTTACATATTAAATCAAGACTTAGGCATGAGAAAGCTGTCAGCGCATTGGGTGCCACGTTTGCTTACGTTAGACCAAAAACGTGTTCGAATGAACATTTCCAACGCTCTGTTGGCGCAGTTTAGTCGCAATAAATCTGAGTTTTGGCGCCGATTAATTACTGTAGATGAAACTTGGATACACCATTATACACCATTATACACCATTATTGCGGAAAAACGGCAACATTGGCAGAAAAAGAAAATCCTTTTTCACCAAGACAACGCGCCGTCTCAAACCTCAGCGGTTGCCATGGCGAAAATCCATGAATTATGTTTTGAACTGCTTGACCATCCGCCTTATTCACCAGATCTAGCCCCAAGCGACTTCTTTTTGTTCCCTCATCTAAAAACTGCACTCGGACGAGCAGAGATTTTCGTCAAATGAGGAGGCAATTACCTTCGTGAACAATTATTTTGCAGTGAAAAAAGCCAAGTACTATTTGGACGGGTTAGAGAGATGGGACCATCGCTGGGAGAAGTTACAAGGAAACTATGTAGAAAAAAAAAAATTTTGGGAAAAAATGTCTTCTATTGGTTATATAACTTAATTCGTGCGGTTTATGTACAAAGTATTGCCCATCTGAAGCTATGACTTTTTCCCATCTTTCTGGCCAATTTTTGATATTCTGCTCTTTTAGTGAGGGCGTTCTGCATCGACCGGAACAAATGGTAGTCAGAAGAGGCAAGGTCCGGGCTATAAGGCGGGTGGGGTAAGACTTCCCATCCACTGTTTTCCAAATAGTTCTTAACCGGAATAGCAACGTGGGGCTGAGCGTTGTCATGATGGAAAATTATTGCCTCGTGTCTGGTCGTATATTCCGGGCGTTTTTCGGCCACTGCTCTCTTCAAACGGATTAATTGTGTTTGATAGCGTTGTCCATTGATGGTTTCACCCGGTTTTAGCAGCTCATAATACAACACACCCATCTGATCCCACCAAATACAGAGCATTACCTTCGCGCCATGGATATTCGGCTTTGCCGTTGATTTGGCTGGTTGGCCGGTTTCACATATGATTTTTTGCGCTTGGGGTTGTCGTAATGGATCCATTTTTCATCACCAGTAACAATCCGATGCAAAAATGACTTCCTTTTGTGGCGTTCCAGCAGCATTTCGGACATGCAAAACCGCTTTTCGACGTCTCTCGGCTTGAGTTCATGTGCAACCCAATTTCCTTGCTTTTGAATATATCCAGCTGCTTTTAAACGTTTTGAAATGGCTGCTTGAGTGACACCCAAAGATTCTGCGAGCTCTTCTTGTGTTTGGCAACAATCTTCATTGAGTAATGCTTCCAGTTCACCATAAACTTCCACCAAAATACGATGACTTTCGGCAGCAGTTTTCTTCATATTAAAGTAATGAAGAAGAACTCCCCGCAAAAACACTTTTTCAGGCACAAAGTTCGACATATTTGAGTGAAAAAAAATTATTGTTGTTTACGCTTCAAATGAATGACATATACTGAAATGACGTACAATGATAGTAGCTTTCCAACGCATGTTCCAATGGAATAATAACAATGGAATAATATAAGTTACGCCAAGTTATAGACCCAATATCATTATTCGGTCGGAAGCTTTTCAGACAACCCTCGCACATCCAACACAGAGACTAAAACAATCCACCAAGGACTTTTACCCGAATCTACCGGAAGCTATATATCGGAACTAACAGCTGCCCAGAAGTGTCTGTCTCTTACCAAAGATCTACCTGAGAAGAAAATGATATTCACAGACAATCTCAGTATTTTGAATGGTCTTAAAAGTGAATCAAACAAATGTCCGTCCTTGGAAAAAATCAGGGCTATATTAAATTCCAGTAGAGACATCTTGTTGGCTTTTGTTCCTGGCCATGTAGGTATAAGGGGCAATCAAGACGCT